>OX419717.1:31165517-33665517 GCA_948474765.1 Patella depressa | reverse complement strand
CACGTTATATTAAGGTTGTGGACCCTATACAGGTCACAATTTTGAACCGATTTTGATGAAACTTGACATGCATGTTTATAACCCAAAGATCTTGGTTCCTTTCGATATTTGTGCATATCGGATTGTAACTTCCTGAATTATGGCCCCTGATTGTACGAAAAATGACCTTTTTTTTAGCTTTTGGCCCCTCTGGGGTCAGAATTATTATCCCATTTACCCACTTAGCAACATGATCCCCAGGCGAATTTGAAGCCTACTGAAATGAACCTTTATAACCCAAAGATCTTAATTCATTTCGATATTTGCACATAGGAAAAATCACTTTCGGTATTGCTTGTTCTCTATCCATCTCTCGAAAATGTGGGCGTATCCTGCCTGGCAGTGCCAGCCTATCTTTATAATTAGAGACGAAACGTTATGTGGATCTCAAGAAAGCTTTGCTTCGGAACCGTCCGGTCGCCATTAAAAATCCAGCATTTGTTTACCGTAGTAATCTTGAAAAATAATCCCAGGACAATGACAGGCATATATATATACCTGCCGTCGTTGAAATCCTGAAAAATATTTCACCTTACAGGTCAGTACTAAAACTAACACTTATTACAGTATTTAAACATCGTGCGTTAAAACTGAACGATGACCCACAACTAAACACATCGTAATATCTGAACATCGCACGGGATATTGGATGTTTGACAACTAAATTTGACACCTTGCGTAATTGGACACCATGACTAAAATTATTCTCGGCTCGGGAAGATGAACGATCCAAGTAATTATTCAACAGTCGTAATAATTAAGCATGACGCTTATTATTTGATAAACTAAACGCTAGTTTATGAACGCTTGGTAATTCAAATTACAGAGTGAGATTTAAATTCCACAGAAGTACGTATTGGACACTATTAGCATAAGTTCAACAATATTTATGAATAATTCTACATAGATTAGAAAATAACGCTATTTACCCGTAGTTGCACGGTACCTTGGTTACAGTGTAATATGCGCCGTACATACTGTTATATCACGGGGTATTAACAATACAGAATCTATTTGATGGATTTGCATCGTGATGCGTTTTTATTTTTATTTTCGTAGTATTTCAACAGACTGTGGATACTTTAAATGTCTCATTTTCATGTTATTATATCAATGCATACAATTTGCTTTTTGTTATTAAATCATCGTGGCTAATTCTCGTTCGGTAGCCATTTTTATAAATTTAGCATAGCCTTGGATTTGATCAAATCATTTATTTATGCTTAATCAATTTGAGGTTTAAATTTCGTGCATATTCGAATTCTGGCTTAGTGGCTCAGCAGCCATTTTTATAAATTAAGAATAGCTTCAGAATTTCTAGGCCCAAATTGCTCTTTGGAATTGTCTTGATTAGAAATTTCGGCATTTACCTGTGACAATGATTTTAGCGATATATAAGGGTATAGAATGGTTGATGAGTCACACAAAGGTCTGGATGTGTGAATATTGGGGACGATTTGATGTCGATATTTAGTAATAAATTTGTTTATTAAACCGCCAAGGATTTATTTTAAATATTACATCATAAAAACAGACGGAGATCACAAGATAATGCATATATAACATTGTTTCCATTCTCAATATTACAAATATATATCAATAATATGTATATTGATATCGCACACAGTTCCATAGTGTATATGCCGTACCGTGTCATTATTCGACTTGTGAAAAAACAATTCTGTCTTGTACCGGTCCTTTTTATACGCCCACATTGAAATGTGGTCGTATATTGTCGTCGCCCCCGTCCGTCCGTCCGTCCGTCCGTCCGTCCGTCCGTCCGTCCGTCCGTCGGTCCGTCGGTCCGGCGTCCACAATTGCTTGTGGACGCTCTAGAGGCTAAAGTTAATATCCGATTGACTTTAAATTTATACACAGTGTTTAAGGTCATGAGACCAAGAAGCCTATTGTTTTTCAGCGATTTCCGATAATAACTACCAGAGTTATGGCCCTTGATCACTTCAAAAAATCTTGTGGACGCTCTAGAGGCCGAAGTTAATATCCGATTGGCTTTAAATTTATACACAGTGTTTAAGGTCATGAAACGAAGAAGCCTATTGATTTTCATCGATTTCCGATAATTAGTGCCAGAGTTATGGTCCTTGATCACTTCAAAAAATCTTGTGGACGCTCTAGAGGCCAAAGTTAATATCCGATTGGCTTTAAATTTATACACAGTGTTTAAGGTCATGAAACGAAGAAGCCTATTGATTTTCATCGATTTCCGATAATTAGTGCCAGAGTTATGGCCCTTGATCACTTCAAAAAATCTTGTGGACGCTATAGAGGCCAAAGTTAATATCCGATTGGCTTTAAATTTATACACAGTGTTTACGGTCATGAGACGAAGAAGCCTATTGATTTTCAGCGATTTCCGATAATTAGTGCCAGAGTTATGGTCCTTGATCACTTCAAAAAATCTTGTGGACGCTTTAAAGGCCGAATTTAATATTCGATTGGCTTTAGATTGATACACAGAGTTTAAGGTGTTGAAACGAACAAGTATATTGATTTTCAATGAATTTTGATAACTGAACAGCTAAATCCATGATTTTAAATGTTTCATGTATATATACTAATTCAATTGTTAGCGTGGGGTAAAATTTTATAAAAAGCAATCAAATTCTAATGATTTTCTGATAATTACATAATGAGTTGTTACTCTTAATCAGTTTTTAGAGTATTACAAATGTTTCATTACCGAAAAAAGTAAAAATATGTGACAACCCTTGTTGACTGCCCGGACGATTTAGCTGCTGTGGGCGTATGTTTCGTTGCCTGGCAACCTATCTTTTCTTTTGAAGTCTAAATAATCTAATGTTGATTGACAGTTTGGGATTGGAGCCAGATGCCTTGGCGCCATATTGTAAAATCGGCACGTTCTATCTGCGTTTTGAATTAACTTGCGTTGAAAGTGGAGTAAGTGTTTGTGAATACGGGCGTCTATTCAATGTTGAACTTTTTAATAGCAATGTCAATATGTTGATGGGTTTAACCAATAGTATTTTTCGATGTACTTTTCTCTGATATACGTTATAAGATGGACAAACTAACAGAGCATGAACCCGTCTTCAATTTCATCACAGTTAAAAAAGTTACATATGCTATTACTTGTCTGGATGTTGCTATACCTTCTTTTTGCTATTTGTGAATCGTGAGCACAAATTATGTATGATATCAACGCTGTCGGCATTGAGGGGTTAGAGCTGCATACAACTAAATATTTTGTTAAATTGTTTGCGATTTTCCCATTTGCAATTCACGATATAAAACCAAGTACGAACAATCCAAAGCATTAGACAAAATTCGAAGTCCTAAAAAACGTTATAAGCAAAATACACAACAAACAATATGATTTACATTTTCTATGAACTTACTGTCATCTTTTAATACGATGTTAGTGCTAGTTTCGGTCAACAAAATGAGGTGAGTATTTACAGGTTATCAGTACAGTACAGTTCGGTTCTCACAGCCAAATAAAACCCTGGCCTAGATATTACGTAATGGCCTTGATTGGGCAATAAAACTTAAAACATGCGACATGTAATCGTTCAAGCAGAAAATGAACCAAGAATGTTTTTACAATCAACAATCAAGCTGCAGCTAGTCTTCATTGCGAAGACATTTAAACAATAGGATTTAATCAGGACAGGGAGTCGACGTGTACACACACGAAAATCAGATGCACGAGATTTATCATTCGTGGATGTGTTATGTCAGCGTGGGAAATAAAATTTAAATGGATATATAGATAAACTTTTTATACGCCCACATTGAAATGTGGTCGTATATTGTCGTTGCCCCCGTCCGTCCGTCCGTCCGTCCGTCGGTCCGGCGTCCACAATTGCTTGTGGACGCTCTACAGGCTAAAGTTAATATTCGATTGACTTTAAATTTATACACAGTGTTTAAGGTCATGAGACGAAGAAGCCTATTGTTTTTCAGCGATTTCCGATAATAACTACCAGAGTTATGGCCCTTGATCACTTCAAAAAATCTTGTGGACGCTCTAGAGGCCAAAGTTAATATCCGATTGACTTTAAATTTATACACAGTGTTTAAGGTCATAAGACGAAGACGCCTATTGATTTTCAGCGATTTCCGATAATTAGTGCCAGAGTTATGGCCCTTGATCACCTCAAAAAATCTTGTGGACGCTCTAGAGGCCAAAGTTAATATCCGATTGACTTTAGATTTATACACAGTGTTTAAGGTCATGAGACGAAAAAGCCTATCGATTTTCGGCGATTTCCGATAATTAATGCCTGAGTTATTGCCCTTGATCTCTTTAAAAAATCTTGTGGACGCTCTAAAGGTCAAAGTTAATATCAGATTGACTTTAAATTTATACACAGTGTTTAAGGTCATGAGACGAAGAAGCCTATCGATTTTCGGCGATTTCCGATAATTAATGCCAGAGTTATTGCCCTTGATCTCTTTAAAAAATCATGTGGACGCTCTAAAGGTCAAAGTTAATATCCGATTGACTTTAAATTTATACACAGTGTTTAAGGTCATAAGACGAAGAAGCCTATTGATTTTCAGCGATTTCCGATAATTAGTGCCAGAGTTATGGCCCTTGATCACTTCAAAAAATCTTGTGGACCAGGGTTCGTACGCTTCCTGGAAAACCTGGAAAGTTATGGAATTCCACGTATGAAAATTCCAGGCCTGGAAAACCTGGAATATGAGTATTTTATCATGGAAAGTCATGGAATATTCACCTCCGTCCAGTAAATCACTCTTTCTCCGAAATTTGATCCCATTTATTCAATCTGTAAAACTTATACGAAAGAAAACCATGTTTTTGCATACCTAATTAGGTTATTTTAAGAATAAGTTATTTGATTGGTTGGTCGCTAAGGTCAATGGTTGAAGTGTCCAATCAGAAACAAGCAATTCTCCAGGTTAGGTTATTAGGCATGCGCACTGAGCTGATGTCCCAGATATTCTTTCTCGTCGGTTTATCACTGATATTCTTGATAAATACGTCATTGTTTGTCGATATTCTGGCTTTAATTTTTTTAGATCACTCAACAAGTTTGACAGACACTCATAATTCAATAAATAATAGTAATACCATTACTAATTTCTGTTGTTTTGAATAACATTTATGTCAAAGTTACATACGTATGTGTCAAAGTTACATGCATGTAAATATAGGCTACAGACAGCAGGAAATAAAATAAGTCAATATTGAAATATTGTATAATTTATAAGAAATCCATTTTATTAAAGTAGAATAAATCAATGGAACATATCTGCCTAACTAACAGATCACAAATCATTATTTTTTCTCTCCTACAGTTAAAAATTTTAGTCAAATTATATTATATCTCTGAAAGTTTTGGTCAGATTTTATTGAAACTTTGAACCACTTCCTATACTGACTTTTTGCAATCAGAGATTTTTTTTTTTTTTTTTTTTTTTTTTAATAGTCTGCAAAATAGTTGCTGATGTATTGCAAGAAGTAAAATATTGTTTGCCAATTGTTTGTTGAATCAAAAAGTTAATTTAGTAGGGAAAGTTTCATAATTTGGAAAATTTTGATTTCTTTGCATATGTGAGTGTAGATTAGCTTATTCGTTCAGATTTAATTCATAGACAAACTTCAGTGCAATGCTCTAATATTGGTCCTGGAAAATGCCCTTTTTGGTCCTGGAAAGTCATGGAAAAGTCATGGAATTTCATTCTCATTTTAGTGTACGAACCCTGGTGGACGCTCTAGAGGCCAAAGTTAATATCCGATTGACTTCAAATTTATAGACAGTGTTTAAGGTCATAAAACAAAGACGCCTATTGATTTTCAGCAATTTCCGTTAATTAGTGCCAGAGTTATGGCCCTTGATCACCTCAAAAAATCTTGTGGACGCTCTGGAGGCCAAAGTTAATATCCGATTGACTTTAGATTTACACACAGTGTTTAAGGTCATGAGACGAAGAATCCTATTGATTTTCTGCGATTTCAAATAATTACTACCAGAGTTATCTCCCTTCAAAAATTCTTGTGACGCTATAGAGGCCAAAGTTACCATCCGATTGACTTCAGATTGATACATAGAGTTTAAGGTGTTGAAACGAACAAGTATTTTGATTTTCAATGAATTCAGATAACTGAACAGCTAAATCCATGATATTAAATGTTTCATGTATATACTAATTGTTAGCGTGGGGTAAAACTTTATAAAAAGCAATCAAATTCTAATGATTTTTCTAATAATTACATAATGAGTTGTTACTCTTAATCAGTTTTTAGTGTATTACAAATGTTTCATTACCGAAAAAAGTAAAAATATGCGACAACCCTTGTTGACTGCCCGGATGATTTAGCTGCTGTGGGCGTATGTTTCGTTGCCTGGCAACCTATCTTTATAATTGGAGACGAAACGTTACGTGGATCTCAAGAAAGCTTTGCTTCGGAACCGTCCCCATCACCATTAAAAACCCAGCATTTGTTTACCGTAGTAATCTTGGAAAATAATCCCAGGATAATGACAGGCTTATTATTCCGCACCTGTCGACAAACTAAACGCTAGTTAATTAACGCTTGGTAATCAAAATTACACAGTGAGATTTAAATTCCATAGAAGTACATATTGGACACTATTAGCATAAATTCAACAATATTTATGAATAATTCTACATAGATTAGAAAATAACGCTATTTACCCGTAGTTGCACGGTACCTGGGTTACAGTGTCTAGAGGCCAAAGTTAATATCCGATTGACTTTTAATTTATACATAGTGTTTGAGATGAAGACGTCTATTGATTTTCAGCGATTCCCAATAATTACTGCCAGATTTATGGCCCTTGATCACTTCAAAAAATCCTGTGGACGCTCTAGAGGCAAAGTTAATATCCGATTGACTTTAAATTTACACATAATGTTTAAGGTCATTCAGCAATTTCATATAATTATTGCCAGAGTTATCTCCCTCGATAACTTCAAAAAATCTTGTGACGCTATAGAGGCCAAACTTATCATCCGATTGACTTCAGATTGATACCCAGAGTTTAAGGTGTTGAAACGAACAAGTAGTTTGATTTTCAATGAATTTTGATAACTGAACAGCTGAATCCAGCAATTTCAAATAATTACTGCCAGAGTTATCTCCCTTGATAACTTCAAAAAATCTTGTGACGCTATGGAAGCCAAACTTATCATCCAATTGACTTCAGATTGATACACAGAGCTTAAGGTGTTGAAATGAACAAGTAGTTTGACTTTCAATGAATTTTTATACGCCCACATTGAAATGTGGTCGTATATTGTCGTCGCCCCCGTCCGTCCGTCCGTCCGGCGTCCACAATTGCTTGTGGACGCTCTACAGGCTAAAGTTAATATCCGATTGACTTTAAATTTATACACAGTGTTTAAGGTCATGAGACGAAGAAGCCTATTGTTTTTCAGCGATTTCCGATAATAACTACCAGAGTTATGGCCCTTGATCACTTCAAAAAATCTTGTGGACGCTCTAGAGGCCAAAGTTAATATCCGATTGACTTTAAATTTATACACAGCGTTTAAGGTCATAAGACAATGACGCCTATTGATTTTCGGCGATTTCCGATAATTAGTGCCAGAGTTATGGCCCTTGATCTCTTAAAAAAATCTTGTGGACGCTCTAAAGGTCAAAGTTAATATCCGATTGACTTTAAATTTATACACAGTGTTTAAGGTCATAAGATGAAGAAGCCTATTGATTTTCAGCGATTTCCGATAATTAGTGCCAGAGTTATGGCCCTTGATCACTTCAAAAAATCTTGTGGACGCTCTAGAGGCCAAAGTTAATATCCGATTGACTTTAAATTTATGCACAGTGTTTAAGGTCATAAGACGAAGATGCCTATTGATTTTCAGCGATTTCTGATGATTAGTGCCAGAGTTATGGCCCTTGATCTCCTCAAAAAATCTTGTGGACACTCTGGAGGCCAAAGTTAATATCCGATTGACTTTAGATTTATACACAGTGTTTAAGGTCATAAAACGAAGAAGCCTATTGATTTTCACCGATTTCCGATAATTAGTGCCAGAGTTATGGCCCTTGATCACTTCAAAAAATCTTGTGGATGCTCTAGAGGCCAAAGTTAATATCCGATTGACTTCAAATTTATACACAGTGTTTAAGGTCATAAGACAAAGACGCCTATTGATTTTCAGCGATTTCCGATAATTAGTGCCAGAGTTATGGCCCTTGATCACCTCAAAAAATCTTGTGGACGCTCTGGAGGCCAAAGTTAATATCCGATTGACTTTAGATTTATACACAGTTTTTAAGGTCATGAGATGAAGAAGCCTATTGATTTTCAGCGATTTCAAATAATTACTGCCAGAGTTATCTCCCTTGATAACTTCAAAAATTCTTGTGACGCTATAGAGTTCAAAGTTACCATCCGATTGACTTCAGATTGATACATAGAGTTTAAGGTGTTGAAACGAACAAGTGTTTTGATTTTAAAGGAATTTAGATAACTGAACAGCTAAATCCATGATATTAAATGTTTCATGTATATACTAATTGTTAGCGTGGGTTAAAACTTTATAAAAAGCAATCAAATTCTAATGATTTTCTGATAATTACATAATGAGTTGTTACTCTTAATCAGTTTTTAGTGTATTACAAATGTTTCATTAGCGAAAAAAGTAAAAATATGCGACAACCCTTGTTGACTGCCCGGACGATTTAGCTGCTGTGGGCGTATGTTTCGTTGCCTGGCAACCTATCTTGATAATTGTACAGCTAAATCCATAATATTGAATGTTTCGTATACTAATACTAAACCTTAGCATGTGCCAGAACTTTATAAAAAAACAAACAAATTCTAATGATTTTTGATAATTATTTAATATGCGACAACTCTTGTTGACCGCCCGGACGATTTAGCTGCTGGTGGGCGTATGTTTTGTTGCCTGGCAACCTATTTTTTCCTTGATTTGTAAGGTTTAGCTACGTTATTAGGTTGGTTATTATTTAATGTTATATTGTAATTGACTTTAAATATCCACGTCCCGTATAAGTGTTCATGTTTTGTTTTAGTCCAAATAAATCAATAATTAACATTTTTGTTTGATATCTTTATTTTAACATTAGCTTCAAAATTTCGTACATGTATATCTCCTAAAAAGACCACATTTTCCTATTAATACCATGTCAAATTTTCATATGTGTGCTTACGAAAAATAATATCAAGATTTTCTGTTGTGCTTATTATCAGTAAGTGACGTGTAAAATAACGTTGCCCTGTTACAGATTTCAAGATGATACGACAGTATCTCACAAAATTATTCCGTGTTTTGTTGCTCCTGTAAAATTTGTATGCCTTCGTATACATCACTGTACGTAATTTTGATAGCTCACCGACGATAAATTATCTTTAATTAAAGATACATTGTCGGTGATAAAATGAAGAGCTGACAGTTCTCACTATAATATTGACCATAATTTATTATCAGTTTAGTCATTTTGTCATATTTTTCCTGCAGGTCCAAAGAGGGACGCTGGCTTAGCAAGAGAATTCATTCTAAAAATGTTTGTAGAACTTAACCCAGATCCAGATAAAATAATCTACTCACATTTTACATGTGCTACAGGTTTGTTTTATTACTGAATTTAATGAAAATATAATTAGTTCACAAAAACAGATTTTATCAAACAGTTCTACATAAATTTTTTGAACATAGTCGACATAGCTCAAATTTCATATTGCTACATTTTCATGTCAAGTATAATTCATTGTCTCAGTTTGTGAACATCAGTCAAAATTTTCATCCCATTTTGATATTCATACATGTCGAACCGTAATTTAATGGATTATGGCCCTTGATTATATGAACAATTTTTATATGCCCAAGTCCACAATGGCTTGAGGATGCTCTGGTGGCTAAATTTTATATCCAATTGACTTATATGCAGTGTTCCTGTGACGAAGACACCTATATTTATCTGATTTTAGTGTATTATTGTCCCCCGCCTTTCGAAGAAAGTTGGGGGACTATTAAAATGGGTCCGTCTGTCTGTCTATCTGTCTGTCTGTCCGTCTGTCCGTCACACTTTTTGGGACACAATAACTCTCTTCCTAATTGAGCTAGAATGTTGATACTTGGTGTATGTGTTTATTAGGTCAATGCCTTGATGGAGTTCGAAGATGAGCATTTTCCGCTTAGGGTAAGCAGAGATAAGCAATTTGATTGGTTGATGCTTTGGGACACGATAACTTTAATTCTAATTAAGTGAGAGTGATGAAACTTGGTGTATAGTTTCATTACAGTAATACCTTGACTAAGTTCGATAATGAGCATTTTCTGCTCAGGGTAAGCAGTGCAATTTGATTGGTCGAGACTTTTGAACACAATAACTCTCCTTCTAATTGAGTTAAAATGTTTAAACTTGGTGTATATGCTGATTAGGTCAATGCCTTGATCGAGTTCGAAGATGAGCATTTTCTGCTTAGAGTAAGCAGAGATAAACAATTTGATTGGTTGATGCTTTGGGACACGATAACCTTAGTTCTAATTAAGTGAGAGTGATGAAACTTGGTGTATAGTTTCATTACAGTAATACCTTGACTAAGTTCGATAATGAGCATTTTCTGCTCAGGGTAAGCAGAGCAATTTGATTGGTCGAGACTTTGGAACACAATAACTCTCCTTCTAATTGAGTTAAAATGTTTAAACTTGGTGTATATGCTGATTAGGTCAATGCCTTGATGGAGTTCGAAGATGAGCATTTTCTGCTTAGGGTAAGCAGAGATAAGCAATTTGATTGGTTGATGCTTTGGGACATGATAACTTTAGTTCTAATTAAGTGAGAGTGATGAAACTTGGTGTATAGTTTCATTACAGTAATACCTTGACTAAGTTCGATAATGAGCATTTTCTGCTCAAGGTAACCAGAGCGATACGCAATTTGATAGGTCGAGAGTAGTCGAGACTTTGGAGCACAATAACTCTCCTTCTAATTGAGTTAAAATGTTCAAACTTGGTGTATATGCTTATTAGGTCAATGCCTTGATGGAGGACGAAGATGAGCATTTTCCGCTTGAGGTAAGCAGAGATAAGCAATTTGATTGGTTGATACTTTGGGACAAGATATCTTAGGTTCATCTTGATTGATGATTTTTATGATACAATGACTGCATTCTCATTTAGTAATGGATTCGACAGTAACAGTGTATAGAAACGATTGACTTGGACACGAGGGCCTTTTCCCTTGGCCAGAGGGGCCTTTTTGTCTGCCTTTTAGGGTACATTTTCATTTTTCTCATCGGTTTTAGCATTTTTCTTTATGAAACACTTTTGGATGACACTTCGTGTACAGTTTGATTGTTCGATACATTGAAAAAAATAAATGTGCGATTAATTAATATGTGTCTTTTATTTATTTTGGGATTTCGGCGGGGGACATCAGCCTCACTGTTGGCTTGTTATAAATGTTTCATTACCGACAAAAGTAAAAAATATGCGACAACGATGTAGCTGCTGTGGGTGTAGGTTTCGTTGCCTGGCAACCTGTCTTTATATAAGATGAAGCTTGGTCGTTTATTGCTTTGAAGAGAGGAGTAAGCTGAACTTAGTTCTGTGCTGAATTGGGAACCAATGTAGGGATTGCAATACTGACAAGTTGTTGATGTTTTCTAGTTTTAGTGAGTAGTCGAGCTGCTGAAATTTGAACATGTTCAGGACCTGCGGTAGTGATTCTTGATTGCGGGAGAGGGCTACCATCTTAGGTCCTTAGCGAAGGATCCAGGGGCTGCCTAGGCCACGGAAAGTCTTGGGGGTCTAGATCATCGGTGATGATTTCTGGCTAATAAACCTACCCAGCAATGAAGTGAAATTTTATTTCGTTTTTAACTCCCCTACCATAAAAACTGTGGATGGTGGTTTAATTCTGTGATACTGTATTGTACAAAAAATGCATAATAATACCAAGGTTGTGGAAGTAAAGATCTCGGTTCCTTTCGATTTTGTCGCATATATACACTACGCTGCTGGGGTTTGGGACTAGAATCGCGGAACACGACGGAAAAAGTCCTTCTTGCGCTGCGGAATCTTGGAGAATCGCTAGCGAAATGCCAGCTAGCCAACATGGTGAATCGCTTCAGTGCCGATATCCGGATTTAAGTATGTTGAAGAAAAAGTTAAATTTTTTCAGGTTAATACAAGGTATGTTAACCGTTGGCGAGGAAGCTAGGGTCAGATTTTAAATTCCAATGCACTGTATACATGCATAACGTCGGCCAAGATGTATGCAACAATGAACAACTTGCAGTTTTTTTAAACATATCATTACATCTTCGTCTATAACTTAGATTTAATCCATCAATTATTGGCTGCTATCAAATCCAAACTTCAAATTATATTTGATGAGCTTTTACACATTACTTCATTACTCGCGGCTTCAGTTAATCTCATTCAATACAGCAGTGCTGTAAATCACTCCACAGGGCGCTTAGCGGTAAGTCACGTGGTCAGAAACGCGCCAAAAGATTGGGACTATATTCTTACGCGGTGTTACTCGGCGAAAAGTATATAGCAAATCTTGACTTGCCACATAGCCAGGTTGTCCTTCTGTGATGGAACCACGAGAGATTTTCACAAAGCAGAAACAATGTCCTATGATACCCGTGGCCAAATTATCAGCAGGAGACATGATCACAACTGATGCTGTATCACTTTAAGTGCTTGACATAATTTTATTACAAACCTAGACGGTAGGAAGGATAAACCGGGAGCCCAGGGGGTCAACCTAGTTGAAAAGTGTACCAATTTTCTTCTATATGTTATCAATGCATGGTGTCATCAAAATGTAAGTCAGCAGGGTTTCTGGCGGTGGGTGTGGTATTCCACGCCCAATACCCCTCAACTAGTCTAGGTTAGCTCAAAAGTACTGCATGAAATTCGCACAGCAGTGTACCATACATCTTCAGGTATAACAAAAACACTCTGACAGATATTTCTAGTGGTGGGGTACCCCTGACAGAGCTATGTAATTACCAGACACAGCCATTTTGCCGATATGTTTAAAACAACTTGGTAATTACCTTTAAAATGTTATCCGAGTTGTGAACAAATCATTATTTTGCTTGACACTCGGTGCCACTAAAGAGCATGTGCGCATGCCTATTTAGACGTACCGGTAATAGATGACTCTCATATTGGCCGTAAAAAGGAAAGAATAAACAGTAAAAAATCCTCATAGGCCTCCATTATATAAATAGCCAGAAACACAGCAACCAAAATAAAGGTTGTATCTCGGTTGCTATTTAGACTCTCATAGGGGCCGCAAAAATGAAAGAATAAACTATAAAAAATCCTCACCGGTCTGCATTATATAAATAACCACGCGCATGACAACCAATATAAAAGCATAAAATCCTTACTGGTCTCAGTTATTTTTATACACCCACATTTTTATGTGGACGTATATTGTCGTTGCCCCTGTCCGTCCGTCTGTCCGTCCACAATTTGTTTGTGGACTCTCTACAGGTCACAATTCTTATCTGATTTTGACGAAACTTGAAATATAGGTTTATCCCCAAAAGATCTCAGCTGCTTTCGATATTGGCATGTATCGGATCAAAACTTCATGGATTATAGCCCCTGATTGTACGAAAAATCACGTTTTTAGCTTGTGGACCCCATAGAGGTCAAATTGTTATCCGATTTAAAAAGCTGTTCGATTGTATCACGGGTCCATGGTTATGAAGGTTGAGTTCGAATTTCGTGAAAATCGGACCAAAATTGATGGACAAAATGGCCGCCGTCTGTATGCGAATAGTGTGAAAATATATTATATCAAGGTTGTGGACCTTATAGAGGTCACAATTTTGAACCGATTTTGATGAAACTTGACATGTATGTCTATAACCCCAAGATCTTGGTTCCTTTCGATATTTGCACCCATCGAATCGTAACTTCCTGAATTTTGGCCCCTGATTGTCCGAAAAATCGCTTTTGTTAGCTTTTGGTCCCTCTGGAGGTCAAAATTATTATCCGATTTAAAAAAACGTTTGATTATATCACCGTTTCATGGTAATGAAGAGAGAATTTAAATTTTGTGAAAATCGGACCACAGTTGACGGATAAAATGGCCACCGTCTGTACGCGAATTGTGTGAAAATATGTTATATCAAGGTTGTGGACCCTATAGAGGTCACAATTTTGAACTGATTTTGATGAAACTTGAAATACATGTTTATAACCTAATGATCTTGGTTCCATTGCATATTTGCCCATATCGGATCGTAACTTCCTGAATTATGGCCCCCGATTATACGAAAAATCACCCTTTTTAGCATGTGGTCCCTCTGGAGGTCACAATTATTATCCGATTTAAAAAAACGTTTGATTATATCACAGTTACACCGTAGTTATGGGTGATTTTGAATTATGATTTCCTGATGATTACTTAAAATGCAACAAATCTTGTTGATTACCCGGACCATTTGGCTGCTGTGTGGGCGTATGTTTCGTTGCCTGGCAACCTATTTTTTTTCATTTT
Organism: Patella depressa; assembly: GCA_948474765.1. NCBI lineage: Eukaryota > Metazoa > Mollusca > Gastropoda > Patellidae > Patella > Patella depressa. The sequence goes on along the minus strand of OX419717.1, from coordinate 33,650,975 downwards.
GTCCGCGGCCATCTTCCTCAACTCAAATTTTTATTGGCAAATATCTTCATGAAATTCTGCTCAAATGACCATCACACTATTTTCAAACTTCATCCTCTATATACAAACACATCTCTGAAATACATAAAACAGAAGAAAATCAGTCATAAATTAATGAAAACCGTTTTCAGGCAACATAAATTATTCGTATCTAAGCAGTGTGGACAATTTTGTTTTTGTTTTTAGCACTCCGCAGTGTTTACTTTAAAGTGGAAATTTTAAATCAAAGTTTGCTCAAATTCTGAATAACATGATCCGCCTGACAATGAGTCATTAGTCAAAAGAAAGTGTTTGGAAATATAGTAACTAGGGAAGGTGAAATAACAACTGAGAATGGGCCTAGAATAACGGGAAATTATGCCAAAATTGACAATTATTGACAACACGTCAGAACAATATACATAGCAACCATGTGAATCCTACGCATCGCATAGTTTTATAGGGTATTTTGAGGGATGTATGTAAGAACTGCTCTACTCCGAACAAGAACCAGCAATAAAATTGTGTTGACAGTCTGCAAATAAAATAATAAAAGCTAAAAACTCGCCCATGTTATCACAAACTGCAAAAACGAAGCCATCATTGTTGCCAAGAAGAGTTACCTCTGTGTAATCTCGGTTAACAGGCTGTAACTAATTCCTTCACGACTGGCATTGCCGGTCAAAAAGACCACACTAAAGCTAATTTACATATCTTTTTAAGTCTTCAAACGTTATAAATATTTTATTTGAAATATTCACAAAAACATTTTCTTCCATAATTTATTTACCAGAGAACAAAGACTCAAGCATTTTAAACTTGAATTTATCTTCGCTTGGATTCAACCACTAATTCGACTTACCTCGGTAAAACGGCAGTCCGTTATCAAATTACGTCACAACGTTGTCTTACGTCAAAATTGATTTTTTATACGCCCACATTTTCATGTGGACGTATATTGTCGTCGCCCCTGTTCGTCCGTCCGTCCGTCCGGACGTCCGTCCGTCCGTCCACAATTGTTTGTGAACAGTCTACAGGTCACAATTTTTATCCGATTTCAATGAAACTTAAAACATAGGTTTATCACCCTAAGATCTCGGTTCCTTTCAAAATTGGCATGTATCGGACTATAACTTCATGGGTTATGGCCCCTGATTGTACGAAAAATCACGTTTTTTAGCTTGTGAACAGTTTAGAGGTCACAATTTTGAACCGATTTGGATGAAACTTGAAATGCATGTTTATAACCCAAAGATCTTGGTTCCTTTCGATATTTGCGCCAATCGGATCGTAACTTCCTGAATTATGGCCCCTGATTGTCCAAAAAATCGCCCTTTTTAGCTTGTGGTCCCTCTGGAGGTCAAAATTGTTATCCGATTTAAAAAACCGTTTGATTATATCACCGTTTCATGGTTATGAAGGTTGAGTTCAAATTTCGTGAAAATCGGACCAAAATTGACGGACAAAATGGCCACCATTTGTACGTGAATAGTGTGAAAATATGTTAAATCAAGGTTGTGAACAGTGTAGAGGACACAATTTTGAACCGATTTCGATGAAACTTGAAATGCATGTTTATAACCGAAAGATCTTGGTTCCTTTCGATATTTGCACCAATCGGATCGCAACTTCCTGAATTATGGCCCCTGATTGTCCGAAAAATTGCCCTTATTAGCTTGTGGTCCCTCTGGAGGTCAAAATTGTTATCCGATTTAAAAAAACGTTTGATTATATCATTGTTCCATGGTTATGAAGGTCGGGTTCGAATTTCGTGAAAATCGGACCAAAATTGACGGACAAAATGGCCGCCATTTGTACGCGAATAGTGTGAAAATATGTTATAACAGTGTAGAGGACACAATTTTGAACCGATTTGGATGAAACTTGAAATGCATGTTTATAACCCAAAGATCTTGATTCCTTTCGATATTTGCGCCAATTGGATCGTAACTTCCTGAATAATGACCCCTGATTGTCCGAAAAATTGCCCTTTTTAGCTTGTGGTCCCTCTGGAGGTCAAAATTGTTATCCGATTTAAAAAAACGTTTGATTATATCACCGTTCCATGGTTATGAAGGTTGAGTATGAATTTTGTGAAAATCGGACCAAAATTGACGGACAAAATGGCCGCCGTTTGTACGCGAATATTGTGAAAATATGTTATATAAAGGTTGTGATCCTTATAGAGGTCACAATTTTGAACCGATTTTGATGAAACTTGACATGTATGTTTATAACCCAAAGATCGTGGTTCCTTTTGATATTTGCGCCCATTAGATCATAACTTCCTGAATTATGTCCCCGGATTGTCCGAAAAATCGCTTTTGTTCGCTTTTGGTCCCTCTGGAGGTCAAAATTATAATCCGATTTAAAAAAACGTTTGACTATATCACCGTTACATGGTAATGAAGAGAGAGTTTGAATTACGTGAAAACCGGACTAGAATTGACGGACAAAATGGCCGCCGTTTGTACACGAATAGTGTGACAATATGTTATATCAAGGTTGTGGACCCCATAGAGGTCACAATTTTGAATCGATTTTGATGAAACTTGACAGGTATGTTTTAAACCCAAAGATCTTGGTTCCTTTCGATATTTGCGCCCATCGGGTCATTACTTCCTGAATTATGTCTCCTGATTGTACGAAAAATCACCCTTTTTAGCTTTTATATGATTTAAAAAAAAACGTTTGATTATAAAAACCAAACAAATTCTAATGATTTTCTGATAATTCCTTAATATGCGACAATTCCTGTTGACTGCCCGGACGATTTGGCTGCTGTGTGGGCGTATGTTTCGTTGCCTGGCAACCTATTTTTTGATTTTTACGTCACTCAAACCGATTTGCTGTTTTGCGAATTTTGAAGTTTACACAATAAAATAAGTTCTTATAAAATCCTGAAAAAGAACATGTTACAATGTCAATAAACGCCTCCTTTTTATACGTCCACATTGAAATGTGGTTGAAATATATAAAACTGCCATTTAAAACCTTATATATTTCAACCACTACAATTATGCTGTTTATGTATCCAGTTACCTAGTAATTGTGATCCCATCAGAAATTCGTTGGAAGATTGGTTTGAGGATGCCTACTGTAAATATTTGTGGATTTTCACATTGAAATGTGGTCGTATATTGTCGTCGCCCCTGTGGGCGTATGTTTCGTTGCCTGGCAACCTATCTTTTAGCTTGTGGTTCCTTTGGAGCTCACAATTATTAACGGATTTGAAATAACGTTTGATTATATCACTGTTTCACCGTAATGAAGGGTGAGGTTGAATTTCGTTAAAATCAGACCGAAACTGGTGGACAAAATGGCGGCCGCTTGTACACGAATACTATAAGAATATGGTATATCAAGGTTGTAGACCCTGTAGAGGTCACAATTTTAATCTGATTTTGCTGAAACTTTAAATGCATGGTTATAATCCAAAGATCTTGGTTCCTTCCGATATTTGTGCATATCAAATTGTAACTTCCTGAATTATGGCCCCTGATTGTACTAAAAATCGCCTTTTTAGCTTGTGGTCCCTCTGGGAGGTTACAACTATTACTTTATTAGTAGCATTACCACATCAAAATTTCAACTGTGATTAACAGCAATTTAATGTATGTATTTATTTAGAGGCTGCTACAAGGATCTCAATTCTTTTTGAATTATGAAAATTGAAAAATTATTAAAAAAGTTATGATAAAATTAAGATGTCAGATTTCAATATTTTTGTACAAAAATTATATTGTAATTAAAGAAGGGAAAACACATAATTTTTCCCTTGTGTTTTTGTTACAATAGGTGAACATAGTTTAAATCTAATATTGTGTATGTAGATTTTGACCACTGCTATATATTGGTGATGAAAATATGCTACCTAAGTAAAATTTTCTGAAAAATTCATTTTTTTAAAGTAGAGATTCCATATACCGACATGTAAAAAGTGGCGTGGCTAGAATCTGAAATATTGATTTCGGTGATCGCTTAATTAAAATCAGTAACAAACATTTAATAAACAAAGCAAGGTATGTTTTATTTTTCAGTACAATTGATATTGAATGCATAACTAAAGTTCCTGAAATAAAATAAATTAAAAAATTCATATTCATGATTTCTGATAAATCAATTTGCAAAAAGGGGCGTGCCACATAGAGTCCATCTTTGTTTTTAAGATAATGTAACCTGGATGATTGGCAGTCATAAAAAATACATATTTATTTAACAAAACATCATCTGAAATGTCAAAAATGACTGAAATTGAAAATGATGTGTCGCACTGTGAACGGGGGGGGAGGGGGAGGGGCGGGGAACGACGACATATTTTGAAAGTTTGAAGGGAACTATTACATGTTGCATATCAAATTAAAGGTCTACAGAAGCACAATTCAACCAGGTATGTTATATTTAAATTATATAAAATATGAAACTGACCAGTCTTATAATAAACAAATAAGTTTCTAAATAATTCATCAGGCAGGATCAATCAAAAAATAATAAAATGAATTAAGCTATATACATTTCAGGAATAAAATAACATATGATACGGAGTTGACAGTTAGACCTTTCAACTTCACCAGTGCCTGAAAATGAAAAACCAGAAAATAAATTATATGGAAATTTTTTTGAAATTTATTAATACTATGCACTTTTATTAACTTTATTTCAATTTCAAGAAAATAATCTATATGTAACAAGTCTTGCATTTATTTCAATTTCAAGACAATAATTTATATGTAACTAGTCTTGCATTTATAATTTATTCATACTTCTCCCAGTGTATGATTCCTCGGACCATTGCTTCAGGAAATGGCATATACTATGTACCTTTCTTTATCTTTCAATTCACCACCTAAAGATCCTCTTTTGATACCTAGTTTTTAATACATACAGATATTTAAAATTTACGTTTTTGTTTTTAGAAATAAAATAAATTACTTACTTTTTGCTTTGGACTTTGTGTACGATAATTTAACAGCTTCAGTTTGAGGAAGTGAAAACAGTCAGCCACCACTTGTTGGTCCAGCAAAAACATAAATTCTTATTTCATCTTCATCTTTGGGTGGTGGTCTTTTAACATAATAAATTTTTCAAACATAATTGAATTCAGATATGTTCCAACAGCATCAGCAAAATTTCCTGTGTAATTTTGGTAGGTTTCTTTTCCCTTTTTATACGCCCACTTAGAAATGTGGTCGTATATTGCCGTCGCCCCCGCCCGTCCGTCCGTCTGTCGGTCCGTCCGTCCGTCCGTCCGTCCGTCCGTCCATCGTCCACAATTTCTTGTGAACGCTCTAGAGGTTAAAGTTAATATCCGATTGACTTGAAATCTATACACAGTGTTTAAGGTCGTGAGACGAAGAAGCCTATTGATTTTCAGCGATATCCGATAATTACTACCAGAGTTATGACCCTTGATCACTTTGAAAAATCTTGTGAACGCTCTAGAGGCTATAGTTAATATCCGATTGACTGTAAATTTATACACAGTGTTTAACGTCATGAGACGAAGAATCCTATTGATTTTCGGTGATATCTGATAATTACTGCCAGAGTTATGACCCTTGATCACTTTGAAAAATCTTGTGAACGCTTTAGAGGCTAAAGTTAATATCCGATTGACTTTAAATTTATACACAGTGTTTAAGGTCATGAGACGAAGAAGCCTATTGATTTTCGGTGATATCCGATAATTACTACCAGAGTTATGACCCTTGATCACTTTGAAAAATCTTGTGAACACTCTAGAGGCTATAGTTAATATCCGATTGACTTTAAATTTATACACAGTGTTTAAGGTCATGAGACGAAGAAGCCTATTGATTTTCGGTGACCTCTGATAATTACTGCCAGAGTTATGACCCTTGATCACTTTGAAAAATCTTGTGAACGCTTTAGAGGCTAAAGTTAATATCCGATTGACTTTAAATTTATACACAGTGTTTAAGGTCATGAGACGAAGAAGCCTATTGATTTTCGGTGATATCCGATAATTACTACCAGAGTTATGACCCTTGATCACTTTGAAAAATCTTGTGAACGCTCTAGAGGCTAAAGTTAATATCCGATTGACTTTAAATTTATACACAGTGTGTAAGGTCATGATAAGAAGAAGCCTGTTGATTTTCAGCAATATCCGATAATTCCTGCCCGAGTTATGACCCTTGATCACTTTGAAAAATCTTGTGAACGCTCTAGAGGCTAAAGTTAATATCCGATTGAATTTAAATTTATACACGGTGTTTAAAGTCATGATACAAAGAATCCTATTGATTTTCAGCAATATCCGATAATTACTGCCAGAGTTATGACCCTTGATCACTTTGAAAAATCTAAAGTTAATATCCGATTGACTTTAAATTTATACACACTATTTACGGTCATGATACAAAATAGCCTATTTATTTTCAGCGATATCCGATAATTACTGCCAGAGTTATGACCCTTGATCACTTTGAAAAACCTTGTGAATGCTCTAAAGGCTAAAGTTAATATCCGATTGACTTTAAATTTGTACACAGTGTTTAGGGTCATGATACGAAGAATCCTATTTGATTTTCAGTGATATCTGATAATTTCTGGCACTTGATCACTTTGAAATATCTTGAGGACAAAGGCCTTGAGACAAACCATCAAAACTATTCTAATCATTTCTGATAATTATTTAATGGGCTATTACTCGTAATAAGATTATCATGTGTTGTAAATGTTCTCCTTACTGATAAAAGAAACAATATGCGACAACCCTTGTTGACTGCCTGGACGACTTAGCTGTTGTGGGCGTATGTTTCGTTGCCTGGCAACCTATCTTTAATTTCACAATCTGTATAAAGAAAAGTAAAAAAATGATTAACTTAATTATATTTTTTAGTATCTAAGTAAGATAATTTTCTGTTAAAGTTTGTGAAGAAAATTTTTAAAATTTATTTTAAAATAAAACCCGAATACTTTAACTTCAACCACGGTTGCGTACATTTGCCAATTTTTGATAATATATTTTTTTTTAAATTTCTACTTTCATGCTCATCAATGTTCTTCTTAAGTTACAATATTAGTTACATTTACAAATATTTGCAGAAAATGAAAGTGAATAACCGGTAAACAAAGAATAATATACGTAACAACAACGCATTTCGCCATTTGATGATTTGACGTTATCGGTACGTGTTAATTCCTTTGACGTAAACACATCTTCAACTCGTTCGTTCTACAACCATCATCAATTTTAAAAAACTTTAACAATTTCTACTTACAGATAATTTAATTGTCGTTTTAATGATGTATTTCGTGATGGGTATAAATTGCGTTTTGTATCTAAATCTCTGAAGAATAACGGGACACTCGATAAAACAATTGACAGCGCGTCACATGACAAAACACGCTAAACGTGGCGTCTTTGAACTAGTACAGTTTTCACCAATAAATATCAAGCAGACATGTTTGGTATCATTAAAAAGTATATTCTATTGTTTTACAGTATGCAAACTTTAGATGATTTTATTATACGCCCACATTTTTATGTGGACGTATATTGTCGTCGCCCCTGTCCGTCCGGACGTCCACAATTTGTTTGTGGACTCTCTACAATTCACAATTCTTATCCGATTTTGACGAAACTTGAAATATAGGTTTATCCCCAAAAGATCTCGGTTCCTTTCGATATTGGCATGTATCGGATGAAAACTTCATGGATTATGGCCCCTGATTGTACGAAAAATCACGTTTTTAGCTTGTGGACCCTATAGAGGTCACAATTTTGAACCGATTTTGATGAAACTTGACGTGCATGTTTATAACCCAAAGATCTTGGTTCCTTTCGATATTTGCACCTATCGGAATGTAATTTCCTGAATTATGGCCCCTGATTGTCCGAAAAATCACCCTGTTTAGCTTGTGGTCCCTCTGGAGGTCACAATTATTATCCGATTTAAAAAAACGTTTGATTATATCACCGCTACACCCTAAGGAAGGTTGAGTTCGAATTTCGGGAAAATCGGATGAAAATTGCCATACAAAATGGCCGCCGTTTGTACGCGAATACTGTTAAAAAATTGTATATCGTGGTTTGTGGACCTTGTAAAAGTCACATTTTTAAATCGATTTTGATGAAACTTGAAATTCATGGTTATAACCCAAAGATCTTGGTTCCATTCGATATTTGCGCATATCGGAACGTAACTTCCTGAATTATGGCCCCTGATTATACGCAAAATCGCCTTATTTTAGCTTGTGGTCCCTCTGGTGGTCACAATTATTATCCGATTTAATAAACGGTTGATTATATTACCGTTACACCGTAAGGAAGGTTGAGTTCGAATATCGGGAAAATCGGACCAAAATTGCCATACAAAATGGCCGCCGTTTGTACGCGAATACTGTTAAAAAATTGTATATCATGGTTATGGACCCTGTAGAGGTCACAATTTTAATTCGATTTTGATGAAACTTGAAATGCATGGTTATAACCTAAAGATCTTGGTTCCTTTCGATATTTGCGCCCATCGGATCGTAACTTCCTGAATTATGGCCCCTGATTGTCCGAAAAATTGCCCTTTTTAGCTTGTGGTCCCTCTGGAGGTCAAAATTGTTATCCGATTTAAAAAAACATTTGATTATATCACCGTTCCATGGTTATGAAGGTTGAATTCGAATTTCGTGAAAATTGGACTAAAATTGACGGACAAAATTGCCGCCGTTTGTGCGCGAATGGTGTGAAAATATGTTATATCAAGGTTGTGGACCTTATAGAGGTCAAAATTTTGAACCAATTTTGATGAAACTTGACATGTATGTTTATAACCGAAAGATCTTGGTTCCTTTCGATATCTGCGCCCATCGGATCGTAACTTTCTGAATTATGGCCCCTGATTGTCCAAAAAGGTCAAAATTGTTATCCGATTTTAAAAAAAACGTTAGATTATATCACCATTTCATGGTTATGAAGGTTGAGTATGAATTTTGTGAAAAACAGATCTTGATTCCTTTTGATATTTGCGCCCATTGGATCATAACTTCCTGAATTATGTCCCCGGATTGTCCGAAAAATCGCTTTTTTCACTTTTGGTCCCTCTGGAGGTCAAAATTATTATCCGATTTAAAAAAACGTTTGACTATATCACCGTTGGCGTTACATGGTAATGAAGAGAGAGTTTGAATTACGTGAAAATCAGACCAGAATTGACGGACAAAATGGCCGCCGTTTGTACACGAATAGTGTGAAAATATGTTATATCAAGGTTGTGGACCCTATACAGGTCACAATTTTGAATCGATTTTGATGAAACTTGACATGTATGTTTATAACCCAAAGATCTTGGTCCCTTTCGATATTTGCGCCCATCGGGTCATTACTTCCTGAATTATGTCCCCTGATTGTACGAAAAATCACCCTTTTTAGCTTTTTGTGCCTCTGGAGGTCACAATTATTATCTGATTTAAAAAAAAAAAACGTTTGATTATAAAAACCAAACAAATTCTAATGATTTTCTGATAATTCCTTAATATGCGACAACTCTTGTTGACTGCCCGGACGATTTGACTGCTGTGTGGGCGTATGTTTCGTTGCCTGGCAACCTATTTTTGTCAAAATAACGTTGTCATTCAGTTTGACATCACGTCATTTGGTAATGCTACAACTATTATCCGATTTTAAAAAACATTTGATTATATCACCGATTCATTGTAATGAAGGTTGAGGTCGAATTTCGTAAAAATCGGACCAAAACTGAGGGACAAAATGGCTGCCGCTAACACGCGAATAGTGTAAAAATATATCTTTGGTTGTGGGCCCTGTAGAGGTAACAATTTTAATCCGATTTTGATGAAATTTGAAATATAAGTTTATAACTAGGTGGAAAAGGTGATTTTGAGATTATGATTATACATTTGATTTTATTAGTTTTTATACCCCCACATTGAAATGTGGTCGTATATTGTCGTCGCCCCTGTTCGTCCGTCCGTCCGTCCGGCGGTCCGGCGTCCACAATTGCTTGTGGACGCTCTAGAGGCTAAAGTTAATATCCGATTGACTTTAAATTTATGCACAGTGTTTGAGGTCATGAGACGAAGAAGCCTATTGTTTTTCAGCGATTTCCGATAATAACTACCAGAGTTATGGCCCTTGATCACTTCAAAAAATCTTGTGGACGCTCTAGAGGCCAAAGTTAATATTCGATTGGGTTTAAATTTATACACAGTGTTTACGGTCATAAGACGAAGAAGCCTATCAATTTTCAGCGATTTCCGATAATTAGTGCCAGAGTTATGGCTCTTGATCACTTCAAAAAATCTTGTGGACGCTCTAAAAGCCAAAGTTAATATCCGATTGACTTTAGATTTATACACAGTGTTTAAGGTCATAAGACGAAGAAGTCTATCGATTTTCGGCTATTTCCGATAATTAATGCCAGAGTTATTGCCCTTGATCACTTCAAAAAATCTTGTGGACGCTCTAAAAGCCAAAGTTAATATCCGATTGACTTTAAATTTATACACAGTGTTTAAGGTCAAAAGACGAAGAAGCCTATTGATTTTCAGCGATTTCCCATAATTAGTGCCAGAGTTATGGCCCTTGATCACTTCAAAAAATCTTGTGGACGCTATAAAAGCCAAAGTTAATATCCGATTGACTTTAAATTTATACACAGTGTTTAAGGTCATAAGACGAAGAAGCCTATGGATTTTCAGCGATTTCCGATAATTAGTGCCAGAGTTATGGCCCTTGATCACTTCAAAAAATCTTGTGAACGATCTAGAGGCCAAAGTTAATATCCGATTGACTTTAGATTTACACACAGTGTTTAAGTTCATGAGACGAAGAATCCTATTGATTTTCTGCGATTTCAAATAATTACTGCCAGAGTTATCTCCCTTGATAACTTTAAAAATTCTTGTGACGCTATAGAGGCCAAAGTTACCATCCGATTGACTTCAGATTGATACATAGAGTTTAAGGTGTTGAAACGAACAAGTATTTTGATTTTCAATGAATTTAGATAACTGAACAGCTAAATCCATGATATTAAATGTTTCATGTATATACTAATTGTTAGCGTGGGGTAAAACTTTATAAAAAGCAATCAAATTCTAATGATTTTCTAATAATTACATAATGAGTTGTTACTCTTAATCAGTTTTTAGTGTATTACAAATGTTTCATTACCGAAAAAAGTAAAAATATGCGACAACCCTTGTTGACTGCCCGGACGATTTAGCTGCTGTGGGCGTATGTTTCGTTGCCTGGCAACCTATCTTTGAAAATATTGCATTAATTTTAACAATAATCATTGGATTTTAATTTTCGATAGATTTTGGTATAGCCGGAGACATGGCACATAGCTACGCTACTTTTGATTTTTGGCAAATCTTCGAAGATATTAGGCGCCAAATTTTGAAAATTTAAAATTTTACAAAAAACTTTTTTATTTATGAATATTTTTTAGTCGTCGTGTATGTTGTACACAGAATTAAAGAGTCATCTGACTTGCGCAAAAATGTTAAAATTTTTTGTCTCCGTAATTTTCCTTGGCCGCCGTTGGCTAATTCAGTTTTTCAGTCCTAGATTATTTTGTTATTGTTCGATTTGTATAAAACAAAGTTCATATGCTTCGTTGTCTCCATTGTCATTTTTTTTGTTACCGATAGTGTTATCTGTCGGCACCGAAAGTGGCATAATTTTACCAAAAACTACAATTTTGACAGTTATTTACGATCTTCAAAAACAAATATTATTTTTTTGAAAAATTATATGACTCAAAGAGTGTGTCCTTTCAAGGCGCAAAAAATGGCGGAAGCAGTTTTTTTTATTTCTATTTTATTTTCTTGCAAATTGGATTAAGAGGTGAAAAAAGGCGTAAAATTGACCTATTTACAACCCATTCAGGCTTTTCAGATTTTAAAATATTTTTACATAACTTTTATAAACTTGTAGCTATAATCCATACGAAGAGAATGTATGAAAATTAGTGTGTAATATAAGCAGTTGTCGAGAAAAGGGCAGTTTTGCATAAGTCACTGTTTTTGTAATTTTGCCTGTAAAATAGTCAATTATTAATGGATATTCACAAAAGTGACATCATTTGATTCAAAAAGCAAGTATGCGTCATATCAAGTTGATTATGATTTAAAATTGACACCAGAAGTGACATCATTTGGTCAAAAACTACATTTTTATACGCCCACATTGAAATGTGGTCGTATATTGTCGTTGCCCCCGTCCGTCCGTCCGTCCGTCCGGCGTCCCTCTACAGGCTAAAGTTAATATTCGATTGACTTTAAATTTATACACAGTGTTTAAGGTCATGAGACGAAGAAGCCTATTGTTTTTCAGCGATTTCCGATAATAACTACCAGAGTTATGGCCCTTGATCACTTCAAAAAATCTTGTGGACGCTCTAGAGGCTAAAGTTAATCTCCGATTGACTTGAAATTTATACACGGTGTTAAAGGTCGTCAGGCGAAGAAGCCTATTGATTTTCGGCGATTTCCGATAATTAGTGCCAGAGTTATGGCCCTTGATCTCTTTAAAAAATCTTGTGGACGCTCTAAAGGTCAAAGTTAATATCCGATTGACTTTAAATTTATACACAGTGTTTAAGGTCATAAGACGAAGAAGCCTATTGATTTTCAGCGATTTCCGATAATTAGTGCCAGAGTTATGGCCCTTGATCACTTCAAAAAATCTTGTGGACGCTCTAGAGGCCAAAGTTAATATCCGATTGACTTTAAATTTATACACAGTGTTTAAGGTCATAAGACGAAGACGCCTATACTGCCGTGCAAAGGAAGAAGGCAGTATCTACACTTTTGGCCAAAATACGTTTTTGGTATCATTGTGATCGGCAGTATCAGCTCTATCACATGTAAAAATTTCATTGCTATATTTCAATTAGGTAAAGAGATTTACAGTGTCGATTTGGGCAGTAAATGTAAATTGCCCTGGTATAACTAAGGATGAAAGCAGTAAGTGTAGATACTGCCATTCTCCTTGATACATCTATTACAACCCAGAGCGAAATTTTGGCAGTAAATGCAAATTTCTCTTATATAACTAAGGAAAAAAGCAGTAAGTGTAGATACTGCCGTTCTCCTTGGGACATGTATGTACCTTAAGATAAGGTGCTGGCAGTAAATGTAAAGTGACCTGGAATAACTAAGGTAAAAAACAGTATATAATGTCAAGGATTTGGACTCTACTGAATGGGGAAATGCCTAGAACAATGTTTATGCATAAATATGCAGTTTGTAAACTGTCTGTTTATCACAGAAACAATTAGAGAGCACGTGTAGATGCTGCTTTGTACCTTGGTTTTACAATGGGCACAGGAAAGGTCCCGAGCCATAAAATGGGCAGTATCTGCATTATCTCAGTCCCTCAAAGAAATATACGAAAATCGACAAGATATATCGAAAGAGAACCAAAATATTTCCTTACGTTGAAGAAATCACATTATTTTATACAAAACTATGAGTACAGGAAAGTGACAAACTTTAAAGTCGATTTTCTCAAAATGACTATTTTGCAGATACTGCCTTTCTCTTTTGTGGGGCAGTATAGATTTTCAGCGATTTCCGATAATTAGTGCCAGAGTTATGGCCCTTGACACCTCAAAAAATCTTGTGGACGCTCTAGAGGCCAAAGTTAATATCCGATTGACTTTAAATTTATACACAGTGTTTAAGGGCATGAGACGAAGAAGCCTATTGATTTTCGGTGATATCCGATAATTACTACCAGAGTTATGACCCTTGATCACTTTGAAAAATCTTGTGAACGCTCTAGAGGATAAAGTTAATATCCGATTGACTTTAAATTTATACACAGTGTGTAAGGTCATGATAGGAAGAAGCCTGTTGATTTTCAGCAATATCCGATAATTCCTGCCCGAGTTATGACCCTTGATCACTTTGAAAAATCTTGTGAACGCTCTAGAGGCTAAAGTTAATATCCGATTGAATTTAAATTTATACACGGTGTTTAAAGTCATGATACAAAGAAGCCTATTGATTTTCAGCGATATCCGATAATTACTACCAGAGTTATGACCCTTGATCACTTTGAAAAATCTTGTGAACGCTCTAGAGGCTATAGTTAATATCCGATTGACTTTAAATTTATACACAGTGTTTGAGGTCATGAGACGAAGAAGCCTATTGATTTTCGGTGATATCCGATAATTACTACCAGAGTTATGACCCTTGATCACTTTGAAAAATCTTGTGAACGCTTTAGAGGCTAAAGTTAAGGGGAGGCACGGGTCGACAAATGTCAATTTTGACTCAAATTATTGATTTTTTAATATTTGCATATTTGTGAAGTTCATTCATTTTTATACGCCCACATAGAAATGTGGACGTATATTGCCGTCGCCCCCGTCCGTCCGTCCGTCTGTCCGTCCGTCCGTCCGTCCGTCCGTCCGTCCATCGTCCACAATTTCTTGTGAACGCACTAGAGGCCAGGGTTAATATCCGATTGACTTTAAATTTATACACAGTGTTTAAGGTCATGAGACGAAGAAGCCTATTGATTTTCAGCAATATCCGATAATTACTGCCAGAGTTATGACCCTTGATCACTTTGAAAAATCTTGTGAACGCTCTAGAGGCTAAAGTTAATATCCGATTGACCTTAAATTTATACACAGTGTTTAAGGTCATGAGACGAAGAAGCCTATTGATTTTCAGCAATATCCGATAATTACTGCCAGAGTTATGACCCTTGATCACTTTGAAATATCTTGTGAACGCTCTAGAGGCTAAAGATAATATCCGATCGACCTTAAATTTATACACAGTGTTTAAGGTCATGAGACGAAGAAGCCTATTGATTTTCAGCGATATCCGATAATTACTGCCAGAGTTATGACCCTTGATCACTTTGAAAAATCTTGTGAACGCTCTAGAGGCTAAAGTTAATATTGGATTGACTTTAAATTTAAACACAGTGTTCAAGGTCATAATACGAAGAAGCCTATTGATTTTCAGCAATATCCGATAATTACTGCCAGAGTTATGACCCTTGATCACTTTGAAATATCTTGTGAACGCTCTAGAGGCTAAAGATAATATCCGATCGACGTTAAATTTATACACAGTGTTTAAGGTCATGAGACGAAGAAGCCTATTGATTTTCAGCGATATCCGATAATTACTGCCAGAGTTATGACCCTTGATCACTTTGAAAAATCTTGTGAACGCTCTAGAGGCTAAAGTTAATATTGGATTGACTTTAAATTTAAACACAGTGTTCAAGGTCATAATACGAAGAAGCCTATTGATTTTCAGCAATATCCGATAATTACTGCCAGAGTTATGACTCTTGATCACTTTGAAAAATCTTGTGAATGCTCGAGAGGCTAAAGTTAATATCCGATTGACTTTAAATTTATACACAGTGTTTAAGGTCATAAGACGAAGAAGCCTATTGATTTTCACGGATTTCCGATAATTAATGCCAGAGTTATGGCCCTTGATCACTTCAAAAAATCTTGTGGATGCTCTAGAGGACAAAGATGATGTCCGATTGACATCAAATTTATACACAGTGTTTAAGGTCATGAGACGAAGAAGCCTATTGATTTTCAGCGATTTCTGATAATTAGTGCCAGAGTTGTGTCCCTTGATCACTTCAAAAATTCTTGTGGATGCTCTAGAGGCCAAAGTTAATATCTGATTGACTTTAAATTTACACACACTGTTTAAGGTCATGAGACAAAGAAGCCTACTGATTTTCAGCGATTTCAAATAATTACTTCCAGAGTTATCTCCCTTGATCACTTCAAAAAACCTTGTGACGCTACAGATGCCAAACTTATCATCCGATTGACTTCAGATTGATACACAGAGTTTAAGGTGTTGCAACGAATAAGTATTTTGATTTTCAATGAATTTTGATAACTGAACAGCTAAATCCATGATGTTAAATGTTTCCTATACTAATTGTTAGCGTGGGGCAAAACTTTATAAAAAGCAAACAAATTCTAATGATTTTCAGATAATTACAAAATGAGTTGTTACTCTTAATCAGATTTTAGTGGATAACAAATGTTTCATTCCCAAAAAAACTAAAAATATGCGACAACCCTTGTTGACTGCCCGGACGATTTAGCTGCTGTGGGCGTATGTTTCGTTGCCTGGCAACCTATCTTTATTTCACTTGTAATAAAAAAAAAATACATATAAAGTGTTTTTTTGATAGAAAAAATGTATTTTGAATACCCTGGCAATTAAAATTTTGCCGTTTATCGTGATAGATTTACAAAAAATCTCCTCTTTAAAACGCTGTTTTCATCGCGTAAAAATTGTCGGGGGCCGCCATGTTGGGTATCATTCGAAAGGGACTTAACTCTATTTTACAGATAAATAAATAGACCGTGGGAAAATTTTAATCCTTCTCTGCAATGATTGGTTGATGAGAGTGGGGTGTTGTTACGGAAAACTCCAAATAAAGAAATAGGTCGCCGGGTTATAGGTTAAAAACCAACTGCGCATGCCCATTAAGCACTGAGCGTGCGCAATAGCTGTTATTGGCTCCGCGAAGCATAGGTCGTAAATCTCCGGCTAATTCCGGTAGTAGTTGACCTCGTTTCTGACCTCTAGCAGACAGCTTTATATTTTTCCGATTTTTTGGCTAATAATGGCTAAATTTCGACGTTTGAACAATTTTAAAGGCAAAAGGCGTAGGTCAAATGAGTCTCGTGGAAGATCTAAAGCATTACCCACTGATTATATTGGAGTTTTATGTGAAAACAACATAGAAAATCATCAAAATCGAGATGACCCAGTTTTGGCTTTGCCGACCGTGAATAATACTACAAATTCCACTACTATTACTACTACTAATATTACTACCATTCCAACTACTACGAGTGCAACAAAAAGAAAATTTGACTTTTTTACCAATGATAATTTGAATAATAATAATGAAGATGCAGATTGTAATTTAAATGATGAACATTTAGCTGATTTAAATAACAACTTTGTAATAGTTCATGTTGATGCCCTAAATAAACTTTTCAGTAATTTGTGCTGCCCAAACAATAAAAAACATTTAGGGTCTTTGAAAGTTCAAGTTGGTAGGCGGCTTGGCCTCGCAGTTAATTTACAACTACATTGTACAATGTGTCCTGCTAATAATATTATTCAGTCCGAAATAAGCAGCCCAAGACTTAAAGTCAGCGATGATACGCCTACACGTTTACCATTAGAAATAAATCACAGAGCAGTTTTAGGTGTAAAGGAGATTGGTTTAGGGAACACAGGACTAAACCATTTATTGGGCATCATGAATGTTAATGGAAAAATCTACATAATAAAACGTATACTAACATTTCAAATCAAATACACGATCGTATTAGCGAAGTAACAATTCCGTCGTGTTTAGCAGATGGTCATAAAATTATAAAAAGTGCGTATTCTGATAATAGTGATAACTTAGATAACACAGATGATATAGTGCCTAATGCCGATGATATTATTGATATCGCAGTAACATTTGATGGAACGTGGCATCGAAGAGGTTATAGCAGTCTATACGGTGCAGCTTGTGTCATTGACAATCTGACTGGTCTGATAATTGATTATGATATTTGCTCTAAGTTTTGTTTTAAATGTGAGTCAATTGGTAAATACCTGACTGGAGAAGAGCAAAAAACATGGCAATTATCGCACCAATCGGAATGTCAAATAAATTTTTCTGGGCCATCGGGAAACATGGAGCCAGCTATGGCTGCGAAATTATGGCTAAGATCTATTGACATAGGGGGATTTCGCTACACCACATTCGTTGGTGATGGGGACTCTAAAACATTTACAAAACTCTTATAGATTGAGCCGTATGGCCCTGATGTGAAAATAACAAAAGAAGAGTGTATCAATCACATCCAGAAGCGAATGTATACTGGACTTTCAAAACTTGTAAAAGACTCAAAAGCTAGCTCAGAAATATCAATAGGTGGGCGTGGCAAGGTTACTAAAAACAGAATTCTTAGATGGCAAAGTTATTTTAGGAATGCCATCGTAAATCATACATCTATTTTAGATATGCAAAATGCTATCTGGGCAATATTGTTTCATTCAATCAAGTCCCCAGCCCCTTTAAATGTACAACATAAACATTGTGGTGATTGGTGCTGGTACCAAGCGTCTGTAAAGAATGGAACAGACCCTAATACAGAGAAATTTAACAGACAGCTTGAAAATGAACTTGATAACGACATTGGCAAAAGTATGATCCCACTTTTCAAGCGCCTTACTGATCCCGAACTGTTAAAGCGGTGCTCAAAAAAAGCCACACAAAATCAAAATGAGTCTTTCCACAGTGTTTTGTGGCAAAAAATTTCAAAAAATCAATTTGTGAGCTTAACTACATTAGAAACTTCTATGGGATTAGCAGTCTTAGAATTTAATGAAGGTAAAAATAATACTTTCAATGAAATTTGTAAGGACCTGCAAATCCCACAGAGCATCTTAACACAATCTGTAATGATTAAAGCGGACAAACGACGGTTGTCTGGTGCGCAAAGGGCTGCTTCCAAAGATTCGAAGCAAGCAAGAATTGTGAAAAAATTAAAAAAGAAGACAAAAGAAGATAAAAATGATAATTTAGAGAGTCTATATGCCCCTGGTATATGTAATAGCTATGAATAGGCCAATTAAATACCTAATATTACAATGTTCAACTTTATGTCTTAATTTCTCAAAAGGTAAAAAATCAACAATCGACAACCTTACAAAAAATCGTTCTCTAAAAGTTTTCAACCGATATGTTTGAAACTCACACATATTCTTTTATAATGTTAGTTCCATGCAAATAAGGATTTTCAGTACTCTAAATGAATATTTAGTGTAGTAACTTGACATTTGAAGTTGACTCAGTGAAGCAAAATTTTTCATAATTGAACTTTTGTTGACATAGAATCATATGTAATGATCCAATAACAACACTATATAGATAATTGCACAGATAAATGTCCTGGGAACATTTTAAAAAAAGTTCCAGGCCTCTATCTTTGATACATTTAGAGAACGATTTTTTTTAAGCTGGACACCCTAGTAAAAATGAAATTTTTCGTTTCCATGGTAACCAATATTGTAAACTTCCCCAAAACTGTTGATTAGTCTTATTTTGGCCATTTGAACAATTCCTGAAAATTTTAAGTTGATAGCACTACTAGAAGTCATTTTTTTCAAAATTCATATTTGTCGAGTAGTGCCTCCCCTTAATATCTGATTGACTTTAAATTTATACACCGTGTTTAAGGTCGTGAGACGAAGAAGCCTATTGATTTTCAGCGATATCCGATAATTACTACCAGAGTTATGACCAAGCGCTGAAATAAGGGGCCGGACCCGGACAATGTCCGGGCGAATTGACCCCCTTTGACAGGCCGAATTGCCTTTCGTCCGGACATAAATGTCCGACCGATTTTGAGTAAAACAGTAAGCCAAAAATAGTAATTTTATTCGCGAATTCGAGTCGATCGCTAATTATTACTAGACTCGAAAATCCAGACACAAAAATATCAACGACCCGAGTCATAGCGAAAATGTTATTATTTATATCTCGGCAGCGTGCAGATAAAATAATCAATAATTTTTAGAATCGGCTATTTTACGCTGGTTATATCAACGACCCGAGTTCTAGTAAAAATATTACTATTTTTTTTATAGAATCGGCTCAAAATCCAGGCCCAAAAATATCAACGACCCGAGTCATAGTGAAAATGTTACTATTTATATCTCGGCCGCGTGCGGATAAAATAATTAAATAATCAATAATTATTAAAATCGGCTTTTTTACGCTTGTTAAACCGAGTCAGGGTAAAAATATTATTATTTTTTAAAATAGGCTCTTTTTCTCTGGTTATATCAACGACCCGAGTCATAGTAAAATTATCACTATTTACATACATGTATCTTGGCCGCGTGAAGATAAAATAATGAATAATATTGAGAATCGGCTCTTTTACGCTAGTTATTCGAGCCTACATGTAGTAGCTAGCTTTGCGTTACTTTCGTATATGATTAGCTCTAAATCAAACCTAACATGACATGTAATTATACAAATTATTAGTAATAATATTTAAAATGTTACAAGAAAATGTTCAAGTTGACTATGGATGTAATTAGGGAGAGACTTTTTATACGAAAATTAAAATATCTCACTTTGTTGGACACTTCCGATGATCGATGTGAATGTAAATAGACGAGCTTTGAAAACATGTCGAATAAAATAACTTCTTATTTTCCCCAACCTGCAGACACGGGATATCCCGGCTTGTGGGACCGTTCCAGAATATTTTAAAACTGGTACTGTGTCTAATGTCTCTCAAAATGACACTTCTAATCGGGGGCCATCGCCGTCACAGGTTCGAAAATTACATACAATAAGAACCGTAGAAAAGTGGATCAAACCTGACGTAGCAAAATGCAATGCTGACGTGTGGTTAACATACGAAGAAGACGATGGTTTTGTGACTACATTAAATAGTGAACTCTATATAAAGTATTTTAAAAATATGAATTATATGATGGAATTTTCCACTGCATGGAATAATGGTATTTGTCAGGCTGAAAATCTGAAATGTCCGGCCGAAAATCAGTTCAGCCTGACATGATGTCAGGCTGAACCTTAGCAGTTATTTCAAGGCTTGGTTATGACCCTTGATCACTTTGAAAAATCTTGTGAACGCTCTAGAGGCTATAGTTAATATCCGATTGAGTTTAAATTTATACACAGTGTTTAAGGTCATGAGAGGAAGAATCCTATTGATTTTCGTTGATATCTGATAATTACTGCCAGAGTTATGACCCTTGATCACTTTGAAAAATCTTGTGAACGCTTTAGAGGCTAAAGTTATTATCCGATTGACTTTAAATTTATACACAGTGTTTAAGGGCATGAGACGAAGAAGCCTATTGATTTTCGGTGATATGAGATAATTACTACCAGAGTTATGACCCTTGATTACTTTGAAAAATCTTGTGAACGCTCTAAAGGCTAAAGTTAATATCCGATTGACTTTAAATTTGTACACAGTGTTTAGGGTCATGAGACGAAGAATCCTATTTGATTTTCAGTGATATCGGGCACTTGATCACTTTGAAATATCTTGTGGACAAAGGCCTTGAGACAAACCATCAAAACTATTCTAATCATTTCTGATAATTATTTAATGGGCTATTACTCGTAATAAGATTATCATGTGTTGTAAATGTTCTCCTTACTGATAAAAGAAACAATATGCGACAACCCTTGTTGACTGCCCGGACGACTTAGCTGTTGTGGGGGTATGTTTCGTTGCCTGGCAACCTATCTTTTGTATATTTTAATCAATGTAAATAAATATCAAATAAAGGCCTAAAAGGCCTTACGCTTGTCGTTTCTTTCAATTTGTTATTGTTAACTGATTAACAAATGTGATACTCGATGTGTTAATTAGTTCCCCTAAAAATCAAGAATTATAATAATTAGTATGACAACTGTAATATGAATATGATGCTAAATTATCTAATAAAAAGTTTTGCAAAATTGGGTATTCGTATCGACATATTATTTATTGTTGACATATGACTGACCTAATTATTCAGATCTATGTCGGTCGGTTCTATCAATCATCTCAAAACAAAATGTTGTAAATCGCCAACGACAAATCCAGAAATAGTCATTCAAATTATTTCAACTGGCGTTTATTCTTTTGTTGGTCCAACTTTATTTGGGTACAATTCTCTTTTTAAGTGGAAAGAAATCGTATGTACTACATTATCATCCACACGCCGACTCGCGGCTACAGTCAGAACAGACCACACGGACAGAGACCTGTGTGGATATTTTCCGGTTTCATTTCCATTCGCGTGCACAGAAATACATTAACATTGGGTTTGGATAATTCATTAAACAGCGAATTTATGATTTCAAAGCATTGAAACAGTTGACAATTTTACAGAATTTTTCCATTCTTGAAATATCTTTAGTGTTAAAAGTAGAGACGTGTGGTAGCTCATATGTAATTTCCATTCGATCCTAAGATCCTGTCACGTGGTTATAAAAGCACGCGAATATGAGTCATGTGATGTAAATAAAGTCAACTCTGTGAAAGACGTAAAAAAATGGATTTTAACTATGTTATTTATTTTCAGGCAAGTCTTTATACATTTAACATAACGCTTACTTCATAAATTAACATCGGATTTGCCTTTCGACGTAATTTACTGCGAATATGAGCCTTAGGAACTTGGAATACATTTTAGTTTTGGTGTTGAAATGACGTCATAACAAGGCAAAACTACGCGATTTATTTTTGACAAAATTGCTCATTGTATACAATTTTCAAATGCTCTGCTCAGGTTCTTAAAATGCTCCCATTTTGTTGATTTTAATAGCATTGAAACGACAATAAAACGAACTTTCGATCAGTGGGGGGTGATATCCTGGCAAATCGCCACAAAAAAGGATTACGTGAATTGAAGCCTTCAACTTAAAAAAAAAAAAAAAAAAGCATGGTATTTCGAAATACAACAAAGCACCCCCCGCCGATCGAAAGATCGTTCAAATATCTTTCTAATGATATTAAAATGAAAAAAAAATATTAAAAATCGAAACCTGAGCGGAGCACTTGAAGTGGGGTACCCTCGTTTAAAAATGTGACAAGATTTTTTAGCGTAACGTCAAAACACGCGAAATTTACGTTTTTGAAATATATAAAAATTATATCACACAAAAGAACAATTTATCTGCTTCCAAAATATTTTTAAATTATTACAAATGATAAAATAGCGACTGTGTGACGTCAAGTTGAAGAAAGGTTACAAATCGGGAAAAAACGATTTTCTTCCAACGCGAGCAATGGGGCTGTGACACCTATTATAACCCAAAGGTCGCGGTTCCTTTCGATATTCAGGCACATTGGACCATAACTTCCAGAATTATGGCCCCTGATTGTACGAAGAATCATGGGGGTTTTTTTATCTTGTGGACCCTATGGAGGTCACAATTTTATTCCGAATTAATAAAACGTTTGACTATATCCCTGTTACACATTAATGATGGTTGAGTGTGAATTTCTTGAAAATCGATAACTGAACAGCTAAATCCATAATATTAAATGTTTCGTATACTTAATATTAGCATTGAGCAGAACTTTATAAAAACCAAACAAATTCTAATGATTTTCTGATAATTACTTAATATGCAACAACTCTTGTTGACTGCCCGGACGATTTAGCTGCTGTGTGGGCGAATGTGTCGTTGCCTGGCAACCTATTTGTATTAGGGGTGAAAGAATATATTATATCAAATAGATTTGTCTACATGTTTATAATTGCTTTTACAGATACAGAAAACATCCGTTTTGTGTTTGCAGCAGTTAAGGATACTATCTTACAGTTAAATTTAAAGGAATATAATCTGGTGTGAAAAGAGTAATATCTGGGGCAGCATCCATGTCGGCAATTAATGTATTTATTTGTGAAAGTGTCCTTGGTACCGAACTCATGCATTGATTACTGTGGTTCCCCAATCTGATTGTTTTGGAAAAATCTGGGCACCACATCAAATATGTTAAAAACACATCTATCAAGCCTCACTTTCCATTGTTCATTGCGTATATCTACGTACAAAATAGTTCATGTAATATGATTGCTAAAGTTGACTGATTATATATATATATATATATATATATATATATATATATATATATATATATATATATGTGAGTTGGTATTGTTTGTGCTCGTTTCTCAATATGTGAACCTGCAATCAGCACACTTGATGGATGTCTCCATTGTCTGAATGTGATGCATTGTGACAAGATAACAGAAAACAACAAAAGAAACTCTATTTAACAAACTCTTTATATTTTACGTATGGCATTACCTAAACTGGTCACACATCAACACTGGAAGTTAGTTGCCAATGTCTGCTGATACTTACGTTGAACAAAACATCACTGAAACCGGGTTTCGTGCAGCAAGTTGTGGAAATTATTATCTTCATGTATTTAATACGGTGCAATTGTACATGATCTTTTTAGTATGGAAATATGATGGTGATGCAAAGTCCTGTGTGTCCAAGTGACTTCTGTAAACAGAAAACAGAACACTGTGTATTTGGGATTTGAACCTATTGGACTTCTCCATGGGTAATTGTGTGATTTTTTGTTTATTTATCATGGTATAAGTTGTTGTAATGTTTATATTAGTCAAAGCAACTATGTACATAGTAGAGAATTGTGGGCATTTTTTATGTCTAAGACCGGTCTTGTTTGACCATCTATTTTCTCATTGTGGCCATGTACATGTCTATAACTTTAACATGAACAATGAATTTTGCATAAAGAAACACAGCATGATTATTGATGGTGTAAAAATAATTACTTTTTTTTTTGTGTACTACAAATTTTTGTATAGCAGGTTTTTGTATGAAACAATTACTATTGTTTCACATAAAGTAACTGTATACTTTTTGATACATGTAGCTAACTAAGATTCTACATATAGGGTCTATTGTTGTCAGCTAATATTTTAATGGGATATAATTACTGGTGGTATGAATGTGATAAAATGTATATATTCTACACCTTGGACAGTTCTACCCTTCTTTCCCCCTCCCCATCCTCTGCAAAAAAAAAACATGGAGAAAACTGTATTGTGTTACTTATATTGCTCATGTCAGCACAATCAGTACTCGTAAATTACACTTTGATTGTCTAGTCCTATTGAATGAAAAGAAGGATTCCTACTCTAAAATGTATACCCACATTGTTTATGCATTGTTGATGTTATTATTGTCTCTGCAATGGAATTTTGAGCTTTTAGGCTTTATTATTATACCTGAATTTTTACTTAAAATGTATTATTGAATAAATAGATTTATCAGTATATTTTAACATAAACTAAAATGTTTCCACAGTAACAGGTTAGAATGTTAAGGGCTGTTATTTGAATGTTGACTAAAACAACTATCAACTAGATTTATTATAAAAGATGTTATTTTTTTGTTGTAAATTATTTCAATATTTTGTGCAATAACATTTGTAATACTCATTTGTTTAATTTCTGGGTGTAGAAGCAGGCATGATTCTTTTCCGTTATTTAACGGATTTCCGCCTTTTTCATCGTCCGTGGGTCGTTTTCTTGAATCATCTAAATTTGCAATAAAAATTTTGGGCATGGTAGAGACTTTTGTCTTTGTCTGACGATCTTTTTTTTATGTGATTATGTTCTCACCTTGTGCTAAAAAGAGGACTGGTAATTTTGTTGTCATGTCTTTTCATTAATCACTGTGCTAAGTAGGGTTGCAAAATTCCTGGGAATTTTCAAACAGGGTAAATTTCCCGGAATTTTGGGAATTTTCAATTTGGTGTCATAAATTGAAAACTGTGTCGCTATTAGTTGCAAGTGACAGTAATATTTTAATAACTAAAAGATACAAAACATATAATGTCTTATATATACTAAAATCTAATAACTAATAATGAGATAGTTCTGTTAAATTGTTCATACACAGGTTACACACTCTATAATTACGTAACTCTGCCATTTCATCATCTTCAAAATCATTATCTACATCATCATCAGTGGCAATCTGTTTCACAGAGAATTACTTACAAATTATCTCTGTAACAGACGACTGTCCAGAACAGGTGCGTTGACTGCACGCGCCGTTAGTCATTGGCTCAACGGCTCGTGCAATGTTTACTTAACATCTAACTGCTTCGGGCAAAATGATGCATTTTACTCATTTTGATACCCATTTACACTAAATAGGAAATATTTTTGAACATCAAATACTTCAAACGTCTTTATTTATTTTTTTAACTCTTTTACCTCAAAAAAATGTTTGAGAATTTAATTTGTCGGAGTAAAAAAGTTAATATGCCGTACTTATTAAGCTTCGTCGATGTCATGCTTATCAGTGATTGTAGCGGCAAAGCGAATATTCACTGCGGGATCAGTTTGCATCAGTGGATCAAAGGGAGATTTCAGGTTCAAATGAATCCTCATGAATATCTGTAATTTCTGTGCTGAAAAGATCGTTGTCAGGTTCGAAGAGTTTCAAATTAGATCTTATATTTTTATACGCCCACATTTTCATGTGGACGTATATTGTCATCGCCCCTGTTCGTCCGTCCGTTGATGAAACTTAAAATATAGATTTATCACCCTAAGATCTTGGTTCCTTTCGATATTGGCATGTATCGGACTGTAACTTCATGGGTTATGGCCCCTGATTGTACGAAAAATCACGATTGTCTTCCGTCCAGAGTCCACAATTGCTTGTGAACGCTCTAGAGGCTAAAGTTAATATCCGATTGAGTTTAAATTTATACACAGTGTTTAAGGTCATGAGACGAAGAAGCCTATTGTTTTCAGCGATTTCCGATAATAACTACCAGAGTTATGGCCCTTGATCACTTAAACAAATCTTGTGGACGCTCTAGAGGCCAAAGTTAATATCCGATTGACTTTAAATTTATACACAGTGTTTAAGGTCATAAGACGAAGAAGCCTATCGGTTTTCAGCGATTTCCGATAATTAGTGCCAGAGTTATGGCCCTTGAACACTTTTTAAAAAATCTTCTGAACGCTCTAGAGGCCAAAGTTAATATCAAATTGACTTCAAATATCTACACAGTGTTTGAGGTCATGAGACGAAGAAGCCTATTGATTTTCAACGATTTCCTATAATAAGTGCCAGAGTTATGGCCCTTGATCACTTTAAATAATCTTGTGGACGCTCTAGAGGCCAAAGTTAATATCCGATTTATTTTAAATTTATACACAGAGTTTAAGGTCATGAGACGAAGAATCCTATTGATTTTCAGCGATTTCCGATAATTAGTGCCAGATTTATGGCCCTTGATCACTTTAAAAAATCCTGTGGACGCTGTAGAGGCCAAAGTTAATATCCGATTGACTTTAGATTTATACACAGTGTCTAAGGTCATGAGACGAAGAAGCCTTTTGATTTTTAGTGATTTCCGATAATTACTGCCAGAGTAATGGCCCTTGATCACTTCAAAAAATCTTGTGGATGCTCTAGAGGCCAAAGTTAATATCCGATTGACTCGATTTTCAGTGATTTTCAGTAATTACTGCCAAAGTTATGGCCCTTGATCACTTCGAAAAAAATTCTATGGAAGCTCTAGAGGCCAAAGTTAATATCCGATCGACTTTAAATTTACACACAGTGTTTAAGGTCATGAGACGAAGAAGCCTATTGATTTTCAGAGATTTCAAATTATTACTGCCAGAGTTATCTCCCTTGATAACTTCAAAAAATCTTGTGACGCTATAGAGGCCAAACTTATCATCCGATTGACTTTAGATTGATACACAGAGTTTAAGGTGTTGAAACCAACAAGTATTTTGATTTTCAATGAATTTTGATAATTGAACAGCTAAATCCATGATATTAAATGTTTCATGTATATACTAATTGTTACCGTGTTGTAAAACTTTATAAAAAGCAATCAAATTCTAATGATTTTCTGATAATTACATAATGAGTTGTTACTCTTAATCAGTTTTTAGTGTACTGTATTACAAATGTTTCATTACCGAAAAAAATAAAAATATGCGACTACCCTTGTTGACTGCCCGGACGATTTAGCTGCTGTGGGCGTATGTTTCGTTGCCTGGCAACCTATGTTTTAGCTTGTGAACACTGTAGAGGTCACAATTTTGAACCAATTTGGATGAAACTTGAAATCCATGTTTATAACCCAAAGATCTTGGTTCCTTTTGATATTTGCGCCAATCGGATCGTAACTTCCTGAATTATGGCCCCTGATTGTCCGAAAAATCGGACCTAGACTGAGGGACAAAAAATATATCAATGGTTGTGGTCCCTCTGGAGGTCAAAATTATTATCCGATTTAAAAAATCGTTTGATTATATCACCGTTACATGGTAATGAAAAGAGAATTTAAATTTCGTGAAAATCCGACCACAAAATTGCGCCCCCTAACACGCAAATAGTGTAAAAATATATCAATGGTTGTGGTCCCTCTGGAGGTCAAAATTATTATCCGATTTAAAAAATCGTTTGATTATATCACCGTTACATGGTAATGAAGAGAGAATTTGAATTTCGTGAAAATCGACCATAATTGACGGATAAAATGGCCGCCGTTTGTACGCGAATAGTATGAAAATATGTTATATCAAGGTTGTGGACCCTATTGAGGTCACAATTTTGAACTGATTTTGATGAAACTTCCAATACATGTTTATAACCTAATGATCTTGGTTCTATTGCATATTTGGGGGGTTGGGATGGCCTAGTGGTTTAGAGTGCCGCGCTTCGACCTCTAGCTGGCCGGTCACCTCTGGCTTGCGGCTGTGGTTTCGAGCCCTGTTGTGAGCGTATGTGGCATGGAGATAGGGGCGCCTTCTCAACCTCGTGGGTTTCCTCCGGGCACTCCGGTTTCCTCCCACGGCTAAAGGCCCCTACGCGCAAGCGAATTATTGAAATAAAATTGAAACCATATGTTAGTCCCGAAATGACCTGGTTGTGTTGAGTGGACTTTAAACCCCATTTCTCTCTCTCTCTCTCTATTGCATATTTGCGCATATCGGATCGTAACCTCCTGAATTATGGCCCCTGATTGTACGAAAAATCACCCTTTTTAGCTTGTGCCCCCTCTGGAGGTCACAATTATTTAATTTAAAAAGACGTTTGATTATATCACAGTTACACCATGGTTATAGGTGAGTTTGAATTATGTTTTTCTGATGATTACTTAAAATGCAACAACTCTTGTTGACTGCCTGAACGATTTAGCTGCCGTGTGGGCGTATGTTTCGTTGCCTGGCAACCTATTTTTTTGTATACCTTTTAGAGCAGAATTTACATAAATTTATCTCTTTAGTTTTACCATTTGGAACACAACAACTAACATGGTTAAATAAGTTTTAATAGTTTCTATAGATGAAAGTAGAAGAGAAAAAGAAAATTCCAGTAAATAATTGTAATTTTAGTTGTTTTCAGTTCTTAAAATAGATTTGAAAATTCCCAACACTGGCTGGGAGTCTATTTATACAAGGTTAACCAGAATATGTTTCAATTGCCGTGTCATCATAGAAAATTAAAAGCATGGTAATTGAGACTTGGGAATTAATGTCCAATGAAATTGAAGAAAAGTATTACTCTCCTGACTTATTCAATTGTTTCGTTTCACCTATGATAGTTTAGTGGGAGGGGGGGGTATGATGGCTTAGTGGTCTAGAGTGCCGCGCTTCAAACTCTAGCTGGCCAGTAAGCTCTGGCTTGCGGCTGTGGTTTCGATCCCTGGGGACGCCTTCTCAAACTTGTGGGTTTCCCCGAGGAGACTCTGGTGTCCTCCCAAAACCATGTTAGTCCCGAAATGACCTAGTTTCTCTCTCTCTCTGATAGTTAGCGTTGGTCGATTCACAACCTTTCTTAGCTGAGCTTATTTGTAACAGTACATTTTCTATCATAATTTATATATTGTCATTTTTTGTTGCTCTAATAATAATATTTTTTGGTCATCAGTGATGTAAAAAAAAGTATTAACCTCTTTTAGGTACCGTAATTTAAAAAAATCCATGGAAATGGAGGAGGTGAATGGAAATGCCATTGGATTATCTATCCGAAAGTTGCGTCAACCAGGAAAAGCATTGTATGTGAAATAGACATCAACTACGGCACTCGGGGATGGAAAGCTTTCAAGCAGCACATGTTTTTATACGCCCACATTGAAATGTGGTCGTATATTGTCATCGGTCCGGCGTCAACAATTGCTCGTGGACGCTCTAGAGGCCAAAGTTAATATCCAGTTGACTTTAAATTTATACACAGTGTTTAAGGTCATGAGACGAAGAAGCCTATTGATTTTCAGCAATTTCAAATAATTACTGCTAGAGTTATCTCCCTTGATAACTTCAAAAAATCTTGTGATGCTATAGAGGCCAAATTTATCATCCGATTGACTTCAGATTAATACACAGAGTTTAAGGTGTTGAAACGAACAAGTATTTTGATTTTCAATGAATTTAGATAACTGAACAGCTAAATCCATGATATTAAATGTTTCATGTATATACTAATTGTTAGCGTGGGGTAAAACTGTATAAAAAGCAATCAAATTCTAATGATTTTCTGATAATTACATAATGAGTTGTTACTCTTAATCAGTTTGTAGTGTATTACAAATGTTTCATTACCAAAAAAAAGTAAAAATATGCGACAACCCTGGTTTGACTGCCTGGACGATTTAACTGCTGTGGGCGTATGTTTCGTTGCCTTGGAACCTATCTTTGGCTAATGAATCAAATAATTCTATCGCTTTTACCCCGATTTGAGTCGTTTTTTGCGATGCGATACTGCTTAAAATGAACCCTGTTACATAATGAGTTGTTACTCTTAATCAGATTTTAGTGTATTATAAATGTTTCATTACCGAAAAAAGTAAAATTATGCGGCAACTCTTGTTGACTGCCCGGACGATTCAGCTGCTGTGGGTGTGTGTTTCGTTGCCTGGCAACCTATCTTTGTTTTGTATTTTTGCTGAAATTTGATGCACCAGGTTCATTTGTAATCAAAGCATTTACCATCCAAATGTTTTCAAAGTGCACGATTTAAAGTTAAATTTTCTCAAGTGGGGGGGGGAAGTAATTCGGCAAGTCTACGACGTCCCTTGGCGTATTTTGAGCCTACAGCCAAACATTTCAGTTATATTTTTAGTCCCCAGAATCATGCCTGAAAAGCTAGCTCAACATCTACCATGTGTTACAGAAACGATAAATATGTGAACATAAGCTCTGTAGAAGCAAGTATCAAATATTGTGTGATGTGAAAAACTTAATTCAAGAAACTTGATTAAAATAACTTTGAATCTAGTTCAATAATTATAGTGATGAGTAAGTTAAACTTATTTGTATATTATAACAGCCCTGAACATTATGGTTGATAATAAAGTAGATTATTTAAAGTATGTATGTGTGGTAAGATAAATGTGGTATTGTATGATATATCAGGTATATGTTATTGAAACATGTGCAATATAACACCTGTTGGTTGTTGATTTCATGTCCTTTTTAATAGTATACAATCTTATAAAAACACAAATTATACCACAATTTTTAACCAATATTAATGTGGAATCAAAAAGAAAGTTATCGATCTGTATGGTATATTAAGAGAGGTTATTTTGATATAAACAAGATTGTATACTATAGTAAAACATATTGTTATCATTCTGTAATTTGACATAATAATTTTAAAATTGTCACTTGTCTTAATTTCTGTTTTTCTACATAGGATCACTTCTTTTATGAATGTTCATGAAACTGCAAGTAATAATCATTATCTACCAATAGGCACTGCCAACTATTTCTATTTCCAATTTTAACAAAAATTGTTTCATCTTCTATCCATCATATAAATTAAAGGGATGGTTATTATTAACAGCTCATACATGTATATCATAAGTAGGGTGAAAACTAAATGATACATGTGAAAAGATTGAAATACAGGTTGTCAATTGCATTAAATGAAAGATTGTGAAAATGTTGGTATATTAGACATGTTTAGGCTATTTAATTAAAGGGTGGGTAGAAGGATTACCATAGAAATCCATGGTTTCTTTAACAGTTACATGTATAACAATCGTTATTATAATTATCTGGCAGTGATTGAAATTTTTGTCCCTCGCCTTTTGGAGAAAGTGGGGGACTATTAAAATGGGTCTATCTGTCACACTTTTTGGGACACAATAATTCTTTGACCTAGAATGTTCAAACTTGGTGTGTATGTTTATTAGGTCAATACCTTGATGAAGTTCGAAGATGAGCATTTTCTGCTTCGGGTAAGCAGAGAAAAGCAATTTGATTGGTTGATGATCTGGGAACTATAACTTTGTTCTAATTAAGTGAGAGTGATGAAACTTGGTGTATGGTTTCATTACATCAGTACCTTGACTATGTTCGACAATGGGCATTTTCTCCCAGGATAAGCAGAGAGATAAGCAATTTGATTGGTCAAGACTTTGAAGCTCAATAACTCTACTAATTGAGGTAGAATGTTCAAACTTGGTGTAAGCATTCATTAGGTCCATGCCTTGACGGAGTTCAAAGATGAGTATTGTCTGCTCACGGTAAGCAGAGATAAGCAATCTGATTGATTGTTGCTTTGGGGGATGATAACTTTTGTTAAAATGAAGTGAGAGCGACAAAACTCCAATTATACATTCATAATGTCATTACCTTGACTAAGTTTGATGGTGAGAATTTTCTGCTTAGAGCGATAAGCAATTTGACTGGTCAGTTTGGAACATAACATCTCTGCGTTTAATTGAAGTAGAATGTTTAAACTTGATGTAGATGTTCATCAGGTGAATGTCTTGACCGAGTCAATGATTATCATTTCGAGCTAAAGCTAAGCAGAGCTAAGCAATTTCATAGGTCAATGCTTTGGGGCAAGATAACCTTGATTCTACAGTATAGTTTGATTGCTCGATACTTTTGAAAAAAATAAATGTGGGATTAATTAATATGTGTCATCTATTTAGTTTGGGATTTTGGCGGGGGATATCAGTCTCACTGTTGGCTTGTTAATTTGCTCAAGGAAAGGTAATCCTTCCTACATAGTTGGGGTAGGATAATCTCTAATAGGTGTGGGGTGGGGGACTTTAAAACTTGCTTGGCTGCCAATCTGACATAATGTGTTATAAGGTAGTTTACCAGGTTTTAGTCTAATCTGATTTTTTATTGTTATGTTTACATGTTCAGTGTTTAAAAATGTTATCTACTACCAGGCTACAATCAAACACATTATTTGAAACTGAGGCTTTAAAAATGGATAGTGTCGGTTCTTTTTCTTTTAAACGGCAATCTTTTTAAGAGACATATTGATAACAACTATTGTTTTACAAACATTCTAATTAAAAGAATATCTTTTGTATACTGTAGTTTAATGAATATTGTAAAAACTTCTTTATTAAAGATGGGTTCCCAGGAAAGTATTTATCGGGTGGTTATTGCCAATAAAAGTATGGCAATTTTGGTATATATGTAAAGTAGAGAATCTTACTAGAAAAATACTGGATGGAACGTATACAGGACAAAAATGTAAGGGTTCCCCTAATCAACAGCCCAACGATTAGGGCTATCCCCATGTGTGACGGTGAAGGCTGCACAAGTACATTGAGCGTTTGTGTACATGTTGATAAATAAGAGTTAGACGAACAACACTTTCTGAGATAAAAATCACAGAAAAAGATGCTGGCAGTGGATAATCCGAGAATTTAATTAGGATTCGATATTTGTAATAAATAGTCAGCGACTACAGACAACATGGTCTTGTGTATGCAATGAATTCTCACCCGTCTTCACCCGCTGTTGCCATAGGGACGGAAAGGGGTAATCCCCTGATGCAAACATGGCCTCTTTTGCAGGGTATACTTGGCAATTGCAGTGTTTTGAGAAGGATTTGAAGCAAAGTTATGATAAATTAATTAGTTTGAATATGTTTTTAGTCTTAATATATAACCAAATCACCCAGTTTGTACCTGGGATGCAACTTTAAAATGTCTTTTTTTAAGAATATGCCATTAGTTAATGACTCATTATGTATCTTCTTAAAAATGAACCAATTCTCTTGAAATGTGGGATTCACATCTGAAAAAAAAAATCGGAAGGATAGATAGCTTGGGGTTTTTACAAAAAAGATAAAATGTAGACAGACTGGTTTGCTTTATTATTTCTATATTGAGTTTACTATTTGAAAACAACCTGTGCAACTCACCATTCTCATTTATGTCATCAACATTATGTTGTGAAGATAGTTTCTGATTCTAAGAGACTATTGTTTCCACATGAAAACCAGTATGATTTATCTTTTTTAAGAATTATGGTTGCTACAATATTAAACACAATTTTTAGTAATTAAAATTTATCAAATGGAGTTTTCGAACATTTCAACTTGTAAAATATACATAAAGTTAATGTATTGATGATAGTGCTTTGATATATACTCCTATCTAATATCTGTTTTCATCAAAAATTCTTTTTGATTACATAGAGCAAATTCCTGTATAGTCAATAGTAACAATTTCCACAAATGGTGAATTTCTTATCTATGAATTTTAATCGTAACATTAAATTGATAAAGCTTTGAATTTTAGTATTATACTTTTATACCACACAGTCCTTTTAAGTCATCCATTCTACATAATGTTTAAAAAAATTTTAAATGTGAACCTTAGAGCGAGGCACCCAAATCATTCTACATTTTACTGTTAGTAAATTATCGTCTCTTTTTGTTTTCTACCGAGTCATGTCACAAATGTACATGTATTTCATCAAAATCAATTCAAACTTTAAGCATCTTGGTTGACATGCCTTTCAATTTGTCTTGCTTGTTTATATTTTATATACATGTATATATAATTTATTTATACTTCATTAATAACTGGATCAAATTAATATCAAATTGGCCTACATGTACGCAAAATCACAGAAATTTCAATGGATAACTTGCTTTTATGCATTAGCATTGTATGATGGCTTCTATATGTTTAAATCTTATACACGTACATGTACCTTGGTTATACGTATAATATACCAACAAATTTACTGTGATTCTCACTTACATGTATTATAATGATGAGAATTGTATAAGATATGTGTAATATTTGTAATAAAATCCTTATGTATCTGAGCATGAGCACTTGTACCTGTTTAATTATACCAGACAAATAACATAGATTTACATGTGGAATAACAACTTACATTCTATCATCGGCTCAAAACAATGGAACACACTTATTTGTTTTTGAAATAAAATGAAGTGAAAAAAAAACTCTTGTGTAAATTGATGGCAAGTCACTGTTTTGGGAGTGCTGAGCTTAAATCAAGGCTGTTTTGGCTTCTATCATGCTTACTCTGAACATAACATTGCAGTACCGATATATTAGCATCAGTTTATAACGCAGCTGTTAGAATGAGGGATACTTATTTTCCTCATTATATTCCGGGAGCAAGGGGGGGTTTTATTCAACATGAAAGGTGGGGAAGGTTTGGGATGCAAGTGGTGTATGGCTGGGTTAGGAGACCCCAGAAACCCAATTCTTAAGTTGCACCAGTGGTGGGTGTGGTAGGAGGAGCCACCCATAGTACCCCCAAAAATTGGTTTATTCAACATGGAAGTTGCGGGTTCCACTCCAGTGGCATTTGATAGAAATATAACTTAAGAATGAAATTTTTAGTGGAAATGTCACTTAATTTTTTTATACGTCCACATTCATAATGTGAACGTATTATGCCGTGGCCCCTGTCTGTGTGTGGGTCGCCTACAGGGCGCAATTATATTTCACAAATTACGAAACTTAACTGACATAAGATAAGATAAGATAAGATTTTATTGTATCATAACACCCATTGCAGGCCGCATACAATTCATATACATGACACAACCACGGTGACAAGGAACATAAAATAATTAATAGCAATATTCACATATATTTATAAGAAAATGAAAGATAGGTTGCCAGGCAACGAAATATATGCCCACATCAGCTAGATCGTCCGGGCAGTCAACAAGAGTTGTCGCATATTTTTACTTTTTTCGGTAATAAAACATTTATAATACACTAAGATCTGATTAAGAATAAGGCTTCTTTGTCTCATGACCTCAAACACTGTATAAATTTAAAGTCAATCGGATATTACCTCCGGCCTCTAGAGCGTTCACAAGATTTTTTGATGTGATCAAGGGCAGCGATTATCGGAAATCACTGAAAATCAATAGACTTCTTCGTCTCATGACCTTAATCACTGTGTATAAAATTACAGTCAATCGGATATTAACTTTGACCTCAAGAGCGTCCACAAGACTTTTGACGTGATGAAGGGCCATAACTCTTGCAGTAATTATAGGGAATCGCTGAAAATCATGACCTTAATCACTGTGTATAAATCAAAAGTCAATCGAATATTGACTTTAGCCTCTAGAGCGTCCACAAGCAATTGAGGACGCCGGACCTCCGGACGGCCGTACCGACAGACGGGGGCTACGACAGTATACGGCCACATTTCAATGTGGACGTATAAAAATGAAATACAGACTAGTGTTAAAAGTGAATGACATAAGTAACATAAAATAAATAGCAATATACACATATAAATATAGAATATGAAACATGAAATACAGATTCTTGTTTAAAGTGAAAATATATATCAGAAACCTTATTTCAAAATGTATACACATGTATGTTAAAAGATGAAAATAGAACGCAAATTTTGTTTAGCAATACCTTATTGGTTCGAGGCTTGATTTCTATATTGAAAAGCTGTATATACATAATGACATACACTCACCGAAACTGAGGGGGGAGGGTCAAATAGATTTTCAAATGTTATAGCCAAATTGTTGTAACTGAAGGTAGCAGAAAGAATATTTAGCCTAAGGGATTGATAGTATGGACATTCAATTAAAAAGTGAAATTCGGTTTCTGCTTTGGATAGGGAACCGGCCCCTCTCTATTTCTAGTTTATGTGAACTTAGACGGAGTGCGGTCATAGCCGACTTGAAGTTTTTATTGTGTACATGAAGCAGATAATTAGCTGAACATTAGGATTTCTATCTCGTTATTATTTAACTCGCCCGGAAGTTAAAATCATGCGCAAACCGGTCTTCCTACTACATTCGGTTTGGCGCCATGATCCACAGTTTTCTTTCTCTGCGACTAGAACGAAGTTGTTTTATTTTTCGCTCGTGGCTTCTAGTCTTTTTGTTAGTTATGATGGAAGAAGCAGTACGCAGAGCGCAGAAGGTGATGTTATGTCACATGATGACGATTATTTGGACGAATCGGCACGAGAAAGTCGGGGTAGGTCTGTTGAAAAAAGTAAACTTTGTAGTGGTAGTGTTAGTAGTACTAGAAAAAGAAAATCTAAATACGAATTGTTGGACGAGAAGTCGAACACAAAGTTCGCTTCATTAGACGATAAATTTGATAGCCCTTTTGAGCTCATCAGAAATCAGGGAAGTACCGCAAATGGTGACAAAAACTCTGATGAAAATAGACAACAGTCACAAAGACATGTCGTTAATCCACCTAAGCATTCCTCAGAAGAGGAAAATGACGAGGATTATGTTTTTTTGGCGCCAGGGCAGGATGAAGTTTTGGGCTCTGCGTCAGATCAGGAAGACACAAAGTCTGATGATGATAAATTTCAGGACAAGACAAGAAAATGTCTGTTCGATATTTTTGGCGAAGATGCCATTGCTAAGAAAACTGAGAAGAAGAAAGGGGTTGAAATTGACAATTCCCAGAAAGAGGTTTTGTTAGGTCGCTGGCGTTGTGACAACCCGAACTCAATCACGGCTTTTGCTGAGGAAACAAAAGAAATGTTTCCTGTAGATGAAGACACGGAAAAGTTTCTTCAAGTTCCGTCACTGGATTATTTGATTGGACGCTGTTTAATCAAAAAACACGACAATAAAGCTGCTTTTTCAAAACAGGAAAAAGTTTATTTACTCATCCGTATAACATGTTAGAAAAAAATTGCCTATAGAGGTCAACAAGCTTCTTACATGGGTATCATCATTAATATGTATATGCAACAAAGTTTAGGGACTTTGATTGAACTTTTTAATGATGACAAACCAAATATTGACAATAGGAAGCACATAAGGGACATTATTGCGATGTCGACTAAAAGTTTGGACGAATTGGGTCGAGCAGGAGCTTTCCACCATATTGTGAGAAGACAGTTGAGTATGACGGATACTTCTCTTTTTCAGTTAGAAGATTCCAGAGACTTATCAGATTTACCGCTCTCAGCGGAAGGGGTCTTTGGGGGACAAGTTGGAAACTACACTAAAGTCTAGGAAAGAAAAAAATAAGACTTTAGAGGATTTATTACCTGATTTTCCGAAGTATGATAAAAAAAAAAAGAAGCGGAAAGCAAGTTTTAGTACAAATACTAATGCCAAAAGAAATTGTCTGGAAAAAGATAAGGGGTCCTCTGTTAAAGATGATATTCGAATACCTAGAATTTCACATAATAAAGGATTCAGGAAAAGTTTTGATAAGACACAGGCACGAGAGGGTGAAAGACAAGTAAAAACAGAAGGTTGCTATAAGAAGCCGCCCTTTCCTGTTAGAGGAGGAAGGGCATTTAATAAAATATGACAAGTTAAGAGATTTGATTGTGTTTCCGGATTTACCGGTGGGTGGACGCCTGTCTCATTTTTTACCAGAATGGAAGAAAATTACAGCAGACAAATGGGTTTTGTCAGTAATAAGAAACGGGTACAGACTAGAATTTGTGGAAATGCCTCCCTTTTCAGGGATAAGAAAAACACATGTCAGTGTCAAACACACAGAATTATTAGAAAACGAAATAAAGGTGCTTTTAGAAAAAGATGCAAAAGAAATTGTACCCCAAAATCAAATACACAAAGGTTTTTGTCAGTACACTTTTTCTGGAGAAAAAGAAAAATGGCAAAATGAGACCGGTGATATCTCCGAAAACAACATTTCAAAATGGATACAATGGCGAAAGTTTTAAATCTTGTGAAACAGGGAGATTGGGCATTTTCCCTGGACTTACAGGACGCTTATCTGCATATCCCAATTTTTCAAAATCACAGAAGCTCTCCACCAGTTTTGGCAGAGTTTTTGAGAAAACAAAGCATAAGAATGGCAGTATACTTGGACGATTGGCTGTCAGTCAATCAGAGCAGATCAAAGCTCCTGGAAGATCAGAAAACAATTACCAATTTTCTTGTTCGTCTAGGGTTCTTGATAAATATAGAAAAGTCAAATCTAGTGCCAGTACAAAACATAACGTACATAGGGGGTTTGTTCAGACTCAAACAGGGATATGTTTATCCAACCCTGGAGAGAATTCAAATTTTAAAAGTAGCCATTACACAGTTAATGAACGGTCAAATTGCAGCAAGGCATTACATGAGAGTACTAGGGATAATGGCGTCATGCTTGGAGTTAATACCCAATGGCAGACTTTTCATGAGGCCAATTCAAATGCATCTGTTAGAAGCATGGAGTCCTTCAAAAATGGGTTTAGATGACAAAAACCCATGTACA
Source organism: Patella depressa (assembly GCA_948474765.1). Lineage (NCBI taxonomy): Eukaryota > Metazoa > Mollusca > Gastropoda > Patellidae > Patella > Patella depressa. The sequence continues at coordinate 33,611,886 of OX419717.1, read as the reverse complement.
CAAGACCTGAAAGTACATTAAACCTGGTGGTTAGCTTCAGCAAACACTTTGAAGGGTCGGTTATTGTGTCGACCATGACAATCACGACCATGGCAATCACAACAAATGCTTCAATGTATGGTTTGGGAGGCCACTTAGGCACCCTAACAGTTCAGGGTGTATGGCCGGAAACATGGAAAAAATGCCATATAAAAAATTTGGAATTGGAGGCAGTGTACCTCACAGTCAAACATTTTCTGTCAGTACTGAGAGACAAAAAGGTGCTAATTCGGACAGACAATATAACAGTAGTTATAATATTCAAAAAAAGTAGGGGATATTTGATTTTTAAGTGTTATTAAAGTCACCTAATGAAACTGACGAAGAAACAAATGACTAAATGAAATGAAGTTCACATTCATCGATTTATTCCAAATGATCGTTAGACTAAGTAAGGCACAGACTGACCATTATAAGGGTAAAATGATATCCGGGGTCAAACAGCAAAGTCACCACAGCATCACAACAAAGTCAGTAACAGGTAAATCCTCCTCTGTTTGCCAAACAAGCATTGATCCGACGTGGCATACTCCTAATGAGACGTCTAAGGTCATTTTGGTCCAGATTGTCCCATTCCTGTTTCAACGCAGCAGCAAGTTCTTGGACATTGGCAGGACGTTGTTGACGTTGACGTAACCTCTGTCCAAGCATGTCCCAGACATGCTCGATGGGGGAGAGGTCGGGACTCAGTGCTGGCCAAGGTAATGTGGTGATGTTCTGTTGTTGGAGGTAACCTGTAACGATCCTGGCCCTGTGACATCTTGCGTTGTCATCCTGGAAGATGAAACGGCGGCCATGACGTCGTGCGAACGGCACAACATGGACTGCCAAGATGTTGTCCCGGTAGTACTGGCCTGTAACACGCCCTGCAACAACATGTAAAGCCGTTCTTCCAGCAACAGTGATGCCTCCCCACACCATAACAAAACCACCCCAAATCGATCATGTCTAATGACGTTAACGTCTTGGAAGCGCTCGTTTCGACGACGCCACACCCTCCTACGTCTGTCCAAAAAATCAACAGTGAACCTTGACTCATCTGAAAACATCACATTGCTCCAGCATCGATTATCCCAGTGTTGACGATCCCTACCCAACGACGTCTTGCCTGAATGTGATGATCTCTCAAACAAGGGATCACGCGAGGACGTCGGGCGCGAAGGTGAACCCCCTATGCAGTCGATTCCGAATCGTCTGGCCACTCACTCTCACACCAGTGTCTATTTGAAGACGAGCTCTGATCTGATTTGCTGTGATGACACGATTTCTCAAGGCCAAGGTACGGATAAATCGATCCTGGGCTTGAGTTGTCGCCCTTGGTCGACCTGAGCGTGGTCTGTCCAGTACAGATTGCGTATCACGGTATCTGGACCATAGCCTGCTTATGACAGACTGAGAAACATTCATCGTCCGCGCCACAACCGCCTGTGTTGTGCCGATCTGTAGCATGCCAAGTGCACGAAACCTTTCATTTTGGGTTAGCCGACGCATATCAAAATTTGTTTTCTGGTCACTAAAACAATTAAACTGATGTTTCCACCCTGCAATTCAATGTCACAATGACTGTAACATTCAAAGTCAGAGTCGTGCAAATCTTGGGTTGAACCCCCATGATGATCCCAAGCATCACCTGCATTCCATGCGGTAGCTATTGGTGCGTTTGGGCGTCACATGTAACTGGAAATGTTTCTTCTGTTAGGTTCTATAGTGACTTTTTTCGTAGTCATTTGCATATTTTAGTATTATGCCCCCAAAATCAAATATCCCCTATCCCCTATATAAACAAACAAGAGGGGGGGGGGGGCAAGATCAATACGGTTATGCCCCCAGGTATGAAAATTGTGGCAGCTCATATTGCGGGGTTCCAAAACGTTTTGGCAGACAAGTTGAGCAGGATGAAAGTCAGGGCAACAGAATGGTCTCTGAATACAGAGTTGGTACAGAGACTATTCAGTCTTTGGGAGACACCTCTAGTAGACCTCTTTGCGTCCAGAGAGAATCACAAAACTCTAATTTATTGTGCATCGACACAGGACTCGCGAGCATTAGCTCTAGATGCTCTGTCAATATATTGGGAAAAGATGTTTGTGTATGCCTACTAATACCCAAAGTGTTAATCCACATGCAGAATTATCAATGCGAGATGATACTGATAGCACCTTTTTGGCTGAGGCAATTGTGGTATTCACAGCTATTGAATCTGTTACTAGAATACCCGAGACGGTTACCTTTAAGGCAAGATCTGTTAACACAAGGTCTAGGAAGGCAAAAGATAACACATCCAAATCCGGAGGTGTTCAACCTGACTGCATGGCGGCTATCGACAAACATTTCGAAACAGAAGGTTTTTCAGCAGCAACTCGAAAATTGTTGTCAGCGTCTGGAGATCAGGTACACAGAATGATTACAAATGTAAATTTAGACAATTCAGTAGTTGGTGTTCTGAACATGAAGTTGATCCCTATGAGGCTTCTTTAAAAAAATTGTGCAAATTTTTTAACATATGTTTGAAAAAGGTTTGAAATACAGAACAATAGCGGGATATCGCTCTATGTTGTCATCGATATTATCACCTATTGATAATTCACCTGTGGGACAACATCCTTACATCAGAGGAGTTTTTAATTCAAGACCTCCTGTACGTAATTTACTTCCTGAATGGGACCTTCCATTAGTGTTGGAGATGTTAAAGAAACCCCCGTTTACACAAGCAAAATGTGCAAGTTTGAAGTACATTGCGTGGAAGGCAGCTTTTTTGGTTGCAATTACGACGTTTAGAAGGTGCAGCGATTTACAGGCTTTAAGAATAGGAGAGGGGTCGATTAACATACAGGAAAAGGGTATAACGTTTTTACGACATGGTTTGTCAAAACAAGACAGGCCTTTTCACAATAATTCGAAAATTGTGGCGCCGTCTTTTCCTGACAATAAACTCTTAGATCCAAAAAGAGCCTTGTATGTGTATTTGAAGATAACAGAGTTTTATAGATCGAAAGACGGTCAGAGGGAATTCAACCCCATAGGCCGGTGTCTGCTCAAACAATCTCTTCTTGGATTGTAAAAACTATACAGATGGCATATAAACAAAGTAAAAAAGAAATAACAAATCTTAAGGGACATTCAACTAGGTCAGTGGGACCGCCATGGGCTTTGTTTAAAGGAGCAAATGTGAAAGATGTGTTAGATAGTGCAGATTGGAGTAAGGCAACAACTTTCACAAATTTTTATTTGAAAAATGTTAATGTAAATTTTTTAAATTTATAGGTTGAAAGAGGAAGGGTGTCGGTACATGTATATATGTTAAAGGTGATGGTTTTTTTGTTAGTGGTGTTTATGGTCTGTAAATAAAGGATCTAGTTACAGGGGACAGAGAGTCTCATCTGTTGTTAGAAAGTATATGTTTTAAATCAAATTTTGTTATGTAGAGGAATACATGTTTTTAAGGTAAAAGTGGTATGTTCAGTATAGGGTTGAGGAGGAAACCTAGAAAATCTGCAGCCCCTGGATTATTGCTTTTTAATCAATAGAAATCCTAATGTTAATATGTCAGGTAATTTGGACACAAGTTCAAATTTTATGAATAAATTATACTTACCTGACATATGTAACAGCACACCCAACCTCCCCAGATTTATTTCTGAAAGGTTTCCTCGTGGTGTCTTTCTAGCGCCGTGAGAAAACTGTGGATCATGGCGCCAAACCGGATGTAGTAGGAAGACCGGTTTGCGCATGATTTTAACTTCCGGGCGAGTTAAATAATAACGAGATAGAAATCCTAATGTTCATATGTCAGGTAAGTATAATTTATTCATAAAATTTGAACTTGTGTCCAAATTTTGAAATTCTTCATGGATTTTCTTCAAACTTTGTATACTGATTCCTTATACCCTAAGGAAGATCCCTATTGTTTTTGGTGCATGCCCGACCCCCAGGGGCAGAGCCACGCCCATTTATAGTATTTGTTTGTTTGTCGTCTACAGGCCACATTTCTTAACTTATAACCTTGAAACTTTGCATACATATTCTTTGTACCCAAAGGAACATCCTATCGTTTTGGGTGCATGCCCAACCACCAGGGGCAGAGCCACGCCCATTTTCTTTTCGTGTGTCTTTGTATTGCTTACAGGACGCAATTCTTACTGAATTTTCTTCAAACTTTGTATATTTACTCTTTACACCCTAAGGATGATCCCTATCGTTTTGCGTGCATGCCCAACTCCCAGGGGCAGAACCACACCCATTTTCTTTTTGTTTACCCGTGTGTTGCCTACAGGGGTCAATTCTTACTGGATTTTCTTAAAACTTTGTATACTTACTCTTTACACCCTAAGGATGATCCATATTGTTTTTTGGTGCATGCCCTACCCCAGGGGTATTTATTTGTTTGTCGTCTACAAGCCACATTTCTTAACGTATCATCTTGAAACTTTGAATACTTATTCTTTGTACCATAAGGAACATCCCTATCATTTGGGGTGCATGCCTAACCCCCAGAGGCAGAGCCACGCCCATTTTCTTTCTGTGTGTTGCCTACAGGCCACAATTCTTAATCAATCATATTGAAACTTAAAATACTTATTCCTTATACCCTAATGATGATCCCTTTTGTTTTGGGTGCATGCCCGACCCCCTGAGGCAGCAACGCCCATTTCTTGTATTTGTTTGTCATCCACAGGCTGCATTTCTTAACGTATCATCTTGGTACCTTAAGGAAGATCCCTATTGTTTTTGGTGCATGCCCGACCCCCAGGGACAGTGCCACGCACATTTTCTTTTTGTGTGTCACCTACAGGCCACAATTCTTAATCGATCGTCTTGAAAACTTTTTTTATACTTATTCCTTATACCCTAAGGCCACGCACATTTTCTTTTTGTGTGTCACCTACAGGCCACAATTCTTAATCGATCGTCTTGAAAACTTTTTTATACTTATTCCTTATACCCTAAGGCTTACCACTATTTTTTTTTTTGGGTGCATGCCGGACCCACTGGGACTGTTTTTGTGTCTTGTGTTCGCCTACAGGATGCAATTCTTAATAGATCCTTTTAAAACTGCATACCTATTCCTTATACCCTAAGGATGACCCCTATTGTTTTTGGTGATTTCCTATCCCCCAGGGGCAGAGCCATGTCCATTTTTACTTCGTGTCTGTGTGTGTTGTCTGCAGGCCAAGATTCTAAATGGATCGTCTTTAAACTTGGGATATGTATTCCTTATAGCCTAAGGACGACAACTGCATGTCCCGACTCCCAGAGGCAAGCTACGCCCAATTTTTGTGTTTGTGGTTTACAGGCCGCAATTCTGAATGAATCAGCTTGGTACTTGGCATATGTATTCCTTATAGCCTGAGGGCGTCCACTATTGATTTTGGTGAATGTCCCGATCCCCAGGGGCAGAGCCAGGCCCACTTTCTGCCTTTAGCGTCTGAATCTGAAAGCCACAATTCTGAATGGATTATCTTGATGTTAAGGCACAACCCTCAACGCTCAACAAACTAAACGCCTAGCCTTTTTGACAAAGTACCATATCAATCAAAGCAGGAATGTGGACGTATATTGTAGCGTTAGCGTTGTGTTTCGATTTTACGCTGAACTATTTTTTCGTTATCTCGTGATCTATTTCAGGTATTTAACACAAAACTGCATGGACATGTTTTATACTGCTAGGAACAAAAATATGACATGTAAAATTATTGAAGTTATAGCTATAAGTATCACATAATCTCAAAAATAACGAAAATATCACTTGGCCCCATTGGTAATTAGAATTTTAATCAACATGAAAAGTGGGGGTGTTGAAACCAAGCCTAAATTGTACGGAATGATAACGGAAAACATTATCATCAACTTAAGAAAGAAATTTCTGGTGGCCAATATACTTCAAGTAGCTAAATCGCTAATATTTAATGTGGATTATACCTACCCTTGTTCTTTGGGTCCCTAGCTGAAAATGGGTCTGAAACGCCGTATGGTACCAATGGTAAAAACATTATTTCGTCTTAAATATTGGATATCAGAAGCCCATCTTTAATGGTAAGCAGTAAGATATGGCCGGAATGCTAAGTTACCTCTTGATCACTGATACCAATAGTGATCTGTCATGTTATTGCAGACATCAATCAAGACCCAATCAACCAAAAACTAACATAAGAGAGGCAACTCCCTTCATCAGAGGCAGCAATGTCGAAGGTATACTGTCCTCTCAACTCCCAACCATCTTCTGGCGATGGGTGCTGGTTAATTCCTGATTTGTTAGCTCTTCAACCCCCCCCCCCCCATCTTTGCGTCCAAAAGATACCCCCTTTTGATTTATAGTAGCACTACTTATTTGCAGGGAGGATTCATGTATTACCGACGCCCATAATTTTCTCTTGCCTGCTCGCTTCCCTCTAGCTATCGCCGAAGGTGCCCTCTGAACCGAAGTGTCTTCTAAAAGTTGTGCATATGGCCGAACCTCTCCTTTTCTGTGAAAAGCTGATGCGTAGTCTGGTCCTATGAAGGCGTGGAACCTTGGCAAAGCCTCTCAGATAGGTTGTATGGATTATTTTTTGATGATATTCAAAAATCCATCGAGATGTGTGAATTTTCCCCCACCAATGGATACAATTGGGTGGTCACACATCTGAATGGATGTTGGAATGTCATCAGTATTAGCTTTTCACAGAAAAGGAAAGGTTCGGCCATATGCACAGCCTGCGACTAGAGGAAAGCCAGCAGATGTATGGGACTAAGGGACAAGGAATACCCTCACTCAACGGGCTTCGCCATGTCGTGTTTGGGAAGACGTAATGGGTCTAAGGCAAGATGTAAAAATCTTCTGGAGAAACTGTAGGGCATCGATAGTAGCAAATAAGAAGTGTCACTACACATCAAAAGGGTGCTATAGGTCGCAAAGATGTGGGGAAGAGCTGGCGAATCATGAATTAACCAGCACCCATCGCTAAAAGATGGCTGGCAGTTGAGGGAAGGGTGGTATGAAATCATATTAATGGTCCTGAACTCTGGGAGTCGGTGGTTGAAGAGGACATTGGGGAATTTTATCAGGATACCTCTAATGATGAACTTCGACATTGCTTCCTCTGATGAAGACTGTTGCCTCTCTTATGTTAGTTTTTGGTTGATTGGGCCCTGATTGATGTCTGCAATAACTTGACATAGATCTATGTTTTAAATGACTATTAGTATGAAGGCAGTTAGCGGAAATTAATAAATCACTATTAGTACCAGAGACCAAGAGGAAACTTAGCATTCCGGCCATATTTTACTTCTTGTCACTGAATTGTTTTGGGCATTGGTCCCATTTGATGTTCTTAAGTTCATGTACCACCAAAATATTCATTCTTAAGTTAGTGGTTGTGAATCTTATGATCGCTCCCTACATTTTACACCTTGTTCCAATGCCGTACCTTTCATGTTAATTAAATTTCTAATTGGGGGTCATATCCTCTTCTTAATTAAGTACATTGGCCACCAGAAATTCCTTTCTTAAGTTGATGATAGTGATTTCTGATATCATTCCGTACAATTTTGGCTTGGTTTCAAACTCGCACTTTTCATGCTGATTAAAATTTTAATTACCGATGGGGTTTAAGTAATATTTTCGTTATTTTTGAGATTATGTGATACTTATAGCTATAGCTTCATTAATTCTACATGTCATATTTTTGCTCCTAGCAGTATAAAACGTGTCCATGCAATTTTGTGTTAAATACCTGAAATAGATCACGAGGTAACGAAAACATAGTTCAGAGTGAAATCGAAAAATTGCAAATTGGTGACCTTTGACCTCTTCTTAAGTGACGTTTCCACCAAAAAATGTCATTCTTAAGTTATATTTCCTGGTTCAGGACACAATCCTCTATCAAATGCCACAGAAGTGGAACCCGCACCTTCCATGTCGAATAAACCGATTTTGGGGGGTACTATGGGTGGCTCCTCCTACCACACCCACCACTTGTGGGCGCTCTAGAGGCCAAAGTTAATATCCGATTGACTTTAAATACACAGTGTTTAGGGTTATGAAAGGAAGAAGCTTTTTGATTTTCAGCTATATCCAATTATTACTGCCAGAGTTATGACTCTTGATCATAATCTTTTAGTGGCATTTAGCGATCGGGAAAAAACATCAAAAGAACACAGTTTTTATGGGATACAATCACTAGTTTTATTCTAAAAGCACGACGTTTCGAAAAGTATCCTCTCATCGTTATCAAACTTGGTGTAGGTGTTTATTAGGTCAATGTCTTGACGGAGTTCGAGAATCAGCATTTTCTGCTTAGGGTAAGTAAGCAATTTGATTGGTTGTTGCTTAGGGACAGGATAACTAAGCGAGAGTGATGAAACTTGGTCTATAGTTTCATTACATCAATACCTTGATTAAGTTCGATAATGAGCATTTTCTGCTGGGGGAAAGCAGAGCGAGAAGCAATTTGATTGGTTGAGTTTTTGGAACACAATAATTGAGATAAAATATTCAAACATGTTTACAGTTGATGTTTTGGGACACGGTAACTTTGCTTATGATGAAGTGAGGGTGATGACACCCAGGGAGAGCTAATCAATTTCATTGGTCGATGGATCGCTCCATACTTTCGAAAAAAATAAATGTGCGATTAATTAATATATATGTCATCTGTTTATTTTGGGATTTCGTCGGGGACATGGGCCTGGCTGTTGGCTTGTTCATAGGGTTATGGTCCTTGTTTCACTTGGTTGAACCTTGTGAACGCACTAACATCAAAAGTTAGCATCCCATCTTTATGAAATTTATATGCATTATTTAAATTAGTTAAGCGAAGATCAGCAAATTACAATAATTATAAGAGTTATGTCCCTTGTTTCAATTTGTTCAACCGTGTTACTTATCATAACGATATGTATGAAATTTATATGCATCATTTAAATTTGTGAAATAGATCTATAGAATTTCACCAATTTCCGTCAATTATTTCTACAGCTATGGCCCGGCCCCTGTTTTACTTTGTGAACGTTGTGAAAGCTCGAATGACAAAAGTTAACATCCGATCTGCATGAAATTTATATGCATTATTTAAATTAGTTAAACGAAAAAGCCTGTCAAATTTGTGGAGCCTTGTGAACCCTCACACGACAAAAATTATAATCTGATCTCAGGGCCCTAACTATTTTGACCAACTTAGCTTACAGCTTAATATGCTATCGCTGGGATATATATCTCCCAGTACCATATCCCCATCGGACCTTAAGTCATTACTATTCACTATTCGATCCCATATACCGCGTAGCGTACATCTTCCTGCTCTTATTTCGAACCTTTGGCAATATCCTAACTTGTTCCGCTTTAATTCCGGACTCTAAAATTATAATTATATTAAACATCCCACTTCTTGATTCCAATCGAAAACTTCAAATTTACGAGGCTCATAATTTGCCCGTTCCATTCATCTCTAATCACTCAATTACCGATGATTATAATCTCAATCAAATGGTGGCAAATTGCAAGTTAGAAAGTCAATATTTAGCAATTAATGCCGAGCGAACCCAATTCGACCCAATTCGCCCTTCTTTCACAGAGTGAAGTCGATCGATGCTCCCATAAGATGGTCCACTTTTGTTCAATTAGGAGCTCTCTCTATCCAATTAATCTTAGCAAACTATGTATCACATCCCTCTTTATGCGAAATCACAAATTATTAAAACGTGTTTGTGTAGTAGCTGTTCAGCCGAAAACTATTCTTCCAATAGCAAACTATTTGATGGACGGGGTTTGGGCCATTATGTCTCGCGAGACGCTCCAGTTTTCTTTGGTCTGTCACCATAATAAACATTCTACCTCTGACTTTCACGTCACTGCAAATCCACCGATTGATCTGCTTTAGCTGAAAATGACCTGTTCAGCATCTAACACTTTCATCACCTTATTGCCTTATTTTCAAAAAGAAAGCCGTTTTCATTCGACCCAATCCTTTCGAAATTTGAAATGCCGTTTCAATTTAACTAATCTTCATTTATGGCGTCCTCTAACGGTGGCGTTTCCCAACCACTCATTCCCACCACTGCCGAACCACCTGCGTGATCTTAAAGTGGAAATTTCATATTTTCTAAGAAAGTCAAAACATAATTATTTCTATGTCTTTTGCTCAAAAGGTTGTCAACTCACTATTATACGACCATGGGCAATATTTTTCAGGCATAAGAATCCCTGACACAGAAAATAATAACACAATTACTTGAATTACCTCCCTTGTTTTCCCATTCCCCTCCATGCAATGGCGATCTTCAAACGTTTGAATTTGAAGTTGAAAATGATACTTTTGCCAATTTCTCAACTGGCTATAGTGAATTATAGGATTATTTTTTAACAAGGTAGGACTGTTTATAGATACAATCTATTTTAGGGCTTTATTTTAGTATATTTTAAAAATATAACTAAAGAATATGAGATTGCTGTTTTAAGTCTGTTCCACTTGTTAGTTTAATAAACCAATTGAGTTCACTCCATAATATACAAGTAGATGATAAACCCTGTTTAAGAGGCAATGGGAATATGTTGGGTAACAAGTTGGCCACCTAACTTCTTCTTCCCTGGTTGTGCAAAAGGGTATCCAGACCACTCGGACCAAGCCCAGTCGGACCAACTGATAGATTTGTGCAAAAGGATGTAAATGCATTCATTTATCTTCAAATATTAAAACTTGATTTCTTTCGAATAGACGTTGGAATCACCATGCACACCAGCACACGTTAAAGGCGAAACTGCATTTCCTTTAGTACGGATCCGGTCAGGCTCCGATCCGGTTGCGGATACGGAAAAAAACACATAGAATTTTAGTAAGAGTGTTTCTTTATGTGCGGGTGCGGTGTCCAGTACGGTGTTTCGAAACAGACCATGTCGCGTTCGGTACGGAAACGCATGCGGAACCGGGTCCGTAAACACACATAACGCACATAAGGAAACACAGTTTGGGTAGCCCGCACGGCAAAAAGTTAAAAATAGGAAGGGAAATTCCAATTTTCACCCTTTCTTAGACACGTGCCATGTTGAAAAGAGAGACCTTCCGCTTGAAAAACCACATATAAGGATACACAACCTGCCGTGTGTGATGCCTGATCCCGGACCGGAGCCGGACTAGACCCGTACTAAAAGAAATGCAGCCGGTTGCGGATACGGAAAAAAACACTTTCATAGAATTGTAGTAAGAGTGTTTCGGATACGGTTCTCTATTCGGCGTCCAGTGCGGTTTTTCGAAACGGACCATTCGCGTTCGGTACGGGAACGCATGCGGAACCGTGTCCGCAAACACACATAAGGAAACACACAGTTTGGTTAGCCCGCACGGCAAAAAGCTAAAAATAGGTAGGGAAATTCCAATTTTTGTCCTTTCTAAGACACGTACCATGTTGAAAAGAGTCCTTCTGCGTGAAAAACCGCATATAAGGATACACAACCTGCCGTGCGTCATGTCTTCCCCCGGACTGGATCCGTACTAAAGGAAATGCAGCTTTAGGCTGACCTATTATTTTGGGTGCAGAGTCACGCCCAATTTTTGAGTGTGTCTTGTGTTTTGCTAGCTCCAATTTGATGCTTTTACTTCCAAGTGGCAAACTCAGTTTCTTTATTAATGCATTTACCATCTTAAAAAGTAAGTTAATTTTATACTATTAGTACTTGTTACACATAGGGGAGAGCGGGGCTAGTTCGCACCATTTCAATTAAACCAGCTTATCACGATAACTCTTGAAGCTGCGTTTCCGTAGGCTATACCAGATTAAAGACAGTGGAGTTGGATAATTCGTCGCTTGTCTGGCGAACTGGCGAATCTGAAATATTTAAGTATTGAGAATTTTGCGTTTGAAATTTGCGCTCTGTTGTTATCTCTGTAGCCATCAAATATTAACATTTATTTATGATTTAATATTTCATACATATACATCAGGAAACATGACGCCATTTACATATAACGTTATTATTGAATGGACATAGAGATAACGACAGAGCGCAAATTTCAAACGCATAATTCTCAATACTTAAATATTTCAGATTCGCCAGTTCGCCAGACAAGCGACGAATTTACGGCATACATTAAAGGGCTTTATTGACAGGCGTATGCAAGTAATTTCATCTTAAAGTCACCATGTCAGAATGGGCGAACTTGCCCCGACCCCAAGGAAACTTGAATAATATTACACATATATCCACCTTCTCGATAGTTTCGATATAGTAACTATTTCTGGTAGTATTAAATGAACTTTTTATAGGTTTTATGCTACATAGTAAAAGTAAACTAATATATATATATATATACATAGAACTATTATAAAACCAACATGTTTAGTCAAATTGAACTAATAACTTCTTTTACATTAGCTGTCGACATATCCGTTATATAAAATGTTCTCTAGTCATAGTTCCATATCAGGACTGCTGTTATAATGTTCTAAGGCCTGCCGTGTGATCTCTTCTGTCGTGACCTTTTCAGGGGCGGATCCAGAGGGGGGTTGGGGGGTCCACCCCCACCCCCCTGCTCAGCTGCATAAAAAATGAAATTGCATCACAAAGTGATCCTACATCAGTATAAAAACGATTTCTCTGTTTAAAAAGCTCAATTTGTATGTATGCCTATGTAATTTAGAGACGATGATGGCAGATTTCCGTAACCGAAACCTGGCAAACCCCCCTCCTGCAAAAATTCCTGCATCCGCCCCTGCTTTTGTATTATGGTTTCGCTCGATTGTTTTCAATTCTGAGAAAATCAAATGCGGATCTAAGTATCTTAGGTTATCATTAAGTTTTACAGTTATGCATACAAAGAATATGGTGAAATACCGTTATGGTATGGGGTATGTTTGCACCCACACGTTTTCACCCACGCACTCACCCGGACGAACTGTAACCAATCTACTGTAACCACATTCATTTTTCAGCAAATATTGACAATTAAGTAAATCAAGCGTTGTTTTTATCAAAGTTGATTCGGCCATTCATAATTACGGCGTATTACTCCTGCGCAATTTTGATCAGGTTAGTACTTTGGTTGGCTATTGCACACGCCACGTACACATATGGCGTAAATGTAAATGTCGGGAAAAGTAATCTACTATCTAGTCTCGGTCAAGTTGTCAATACTTGACGTAAAGCGTAACCGGTTGATTATCCAGTATCTTCTGGCAACAAATCCCATAATTCTTGCATTAATATAAACAAACATGAATCGTGACGTTGAGATGTGCTGTGGCGGATTTTGAAAGGGGTGTGTGAAGTGGATTCTAGGGCGTATTTCCGGATACCCGTATCCGAGGCTGTAACTAATGCTTATTTACTGAATTTGTGCGCGCTCGGGAAAGGAGAGAGAGAGAGAGAGGGACGAAGAAGAAGAAGGCGAGGGAAGAAGTAGAGGGGGGAGGGGAAACAACTCTTTTTGCATTGATTAAGTTGGCCCTGAAAAGGGTCGTTGTCCTCACTAGAATGTGAGGGTACGACGCACTTTATGTTGGTTGCGTCTAATGGCCTCCACTAATTCGGGGGGAGGTCTTTTCCTGGGAGGTGTTTTTAATACCTCGTCAGGTAAGACGAAGATATCGTCAGGGGTAATCACGGCAAGAGTGTGACCCCTGAGATACATGAGAGTATACGTGCTGCGGTTGTCTTCGATCCGTACGACCGGAGCAGCCATTCTGATACTGGGAGAGACGGGTGTTGTACCGTTTTATAATCGTATGGACGAATCTATTTGAGGGGTCACAGACGCGTCCATTCATAGAGTAACGTCATAGTTAACGTTATGCATCGTAGGTTGAACGTTGGGGGCTAAAAATAGACGTGATGCAATGTTATGCATACGTTGGAAGCTAAATATAGACGCGTTGTACAGCGCATGTGCAACGTTATACAGCGTAGGGTGTACGATATCTAACGTTTGATGACGTCACGACAGACAGGGATAAAAGGACAGGACGCGACATGAGTTTTACATTACGACCCGTGGATAGAAGATACAGCCGATTGTTTAGAACCGAATCACTGTGTGTGGAGATAGATTTTCTGGAAGATTGGACTCACGTTCCAGCCAACGATGTGCCACAACAACTACACGACACTTTTGAGGCCATCATCGAGGAAATTCGCCGAACATTGGACGCTAGAGAAAGTGACTATGTTAGAATTGTCATCAGTCACCGGTCTGGTTACCGTTCCGTGAACATCGTTTGTTAAAAGCCGAAGACGTGTTACAGAACGTGGCTGCCGTATTACAGAGTAACGAAGAATTTCGACTGGATCAACGTATGTCCATGAGTATTTGTCACGTGTCCCCTCCCGATGGTCGAGGTAGCGGTGGAACAAACATGAAGAAGAGACACAGTGCTAATTTCGAAGAATATTTAAAGAAAAAGAGATGTCTGGTCACCATTAAGAATGCCGACGAACTTTGTTTTCAGCGAGCCATTGTCGGCGCCCGTCATTATGCCAACAAACAGGACACACCTGAATAGGTGAGAGAGAAGAAAAGATTAATCAACAACACAGGACCCCACTCGTGACAGACGAAGAAAACCGAATCACTCATCAATGCCGTCGGTGGAGCCAGACAAGCCTGTACTTGGATGGAAACCTGGGAATTGTACGCCAAGTATTTGGGAGAGCAAGGATATCAGCCCAACGAGCCATCTTTGGGAAGGCGATCTATCGGAGAACAAAATACGTCACCGGAACACCAAAACATCTGAACCTGTATTTACACGACAGACATTACGAAGTCATCACCTCCATGCCCACCTTTGTGGAGAGGTCGTATTTTTGTGAGACCTGTCAGGTGGGATATGATCGAGCCGAGAAACATTCGTGTCACGTCATGTGTCAAGGATGTAAGACAGTGGGTCCACCCTGTCCACCCGATCCCAACACAAAGACGTGTTACCGATGTCATCGCGTGTTTGTGAGCCGTCAGTGTTTCGACAATCACCTTGCCACCCGTTCCAGAGCCAAGTGCAGTATATGTCATCGGTGGAAGAAATGTGAGAAGTGCCAGAAGGAGTGGGACGTTATCAAGGCCAAGCGCAATTTAGAAGAACATCGATGCGGAGAATACGAGTGTTCCATCTGCCGAGGGTAGCACACGGCCGAGAAACAATTTTGCTACATCCAACCGCTGAAATCGCCCATTGAATGCCAGGAAGGTACCGGTGAACACATTTCCAACCTATGTGTCCTGCAAACCTGCTGTCACTTTTGCATCGAAAATCAAGAACCCTGCAAGCACTGCGACATGTATTGGAATCACCAACGGGAAAATGTGTTTAAAGGCCAAGACACACTGGACGATGTGGGAAAATGGTTTTTACAACTCGCTGCACACGGTACGGTGGTAGATGGTCGGAAACATGACAGTCACGAATCGAGTCCCGTGATTGCCGTGGCTCACAACTTTAAAGGTTACGACGGATTGCTGATTTTACAGACGCTGCACAAACATTCCGTGGCGCAACCCGAAGTCATTATGAATGGTGGTAAAGCTATGACGATCACAGTCGGTACGGTAAAATTCATCGATTCCCTCAACTTTCTACCGATGGTTTACGGGACATGCCCAAAACCTTTGGCCTGCAAGAACTCAAGAAATCATTCAATCTGAATTGCCATATCTATGCTGATGATACTCAACTCTACATTTCAATTAAACCCGAAAATGAATCTCTGCGAGTGTCTAAACTTGAATCGTGCATTGATGCTATTAAGTGCTGGATGAAAAAGAACTCCTTAAAGCTCAATGATGAAAAAACAGAGTTCGTGCAAATCGGTTCTAATCATCTTTTATCCAAAATATCTATTAGTAATATCTCTATCGGTAATTTTGTTGTTAACCCAGTTAATAGCGTTCGAAATCTTGGTGTAATTTTTGATAAGAATATGAACATGAATGCTCACATCTCCTCAATCTGTAAAGCTTCCAACTTCCAACTTCACAAAATTGGACGGATCCGCAATTTCCTCGACATTGACTCTACAAAACTTTTAATCAACTCTTTGGTGACCTCACGTCTCGACTACTGCAACTCGTTACTCTACAACTTAACAGCATATCAAATTAATCGACTACAGAAGATTCAAAACAAAGCTGCAAGAATTGTTACAAGAACTAAATTATACACCAATATTACTCCCGTTTAGAAAGAACTCCACTGGCTACCGATTAAGACCAGAATTGATTTTAAAATTCTCATGCTGACTTTCTGTGCTTTGTCATGTGATGACTCTCCTCTATATATTAAAGAATTAATTCAACCCTACCACCCTACCAGAAATCTTCGTTCTGAATCTAAGTACCTTATTAAATCAGTAACTGCAAACTTTTCTTTCGGTAGACGCTCCTTTGCTTTTGCGGCAGCAGAACTGTGGAATTCAAATGATTTTCCCATAGAACTCAAGTACAGTGCATCAATTGACAGTTTTAAAGGGAATCTTAAAACCCATCTTTTTAGAAACGTTTTCTTTTAATTGTTGATCGCATACTCCTTTTAACTATCGTTTTCTTTTAACTGACCATAATGTTACAAAAGAGCAGCTTTGGTTGGATTTTAGGACATTATTAAGCTTTCATATTACATATGAAAGCTTATTGTTTCTGTTAAGATTATTCCTATTATTATTTTTTTTTTGTGTGTTTTATCCACAAATCGGATTTCTCAGAATCTATCCATAGGATCTTTCTGAAACTTTTAACTATCCCCCCCAAAATGACAGCTGTCCTTGTCAGGCCCTCCGTTCTGTCTCACTGACAAGGGGAACCACGCCGAAAAATCGAAATGAACATTCTCGGTGCAGAACTTTCAATTCAGGCCAAATATTTACTGCATACGATTAAGCTGGTAAGTTTGAGCTTATTTTCAAAAGTTTTGTAATAATCGGTTGGTAATTAAAGTACCGTGCAAATCAAACTGTTAAAACAGAAAATTTCGCCCGGTTGAAATGTTTCTTGCTATAAGTCAGCAATTTCCCCATTTTAGGGAGGCTGAATGATTAGCATACGTTGCTTTATCTTAACGTCTGTCATTGAGTCAACCGGCGTCGTTTCGATTTTCAGGTTGCACGTGACATGGAGTATGGTGTCCAACCTCGTGGGTTTTCTCCGTGTCCTTCGGTTTCCTCCCACGACTAAAATGCCGTACGCGCAAGGGAAGTTTTTTTAAAAACTAGGGTTAGGGTTTAAAAATAGAATTAAAAGACATATGTTAGTCCCGAAATGACCTCGTTTGTGTCGAATGGACGTTAAGCCACATTTCTCTCTTTCTCTTTTATTTTTAAAGTTTGTATTAATCGGTTGGTAATCAATGGTACTGAAAAATTGATAAAACAGAAAATTTCGCCCGGTTGTAATGTTTCTCAATTTAAAGTAAGCAATTTGCCGATTTTAAGGGGCAAACGTTTATTGCGAACGATTAAGCTGGTCAGGGGTGGCTTATTTTTAAAAGTTTTGTAATATTCGAAAATTCGTCGCAGTGATTTCGAACAGGAAGTTGAGACCAACTTGACAACTTCTTTAATAGTTCTACGATTTTCATGAACTTTAGTATGTAAGTAGACATTACTGATGCGACTTGAAAAATGACTTGGGATCAGGGTCGAAATATTGTTATTTGAAAATTTCACATTTTCGAATTTTGTCTTTGATTTTTTTCGTGCCGATAAAGTTGTTTACGAGTGAAAAATCATAAAAACTTTGCTCTATTTTGACCGATTTTAATGATTTTTTTTTTCTTCGTGAGATTATTTACATGACCTATGACAGGAAGTGACTGTGAATGTGAAAGCTTTAATATCTGCTTTGCAGATCTAGTTATTATTATTATTATTAAGAAAGGTTATTTTCCTCACCACTTTAACAACCGGAGAATGAAGATAACGTGGGCGCCTATCCTCCCGACACCGATTACGATCCGGATGGCATGAGTGTATCGGAACGACAGAAATTTCACGAGTGGTACGAGCAGCACAATCACGACGTCTTTGATTTTCGCCAGGAAATTCTTACTTACTGTAAGAGTGACGTCGATGTCCTCCGCCGATGTTGTGGCGTGTTTCGCGAGATATTTCTCATGGACACTGGAATCGATCCCTTTGAGAAGAGTTTGACCCTGGCCCCTGATGCAAGAGCCGAAATCTGGTAAGGACTGGCATCGCTTCCAGCCACGACAACAGTCCAACAAAGCCCTTCGATGGTTGGAATGGGAACAACACCAACAGACCATGGCAGCTTTCCGAAACGAGACCCCACTACCAAACATTCGACACGCCCGTAACGGTAGTGAATGCCGAGTTGGCCCTTACAGTTTAGATGGCACGCACAGGACGTTCACCATAAACATCCCTATGATCCATCTCGCAGTATGAGGAACTTGTACTAGAAGACACAAGAACGTCACCGTCGACCCCAGGAGCAGTACGGTATGCAGACCATCATGTGGGAGTGTGAGATGGAGGAAGAACGACGCCACGATCCCGAGATGGGCGAATTTTTACGAGGATTGGAAGATCAGCAATGGCCCGCTCCCGAACATCTGATGCCCCGCAACGCTTTCTTCGGCGGGAGAACCAATGCCATCCAACTGTTGGTCAACGAGTCGGTCGAAGACATGCGCAACATCGACGTGGTGTCCCTGTACACTTACATCTGCAAGTACGGTACCTTTCCCATCAAGGAACCCACGATCGTCACACAGCCCGATCAAGACCAGTGGCAGCAGTACGAAGGGTTGATCCAGTGTTCCGTCTTGCCGCCCCGTGGCCTGTACCACCCGGTGCTCCCGTTTCGGCGCAAACATAAATTGGTATTTGCCCTGTGTCTAAGGTGCGTAGACGAACACATGCAACAAGGGGAGATTGCCGAATACCAACCTTGTGATCACACCGACGAACAGCGAGCCTGGGTGGGTACGTTTGCCACTCTGGAACTGAAGAAAGCGGTGACCCTAGGATACCGAGTACTGAAGTCTGGCATTGGAAATAATTCAGCACTTACGATCCCGAGGCTAAAACGGGCGGTCTGTTTACTGGGTACATTAACCACTACCTCAAGAAGAAGATGGAAAGTAGCGGTTGTCCCGACACCTGCCACACCAAAGAAGACAAGGCCTGTTTCGTCAACGACGTGTACGACACGGAAGGTATTCGTCTGGATCCCGTGTCGATGAAACCCAACAAAGGGATGCGGGCGTTTAGTAAGCTGAAACTTAACACAGCATGGGGCAAATTCGGACAGAGAGACAGCTTTCCCAAGACAGAGTACATCACGGAGCCCAGCGTCTATTTTGAAAATATGTTAGACGAGACCCAAACCGTAAGAGATGTGCAGTTAGTGAACGATAATATGGTCTTGATGGAAACGCTGAAGAAAGAAGAACACGTTGCACCCTGTCCCATCACCAACGTGGTTATCGCCGCCTTTGTCACTGCCCAGGCCCGTTTGAAACTCTATTCCGTCTTGGAAAAGTTGGGAGAACGCGTATGCTATTTTGACACCGATAGCGTCATCTATCAATACCACTGCACGTCATGGAATTCCCCGGAAGGTTCTAGTTTGGGCCAGTGGAAGAACGAGTTGCCCGAAGATGTCACCATTCTAGAATTTGTTAGCGGAGGACCAAAGAATTACGCATACCGCCAGAGCGATGGTAAAACCGTGTGCAAAGTCCGGGTATTCACCTTGAATTATCGTGCCTCCCAACAGCTGAATTACGCCATCATGAAGGAGAATGTACGACACTTCAATCAAAACGAGCCTCTGGTCATAGCCAATCCGTTCAAGATTACCAGATCACGTGACCGCCGTCTTTGGACACGCCCCGAGAACAAAAGATATAAGATCGTGTATGACAAGCGGTTTGTTTAATTCAATGACGATGGCCAACCGAGCAACTCTTACCCCTATGGATACTGACTTTCGGGTCTCAGGACGATGGCGAACAAACAAAGAAGATGACGAACCGGTAGAAAATACGGATATGATCGAGAAACTTGGACGACGATGGCTCAACTTTCGAGTGTTAAAGTGTTTCCTGCCCATTATAGAAGAAAGGCAACACGACGTTTGTATTGGCTGCAAGTACGAACATCCCAGTCAGAGATACCACTCGTGTCTGAGACTAGGCGTGTCGTACATAACGGGTCAACCCTCACATCCCGTGGACGATTACAATCACTACCTCTGGGTGGACGAGCCGAAACTGCAAGACATCGATAGCGTGCTAGGCAGTATGATGGACGATCCACGGGATCAAGTCAAGACGTGGGAGGACGAACAACGATGGCGAGAAGACGTCGATAAAGCCTTGAAAAAATTCTGGACGGTGGTAACGGGCCTTAAGACGGCGTTGTTCAAACGCAAAGACGAGTTTGTCGAACAGAAAGAAGACCCCATACGCCAGTGGATGGACGACTTGCCGAAGAAAGAAAACGATGGTCTCTGGATCAAATGGATATCAATGTCATGTCCGGCAACATGGGAGAAGGCTGGGAATGTATTGGCAGACATCTGGGGATCAGAGAAGCGCGAATCAGTCAAGCCAAGATGAGTCATCCCAACAACGCGCGCATGCAAATTTTCACCGTGTTCAACCATTGGCGACAAAAACACGGTAACCGAGCCGACCTGATGACGTTGTTGGAAGACTGTCACGTGAGTGAAGCCTTGATCGATTGGGACGAACTACGAAGTGAAAAAGTATGTGGAAAGCCTGGACATCGTAGACTAAACAGCGAACCAATCAAAACGAAGGAAAAGAAAGAACCAATCTAAAGCGAGTGACGTCACGACCAAGACTATAAGAAGCGAAGTGTCAGACTGAAATTTCATGGGGGTTGGGATGGCCTAGTGGTCTAGAGAGCCGCGCTTTGACCTCTAGCTGGCCGGTCACTTCTGGCTTACGGCTGTGGTTTCGAGTCCTGGTGTGAGCGTATGTGGCATGGAGATAGGGACTCCTTCTCAACATCGTGGGTTTCCTCCGGGCACTCTGGTTTCCTCCCACAGCAAAGACCCCTGCGCGTGCGCTAAGATAATGAAAAAAAAAGAAAATGAAAAATAAGACTTGTCTGCGATATCATCTTCGGTGGAAGCGGACGTTAAACACCACCACCAACAACAACTCTCGATGGCTAGTCAAGCTTGTTTCTCCTGTAACAATGTCGGACACTGGTATAGAGATTGCCCTGCTCGTTCCCAACAACAGCAACGAAAACCAAGACAAGACAGACCAGCCTATCGTTCCTATGGAAGTTGTTACCTCTGCGGAGAACCAGGACACAGGGCACCCCAGTGTGGAAAACGAGCAGCCCAAAAAGCGAAGAGTGATGAAGAAAGAAAAGAAACTGTCAAAAGAAAGTGTTACGGAATCAAGAGACCCACCGACGAAAATCACAAGTGCCTCAACCGTGGATAGCTCGGACACGGCCTGCTCGAGTGCCAAGAAGAAATCCAAACAGAAAACAACTTTGAAGCCGTTGCCAGTCGCATGTTCGACAGCAACATCGAAATGCCCAGAGACAACACTCGCAGTCAGCGGAGAAGCGTTCGAGCTCTACAGACGATACAAAGAAAACAGTCGACGAAGCTTTCAATTCCACCTACTATTCTCCCGACTACCAGTGAAAACGGTGAAACTTCGAACGGTGAAATCCCGAAGCCGGCTGTCCTCTTGTTTTGCAGAGAAGGAAGCAGAAAGTTTTTCCCGAGCACTCATCCAATATGCGGGTCCGAGAGATATGACCGAAGTCTTGTCGTATCCCCCTTGTTTCGATATGAGTGAATGGATACCCGTCGTCGTCACGTTTGCTGAAGTGGAAGACTGGCACCCACACGACACGATGCAGAAGCTTTTGGGACATGTGTATTGGATTCCTTGCGTCCTGAGAAATGTACCCTGGGTGAGACAAGAGATCCTGAAGAGAGAACGCGATAACTAACAGTTTTTTCTTTTCCTTTGTATGATATGTTTGTTGTATTGAATGCTCTCTCTGGTATTTTTTGTAAAATGAATTGTGTTCTAATTTCACTCCATGTCTGTTGTTCTTGCGCGAAGGTATAAAAGGCAGGGGAAAAGGGAATGGGGGGAAAACAATGCAAGATGGATGTGACGTTCAAGTCCTTCATTCGCAAGTTACAACATCTGACTCCCGATATGGCTTATGGGCAGTTGGTCAAGAATACGGGCCGGGCACGTATTGGATTGTTGCAGTGGTTCAAGTTGGCGGCCAACCATTTGCTGAAGGGTAACATTCTGCCACTGCACGCTCAGCACAAGAAATGGGTGGAACGAAATCGACAAGTGTTGACCCAACTGACGGAGAGAAACATGCCGACGACCGAAAAACTCTCCCTGATCATGAAACCTGGGGGACGTGGATTTTTGGGGGGTGTGTTGATTCGTATCTTGCTGCGATGGAAGGAAAGACTGCAAGAGGAAAGAAACAAGAAACGAAATCAATTCGTTCGACGGACCGCACAACGCGGAAGGGGACTGAGTAACGAAGAATTGAACAAACATCGAGCGTTGCTTCGCAAACTGAGTAATCCACGAACATCACCCGACGTCAAACGGGTGGTGCCATCGGTGCATTGCTGGCCATGGCTGTCCCAGCTTTGGCCCCCTTGGTATCTAAACTATTGGGAGGACAACAGTGTGGTAAACATCCCTTCCTAAGAAGGCACGATAAAGCGAACGCTATGGCTGCCGAGCTATCTAAACTATTTGGTGGATAACCCAGGGAACAGAAAGGTATAAAAAGGGGACCGCAGAACGACTCCGAGCTCAGTCATGGAGACACTGCGGTATCTATTGAACACTGCACCAAAAGACCGTCCCCTTTTACTCGAGACCCAACCCATCGTCGACGGTGTGTGTGTTTGTAGTGGAAACCTGATTCGTGGCAACATTCAGGTGACCGACAAAGAAGTCAAGCGCTTGAAAAAGGACGCCCCCTTGTTAGGACGTTTGGGCACGTCTAAAACACCTTGGAAGACCCGTCGGCGACTTCTGAAGCAACAGAAAGTGGGTTTCTTCACCCGATTGTTTCGGTCCTTTCCCAAAGATGAAATTCGCCAAGAAAATGAAACTGGTACCCTTCGACGGACTCCCCGACGTCAAACCCGTCGAAGTCAGGCAAGTCGAACCCGCGTACGATCGAGATCCACTGCAGCAGAATGTCCACCAAGACATGCAGCACGTGCTAAACGACCCCACCCTAACCGACGAAAATAAAATGCAACGGTACAGACAGTTATTACATCGTTATCAAACGATGCAAAGGAAACGAAAACAGGTTGTTCCCTTGTTGGACGAAAACATACCCAAACAAAAAGAAGAAGAAAATTCGGAGGCACCCATCCTGGAGTCGGTCCCTCGACCCTATCAACGCCGAGCTCGTCTTTTGTTGAAACACATGAAAGAGAAGACACCTTGGTCTTGGAACGAGAACTTGGAATTGGTTCGGAATGCGGTACCCGTACCCGACACCAATGCCATTGTCATCGTGAACGATTTGGTTCGTCGGCGAAAGAATACCCAGGTTCCCGTGGGATGGTTTGGCGTGATGCAAAATTTGAAGCCATCGGGAATCAAGAACGATGGAACGTGTTGTCCACACCACCGGCTCCGCCGCGACGCCCGAGAAGCTCCAGTGCGGATACCCCTTGTACACCTACCAGAAGTACCAGATGGCACTCCTTGCAAAAACTTATCTCCAGTGCGGATACCCCTAGCACATCTAACAGAAGATGGATCCCTCTGCAAAAACTATAAATAGCCTGTTCATAGGGACACCTGCTGAAACATGGAACGAAAGCTGAAGAAAGTGTATTACGACCCGAACCACCCGGCCGCTTTCGGTGGCGCTCTGGGTCTTCACAAAGCCACCGGCGTGTCCTTGGACAAAGTCAAGGCATGGTTGGAACAACAAAGGGCGTATACCTTGCACAAACCATTGCAAAAGAAATTCTCGCGGTCTCCCACGGTGGTGGCCGGCATAGATCATCAGTGGCAAGCCGATTTGAGCGAGATGTCGGCCTTGGCCAAACAGAATGAGGGATGCAGGTATTTGATGTGCGTCATCGACGTGTTCTCCAAGTATGCTTGGGTGTTGCCCCTCAAAAACAAGACGGGGGACAGTTTGGTGGATGCCTTTTGTCAAATCTTTCAAAGTCGACAACCCCTGCGACTTCAAACGGACAAAGGTACTGAATTCCTCAATCGAAAAATGCAAGCGTACCTGAAGAAACCAAAGCCAGTGTGGTCGAACGATTTCAACGGACACTGAAAGAGCGCATGTGGCGATACTTTACTCATCAACAAACACAACGATACATCGACGTGCTAGACGACCTGGTTCGGGCTTACAATGCTAGACGACATCGGACCATCGGAATGGCGCCCAAAGACGTTCGCCCCGAACACGAGTGGATGTTGACAAAACCTCCTCCACGTCCCCCGAAGAAGAAAAAAATCAATGGACATTGGTACGACCGTACGTTTGGCTTTACCGAAACATGGTGCCTTCGACAAAGGTTACTGGCCCAACTGGACTCTAGAAACGTTCAACGTCGCACCCAACGTCGGTCCCGGTTACAAACTGTTGGATGAAAGAGGTGAACCCATACAGGGCACCTTCTATCCCGAAGAATTGCAAGCGGTCCAAGTCAACGACGATGAGATCTTTCCCATCGAAAGAGTACTCGAAAGAAAAAAAGACAAAGTAAAATGGTTGGCCTATCCGGCGAGTTTTAATTCGTGGATCGACAGGACCGGTCTCCAAAACGTATAAATAAGAGCGAGAGACGCCGACATCAGTCAACATGCAAGACGAAACCACGTCTACCTCCGTGAGTGCCCACAATTGGTCGCTCTTGGGAAAACGTGTGCCACAAGCGGAAATCGTCTTTTTCTGTAAAGTGATTTTAGTGTACGTCGTGGCGGGTGTTTCTTTGTCCTAACTGGCTTTCAAACCCGACGGATCACAGACCACGTTGTGGACGGCCTTGCTCTCCAGTACTTTGGGTTACCTGTTACCTTCTCCAACCTTGAAAACCAAACATAATGAACAACGACCGGCCCTTTTACCTCATGCTCCCTAGTGACAGTTCCATGTCGTGGTATCCCGACAACACAGTCTCCACGTATCATACACATCTGGAACCACCACTTCTCGTCGATCATCGGGAATGGAGAGTGGGTCTGTCCATGATCACGTTACCTGACCAATGGCAAAACATCGATTACCGAGACAACACGCTCAGCTTACGCATTCATCCTTGGTCGCACTCGAGCGACGAACCCGGAGTAAAGATATGCCGGGAACTCCACAGCGCCCACCCGTCGCATTGTTTCAAGGGTGTAAAGTTGGTGAGATCAAGGGATCGATCGAATTGGAAACGCACATCAAGAGTGGCGACTACGAGTCGCTGAGGCATATCCTGGATGTCCTAAACAAGCACTTGGAGGTGTTGTGGTACCTGCCTCCCATCTACACCATTTGGCCAATAAACCCGTCCGCTTGGATCCCAATTACAAGGAAATGACCGACCACTAGAAGAAAGAGCAGAGAGGGGATGCGCCAAGGGGCCGCACAAAAAGGTTCTTTCGTGTCTTTCAAGAAAGACGGCAACAACGACAAAATGTATCTGAAGATCAATCACGTGCAGACGCTTTTCTATTTTGACATGTTGCCGAAAATCGAACTTCGTCTATGTGGACCCATCGTGTCCATGTTGGGATGGACTGGAAATGGACAGTCAATCGATATGACCGGCGATGACGGCCAAAGTCTACGACATTTCTACGCCCACCACACCCCAAATCTTCAAATCCAGTACGATCTATTTTACATCTACACGGACATTATCGAACCCCAGATCGTGTGCGACGTGAAGGCTACCTTGTTGGACGTGATTCCCAGTCGACGATTGTATCACCGTCCCGCCAGGATTCACTACTTACCTCTGAAGTACAGTCGACTAAACTCCGTTGGTCTCTATATAAGGAACGGAATGGGGAAAGCCGTGCCATTTTTTCGACGGTAAGGTGGTGGTCCAACTTTATTTTCGCTGCCGATGATGATTCGAGTGTACAAAGGTGGAGTGCTTAGGCAGCGAGTGGCTGGCAATGGTCTGGTTGTGTACAAGGGAGGAATTCTGAGACAACAGAGTGCCGGTCGATGGTCTGGGTTATTGAATGCCGTCTAATCGGTCGGGAAGACCCTGTGGTCGGCCGGTAAAGCTGCCGTGAAAAAGAATGTGGACTAAGTGTTACCCAAAGTGGGCAAAGCGTACTCGACGCCGTCAGTGGTCGTGAAAAATGGAACACGATGTCCGACACACTCAAGAACGTGGTCGCCCACCTGGAACCTATAAAAGACCCCTCACATCGTCCGAAGAGGAAGAAGAAGACACAGGTCACCTCTCACAAACGACGTAAAGGTGTACAAAGGATAGTGCTCAGGCAGCGAGGGGCTGGCAATGGTCTGGTGGTGTACAAGGGAGGAATTCTGAGACAACCTTGGTCACCACCTCTCTGCCCACCTATCCCTACCGGGCTTACTTGAAGAATTTGCTGAGTTTCGGTAAAGGAGCCAAGAACGACAACCTGTCGAAACAAGTCTTGTGGGAAAAAGACACCGCCGGGCAGTTCAATTCCACGAATTCCGTCGCCACCGCCGGGGACGGTGGACGACAGGCTCCGAATAACAAAGGATTGGAACAACGCCAGAAAAACATCGCTGCCAGTCGAACCTTTAAATTGCAGTCGCGTCTACACTTGGACATGTGTTTACAAGATCGGTATCTGCTGGACGGTGTGGACCTGCGGTTGAAATTGGAAAAGCAATCCCAAAATTTTTTCTGATGTACGGCGAAGGCAACGATACAGAAGACTATAAAGTCGAGTTCACCAAATCATACCTGGATATCCCGTTCGTCACTCTGGCTCCTAGTACCTACACACGGGTGGCCTCGCAACTTCAATCGTCCAACGCCAAGTATCCCCTGAAGCGCGTGGTGGTCCGCGACATGGTCATTCCCGACAATCATGCCAGTCACGTCCTAGACAATCTGTTTGTCAACGAAAGCCTGTCCAAGAGATTAATCGTGGGTATGGTACGTAACACAGCCTACGACGGAAGAAAAAACAGAAACCCCTTCCAATTCGAACACAATCAATTGCAAAACATCAAATTGACCAAGAACGGGGAAATTGTGGACGAATACGATGTCGACTTTCCCGAGCGACAAGCCATCGCACCTTACCTGGATTTGATGAAAAGAGTGGCCTGGACGTCCCTTTCAACGACTATATCAATGGGTACACTTTGTATTGTTTCGATTTGACCAACGACCACGGAGCCGACGGTAATTACTTTCAACCCAAAGCAGCGGGTAACCTGCCTTTGGAACTCAAGTTCGGTGCGGCCCCGACCAATCACCTCAGTCTTATTCTGTTTGCCGAATACGACAATGTCTTGGAAATCGACGCCAACCGACAAGTCATCACAGATTGGTGAGGCTCTCTCCAATCGACAACTGACACGGGCTTTAAAAAAAACATCTCTCCTCTAACGTGTTCGGGGGCGTGTGGGCTCGTAATCATCTGGATATA
The DNA here is from genome assembly GCA_948474765.1 of Patella depressa. Lineage (NCBI taxonomy): Eukaryota > Metazoa > Mollusca > Gastropoda > Patellidae > Patella > Patella depressa. The sequence continues at coordinate 33,584,238 of OX419717.1, read as the reverse complement.
CTGCGCCAGACCTCATACCCCAAGAACTACAACTCCACTACCAACCCCGATGGGTTCAGGGACTCGAGAGTGTCGTCTGCGGACATTATTGTTTGTATTATTTGTGTCATCGTTTTCACGTTCCCTCCCCGCACGCCCTTTCGGTGTTCGGGCAAGTGTATCGTGTGAACGATATACTCGTCGAACAATGGGCTAGGGATCATTTTACCGACTTGCAAAAAGTCCAGAAGAAGGGACAACGATGTCGATGCTTTTTTGCTCTGTAAATATGTTTGCTTTGTGTTCAATGCCTTTGTGTTCAAGTTCAATTTTATGTTGAATAAAATGCTTTGTAAATATGTTCAATAAAATGCTTTGTAAGCAACATATCACGTGTCAGTTTTTTGTGACGTCATGTTTTGTGACTTCATGTGACGTCATGCTATTCTGATTGGTTGGAAAATGGTATCGTCCCAACACATTAGACTCGTCCCGTCTCGAGTCATAAATAGGAGTGTCGAAGCCAAAAGAAGTCACAAGCAAAATGGATCGTAAAGATTTTAGATTTTGTGCCACTTGTCGGGGGTATAACCCCATGATTAGGGAGAATCGACCCGATGCCGATTATTTAATTTGTTTCTGGTGCGGGACATAGATTGGCAACACCTGTCATAGACGGAGCAAGCATGCAGTCAAATGCACGACGAAACACGATCGGTGGGAGCAGCCGAAGTGTTGTTGTTAGAAGAACAGGGCCAACTTAATCAATGCAAAAGAGTTGTTTCCCCTTCGTTCTTCTTCTTCTTCTCCCTCCCTCTCTCTCTCTCTCTCTCTCCTTTCCCGCGCCCCCCTCTTTCTCTGTACGTCACGCACGTGCAATCACACTTGCAAGGTCACGCGCGTGCAAGGGGTCACACACGTGTTAAAGGTCATTCCGTGCAAGGTCACGTGCACGCGCATGCACACACATGCACGCATGCGCGCACGTGCTTTGCCATACAAGCGCCCCTACTACTACCAACGTATTACTATATCCAGAAATTATATTTTTGCCGGGAGAAAGGGTGACCACGCAGAAAAACTATACCAATTAAAGATACATTATGTGTCCAAAAGTCGTGTGGACGACTTAACCAGGTTTTTCGTATGGACGACTATGCTTGTGGACGACTTGACTGGCATCCGTATTAAATTTTTAAATAAAACATAGATAAGGTCAATGAAGAGAGAAATTTTACAATGAAAAAAATTTAATTTAAAAGGGTTGGATATTGAACTGGCATGCAATCAAATGGATTATTTGAAATGGACGAATGTAGGGCCAAAGTTATTTTTACATGTAGTCGTTCTCTCCCTTTCCATTTTCCCCCTTTTGAATGGCGATTTTTGTTGACTTTTTGGTGTACATGTAGAATCGTAGAAAAAGGGTTTGAAAATACATTTTCTGTCAGGTTTTGGTGAATATTCATGATTTTGAGGCGGAAGGATACAAGAGTTGTGAGCTTGGTTACGTTGAAAGGGACGGTCGAAAATTGCTTGTTTAGATGTCTCTACTTACAGCTTGTGTATCTCAAGTTTTTCATGGTGAACGTCATACATGTTTTGTGCCAGAGTTTGCAACATGTTGCTCCATCTGTGGCAGAAAGCGTTCTACCCAGCGAATATTTGGGAAAAAGTTACAGCCGGTCTAAGAGACGAGAATTAACATTAAAGTCACACACGGCAATCCTAGACAGATTCCGGAACCTACATCTAGTCTCGGCTGTATGAGTGATTAAAGTTAATGGGGAAATAATTAGTGATCTGTGGATCGCGTTGATTTAAAAGGAGGGGATTTGTTCCTGAGCCAGGTAGGATATTCTGCTTAATTGTAGTGGAATGTGTCAGAAATTAATTAACAATAATCAATCGTTGTTTTCATGACAAATATTGTCAATTTTGCTTACTTTTTGCGACTGTGATTCGCGTTGGGATTTCCTACGTGGAACTATGTAGGACCAACAGTTAGGGTTGGGAGATGAGGATTGTTATCTAGTGCTTGACCTACTAGGCCCTTATGATTGGGACCACATTCCAGGCTTATTCGGACCACCACTAGGCTGATTCGGACCACGCAATAAAAACCCCAAAATACTGGAAGCTAAGATTTTGATATTGAATGTAGTTTAAAGGGATTTTATCTAGGCTATAGCCTGACTATAATATGTGCTTTTATGTAAATTATTATACGTTTTATGCAATTTAAACATGCCATTTTTATTTTATAAACTCCATAGCTTGTTTCGGAATCCATTATATATATTGTTTTTATTATATGTTGTAGAAATACTGTTTAAACCAATTTATGTTAATTTCAATAAGTCAAACAAATACTAGCAATAGAGTGGCATAACTGAAAACCGAATCCATTATTTGTGTGCAATTATATGTTGTTTATAGAAATACTATTTAAAATTTATACCAATTTATGTCATACAAACGTGAAAACTCATACCAGCAATACAGTAAGTAGAATAACAGAAATCGGTTATTTCGAATATGATGTATATAAAAGCAGTCAAAAATGTTTATATTCCTACCTTTTTCAGAAAATACACATAACAGATTTATACTCAATTCTAACACAAGTAAACAGGAAGGTAGCATCATGGAAAATGTACATTATTACTACATTTTACTGACAGCCACAATAGGGAATTTGTGTGATTGTTTATTGGTTTACTGGGCTTGTCAGTAATTAACAATAAATGGTGTGATTAATTAGGTTCTTGTATATCGCTACCTGAGTTTAATTAACTTTGTTTCATGTGTATATGTGTATATTGCTAAGAAAATTTTACACATTTCTTAACCACATAGTGTATTACATTCAACACCTTTCTAGATCAGGAAGGTCTCTGTCTCGGCCAGTTGGTAAAATTACATTTATCAGAATATATAAATATGATGGAAAATATGCTCATATAATTGCTTCTTGAAACTTGGTTCAAGATGCCTTGAATGATATTTAATTTACTGATTAAAATATTACACAAAGAACAATCTGGTCCAAATCAGCTAAGAATGTTAAGCATCTACGCCATGATTTAGCTCATTGGTATTGAAAAAAATATACTATTTATTGTCATTTTTGTCTTATTATCAAATATATGCAACTATATGCAAACATATATTAAATACTCTCGTCATTCAAATAATGGTCCGAATCAGCCTTATCATGGTCCGAATCAGCCCAAAATCTGGTCCCAGTCAGCCAAGAATCTGGTCCCAATCAGCCTGGTCCCAATCAGCCATGGTCGCAATCAGCCATTTACCCTCGAGAGGCAGCAATTTGTATCCGAATTAGATGAAACTTAAAATATATGTCCCACTTGGCCCTTATCTGACCGTTACTTCACTAATTATTACCCCAAACAGAACGAATAATGGCGTTTTTAGATTGTCGACCCTTTAAGAGGTCATAAATTTTATTCGGTTTTAAAAATCGATCAAACGTATGTTCGTTAGACAATAATCATGTATATAGCTCCATCGTGGGCTTATGGCCCCTGCCTCCTCTTACGTAAAATGTGTACACAGTTTGTAGACCCTATCGAAGCCACAAATTTTGTCTGTTAGGGTCTTGGTTGGGTTTGATTTTGGTATGCTTCGGACCTTATGTTCTTGAGTGATGCCCCCTCCGAAAACCTAGTGAATAGGAGAGGACGAACCTCATCCGATTATTAGGTTCTGCTTGGTTCTTGGCATATGAATTTCTTTATAGCCTAAGGACGGCAAAAATCTGGTCGATGCCCCGACCCCAGGGACAGAGCCACGCCTAAAATTTGCCTTTGGCTGCCTAAGGCCACACTTCTGAATTGTTTATTTTAGAACTGTATTTTATTGTCTACAGTCTGAGGATCTGAATGGGTCATCTTGAGACTTTGTATATTTATTCCTTATACCATAAAGACAGGAGATATTTATTTTGGTGAATGCCCGACGCCCTTGGAAGGTGGTTACACCCACATTTTTATTGTTAATATTTTTTTTCCTGTACATTTGTCAAAGTATGTATAGGATATTAACCTACCCAAGGTTGATATGATAGAGAACACGCGGGCGCAGCCCAAGTGTTCTCTATCATATCAATCCGAGGGAGAGTAGGTTTATATCTGACATATACAACGTTCACCCTTAAATTTAATGGACCCTTCTAAAAAAGGCAACAGTGATTGGATAATTGCTCGACATCACGTGCACGTGTTTGTTTATACGTTGCCATTTTGTAGTAATTGAACTGAAGAAAGCTAAAACAAAACGGATAGTAAAACGAAGTCAGACGAATAATCAATCCTTTTTAGTCACCATATTGACGATAGAATAGATGTGGATGCAACTATGATGAGGATCTATACAAAGCCTGAGGAAAATTTGGATCAAAAGGCAATCTTTTCCGATAATTCTGACTATGAACCGTGACTGAAGGTTACTTTTCGGTATGTTCAGAGAAAGATTTGACCAACTGTTTTGAGTGGACTGTAGTCGTAGCCAAAAATACTTTACAAAGGAACTCTTGGGTGATAAATACTTTCAATTCTTGGAGTGTGTGGTGAAATGATTTGGGCAGAAAGAAAATTCTGAAAGATATCTTAGACATGGACTGGAGTGTGGATAACCGATTTAAATATGCCGATAAGCACGCCGTCTATTTAGGTCCCGAATGCTACAAACTGTACCAAAACATTTTTTTTTATTGTCAAAAGAATAAAATTTTATTTCTGTGTTCTTTGTATTATTTCGATCATCTACGTCAAGAGCGGTTGATATGAGCCGAATATATCGACCTGTAATGACGTCATCAGCGGTTGATATGAAATATCAACCTGTCAGGACGTCATCAGCGGTTGATATGAACCGAATATTTCAACCTCTGATGACGTCACGAGAGGTTGTTATAAGATATAACTGCTATGGACATCAAAGAAAAAACTACAGCCAGTTGTATATATGTAAATATAACCTTTGAATACCGATTTAAGGTAATACTAATACAGTCAGTTAAGTGGAAAAATTAAGTATTTTTACTTAACTTTTAGAAAACCTTTGAATTCGGACCCTGTTCTCGAACAAGTTTTTATACAACTTAATCAATCATTAATTTCAACATACAGTAGATCAGATGACCGAATGCTTAGCATGTGCACGATTTATCGCCAAGGTCTGCCATTGAGTCAGCTGGGGTGGTTTCAATTCCTCGATTGTACGTGACATGGAGTAGGGTCACCTGAGTTTTCTCCGGGTCTTCCGGTTTCCCCTTACTGCTAAATACCCCTCTTTCTACAATTGACGCCTAGATATCTTTAAAATATGAGACCATCGTTTTACTCATACTTTAAAACAACAGGACACGTTAGTTGTAGCTTTACTGGTATTCAAAGCAGATGTACACAAAAGATATAATATATAAATTTGACGGCAAACAATAACTTACTCAACTGACTTCATAAAATTGAGAAAGATAGGCTGGCACTGCCAGGCAGGATACGCCCACATTTTTGAGAGATGGATAGAGAACAAGCAATACCGAAAGTGATTTTTCCTACATCATTAAGTCCTGTATTTCATACAGCCATTTAGTTGGTCAGTTCCAGTCTGATATTAATGAAATTCGAAACCGACAATGGTTATGGTGTGACGGTACACAACCTAGAAATGTGACTTTTCATCAAAATCGGATAAGAATTGTGACCTCTACAGGGTCCACAACTTTGACATACCATATTTTTACACTGTTCGCGTACAAACGGCGGCCATTTTTTCTGGCAATTATGGTCCAATTTTCTCGAAATTCGAACTCAACCTTTCGTAGGGTGTAACGGTGATAGAGTCAAACGTTTTTTCAAATCGGATAATAATTGTGACCTCCAGAGGGACCATAGGCGATTTTTCGGACAATCAGGGGCCATAATTCAGGAAGTTACGATCCGATATGCGCAAATAACGAAAGGAACCAAGATCTTTAGGTTATAACCATGCATTTCAAGTTTCATCAAAATCGAATTAAAATTGTGACCTCTACAGGGTCCACAACCATGATATACAATTTTTTAACAGTATTCGCGTACAAACGGCGGCCATTTTGTATGGCAATTTTGGTCCGATTTTCCCGAAATTCGAACTCAACCTTCCTTACGGTGCAACGGTAATATAATCAACCGTTTTATTAAATCGGATAATAATTGTGACCACCAGAGGGACCACAAGCTAAAATAAGGCAATTTGGCGTATAATCAGGGGCCATAATTCAGGAAGTTACGTTCCGATATGCGCAAATATCGAAAGGAACCAAGATCTTTGGGTTATAACCATGAATTTCAAGTTTCATCAAAATCAAATAAAAAATGTGACTTCTACAGGGTCCACAACCTTGATATACCATTTTTTAACAGTATTCGCGTACAAAGGCGGCCATTTTGTATGGCACTTTTCGTCCGATTTTCCCGAAATTCGAACTCAACCTACCTTAGGGTGTAACGGTGATATAATCAAACGTTTTTTTAAATCGGATAATAATTGTGACCTCCAGAGGGACCACAAGCTAAAAAGGGTGATTTTTCGGACAATCAGGGGCCATAATTCAGGAAATTACATTCCGATAGGCGCAAATATCGAAAGGAACCAAGATCTTTGGGTTATAAACATGCATGTCAAGTTTCATCAAAATCGGTTCAAAATTGTGACCTCTATAGGGTCCACAAGCTAAAAACGTGATTTTTCGTACAATCAGGGGCCATAATCCATGAAGTTTTGATCCGATACATGCCAATATCGAAAGCAGCCGAGATCTTTTGGGGATAAACCTATATTTCAAGTTTCGTCAAAATCGGATAAGAATTGTGACCTGTAGAGAGTCCACAAACAAATTGTGGACGGACGGACGGACGGACGGACGGACAGGGGCGACGACAATATACGTCCACATAAAAATGTGGGCGTATAAAAAGGTTAAATGACCAATACCAGCAACAAACTCGCTGCGTCCTTGCTAGTGTAGTAGGGTGTAATTTGTAAATGTTTTGTTGTTTATATGTAAATAAAGTTTATGTAATATATGGTCTTGTATCTTATGTCAACTTGGTGTCTTGGATTCTAGCCAAGATGTAGTGTCCAGTGTGTGTGTGTGTGTGTGTGTGTGTGTGTTGTATTGTGTTTAGTGAGTTGTTTTAATGAGTTTACCTGGCTTGCACCTTGTTTCAAACTGCACTTTTCCTCTTGACACGACTAATGACAAGACCCCCTTGTATATTATCTTCAACTTCAGGTATTTTATTTGTCTTGTTTTTAGTAATTTTATAAGATTAAATTTATCAGTAAATATATTTAGTACAGGTTGGTTCTAAGTAGTTTAAATACATAATTCTTGTAATAAGAGTTTCCCTAATCTATTATTTCATATCTTTAGTTTTCCCGCCATTTTCACCCCTTTTCCCAGTGGTTTGTACCTATTGTGGTGTTTGTTTTATTTTAGCTTCTGTAATATAATTCTTCCATAGCCTGCTGGTATAAATAATATAATTAAGACACCTTTCCCAGGGTATGTTTAGTTTCCTATTTTCTCTTCTATCTTTTTTAAATGTTCATATCTATAAATGTATTTAGTTCAAATTATGTTTTATCTTTCTTTTGTATATTTATTTCTATTTTGATTATGTTCCGTCCGCCTTGTTTGCATGTTTGTAATCCCTTGGTATTTATATTTTCAGTGTTTTTGGTTCTCTTCCTTCCTTCGTTGTTTTTTTTGTGTGTTCGTTTATGTGAATAAACTGTTTAAAACTGTGCTGTTTCCTGTCCTCATTAACCCGAAATCCCCACAGATAAAGTTCCGGCTACACTAGCAAAGGTAATGCGTGCTTATTGGGTTATGTAGACTAACTGACCCAGTCATATGAATTCGATGGCAAACAATTATGTACGCAAATAACTTATTTTCACTGCAGAAGCCCGAAACACATATTTTGGTAAGCATATTATATTAAAGGCGCTGTGCCATAATCTATCACATTAATATTTTTTGTAAAGTTGCACAAAACCTTTTGATAAAACGTATAAAATGTGCACCAAATAACTCACTTTATCTCATTTATTAATGTAAATATCATAACCTAACTAAAACATAATAAATGACTGTGCGTACATAACCTGATGTTAGGCTTAACAAAATGACAAAATATGGCCCAACCTCAGTAATGAAATTAAAAGCAATACAGAAGATAGCCCAAAGGCAATAACAAATTTTAAAAACAGTAAGAATCAAGCATAAAAGTAGTATAGGGGCTTGTTCAGGAACGCACGCACGCACGTGCGTACATGTGCGTGCACGTGACCTTGCACTGGATGACCCCTGCACGTGCGTGACCCCCTGCACGTGCGTGACCTTGCACATGTGATTGCACGTACGGAGAGAAAGAGGGGCGCTCGCACGGGAAAGGAGAGAGAGAGGAGAGAAAAGAAGAAGAGAGAGAGGAGAGAAAAGAAGAAGAGAGAGAGAGAAGATAAAGAAGAAGAGGGAAGGGGAAACAACTCTTTTACATTGATTAAGTTGGCCCTGAAAAGGGCCGTTGTCCTCCACCTAACAACAACACTTCAGCTGCTCCCACCGATTGGGTTTTTTTGGTGCATTTGACTGCATGCTTCGACCGTCTATGGTCGGTGTTCCCAATTTCGGTCCAACACCAAAAACAAGCCAAGTAATCGGCATCCGGCCGATTCCCCTAAACATGGGGTAATACCCCCGACAAGTGGCGCAAAACCTATAATCTTTAGATCCATTTTGCTTGTGACTTCTTTTGGTTTCGACATTCCTATTTATGGCTCGGGACGGGACGAGTCTAAGGTGTTGGGACGACATCATTTTCCACCAATCAGAATAGCATGACGTCACAAAAAAACCAGACACATATGTAGCTGACAAAGCATTTTATTGAACAAACCTTTTTATGGTTACAAAGGAAATCAAAGAAACAAACACAAGAAAGAAAACACTTGAAGATACCGTCAGGGTAATCACTGCAAAAGTATTAACCCGAGGTACACGAGGTTGTCCGCGTTGTGGTTTCCTTCGAGGCGTATGATTGGCGCACCGTCAGCCATACTGATAATGACAGACGGTAAGGACGAATCCATTTGAGGAAAGGGTGTATGACGTCACATACAGATCTATTCATACTAAAAATAGACGTGATGCAACGTTTCCTGTTTGTTCGATGACGTCATGAATGATAGACGTTGCGCGCCGCCAGAGGTTTGGTCAGTTTTACCCCATCACCACACAAAGCATGTACAAATACAGAAGACAAAACTGCAACAAAAATATAATCTAATAACTAATAACACGGAAGGTGCATAGAAATTAAACACTACTGTTTTTATATAAAATGTACTTAAATAACACGGATGGTGTACAGAAATTAAGATAGAATATTATGTGTAGTCAATTCTTTTACATACCTATCTGAACACGGAATCGCCCCTGGAATAAAAACGTCTTTTAAAATAGCAAAAATAAAGATGTAAATAGGTTATCGCGAGTGTTTATATATCTCGCCAGTGTGTAGTGCAGTGCCTTTAGAAGGCCTACTGGTACTACCGTTTATGCAGAAGGAAATATGCTGTATATAACCATAATCGTTTTAAATCCAAAGTGAAAACGTGGTTATTTAGACACTATCATTAACACGCCCTAACACCTAGAGCATTCCCTAGTGGATTGAATAGTTGTACGATATAAATACCATTAGTATTATTATAATTACACAGTGTGTACGGAGCGGTAACGGTACAGGATTGCTTTTTTTGTACATTTGTCATAATTGGAACGCGTCCCTCATCTCGGAAGTGCAATTGGTGCACTGTTAGGCGATGCTCGACAACACCCCTCGTTGTTGCATTCAGTTTCACCTTGAAATTGTAAAGATCCAATATCCCAAACCGAGTTGTCTTACCTTGCAGTTTACGTTAACCTCTGCTATACGATTCTTGGTATCGATGGACAATGATAAACAATACAATGACAAATATATATTATTTCGAATTACTATAATAAAATAGAAATGGTGTCATAAAATAATAAAGTATTTACAAATATACAGGGAACTGTTTCGCGAAAGATTATGAGGTTAAAGTGTCGTTACTACGAACTGCGCATGTCACCGTGGATCTGTTTTACTTTATAACGCGATTCTAAGGCCTAATACATTTACACACGACGAAGTATGCAAATTAGTTTTTTAGGGAGGGGTAGTAATTGATGACATTTTCAGCTAAAACTGACTAAAACTCATTAAATGTTTATAACAACAGGCATATGCCATACAGTGTGCTATGAGGGAAATTTTGTCCGGGCAGCGGCGCTACAGCCTATTCTTATATCGAATTCCAACTGACAAGGGATCTTTCACGTGCAGCCCAATGTGTACACAGGACTTCGGTTTTTCGTAACAATCCGAACGACTAGACAACCGCCCTTGTCAGGCCCTCTGTTCTGCATCACTGGCAAGGGGAAACCAGACCGGAGAATCCGAATGAACTTTCTCGGCCAATGCAAGGATCGAACACCCAATCTCCAGGCCAGCGTCTTACCCACTTAGCCACGCGATCCCCCGTCTATAAATACTAGTAATCTACATGCAGTATTTTTTGGGGGGATTGACATTGTTGAATTAGCGCTGTATTTTTAATGGGCCTCTCCGCCAGTCTATTTTCCGTTGTTCACGTCGCATTCACCCGGGCACTTCTGTCATTATTTACCACAATGTTAACTTTACGTCAATGGAGGTCACGTGACCACAATACACTCTAGTCAATATTATATACACACCTCACCATGGCCTTAACAAGATCACTATTGACTGGAATTGGTTAATAATCCGTGTGTGTAACGTCTAAGACTCTAGATAATATTATGTTAAAGCTTTACACCATTTTAAAGCATTAAATAATGGACGCGTTACATAGTATGTGTTGTCTTCAATTTTGAATTTTTTGGCGAGATGTAGGAATTAACGATAATGAAATCAAATTTATACTTTCTAATAGTTTCAACAATAAAAGTATTTTGTATATCCACAACAAATATAGCTAGCACTGAGTGATATCTGGAAACCAAAAGAATACCGATAAAACAGACTAAATCCTTCTTTTGTTTTGTTTGTTTTGGAATTGTGACCAAAAATTCCTAGATCAGCCAAAATAGAATCGTAACATAAATGATATTTCATTACCGAATCGGATTCAGAATAAGACTTTCAGTGACCGTGGTTCTCCATGTACGAGTACGACCTTGACCATTCTCTACACAAATCTCGCTATCCAGCATTACACGCTGTCGTCGTCTTGCGCACAGCACCCGTTGGCCTAGAGATCGTTGGTCACGTGATTAATTACTTGATGAAAATGGCATCTATCAGAAAAATTCCTGGCGTTATAAACATTTAATGAGTTTTAGTCAGTTTTAGCTGAAAATGTCATCAATTACTACCCCTCCCTAAAAAACTAATTTGCATACTTCGTCGTGTGTAAATGTATTAGGCCTTAGAATCGCGTTATAAAGTAAAACAGATCCACGTGTTTATATTCTAAAATTAGCACGGTGAAATGCGCAGTTCGTAGTAACGACACTTTAACCTCATAATCTTTCGCGAAACAGTTCCCTGTATATTTGTAAATACTTTATTATTTTATGACCTCATTTCTATTTTATTATAGTAATTCGAAATAATATATATTTGTCATTGTATTGTTTATCATTGTCCATCGATACCAAGAATCGTATAGCAGAGGTTAACGTAAACTGCAAGGTAAGACAACTCGGTTTGGGAAATTGGATCTTTACAATTTCGAGGTGAAACTGAATGTAACAACGAGGGGTGTTGTCGAGCATCGCCTAACAGTGCACCAATTGCACTTCCGAGATGAGGAACGCGTTCCAATTATGACAAATGTACAAAAAAAGCAATCCTGTACCGTTACCGCTCCGTACACACTGTGTAATTATAATAATACTAATGGTATTTATATCGTACAACTATTCAATCTACTAGGGAATGCACTAGGTGTTAGGGCGTGTTAATGATAGTGTCTAAATAACCACGTTTTCACTTTGGATTTAAAACGATTATGGTTATATACAGCATATTTCCTTCTGCATAAACGGTAGTACAAGTAGGCCTTCTAAAGGCACTGCACTACACACTGGCGAGATATATAAACACTCGCGATAACCTATTTACATCTTTATTTTTGCTATTTTAAAAGACGTTTTTATTCCAGGGGCGATTCCGTGTTCAGATAGGTATGTAAAAGAATTGACTACACATAATATTCTATCTTAATTTCTGTACACCATCCGTGTTATTTAAGTACATTTTATATAAAACAGTAGTGTTTAATTTCTATGCACCTTCTGTGTTATTAGTTATTAGATTATATTTTTGTTGCAGTTTTGTCTTCTGTATTTGTACATGCTTTGTGTGGTGATGGGCATAGAGTTATATATAGAAACTAGAGTCCGCACTGATCACGTGACAGCGTGCCGACATTGTGCCTTGTCCGCCATGTTAGTTCCGGGGAGTATACACGTAAATACCCGGATGTTCACTATGTTATTGCAGCAATCAATCGGTGTCGAACTGTTTTAAAACGTGCGCAAATATTACATTTTTAAATTTTCTCACCCAAATACTTACTGTTTAATAAAAAATAATAATAAAGATCAATGGACCGACTTATCTCGGGGCCCCTCTTTCCACGTAAAGGTTATAGAATAATTTATTTTGACATGTCCGCGATCTCGACAACAACAGTGTCTCTCCTCTGCGTCGCGTCTACTTACTTTACCTTTTTTACTAATAATAATACTCTATGACATAGGCCTCAAAAAGTTAAGCAAACTTTATGACAGTAAGGTAAGATTTCAATTTATAAATTTATTAGTCACTTTTACTATAGAATACACATTCGGGACATAATTTAAAGTATCAAATATTAAACTGGAAATTAAAGTGAAAGTAGAGTAGGCCTACGGGATCGCTGACACTGACATGTCACTTTTCATTACATAATTTTTCTAAAACAAATTAACAAATAAATAATTAATAATACAACATTTTCTGCAGGCTGTTTTTAGTTTCCGCGATCTCGACAACAACAGTGTCTCTCCTCTGCGTCGCGTCTACTTACTTTACCTTTTTTACTAATAATAATACTCTATGACATAGGCCTCAAAAAGTTAAGCAAACTTTATGACAGTAAGGTAAGATTTCAATTTATAAATTTATTAGTCACTTTTACTATAGAATACACATTCGGGACATAATTTAAAGTATCAAATATTAAACTGGAAATTAAAGTGAAAGTAGAGTAGGCCTACGGGATCGCTGACACTGACATGTCACTTTTCATTACATATTTTTTCTAAAACAAATTAACAAATAAATAATTAACTAGACCTGCATGCAGGAATGACGGGTTTCACTGGTGCCATGTTACCCTTAAACATGTCACTTCCGGTGCCAAGTTACCCTTGAACATATGTCACTTCCGGTACCAGCGAAACCACTAAACAGGTTTCCAAATTAACATTGCACACAAATAAAATGGACGCAGAATCAACAAAATCCAGCAATATCAATTCATTTTATACATTTGTTATTTGTAAATGATCTTGACAAAATTAAATTACTCCCGGTGTTAATGCAAATGGTCAATTAGTCTTATGAAATCAGAAATGGCATACGATATCATATAGTGAAAATTTTATGTAAATCGAATAATAATTGCCACTTTTAAAGACCAAAAAACTTGAAAAGTGACTTGTAGAAAATCTGCTATTTCTCTGCAACCGTACAAGTTAGAAACCATTTTGTGGTATCTTTATGATCGTATGGGTTCATTCTAGTTGTTGATTGGCATCAAATGCCATAATTTGAAAAAGATTTCAAAACAGACTGATTTGAATAAAATATCTGTTTTGGAGTCTAAAAATACAGTTTTTGCCAAAATGACGTTACTTCCGGTGATAATGAAAATCTTAAATTACTTGTATGAAATCCCAAATGGCATTAGGTATAACATGGTGTGACGTTTATGAAAATCGAATAATAATTGACCCTTTTATGGCACCGAAACCTTCAAAAGTGACCTGTAGAAAACCGTCTATTTCTCGGCAACCGAATAAGTTAGAAACCATTTTATGATATCTATATGACCATATGAGTTTTGTTTATATGTGAATTTAAACCAAAAGTTAAAATTATTAATACATATTAAGTTATTCTTGGTTGAATAAAACATTGATTTAAAAAGTTTAAAATGCATTTTTTGACCAAATGATGTCACTTCCGGTGTCAATTTTAAATTGTAATCAACTTGATATGACGCTACGTGCTTTTTGAATCAAATGATGTCACTTTTATAAAAATCCAATCATAATTGACTATTTTACAGGCAAAATAACGAAAACAGTGACTTGTACAGAACTGCCCATTTCTTGGTAACTGCTTATATTACAAACGAATTTTAACATACATTTTCTTCGTATGTATTATAGCTACAAGTTTATAAAAGTTACGAAGAAATATTTTAAAATCTGAAAAGCCTGAATTGGTTAAAAATAGGCCAATTTTACACCATTTTTAGCCTCTTTATCGAATTTGCTCGAAAATGAAATCGAAATTAAAAAAACTGCTTCCTACATTTTTTGCGCCTTGAAAGGGCACACTCTTTGAGTCAAATAATTTTTCCAAAAATAATATTTGTTTTCGAAGAAGGAAAATAACTGTCAAAATTGTAGTTTTTGGCAAAATTATGCCACTTCCGGTGCCGACAGATAAAACTTTTGGTAATAAAAAAAATGACAATTGAGACAACGAAGCATATGAACTTTGTTTTATACAAATCGAACAATAAAAAATTAATCTAGGACTGAAAAACTGAATTAGCCAATGGAGGCCAAGGAAAATTACTGCACTAGTCAGATGACTCTTTAATTCTGTGCACAATACGACTAAAAAATATTCATAAATAAAAAAAAATTTTGTAAAATTTTAAATTTTCGAAATTTGGCGCCTAATATCTTCGAAGATTTGCCGAAAATCAAAAATCGAAAGTAGCGTAGCTATGTGCCCTGTCTCAGGCTATGCCAAAATGTATCGAAAGTTAAAATCCAATGATTATTGTTAAAATTACTGCAATATTTTCAAAAACGATAACTTCGGTGATTTCGGACATTTCGCATTGTCGCAGAACGTTCAAAATAGCTTTATCCTCTAAGTCACACCCACTTTCCCAGTAAAACCGAAGAAATCGTAACGATGCGACACGTAGTTGCTGAGATCTATTCAAATTGGAATCTGAATAATAATAATAATAATAAGAATAATAATTTTAACAAAAACAATAGTGTTTCACACAAGCTACGCAGTGTGAAACCCTAATAATACAACATTTCCTGCAGGCTGTTTTTAGTTTCTCTTCCCTTTTCTAAAAATAATTAACAAATATTGAAATAAATCAATACCGGGCGGTAAATAGAAATAGGCCTACAACATTATACGTAGGCTATTAATTTTTCTTCACTTTACATTACCAAATTTCATGAAATAAAAAAATTAACAAATAAATAAAAATGCCAGTACATATTTACTATAGAATACACATTCGGGACATATTTTTATGTATCAAATATTATACTGGAAATTAAATTGAAAGTGAAAGTAGGGTACGGGATCGCTGACAATGACATGTCACTTTTCATTCCATAATTTTCTGAACAAATGAACAAATAAATAAAAATACATTTTCTGCTGTCTGTTTTTAGTTTCTCTTCCCTTTTCAGTTCCATATATATCTAAAAATGATTAACAAATATTAAAATAAATCAATACCGGGCGGTAAATAGAAATAGGCCTACAACATTATACGTAGGCTATTAATTTTTCTTCACTTTCCATTCCCAAATTTCCTGAAATAAAATAATTAACAAATAAATAAAAATACCAGTACATATAATTCTGCGGGCTATTGTTTTCTGTTAACTTTTAGTGCTTAAATTAAAAAAAAACCCCAAAACATTCATTTCTCTACACTCTTTATTAATTAGTTCCATAAATTTTTTAAACAAATTTACTGTATAAGAATTCATATTGTGGACATTGCACTAATTCAAAAGATGAATGTTTTAATAAAAATTAAAACAGAAAGCGAAGGTAAAGTAAATAGGCCTAGTACTAGTAGCGTATAGTCAGATAGAGACACTGCGGTCGAGATCGCTGATATGTCAAAATAAATTATTCTATATAACCTTTACGTGAAAAGAGGGGCCCGGAGATAAGTCGGTCCATGGATCTTTATTATTGTTTTTATCAAACAATAAATAATTGGGTGAGAAAATTTAAAAATGTAATATTTGTGCACGATTTAAAACAGTTCGACACGGATTGATTGGTGCGATAACATAGTGAACATCCGGGTATTTACGTGCATACTCCCCGGAACTAACATGGCGGCCGTCGCTTCATTCCGGCACAAACCTTTAACGTTGTAGTCATGGGAGTCACGTGATCAGTGCGGACTCTAGTCTCTATATATCTCTATGGGTAATGGGGTAAAACTGACCAAACCTCTGGCGGCGCGCAACGTCTATCATTCATGACGTCATCGAACAAACAGGAAACGTTGCATCACGTCTATTTTTAGTCTCCAAAGTACACCATATGAATAGATCTGTATGTGACGTCATACACCCTTTCCTCAAATGGATTCGTCCTTACCGTCTGTCATTATCAGTATGGCTGACGGTGCGGCAATCATACGCCTCGAAGGAAACCACAACGCGGACAACCTCGTGTACCTCGGGTTAATACTTTTGCAGTGATTACCCTGACGGTATCTTCAAGTGTTTTCTTTCTTGTGTTTGTTTCTTTGATTTCCTTTGTAACCATAAAAAGGTTTGTTCAATAAAATGCTTTGTCAGCTACATATGTGTCTGGTTTTTTTGTGACGTCATGCTATTCTGATTGGTGGAAAATGATGTCGTCCCAACACCTTAGACTCGTCCCGTCCCGAGCCATAACTAGGAATGTCGAAACCAAAAGAAGTCACAAGCAAAATGGATCTAAAGATTATAGGTTTTGCGCCACTTGTCGGGGGTATTACCCCATGTTTAGGGGAATCGGCCGGATGCCGATTACTTGGCTTGTTTTTGGTGTGGGACCGAAATTGGGAACACCGACCATAGACGGTCGAAGCATGCAGTCAGATGCACCAAAAAAAACAATCGGTGGGAGCAGCTGAAGTGTTGTTGTTAGGTGGAAGACAACGGCCCTTTTCAGGGC
The DNA here is from genome assembly GCA_948474765.1 of Patella depressa. NCBI lineage: Eukaryota > Metazoa > Mollusca > Gastropoda > Patellidae > Patella > Patella depressa. The sequence goes on along the minus strand of OX419717.1, from coordinate 33,566,887 downwards.
CAACTTAATCAATGTAAAAGAGTTGTTTCCCCTTCCCTCTTCCTCTTTATCTTCTCTCTCTCTTCTTCTTTTTCCCTCCGCTCTCTCTCCTTTCCCGTGCGCGCGCCCCTCTTTCTCTCCGTACGTGCAATCACACGTGCAAGGTCACGCACGTGCAGGGGGTCACACACGTGCAGGGGTCATCCAGTGCAAGGTCACGTGCACGCACATGTACGCACGCGCATGCACGCACGTGCGTTCCTGAACAAGCCCTTATACTACTAACCTTTTATGTTGGAGTATCAAGGTATACCACCGCAAAATTTCTAGCACCCGGATTCGAGGTGGAGTTTGTGGGTTCAATAAACAACGGGTGCGCTCAAACTGCATCAAAAAACGACCCAAACCAGCTTTGGTGGGCAAATGTTTTTTGTTTCACGGAATCAAGAGATGAACAAAGTACTAGAATACAAAATTTCAGAATGCTCCTTTGCTGGCGTTTTGAGATATATTACCGCAAACATACGAAACATATGCCATAATATGGGGAAATCGGGTTAGGGTAGGCTCAGTTCACACGCCATAACTTATGAACTGGCTCAGGTGGTTTCAGTATCTTTATTTCACTAAATAGAAAGATGCACAAGGCATGCACATACCAAATTTCATTAACTTTCTATGTTGGCCTATCGTGTTATACCACCGCAAAGTTCCTAGCACCCGGATTCGAGGTGGAGAGTTTGTGGGTTCAATAAACAACGGGTACGCCCACGCTGCATCAAAAATCAACCCAAACGAGCTTTGGTGGGAACATGTTTTTTATTTCATGGAATCAAGTGATGAATAAACTACCAGAACACAAAATTTCAGAAAGCCCCTATGTCTTTATTTCACTACATCGGCAGACTCATAAGGTATGCACATGCTAAATTTTATTAACTTTCTATGTTGCCCTATCGAGTTATACCATCGCAAAGTTCCTAGCATCCGGATTCGAGGTAAAGTTTGATACGACAACATAGAAAGTAAATAAAATTGTGCATATTCATACCATATGCATCTGTCTATTTGGTGAAATAAAGATATTGAAGCCAACAAAGCTAGTTTAGAAGTTAGGCGACTAGCCTATCCTAAACCGATTCCCCCATAGTTTTAGTAAGTTTACGGTAATGTATCTCCAAAGATTCGAGATCAAGTTAGCATACATATTCTCGCAACCATATTCTCTCACCCGGATTCGAGATCAAGTTAGCACGCATATTCCTAGCGCCAATAAAAACCTAGAAATAATTATCACGAAAATAATTGTTACCTTTATATTATAAAATGAAATCCATTTTAAAACATATTAATGCAAAGTATATTTGTAATAGAACCCCCGATCCGAACCCACACCCCAAAATATACTATTACCGTAAGCATACTAAAATGTCGCACACTAGGCTCACTGGGCATTCAAAAAAGGTGCACGTCCATTTTGCATCAAAATGCATCCAAACCAGATTAGATGGTAAAATGTTTCATGTTTTACGAAATCAAGAGATGAATAAACTACAATAATACATAATTTCAGAATGCTCCTATGTTGGCGTTTCGAGATATATTACCGTAAACATACGAAACATATGCAAGATCGGGGGGGGGGGGGGTCGCTTTAGGGTAGGCTCACAAAAGATGCGGCTTATATAACAACTATCCCAGATCTTTCGGAGATAGACCTATATTTTGGCCAAATCGGATAACAATTGTGACCTGTAGAGTGTCCATAAGCTTTCAGTGATTTATGGTGTTTGCGTACCCGTTGTTTATTGAACCCAAAAACTCCACCCTGAATGCGGGTGATAGGAACTTTGCGGTGGTATAATTCGATAGGCCAACATAGAAAGTTAATGAAAGTTTGTATGTACATACCTTATGCATCTGTCGATGTCGTGAAATAAAGATATTGAAGTCACCAAAAAGCTACTTTAGAAGTAATCGCGTGTGCAGTGAGCCTACCCTAACCCGATTCCCCCAGCATAGGAGCCTTCTGAAATTTTGTATTCTAGTAGTTTATCCATCTCTTAATTCCGTGAAATAAAAAACATTTTCCCACCAAAGCTGGTTTGGGTCGTTTTTTGATGCAGTGTGAGCGCACCCGTTGTTTATTGAACCCACAAACTCCACCTCGAATCCAGGTGCTAGGCATTTTGCGGTGGTATACCTTGATACGCCAACATAAAAAGTTAATGAAATTTTGCATGTGCATACCTTATGCATCTGTTGACTTAGCGAATAAAGATATCGAAGCCGTCAGAGCTAGTTAGAAGTTATTATGTGCGTTGTGAGCCTACCCTAACCCGATTCCCCCATATTAAGACATATTTTTAGTACGTTTACGGCAATATATCTCAAATGGTCAGCATAGGAACCTTCTGAAATTGTGTATTCAAGTAGTTTTATGACCTCTTTATTCCGTGAAACAAATATCATTGTCCCGGCGAAGCTGGTTTGGGTCGTTTTTTGATGCAGCGTGGGCGTATCCATATTACGGCATATGTTTCGTATGTTTACGGTAACATATCTCAAAACGCCAGCATAGAACCTTTCTGAAATTTTGTATTTTAGTAGTTTATTCATCTCTTGATTCCGTGAACTAAAAAACATTTTCCCACCAAAGCTGGTTTGGGTCGTTTTTTGATGCTGCGTGGGCGTACCCGTTGTTTATTGAACCCACAAACTCTACCTTGAATCCGGGTGCTAGGAACTTTGCGATGGTATAACTCGATAGGCCAACATAGAAAGTTAATTTGGCATGTGCATGCCTTATGCATCTGTCCATTTAGTGAAATAAAGATATTGAAACCACCTGAGCCAGTTCATAAGTTATGGCGTGTGAAGTGATCCCACCCTAACCCGATTTCCCCATATTATGGCATATGTTACGTATGTTTACGGTAATATATCTCAAAACGCCAGCATAGAACCTTTCTGAAATTTTGTATTTTAATAGTTTATTCATCTCTTGATTCCGTGAACTAAAAAACATTTTCTCACCAAAGCTGGTTTGGGTCGTTTTTTGATGCTGCGTGGGCGTACCTGTTGTTTATTGAACCCACAAACTCTACCTCGAATCCGGGTGCTAGGAACTTTGCGATGGTATAACTCGATAGGGCGACATAGAAAGTTAATGAAATTTAGCATGTCCTTACCTTATGAGTCTGTCGATGTAGTGAAATAAAGATATTGAAGCCACCTGAGCCAGTTGAGAAGTTATGGCGTTCGAAGTGAGCCTACCCTAAACCGATTTCCCCATATTATGGCATATGTTTCGTATGTTTACGGTAATATATCTCAAAACGCCAGCATAGAACCTTCCTGAAATTTTGTATTTTAGTAGTTTATTCATCTCTTGATTCCGTGAAATAAAAAACATTTTCCCCACCAAAGCTGGTTTGGGTCGTTTTTTGATGCTGCGTGGGCGTCCCCGTTGTTTATTGAACCCACAAACTCTACCTCGAATCCGCGTGCTAGGAACTTTGCGATGGTATAACTCGATAGGGCAACATAGAAAGTTAATGAAACTTAGCATGTGCATGCCTTATGCATCTGTCGATGTAGTGAAATAAAGATATCGAAGCCATCAGAGCTAGTTTAGAAGTTATTATGTGCGCTGTGAGTCTACCCTTAACCGACCCCCCCCCCCATATCTTGCATATGTTTACGGTAATATATCTCAAAACGCCAGCATAGATCCTTTCTGAAATTTTGTATTGTAGTAGTTTATTCATCTCTTGATTCCGTGAACTAAAAAACATGTTCCCACCAAAGCTGGTTTGGGTCTTTTTTTATGCTGCGTGGGCGTACCCGTTGTTTATTGAACCCACAAACTTTACCTCGAATCCGGGTGCTAGGAACTTTGCGATGGTATAACTCGATAGGGCAACATAGAAAGTTCATGAAATTTAGCATGTGCATACCTTATGAGTCTGTCGATGTAGTGAAATAAAGATATTGAAGCCACCTGAGCCAGTTGAGAAGTTACGGCGTGCGAAGTGATCCTACCCTTACCCAATATCATATAATTAGTATGTTTACGGTAATATATCTCGAAACGTCAGCATAGGGGCTTTCTGAAATTTTGTATTCTGGTAGTTTATTCATGATTTGATTCCATGAAACAAAAAACATTTTCCCACCAAAGCTGGTTTGGGTTGATTTTTGATGCAGCGTGGGCGTACCCGTTGTTTATTGAACCCACAAACTCCACCTCGAATCCGGGTGCTAGGAACTTTGCGGTGGTATAACTCAATAAGCCAACATAGAAAGTTAATGAAATTTGGCATGTGCATGCCTTATGCATTTGTCCATTTAGTGAAATAAAGTTATTGAAACCACCTGAACCAGTTATGGCGTGTAATAGTAGACATATTCTCCAAACTTCGGCCTATTGCTTTCATTCACGTGCTCGTTGATGTCGATTTTTCACCTTTTCTCATATTCAGTTCGAAATGGTGACCATCACGTGACCGAAATCAAAATTCTGATCTGATAGATTTTTAGGCTTTCCTTCAAGGATTCCGAAAATGTAACTCCCATGTCTGTTAGTAAAATATCGCAAAAGCCTTTGTGATTTTTCAGGTTTCAAGATGGCGGCACTTCCGGTTCGATCTACAAACTCAATATTTTGTGTACGAATCAGTATTTACTTATCTAGTATCCAAAATAAAATCAGGTCATTCTGACCTATATTTCTTCGATTTTTTTGAAAACTTTGATCCCTAATTTCACCAAGGGGAGATAATTTAGAAAATTTCTAAGGACATCTTTAAAGTTGCATCGGTAAGATCTACTTACATACTAAATGTCATGAAAATCGTACAACTATTAAAGAAGTTGTCAAGTAGGTCTCAACTTCCGGTTCGAAATCACAGCGACGAATTTTCGAAATTCGAAAATCTGAAACTGCAGTTGAAAATAATTAACTTTTGCAGGACCAGGGTTTGACTCAATGTCACCTGAAAGAACAAGAAGTAACGAAATTACAGTTTGAGGGATCGCAAGTTTCAAAGAGGATATCGGTAAATAAGAGACAAAAGGGCAGTTAGATGAAGGACGACAGATTGACGGACGATACAATGGTGAAAGGTATGACGGACGGAATAATAAGCCTCGACAATTACAATAGCTGTGTTGTAACTTACCCATGAATGCAAGTGCAATTAATTGTGTATAATATATAGTATGGCAATAACAAATATAAGAAAACAAAATATATTTACAACCTATTTCTCGTGCACATTTTACCTTCGATTTTAGGTCCATTACGCCATTTCAGGATTGAGTAAACAATTTGGATTATGTTTAAAACGGTATAATAATTAGATTACAAAGTTTCTATTATTACCTATGTTGATGTAAAAGAACAAGATATATGTAAATTTATGACAAATAATATAACATCATATTTATATATTGAAGTAAGAGTCTATGATATTATAGTCGAAGTTTCGGTATATTATGACATCAATTACTAAACATATCTATATTGATTAAACCATATTCTATATTGAAGTACAGTCTATGTTGATATAGAATAAAGGTAGGTATAATATGACATCACTTAATAAGACATATTTTCATATTGTTAGAGACTAATGGCAGGTTTAATTTGACATCCAGTAATAAAACATATTTATATATTGAAGTAAGAGTCTATGTTGATATAGACTAAAGTATGATATGACATCTATTAATAAAACATATTTCTTTATTGAGGTAATAGTCTATATTCATAAGGTAAGAGTCTATGTTGATCTAGACTAAAGCTAAGTATAATGTGACATCAATTAATAAGAAATATTTTTTATATTGAAGTAAGAGTCTATGTTCATATAGACTAAAGGTGGGTATGTTATGACATCATATAGAATAAAAACCCAACAAACCATTCTTTATTGAGGTAGAGTCTATGTTCATATAGACTAAAAGTAGGTATAATATGACATCAATTGATAAAACATCTTTATATATTGAAGTAAGAGTCTATATTCATATAGACTAAAGGTAAGTATAATATAACATCAATTAATAAAACATATTTCTATATTGATGTAGAGTCTATGTTGATATAGGCTAAAGGTAGGTATAATATAACATCAATTAATAAAACATTTTTTCTTTATTGAAGTAAAGTCTATGTTGATATAGACTAAGGGTGAATATTTTATGACATATTTCTACGTTGAGGCAGGAGTCCATGTTGATATAGACCAAGAGTATGTATATTATGACACATACAGTTAATAAAACAAAATTCATTGATATAGAGTCTATCTCGATAAGACTAAGGATTAAATAGTATTAGATTTCTATTTTGAAGTAAAACTATGTTGATATATCAGTTTCCTATATTGATTTAGAGTTTATGACACCAATTAATAAAACATATTTATATATTGATATAAAGTCTATGTTGATATAGACTAAAGTATAATATGACATCAATCAATAAAACTTATTTCCATATTGAAGTAAGAGTCTATGTTGATATAGTCTAAAGGTAAGTATACTATAACATCTATTAATAAAACATATTGATTTAAGAGTCTATGTTGAAAAAGACTAAAGTATAATATGACATCGATTTATAAGACATATTTCCATATTGAAGTAAGAGTCTATGTTTATCTAGACTAAAGTATAATATGACATCAATTAATAAAACATTTATATATTGAAGTAAGAGTTTATGTTGATACAGGCAAAAGGTAAGTATAATGTGCCATCAATTAATAAGAAATATTTCCATATTGATATAGACTAAGTCAGGTTTAATTTGACATCCAGTAATAAAACATATTTATATATTGAAGTATTGATGTAAGAGTCTATGTTGATATAGACTAAAGTATGATATGACATCTATCAATAAAACACATTTCTATATTGGGGTAATAGTCTATGTTCATATAGACTAAAGGTAAGAGACTATGTTGATATAGACTAAAGGTGAGTATAATATGACATCAATTAATAAAAGATATGGAAGTAAGAGTCTATGTTGATATAGACTAAAGGTGGGTTAGTTATGAAAAAAAAAAAAAAAAAAAAAACCCCACATATTCGATATTAAGGTAGAGTCTATGTTGATAAAGACTAAAGGTAGGTATAATATGACACCAATTAATAAAACATATTTCTATATTGATGTAAAGTCTGTGTTGATATATATAAAAAAAACACAACAAACCATTCTTTATTGAGGTACAGTCTATGTTCATATAGACTAAAAGTAGGTATAATATGACATCAATTGATAAAACATCTTTATATATTGGAGTAAGAGTCTATATTCATATAGACTAAAGGTAAGTACAATATGACATCAATTAATAAAACATATTTCTAGTGTCTATGTTGATATAGGCTAAAGGTAGGTATAATATAACATTACTTAATAAAACATTTTTCTTTGTTGAAGTAAAGTCTATGTTGATATAGACTAAGGGTGGATATTTTATGACATATTTTTACATTGGTATAGACCAAGAGTATGTATATTATGACATAGTTAATAAAACTTATTTCATTGATGTAGAGTCTAAGGATCATTGATACATACTAATATTAGATTTCTATATTGAAATAAAGCTATGTTGATAGATCAGTTCTCTATACTATTGTACAGTTTATGTTGATATAGACTAAAGTTAGATACAATATAAATCAAATAATAAACATTAGAGTTATGTATATTATAGTATGTAGACATTTATTAAGATCAAATATTAACCATTAGATTTTTGTATTAAAGTTAAGTTAAGTCTAGGTTGATATATCAATCAAATTTCTATATTGGAGTATGGTCTATGTTCATGTAGACAAAAAGTGGGTATGTTAAGAGATCAAGTGATATTGTCAAATAGTAAACATCACATTATTATATTGAGGTAGGGTCTATGTTGATATAGACAGGGGTTAGATATACTATAAGATCAAATAATAGGGTTTCAATAATACATTGAATTGAATGTAATTAGTTATAAGATAGATATACATCAACTTACTTTATAAAGATGTTAAATTAACATATCATAATATTAAAAGTTCAGTTCAGAGGAAGAATCATGTTTTGTAGAATGTCTTGGGGTTGAGGTTATCCGACCAAAATCTACCAAGGACTGCTGTCTTTTGTTTATTAGTGTATTTATGTCAACTAGTGGTTGAATCACAAGTCGTTCGTCCCTGTTTACATTTTCAGCTTCCATCTGTTGACTACCTGCATTGTCATATTCTAATACCTGTGTATTCTGTTTATATCTAAATTCATCCAGCTGATTTTCATTTGAGATGTGAATGTTTTTATCATCAGCTAAAGATCTTATGTAAATTCTGCCATCATAAGTCCAACATTGCTTAATTTCTTTTCTTTTAAACAACTCTCTCACTTTTTTGTAGAGAATGGCCCTCTTTCTGGTTAGGGCTTCATTTACAAATACTCTTGTATTATGGGCTTCATTGAAGGATTTTAAATTTTTCTTGTTTGCATACACAGCAGCCCTGTCCCTGTAGCTTACAAATCTGACGATGATGTCGCGTTGGGGTAAGCTCTTCGGCCCTACTCTATGTGTGCGACCAATATTACTTAAAGAAAGTTTTTCACCTTTTAATATATGCTGATTTATAAGATCAAGGGCTAAAACATCAGTGTTCTCTTCTTTTGTTTCCTTGATGCCCGCTATTTTCAAGCAGGTTCGCCTTGAGTATTGCTGCATCTCGTCAATATCATCTTCAAGTTTTGATATTCTATCGTAAATCGGTTGTATCTGTTTAGAAATGGCTTCTTGAAAATTCTTTGAAAGTTCACACACAATGGCGTCACGTTTAAGTACTTCACGACAGAATGAACGAATTGATTCCTCTCCCGTGCATATTGTATCCAGGAAATCGTTTATGCTTGTTGATGATGAACTGCTAGTGTCGGGCTTGTATCGTTTGTTACGATTTTGTGTGGACATTTTGGTGTGTTGTTGGTCAAGGTCTATTATTAGTGTTCACCTGTCCTGTTCACAATGTTTTACGCCCGTTTTAGTGATATTTATGATATTTCAGTAAATAAATTATGGATGTATCGTACCTTTGCATAATATATCGTCCTTATATAACATTAGAATCCACTTTATAATCTAAGAGTTAGAGAAAATCCATAAAGTTCACTCAGATTTTCTTGTTGGCAAAATCAGGCGTCCATGTTGTTACCAAGTTCATATGCTCCATGGTCCAAAATGTAAATTTTAGTATTACCGGTATAGTTGTCAAGTTGGAGAAAAATAGACGATTTTCTAGACGTCACTTTTCAATGTTTTTGGTCTATAAAAGTAGCAATTAATATTCGATTTTCATCAAATTTCTCACCATGCCATTTCTGATTTCATAAAACTAATTGAACATTTTCATTATCACTGGAGGTAATGTAATTTTGTTAGAATCACTTACATGTAACAAATGTACAGGAAGTGATACGAATTCAAGGGTAACGTGGCATTGAAACTTGAAAGTGACGTGGCAACAATGAAACCGGTCATTACTGCTTTGCAGTTCTAGATTTATTTTATATATTTTTATTTACATCTGTTTATTTTATGTATTTTTATTTTACATCTGTTTATTTTATATATTTTTATTTTACATCTGTTTATTTTATATATTTGTGTTTTGTTATATCTTTATTTCATATCTGTCTATTTTACATATGTTTATTTTTTATCTATTTATTTTACATCTGTTTAATTTATATATGCTATTTTATATATGTTTAAATGATATCTGTTTATTTTATTTAATTATTTTACATGTTTATTTTGTATCCTTTAAATTAATTAATCGGTTTGAATTTTATCTCATAAGAATTGTAAGCAGGATTGGATGAACATTTATTATTATGGTGTCACGTAATGTTAATAAATCCTATGGTTCTAAAATTAAAATTTTTGTCTGTATGTTTTTTGTCATCTCTTGTTTTGACCAATCGACTGAGTAAAGTCAACTGGCGTGATTTGGATTCCCCGTTTATACATGACAAGGTTTAGGGTGGCCTGTCCAACCTCTTGAGTTTCTGTGGGTTCTTCAGTTTCCTCACACTGCTAAAGACCCCTGCACACTTGCAAGTGAATTATTGAAATTGAAATAAAATTGAAACTTGTGTTAGTCCCAAAATGACCTAGTTTGTGTCGATTGGACTTAAAACGGCAACTTCATATTTTTTAGTTATATTTTTAAAATATATTGAAATTGAAATTGAAATAAAATTGAAACTTGTGTTAGTCCCAAAATGACCTAGTTTGTGTCGATTGGACTTAAAACGGCAACTTCATATTTTTTAGTTATATTTTTAAAATATATTAAAATAAAGCCCTAAAATAGATTGTATCTATAAACAGTCCTACCTTGTTAAAGAATAATCCTATTAATCCTATAATTCACTATTGCCAGTTGAGAAATTGGCAAAAATATAATTTTCAACTTCAAATTCAAACGTTTGAAGATCGCCATTGCATGGAGGGGAATGGGTAAGCAAGGGAGGTAATTCAAGTAATTGTGTTATTATTTTCGGTGTCAAGGATTTTTATGCCTGTGAAATATTGCCCATGATCCTATAATAGTGAGTTGACAACCCAACCTTTTGAGCAAAAGACATAGAGAAATAATTATGTTTTGACTTTCTTAGAAAATATGAAATTAACGCTTTAACTTGGGCCTTTTGCTAAGATATCTAATGCATCAAAACATCCATACAGCATGCCTACATAAACATTTAAACGAAATTACATAAAACTAAAACAAAGATCATCATCAATATATAATATCATGTATACTGTACTCCTGTATATGTAGGCCTATATGTGACAATGGTAATATACACTGACAAATAATTAGGCATCATACAAACATCCGATTGGATTTCAACCTACTCGAATGCCCATAACATACACTACATCGGGCCATTGCACAGAATTCTTACTCTGTGGCCATTACCTGAGCGATTTTTACATTTGAAAGAGATGTCCGCATTTGCTTAGAAAACTGGATACGGGTTGTTTCGGTTTGGTTGGTAGTATTAGTACCGGTATTACTGTAGTAGGCCTATCATGCCAATGGTAGAAAATAATTTTCACTTTCAATAGAATTTGAGCCACAGAATTTGAATAATTATTAATGTGACTATCAATAGCCTAAGTCGCGGGACTATAAATATAAAATTGTGTTTTATTCGAAATACAGGTTGTTTTGGGTAAATATACGCACTGATCGTACGACTGCACTATTTTTACGGAGATTTTCCCGCTGCGCATGCGTAACGGGAAGTGCCGTAAAAATAGCCTATCAATATTGGTTGATGCTATACCGTATCTATCTAAATATAAAAAAGGGGAGGAGCTACGAATAACTAGCCGAGCAGTAATTCTAACGCGTTTGTAGGCGGGAATTAAGAAGCATAACCACGCCTTGACATGATCGGTGAAGGTCGCGTTAGCAGCTCGCCTCACCAGCGAATTGATATTGATCATCAATTTGATGGCGATACCCATTTACCTACCGACAATTGAGATGTACAAGATGTTTAATGCATTTAGGAAGCTGAGAAATAAATGAAAGCGACAAAAGTACACGTGACGACACAATGTATAACACGAAACACCAGGAAATTCAATGCACCAGGTAGTTAGAAAGTGTCTTTTGATATCGATATACGGTCGTTTGACCTCTAAATATGTCTTTCCATATTGTAGTACAATAATTGTACCGGGCGTACGAGAATTGAGAAGTTCATCGAGATTTTCCGACGTTACTTTCCCTTGTCAGTGCTGATCGACGGAGGGTCTGACAGGGACAACTGTGTAGTCTTTCGGATGGGACGAAAAACAAAGGTTCCGTCAATACATTGATGTGCATGTGACGTAAAGGATCCCTTGGCAAATGGCGAAATGGCTCAAGTCAAACTGCGATTTCTTGTAGTTCAAAAACCAATGTTCAAATGTTGACATTTTTTCTGGATAGGGCATAAACTGGTAATATGCAATGGCATGCTATGCCATTACCCGAAGAGTGGCGTTAAAATTCCATTTTTATTTTTATTTTCACCTTCACCTAATTTGTAATGTTACCAAAGGCATCAATTGTTATTTGGCACTATTATTATTGACAGGGGTCATGGCTGATGGGTCAACGGACTTGAGAGTTGATAATGCCACATGCTTGGCAATTTAAGCAAAGCTTAAATAGTCTAAGTAACAATGCATCTTTATAAAGCTTCATTTATTTACAATTTAATTTTGTTCTATTTTCATTTTTCTTCAGGATGATGCTCTGATAGTCTATTAAAAAATCTAATGTCAAAGTAGAAATTGATGTAAGTGGTTTTATCTTTGACAGCAATTCAGCCTATATAATACTAAAAATGATAAAGTACCCATCATTAGTTCCCAGTGTTGACCAAGAAAATTCATCTCGATTTTCCGGCGTGGTTTCTCCTTGTTAGTGAGTGGTGCAGAACATAGGGCCTGACAAGGACAACTGCCTAGTTGTTGGGGTGCAAAGATTAACAGAGGTCCAGTGTACACATTGACGTGTACGTAAAAGTTCCTTTGCCAGTTGGAATTGGATATACGTGTAGGCCGTAACACCATTGTCTAGGCAAAATATCCCTCATAACAGTCAGAGCAGTACAGTAGGACGTTATACCTCATTTTATTTCTATAATATTGGGAGCCCCAAAGTCTCAGTGTGTAAAATGTGGTTAGCAATAGCTAGACATGGTCATCCTGTATTTGATTCCTGCATTGGCTGAGAAAGTTCATGTGGATTTTCCGTCGTGTAGGACGGAGGTCATGATAGCATAACAATATCGTTTGGTTCGCATAGCAGAAAAAAATGGGTCCGTGCAGGCGTGCATGCATTGGCATGCACATTTAAAAATGCTTGATTGTTGGAATTCAATGTAAGTCCAGGCAAAAAAGAGAGAGAGACAGAGAGAGAGAGAGAGAGAGAGAAATGGGGTTTAACATCCACTCGACACAAACTAGGTCATTTTGGGACTAACATATGTTTCATTTTATTTCCATGCCACATATGCTCACACCAGGGCTTGAAACCACAGCCGCAAACCAGAGGTGACCGGCCAGCTAGAGGTCGAAGCGCGGCACTCTAGACCACTAGGCCATCCCTACCCCCCATGTCCAGGCAAAATTTCCCTCAAACCTCATTGCATGGGGTTTGCCTGTTTTCATTAGCTCCATATTGGAAATTAAAACCCATTTTAGTTTATTTCATATAGTATATAACATTGACAATAACAATCGTTAACATTATAGGCGTGCGGTCCTGAGAAAAGAAAAGCAGAAAAGAGGCTTCAGATTTAACATTGTCAGCAATAAGGTTATTTCTTGTTCTTGTAAAACCCCTTTATACTGAGCCGAATATAGTACGAGGTTTGTCCGCCCAGATTTCATTTACAAAGCATAATCTCATAAACTGTTTAAAGTAACTTTCAGACTGACTATTTTGGGTTTTTCCTGGGTTTTCTGGATTCTCCTGGTTTCCTTCCGGTGCTAAAGACTCCCAATGTCTAAGCAAATTGTTGAAATCCTGATTCTCCTGGTTCCCTTCCACTGCTAATATTGAACCCTGTGTTACTCCCAAAATGACCTAGTTTGTGTCCAGTGGAGGTGTATTTATAAAATTTCATGACATTGTGTTGTAAACCTGCATCTGGAACTGTCTCCAATTTGTTGATTCTTTGATAGTAGTGGTGGTAATTTGTAATTTTAGTTAATTTATGTACACTTACACTATGATTAAATTCATTTATTAAAGAAGACTATTTACCATTATTCTTTCGGGCAATGGGATTCCAATTAGTTGTATATCTATGTACAAAACTATTAAAAAGAAGATTCAAGAAAAACTCTCTATTTGCAATGCTATATTTACCATATCTCCAGAATTGCAACTTCCGTGTTTGCAATCTTGACAATTTATATGCAACATTTTGTTGAAAGAATCCTCAGTATTTGTTGTGGTGAACAAAATAAATATATGCTGTGGAGAGGCAAATTGTATGTTGACCAAATATGAAAAATAAAGTTATACATCTGCATGTTTCAATCACTCTTTTTGTTATGCCTCTTTTCTTTTACAAATTAAGGTCCCAATGTTTTCTGCGGTATGGGGAAATGCTGCATTTGGGCCCAATGTGATGTAAAGAAATGAAATGGGGTTTAACATCCTAGTTTTTACACCTACCTGGCTTATTAGGACAGGTATACATCATACAGTGTGATATGATTGAAATTCCAAGCCCCTCCCCCTTCTCCCTCCTAACCTATTCACAAGAGGGAACAACATCGAAAAAGCATGCCATTATGACCTTTGCAAAATACTATTCTTTAAAGGAAACACCCAATGTGTAGGCAAATATTTTCTGTAACACAAGAAAGCATAACACTTTATGATGATTTTATCATACAAAATCCTCCTATAAGAACCAAGCTGAAAACAAATGCTGCTGTCATGGCTATTGTGACCAAAATATTCTGCTCTGCTGAATAATCTAACTACAATTCCTGCTGTTGGGACTAATCTATATAAAATTCTCCTGTGGTATCTTTTTCTGACGAAAAATTCTATTTTGTGGCTATCTACCAAAAATTTTGCTGTGATGGATAATCTAACGAAATTCCTGATATGATGGATAATCTAAAGAAAAATCCTGCTGTTTAAACCAATCTATAGAAAATCCTGCTGTTGGAACCAAGCTAAAAACTAATTTTGCTGTATATGGCTGTTGTGGTGAAAATATGCTGCTGTCATGGCTATTGTGACGAAAATATTCTGCCTTCTTGGATTTTCTAACGGCAATTCCTGCTCTGCTGAATAATCTAACCACAATTCCTGCTGTTGGGACCAATATATAGAAAATTCTGCTGTGATAGCTATTTTGACGAAAAGTCTGTTTTGGTGGTTATCTGCCAAATAAGATAATAATAATAATAATAATAATGGACATTTATAGAGCGCCAACATACAGCTAGATTAGCTGCTCTGGTGCGCTGTTACAATAAATAATAAAAATAAAACTGCTCTGGTGCGCTGTTACAATAATAATAGTAAAAGTTTAATGATCGCACCGGGGAACCACGAAAGCTTTGTTAAACAAATGAGTTTTTAGTTTCTTTTTGAACATGTTTATGTTGTCTACACTTTTCAGTTCAAGTGGAAGCTGATTCCATAGTGTTGGGGCTTCGGAGACCAAGAGTACTTTAGACTTTTGGTACAACTAATAGGTTCTGGTTCTCTGAGCGAAGGTTTCTGGTCAGTTGGTATTGTTGTAGCAGTGTGGATATGTATTCAGGGAATTCAGCAGAGTAGATGGAACAGTATGTGAAACATAAGATTTTGAATTTAATGCGATACTCTAAAGGCAACCAGTGCAGTTCTTGGAGTACAGGTGTAATACTAGTGAAAGGCTTTGATCGGGAAACAATTCTTGCTGCTTTGTGCTGAATAAGTTTTAATGGTCGAAGAGATTTGCCGGAAGATTGATCAAAAGTGAGTTACAGTAATCTAATTTTGAGGTGATCAGTGCATTTACTAAGAGTTTCGTTGTTTCGAGGTTTGGGTATTTTCTGATTTTGCCAATTTGGTAGATATGAAAGTTACAGGATTTGGTTACGGCTGATATATGATCTTGCATTGAAAGAGTGCTGACAAATGTGACTCCAATAAGGCCCGTATTTTCGAACAGTGATTAAAATAATCTGTGATTAGGTCTAATCAGTAACTATCTAGTTAGAGATTAGTGGTTGACTAAGTTTGGTATTCTCAAAAGTCAGATTAGCTAATCTTTGACTATATATTTTTCTAATCAACGATTAAAATTCAAGGTTTAAACTTTGATTACAATTAAACCTTTAAACAATGATTATATATAATCAGTGAATAAAAAGGTTTTTATCATTGATAAAGGGGCTCAATTACAGGAAGTAGATTAGAAAAGTACATGTTTTAGAATAGTTTTTCCCATCATACAGTCTGTGAAATTATTGTTAGGGTCCGAAAAGTCAAAGGGGCTCATATGGGTGGGTAAAGAAATAAAATGTTTGAAAAAGAAAGTCAAGTAAAATAGAGTTCACATATATTTATTTTTCGAAATGAAATGAAATGAAAGTTGCTGTTGGGCTCCAGCTGAGCTAAGGGAGACAGACCTACGCCATACAGTGTGCTATGAGGGTAATTTTGCCTGGGGACCGGCACTACGGCTTACAGTACTTAATATCCGATCCAAACGATTCCACCGTGTCCCTTGCAAGGCTCTTCATCTTGCACCACCGTGACTGTCTTTTAGTAATCGAAATATGAATTTCTGTTGCTAATATCAAAGTCACATTTGTTCTCCAGATGCAACAGAAGCACGGGAACAGATTAATTGTACATGTATGCCCCCTCTTTTCTATTAAAATCCGAAATTATCACTATTTGTCTATTTTGTATAAACCTGCTATATCTGTATTCTTTATTTATTTATTCACTTTTAATACTACACTTTTCCAAATTGTAGTGGGATTTTGATAGGTTTCTTTTCGTATATGGGCCAATTTGGAAAATTACAATGTAATCATTATTAATAACAAAGTTTTATGAGTTGTTTGACCTATTGAGACACAAGAAATCTGCAGGTTTTTTTTTATATACAACTGTTGAACCGAGTACCAAACATATAAAATGTTATTTAGCAACATTAATTATCATATAAAAATGTGAAATGTTGATTTACAGTCTTCAAGTTTCAAAGAACACGGCTGTATTTTGTTTCTCTTACATCGGAAACATGAAACATTGCCTGAACAGCTAAAACTAAGAATGTAACAAATTATGTTTTATTGACAAAAAGAAAGCCTTTGTCGACACCTTGAAAAGGAAACCATGCTAAATCAAAAGAAATTTGTATACTAGTACTATGCTTCAATATTTCTATTGATTCTTTCGTGTATTCGGTAGTAGGCTTGAAATTCATACACATTTATAAGGCCATGAGACACAAAAGCTTATTGATTTTCAACAATTTCCGATAATTACCTCCGAGTTATGGCCCTTGATCACTTTGAAAAATCTTGTAGACGCTCTAGAGGCTAAAGTTAATATCTGATTGACTTTAATTTTATACACAGTGTGTAAAGTTACGAGAGGAAGATTCTGATTGATTTCCAGTGCCCTTGATCACTTTGAAAACTCTTGTGGTACGCTCCAGGGGCTAAAGTTAGTATCTGATTCACTTTAGATTTATATACAGTGTTTAGGGTCATGAGATAGTATCTGATTTCCAACGATTTCCGATAATTACTACCAGAGTTATGGCCCTTGATCACTTTGAGAGAGAGATATAGAAAAATGGGGTTTAACGTCCCCTCGACACAAACTTGAAATTTATACACAGTGTTTAACTTACTGAGAGGAGGATGCCTATTACGTTTTGTATAGTAAATGTTCGCCGAGGGTACATATTCCTGAAGCAATGGCCCGAGAAATCCCTCTCTGACCATTGCTGGAATAGCGTCTGTTTCTTGAACTTATGCGGGAGTGTGTCTATTCTTTCCGTTCAATGAAAGCAATCACTTAAGTACAGCAACATGACAGTCCTTCGTTTAATCTGGGTCTTCCCTAAAACTTTGTTCGTTTCCAAACAGTATTGTTTACATTTCATTCGACTTGATAGCCTCGTTTGTCACGCAATTAGTTTTACTGCAGTATTCTGCTATGCACGGGTTAATTAGGCATAATAAAATCGTGAGTCATGACGTATACGTTATGTAAACATAGTTGGTCCAGTATTGGCAGCTAGTGATTGGTTGGTAGACGGACTACTGATCAATCAAAATTTAACACAACAATATCCACACATGAAAGCAATCACTTAAGTACAGCAACATGACAGTCCTTCGTTTAATCTGGGTCTTCCCTAAAACTTTGTTCGTTTCCAAACAGTATTGTTTACATTTCATTCGACTTGATAGCCTCGTTTGTCACGCAATTAGTTTTACTGCAGTATTCTGCTATGCACGGGTTAATTAGGCATAATAAAATCGTGAGTCATGACGTATACGTTATGTAAACATAGTTGGTCCAGTATTGGCAGCTAGTGATTGGTTGGTAGACGGACTACTGATCAATCAAAATTTAACACAACAATATCCACACATAATAGCAGTGTGTAGTTGGATTACCTCTAATCAAACGCAACACTGCGCAGAGTATGCTGAGGGCAGAACTAGAAGCCAAACAAATTCTATTGATTTCTGATAATTAAATGTGACAACCCTTGTCGACTGCCCGGACGATTTAGCTGCTGTGGGTTCCCTTTTGTGCCAAGAGGTTGATTTGTTCCGCTCTTTGCAATTCCTTAAAGGTTCTTTGACACTTCTAAAAATTATTTGTATTTTGTAGTTTATTCATTTTAACTAAAGTGCACATAGTTATATTTTATATTATAGAGAATGTTTAATATATACAAAAAAATTTTTTCAACAGAATTTACGACGAATGTAAATTTGTTACTTTTGAGGCGAAATATAAGTGCAATGAGTCTGAATTCAATGAAAAATAATAATTTCTATAATATGCAATACATTGTAATTGCATATGCATGCACTTAATCTTTCCTTAAACTACCCCCCTGAGATGACTAAATATTGGGGTGATTTAGACAATGATTAAGTACAAGTCAACGTTCGAGAATACCACATTTTATGGTATTCTCGAACAATGATTAACTCAATGATTAGGCTAATCAAAGTTTATAAAAATCTTAGCTTAAAATTTAATCAGCCTTTCAGAATATGGCTGGTCGAAAAGTCAGAGATTAAATCTATGATTAGCACTAATCCACTTTCGAAAAGTTTTACTGGCGGGTATAGCACAATCGCCAATATTAATACCATCATCGCCGATTTGATTTAAAATATGTCTGGTACCAAGTTTTATAAGTTCAGTCTTATCATCATTTAGTTTCAAGAGGTTTGATTTCATCCAGTGACGAATTTCAGCTACACAGTTTTCCAGTTTGGCCTTTTCAATTGTTTCGGTAGGTGGTTTAAGTGCGATGTACAGCTGCGTATCATCAGCATACAGATGGAAGTCAAGTCCATGATGTGAAATAATGTCGCTTAAGGGAGAAGTATATATGGTGAACAATAATGGCCCAAGAACGGAGCCTTGTGGCACTCCATATTTTAGGATAGTGGCGTCTGATTGAATTCCGTTGACAGATATAGTTTGTGTTCGTGGGGTCAAGTAAGATCTGAACCAGCGCAGCGCTGTGTCTGAGACTCCGAAGCGGAGCTGGAGTCGCTCCAATAGGATTTTGTGATCGACCGTGTCAAATGCCGCGCTCAAGTCAAGTAAGAGAAGATATACGCTGTTTTTATTGTCTACATGACACAAGACATCATTGTATACTCGAAGTAAAGCTGTTTCTGTACTATGGTATGGCTTGTAGGCAGATTGGAATTTGTTGTCGATGCTTTGAGATTTGATGTGTGATTTCAATCTATATGAGACTATCCTCTCAATGAGTTTTGATAAAAAGGATAAGTTGGAAATGGGTCTATAGTTTTTCAGAATTTCTTGGTCGAGTGTGGGCTTCTTTAAAATGGGTGTGACAACGGCTTGTTTAACAATTGGAGGAAAGTCAGCTGTTTTCATAGATGTGTTAATAATAGTGGTAATAAAAGGAATCAGTTCATCAAGGCATTTTTTCAGAAGCCACGTTGGGATTGGATCGAGGCGGCAAGATTTGGTAGCTGATGAGCAATCTTACGAAATTCCCGATATGATGGATAATCTGAAGAAAAATCCAGCTGTTTAACCCAATCTACAGAAGATATCCAAGCAGAAAACAACTTCTGCTGTCATGGCTATTGTGATAAAAATATTCTGCTGTAATCGCTATTGTGACGAAAATTTCAGCTCTGTTGAATAATCTAATCCCAATTCTTCCAGTTAGAAAATTCTGCTGCGATAGCTATTCTGACGAATAAGTCTGCTGTGTTGGCTATTCTGCCGAATAAACCTGTTGTGATGGATATTCTAACGAAATTCCTTATAGGATGGGTAATCTGCTTTTTAAACCAATCTATAGAAAATCCTGCTGTTTAAACCAATCTATAGAAACTCCTGCTGTTGGAACCAAGCGAAGAAAAATTTTGCTATATATGACTGTTGTGATGAAAACATTCTGCTGTCATGGCTATTGTGACGAAAATATTCTGCTGGCATGGATTTTCTAACGACAATTCCTGCTCTGCTGAATAATCTAACCACGATTCCCTCTGTTGGGACTAGTCTATAGAAAATTCTGCTGTGATAGCTATTTTGACGAAAAAATGTGTTTTGGTGGTTATCTGCCAAATAAGATAATCTTATGAAATTCCCGATATGATGGTTAATCTGAAGAAAAATCCAGCTGTTTAACCCAATCTATAGAAGATATCCAAGCAGAAAACAACTTCTGCTGTCGTGGCTATTGTGATAAAAATATTCTGCTGTAATCGCTATTGTGACGAAAATTCCAGCTCTGTTGAATAATCTAACCACAATTCTTCCATTTAGGACCAATCTATAGAAAATTCTGCTGTGGTAGCTATTCTGGCGAAAAGTCTGCTGGCTATTCTGCCGAATAAACGTGATGTGATGGATATTCTAACGAAATTCCTTATATGATGGATAATCTAAAGAAAACTCCTGCTGCTTAAACCAATCTATAGAATATCCTGCTGTTTAAACCAATCTATAGAACATCCTGCTGTTGGAACCAAGCTAAAAACAAATTTTGCTGTTAGCTGTTGTGATGAAAATATTATGCTGTCATGGTTATTGTGACGAAAATATTCTGCCTTCATGGATTTTCTTACGGCAATTCCTGCTCTTCTGAATAATCTAACCACAATTCCTGCTGTTGGGACCAATCTGTAGCAAATTCTGCTGTGATAGCTATTTTGACCACAACTCTTGTTTTGGTGGTTATCTGCCGAATAACATCTGCTGTGATAGCTATCCTGACGAAAAAGTCTGCTGTGCTGGCTATTCTGTCGAATAAACTAGTTGTGGTGGATATTCTAACGAAATTCCTTATATGATGGATAATCTAAAAAAAGATTCTGCTGTTTAAACCAATCTATAGAAAATCCTGCTGTTTAAAGCAATCTATAGAAAATCCTGCTGTTTAAACCAATCTATAGAAAATCCTGCTATTGAAACTAAACTAAAAACAAATTTTGCAGTTATGCGTTTGTGGTGAAAATATTCTGCTGTCATGGCTATTGTGACGAAAATATTCTGCCTTCGTGGATTTTCTAATGGCAATTCCTGCTCTGCTGAATAATCTAACCACAATTCCTCCTGTTGGGACTAGTCTATAGAAAATTCTGCTGTGATATCTATTCTGACGAAAAATTGTGTCTTGGTGGCTATCTACCGGATAAAATATTGCTGCGATGAATAATCTAAGGAAATTCCTTATTTGATGGATAATCTGAAGAAAAATCCATCTGTTTAAAGCAATCTATAGAAGATATCCAAGCAGAAAACAACTTCTGCTGTCATGGCTATTGGGGTAAAAATATTCTACTGTAATGGCTATTCTGGCGAAAATTTCAGCTCTGTTGAATAATCTAACCACAATTCCTCCAGTTAGGACCAATATATAGAATATTCTGCTGTGATAGCTATCCTGACGAAAAAGTCTGCTATGCTGGCTATTCTGCCGAATAAACCTGTTGTGGTGGATATTCTAGCAAAATTCCTTATATGATGGATAATCTAAAGAAAAATCCTGCTGTTTAAACCAATCTATAGAAAATCCTGCTGTTTAAACCAATCTATAGAAAATCCTGCTGTTGGAACCAAGCTAAAAACAAATTTTGCTGTATATTACTGTTGTGATGAAAATATTCTGCTGTCATGGCTATTGTGACGAAAATATTCGGCTGTCGTGGATTTTCTAACGACAATTCCTGCTCTGCTGAATAATCTAACCACAATTCCTGCTGTTGGGACTAGTCTATAGAAAATTCTGCTGTGATAGCTATTTTGACGAAAAAATGTGTTTTGGTGGTTATCTGCCAAATAAGATAATCTTATGAAATTCCCGATATGATGGTTAATCTGAAGAAAAATCCAGCTGTTTAACCCCATCTATAGAAGATATCCAAGCAGAAAACAACTTCTGCTGTCGTGGCTATTGTGATAAAAATATTCTGCTGTAATCGCTATTGTGACGAAAATTCCAGCTCTGTTGAATAATCTAACCACAATTCTTCCATTTAGGACCAATCTATAGAAAATTCTGCTGTGGTAGCTATTCTGGCGAAAAGTCGTGGCTGTCGTGGATTTTCTAACGACAATTCCTGCTCTGCTGAATAATCTAACCACAATTCCTGCTGTTGGGACTAGTCTATAGAAAATTCTGCTATGATAGCTATTTTAGCACTAATCCACTTTCGAAAAGTTTTACTGGCGGGTATAGCACAATCGCCAATATTAATACCATCATCGCCGATTTGATTTAAAATATGTCTGGTACCAAGTTTTATAAGTTCAGTCTTATCATCATTTAGTTTCAAGAGGTTTGATTTCATCCAGTGACGAATTTCAGCTACACAGTTTTCCAGTTTGGCCTTTTCAATTGTTTCGGTAGGTGGTTTAAGTGCGATGTACAGCTGCGTATCATCAGCATACAGATGGAAGTCAAGTCCATGATGTGAAATAATGTCGCTTAAGGGAGAAGTATATATGGTGAACAATAATGGCCCAAGAACGGAGCCTTGTGGCACTCCATATTTTAGGATAGTGGCGTCTGATTGAATTCCGTTGACAGATATAGTTTGTGTTCGTGGGGTCAAGTAAGATCTGAACCAGCGCAGCGCTGTGTCTGAGACTCCGAAGCGGAGCTGGAGTCGCTCCAATAGGATTTTGTGATCGACCGTGTCAAATGCCGCGCTCAAGTCAAGTAAGAGAAGATATACGCTGTTTTTATTGTCTACATGACACAAGACATCATTGTATACTCGAAGTAAAGCTGTTTCTGTACTATGGTATGGCTTGTAGGCAGATTGGAATTTGTTGTCGATGCTTTGAGATTTGATGTGTGATTTCAATCTATATGAGACTATCCTCTCAATGAGTTTTGATAAAAAGGATAAGTTGGAAATGGGTCTATAGTTTTTCAGAATTTCTTGGTCGAGTGTGGGCTTCTTTAAAATGGGTGTGACAACGGCTTGTTTAACAATTGGAGGAAAGTCAGCTGTTTTCATAGATGTGTTAATAATAGTGGTAATAAAAGGAATCAGTTCATCAAGGCATTTTTTCAGAAGCCACGTTGGGATTGGATCGAGGCGGCAAGATTTGGTAGCTGATGAGCAATCTTACGAAATTCCCGATATGATGGATAATCTGAAGAAAAATCCAGCTGTTTAACCCAATCTACAGAAGATATCCAAGCAGAAAACAACTTCTGCTGTCATGGCTATTGTGATAAAAATATTCTGCTGTAATCGCTATTGTGACGAAAATTTCAGCTCTGTTGAATAATCTAATCCCAATTCTTCCAGTTAGAAAATTCTGCTGCGATAGCTATTCTGACGAATAAGTCTGCTGTGTTGGCTATTCTGCCGAATAAACCTGTTGTGATGGATATTCTAACGAAATTCCTTATAGGATGGGTAATCTGCTTTTTAAACCAATCTATAGAAAATCCTGCTGTTTAAACCAATCTATAGAAACTCCTGCTGTTGGAACCAAGCGAAGAAAAATTTTGCTATATATGACTGTTGTGATGAAAACATTCTGCTGTCATGGCTATTGTGACGAAAATATTCTGCTGGCATGGATTTTCTAACGACAATTCCTGCTCTGCTGAATAATCTAACCACGATTCCCTCTGTTGGGACTAGTCTATAGAAAATTCTGCTGTGATAGCTATTTTGACGAAAAAATGTGTTTTGGTGGTTATCTGCCAAATAAGATAATCTTATGAAATTCCCGATATGATGGTTAATCTGAAGAAAAATCCAGCTGTTTAACCCAATCTATAGAAGATATCCAAGCAGAAAACAACTTCTGCTGTCGTGGCTATTGTGATAAAAATATTCTGCTGTAATCGCTATTGTGACGAAAATTCCAGCTCTGTTGAATAATCTAACCACAATTCTTCCATTTAGGACCAATCTATAGAAAATTCTGCTGTGGTAGCTATTCTGGCGAAAAGTCTGCTGGCTATTCTGCCGAATAAACGTGATGTGATGGATATTCTAACGAAATTCCTTATATGATGGATAATCTAAAGAAAACTCCTGCTGCTTAAACCAATCTATAGAATATCCTGCTGTTTAAACCAATCTATAGAACATCCTGCTGTTGGAACCAAGCTAAAAACAAATTTTGCTGTTAGCTGTTGTGATGAAAATATTATGCTGTCATGGTTATTGTGACGAAAATATTCTGCCTTCATGGATTTTCTTACGGCAATTCCTGCTCTTCTGAATAATCTAACCACAATTCCTGCTGTTGGGACCAATCTGTAGCAAATTCTGCTGTGATAGCTATTTTGACCACAACTCTTGTTTTGGTGGTTATCTGCCGAATAACATCTGCTGTGATAGCTATCCTGACGAAAAAGTCTGCTGTGCTGGCTATTCTGTCGAATAAACTAGTTGTGGTGGATATTCTAACGAAATTCCTTATATGATGGATAATCTAAAAAAAGATTCTGCTGTTTAAACCAATCTATAGAAAATCCTGCTGTTTAAAGCAATCTATAGAAAATCCTGCTGTTTAAACCAATCTATAGAAAATCCTGCTATTGAAACTAAACTAAAAACAAATTTTGCAGTTATGCGTTTGTGGTGAAAATATTCTGCTGTCATGGCTATTGTGACGAAAATATTCTGCCTTCGTGGATTTTCTAATGGCAATTCCTGCTCTGCTGAATAATCTAACCACAATTCCTCCTGTTGGGACTAGTCTATAGAAAATTCTGCTGTGATATCTATTCTGACGAAAAATTGTGTCTTGGTGGCTATCTACCGGATAAAATATTGCTGCGATGAATAATCTAAGGAAATTCCTTATTTGATGGATAATCTGAAGAAAAATCCATCTGTTTAAAGCAATCTATAGAAGATATCCAAGCAGAAAACAACTTCTGCTGTCATGGCTATTGGGGTAAAAATATTCTACTGTAATGGCTATTCTGGCGAAAATTTCAGCTCTGTTGAATAATCTAACCACAATTCCTCCAGTTAGGACCAATATATAGAATATTCTGCTGTGATAGCTATCCTGACGAAAAAGTCTGCTATGCTGGCTATTCTGCCGAATAAACCTGTTGTGGTGGATATTCTAGCAAAATTCCTTATATGATGGATAATCTAAAGAAAAATCCTGCTGTTTAAACCAATCTATAGAAAATCCTGCTGTTTAAACCAATCTATAGAAAATCCTGCTGTTGGAACCAAGCTAAAAACAAATTTTGCTGTATATTACTGTTGTGATGAAAATATTCTGCTGTCATGGCTATTGTGACGAAAATATTCGGCTGTCGTGGATTTTCTAACGACAATTCCTGCTCTGCTGAATAATCTAACCACAATTCCTGCTGTTGGGACTAGTCTATAGAAAATTCTGCTGTGATAGCTATTTTGACGAAAAAATGTGTTTTGGTGGTTATCTGCCAAATAAGATAATCTTATGAAATTCCCGATATGATGGTTAATCTGAAGAAAAATCCAGCTGTTTAACCCCATCTATAGAAGATATCCAAGCAGAAAACAACTTCTGCTGTCGTGGCTATTGTGATAAAAATATTCTGCTGTAATCGCTATTGTGACGAAAATTCCAGCTCTGTTGAATAATCTAACCACAATTCTTCCATTTAGGACCAATCTATAGAAAATTCTGCTGTGGTAGCTATTCTGGCGAAAAGTCGTGGCTGTCGTGGATTTTCTAACGACAATTCCTGCTCTGCTGAATAATCTAACCACAATTCCTGCTGTTGGGACTAGTCTATAGAAAATTCTGCTATGATAGCTATTTTGACGAAAAAATGTGTTTTGGTGGTTATCTGCCAAATAAGATAATCTTATAAAATTCCCGATATGATGGTTAATCTGAAGAAAAATCCAGCTGTTTAACCCCATCTATAGAAGATATCCAAGCAGAAAACAACTTCTGCTGTCGTGGCTATTGTGATAAAAATATTCTGCTGTAATCGCTATTGTGACGAAAATTCCAGCTCTGTTGAATAATCTAACCACAATTCTTCCATTTAGGACCAATCTATAGAAAATTCTGCTGTGGTAGCTATTCTGGCGAAAAGTCTGCTGGCTATTCTGCCGAATAAACGTGATGTGATGGATATTCTAACGAAATTCCTTATATGATGGATAATCTAAAGAAAACTCCTGCTGCTTAAACCAATCTATAGAATATCCTGCTGTTTAAACCAATCTATAGAACATCCTGCTGTTGGAACCAAGCTAAAAACAAATTTTGCTGTTAGCTGTTGTGATGAAAATATTATGCTGTCATGGTTATTGTGACGAAAATATTCTGCCTTCATGGATTTTCTTACGGCAATTCCTGCTCTTCTGAATAATCTAACCACAATTCCTGCTGTTGGGACCAATCTGTAGCAAATTCTGCTGTGATAGCTATTTTGACCACAACTCTTGTTTTGGTGGATATCTGCCGAATAACATCTGCTGTGATAGCTATCCTGACGAAAACGTCTGCTGTGCTGGCTATTCTGTCTAATAAACTAGTTGTGATGGATATTCTAACGAAATTCCTTATATGATGGATAATCTAAAAAAAGATTCTGCTGTTTAAAGCAATCTATAGAAAATCCTGCTGTTTAAAGCAATCTATAGAAAATCCTGCTGTTTAAACCAATCTATAGAAAATCCTGCTATTGAAACTAAACTAAAAACAAATTTTGCAGTTATGCGTTTGTGGTGAAAATATTCTGCTGTCATGGCTATTGTGACGAAAATATTCTGCCTTCGTGGATTTTCTAATGGCAATTCCTGCTCTGCTGAATAATCTAACCACAATTCCTCCTGTTGGGACTAGTCTATAGAAAATTCTGCTGTGATATCTATTCTGACGAAAAATTGTGTCTTGGTGGCTATCTACCGGATAAAATATTGCTGCGATGAATAATCTAAGGAAATTCCTTATTTGATGGATAATCTGAAGAAAAATCCATCTGTTTAAAGCAATCTATAGAAGATATCCAAGCAGAAAACAACTTCTGCTGTCATGGCTATTGGGGTAAAAATATTCTACTGTAATGGCTATTCTGACGAAAATTTCAGCTCTGTTGAATAATCTAACCACAATTCCTCCAGTTAGGACCAATATATAGAATATTCTGCTGTGATAGCTATCCTGACGAAAAAGTCTGCTATGCTGGCTATTCTGCCGAATAAACCTGTTGTGGTGGATATTCTAGCAAAATTCCTTATATGATGGATAATCTAAAGAAAAATCCTGCTGTTTAAACCAATCTATAGAAAATCCTGCTGTTTAAACCAATCTATAGAAAATCCTGCTGTTGGAACCAAGCTAAAAACAAATTTTGCTGTATATTACTGTTGTGATGAAAATATTCTGCTGTCATGGCTATTGTGACGAAAATATTCGGCTGTCGTGGATTTTCTAACGACAATTCCTGCTCTGCTGAATAATCTAACCACAATTCCTGCTGTTGGGACTAGTCTATAGAAAATTCTGCTGTGATAGCTATTCTGACGAAAAAATGTGTTTTTGTGGCTATCTACCGGATAAAATATTGCTGTGATGAATAATCTAACGAAATTCCTTATTTGATGGATAATCTGAAGAAAAACCCATCTGTTTAAAGCAATCTATAGAAGATATCTAAGCAGAAAACAACTTCTGCTGTCACGCTATTGGGGTAAAAATATTCTGCTGTAATGGCTATTCTGACGAAAATTTCAGCTCTGTTGAATAATCTAACCACAATTCTTCCAGTTAGGACCAATATAGAATATTCTGCTGTGATAGCTATCCTGACGAAAAGGTCTGCTATGCTGGCTATTCTGCCGAATAAACCTGTTTTGGTGGATATTCTAGCGAAATTCCTTATATGATGGATAATCTAAAGAAAAATCCTGCTGTTTAAACCAATCTATAGAAAATCCTGCTGTTTAAACCAATCTATAGAAAATCCTGCTGTTGGAACCAAGCTAAAAACAAATTTTGCTGTATATGGCTGTTGTGATGAAAATATTCTGTTGTCATGGCTATTGTGACGAAAATATTCGGCTGTCGTGGATTTTCTAACGACAATTCCTGCTCTGCCGAATAATCTAACCACAATTCCTGCTGTTGGGACTAGTCTATAGAAAATTCTGCTGTGATAGCTATTCTGACGAAAAATTGTGTTTTGGTGGCTGTCTACCGGATAAAATATTGCTGTGATGAATAATCTAACGAAATTCCTTATTTGATGGATAATCTGAAGAAAAATCCATCTGTTTAAAGCAATCTATAGAAGATATCCAAGCAAAAAACAACTTCTGCTGTCATGGCTATTGGGGTAAAAATATTCTGCTGTAATGGCTATTCTGACGAAAATTTCAGCTCTGTTGAATAATCTAACCACAATTTTTCCAGTTAGGACCAATATATAGACAGTTCTGCTGTGATAGCTATCCTGACGAAAAAGTCTGCTATGTTGGCTATTCTGCCGCATAAACCTGTTGTGGTGGATATTCTAACGAAATTCCTTATACGATGGATAGTCTAAAGAAAAATCCTGCTGTTTAAACCAATATGTAGAAAATCCTGCTGTTTAGACCAATCTATAGAAATTCCTGCTGCTTGAACCAAGCTAAAAACAAATTTTGCTGTATATGGCTGTTGTGATGAAAATATTCTGCTGTCATGGCTATTATGACGAAAATATTTTGCTGTCATGGATTTTCTAACGACAATTCCTGCTCTGCTGACTAATCTAACCACAATTCCTGTTGTTGGGATGAATCTATAGAAAATTCTGCTGTGATAGCTATTCTAACGAAAAATTCTGTTTTGGTGGCTATCTACCGTATAATATAGCCTGTGGTAAATAATCTTACGAAATTCCTGATATGATGGATAATCTGAAGAAAAATCCAGCTGTTTAAACCAATCTATAGAAGATCCTGCTGTGAAAACCAAGCAGGAAACAACTTTTGCTGTCATGGCTATTGGGGTAAAAATATTCTGCTGTAATCGCTATTGTGACGAAAATTCGAGCTCTGTTGAATAATCTAACCACAATTCTTCCAGTTAGGACCAATCTGTAGAAAATTCTGCTGTGATAGCTATTCTGCCGAATAAGTCTGCTGTGCTGGCTATTCTGCCGAATAAACCTGTTGTGATGAATATTCCTGTAAATGACTGTTGTGATAAAAACATTCAAGCAGAAAACAACTTCTGCTGTCATGGCTATTGGGGTAAAACAATTCTGCTGTAATCGCTATTCTGACGAAAATTCCATGTCTGTTGAATAATCTAAACACAATTCTTCCGGTTAGAACCAATCTATTTGAATCTTCCAGTTAGGACCAATCTGTTGAAAATTCTGCTGTGATAGCTATTCTTCCGAATAAGTCTGCTGTGCTGGCTATTCTGCCGAATAAACCTGTTGTGATGGATATTCTAACGGAATTTATTATATTATGTATAATCTAAGGGAAAATCATGCTGTTTAAAACAATCTACAGAAAATCTTGCTGATGGAACCAAGCTAAAAACAAATTTAGCTGTATATGGCAGTTGTGATGACAACATTCTGCTGTCATGGCTATTGTGACGAAAATATTCTGCTGTCATGGATTTTATAACGACCATTCCTGCTCTGCTGGATAATCTAACCAAAGTTCCTGTTATCGGGACCAATCTATAGAAAATTCTGCTGTGATAGCTATTCTGACGAAAAATTGTGTTTTGGTGGATATCTGCCGAATAATATTGCTGTGATGAATAATCTAACGAAATTCCTTATTTGATGGATAATCTGAAGAAAAATCCATCTGTTTAAAGCAATCTATAAAAGATACCCAAGCAGAAATTTCAGCTCTGATGAATAATCTAACCACAATTCTTCCAGTAATCCAGTTAGGACCAATATATAGACAGTTCTGCTGTGATAGCTATCCTGACGAAAAAGTCTGCTATGCTGGCTATTCTGCCGAATAAACCTGTTGTGGTGGATATTCTAACGAAATTCCTTATATGATGGATAATCTAACGGAAAATCATGCTGTTTAAACCAATCTATAGAAAATGATGTTGTTTAAACCAATCTATAGAAAATCATGCTGCTGTATGGCTGTTGTGATGAAAATATTCTGCTGTCATGGCTGTAGTGATGGAAATATTCTACTGTGGTGGATATTCTAATAACTATTTCTGCTCTGCTGAATATACTTAATAATCCAATCACAATTCCTGCTGTTGGGAAAAATCTATAGAAAATTCTGCTGTGATAGCTATTCTGATGAACAATTCTGTTATGGTGGCTATTCTGACGTGATGGATTCTAACGAAATTTCTGATATGATGGAAAATCTAAAGGAAAAATCCTGTTTAAAGCAATCTATAGAAAATTGTACTGTGAGGACCAAACTGAAAACAAACTCTGCTGTAATGGATATCATGAAGAAAAATTCTGCTGTTATAGTTATTCTCACGAAATATTTTGCTGTGGTTGATAATCTAACGGAACTCCTGATGTGATGGATATCTAAACAAAAACCCTCTGTTGGGACCAATCTATAGAAAATAAAGTTGTGGGGACCAATCTGAAAACAAATTCTGGTCTGCTGGGCCGAACATTCATACATAAGATAAACGACTTTTAAAGGTCAACCCTGTTCATTTTGTCTAAGACTCTTATGGCCGGCCGCTGGTGGGGCCCATTTAGTTTTCAACTGCATGTTTTAAAGAATAATTTTCCATTTAGTATAAGAACGTATTTTTTTTAAACAAAAAACCCCCCAACTTAACACGTTTATTTAAACAGGCTTTAACAGACACTATATACAACTGAAATGGCCATAATTTTGCTAGTTGGTTGGTTTTTTTATTGTGTATGTTATTTTATACGATTACATTGTCACTATGTAAAGTGTCCCTGAACATAACATATAAAGGGTGCACTATAAATATGCTGTAATAATAATAATAAATATGATGTAATAGTAATAAATATACTATAATAGTAATTATAGAAAACCTTTTATTGTTGGGACTAATCTATTGAACATCCTGTTGTGATGGCAAATCGGAACCATTATAACTAATTCCTGCGTTGAGGGGTGGGGTGGGGCAATCTACAGAGAATAATGGTGGGGGAATTAATAAAGAAAAATCTTGCTGTGAAAGACAAACTGAACAAAGCATTCTCAAACTTTAGTGAAGAATTCACTCAAAATTGTTCGCCTTATTTTAACTAAAATATAGTCCTGTATTAAAACCTTGGCTATTTTAATGTATAAAATAGGCCTACATGAATAAGAAACTATGTGCAAAGTTTTGTGTTTCTGGATCAAAGCAGTAGGGACTAATTGAAAATTGAGTAAATTCTTAACTTAAGCCTGGGAATGCTTAGTGAACTCGGGGCCCGATGTGATGGATAATCTAAGGAAAACTCTGTTGTGGGGGCTAATACGAATAAAAATTCTGCTGTGACGGGCAATCTATATAAAATCATTGGGACCATAGAAATACTAATATTATTATAACAATATAAGTAGACGGGACCGACCATGCAATATTTAAAAGATCGTGCTGTGGGCGCTAATCTACAGAAAACAGGGGCGGATCCAGTAATTTTTGCAGGAGGGGGTTTGCCAGGTTTCTGTTATGGAAATCTGCCATCGTCGTCTCTAAATTACATAGGCATACATACAAATTGAGCTTTTTAAACAGAGAAATAATTTTTATACTGATGTAGGATCACTTTGTGATGTAATTTCATTAACGCAAGGCATTATTTTTTTTTATGTAGCTGAGCAGGGGGGGGATTGGACCCCCCAAACCCCCCCTCTGGATCCGCGCCTGGAAAAATACCACTGGATATTAATGTGAGCTAAATCCCCGCCGTGAGGGATAACCTAAAAAAAAAATCCTGTTGTTGGGTCCAATGAAGAAAATACTGCTGTGACACGAATTGAAATAAAAAAATCGTGTCTTGGGGGACATTCTGAATTTAAAAAAAATGTTGCTGTGAAAGCCAATATAAATATGGTGTGTGTGTGTGTGGGGGGGGGGGGTATAGAAAAATTAAAACATTGAATGTATATTTCTTTCTTTCGTCACTTTTTGTGTATGTGGGGGTAGGGGGAATTAATGGCGTTATGAGCGAAAAAAAGATTGTCAAAGTTAGCGATATAAATATGGCATAACATCTGTACAATCTGACGCCCAACACACCAGTGGTACTACAAACTGGGCAGTTCACTATAATTGTAAATATAATAGTACTGATACAGTATAAGACAACTGAGGAGTAGAAGAATAATTTTAAAATGGTATCGAGCGCCGCAGGCGCGAAAAAAAATTTCAGATATGTAACTGTGTAGAAAATGATGTTATAATGGATATGTAACGGAGCTTTTAAATTTTTGGGACTCGGCTTGAAAATTTGAATTAATATCATGGCAAATGGAACCAAATTCTCGTTAACGAGAGGATAAGAAATGGGACAGAATCTTGAGGCTTATCTGCCAATTTCGCCCGTTTTGTGATTGTTGGTTTATCTCCTTAATTCATTTAGTCGGAGACCCACTGCGGTCTCATAGAACAACATAATCACTACAGAATAAGAGTGACAAGCATACATGGTTATTTTATACTATAGTTTTGTGTGACGTATGCAATTTAGGCACACGGTTTCGTGCAAATACACAGGTATTGTTTTTTGAGACCGACTGCAGTGACTGTACTTATTTTGTGACCGACTTTTTTTCTCCCTGGGTGAAATTTTGTTGTTAGACGAACATACTTACAACAGATTAAGAGTGACGTATGCAATTTAGGCTCACGGATTCACACAAATACACAGTATTTGGGATCTGTTCTGGCAGTGTGTTTGAGACCGACTGCTCTTATTTTGAGACCGACTATTTTTCTCCCTGGGTGAAATTTTGTTGTTAGACTAACATACTCACAACAGAATGAGACTGAAACACAGCATCTTTTCAAACATAAGTTGACAAGGTTATTATATACTAAAGTTATATACTTATTTTGATACCGATTGCACTGATTTTGCGACAGACTATTTTTATACTAAAGTTTTGTGTGACGTATACAGTGAGCTCTTATTTTGATACCGACTATATACTCCTATTTTGCGACCGACTGCACTGATTTTGCGACCGACTATTTTTGTCCCCCCCCCCACACACACACACACACCCCCACATTTACGCCCCTGTATATTAGTTTATTGTTCTACTTTAAATTCGTGGCCTGGAATAGCAGTAGAACGGGTTTTAAGATTTATGTGGTCTGCCACCAGTTTTTCAAATTATTTCCCTTGATATTTCCAGGGTGAAGGCTGACAACTGTCAATCATTCTGCACTGGTGTGTATGATGCCTGTCACTTTGTGGTAGATACGAAAGAGTGTTCACCATCAAGATTGGATTACGGGTCCGTAAAAATAGCCACTTTAAAAATCAAATATTTTAATATTCGCCCATATTCGTTATTTGACAAATTACCTACACTAGTAGATAGATAGTTTATTGCATAAAACACCCATTTCGGGCAGCATGTAAATAGTACATATTATGCATACAAAACAGACATACATGTACATAAAAAGTGAATATAAAATAGTAAAAAGACTGTATGAAAAACATAAAAAGTGGATGAAAATTACATAAAGATGAGATGTACATTTACATGTATATAGCTTGAACTTAAAGTAATGAGCTCAACGAATTGTTGATTATTATTATTATATTTTCTGTTTATATAGAAGTGGGTGCCACATCCCTTATTTTAAAAGCATGCTAGTAGTCGTAGTACTAGGCCTACTTGAATCAGAACACCTTCCACGTTACACGGCCATTTTCAGCCCATCCTCCCTGCGCTAAAAATTCATCAATCTGCTTAAATAATGCTGTATTCGTTACTCCTCGGTTTTATGGAAAATACGACTAACGAAATGGTAAGTAGCGTTCGTAACTACGAAAATTGGCTCGGAAGTCGTAATTACTACTGGAGAACTCGGGTAGCTAAAACTATACCGAGTTCACGACATATGACGTAACAAGATGGCAGCCAAAGTTACAATGTTGAACTTTTTAAAAGATAATTATGCTATTTTTGTAGTTAAATTAGTGTTGTGGACGTGGATATCGATTTGAATATGTGATTTTTAAAATTTTACATATTGGGATACATTTTCTGAATAATGTCAAGAAACACATCAAACAGAAAATGAGAAAGATGCCTGACTTTCCATTGTGTTCCAACTTGTTATTGTACGGCAGTTCAGGTTTTAGGACGATATCAAAAAAAAAGTTATAGACAAAAAATCCCTGTGGTTTAACGCTCACTCGGCACAAACTAGGTCTTTTGCGGAATAACGTACATTTTGTTGAATTTAAGATGTCTACATACAGAAACAATTTTTCAACACCCAATATTATTAACATTATGAGATCACGTGAGATTGCATCTTGCCAGCGAGAGTCAGTGCGTGCTTGCCAGTCACAAGCGAAGGACACGTGTTTCGAAGCTCTTTGCTTTTTTGTCATTGTGTCTTTTAAAAAAGCTTTTTTTTTCTATATTTGAACTTTTCTGTTACGTAGTAACAACGAAAATTTACTAAAACAGTTTGCTTTTTTGATTAAATCACAGCAAGGCACATGGCTGAAAAAATGGCGAAACATGCTCCCGCTACTACTAAGCAGATTCTAAAAGAAAATGTACAGGAACCCACGACTGGTGGGAAAAGAAAATACCAAAATCTAACAAAAGAATCTGGGAACGGAGTTCCCTCTAAAAAAACAATGTAGCGAAAAAACTAAAAATATATCAAGGTCAAATGAAGGCCTTGCCTCATCTTCGTCCAGTAAATCCAAACCGACGAACAATCAATCTAACCCAGTAGAATCAAGGTCATTTCCACCCGACAGTATAAACACACTTGGTGATATCTTTACGTCGTCCATAAGAGATTTCCAATCCGTGTTAGTATCACATTTTAAAGATTTGAAATCTACGATTGTAAATCAATGACAAAATAGATATAATTATGAATATGATGAGGGTGATGCCACTCAATGTGGGTCATACTATGATTAGGCGACATAAAAAAAATTAGTTGGTGATCGTCCCCGCCCGCCCATAAAAATCTATCCGACCAGTATTTTTTTTAATTTTTTATTTTTAATATTTTCCTTCTTAGGCCTACGATGTTTAGGTGAGAAAAGTGCCAAAATGTTGCTTGACTACGAAATTCCTAAGCTAGCGTGATCCGTGGCGCCATCGTGGACATACCGTAAGCAATGTCACGCATGCGCCCTTCCTCACATAGTTTACAACAGTTTTCCAAGCCATAGAAATTCCTAAGCTAGCGTGATCCGTGGCGCCATCGTGGACATACCGTAAGCAATGTCACGCATGCGCCCTTCCTCACATAGTTTACAACAGTTTTCCAAGCCATAGAAATGTTCCAAGCTGTATTGGTGGGCAATGATGTCATTTGTCGTGGCTACAATTGTCCGCGAGAGGTGCAGCACGCCAATAAAAGATTGGTACGGATGTTGTCCTCAAAATGACGTGTCGCTGGCTGATTTTTATTGTGAATTTGCTGATGGAAAGTTCGATGAAGATCCCGTGAGTGACGACGATCGACAGTCGTTCGTCAAAGTGATGGTAGGCAAATCTAAAACTGAACTGACTAAAGTTTCGTCGGCCTCGACGATATCAGCTGTTATTCTTCACCTTGGGTCGTTTATCAAATACATTATTTCGCCAGCAAAACAATCTGTCAATGACGTCAAACCAAACAACGAACCGTCAAATGCGTTCAATATTCTCATGGCCTCTGCCGTTGAAAAGTCGAAGCCGTCCAGTCTACCTGATGAAAATCATCAAGGAAAACATCGACTGAAAAATGACATTCTGAAATGGTTGGAAAAAAACTGTTTGGGATGGTCACAAGATTCGGTGAATTCACTTGGGTTACCATTTGTAAATACACTGGCCAGTGCTATTTGGTACATAGATAGAAACCATGAGACACTGAAAAATAGAGGATGTGTAGTTCCAGTTGCCATACAACATTTCTCTGGCTACAGATTTCCCGAGAGGCAGAAAAAGAGAACATTGAATGAATCGATTCTTCAAAATGATCAGATCAAGGCTCACAGTTCAGCTCTCTTCAATTTGGCAATGGTTTCTTATCTCAAGAGGGATGCTTGGAAGTTTGTCCATTCTGCTGTCCTGGGACTTGCTGAATGTTTACAAAAATATAGCAACTACCTGACTAGTCATGCGAAAAAGGTAAGTACATGTTGGTCTGAGCCCCTATATATACTAGTATACGCTATTCGAAGACCATGTACATTTAAGTTGGATCTATCGAAACGCCCTTTGTTTCTATTACATTTGCCTGGATTTTCTCTTGTATTTTTATCCATGATTGGGTCGATTGGGTATATCTACTGCTACAGTGCATGTCGCTATATTATTACTGTAGCCTCTTGCAATATTCCGTGCAACAGTTTCAGTCTTCAAAAAGCTTAATTTATTACTGGGGATTTTCGAAGGCACCATTTGAATGGTATCTTGTTTACAAGAACAAGCTATTTCAATTTTAACCACAGAATATTTAAGTTGACAGAATATATACATGTACAATATAGCTGAAAATTAATAATATCTTTTCTATTTCAGGTAAAGGAAGACCATGCATCGATTATTCATAAATGAGAAAGAACATTTCAAGATTCTTCACAAGTCCAACATGACTAATCAAACTGTTTCTGCACGATACCATAGTTAACATAGTTCGCTTTTAAAAATTGGGGAGGGTGAACCAATTTTTGTGAATGACTTTACTCCAGTTGATCACAGACGTCGTTATGAATTTGTACATGAAATGCAGGTTCCTTGTAAGGCAGTCCTTTACACTCACACAGGCAGTGGTCCTACAAACTTTCATTTTTTATGGAGAGTATCAGAATTCAGTGAACAGGATGAACTGATAAACGAAGCCACTACCAAATCAAAAGAAATTATAAGGGAGCTCCCAAAGTACCATAGCAGGGCACTTAGAAAAGAGTTCATACAGTGCTTTGGACAGGCTACAAATTGCAAAGCAGCTTTCCTTCGTGAAGCATATCATAGACTTACTGGTGATTGTTCTTCACCTGAAACAACTAAACAGTCAGCGGTTGATGATCGGATAAATAAAATTCTAGACGAGGAAGATCCTGAGCTCATTTGGGACTTGCGTGAGAAAAACAGTGGTCGACCTGAGCAATATTCAGTATTTTTGGAGCAGTGTCAATCATATATAAATTCATCAGTCGAAACAGCAGTAGACGAAAGGCGACACGATACAGTCCAAGATGACGATGTCATCACTCACCTTGCCACTGCATTAAGTGTCCGGGATTTATATGATGAAGTCTGCAAAACATGTCCTGACGGTACACCAATTCCTTGTATCCAGTGGCTACGGTTACAATTTTGGCCACGGCGGCCTTTCGCCAAAACTGCAAGCCACTACACTGGAAAATTAAAGGTTAAGTTCATGATTCAAGCTCGCCAGTTCCGGGCACAACATTTAGATGCCCACTATGCCTCAGCTCTTTTCAGATATGAAAAAGAATTTGCGGTGAAATTCAGGGACCATCTAACATTTGTAAGTCCTCATGATAAACACACCATCAAGATAGGAGAACCTGGCTGTCCAGTTGCTTCAGTTGAAAGGGGAAAAAGTGTCATAGTGTCCATGGGAAAGAAATTTGTTGTGTCTGATCATGACTTTACCCGTCTGAGCCTCACCCTTAGTGTGTCGTTAGTAATTGACGTCCCAGAAACAATTGAAGAGAGTTTCCACAGAGGCAGAGTATTTGTAGTTTTGAAAGAAAATGCTTTCCAGCCATCATCACCTATCCGTCATATGACTGAACTGAAACAATTGTTAACTCAACAAATCGGACCGGTGAAGCCAATCCTATCTATGTACACTGATGGTGGACCAGACCACCGTCTCACATATCTCTCAGTCCAACTGTCACTTTTGGCTATCTTCTTGAACTTGGATTTGGACTTTCTATGTGCTGTACGAACGCCACCACAACACAGCTGGAAAAATCCAGTTGAGAGAATTATGAGTGTCCTCAATCTCGCTCTACAGGGTGTTGGTAGTATGCGCGAAGAGGTTGAACATGAACAGGAGCTGAAACGCTGCAATACACTCAAGTCTATCCGAGAGCTTGCAACCAAGATACCAGAAATTAAAGATGAAGTTATTGGTAGTGTCTGTGCCAATAGGAATTTGATAAACTCTATGATACAAAGACTAAAATTGAAAGATCACAGTTTTAAAACTGAGGACCCTGCCTCTGAAGACGAAATGACTGCACTATGGGAAAATGTGTTACAGGTTAGTATAAATGAACAAATTTCAGAATTTGTTGATACATATATTGTGACGATGGAGAGCAATGGCTTGAATATTGATTTGGATACAGACTACAATTAATATGCTACATGTTTAATTTAAACATAGTCATATATTTTGTTTTTCACAATACAAAGTAGTAAAAACTGGACTGTATGATAGGCTATGTTTCTTAAATAGTCACTTGTTTCGTGCTTTGAAAATAAGAGACTGGATTATCTTTTTCATTTCAGATTGATGATTCATTGAGCGTTAATGATCGCACCAAGCAACACATCAGAGGTAAAGAGAAATTCAAGGCCTTTCTTGGGAGTCACTGTAAAGTACGTCAGTACATGTTCAGCATTCTGAAATGTAATGAACTTACCTGCTCTATTTGTAAAGTTCCTCGTTTGCCACCAGATGTCTTCCAGGAGATTCGTCACTTACCTGATCCTACACCAGATGGTAGCAGATACAAACAATTTGATGAATTGTATGGAAAGGTAGGATTTCAGTGTTTAACAAATTAAATGAACCAGGAATGTGCTTTGCCGTGAGAGTATCGCAAAAATGGAAATTTCAAAATCAAACTGAACTCATAAATTTTCTGGCAGTTATTTTAACTCTGCTTAAATGAAATTCAGTTTGTGAATTAGTTTGCTAACCCCACAAAAGATAAAACAGTGATGTTATAACCATGTACATGTACTGTAAGTAAGAAGTTAAAGCTTCATTTTAATTCACACACTAATGTGGTGCTAAAGTCTATTTTAAAACCTTTTTGTTTTGGATTTTGCAGGTAGAAACGACAGAACAGTACCTTCCTTCACTCAGTTCTGCTTTAGAGAAAGGACATAAATGTCCCTTCAATCCAACATCCCAAACTGCCAAGAATGTTGGAACAGTCATTCAGTGTCAGGACTGCGGAAAACGGCGTTGTCTCCACTCACAGAAAAAGTTACAAAAGAAACAGCGTGATGAACTTGAGACTCTTTTAGAAACGTTGCTATACAGCTGTGGTAGTACCTTTAATGGCAGTGCTGTTGATGGTGACGAGGACAATAATGTTACCCAACTGGTGTCTGTTAGGGCCAATTTAGCATGTAATTCAGATATTGAATATTCTTATTACTCGGCAGGGTATGAATTCATTTGTATTCATTGTGGCGTAAAGTAAAAGCTTTATTCCTGAAGTATTGTGTTTTCAGTATATTCATTTAAAAAAAAAAAACCCTCCCTCCCACATTTTTGAAAAAAAAGGACGATCACCAACTATTTTTTTTTTAAGTGGCCTTACAGTGACTATCCATATGAATATAATGAAAGTCAGGAGGAAAATGAAACCAATAGAAATTATCATTTTATTTCTAATTCTTATGAAGAATCTCAAAGACATCTGGCAGAAACACAAAGGCCAGAAGCTGAGGACATTGCTTCTTTGGGCAGTGCAAATCATCCTTCTGCGACTGATCCCTCAGATTTAATTTCTAGGTCAAGTAGACTTGATTATAATGACCATAATACAGGGGGCGCTTCACACAGGACGTGTAAATCAGCTGATGCATCTGAATTGAAGGCAACTGAGAAAACTTCTGACGATATAAGTCACGAATTAGCTATTTTAATAGATGATTTAATGTTTAAGAAAGAAAAAATCGATGAAGAAAAAATTAAAGAGAAATTAGCAAAGATTCTCAGACCTAATAACTGTCATTCATTGGTCACAACAAAAGTTGATGATTTGATGTGGAAAGGACTCCAGAGTAGAACTAAAACGTTTGATTACAAACTACAATTGGTTCAGTCTCAGATTATTAAAGGTGTTACTATTCTGTCAAAAACTATTGACAGTGTCTTGAAACTAAAAGCGAGTATAGGCCAAGGGAAACCAAATCAATCTACGCCTAGTAATAGTAATGTTTCAGATGATAACTCAAGTGCCACACAAGAAAATAGTACTGATAATACTGACTCAAATAATTCAATGTGGACTGTTCTCAATAATGTTATAAGACATGGCATATATGCCATTGAACTTTTCTCTAATGCAAATTTTGATTTAAATTTAAGAAGAAGAGACTGTATCAAACCAGATTTAACAGATGATTACCAAACTATGTTTTCATCATCTGTCCCAATAAATGAATATTTATTTGGTGGAGATATTTCCAAACGTTTGGAAGATATTGACAAGTCCAATAGAGCAGTGAAGAAAGCTATGCCTATGTTTCGATCTCAATCAAACACTGGATTTTACTATCCTGCTAGAGGAGTTAGTCGTGGAAGGGGTAGAAGAAACAATTTT
Source organism: Patella depressa (assembly GCA_948474765.1). NCBI lineage: Eukaryota > Metazoa > Mollusca > Gastropoda > Patellidae > Patella > Patella depressa. Next base: position 33,525,861 of record OX419717.1, on the reverse strand, counting down.
CAACGAAGATCTCAATACAGATCTAATCCATATCCTCCTCAAACTTCAAAGTATTTTTTAGGACGAGGCCGGGGAAGCAGTGCTCCCATGAAGTTCGACAACAAGAAACCGAGACGCTCCATATAACCTCTTCGGGTAATGATAAAGAGGTTGGTAAACATAACTTTACGTTAATTGATAAAGGCTGTTTTAAGGCTGGCCGTCTTAAACATTTTATAGCAAAGTGGAAGGAATTAACAAATGATGCATCTATATTAGATATTGCTACTGATTGTCATGTTGAATTATATGACAATAATGTGATCACTCCTTATTGTAGACCAATTGTTGTCAATAAGATAAGCACGAAGAAATTATTATTGATACTGAAATTTCTCGATTATTAAACTTAGAGGTTTTAGAAATAACTAATCATAGTGAAGGAGAATTTTTGTCTCCTATTTTTATTCGGCCAAAGAAGGATGGTTCATACCGTATGATCTTAAATTTGAAAGATTTCAATAAGAATGTCGAATATTATCATTTTAAAATGGAAAGTGTTCATACAGCCATCAGATTAATGAAGCCTGGTTGTTTCATGTCTTCAGTAGACTTAAAAGACGCATACTATTCTGTGCCTATCGCAGTAGAGCATAGAAAATTTCTTCGATTTTGTTGGAAAGGTACTTTATATCAGTATACATGTTTTCCCAATGGATTGGCTTGTTGTCCAAGAAAATTCACCAAATTAATGAAGCCGGTTTTTGCGAAACTTCGGGAGTTAGGCTATGAAAATGTTGCTTATATTGATGACTCATATTTACAAGGAGATACCTTTGAGGAATGTAATGCTAATGTAAAAGCTACTGTTGATTTATTACAAAGTGTTGGCTTTATTATTAATGAGCATAAATCTGTATTTTATCCTTCACAAACAATTGTATTTCTTGGGTTTCTGCTTGACTCAAAATCTATGACAGTCAGCTTAACTCCACAGAAGGCATTAAATTTACAAGTTTTCTGTAAACAAATTTTAAAACAAAGATCTGTTAAAATTGTCGACCTTGTTAAATTAATTGGTTTGATGGTCTCAAGTATTCCTGGAGTTGAATATTCCAAATTGTTCTATCACTCTTTAGAAAACCTCAAGATAGATGCTTTAAGGCAAAATTATGGTAATTTTGAAGCATTTACCACCTTATCTGATACAGTTGTTTCTCACATAAATTGGTGGATTGATAATATTATATCATCCAAAAAACATATTATCCATGAGAAACCAACTAAATTTTTGTATTCAGATTCCTCAAAAGTTGGATGGGGAGCACATCTTGGCACAGAGAATCCAATTACTACCGGTGGAAGATGGTCCCCATTGGAGAGTGATTTGCATATCAATGAATTATAGTTAAAAGCAGTGTTTTTTGCTTTAAGATCCCTCTGTTACACTTTCACAAATATACATATACGTATTCATGTTGATAATACAACTACTGTATGTTATATTAATAACATGGGAGGCAGTAGATCACGTGCATGCAATGACATAGCACATGAAATTTGGTTATGGTGTATTGAACATAATATTTGGATTACTGTTGCACACTTACAAAGAATGGCATTTGGATATAGAAGTATTCAGGAAAATCACAAATATTTTTGGTGTTTTTGATATTGATTTATTTGCATCATCAATGAACAGTCAATTAGACATTTATGCATCCTGGAGGCCAGATCCACATGCAAGACATATAGATGCTTTTACTGTTAATTGGCATAATATGTTTTTTTTATGCTTTTCCACCTTTTTGTATTATTGACAGATGTCTTCAGAAAGTTATAGAAGATCAAGCAGAAGGGGTTCTAATTTCTAATACTTCCTCTATGGACAATGCAAGCTTATTACCCACGAGTAATGTCATTATTAATAAATGTTCCACTCATGCTTCCACGGAAGAAAAGACTTTTAACACTTCCAGACAAAGAGTGCATTCATCCTCTACATCACAAACTTCAGTTGATAGCATGTCACATTTCTGGCATAGCCTACAAAGCCAAGGAGTTCCGTCAGAATCTAAACAAATCATGTTACAGTCCTGGAGAATCTCAATCCAAAAACAATATAGTGTGTACATCGAAAAATGGCTATCATTCTGTAGTGAAGGGAACTGTGATCCATTTCAGACAAATATAACTAATGTGTTATCGTTCTTAACGAAACTTTATAATGATGGCTTAGGATACAGTGCCATAAATACAGCCCGTAGTGCTTTATCAAACCTTTTATGTGATACCAATTCATCAATTGGTACTCATCCTTTGATAGTCCGATTTATGAAAGGTGTTTATCAAGTTAGACCAACACAATCAAAGTATGTTGATGTTTGGGATGTGAAAGTAGTGTTTGATACTCTAAGACAATGGGAAAATAATGATGACTTATCTTTAAAATATTTGTCATATAAATTAGTAATTTTAATAGCTCTTGTTACTGCACAAAGGGTGCAGTCTATTCATATGTTAGATATAAAAGAAATGGAAATGAATGACCATGGTGTTGGTTTTCGTTTAGGGTTACTAAAGCAAAGTAAGCCTTCTGTATGTTCTAGTTTTTTGAAGTTATATCCATATTCTTCTGATGTTAAATTATGCGTGGTTAACGCATTAAAATCATATTTGAATCAAACTGAATCTTTGAGAGGTGATCAAACTAAATTATTTATAAGTTATTTAAAACGTTACAAGCCAGTAAGTAAAGCTACAATTAGTAGATGGATAAAAACAATGTTATCATTATGTAATGTTGATGTGTTGAAATTTGGTGCTCATAGTACAAGGAGTGCATCTACATCTAATGCATTAGATATATCTGTTCCAATATGTGATATTCTGAAAACTGCCGGTTGGGCAGGAGAACAGACATTTGCTAAACATTATAATGTACCTATAAACAATCTACAATCCAGTAATGAAAATTTTGCTACCTCAATCATAAACAGTGTTGTAGATTAATGTAATTATGTATAACAATCTAGATATGAAGGTACATGTTTGTTTTGTTATAAATAGTGTTATAACAAGCCAACAGTGAGGCTGATGTCCCCCGCCGAAATCCCAAAATAAATAGATGACACATATTAATTAATAGCACATTTATTTTTTTCAAACGTATCGCCCAATCAAACTGAACACGAAGTGTCGTCCAAAAATTGCTTATCTCTGCCTACCGTAAGAAGAAAATGCTCATTTTCGAACTCCATCAAGGCATTGACCTAATAAGCATACACACCAATTTTGAACATTTTAACTCAATTCGAAGGAGAGTTATTGTGTTCCAAAGTCTCGGCAAATCAAATTGCTTATCGCTCTGCTTACCCTGAGCAGAAAATGCTCATTATCGATCTTAGTCAAGGTATTACTGTAATGAAACTATACACCAAGTTTCATCACTCTCACTTAATTAGAACTAAAGTTATCGTGTCCCAAAGCATCGACCAATCAAATTGCTTATCTCTGCCTACCCTAAGCGGAAAATGCTCATCTTCGAACTCCATCAAGGCATTGACCTAATAAGCATATACACCAAGTTTGAACATTTTAACTCAATTAGAAGGAGAGTTATTGTGTTTCAAAGTCTCGACCAATCAAATTGCGTATCGCTCTGCTTACCCTGAGCAGAAAATGCTCATTATCGAACTTAGTCAAGGTATTACTGTAATGAAACTATACACCAAGTTTCATCACTCTCACTTAATTAGAACTAACGTTATCGTGTCCCAAAGCATCAACCAATCAAATTGCTTATCTCTGCTTACCCTAAGCGGAAAATGCTCATCTTCGAACTCCATCAAGGCATTGACCTAATAAGCATATCCTCCAAGTTTGAACATTTTAACTCAATTAGAAGGAGAGTTATTGTGTTCCAAATTCTCGACCAATCAAATAGCGTATAGCTCTGCTTACCCTGAGCAGAAAATGCTCATAATCGAACTTAGTCAAGGTATTACTATAATGAAACTATACACCAAGTTTCATCAATCTCACTTAATTAGAACTAAAGTTATCGTGTCCCAAAGCATCAACCAATCAAATTGCTTATCTCTGCTTACCCTAAGCGGAAAATGCTCATCTTCGAACTCCATCAAGGCATTGACCTAATAAGCATATACACCAAGTTTGAACATTTTAACTCAATTAGAAGGAGAGTTATTGTGTTCCAAAGTCTCGACCAATCAAATTGTGTATCGCTCTGCTTACCCTGAGCAGAAAATGCTCATTATCGAACTTAGTCAAGGTATTACTGTAATGAAACTATACACCAAGTTTCATCACTCTCACTTAATTAGAACTAAAGTTATCGTGTCCCAAAGCATCAACCAATCAAATTGCTTATCTCTGCTTACCCTGAGCGGAAAATGCTCATCTTCGAACTCCATCAAGGCATTGACCTAATTAGCATATACACCAAGTTTGAACATTTTAACTCAATTAGAAGGAGAGTTATTGTGTTCCAAAGTCTCGACCAATCAAATTGCGTATCGCTCTGCTAACCCTGCTTATTGCTTATCTCTGCCTACCGTAAGAAGAAAATGCTCATTTTCGAACTCCATCAAGGCATTGACCTAATAAGCATACACACCAATTTTGAACATTTTAACTCAATTCGAAGGAGAGTTATTGTGTTCCAAAGTCTCGGCAAATCAAATTGCTTATCGCTCTGCTTACCCTGAGCAGAAAATGCTCATTATCGATCTTAGTCAAGGTATTACTGTAATGAAACTATACACCAAGTTTCATCACTCTCACTTAATTAGAACTAAAGTTATCGTGTCCCAAAGCATCAACCAATCAAATTGCTTATCTCTGCTTACCCTGAGCGGAAAATGCTCATCTTCGAACTCCATCAAGGCATTGACCTAATTAGCATATACACCAAGTTTGAACATTTTAACTCAATTAGAAGGAGAGTTATTGTGTTCCAAAGTCTCGACCAATCAAATTGCGTATCGCTCTGCTAACCCTGAGCAGAAAATGCTCATTATCGAACTTAGTCAAGGTATTATTATAATGAAACTATACACCAAGTTTCATCACTTTCACTTAATTAGAACTAAAGTTATCGTGTCCCAAAGCATCAACCAATCAAATTGCTTATCTCGGCTTACCCTAAGCGGAAAATGCTCATCTTCGGACTCCATCAAGGCATTGACCTAATAAGCATATCCACCAAGTTTGAACATTTTAACTCAATTAGAAGGAGAGTTATTGTGTTCCAAATTCTCGACCAATCAAATTGCGTATAGCTCTGCTTACCCTGAGCAGAAAATGCTCATTATCGAACTTAGTCAAGGTATTACTATAATGAAACTATACACCAAGTTTCATCACTTTCACTTAATTAGAACTAAAGTTATTGTGTCCCAAAGCATCAACCAATCAAATTGCTTATCTCTGCTTACCCTAAGCGGAAAATGCTCATCTTCGAACTCCATCAAGGCATTGACCTAATAAGCATATCCACCAAGTTTGAACATTTTAACCCAATTAGAAGGAGAGTTATTGTGTTCCAAATTCTCGACCAATCAAATTGCGTATAGCTCTGCTTACCCTGAGCAGAAAATGCTCATTATCGAACTTAGTCAAGGTATTACTATAATGAAACTATACCCCAAGTTTCATCAATCTCACTTAATTAGAACTAAAGTTATCGTGTCCCAAAGCATCAACCAACCAAATTGCTTATCTCTGCTTACCCTAAGCGGAAAATGCTCATCTTCGAACTCCATCAAGGCATTGACCTAATAAACACATACACCAAGTTTGAACATTCTAGCTCAATTAGGAAGAGAGTTATTGTGTCCCAAAAAGTGTGACGGACAGACAGACGGACAGACAGAAGGACAGACAGACGGACAGACAGACAGACGGACGAACCCATTTTAATAGTCCCCCAACTTTCTTCGAAAGGCGGGGGACAATAAAAATCTAAATAATAATCATTTCAATTATTATAGTTTCCAGTGGGCAAATTTTTTGCTGTATGTGTTGAAAACTTGTATCCATCTGCTTTGAAATCTCACGTGATCTCATAATGTTAATATTGGGTGTTGAAAAATTAATAAATTAAACGATACTTACGTAGTAAGTTGAAGTTTGATTATGATTTTTCAACACCATATTAACATTAGAGATCAAGTGCCCACCCTGCTTTGGTATTGGACCCTACCCTTTGCAGTATTTTCATACTTTCTAAACTGACACACTTGTTTCACTGATTGATGTTGAAAAATAGATAGTCTAAAAATCAGCAGATTATTTATTTCTATAGTGTGAACTATTTATTATTAGCTGTCTACAAGTTTTGTTGAAAACTGACTCTCGCTGGCAAGCATACGACACACCCGTGCTTGCCTACTCCATGATCAAACACGATAGCAGATGGCTTCCATCTTGTTTACTGACGGTACTACTTATTTTAAGACAGACTCGGCTTTCCAATTTATAATATCTACGTCATTGGGGATTTCCAATTTATACTCACTGGTTGCTATGACCCGCTATGGCGTTGTCTAGAAACGCGCGTGCTCGCGTTAGTTTAAAATTTTTGCTATACGTTTAACATGGACTATTTGATGTAATTTGCCTGATTTGATTTGGCCCCATTTCCATAAATTTAGGTTGTTTTTTAGAAATTTTTAGCAAATGTTAATCTTAGGTGTTTTTTAATTCTAGCCGAAGTAAATTTTTTTACAATTTATAGCGAGTTAAGTTATCGTCTCTAAGAGGCGGGCGTAGTATTTTAAATGGCGGCCATTTGCCATCATGTGTATTCTTGAAGTAGGTACACATGATGTAATCGTATGGCTGGCAAGATGCAATCTCACTTGATCTCTAATGTTAATATGGTGTTGAAAAATCATAATCAAACTTCAACTTACTACGTAAGTATCGTTTAATTTATTAATTAAATAGATATTACCAGTAAGCCCTTGCTAAGCTAACTGACCGTGCCACTCATCGACAATAGACCCAACCTTATTTTTCCCAGCATTATGGAAGATTAGATAAAGAGATGGTGTTCTCATTATAATAAAGCAAGGCCTGTAATGGGCAGATTGGCTCTTGCACAATGTATGTTTAACTTGCGATAAATTGATTATTTATCATTTAATTAAGAAAGCAAAACCAAAATCGGCCATCAATGGTATTTGTAGATATTTGCTAGCTTGAATTCAATTGGATTTTTAAAAACAAGGCCTGTCAAAAGATTGACCAGTTTTTATCGTTTGCATTGGACGCCGAACGCTGAAAATTTTCGATTCATCATATCTTATTCTTTGTAAATACTGAACATAAATGAAACTTCTTTGGATTCATATGCCTTTTAGCGATTTAAATTTTACAAATGATGATTAGCGGTTTTAATAATCCTTGAAGGGATAATGGCAGCCATGTTGATTTTCCCACTTGTGCACCCTAACACAACAAGTGTGGTAATTACTATTTTCTAGTGGGAAGTACCATATTCCCGAACGGTAACGAATACAGCATTAAACACATACATGTAGTAACTAGTAACTTGTCGAAAAATTCAAGGGAGATTGCGATACGTGAGCGTACGTACTCGAGTTTTTTTAGAATTTGTTCTTCTACTATAATTTATTTTCCAAGTTTGCATTTTACCGGTACTTAGAATTATAACCCGTGAGAATAATTGTTTTAGCTTTATATACCAATCAAGACATTAAAATTTAAATTTCTCGAAGCACTAAATGTACAGGCGGAGGAATAATGTACTGGTAATGGGGTTTGTTTGTAAACAAATTTATAATAACTAGACCTACCTATCTGAAATTATTATTTTATATTTTACTGAAAGCTTACTCTATTAACATAAAATAAATAAGATAAGCACACAGTAATAGCCTCTAGAAGACAAAGGTAATTTTCTGTGGGAGAACAAGCCAACAGTGAGGCTGATGTCCCCCGCCGAAATCCCAAAATGAATAGATGACACATATTAATTAATCGCACATTTATTTTTTTCAAACGTATCGACCAATCAAACTGAACACGAAGTGTCCTCCAAAAATTGCTTATCTCTGCCTACCGTAAGAAGAAAATGCTCATCTTCGAACTCCATCAAGGCATTGACCTAATAAGCATACACACCAATTTTGAACATTTTAACTCAATTCGAAGGAGAGTTATTGTGTTCCAAAGTCTCGGCAAATCAAATTGCTTATCGCTCTGCTTACCCTGAGCAGAAAATGCTCATTATCGATCATAGTCAAGGTATTACTGTAATGAAACTATACACCAAGTTTCATCACTCTCACTTAATTAGAACTAAAGTTATCGTGTCTCAAAGCATCAACCAATCAAATTGCTTATCTCTGCCTACCCTAAGCGGAAAATGCTCATCTTCGAACTCCATCAAGGCATTGACCTAATAAGCATATATATATACACCAAGTTTGAACATTTTAACTCAATTAGAAGGAGAGTTATTGTGTTCCAAAGTCTCGACCAATCAAATTGCGTATCGCTCTGCTTACCCTGAGCAGGAAATGCTCATTATCGATCATAGTCAAGGTATTACTGTAATGAAACTATACACCAAGTTTCATCACTCTCACTTAATTAGAACTAAAGTTATCGTGACTCAAAGCATCAACCAATCAAATTGCTTATCTCTGCCTACCCTAAGCGGAAAATGCTCATCTTCGAACTCCATCAAGGCATTGACCTAATAAGCATATACACCAAGTTTGAACATTTTAACTCAATTAGAAGGAGAGTTATTGTGTTCCAAAGTCTCGACCAATCAAATTGCGTATCGCTCTGCTTACCCTGAGCAGAAAATGCTCATTATCGAACTTAGTCAAGGTATTACTGTAATGAAACTATACACCAAGTTTCATCAATCTCACTTAATTAGAACTAAAGTTATCGTGTCCCAAAGCATCAACCAATCAAATTGCTTATCTCTGCTTACCCTAAGCGGAAAATGCTCATCTTCAAACTCCATCAAGGCATTGACCTAATAAGCATATACACCAAGTTTGAACATTTTAACTCAATTAGAAGGAGAGTTATTGTGTTCCAAATTCTCGACCAATCAAATTGCGTATAGCTCCCCACATAACAACATGACGTTACTTTTACGTAAAATTTACGTAAAAATGGTCAGTCAGTTTACCATCAGTTTGCTCATCTTCTTAACGAAAATGTAACGTAAGGAAATGATGTTAATTTAACGTAAAATTTACGTCATTTTTACGTTATATTTACGACATTTCCTGACGCAAATCTAACGTCAAGTTTACGTCATATTTTGACATAAATCTAACGTAACGTTTACGTAAAGTTTACGTTAGATCTACGTCAAAAAATGACAAAAACTTTACGTTAGATTTGCGTCAGAAAATGATGTAAAAATAAGGTAAAAATGACGTAAACTTTACGTTAGATTAACGTCATTTCATGACATTACATTATCGTTAAGAAGATGAGCAAAATGATTGTAGCCTGACCAACCATTTTGACGTAAATCTGACGTAAATATAACTTAAATTTTTGACGTTAATCTAACATGATTTAAACTAACCGACCATTTTATGGAAATCAGGGTCATGATCCTCAAAGTAAAATGTTGGCTCAACTAACCTGCAGACCCGGGATTGGTACATGCATTGACTGAGAATCAGGATTTCAGAGCAGTAGGACTTTAAACCCCATTTCATTTCATTATATATCTAACATTGGGGGGTTGGGATGGCCTAGTGGACTAGAGTGCTGCGCTTCGACCTCTAGCTGGCCGGTCACCTCTGGCTTGCGGCTGCGGTTTCAAGCCCTGGTGTGAACGTATGTGGCACTCCGGTTTCCTCCCATTGCTAAAGACCCCTACGCGCAAGCAAATTATTGAAATAAAATGAAAACCATATGTTAGTCCCGAAATGACCTAGTTTGTGTTGAGTGGACATTAAACCCAATTTTTCTCTCTCTCTCTCTCTATCTGACATTAAATTTCAAAATTTACATCACTTTCTTTTGTGAATCTTTAATGAGTTTGTACAAATATAACCCTTGAAATGTTAACAGTCAACCAATAACCTTTTGAAATCGCAAATTCATATAATTACAACAAAAAGTCAACATAATATCTAAATTTTATTTTAAAAAAAATTTAAAAAATACAATTGTTAACAGTAATCATACATCGTGAAATAGTGATAATTGACAAGAATACAAACAGGGTGACCATACACAAACCATAACTATAAACATTTGTCTCTGCAGCAGGGCTACGGCATACTCTTATATCTTTTATAAAATTCCATCAAACTGCCAAGAAATGTTTCACACATACATCAAAGTGTACATAGTACTTTGGTTTTTGTCCCATTCGTATGACTAGTCACCTATCCATGTCAGGTCCTCTTTCCTGCATCACTGATATTTGAAAATGTCCAAGAAAAAGGTCTACATTAGTCTTGTGGAAGTGTTGATATGCATATCAGAAAGGAAAACTGGGATATTGACCAAATTTGGCCAAAACCTTTATGTGTAGCCTATCTTGTTTGCTCAAGGCACTGATGGAATGAAATGAAATGGGGTTTAACGTGGCTAATGAAAATCGACATACTCTATACAGTGTGCCATCAGGGAATTTTGTCCAGGCAGTGGCTAAGGCCTACTCCTATATCGCATTCGAACTGCCTGGTGATCTTTTACATGCACACCAATGTGTTCACAGACGCACGGTCATTCATACCATCCAACGACTAGACAGCTAAGGCCTACTCCTATATCGCATTCGAACTGCCTAGTGATCTTTTACATGCACACCAATGTGTACACAGACGCTCGGTCATTCATACCATCCAAACGACTAGACAGCTTTCCTTGTCACGCCCTTTGTTTTGGGGCAGGGCACTAGATCCCTGCATTGGAAGTGAAAGTTCATCCAGATTTTCCAGCGTTATTTCCTCTTGTCAGTGATGCAGGAGGGCCTGACAAGACAGCTGTCTATTCATTCAGATGGTAAAGAAAAACTGAGGCCATGTATACACATTGGCATACCCTTGACAGTTGGAATTTGATATGAGTAGGCCATAGTGCAAAATTTCCCTTATAGCATGTATGGCATATGCCTGTCTTCATTAGCCCAGTTCAGAACAAAACAGTAGGTCATTACACTCTATTTTGTTTCATTTCATTTGGCTAGCCACAACACTGTTTTTTCACCCAAGACCACATAAATACTTTATTTCGCACTTGTCATTTGTTATTATATCACAGGAGGTTAATGCCTTGAAATTCCCGATAAAAGTTTTGTAAACGTTATTAGCACTCGCTGCCAAGCATGGAACTTAAAGCTATAATATTATTAATTCAAACATGTATCAACAAGTCTTCCTGTGGTCCAATAAATATTTTGATCGAATTTTTTTATCAAATGTGAATAAATTGGTTAACCAGTTGCAGTTAGTTTTTTGTTCCAAATAGCATATCTACATTTATTAAATGTATATGAAAACAGCCTTGATTCCCTTGTCATCGTGAGAGTAGGGTGGATGAGAGCACTTTTCACCATAACGTCCACCATCATCATTGAGTCCAGTGGTATGGCATTGATCCTACATTTGTACAAGGAGTAAGCTGGTGTCACCTGGCTACCATTTACGTAAACAAAGCCTTCAAAAAATCTTTTTGTAACTTCTTTCACATTAGTACCATCAATATTGCTCAAATTTAGGATCTGTAAAAAAGATTTTGCTTAGAGATAGAATAAAGAACATATTCAAAGTGAAAAATGTTTGATTCCCGTGATTTTGAAACAGGATGTTTTTCGATTAAAGTAGTTTAGATTGTGTATAAATCGTGCAGCTACAAAGTTTTACATTCAGAAAATAACAGGCCATCTAATCTTGTGACTTTGTTTTACTGTTAGGTTTTTTTTAGCATTTTTACGGTGATTGTGTAAAATTGTCAACGGCCATTATTTTCTGAATTTGTAGTTCTACAAATTATATTTAGACGGATGTTTGTATGTAAAAAAGACACTTACTTTCCTATATGCTTCTTCTAACTTTAAATCAGGGCACCATTTCTTTTTTGTGTGAAATAAATAGTATTTTGTCCAAAATCTCCGACATTCAATCGCTTTTGGGCGCCATCTTGCTATACCCACAATTCCGTTCGCTTTTAATATTCCCCACACGGAAGCCGTCGATACGTATTTTTTTTGATAATGGAATCTATAGAATGTAATCTGTTTCTGTGCGCTCTGCTAGATTTTATATTAGCTATACTTAATATTATACGAATAATCCAATAGAGAAGTTTTAATTTTCAGATGTCTTTTATCGGGGACGATATGTCGACAAGATCTATAAATTCCGGAAATAACTGGTTCGAACTGGTTCTTGACTCAAAGTGAAAGTCTTGTAAAATGTGTTTTCGGTTGAATTTGATTGTACATTCCAATTCACCCCTATTATTATACGTGGCCCTATATACATTAAACTTTATAAGCTTTATATTTGTCGGGTTTTACACCTTATATATAATAATAAATACAAGCGTAAAATTTAAAAAATCTGATATAAACAAACCAACGAACGAGTCTGGGCGTCATGGCCTTTTTCATAAACCGCCACAAGAATTTAAATCATTAAATTTAATGTTTTAATCAGATAAGATTCATTCTAAGAACATATTATTATATTATATGGGAAGATGTAAAGACAAGCTAAAATCTTTTAATCAACCCATCTCCTTATAATATTGGGTCATACAAAATGAAAATACAAAATGTATACATATATTTTGACTTTAACATTGACTTTCTAGTTTTTTAAGGATGATTATTATAAAATATAAAAAAAGGGTTGGCATACGTGTATGTTGCTCCACAACATTTGGGCTGGAAGATCTTTCAGGCAGTGCAAAAATTACGTACTGGTATATAATATTTGTGGAGATTTTTGTTTTACCTTACATCTAAATGACCTAGTTTATGTTGAGTGGATATTAAACCCCATTTTTTTTCTCGCTCCCTTTTTGATGGTGCCACAGCCAGTTTTTTGTCTGTGTGGGTAAGACGCTGTCTCGTTACCCTGGAGGTCGGGTGTTCGATCCCTGCATTGGCTGGGAAAGTTCATCCAGATTTTCCGGGGTGGTTTCCCCTTCAATGATGCAAAATGGAGGGCATGACAAGTACAATAACTGTCTAGTCGTTCGGGTGAACGAAAAAAAAACCTGAGTTGGAGTTTGATATATAAGAGTAGGCCGTAGTGCCGCTGTCTGGGCAAAATTTCCCTATAGGCCCATCTTTATTAGCCCAGTCTATGAGCAGAACAGTAGGACGTTAACCTCATTTCATTTCATTCCATCCAGATTTCCTGACGAGGTTTCCCCTTGTCATTTGAATGGGACAAAAAACCTGAGGTCCTGTGTACACATTGGCGTGCACGTAAAAGATCCCTTGACAGTTGGAAGTAGGCCATAGTGCCGCTGCCCAGGCAAAATAACCCTCATAGCACACACACTATATGATGTAGACTCGTCTTCATTAGCCCAGTTTACGAGTAGGACGTTAAACCTTGTTTCATTCAATTTAACTTTTTTGTTAATTTTTGTCTATAAATAGTCTACAGGTTCCAGTTAGTAACAGTTTTATGATTCCCCCATTGTACCTCTTAATTAAATAACCATACCAGTGTGTGCACATTTTACCAATTGATAAATAATCAGAATTGTTTCATGTCTGAGTCCCAGAGGCAGAGCCACATCAACTTTTCGTGTTTTTTTGTTGTTTTTTTTAACTTGGTATATTTATTCCTCATGCCGTAAGGATATTAACAACTATCAATTTCGGTGCATGGCTCAACACAGGGGTGGTGCCACACCCACTTTTTAATGTTTTATCCATAAATATTATACAGGTTACAATTATTAACAGATTTTGTTCAAGTTGCCCATAAGAACGCTTAAAATTTAGTAAATTTGGTTAACTTAAATGGGTTTTTTTTGATTATGGTTGGATAGCCAACAATCAAAAACTAACATTTATTTAATCGTTGTTATCCTGATATTAAACTGACATTTGTTTACGTAATTGTTAGTATCCCAACATTATAAAACTGACATTCTTTTCTGTTAGACAATGTGGGTAAGGCGCTGGCTCGCTAACCTGGTAGTCGGGTGTTCGATCCCTGCATCTCGATTTTCCAGCGTTGTTTCCCCTTGTCAGTGAAGCGGCCTAGTCATTCGGATGGTCCGAAAAACTCAGGTCCAATGTACACATTGGTGTGTATGTTAAAGATCCCTTGGCAGTTGGAATTCGATATTAGAGTACGCTGTAGTGCTACTGTCTGAGTAAAAGTTCCCTCATAGCACACTGTATGGCGTATGCCCATCTTCAATTAACCCAGGTTAGGTGCAGAAAAGTAGGACGTTAAACCCCATTTCATTGCATTTCATTTCCTATAGAGAACAAGTATTAGGTTTATGTTAGATTCACATTAGAAACTTATGTTAGAATTATGACATAAAACTAACGTTACATTAACGTTAGATAACTAACGTTATGTTAACGTTAGAAAATTAACGTTAGATTAACGTCAGAAAACTAACCATAATCTAACGGTTAGAAACATGACGTAAAATTTATGTTAGATTAACGTTAGAATTATCACCAATAACACATATATAATTATTTTGTCTGAATTCCGACTATTTATCAATTGTTAGACTGTGCACACACTGATATGGGTACTTAATCAAGAAGTATTTAAAGCGACAAAAATTGGTAAGAAAACCGTCATAAAATTTACGTTAGATTTACACCTAGTCATTCGGATGGTCCGAAAAACCCAGGTCCCATGTACACATTGGTGTGCATGTTAAAGATCCCTTGGCAGTTGGAATTCGATATTAGAGTAGGCTGTCGTGCCGCTGTCTGAGAAAAAGTTCCCTCATATGTTAGAATTATGACATAAAACTAACGTTACATTAACGTTAGATAACTAATGTTATATTAACGTTAGAAAATTAACGTTACATTTACGTCAGAAAACTAACCATAATCTAACCGTTAGATACATGACGTAAAATTTATGTTAGATTAACGTTAGAATTATCACCAATAACACATATATAATTATTTTGTCTGAATTCCGACTATTTATCAATTGTTAGACTGTGCACATACTGATATGGGTACTTAATCAAGAAGTATTTAAAGCGACAAAAATTGGTAAGAAAATGGTCATAAAGTTTACGTTAGATTTACGTCATTTTCTGATGTAAAAGTAACCATAACCATTATGACGTAAAAGTAACGTAAATTTAAACGTAAAATTTTACCATTATTGGACGCTAACCATAATCTAACCATAATGACGTAAAAGTAACGTAAATCTAACCATCCATGTTTACTGGGTCTGCTTACCCTGAGCAGAAAATGCTCATTATCGAACTTAGTCAAGGTATTACTATAATGAAACTATACACCAAGTTTCATCAATCTCACTTAATTAGAACTAAAGTTATCGTGTCCCAAAGCATCAACCAATCAAATTGCTTATCTCTGCTTACCCTAAGCAGAAAATGCTCATCTTCGAACTCCATCAAGGCATTGACCTAATAAACACATACACCAAGTTTGAAAATTCTAGCTCAATTAGGAAGAGAGTTATTGTGTCCCAAAAAGTGTGACGGACAGACAGACGGACAGACAGACAGACAGACAGACAGACGGACGAACCCATTTTCGAAGAAAGTTGGGGGACAAAAAATAAATCATGTTGAGTAAAATAGGCCTTATCCAAAAAGGGCGTGGCACTTTGACATTTTCAAATGAGCCATTTTAAGGTTTATGGAAATTACATTTCAAATCTACGAATTGAAACAAATAGTTTTTGGTGGATTATTTTCAAAGTTAATAATAAAAAAAATTAAAATCGACAATAATATGAATCATGTTTTATAAATTCCCAAAACACACACACAACTAACATGATTGTATGTGATATTTCTCAGTAGCTTTGTTACCGAAAATACTATAAAACTACGAAATTAAAGAGATTTAGTTCATCGATATAGATATCGTAACGTTGAGCGAATTGTCAGCGCGTGTTTATTACAGATGATTCCCAAGATGCATTGCGCGTCGCTGTGTTTCTATGGGTAGTAATGCGAGTTGCCACACTGGTTATCTTTACTCTGTGGTATAATGCAGTCCATGGCCAGGCTAAGCATGCAAGTTGGACAATGTAGTAGTCGTAAAAATAGCCTGTTTTATATTCTTACGAGGTCGTCGTAAGAATAGGAGACAGGCTATTTAATTTCGTCGTAAGAATAAAGCATAATTGCCTATTCTTACGATACCCTCTCTTCAAAAGGCTACCACGATCTCGTCGTAAAAATAATGCATTGCCTATTCTTACGACATTCCACTTGCAAACTGCAAAATAGTCCAACTTGCGCATGCGCTACCGGAACTTCCACCATGTCGTAAGAATAGTCCCTCAATAATTCTTACGCCTCGTCGTAAGAATAGCCACGGCGAAAAAAAAAACTACTGTGAAACCAAAGCTTAGTTGAGCCTACTATTTCGAGATAATGTGAAATATTTTATTAGGATATGTTTAAATAATTGATTTACATACCTTGATAAACAAACTAAAATATCTGTTATTTTTCTTTTGTAAAACAAAAGTAATTGGTACCGCGAACTCGTCATTGGTTCACAATCAATGCCTTTCAAGGCATCGTATTTTTCGCCATTATTGCTCAATTGCTGGGTGCATACTGCATGTCACCCGCTAGAGTAGGCTAGACTACCAAAGAAATCGTCGCGAGACTTAGCGGCCTTATTATTATTGCTTGGCGATCATCGAGATTCCATAATTTCAAACAAAATAAATACCACAATTCATCGCCCATCCATCATTTGTAGATGAAAATAGGTTCATTTTGACATGGCATTTGGCATCTATAATCTATGTAGGCCTAGCCTATGCTATGTTATGTACTGTTTCACCGTGGCTATATAATATATTAAAGACTGCCTCGCGAGTCATTCCATTAAATTAGAGAATGGAGATATTAAATTTTACAAACTGGTACTGCAAAACCCGTGAATATGTATGGCAATGGGTTGTTTTTCGACCCATCTTTCTTTCAAGCGTAACGTGAAACGAAGCTGGATCCATTGAGTTAACCGCACGCGACGTCAATAATCAATGCACAAACATGGCGGACCTATTTACATGTCGCGGATCACGTGACGGCCATTAGTCTATTTCTATGGGTCTATCTATATGACGTCAATGGTAAGTAGATTATCAAAGAAATTGTCGTGAGACTTGGCGGCCCTATTATTATTGGTTGTCGATCATCGAGATTCCATAATTTCCAAAAAATACCACAATTCATAGCCCATCCATCCAGTGTCTTTAATTTGTAGATGAAAATAGGTTCATTTTGACAATGACAGGGCATCTATGTAGGCCTAGTCTCATCGTACGCCTGCTTCGAGAGTCATGTCATTAGAGAATGAAGATTATTACGCTCTACAAACTGGTGGTAGAACAAAACCTGTGAGTATGTATGGCAATATGTTGTTTAACGACCCTTCTTCCTTTCAAGCGTAACGTGAAACGAAGCTGGATTCATTGAGTTCACCGCACGCGACGTCAATCAATGCACAAACATGACGGCCATTCTAGTCTATTTATAATAATATTTCCATGGTAATTACTATAGATCAGTGGTCATTGGCGATTGGGGAAGGAGAAAGTATGGCGTTAGTCACATGACCACTGATCTATATACACGTGACACCAGGCCTCCAACATAGGAGATTTCACAGGGTAAGCTATGACTGCTAAGTGCTAGTTAAGATCGCCTTGTAGCTTGTCTATATATCTAGGATATTTAAGCAAGTAAGCGTGTTCCTTCAAAGTTTCGCTATGTTGTAACGGGAGGAGACAAATTTGCCATTACTTAGTTAGCGTCACGTAGCGCTCACAAACGAGTAACGATCCGCGGCGCGTGAACGCAGGCAGTGGCTAAATACCAGGCTCCAAAATACCACGCTCGTCCCTATCCTATTGCTTCTATACAAATGTAACGTGGTACGAGATTTTGGTACCACTTTCTTTTTAATTATGGTGATTTTACCTTTTTAAAAGCCACTTTTGCAAATTACATTAATTATTTAATCAATTTCGATGTTTTATATTATTTATAGATCATATTTACACTTAATGTTAATATAATACAATTCAATCAGTCCGTTAAATAGTAACTATACTTGTTACCTTAAACTGTGTAAGGTAACAATTGGTACAGTCTAAGACCCCTTACGCAAGTTCAAATAGGTTCAAACGCACAATTGTCAACACACATCATTACAGTTTGTATTAAAATTCTATCACAAATAGTGAAGACTGGACCATTAAAATAGTTACTGAACAGTTTTTATCTGCATAGCGCTGTTTATGTTGTAGGCCTAATGACGTATTACGCAACTTGCGGCCATGACGGTCGGCCAGTTGAAATTTTGCGTAGGAGATGAGTTTCATCAAATCATATAATTATGCGGTAAGGCCTCACCTTTATTTCAATAAGAATTGATTTATTATATGTTAAGCTGCGTGCAGTACTGTTTTGGGTCAGTTTATTTGTAAATTAAGCGAGCTATATGCCGGTAAACTTTTTGTAGTCATTTGACTAAAAAACTTGTGCAAAGGAACTCGGTAGGAAAAACCACTACTGCGACTGGAGTAAGACGGAAGACAGCAGTAGCGGAACCATTTCTATCCGTTAAAATAATCGATATTTATATACGGTGTACAAGTTATTGTTACCTATTTAAAAAGGCCCTACGTGGTATATAGCACTACTGCGTAGATATGAAATAAAAACGTGGCAGTTAAAAACGTGGTATAATAAAAAATGAGAATGACACGAAATAATACTGAGTTGATAAGTAAAAAGAACGTGGTACAATAGAATTCGAGGCTGCGATAACAGTACCAAGTTCGTTTCCTGTTTCTAATTCTATACAAAATAAACGTGGTACGCGACTTTGATTTATTTTACATTAATTATATAAAGCTTATTTTTCAAATTATGTTGATTATTTAATCCATTTTGTTGTTTTATAGGCCATATTTTCACTTTATGTTAAGATAAATTACAATACAGATGGCCGATCGGTCCGTTAAAGACCATACAGTTAACAATATTGTGTAAAAAACACCTTGATATCACAGGTACATGGGGACAGGAATGCCCTTATTATATTAGACTATGGCACACCTGACAACTATGTGATTTTTCAAATTTTTTGAGTTTCTGTTTTTTTCTGAACATTTTTTAAATTTTTAATCTTATTTTATCAATATTTGATGCTAAATGATATAATATTTACTATCAAACATGTAATTCATATTTTTAAAAAAAATACCTTCCGATGTATTTATAAAAGAGAAAGGTAAGACACTTTTTTGTTGACGTTTCTTTTCCGTGAGGTACCTCTGTCGCTATTTACTTCAAAATAGTGAATAAAATTGGGTTACAATACAAATCAACTACCCAGTTCCTTTCCATTTTCTTTCGATAAAAACACACGTTTCAGATTTTTAAAAAAAATGAAAAGTCAATTTATTTGCCATAAATCACTCGAGATTTTTTACATTTTATCGACATTTGAGTAGAAATGACAGAAGTGGTAATAAGGGAGACAACTCTGTCAATTAAAGTAACCCGAATGACTCATACGACACACCTTTATTTACGATTTCTTGGAATTCATACGAAAAGGTAAGCCGAATGAAAAATACGGGAAAATCACATGCAGTCAAAAATATATTGAATAAAGGATGAATGTCAAAAATTTGCGTTCAATTTAGTGGCAAATGGACACACCCTGGTCATATTCGGCTTACCTTTTCGTAATGTCGATTAGTAAACCATTACAAACTTCTAACTTTTCTAGCAACCAATTATAAAGAGAAACTTGATTAAATTCGCACATACTCCCAGAATAAAGCTTATTTTGATTATTTTCAATTTAAAATTTGTGCGCCAAAGCTCCTTTTCAAGTATTTTTCATTCGGCCTAATGAAAATGAGTCATTCGGGTCAGATCAGATGACAGAGTTGTCTCCCTTATTACCACTTCCGTCATTTCTACTCAAATGTGAGGTATTAAACTGAATGGAAAATAGCCTAGAGACCATGGTCCGATAATGACGGAAGGGGCAGGGTTTATGCTTTTTAACCAATCGGATGTGAGAAGTAGTAAACGTTTTTTTCCATCCACCGCAGCCTGGTCTTATGACGTCATATGTGGATTGTGGGTTAGGCTTGGGTTAGGGCTAGCCCTGTCTACATCTCGAGACTGTGACGAAATCTGCAGGCCACAGCCCTTATCCTAACCCTTATCCTAACTTATAAGTTATAATTGTAGGCTATCACATTCCCTGTACACTGTGTAACATTTTACTTTTTAGTTGGAGATTTGAGTTCCAGCATATAACTACTTCTCACATCCAATTGGTTAAAAAGCATAAACCCCGCCCCTTCCGTCTCTAGGCTATTTTCCATTCAGTTTAATACCTCCAAATGTACTTTTTAGGGCATTTTTCACAAAAAGATGAAATTACGGTAAAGACAAAATGCGAAAAAAATTTTTAAATGATTTTAGTTTCCTTGGTTTTAAATGAAGCTCTGTTCAATGCAGATGTTGTATCTCAATTTTGAATGCAAGAAGCCAATATGTTAATGAATAAATCCACTTTATATAAATCCTAATTAGTCTTTACCATCCACATTACGGTAAAGACATTACGGTAAAGACATACTAGAATACATGGGATATACTACATGGGATAAATTACAACTGGCAGATTCACATAGATTTCTCATAATGAAAAAAAATAGAGTTAATGTTTTACTTTTCTTAACCGATCAGGCTAATGAAGAAGGGCACACATCACGCATTGACTCTTCATCAAATTCCAACTGCCAGAGGTTCTTGTTTTACGTGCACACATGGATTTGATTATCTGAATTACTAGACGCTGTCCTGTGCTACTGACAATGGGTAGGGTAGGGTAGTGTATTGGGACAGGGTAATAGACAATCCTGTTGAAGTTGATACGTCAACACCAGGATTGAACATCAGACCTCATGTTCGGTAGCAAACAGCTGTGACTCAGTGGTTAAGGCACATGCATACTAACAAGGATATCTTGGATTTATTACCAGCGCTGACTGAGAAGGTTCCTCCTGATCTTTTAGCATGATTGTCTCTTGTTATTGGTGCAGGACAGGGTCCCTGGTAAGGAATAGAGTTAAATACAGAGGTTCTGTGTACATTTTGGCGTGCATGTAAAAGAATACTAGACAGAATTGGTAATAAGAGTAAGTTGTTGTGCCGCTGTCAGGGCAAAAAAATCCTCATCTTAATTAGCCCAGTTGGTGCAGAAAACTAGGACGTTAATCCCCGTTTCATTTCATTTCTCAGTAAGTGCACCCTAATTTAAAATAAATTTGGTAACATTAAAGTTGCAATTTCATATTTTCAAGTTATATTTTTTAAAATGTATTAAAATAAAGCCCTAAAATAGAGTGTCTCTCTATACACAGTCCTACCTTGTTAAAGAATAATCCTATAATTCTCTTTTGCCTGTTCAGAAATTGGCAAAAATATCATTTTCAACTTCAAATTCAAACGTTTGAAGATAGCCATTCCATGGGGGTAAATGGAAAAACAAGGGAGGTAATTGTGTTACTTTCTGTGTGACTGATTTTAATGCCTGGGAAATGATGTCCATGATCGTATAATAGTGAGTTGACAACCTTTTGAGCAAAAGACAGAAATAATTATGTTTTGACTTTCTTAGAAAATATGAAATTCCCGCTTTAATTTTAACATAGATAAGTTTTATATGTTACATCAGAGTTTAACAAGTGGTACATAAACGTTTCACAGCTATGGTAAAGGCAACCAGGAGGACATACTGGCATACAAATTGCATTTGGATAAGTGTGACAGAGTTGTTACTGTGAGTGCCAAGGGCCCTAGTGACATCTTAAGCCATGGGCCATATGCAAGCCTATTCTGACCCTGAGTGAGCCAGCACCTTATTTACTGCACATGTTTCATAATATATGTGTATATACGTGTATATTATTATTTACGTAAGCCCATATGCTCTCCACTTACAATCGGAGAACAAACAATCTAAAATCATCTAAAAAGCAAAGATACCACATCTCTCTTTCAATGTTTTCAATGTTCTATAAACTTGCATCAAAGAAAATACATGTATAAGGCGAAATACATGACATAATTTTTAACTTTTAACCTAGTAATGCGTATGCTAACATTCTTATTTAGATATGGAAAACTGGATTTATTTACACATGTAAATGTGCTAACTTATAAAATTTATTTCTTAAAGATACATTATGTAAGATTTAAATAAAGAGCTAACCATTCTGCTATAATAGATCAGAAGTAGATAATGTAAAATGAATAATTTGAAAATTTCATTCAAATTACTCTATTGCGAGCAAAGATATTAGCCTTTGAAGACGTGCGATAATTTCAACCACTGTACTGGTTGTTCGAAGCTAATTCTCGCTCCTTCAATTTTTAGATTAAATCAAAATATGGCTGAACCGTTGTCATCAATTTAATATCAGAGAAATCTGACGCCATAGAGAGTTGATTTTGGTCTGGATCAGTTAATTAATGTCTAATTAATAATTCAGATAAGATTTCAGGCCTGAAGAAAGACCTGCAACAGGCAGATTTAGTACTTGCATAATGTATGTTTAAATACTGTAGTTTGATTTTGTTCTATTTCCACTATTACTTTTCATTTATTGATATATTTTTTATATTAAAGCCGATTGTATTCAGATTTATTTCGTAAACATTTTGACATTTCATAATTTTTATTACTGGATCTAAATGAGCCCAAATAGCAGAAAGACCATGCCTGGTCTCACTACTGACAGTTCTGATACACTTTGTCACCAACTTCTTTAATTCAAGACAATAGGCCTATAGCATGGGGACTCTATGAAAGCATGTGTGTTGCAATTACATGATTAATATCGGTAACTAATTCAGGCAGTAAAGTCTTTTAGTTATTATATGTGTCATTAGCCACAAATAACATCAACAATATAAGTCTAAATTTCACTTAAATCTGTCATTCTTCAAACACAAGTCTTTACCGTAATGCCAATTTGTATACGGTAAAGACAGAATGTTATGGCGGTAAAGACATAGTTTTGTGCTTGGATGTCATAGTTATAAGTACACATATATATGGTCTAAGCCCTGGGTTGAGTGATGTATTTGCTGTATATTCTCAATAATTTATGCTTATTAATGGCAAACTTTGACAATTATTGTAATGTTGGTAAAGACACTCCAAAAGTGCGACATTCAGCTTTCAGAACTTTAAAATTCATGTTCTGTCATTCCATCACATCTTCTGGCTAAGGCTTTATGCTAGAAGGACACGCAAAACAAACTGGCACTTTGAAGTTCAAATAGTGCCCTCTATATCTAAAGGCCTAGTGAATTATCTCCCTTAAAAAAATTGTTATACGGTAAAGACACTGGATTTCAAATTATAGGTTCAAAAATTGATGCCACATAAAAATTTACCTTTGGTTAAACTAGACATATTGTGTGTTTGATATTAAAGCTATGTGCTATATGTTTTAAACCATTTAAATATTTATTGACTTGAATGTCATATTTAATGTTGAAAAAATGATTTTTCTCTCTCTATATAAAAATTTTACCATGTCGGTAGGGACATTTAAGGCTGTTTTTTCCACCGAAGTAAATTATATATTGGTTGTAGAAAGAAAATAGTGTGTGCCCTCCACACCTAACTATATTTCACATATTCTGTGTAAAATTTATTACCATCAGATAATTAAATGTCACAAAATATTGTGTTGACTGTTTTGACTTAATTTTGTGAAAAACACCATTGTTGGAGATTTGAGTTCCAGGTTAAAAAGCATAAACCCCGCCACTTCCGTCCTTATCGGACCATGGTCTCTAGGCTATTTTCCATTCAGGTTAATACTTCCAAACGTCGATAAAATGTAAAAAATCTCGAGTTATTTATGGGAAATAAATTGACTTTACATTTTTTTAAAAATCTGAAACGTGTGTTTTTATCGAAAGAAAAATATATGGAAAGGAACCGGGTAGTTG
Organism: Patella depressa; assembly: GCA_948474765.1. NCBI lineage: Eukaryota > Metazoa > Mollusca > Gastropoda > Patellidae > Patella > Patella depressa. The sequence goes on along the minus strand of OX419717.1, from coordinate 33,501,606 downwards.
ATTTGTATTGTAACCCAATTGTATTCACTATTTTGAAGTAAATAGCGACAGAGGTGCCTCATGGAAAAGAAACGTCAACAGAAAAGTGTCTTACCTTTCTCTTTTATAAATACATCGGAAGGTATTTTTTTTTAAAAATATGAATTACATGTTTGATAGAGAGAGAGAGAGAAATGGGGTTTAACGTCCACTCAACACAAACTAGGTCATTTCGGGACTAACATATGGTTTAATTTTATTTGAATAATTCGCTTGCGCATAGGGGTCTTTAGCAGTGGGAGGAAACCGGAGTGCCCGGAGGAAACCACGAGGTTGAGAAGGCGCCCCTATCTCCATGCCACATACGCTCACACCAGGGCTCGAAACCACAGCCGCAAGCCAGAGGTGACCGGCCAGCTAGAGGTCAAAGCGCGGCACTCTAGACCACTAGGCCATCCCAACCCCCCCTACATGTTTGATAGTAAATATTATATCATTTAGCATCAAATATGGATAAAACGAGATTAAAAATTTAAAAAATGTTCAGAAAAAAACAGAAACTCAAAAAATTTGTAAAATCACATAGTTGTCAGGTGTGCCATAGTCTAATAAGGGCGTTCCTGTCCCCATGTACCTGTGCTTGATATAATAGAATCCGAGGCGGAGATAACCTCATCACCATCGCATTACTTCTTCTATACAATTGAAACGTAGTATGCGACTTTGGTACCACGTCCTTTTCAAGTATTGGGATTTACATTATTTGAAGTAAATTCTGCAAATTGTATTGATTATATGTTCCATTTTCACGTTTTTATACGCATATTTGCACTCTATCTTAAAATAAATTACAATACAAATAGCCGATAGATCGGTTAATGAGCATACGGTTAATAATATTGTGTAAAATTTATTATTATATACATGTACCCTATTTAAAAAGAGCCAACGTGGTATATTGGGTAGATATGAAACAAAATCTAGCAGGTAAAAACGTGGTATAATAAAATGTGAGGATTATGCGAAAGAGCAATGAGTTCATAAGTAAAAAAAATAGTGGCACATAGAACCCGAGGCTGAGATGATCGTACTATACCCTCACCGTACTGGTTCTATACAAACGGAACGTGGCACGCAACTTCGGTTCAAAAAACGTGGTATAATAGAATCCGAGACTGAGATAATCCTACCACGCTCGCCTTATACCGGTTCTATACAAACGGAACGTGGTACGCGATTTTGGTACAAAAACGTGGTATAATAGAATCCGAGACTGAGATAACCGTACCACGCTTGCCTTACTGGTCTATACAAACGGAACGTGGTACGCGACTTCGGTTCAAAAAACATGGTATAATAGAATCAGAGACTGAGATAATCGTACCACGCTTGCCTTACTGGTTTATACAAACAGAACGTGGTACTACGCGACTTCGGTTAAAAAACGTGGTATAATATAATCAGAGACTGAGATAATCGTATCACGCTCGCCTTACTGGTTCTATACAAACGGAATGTGGTACGCGACTTCGGTTCATAAACGTGGTATAATAGAATCAGGGACTGAGATAATCGTACCACGCTCGCCTTACTGGTTCTATACAACCGAAACCTGGTACGCGACTTCGATTCAAAAACGTGATATAACAGAATCAGAGACTGAGATAATCGTACCACGCTCGCCTTATTGGTTCTATACAAACGGAACGTGGCACGCAACTTCGGTACAAAAACGTGGTATAATAGAATCCGAGACGGAGATAATCGTACTGGTTCTATTCAAACGAAACGTGGTGCTCGACTTTGATACAAAAAATGTGGTATAAAAGAATCTGAGAATGAGATAATCGTATCATTGCTTTACTGGTTCTATACAAACGGGGCGTGGTTTGCGACTACAGTACAATAAAATGTTTTATAATAGAATCAGAGACTGAGATAATCGTACAACGCTCGCCTTACTAGTACTTTACAAATGGAAAGCGGTACGCAACGTCGGTTCAAAAACGTGGTATAATAGATTGAGATTACCGTACAACGCTCACCCCGCTGGTTCTATACAAACGGAATGTGGTACGCGACTAAGGTAAAAAATAACGCGGTATATTAGATTCCTAAACTGGGATAATCCTACCGCGCTAGCTTTACTACTTTTATACAAACGAAACGTGGTACGCGAACTTGGCTTATTTCTCAAATTATGTTGATTATTTAATCCGTTTTGATGTTTTATAGGCCATATACTGTACCCCATTTTAAAAAAAGCTTACGTGGTTTATTCGGTAGACATGAAACAAAACGTGGCAGGTGAAAACGGGGTATGATAAAATGTATGGATGATGCGAAAGTTAATAGTTTAAAAATAGTGGTATAATAGAATCAGAGACTGAGATAACCGTGCCAAGCTCGCCCTATACTGGTTCTATACAAATGGAATGTGGTACGCGACTTTGGACCTTTGGTACAAAAAAACGTGGTATAAATAGAATCAGAGACTGAGATAATCGTACCATGCTCGCCTTACTGGTTCTATACAACCGGAACGTGGTACTCGACTTCGGTTCCTAAACGTGGTATAATAGAATCAGAGATTGATATAGTACCGCGGTCGCCTTACTGGTTCTATACAAACGGATTTAAAGTTAGTGGCGAAAGTGCAGGTGTTGACATTGATAGCGTTGAAGAATTCCGCGTGCGCATCCCGTCTATTGTTGAAAGCTATTCTCCTGAAAACATTGTTAATTGTGATGAAACGGGTTTGTTTTTTCAAGCATTGCCAGACCGATCATTATGTGATAAAAAAAATGGGCGCTAAATTGAAAGGGGAAAAATTTCTAAAGAACGATTAACAATCCTATTTTGTTGTAGCGCGACCGGTGAAAAACTAAAGCCTCTTGTGATCGGTAAAGCAGAGAACCCGAGATGTTTTAAGGGAGTGGACAAGACTGCAATGTATTTGTACATCGTAACATGATAGCTTACATATTGGAGTTAATTCCCTTTGACGAATGTATATTGTACGCATGACTATTTAGAATAAACTTAGCTTCCTTGCCTAGCACATGGCTTCGTGACCATCGTTCATTACATGGTATCAGAATAATCCTACAACATCGGCCAGCCCAGATGTTTAAAAGGTGAACATTGAAGCAAAAAAAGGTGCCAAAGACTGTACGCCACAAGTATAAATAACCAATGTCGTCAACAAGGGTTAGAAAGTTGTCTGAATTCAACCCAGCTGAATCCAGTGCCCAGGAATGGGAACTGTAAAAGCGTGATTTTTTTAATACACTTGGATGCACTTGGACTGGACAGCAAACCAGGAAGACGACAGGTAGGAGTCCTCTTATCAAATATGGGAAGAGAATCAGTGAAAATTTATAACTCGTTTATTTGGGCACCAGGCGTGGAAGCGAACGAGGAAAACAACGTGGTCGCACGAGTAGCCGAACACAAGTACGACTTACAGACTGTGTTCAGGAAATTTGATCAACATTTCGGCCTTCACACATACAGAAACATTAAGAGGCAAGAATTTTTGAACACAAAGCGTGAAACAATGTCAATTATGGACTTTATAGCAACGTTAAAACGTAAGGCAGAGCATTGCCAATATGGTGAACAAAAAGAAGGATTCATTTGCGATATGGTGATCAACGGGGTCAACGACCGAAAATGCTCGGAGAAATTAATGGAAATTCCTGCAGAAGTGTTAACACTCGACCGAGTGATACAAACATGCCGTCAAGTCGAACTAACGAACACACATTTAAAAACATTGGATGCTGAAAACCCTACTGTCAACATGGCACGCGCGAGTCGCGGACCGACAAGAAAACCAACCAGGGGTCAAGGTCAAGGGTACAAAGGAGACCATCCGTATTGTGTAAATTGTTGCAGACATCACGAATACCGACGTTGCCCCTCATTAGTCATTCAGTAAAAATTGTGATATTTGTGGTGAAAGAGGGCATTTTAAAAAATCTGATGTTTGTCGTGGTATTTTCCGTAGCAGTTCAACCATGGAAGCGCATACCGGGGCGCAAGAGGACGAGGACGCTTTAACCGACGCGGTCAAGAAGATCGTGCAGTGCATCACGCAGAACATGAAGAAGATTATGGTCGACTAAACGAGATGTTCAGCCATTATTCTACCTATGATGTATTCACCACAAAAACAGGAAAATCACATTCAGATAGTGAATGGACGGTCAACTTGCACGTGTTTGATGAAGAAGTAACGGTTGAAATAGATAGCGGTGCACGATGATGTAACGTAATGTCAGCAGAAACAGCAGCCAAATTCCGAGAAGTAGCCAAAATACACGAAAGTGAAGTACTCATTAACGGTATAAGCGGTAATCCCATCAAAGCGGTCGGAAAGATAACACTGCCATGCACATACAAGAATTCAACACATGACATAGAATTCGAGATAATAAACACGAAGAGAGACTTAAACTTACTTGGCCGAGAAGATAGCACGCGTTTGGGATTAATCGCCAGGGTAAATAGCGTGACGACGCAGGACCTGATCAGAGATTACAGTGACGTCATCGGTGAAGACATAGGATGCCTCCCGGGTGAGTATGAATTCAAAATTGATGATACGGCACAACCGGTGATACACGCGCCGAGGCCGGTACCAGCAGCGATTCGGGATCGGGTGAAAAAAGAGCTTGACAACTTACAGAAATGCGGTATAATTGCCCCAGTCACACGCCCAACCGATTGGGTTAATAGTATGGTGTGCGTTAGGAAGAAGAATGGAAGAGTCCGTATCTGCATTGACCCGCTTGACTTGAATAAAGCTATAATGAGAGAACATTTTCCGATGAACAGCATCGACGATATAGTAACAAGAGTACATGGCAGCAAATATTTCTCAAAGCTTGACGCGAACAAGGGCTACTATCAAGTAAAGTTAAACGAGGAAAGTTCTTATCTAACGACGTTCAATACGCCCTTTGGACGTTATCGGTATCTACGACTACCGATGGGCCTCAAATGTGCAGGAGAAGTGTTCCAGCGAGAAATGGTTACACATTTTGGAGGTGTAGACGGAGTCGAGGTCGTGGTAGATGACATATTGGTACACGGTAGATCACTGGACGAGCACAACGCAAGACTTAGGAAAGTTCTTGACAAGGCTAGGTCAATAAATCTAAGGCTAAACAAAGACAAATGTGAGTTTTCGTAACCTTATTTACGGAAAATTTGATGTTACAATCGAGTCAGATCACAAGCCTCTGGAAAACATAATGCGTAAACCGATTCATACAACGCCTATGCGAATCCAAAGAATGGTGTTGAAACTACAACCGTACGAGTTTAAATTAATATATAGGAAAGGCAAGGACCTAATGTAGGGCTCGCAGACTGCCTCAGCCGATTACCTTTAGACGAAGTCGGAGAGAACACAATAGATCACGAGATAATGGTGCTAACGACCGATACGTTATCGTGTAGTAGTCATGACACAATCGCCGACGCAACAACAAAGGACACGCAATTTCAAATTTTAAAACAGGTGATTAGTCATGGCTGGCCTGGAAACAGAGGTGACGTACCTCTAGAAGCGTTGCCATATTGGGACTACCGTGATGAACTTTCAACATACAACAGAGTGGTATACCGCGGAGAAAGAACGTGCATTCCTGCAGAGTTGAGATCAGCTATCCTCAATATTATTCACAAGTCACACATGGGAATCGTAAAGTGCAAGCAACAAGCCAGAGAACTAGTGTTTTGGCCCGGTATGAATAAGCAGATTGAGGACATGGTGAGCAGATGTGGAGCGTGTCTCATGTACCGGAACAAAGAACCCAAAGAACCGATGATTATTCAGCCGATTCCAACGCTACCATGGAGCAAAGTTGGAACTGATCTATGTGAATACGACGGGCTACATTATTTGATTATGGTCGATTATTTTTCAAATTTCATAGAAGTCGCTCCACTACTACGAGATACCCGAACTAAGGCCGTTATCAAACACCTAAAAGAAAACATAGCTCGTTATGGTATCATGGACACCCTTATTAGCGACAACGGACCGCAATTTGCGAGCATGGAATTTAAAGATTTCATGTCAGCATACGGTATAAAACATATGACATCATCGCCTTTACACCAACAGTCAAACGGACTCGCTGAAAAAGCAGTTCAAACGGTGAAGAACATCATTAAGAAGTGCATACAAACGGGGGATGACGTGTATTTATGTTTACTCGAGTTGAGAAACACTCCTCGCGACGAAGAAATTGGATCGCCAATGCAACGATTAATGGGCAGGCGTGCAAAGACACTACTCCCAATAACGAAACACCTAAGGAAACCCGAAACGTCAAATCCGTCTAAAGTGACAAATCGATTACTACATCATCGACAACACCAGAAGGTCTACTACGATAAGGGAACTAAAGCTAAGGAGGAAATTTATCCAGGTGACGCAGTACGAATTCAAACACCTCAAGGATGGAGACCAGCCGAATTAGTGAAAGGAACGACTTATCCGCGAGCGTACGGTGTCAAAGCAGGTGATCGAGCGAACGAATATCGTAGGAATACAGAACTACTTATGAAAACACGAGAAGAACCACATAGAATTGTTGCGAACGAATCTTCTGATAAAGTTTTATATCCGCAGGGATTAAATATACCACAGAGCGGAATGGACATACCTGTGCCCCCGAGCGAAAACGTAAATAGAAACAAGTTAAACGCGTCCGTGACAGATCCAAAGCAGTCACAAATAAGGGCCAACAGAAATATTGAACAACCATATATGCGAACACGTCGTGGTCGCGAAATCCGTAGACCAAGTTACCTGAAAGACTATATGTGAACTTTTGAAAACATTATGTTAAGCAATATGCAAGTTTTTATACTGTGTTTTGTTTTTGTTTGCTTTTGTTACTGAACAGTTTCTAGTCTACTCATCTAGTCAGCTCATGGAAGAGAGATTTGAATATTTAACTTTGTTGGACATAAATATACCTTAATGCGGTATTTAAGGTTCTGAAATTATTTCATAAACATTTTCGAGTTTAAATGGTTGATGCAACCATATTTCAAGTAAACGTAATTATAGTTTTTCTTAAAAAAAAATTAAAGAGAATGGATGCAATGTATTTGTACATCGTAACGTGATAGCTTACATATTGGAGTTAATTCCCTTTGACGAATGTATATTGTACGCATGCCTATTTAGAATAAACTTAGCTTCCTTGCCTAGCACATGGCGTCGTGACCTAGGAGTATAAATACTCCTTGGTCGTGACCATCGTTCATTACAAAGACCAACCTGCCAGTCACTTGGTCGGCCAATCGCAAAGCTTGGATGACAGGTGCCATTTACTCTGATTGGCTTGAACAACTTAATCGTCAAATGAGGCGTCAACGACGTAACATTCTTTTTTTTATGGACAATGCCCCATCCCATATCTGTGACACATACAGCAATGTAAACATTAAATTTTTGCCACCAAATACGACATCAATTCTACAACCGCCAGACAAGGGACAGGGAAGGGGAATAGCATTCTGGTGATTCGAAGCTACAATATAATAATACTTTCGGTTTTCGAAGTTACAGTAGTTCCGGTTTTGGAGATTCCGACACGCTGTGTGATCCGACATATTGTAACGTCCCCGTACGATGTCGGATGTATACCACTTTTTGTTTAACTATCAAATCAAGGTACTCTCGTATCATCCACATATTTTATTATACCCCGTTTTACTTGCCACATTTTATTTCATATATACCCAATATACCACATAGGGTCTTTTTAAATCGGGTACAGTATATGGTTAATAAAAACATCAAAATGGATTAAATAATCAACATAATTTGCAAAATTTACTAGAAATAATGTAAAATCCCTATAAATAAAAAGGACATGGTACCAAAGTCGCGTACCACGTTCCGTTTATATAGCACTAGCAAGACGAGCGTTAGGGTAATTTATTTTAAGATAAAGTGTAAATATCACCTAATGACCTATAAAAACATCAAAATTGATTAAATGGTCAATATAATTTGCAAAATTAGCTTTATATAATGTAAAAGCCCTATAATTAAATGAAAAAGCGTACAACGTTTCGTGTGTATAGAAGCAGTAATGCAAGCGTGGTATTTAGCCGCTGTCGTGAACGCACAAATAGTTATTTTATTCACGCGAAGCAATTAAAGTAAAAGAAGATTTTAGTGAGAGAATAAGACATTGTTTACCTCGCTAGTGTCAGTATGTGCAGCACAACATACTGTTAAAAATATGCCCCCTTCAGCTACACGGCTTGGCAGATGCCATTAAAATATGGCCAATATGGGTCTAACAATCCACAAATTTACGTAACTTGGCCACATGAAACGAAATGTAGGTGAGCAATAGCAGATGAAACAAACTAGGAATTTTTGAAAAAAATTGATTATAATTAGGCTAGCAGTAGCAATGCAATAAATGCCACGAAGAATCAAAGATTCCATACATCCCCCCTTCCCCCATATTTCTGAAGCAATGGCCCGAGAAATCTCTCTGACCATTGCTGGAATAGCGTCTGTTTCTTGAACTTATGCGGGAGTGTGTCTATTCTTTCCGTTCAATGAAAGCTATCACTTAAGTACAGCAACTTGACAGTCCTTTGTTTAATCTTGGTTTTCCCTAAAACTTTGAACAGTGATTTAAGGTATTCAAAACGGTGAAAGTATGTTCATTTCCTAACAGTATTGTTTACATTTCATTCGACTTGATAGCCTCGTTTGTCATGCAATTAGTTTTACTGCAGTATTCTGCTATGCACGGGTTAATTAGGCATAATAAAATCGTGAGTCATGACGTAACGTTATGTAAACATATTTGGTCCAATATTGGCAGCTAGTGATTGGTTGTGGACGGACTACAGACAAATCAAAATTTAAAACAACAATATCCACTCATAATAGCAGTGTGTAGTTGGATTACCTCTAATCAAACGCAACACTGTGCGGAGTATGCCCTTCCCCCAGCTTACCTAATTTTGTTTCGTCTTAATAATAGTCTTATATGACTGCCTTGTCTAAGTGTGTGTTAGAGAGAGAGAGAGAGAAAAAAATGGGGTTTAACCTCCACTCGACACAAACTAGTAGGGGTTTAACGATACATCAAACAATCGATGCATCACGATAGTTTGACTGTCAATAATATGTTTCGATAAGAGAATAGTAAAAAGTTAAAGAAACTATTGATAATGTCAAGCAAACTATCGATAGTTTGTAATAGCGAAAGTAAAATGGCTCAAATTCACTCGTATTTGTCGAATAATTATTCTGGATTTTTAACAAAAATCTCTGTTCAGGGGTGTAAATGTGGGGGGGACCCCCCCAGGCCCAAAAATAGTCGGTCGCAAAATCAGTGGAGTTGGTCGCAAAATAGGAGTATATAGTCAGTATCAAAATAAGAGCTCACTGTATACGTCACACAAAACTTTAGTATAAAAATAGTCGGTTGCAAAATCAGTGCAGTCGGTATCAAAATAAGTATATAACTTTAGTATATAATAATCTTGTCAACTTATCATGTTTGAAAAGATGCTGTGTTTCAGTCTCATTCTGTTGTGAGTATGTTAGTCTAACAACAAATTTTCACCCAGGGAGAAAAATAGTCGGTCTCAAAATCAGTACAGTCAGTGCAGTCGGTCTCAAACACAATGCCCGAATAGATCCCAAATACTGTGTATTTGTGTGAATCCGTGAGCCTAAATTGCATACGTCACTCTTAATCTGTTGTGAGTATGTTCGTCTAACAACAAAATTTCACCCAGGGAGAAAAAAAGTCGGTCACAAAATAAGTACAGTCACTGCAGTCAGTCTCAAAAACAATACCTGTGTATTTGCGCGAAACCATGTGCCTAAATTGCATACGTCACACAAAACTATAGTATAAATAACCATGTATGCTTGTCACTCTTATTCTGTAGTGAGTATGTTGTTCTATGAGACCGCAGTGAGTCTCCGACTAAATGAATTAATGAGATACACCAACAATCACAAAACGGGCGAAATTGGCAGATAAGCCTCAAGATTCTGTCCCATTTCTTATCCTCTCGTTAACGAGAATTTGGTTCCATTTGCCATGATATTAATTCAAATTTTCAAGTCGAGTCCCAAAAATTTAAAAGCTCTGTTACATATCTGAAATTTTTTCGCGTCCACGGCGCGATTCCAATATAACATCATTTTTCTACACAGTTACATATCTGAATTTTTTTTTCGCGCCTGCGGCTCTCGATTCCATTTTAAAATTATTCTTCTACTTCTCTTGTCTTATACTGTATCAGTACTATTATATTTACAATTATAGTGAACTGCCCAGATTGTAGTACCACTGGTGTGTGGGGGCGTCAGATTGTACAGATGTTATGTCAACTCTTGCAAAACAGATCTTGAGATTCTGTATCATTGACTGACATTTCTGGTCAGCAATGACATTTCTCCCAGCAATGACCTCATATGCCAGGATATTGAATCAATTTTTAAAAAATTTCTCAAATTACTGTGTTATAGGCACAATCAATAATATGACATAAACTAAATAAAACTGCTTTCTGACGAGACAACAATCGGCGAACAACTATGTTGTTCTACAATACTATACTATTCAAAAAAAGTAGGGGATATTTGATTTTGGGGGCATAATACTAAAATATGCAAATGACTACGAAAAAAGTCACTATAGAACCTAACAGAAGAAACATTTCCAGTTACATGTGACGCCCAAACGCACCAATAGCTACCGCATGGAATGCAGGTGATGCTTGGGATCATCATGAGGGTCCAACCCAAGATTTGCACGACTCTGACTTTGAATGTTACAGTCATTGTGGCATTGAATTCCAGGGTGGAAACATCAGTTTAATTGTTTTAGTGACCAGAAAACAAATTTTGATATGCGTCGGCTTACCCAAAATGAAAGGTTACGTGCCCTTGGCATGCTACAGATCGGCACAACACAGGCGGTTGTGGCACGGACGATGAATGTTTCTCAGTCTGTCATAAGCAGGCTATGGTCCAGATACCGTGATACCAGGGTTCAATTTAAGCGGTATCGCATCGCAAAAAGCGACCCAAATCGCGGTAAAAGCGATAGAATCATTTTATTCATTAGCCAAAAATTGCTTTCAAACTTGTGATGTGTGATTCATTACATTTTGGATGAATGTGGAGAATAATTAGGCCTACGAAAAAATCAATTTATAAATGCAGGACTAACTTGTTAAATATTCCAAGTTGTGGTCGTGATTAATTTGAACCAGTTTTTATTTCAATATATCCGATAACTAGAAGACTCCGTTTTTAATCACACGTGTTTATAAAATATGTTACTAAAATAGAATGAAACAACGCTTCGTTTGTTGTAAAATGATCCTTGAGTCAAAGTCAACTCGCTGACATAAAAAATTGGATCCTAAACGAACAAATTCAAGTTTTTGTAAAGATCTATTTTTCTACGCGTGGGTATATTTTTAAGTGATTCGGTCATCCAGGCACGTAAAATCAGGGGCGTACTACGCAAATAAACGAGAACTTTCGTGCGTAGGAATTACATATCATTTTCCCGGGAAAATGGCTACCCCGATTCACCAGAGAAATTTCTTCAAAAATTTTTCTGGTTTCGAGATTGACATCTCGCGAGACACCTGAATCGATGGCATATTCATGGGTTGATAATATTTTGAAAGCGGTTAGGGGGATGGTTTTAAATAAAGAAATAAACAAGCAAAGCCACGTCTACAAATATTTCGATTGGAATGGTGTAACATAAAGTACATGTAGTTTTGTTTTAGACTATTAGTACGTCCGGCATCGTGGAGAGACGGTAACTGATTTTTTTTCTTTTGGAGATGTCAGGGTTTTTTTTACCTTCATCCGCACATAAGCCGAAGCAGGGTATACAACGGTCAACGAAGGCGGAAAAAGAATCTACATGTACTTATACCCCGAAAAATTAGAATGGCAAATTTTTGTGATTAGGCTACGTTTTACTGCTCCTCAAAACTGAGCAAATGCTATTCAAATTTTGAATTGATTAGCCAAAATGTGAATCTGTCACAAAAATTTGCTACTCATTGGTTTTAGACTGAAATGAACCCTGCGTGATACACAATCTGTACAGGACAGACCACGCTCAGGTTGACCAAGGGCGACAACTCAAGCCCAGGATCGATTTTTCATGTTGATTAAAATTTTAATTAACTATGGGGGCCAAGTGATATTTTTGTTATTTATGAGATTATGTGATACTTACAGCTATAACTTCATTAATTCTATGTCATTTTGTTGCTCGTAGCCGTATAAAACATGTCCATGCAGTTTTGTGTTAAATACCTGAAATAGATCACGAGATAATGAAAACATAGTTCAGAGTAAAATTGTAAATTGGTGACCTTTGACCTCTTCTTAAGTGACCTTTCCACCAAAAATTCCATTCTTAAGTTATATTTCCTGGTTCAGGGCACAATCCTCTATCAAATGCCACTGAAGTGAGTTCCGCACCTTCCATGTTGAATAAACCCATTTTTGGGGGTACTATGGGTGGCTCCTCCTACCACACCCACCACTTGTGCAACTTAAGAATTGGGTTTATGGGGTCTCCTAACCCAGCCAAACACCACTAGCATCCCAAACCTTCCGCACCTTTCATGTTGAATAAAACCCACCTAGCTCCCGAACTAGTACTGATTCACCAGCGGGAGATGTTGAACTAGTGAATTGTAATCTATTGCCAGTACTGGATTTTTAATTAGCAGTTAAAGCAGTAGGGGTAAGTCAGAATGCGGGAATGTCTTACACAGCCCAACTGATACGATTTTTGGCGAGGCGATTACCCAATTCAAGAATTTTGTAATTGTGACCAAACTAAAAATCAGTATGGTTATTTTCTGGGAGAATTATTTCGGTCACCGATAATATAATCACTAATATCATTATTTTGTTCTGCTTATAAAAATGGACTCTTAGTCTTACATTGATTTGTCTATGAGGTATGGGGCGCCGATTGCGACTTTATTGTCAATTCAAAATATATATGCTAAACTCTATAAATATGACAAACTTTGTTTTATTTCTTTGGTAAACTTTAAATTGATTCTAAATTCCAAATATATATGACATGTATGCTTAGACTTGATGCTAAACTCAAAATATATATATGTATGATCAACTCCAAATATATGACGTTCTTCTTTTATAGATGACAAACTAAATATATGTATGCAGAACTTTCTAAATACATGCAAAGTTAGACTCAGATAACCGGTCTTAGAAGTTTACTTCGTCTACGTCATGTTATTCGAGTCTATGAGTCGTTTCGCCCCCCCCCCCCCAACTTGTGAGGCTTTGACGTCAAAAAGAAATGAAATGAAATGGGGTTTAACGGCATACAGTGTGCTATGAGGGAAACTTTGCCCAGGCAGCGGCACTACTGCCTATTATAATGAATTCCAACTGCCAAGGGATCTTTTACGTGTGTACACCCGAACGACTAGACAGCTGTCCTTGTCAGGCCCTCCGTCCTGCATTACTGACAAGGGCAAACCACACCGGACGTCAAGTAGAGATGACGCTGAGAGGTTATTAGACCCAAATTGAGTCTTAACATGACCGTAGTATATAACTATTATAATCCTAACCCAATGTTAAAATCCGACACAAAAATATGTGTCGGCAATACTGGACTCGTATGACTACCTAACCCAATGTTAAAAAGTAGTATGACTACCTAACCCAATGTTAAATTCCGACTCAAAAATATGCGTCGGCAATACTGGACTCACTCGTATGACTACCATAGATGACGTTAATGTTGTGCGGTGGGGGTGCAGCAGGGTGTTGGGGAACCAATATAATGCCCAAGTTTCCACGCACTTGGAGCCGCAATCCAAGTCGATAGCAAGTGATCCCGCGTATCAATTTCGGCCGCGTTATTTCTTATTTTGAAGTGAAACCTTTGACACAATTTGTTATTGGGCGGGCGATAAATTGTAATTATCCTAGTTTCCTTGAAAGAAAACTGTAGAGAACAATCCAAAATTTCAAAAGAATCCAAGCGTTATTGACGAATTTTCTTACACTTAATAGATGACTTAAATATAAGTGCTACACCTCGCCCACGTGAACCTCTAGGGCAATGTTTTTTAGAATATCCATCAGGTACTAAAGCTGCGATTGTCGATGAATCCGAGCAGTCATTATTCAGCCACATTTCAGTTATTCCAAAAATATCGATCGAATTTTCAACAATATAATCAGATAAAATTGTTGTTTTGTTCTTTACAGATCTGGCATTAATTAATCCAAACGAAGTTGTTAAAACCGACGCTTCATTTTCGACTGCCTTTCTAATTTGTATAAGATTGTTGTTTATCTTCTGTTCCGATCCCAAACCTTCCGCACCTTTCATGTTGAATAAAACCCACCTAGCTCCCCGACTAGTACTGATTCACAAGCGGGAGATGTTGAACTAGTGAATTGTAATCTATTGCCAGTACTGGATTTTAAAATCGCGACATTGGAACAAGGTGTAAAATGTAGGGAGTGATCATAGGATTCACAACCACTAACTTAAGAATGAATATTTTGGTGGTAAATAAACTTAAGAACATCAGCTGTGACCAATGCCCCCCAACATTTTACACCTTGTTCCAATGTCACGATTTTCATGTTAATTAAATTTCTAATAAGGGGTCATTGAGTGCACACCATCATTACCCTCTTCTTAAGTACATTGGCCACCAGAAATTTCTTTCTTAAGTTGATGATAATGATTTCTGAAACCTTTCTGTACAATTTAGGCTTGGTTTCACACTCGCACGTTTCATGTTGATTAAAATTTTAATTAACGATGGGGGCCAAGTGATATTTTCGTTATTTTTGAGATTATGTGATACATTCAGCTATAACTTCATTAATTTAATATGTCATATTTTTGCTCCTAGCCGTATAAAACATGTCCATGCAGTTTTGTGTTAAATACCTGAAATAGATCACGAGATAATGAAAACATAGTTCAGAGTAAAATTGTAAATTGGTGACCTTTGACCTCATCTTAAGTGACCTTTCCACCAAAAATTCCATTCTTATATTTCCTGGTTCAGGGACAATCCTCTATCAAATGCCACTGAAGTGGGTTCCGCACCTTCCATGTTGAATAAACCCATTTTTGGGGGTACTATGGGTGGCTCCTCCTACCACACCCACCACTAGCATCCCAAACCTTCCGCACCTTTCATGTTGAATAAAACCCACCTATCTCCCGGACTAGTACTGATTCACGAGCGGGAGATGTTGAACTAGTGAATTGTAATCTATTGCCAGTACTGGATTTTTAATTAGCAGTTAAAGCAGTAGGGGTAAGTCAGAATGCGGGAATGTCTTACACAGCCCAACTAATACGATTTTTGGCGAGGTGATTACCCGATTCAAGAATTTTGTAATTGTGACCAAACTAAAAATCAGTATGGTTATTTTCTGAGAGAATTATTTCGGTCACCGATAATATAATCACTAATATCATTATTTTGTTCTGCTTATAAAAATGGACTCTTAGTCTTACATTGATTTGTCGATGAGGTATGGGGCGCCGATTGCGACTTTATTGTCAACTCAAAATATATATGCTAAACTCTATAAATATGACAAACTTCGTTTTATTTCTTTGGTAAACTTTAAATTGATTCTAAATTCCAAATATATATGACATGTATGCTTAGACTTGATGCTAAACTCAAAATATATATATGTATGATCAACTCCAAATATATGACGTTCTTCTTTTATAGATGACATACTAAATATATATATGCAGAACCTTCTAAATACATGCAAAGTTAGACTCAGATAACCGGTCTTAGAAGTTTACTTCGTCTACGCCGTGTTATTCGAGTCTATGAGTCGTTTGGCCCCCCCCCCCCTCAAATTGTGAGGTTTTGACATCAAAAAGAAATGAAATGAAATGGGGTTTAACGGCATACAGTGTGCTATTCGGGAAATTTTGCCCAGGCAGCGGCACTACTGCCTATTATAATGAATTCCAGCTGCCAAGGGATCTTTTACGTGTGTACACCCGAATGACTAGACAGCTGTCCTTGTCAGGCCCTCCGTCCTGCATTACTGACAAGGGCAAACCACGCCGGACGTCAAGTAGAGATGACGCTGAGAGGTTATTAGACCCAAATTGAGTCTTAACATGACCGTAGTATATAACTATTATAATCCTAACCCAATGTTAAAATCCGACACAAAAATATGTGTCGGCAATACTGGACTCGTATGACTACCTAACCCAATGTTAAAAAGTCGTATGACTACCTAACCCAATGTTAAATTCCGACTCAAAAATATGCGTCGGCAATACTGGACTCACTCGTATGACTACCATAGATGACGTTAATGTTGTGCGGTGGGGGTGCAGCAGGGTGTTGGGGAACCAATATAATGCCCAAGTTTCCACGCACTTGGAGCCGCAATCAAAGTCGATAGCAAGTGATCCCGCGTATCAATTTCGGCCGCGTTATTTCTTATTTTGAAGTGAAACCTTTGACACAATTTGTTATTGGGAGGGCGATAAATTGTAATTATCCTAGTTTCCTTGAAAGAAAACTGTAGAGAACAATCCAAAATTTCAAAAGAATCCAAGCGTTATTGACGAATTTTCTTACACTTAATAGATGACTTAAATATAAGTGCTACACCTCGCCCACGTGAACCTCTAGGGCAATGTTGTATAGAATATCCATCAGGTACTAAAGCTGCGATTGTCGATGAATCCGAGCAGTCATTATTCAGCCACATTTCAGTTATTCCAAAAATATCGATCGAATTTTCAACAATGTTGTTTTGTTCTTTACAGATCTGGCATTAATTAATCCAAACGAAGTTGTTAAAACCGACGCTTCATTTTCGACTGCCTTTCTAATTTGTATAAGATTGTTGTTTATCTTCTGTTCCGATCTGAAATTTTTGACCTGTTTGTGACTTTTGATAGAGTTTGGGGTGAGCTGGATGATATTGTTATGATTAATATTAATATTCCGTGGTTTAGAGTTCAGAGATTCATACGGTCTGTTGGTTATGATAACTTTTAAATGTTCTTGATTTCCCCCAATTTCTTCATTAATTTCAATGTTGTTGTATATATAATCATTCAAGGCGGGCCTTGCCTTAAGACACAGTTGTTTTGCTGTCTGGGTGTTGGTCAATTTGCTCAGAAATTATTGGAATATTAACAAGATTACCCCTGTTCACTGTTCTGTGACTTTTTACTGTATCCTTTCTAATAATAATAGATGAATTTAACACATTAATCTTTTTCACCCACTGCTTTCCACTCCTCACGCCTCTGTTATTATTATTATTATTATTACCGGTAATATTTTTTTTTTTCACGTTCCATTCTTTGCCATAGTCCGTGTTTTTGCCATAGAACGGGATTGTGAGTTAGGGTAAGGGATAGGCTTTGTCCAGGGTTAGGTTAAGGGCTAGCCCTGTATACATCTCCAGACAAAATCTTCAGGAGCTAACCCAAACCCTAACCCCCACATTCTATACATGACGTCATATGTGCTAAAATGTGTAGGACCGTCTTCGATCTAGCGTCCTCTTGCTAAAACCGATGTTCGTGCTCCACAGTGTTTTGCTTTCGGGTGTTTTATCAACATAAATCCTTTGATGAAAGCGCAAGGTGTTAGTTTCACAAGTAAATGTTAATATTTAATGATATTGGCCAGGAAAAGGAAAACCAAAATCTCGACCTAGAAGAGTCAATCAAGATGAGTATGATTATGCTCTAAACTCTAAAAAAAAAAAAGATTTCAAATAGTTTCTAACATATTGCCTTGTGTTGTATTAAGAATAACTTAGCAGCTTTCCAGAGTCATGAGAGCGTGGTGGTGTTTATTTTGCTGCTGAACTGAACAGACCAACACACAAATATGAAAATAACTGGTACTGTATTTAATTATAGGACTAGGACCAAAATGGTTAGGAAGTTAAAATTACTAACTTGGTATCATCCAATGTCTTCAACATTTAAAACACAGATTATTGGAAGATGACCCTACTCCTTGTCACATACAATTGAGGAATCAAAAACACGTTAGTGAACTCAATGACAGACCTCATGGTGCATGCGCTAACCATTCACCCCCCTCCCCCCCTTTAAAGATATGACAGTAGGTCTCTGTCCAGTTGGTCCTGTTTTGGATACTGGTCTTGGCAGAGCTTTGTGATGTGGTTCCACCTTGTCACTGGTGCGGGGCAGCGGGCCTGACAAGGGGACATTATGTGGTCATTTGGATGGTAGGGAAAATGAAGGTCCCGTGTACACATTGGCATGCACGTCAAAGAACCCTTGACAGTCATACACCATGTACTTATAGTCTAGATCGATTCTTCTTGGTCTAGATTTTGGGTTTCCTTTTCCTCTCCAATTTCTCAAGATATTCATACTTACTTGTGAAAACTAACATCCTGTGCTATTGTTCAAGATGTTGAATAAAAAACTTGCAAGCGAAACACTGTGGACAACGAATTTTGGCCCTGCTACGGGGGTGGCGAATATTACTTGACCAGCGTACGCCGTTTATAAACCTACTCGCTTATCGGCGGAGAAATCAAGCAGATTGGTTATACAGCAGGTAGAGTTGACTGGTGATATGAGACTACAAGAATAAGGAATGGAGATCGAGTTGTTTGTTTTCCTTTTCCTGACCGATTTCGGCGATTTCATTAAATGTTAACATTTAGAGTCAACTCTGGAAAGCTGCCAAGTTATTCTTCATACAACACAAGGCAATTTGTTAGAAACTATTTGAAATCTTTTTTTTTGTCCCCCGCCTTTCGAAGAAATTTGGGGGACTATTAAAATGGGTTCGTCCTTCTGTCTGTCTGTCTGTCTGTCTGTCTGTCTGTCTGTCTGTCTGTCTGTCTGTCTGTCTGTCCGTCTGTCTGTCTGTCACACTTTTTGGGACACAATAACTCTCTTCCTAATTGAACTAGAATGTTCAAACTTGGTGTATGTGTTTATTAGGTCAATGCCTTGATGGAGTTCGAAGATGAGCATTTTCCGCTTAGGGTAAGCAGAGATAAGCAATTTGATTTGTTGATGCTTTGGGACACGATAACTTTGGTTCTAATTAAGTGAGAGTGATGAAACTTGGTGTATAGTTTCATAACATCAATACCTTGACTAAGTTTGATAATGAGCATTTTCTGCTCAGGGTAAGCAGAGTGATGATAAGCAATTTGATTGGCCGAGACTTTGGAACACAATAACTCTCCTTCTAATTGAGTTAAAATGTTCAAACTTGGTGAAGGCGTTCATTAGCTAGGTGAATGCCTTGATGGAGTTCGATGATGAACATGTTATGCTTACAGTAAACAGAGATAAGCAATCTGTTTGGTTGATGCTTTGGGGCACAATAACTTTGGTAATAATGAAGTGACAGCGATAAAACTCAAAATATAGTGGCCGTTGAATAAAGAGATGAAACAATAGAATTTTTACGGGGGGAAATTTATTGTGACCGCTTACAAGGAGATGTCGCTGAATAGGAGTGGCTTTTCATACGGATTCTACTGTATATCATTACCTTGACTAAGTTCGATAGTGAAGTTTTTCTACTCAGGCTAAGGAGTTATAATAAGCAATTTGATTGGTCAAAACTTTGGAACATAACAACTCTGCTTTTAATTGCGGTAGAATGTTTAAACTTGTGTAATGTTTATCAGGTGAATGTGGTGACTGAGTTAAATGATTAACATTCGAGCTGAAGCTAAGCAGAGTAGAGTAGGGCTGTACGATATTCTCGATATAGTTATTTATCGCGATATGGTATTTTCTGACCCAACTACGATATCATATGGCCAAAAATCATCGATATAGTGGTTTATCGAATATCGCCAAAAACTTCAAATATTGAAAAAAATTATCTTAAAAAAAGATAATAAATACGCTATACAGCAGTGGAAATTAGCTGACGGCAATACACTATAATAAAACTAATGTTTTGAGAATCATTAAATGTTCAAAACACTTGGGCACTGTCCGCATTGTGTATGTATGGTTGCTGTTAGCGGCCATTCTACATCGTCGATTGTCGCGTTGTCGGGTTGATTTTGTCGACTTGTCGCTTTGTGAAGGCGACAAAGCGACAAGTCGACAAAATCAACACGACAAACTAACCCGACAATTGTTGCCCTCATTTTGTCGACTTGTCGGGTCAATTTTGTCAACTTGTCGCCTTCGACTTATTCACAACCCGACAAAGCGACAAGTCGACGAAATGCAATTATTTCGCTTTGTCGTGCCGTGAATTGTCGCCTTCACAACCCGACAAGCCGCCGAAATGTAATTATTTCGCTTTGTCGACTTGACGCCTCGAAAGTCAATCACTGCGCATGGGCAAGAATTCTTCGGTTAATTATGGAAGCCCAATGCGAGGGTGCATTTATTTAGCATTTGGTTTAGTTTTGCTACACCTGGCCATTACACAAATAGGATTGAAAAATTCATGTAGCCGCGACTTGTCGCCTTCACAACCCGACAAGCTGCCGAAATGCAATTATTTCGCTTTGTCGACTTGTCGCCTTGGAAGTCAATCACTGCGCATGGGCGAGAATTCTTCGGTTAAGTATGGAATCTCGACGAGGCGAGGGTGCATTTATTTAGCATTTGGTTTAGTTTTGTCGACTTGTCGGGTCAATTTTGTCGACTTGTCGCCTTCGACTTATTCACAACCCGACAAAGCGACAAGTCGCCGAAATGCAATTATTTCGCTTTGTCGTGCCGCGAATTGTCGCCTTCACAACCCGACAAGTCGACAAGCCGCCGAAATGCAATTATTTCGCTTTGTCGACTTGTCGCCTCGGAAGTCAATTACTGCGCATGGGCGAGAATTCTTCGGTTAAATATGGAAGCCCAATCTCGACGAGGCGAGGGTGCATTTATTTAGCATTTGGTTTAGTTTTGCTACACCTGGCCATTACACAAATAGGATTGAAAAATTCATGTGGCCGCGACTTGTCGCCTTCACAACCCGACAAGCTGCCGAAATGCAATTATTTCGCTTTGTCGACTTGTCGCCTCGGAAGTCAATCACTGCGCATGGGCGAGAATTCTTCGGTTAAGTATGGAATCTCGACGAGGCGAGGGTGCATTTATTTAGCATTTGGTTTAGTTTTGTCGACTTGTCGGGTCAATTTTGTCGACTTGTCGCCTTCGACTTATTCACAACCCGACAAAGCGACAAGTCGCCGAAATGCAATTATTTCGCTTTGTCGTGCCGCGAATTGTCGCCTTCACAACCAGACAAGTCGACAAGCCGCCGAAATGCAATTATTTCGCTTTGTCGACTTGTCGCCTCGGAAGTCAATCACTGCGCATGGGCGAGAATTCTTCGGTTAAGTATGGAAGCCCAATCTCGACGAGGCGAGGGTGCATTTATTTAGCATTTGGTTTAGTTTTGCTACACCTGGCCATTACACAAATAGGATTGAAAAATTCATGTGGCCGCGACTTGTCGCCTTCACAACCCAACAAGTCGACAAGCCGCCGAAATGCAATTATTTCGCTTTGTCGACTTGTCGCCTCGGAAGTCAATCACTGCGCATGGGCGAGAATTCTTCGGTTAAGTATGGAATCTCGACGAGGCGAGGGTGCATTTATTTAGCATTTGGTTTAGTTTTGCTACACCTGGCCATTACACAAATAGGATTGAAAAATTCATGTGGTTAAATTTGCATTTAACGACCCATAAAATTAGGAATCTATATTTCAGAGGAGAGTCAGTTTTATATGTTAATATGTATTTTAATGTATGCTTTCCATATATCTATCGTAATTTAGAATTCCTTCGCATCTTCACTGATTACCATCAACAGCACAGTTTACCCAAATACATAATAATATTCAATCTACTAATATCCCAACTCAAATCATATATGTTTTTCCTCGTGTTTCCCCCTTGTCAGTGGTGCAGGAAGGTGGACCTGATAAGGTCAGTTTATGGGACGAAAACCAACGTCCCGTGTACACATTTGTGTGCACATAAAAGATCTATTGGCAGTTGAAATTCGATATTAAAGTAGGCCGTAGCGCCCTTTCCGGACAAAAATTCGCTCATAGCACACTGTATGGCATAATGCCCGTCTTCCATTAGCCCAGGTTAGGTGCAGAAGAGTAGGACGTTTAACCCCACTTCATTTCAAGTGAATACATTGTTTATGGTGAGTATCCAAGACATGCGACCCGGATCAACCAATTGACCTAAAGGTGCACGAAGGTGGACCGGATAAGGCCAGGTTTTAGTCGTTCGGATGGCACGAAAACCGACGTCCCGTGTACGCTTTTGATGATCAAAATGTTGTTTTACCTGTACATGTATATGATGAACTTAAACATAGAATAAGCGATCAGTATTCACAGGAATGGAATGAAGATCGGTCGAAATATTCAAAACTAAATGATTATAACCTATTCAACATTGCCTTATCACAAAAAGAATATTTATCAAATATCTCAAATCATAATTACTGTGTATCTCTATCCAAATTTAGATGTGTATCACATAACTTATCACATACGATACAATTAACAGAAATGCTAGAATTTGTAAATTATGCAATTTAAATAACTTTGCTGTCCATTATATAAAGATTTTAGAGAACAGCTTATTCCTTTTTATACGCCCACATTTTCATGTGGACGTATATTGTCGTCGCCCCTGTTCGTCCGTCCATCCGTCCACAATTGTTTGTGAACAGTCTACAGGTCACAATTTTTATCCGATTTCAATGAAACTTAAAATATAGGTTTATCACCCTAAGATCTCGGTTCCTTTTGATATTGGCATGTATCGGACCGTAACTTCATGGGTTATGGCCCCTGATTGTACGAAAAATCACGTTTTTTAGCTTGTGAACAGTGTAGAGGTCACAATTTTGAACCGATTTGGATGAAATTTGAAATGCATGTCCATAAACCAAAGATCTTGGTTCCTTTCAATATTTGCGCCAATTGGATCGTAACTTCCTGAATTATGGCCCCTGATTGTCCGAAAAATCGCCCTTTTTAGCTTGTGGTCCCTCTGGAGGTCAAAATTGTTATCCGATTTAAAAAAACGTTTGATTATATCACCGTATTATAGTTATGAAGGTTGAGTTCGAATTTCGTGAAAATCGGACCAAAATTGACGGACAAAATGGCCGCCATTTGTACGCGAATAGTGTGAAAATATGTTATATCAAGGTTGTGAACAGTGTAGAGGTCACAATTTTGAACCAATTTTGATGAAACTTGACATGTATGTTTATAACCCAAAGATCTTGGTTCCTTTCGATATTTGTGCCCATCGGATCGTAACTTCCTGAATTATGGCCCCTGATTGTCCAAAAAAATCGCCCTTTTCAGCTTGTTGTGCCTCTGGAGGTCACAATTATTATCTGATTTATAAAAAAAATGTTTGATTATAAAAACCAAACAAATTCTAATGATTTTCTGATAATTCCTTAATATGCGACAACTCTTGTTGACTGCCCGGACGATTTGGCTGCTGTGTGGGCGTATGTTTCGTTGCCTGGCAACCTATTTTTATTATAGAAATCACCCTACACTCCAAAAATGTATAGACATTATGTCTTCCACATCACCAGTTATATTAAACTCGTTAGCAAAATATATACATTTATAATTTATTAAACGTCATTCTTTTCTTGATGCTATTCTTTCCTAGAACTTTCATTCTTTTCTAACTTATTTTGTACTATTTGTATCATTAACACTTTTACATATTTACAAATTTATTCATTGTATTTGCTATAAGTAACTTTCAGCAATAAAGAATTACTTACTTACTTAATGTACTATTTTGTTGATTACAAACTATATTGTTTTTATTAAAACTTATATACTTTTAATAAACAAAAACAAACATTTTGGGGACAGACCACGGTTATTTAAACTATGACTTAGTTTATCAACCAGTGTACTTTTCTGCATCAATGAAGACAGGCATATGTTATGCCGTGTAGGCTTATTACGGGGTAAATTCTGTCAAGACAGTGGCCAAGAAAAAGCTTTAGTGTATTCCGTAAAGGAAACTTGCCTATAAACATCCTAAGAAGAAAGGATTTAAATTTTAAATATTTTTTAATGTAGCAAAGCTGGCATATTCTATTCTCAGTTACCATAGATATTTTGAGAATAGAATACATATCAACATATGAAACAGACTCTCCTCTGAAATATAGATTCCTAATTTTATGGGTCGTTAAATGCAAATTTAACCACATGAATTTTTCAATCCTATTTGTGTAATGGTCAGGTGTAGCAAAACTAAACCAAATGCTGAATAAATGCACCCTCGCCTCGTCGAGATTGGGCTTCCATACTTAACCGAAGAATTCTCGCCCATGCGCAGTGATTGACTTCCAAGGCGACAAGTCGACAAAGCGAAATAATTGCATTTCGGCGACTTGTCGGGTTGTGAAGGCGACAATTCGCGGCACGACAAAGCGAAATAATTGCTTTGTCGGGTTGTGAATAAGTCGAAGGCGACAAGTCGACAAAATTGACCCGACAAGTCGACAAAATGAGGGCGACGATTGTCGGGTTAGTTTGTCGCGTTGTCGGGTTGATTTTGTCGACTTGTCGCTTTGTCGCCTTCACAACCCGACAAAGCGACAAGTCGACGAAATGCAATTATTTCGCTTTGTCGTGCCGTGACTTGTCGCCTTCACAAGTCGACGATGTAGAATGGCCGCTAACAGCCACCATATGTATGCGTTACTTTTACTTTGTTTTTAGTCGACAATAAATTATACTACCATGGCTAATTACCAGGCTATTAATAGGTTGTCATATTTTTAAAAAACAAATAATTTTAGAAAACTCTACGAAAATTAATTTCTGGAACTTGGAAGCAAGAATAAAACGATCTATAAATAGATTACTACTGTCACTGTTGGGCCAATCGAATGCTTGAATTGAAGATAGTCCGGATCTTTTAGTATTTGTTAAACTGTGTTTGAACTTACAATAAAAGACTTGAAGACCGCATTTACTTACTTCCGCTGCATGTCGCCCCTGTCCATCTGGACGTCCATCCGTTCACAATTTGTTTGTGGACTCTATACAGATCACAATTCGTATCCGATTTTGACGAAACTTGAAATATAGGTTTATCCCCATCAGATCTCGGCTGCTTTCGATATTGCCATGTATCTAATCGAAACTTCATGGATTATGGCACATGGATTGTACAAAATATCATGTTTTTAGTTTGTGGACCCTATAGAGGTCACAATTTTGAACCGATTTTGATGAAACTTGACATGTATGATTATAACCCAAAGATCTTGGTTCCTTTCGATATTTGCGTCACTCGGATCGTAAATTCCTGAATTATGTCCCCTGGTTGTCCGAAAAATCACTTTTTATACGCCCACATTTTCATGTGGACGTATTATGTCGTCGCCCCTGTCCGTCCGGACGTCCGTCCGTCCGTCCACAATTTGTTTGTGGACTCTCTACAGGTCACAATTCTTATCCGATTTTGACGAAACTTGAAATATAGGTTTATCCCCAAAAGATCTCGATTCCTTTCGATATTGGCATGTATCGGATCAAAACTTCATGGATTATGGCCCCTGATTGTACGAAAAATCACGTTTTTAGCTTGTGGACCCTATAGAGGTCACAATTTTGAACCAGTTTTGATGAAACTTGACATGCATGTTTGTAACCCAAAGATCTTGGTTCCTTTCGATATTTGCGGCTATCGGAATGTAATTTCCTGAATTATGGCCCCTGATTGTCCGAAAAATCACCCTTTTTAGCTTGTGGTCCATCTGGAGGTCACAATTATTATTCGATTTAAAAAAACGTTTGATTATATCACCGTTACAACCTAAGGAAGGTTGAGTTCGAATTTCGGGAAAATCGGACGAAAATTGCCATACAAAATGGCCGCCGTTTGTACGTGAATACTGTTAAAAAATGGTATATCAAGGTTGTGGACCCTGTGGAGGTCACAATTTTGATTCGATTTTGATGAAACTTGAAATTCATGGTTATAACCCAAAGATCTTGGTTCCTTTCGATATTTGCGCATATCGGATCGTAACTTCCTGAATTATGGCCCCTGATTATACGCAAAATCGCCTTTTTTTTAGCGTGGAGGTCACAATTATTATCCGATTTAAAAAAACTTTTGATTATATTACCGTTACACCGTAAGGAAGGTTGAGTTTGAATTTCGGGAAAATCAGACCAAAATTGCCATACAGAATGGCCACCGTTTGTACGCGAATACTGTTAAACAAGCCAACAGTGAGGCTGATGTCCCCCGCCGAAATCCCAAAATAAATAGATGACACATATTAATTAATCGCACATTTATTTTTTTCAAACGTATCGCCCAATCAAACTGAACACGAAGTGTCGTCCAAAAATTGCTTATCTCTGCCTACCGTAAGAAGAAAATGCTCATCTTCGAACTCCATCAAGGCATTGACCTAATAAGCATACACACCAATTTTGAACATTTTAACTCAATTCGAAGGAGAGTTATTGTGTTCCAAAGTCTCGGCAAATCAAATTGCTTATCGCTCTGCTTACCCTGAGCAGAAAATGCTCATTATCGATCTTAGTCAAGGTATTACTGTAATGAAACTATACACCAAGTTTCATCACTCTCACTTAATTAGAACTAAAGTTATTGTGTCTCAAAGCATCAACCAATCAAATTGCTTATCTCTGCCTACCCTAAGCGGAAAATGCTCATCTTCGAACTCCATCAAGGCATTGACCTAATAAGCATATACACCAAGTTTGAACATTTTAACTCAATTAGAAGGAGAGTTACTGTGTTCCAATGTCTCGACCAATCAAATTGCGTATCGCTCTGCTTACCCTGAGCAGAAAATGCTCATTATCGAACTTAGTCAAGGTATTACTGTAATGAAACTATACACCAAGTTTCATCACTCTCACTTAATTAGAACAAAAGTTATCGTGTCCCAAAGCATCAACCAATCAAATTGCTTATCTCTGCTTACCCTTAGCGGAAAATGCTCATCTTCGAACTCCTTCAAGGCATTGACCTAATAAGCATATGCACCAAGTTTGAACATTTTAACTCAATTAGAAGGAGAGTTATTGTGTTCCAAAGTCTCGACCAATCAAATTGCGTATCGCTCTGCTTACCCTGAGCAGAAAATGCTCATTATCGAACTTAGTCAAGGTATTACTATAATGAAACTATACACCAAGTTTCATCACTTTCACTTAATTAGAACTAAAGTTATTGTGTCCCAAAGCATCAACCAATCAAATTGCTTATCTCTTGCTTATCTCTGCTTACCCTAAGCGGAAAATGCTCATCTTCGAACTCCATCAAGGCATTGACCTAATAAGCATATACACCAAGTTTGAACATTTTAACTCAATTAGAAGGAGAGTTATTGTGTTCCAAATTCTCGACCAATCAAATTGCGTATAGCTCTGCTTACCCTGAGCAGAAAATGCTCATTATCGAACTTAGTCAAGGTATTACTATAATGAAACTATACACCAAGTTTCATCAATCTCACTTAATTAGAACTAAAGTTATTGTGTCCCAAAGTATCAACCAATCAAATTGCTTATCTCTGCTTACCCTAAGCGGAAAATGCTCATCTTCGAACTCCATCAAGGCATTGACCTAATAAACACATACATCAAGTTTGAACATTCTAGCTCAATTAGGAAGAGAGTTATTGTGTCCCAAAAAGTGTGACGGACAGACAGACGGACAGACAGACGGACAGACAGACAGACAGACAGACAGACGGACGAACCCATTTTAATAGTCCCCCAACTTTCTTCGAAAGGCGGGGGACAAAAATGGTATATCAAGGTTGTGGACCCTGTAAAGGTCACAATTTTAATTCGATTTTGATGAAACTTGAAATTCATGGTTATAACCCAAAGATCTTGGTTCTTTTCGATATTTGCGCATATCGGATCGTTACTTCCTGAATTATGGCCCCTGGTTATACGCAAAATCCCCCTTTCTTTAGCTTGTGGTCCCTCTGGAGGTCACAATTATTATCCAATTTAAAAAAACGTTTGATTATATCACCGTTAGACTGTAAGGAAGGTTGAGTTTGAATTTTTTGGAAAATCGGACTAAAATTGACAGACAAAATGGCCGCCGTTTGTACGCGAATACTGTTAAAAAATGATATATCATGGTTGTGGACCCTGTATAGGTCACAATTTTAATTCAATTTTGATGAGGAAGGTTGAGTTCTAATTTTCGTGAAAATCGTACCAAAATTGCCGGACGTAATGGTCGCCGTTTGTACGCGAATAGTGTAAAAATATGGTATATCATGGTTGTGGACTCTCTACAGGTCACAATTCTTATCCGATTTTGATGAAAAGTCACATTTCTAGGTTGTGTACCGTCACACCATAATCATTGTCGGTTTCGAATTTCATTAATATCAGACTGGAACTGACCAACTAAATGGCTGCTCCCAATACAGTATGAAATACAGGACTTAAAGATGTAGGAAAAATCACTTTCGGTATTGCTTGTTCTCTGTCCATCTCTCGAAAATGTGGGCGTATCCTGCCTGGCAGTGCCAGCCTATCTTTTTAAGCTTGTGGTCCCTCTGGAGGTCAAATTTATTATCCGATTTAAAAAATCGTTTGCGTATACCACCGTTACATGGCAATGAAGGTTAAGTTCGAATTTCTTGAAAATCAGACCAAAATTGACGGACAAAATGGCCGCCGTTTGTATGCAAATAGTGTGAAAATATGTTATATCAAGGTTGTGGACCCTATAGAGGTCACATTTTTGAATCGATTTTGATGTAACTTGACATGTATGTTTATAACCCAAAGATCTTGGTTCCTTTCAATATTTGAACCCATTGGATCGTAACTTCCTGAATTATGGCCCCTAATTGTGCGAAAAATTGCCCTTTTTATACGCCCACATTTTTATGTGGACGTATATTGTCGTCGCCCCTGTCCGTCCGGACGTCCCTCCGTCCGTCCACAATTTGTTTGTGGACCCTCTACAGGTCACAATTCTTATCCAATTTTGACGAAACTTGAAATATAGGTTTATCCTCAAAAGATCTCGGCTGCTTTCGATATTGGCATGTATCGGATGAAAACTTCATGGATTATGGCCCCTGATTGTACGAAAAATCACATTTTTAGCTTGGGGACCCTATAGAGGTCACAATTTTGAACCGATTTTGATGAAACTTGACATGCATGTTTATAACCCAAAGATCTTGGTTCCTTTCGATATTTGCGCCTATCGGAATGCAATTTCCTGAATTATGGCCCCTGATTGTCCGAATAATAGGGCTGCAACGATACGCCAGGCCACGATACGATGCGCATCTCGATTCATACCCCACGATACGATTAATATCGCGATGCAGGAAATAAATTTAAAAACTGCTGTTAAATTTTAAAAGTCTTTATTTTTTTACGTTAAACATAATATTTTCAAAGGTTTGTATAGATTTAAATGTGTGTAATAAACCCTTTATCACATGCTTGCATTATATATCAATAATTACTACTATGAATGATAATTATCAACTTTGGCCAAAGCCCAGCTTAACCGGAGCGGGGCCCTTAGCGTGAAGAAAAGATAATTTCATATCCCTCTGAATAGCATGCCTCGGTAACACAAAGTTAAACGGTTTGCAATACAAAAATATTTACATAATATCTGATCAATAAATAGGAAATCTATTCAATTCCGAACGATATGCAAAGTCTAGCAGCCTAGGCCGATAACCGAGTGGAACTACACAGAAAAGGTAGTTGAAGGTTGGTGGATAGCTCAGACTCGACACTTCGCGCCGCTAGATCGATTACTGTGAAACTGTCATCTGATATTTTTTCTTTTTGCCATGAACCGCGGGTCCCTGGGCCTGGGCCTGGGCCCCTCAGGCCCATGTCTTAGCTGGGCTTTGACTTTGGCACATTGAATTTGTTGACGAATGCATTATTATTATAAAAATTAAGCTGCAGAATCAATATGACTGGCTCGTATTGCCACAACAAGTTCAGCCAATGAAAAGCTTTCTCGTTGTCAGGTCAGTCGCAGATGTCGCAATGGCGAAGAAAATAACAGTACGGAATTTTGAATGTCAAAATATTATTATACATTAGAAATATAGAAATGATAATTGTACTGACCAATGTATGCACCAATCGTCAATCTCATGCATTAATCTTAGCACAATTCGCATATTACTGACGTATTTATAATAATATGCTCTATGTTTTTCCGTATATTATTCAAGTGCGTAATTTGCAAGTTACATTATTTCAAGCTCGACTTGCTTATCCAGACTGATATTATTTATTCTTAGCGAAATCACTAAAGTCCATGTGTCGAGAGTGTGATAACACCTACTCGCTTACAGTAAAAAAAGTAATTTTGCTTATGGAATTATTTACGCATTCCACGTTAGGATATTTAAACAACAGAACGCTGGTCTTTTTTTGTGGATTTTTTGATAATGAATCGCGATACTGACATTGTTTGTATCGTGCATCGTGGATTTTTACAAAATCGCGGTTCATCGATGAATCGTTGCAGCCCTACCGAATAATCACCCTTTTTAACTTGTGGTTCCTCTGGAGGTCACAATTATTATCCGATTTAAAAAAACGTTTGATTATATCACCGTTACACCCTAAGGCAGGTTGAGTTTGAATTTCGGGAAAATCGGACGAAAATTGCCATACAAAATGACCGCCGTTTGTACGCGAATACTGTTAAACGTAACTTCCTGAATTATGGCCCCTGATTATACGCAAAATCGCCTTATTTTAGCTTGTGGTCCCTCTGGTGGTCACAATTATTATCCGATTTACTAAAACGGTTGATTATATTACCGTTACACCGTAAGGAAGGTTGAGTTCGAATTTCGGGGAAATCGGACCAAAATTGCCATACAAAATGGCCGCCGTTTGTACACGAATACTGTTAAAAAATTGTATATCATGGTTGTGGACCCTGTAGAGGTCACAATTTTAATTGGATTTTGATGAAACTTGAAATGCATGGTTATAACCCAAAGATCTTGGTTCCTTTCGTTATTTGCGCATATCGGATCGTAACTTCCTGAATTATGGCCCCTGATTGTCCGAAAAATCGCCTATGGTCCCTCTGAAGGTCACAATTATTATCTGATTTGAAAAAACGTTTGTTTGTTGTGGACTCTCTACAGGTCACAATTCTAATCCGATTTTGACGAAACTTGAAATATAGGTTTATCCCCATAAGATCTCAGTTCCTTTCGATATTGGCATGTATCGGATCGGAACTTCATGGATTATGACCCCTGATTGTACGAAATATCATGTTTTTAGCTTGTGGACCCTATAGAGGTCACAATTATGAACCGATTGTGATGAAACTTGACATGCCTGTTTATAACCCCAAAATCTTGGTTCCTTTCGATATTTCCGCCCATCGGATCGTAACTTCCTGAATTATGGCCCCTGATTGTCCGAAAAATCGCCCTTTTTAGCTTGTGGTCCCTCTGGAGGTCAAAATTATTATCCGATTTAAGAAACCGTTTGATTATATCACTGTTACATGGTAATGAAGGCTGAGTTCGAATTTCGTGAAAATCAAACCAAAATTGACGGACAAAATGGCCGCCATTTGTATGCGAATACTGTGAAAATATGTTATATCAAGGTTGTGGACCCTATAGACGTCACAATTTTGAACCGATTTTGATGAAACTTGACATACATGTTTATAACCCGAAGATCTTGGTTCCTTTCGATATTTGCGCTCATTGATTCGTAACTTCCTGAATTATGGCCCCTGATTGTACGAAAAATCACCCTTTTTATCTTGTGGTCCCATTGGAGGTCAAAATTATTATCCGATTTAAAAAAACGTTTGATTATATCACCATTACATGGTAATGCAGATAGAGGTAAAATTTCGTGAAAATCGGACCAAAATTGACAGACAAAATGGCCACCGTTTGTACGCAATTAGTGTGAAAATATGTTACATGTATATCAAGGTTGTGAACCCTATAGAAGTCACAATTTTGAACCGATTTTGATGAAACTTGACATGCATGTTTATAACCAAAAGATCTTGGTTCTTTTCGATATTTGCGCCCACTGGATCGTAACTTCCTGAATTATGGCCCCTGGTTATACGCAAAATCCCCCTTTCTTTAGCTTGTGGTCCCTCTGGAGGTTATAACCATGAATTTCAAGTTTCATCAAAATCGAATTAAAATTGTGACCTTTACAGGGTCCACAACCTTGATATACCATTTTTTAACAGTATTCGCGTACAAACGGGGGCCATTTTGTATGGCAATTTTGGTCTGATTTTCCCGAAATTCGAACTTAACCTTCCTTACGGTGTAACGGTAATATAATCAAACGTTTTTTAAATCCGATAATAATTGTGACCTCCAAGCTAAAAAAAAAGGCAATTTTGCGTATAATCAGGGGCCATAATTCAGGAAGTTACGATCCGATATGCGCAAATATCGAAAGGAAGCAAGATCTTTGGGATTTAACCATGAATTTTAAGTTTCATCAAAATCGAATCAAAATTGTGACCTCCACAGGGTCCACAACCTTGATATACCATTTTTTAACAGTATTCGCGTACAAACGGCGGCCATTTTGTATGGCAATTTTTGTCCGATTTTCCCGAAATTCGAACTCAACCTTCCTTAGGGTGTAACGGTGATATAATCAAACGGTTATTTAAATCGAATAATAATTGTGACCTCCAAGCTAATAAAAAGGCGATTTTGCGTATAATCAGGGGCCATAATTCAGGAAGTTAGGATCCGATATGCGCAAATATCGAAAGGAAGCAAGATCTTTGGGTTATAAGTATGAATTTCAAGTTTCATCAAAATCGAATCAAAATTGTGACCTCCACAGGGTCCACAACCTTGATATACCATTTTTTAACAGTATTCGCGTACAAACGGCGGCCATTTTGTATGGCAATTTTGGTCCGATTTTCCCGAAATTCGAACTCAACTTTCCTTAGGGTGTCACGTTGATATAATCAAACGTTTTTTTAAATCGAATAATAATTGTGACCTCCAGAGGGACCACAAGCCAAAAATGGTGATTTTTCGGACAATCAGGGGCCATAATTCAGGAAATTACATTCTGATAGCCGCAAATATCGAAAGGAACCAAGATCTTTGGCTTATAAACATGCATGTCAAGTTTCATCAAAATCGGTTCAAAATTGTGACCTCTATAGGGTCCACAAATTGCTTGTTCTCTATCCATCTCTCGAGAATGTGGGCGTATCCTGCCTGGCAGTGCCAGCCTATCTTTTGAAGATAGCCATAACATTTGCAAATTTCCATAAATTTGGGACGGTGTGAGTTTCAAGTGAAAAGTGAAAGAGTCGGCACAAGGGATCATTTTTATACGCCCACATGGTTTGAGGATGCCTACTGTAAATATTTGTGGATTTTCACATTTTCATGTGGACGTATTATGTCGTCGCCCCTGTCCGTCCACAATTTGTTTGTGGACTCTCTACAGGTCACAATTCTTATTCGATTTTGACGGAACTTGAAATATAGGTTTATCCCCATAAGATCTCGGTTCGTAACGATATTGGATCGTAACTTCCTGAATTATGGCCCCTGGTTATATGCCAAATCCCCGTTTCTTTAGCTTGTGGTCCCTCTGGAGGTCACAATTATTATCCGATTTAAAAAAAAGTTTGATTATATCACCGTTACACCGTAAGGAAGGTTGACTTTGAATTTCGGGAAAATCGGACCAAAATTGACAGACAAAATGGTAGCCGTTTGTACGCGAATACGGTTAAAAAAAATGGTATATCATGGTTGTGGACCCTGTATAGGTCACAATTTTAATTTGATTTTGATGAGGAAGGTTGAGTTCTAATTTTGGTGAAAATCGTACCAAAATTGCCGGACGAAATGGTCGCCGTTTGTACATGAATAGTGTAAAAATATGGTATATCATGGTTGTGGACTCTCTACAGGTCACAATTCTTATCCGATTTTGATGAAAAGTCACATTTCTAGGTTGTGTACCGTCACACCATAATCATTGTCGGCTTCGAATTTCATGAATATCAGACTGGAACTGACCAACTAAATGGCTGGCCCCAATACAGTATGAAATACAGGACTTAATGATGTAGGAAAAATCACTTTCGGTATTGCTTGTTCTCTATCCATCTCTCGAAAATGTGGGCGTATCCTGCCTGGCAGTGCCAGGACTTAATGATGTAGGCAAGCGCTGAAATAAGGGGCCGGACACGGACAATGTCCTGGCGAATTGACCCCCTTTGACAGACCGAATTTCCTTTCGTCCGGACATAAATGTCCGACCGATTTGGGGTAAAACAGTAAGCCAAAAATAGTAATTTCATTCGCGAATTCGAGTCGATCGCTAATTATTACTAGACTTGAAAATCCAGACACAAAAATATCAACGATCCGAGTCATAGTGAAAATGTTACTATCTATATCTCGCCAGCGTGCAGATAAAATAATCAATAATTTTTAGAATCAGCTTTTTTACGCTGGTTATATCAACGACCCGAGTCCTAGTAAAAATTTTGCTATTTTTTTATAGAATCGGCTCAAAATCCAGGCCCAAAAATATCAGCGACCCGAGTCATAGTGAAAATGTTACTATTTATATCTCTGCCGCGCGCGGATAAAATAATCAATAATTATTAGAATCGCCTTTCTTCCGCTGGTTATATCAACGAACCGAGTCATAGTAAAAATATTACTATTTTTTTAGAATAGGCTCTTTTTCGCTGGTTATATCAACGACCCGAGTCATAGTTAAAATATCACTATTTACATACATGTATCTTGGCCGCGTGAAGATAAAATAATGAATAATATTGAGAATCGGCTCTTTTCTGCTGGTTATTCGAGTCTACGTGTAGTAGCTAGATGTGTTACTTTCGTATATGATTAGCTCCAAATCACACATAACATGACATGTAATTATACAAATTATTAGTAATAAAAGTAATAATATTTAAAATGTTACAAGAAAATGTTCAAGTTGACTATGGGTGTAATTAGGGAGAGACTTTTTATACGAAAATTAAAATATCTCACTTTGTTGGACACTTCCGATCATCGATGTGAATGTAAATAGACGAGCGTTGAAAACATGTCGAATAAAATAACTTCTTATTTTCCCCAACCCGCGGGCACGGGATATCCCGGCTAGTGGGACCGTTCCAGAATAATTTAAAACTGGTACTGTGTTTAATGTCTCTCAAAATGACACTTCTAAACGGGGGCCATCGCCGTCACTAGTTCGAAAATTACATACAATAATAACCGTAGAAAAGTGGATCAAACCTGACGTAGCAAAATGCAATGCCGACGTGTGGTTAACATACGAAGAAGACGATGGTTTTGTGACTACATTAAATTGTGAACTCTATATAAAGTATTTTAAAAATATGAATTATATGAGGGAATTTTCCACTGCATGGAATAATGGTATTTGTCAGGCTGAAAATCTGAAATGTCCGGCCGAAAATCAGTTCAGCCTGACATGATGTCAGGCTGAACCTTAGCAGTTATTTCAAGGCTTGGATGTAGGAAAAATCACTTTCGGAATTGCTTGTTCTCTATCCATCTCTCAAAAATGTGGGCGTATCCTGCCTGGCAGTGCCAGCCTATCTTTTTAGCTTGTGGTCCCTGTGGAGGTCACAATTATTTTCCGATTTAAAAAAACGTTTGATAATATCACCGTTACACCTTAAGGTTTGAGTTCGAATTTCGGGAAAATTGGACCAAAATTGACAGACAAAATGGCCGCCGTTTGTACGCAAATACTATTAATAAATGGTATATCATGGTTGTGGACCCTGTATAGGTCACAATTTTAATTCTATTTTTATGAAACTTGAAATGCATGGTTATAACCAAAAGATCTTTGGTTCCTTTTTTATTTGCGCATATCGGATCGTAACTTCCTGAATTATGGCCCCTGATTGTCCGAAAAATCGCCTATGGTCCCTCTGGGGGTCTCAATTATTATCCGATTTAAAAAAACCTTTGACTCTATCACCGTTACACCCTACGGAAGGTTGAATTCTAATTTCTTACCCACTTAGCAACATGATCCCCAGTCGAATTTGAAGCCTACTGAAATGCACCTTTATAACCCAAAGATCTTAATTCGTTTCGATATCAAATTCTAACTTAATGATGTAGGAAAAATCACTTTCGGTATTGCTTGTTCTCTATCCATCTCTCAAAAATGTGGGCGTATCCTGCCTGGCAGTGCCAGCCTATCTTTGCAATATCGTACAGCCCTAAAGCAGAGCTAATCAATTTCATTGGTCGATGCATTGGGACAAGATAATCTTGATTATATCTGATAGAGAGTGATGAAACTTAGTGTATAGTTTGATTCCTCCCATACTCCGCGCAGTTTTGCGTTTGATTAGAGGTAATCCAACTATACACACTGCTATAATGAGTGGATATTGTTGTTTTAAATTTTGATTTGTCAGTAGTCCGTCTACTAACCAATCACTAGCTGCCAATATTGGACCAAATATGTTTACATAACGTTACGTCATGACTCATGATGATAATTATGCCTAATTAACCCGTGCATAGCAGAATACTGCAGTAAAACTAATTGCGTGACAAACGAGGCTATCAAGTCGAATGAAATGTAAACAATACTGTTTTGAAACGAACATACTTTTACCGTTTTTAATACCTTAAATCGCTGTCCAAAGTTTTAGGGAAGACCCAGATTAAAGGAAGGACTGTCATGTTGCTGTACTTGAGTGATAGCTTTCATTGAACGGAAAGAATAGACACACTCCCGCATAAGTTCAAGAAACAGACGCTATTCCAGCAATGGTCAGAGAGGGATTTCTATGGCCATTGCTTCAGGAATATGGATTCCTCCATACTTTTAAGAAATAAATGTGTGATTAATTAATATGTGTCATCTATTTATTTTGGGATTTCGATCAACCTCACTGTTGGCTTGGATTTTTTTAGAAATTAAAAGAAAAAAAAAAAAAACTTTTTAGAAGATAATTTTTTTTTCTTCAGAGAATCAAGAAGAAAAAAAATTGTTCATGAATTTTTTTTTTTTTTTTTAGGAAATAAAAAAAAAAATGTTTTCAGATGAATTTTAAAAAAAAGATAAAAAAATAAATAAATAAAATTGAATAAAAAAAAAATGTAATTATAATAAATAATAAAAAATATAATTTATTAAAAAACAAATTAAAAAAAAAAAATGATTTAAAAAAAATAATTTATTATAATTTTTTTTAATTGTGACAATTTTTTTTTTTTTAAAATAATTTATAAAAAAAAAAAAATTAAAAAAAAATGATTTATAAAAAAAAAGAAATGTTTTAAAAATATTTTATAAAAACAAAATTAAGATAAATATAAATTGTTTAAAATGAAAGAAAAAAGAATTAACTAAAAAATAGATAAAAATATTAAAATTTCATACAAATAATGTGTATTTTCAAAACATTTCTTTTTTTTATAAATCATTTTTTTTAATTGTGACAATTTTTTTTTTTTTAAAAATAATTATAAAAAAAAAAAAAAATTAAAAAAAAATGATTTATAAAAAAAAGAAATGTTTTAAAAATATTTTATAAAAACAAAATTAAGATAAATATAAATTGTTTAAAATGAAAGAAAAAAGAATTAACTAAAAAATAGATAAAAATATTAAAATTTCATACAAATAATGTGTATTTGCTATGGCAGCCATAGTCCACCATACACTTCATTAAAGAAATAATAATAAATTTATTATATTAAAATTTAATTTCAAATAGGCCTGTAACATTTTTCAATAAACACATTTGAGATTATTGATTTATCTTTTTACAAATCATGAGTAAATACTACATATGGTATGCCTAGTACGAGCCTTTAGGAACCAAGAAATATGAAACTGTTAATATAGATTCATTATATCATACATTGACTAAGTTTGATGGTGAGAATTTTCTGCTTAAGCTAAGGAGCGACAAGCAATTTGATTGGTCAAGACTTTGGAACATAACAATTCACTTTTAATTATTGAGGTAGAATGTTTAAAATTGATGTAGATGTTCATTAGGTGAATGTCTTGACTGAGTTCAATGATTAACATTTGGAGCTAAAGCTAAGCAGAGCTACTGTCTGTTCCAGGTAATACTACAACTCGAAAATCGCTTGTCATTTATTCAAATTTTAATTAAAATGGCTAAAACTTCGTGAAATACCTGGAATGGTCATCCCATTGCTTTCTGTCTTGTGAGAACTAAGTTCAGGTCATGCTTTATGTCCTTTCTCATATGAAAAATCGTTATTTGTTTACATCTTACTAATTTAATCTGCCATGTTTGGCTTAGTTATCTGGACGAGTCTAACTGGACAAGGGGTGCTGGGTTTGCTTTAAGTCGCTTCGCCCTACTTTGATTAGCAGTTGGTTGTTTCGTTGCAGTAGAATATAACTCTTTTGAAAGAGCTATTTACTGAATCCAAGACTACGGCTGTTTGTCCCACTAACTTGAATATTTAGTCGTCCTCCGTCCGAGGGTTGTGATTTTTATACGCCCACATTTTCATGTGACCTCCAAGCTAAGAAAAAATAGGTTGCCAGGCAACGAAACATACGCCCACACAGCAGCCAAATCGTCAGGGCAGTCAACAAGAGTTGTCACATATTAAGGAATTATCAAAAAATCATTAGAATTTGTTTGGTTTTTATAATCAAACGTTTTTTTTTTAAAATCAGATAATAATTGTGACCTCCAGAGGCACAACAAGCTAAAAAGGGTGATTTTTCGTACAATCAGGGGACATAATTCAGGAAGTAATGACCCGATGGGCGCAAATATCGAAAGGAACCAAGATCTGTTATAAACATACATGTCAAGTTTCATCAAAATCGATTCAAAATTGTGACCTCTATAAGGTCCACAACCTTGATATAACATATTTTCACACTATTCGCGTACAAACGGCGGTCATTTTGTCCGTCAATTTTGGTCCTATTTTCACGAAATTCGAATTCAACCTTCATAACCATGTAACGGTGATATGTGGACTCTCTACAGGTCACAATTCTTATCCGATTTTGACGAAACTTGAAATATAGGTTTATCCCCAAAAGATCTCGGCTGCTTTCGATATTGGCATGTATCGGATCAAAACTTCATGGATTATGACTAGGGGTGGGCGATATAACCGGTATACCGGTGTATTGCGATTCAAACTTGCCAATACATCATATCGTGATACACGTCCAAGAACCGGTTCAGTCAATACGATCGGCAACTTCCGTAATAATCATCGGAATATTCCGTGAGATTGTCAATTCTATTTAAAACTTGAGAATTTCCTTGACGCATTTTTGACGGCACGTGCCTGGCGGTAGTGAATCAACTCGCGGACCCCTCGTACTTGGCAACGGCATTAGCGAACCCAAGCGAGAAATCAATCAACTTATTTCTATTGTTTCTAATTCACATTAATTAATGGTGATTGGGTAATAAAAGTAAAACCCGCGAAGGAAAGGAATGTTTAATTCGCTAATCATCCAATAAGAAATATATGTTTCAACACCGGATCTTTCAGTATTTACGTAATAGGTCAGAGGTGAAAATTCACACCGTGCCTTTCACTTTGGCGCTATTCCAATATTTTCACGCTGTCACTTACGGCTAATAATTATATGATATTGAGAGTGAAATAGAATCAGATTTTATAATTTACTGCCAGGCATATTGTGGAATATGATAATGTCGAAGAAATCAACTATTTATTATTTTTTTTGACGTTATGATGCGAAGAATATGCGTCTACTTGAGCCGAGATCAACCGTGTCGCCGCCATCTTGGATACGTTCGATCAAACAGATGATAACAAAACTTACGGCTAATAATTCTAGACTTTGGAAAGCTAAATTGAATCAAAACTTTTAGGATTTACCGGTAATACAAGCTAAATTAAGGAAAATTACAATGAAGCAAAGAAAACGACAATTTCCGTCATAAATCCAAAGAAAGGCAGAAATGTTAAATGCCGAAGGCGATGAAGTGACCGTTATTTGGGTGATGTTTCTTTTTAGGGTTTCACACTGCGTAGCTTGTGTGAAACACTATTGTTTTTGTTAAAATTATTAGGGTTTCACACTGCGTAGCTTGTGTGAAACACTATTGTTTTTGTTAAAATTATTATTCTTATTATTAAGCTTTCATATTTCATATGAAAGCTTATTGTTTCTGTTAAGATTATTATTATTTTTTTTTTTGTGTTTTTCCTGCAAATCGGATTTCACAGAATCTATCCATAGGATGTTTCTGAAACTTTGACCTACCCCCCCAAAAATGGGTGGTGGCTGTTGATTAAATATATTTTCAAAACGTTTTGCGAATTCGAAATCACCGAATTTTACGAACGAAAAAACTGACAATGCATAGTCGTAACTTTGCTATTTTTTGACCGATTTTACTAATTCTTTTTTCTTTGAATACCTTTTAAAAAATCATTTTCATCTGCAGTTTCACATTTTCGAATTTCGAAAATTCGTCGCTGTGATTTCGAACCGGAAGTTTAGACCAATTTGACAACTTCTTTAATAGTTGTACGATTTTCATGAAATTTAGAATATAAGTAGATCTTACCAATGTGACTTCAAAAATATAATGAGAAATTTTCTAAATTATCTCCCCTTGGTGAAATTAAGGATCAAAGTTTTCAAAAAAATCGTCGAAATATAGGTCAGAATGATCTGAAATTTTTTTCCGATACTCGACAAGTAATTACTGATTCCTACACAAAATATGGAGTTTGTCGATCTAACCGGAAATGCCACCATCTTGAAACATGAGAATTCCCTAAGGCTTTTTTGCTATCTTACTTACAGACACGGGAGTTATATTTTCTGAATCCTTGAAGGATGGCCCAAAAATCGCAGGGAGCAGAATTTTGATTTAGGTCAACTGATGGTTGCCATTTTGAAGTCAATATGAAAAGTAGTAGAAATTTGAAGGGCTGAGACTTTGAAACACAATAACTCTCCTTCTTATTGAGCTAGAATGTTCAATCTTGGTGTAGACGTTCACTAGGTCACTGTCGTGATTGAGTGCAAAGATGAGCATTATCTGCTTAGGGTAAGCAGAGATAAGCATGCTGATTTGTTGATTCTTTAGGGCACGATAACTTCGGTTATAATGAAGGGAGGGCGGTGAAACTTTTGTCAATAGAGAGTCTAATAGCTAGCCTGTTGTGTGAAATCATTGTATCATTTTTTTAAATATCAGGGATAGCCGAAAAAAAGAGATTGAAAATCCAAAAAGTCGTATTTTTACAATTTGGAGCATGTTTAGAGGTCTTTCTCGTAAAGTCAACATACTATTTTTTGGGAACTTCATCTACAAAGAGTCTTATTGGTAGTCTTTTATATGAAACCATCGATCAACAGTCCAACATATCAGGAGTAGAAGAACAAAAGGATCGAACATTGAAAACGGCACCCTTTCATTGTTAAGCGAAACATGCAGTGTGGGTGACTACAATCTACGCATTTAGTCATCGTATAGAGTTTATTCAACAGTATCGAATTCCAACTGCTTAGGGATATTTTACGTGCACTCCAATGTGTACACAGGACCTTGGTTTTTCGTCCCATCCGAAGGACTAGACAGCTGTGCTTGTCAGGCCCTCCGTTCTGCCTCACTGACAAGGGGAACCACGCCGAGAAATC
The DNA here is from genome assembly GCA_948474765.1 of Patella depressa. Classification (NCBI taxonomy): domain Eukaryota; kingdom Metazoa; phylum Mollusca; class Gastropoda; family Patellidae; genus Patella; species Patella depressa. The sequence goes on along the minus strand of OX419717.1, from coordinate 33,459,784 downwards.
GAGATGAACTTTTTCCGTGCAGAACTTTCAATTCAGGCAAAACGTTTATTGCATACGATTAAGCTGGTCAGTTGGAGCTTATTTTCAAAAGTTTTGTAATAATCGGTTGGTAATTAAAGTACCGTGCACATTAAACTGTTAAAACAGAAATACTACAACTCGAAAATCGCTTGTCATTTATTCAAATTTTAATTAAAATGGCTAAAACTTCGTGAAATACCTGGAATGGTCATCCCATTGCTTTCTGTCTTGTGAGAACTAAGTTCAGGTCATGCTTTATGTCCTTTCTCATATGAAAAATCGTTATTTGTTTACATCTTACTAATTTAATCTGCCATGTTTAGCTTAGTTATCTGGACGAGTCTAACTGGACAAGGGGTGCTGGGTTTGCTTTAAGTCGCTTCGCCCTACTTTGATTAGCAGTTGGTTGTTTCGTTGCAGTAGAATATAACTCTTTTGAAAGAGCTATTTACTGAATCCAAGACTACGGCTGTTTGTCCCACTAACTTGAATATTTAGTCGTCCTCCGTCCGAGGGTTGTGATTTTTATACGCCCACATTTTCATGTGACCTCCAAGCTAAGAAAAAATAGGTTGCCAGGCAACGAAACATACGCCCACACAGCAGCCAAATCGTCAGGGCAGTCAACAAGAGTTGTCACATATTAAGGAATTATCAAAAAATCATTAGAATTTGTTTGGTTTTTATAATCAAACGTTTTTTTTTTAAAATCAGATAATAATTGTGACCTCCAGAGGCACAACAAGCTAAAAAGGGTGATTTTTCGTACAATCAGGGGACATAATTCAGGAAGTAATGACCCGATGGGCGCAAATATCGAAAGGAACCAAGATCTGTTATAAACATACATGTCAAGTTTCATCAAAATCGATTCAAAATTGTGACCTCTATAAGGTCCACAACCTTGATATAACATATTTTCACACTATTCGCGTACAAACGGCGGTCATTTTGTCCGTCAATTTTGGTCCTATTTTCACGAAATTCGAATTCAACCTTCATAACCATGTAACGGTGATATGTGGACTCTCTACAGGTCACAATTCTTATCCGATTTTGACGAAACTTGAAATATAGGTTTATCCCCAAAAGATCTCGGCTGCTTTCGATATTGGCATGTATCGGATCAAAACTTCATGGATTATGAGTTATGACCCCTGATTGTACGAAAAATCACGTTTTTAGCTTGTGGACCCTATAGAGGTCACAATTTTGAACCGATTTTGATGAAACTTGACATGCATGTTTGTAACCCAAAGATCTTGGTTCCTTTCGATATTTGCGGCTATCGGAATGTAATTTCCTGAATTATGGCCCATGATTGTCCGAAAAATCACCCTTTTTAGCTTGTGGTCCCTCTGGAGGTCACAATTATTATTCGATTTAAAAAACCGTTTGATTATATCACGGTTACACCGTAAGGAAGGTTGAGTTCGAATTTTGGGAAAATCAGACCAAAATTGCCATACAAAATGGCCGCCGTTTGTACGCGAATACTGTTAAAAAAATGGTATATCAAGGTTGTGGATTTTGATGAAACTTGAAATTCATGGTTATAACCCAAAGATCTTGGTTCTTATCGATATTTGCGCATATCGGATCGTAACTTCCTGAATTATGGCCCCTGGTTATACGCAAAATCCCCCTTTCTTTAGCTTGTGGTCCCTCTGGAGGTCACAATTATTATCCGATTTTGATGAAACTTGAAATTCATGGTTATAACCCAAAGATCTTGGTTCTTTTCGATATCTGCTCATATCGAATCGTAACTTCCTGAATTATGGCCCCTAGTTATACGCAAAATCCCACTTTCTTTAGCTTGTGGCCCCTCTGGAGGTCACAATTATTATCCAATTTAAAAAAACGTTTGATTATATCACCGTTACACTGTAAGGAAGGTGGAGTTTGAATTTCGGGAAAATCGGACCAAAATTGACAGACAAAATGGCTGCCGTTTGTACACGAATACTGTTAAAAAAATGATATATCATGGTTGTGGACCCTGTATAGTCACAATTTTAATTCGATTTTGATGAGGAAGGTTGAGTTCTAATTTCGTGAAAATCGTACCAAAATTGCCGGACGAAATGGTCGCCGTTTGTACGCGAATAGTGTAAAAATATGGTATATCATGGTTGTGGACTCTCTACAGGTCACAATTCTTATCCGATTTTGATGAAAAGTCACATTTCTAGGTTGTGTACCGTCACACCATAATCATTGTCGGTTTCGAATTTCATTAATATCAGACTGGAACTGACCAACTAAATGGCTGCTCCCAATACAGTATGAAATACAGGACTTAATGATGTAGGAAAAATCACTTTCGGTATTGCTTGTTCTCTGTCCATCTCTCGAAAATGTGGGCGTATCCTGCCTGGCAGTGCCAGCCTATCTTTTGATATCGATATAAGCTACATGTAAATGTTAACCCGCTATCAATGAAATTGTATAAGGGGCTGCACGACATACTCAAAAGTGGTTACGAGAACGTAGCTAAAAACATTGAGATATTCTGATGTGTTTGTTTTTATACGCCCACATTTTCATGTGGACGTATATTGTCGTCGCCCCTGTTCGTCCGTCCGTCCGGACGTCCGTCCACAATTGTTTGTGAACAGTCTACAGGTCACAATTTTTATCCGATTTCAATGAAACTTAAAATATAGGTTTATCACCCTAAGATCTCGGTTCTTTTCGATATTGGCATGTATCGGACTGTAACTTCGTGGGTTATGGCCCCTGATTGTACGAAAAATCGTGTTTTTTTAGCTTGTGAACAGTGTAGAGGTCACAATTTTGAACCGATTTGGATGAAACTTGAAATGCATGTTTATAACCCAAAGATCTTGGTTCCTTTAGATATTTGCGCCAATCGGATCGTAACTTCCTGAATTATGGCCCTTGATTGTCCGAAAAATCGCCCTTTTTTTCTTGTGGTCCCTCTGGAGGTCAAAATTGTTATCCGATTTAAAAAACCGTTGGATTATGTCACCGTTCCATGGTTATGAAGGCTGTGTTCGAATTTCGTGGAAATCGGACCAAAATTGACGGACAAAATGGCCGCCGTTTGTACGCGAATAGTGTGAAAATATGTTATATCAAGGTTGTGGACCTTATAGAGGTCACAATTTTGAACCAATTTTGATGAAACTTGACATGTATGTTTATAACCCAAAGATCTTGATTCCTTTCGATATTTGCACCCATCCGATCATAACTTCCTGAATTATGGCCCCTGATTGTCAAAAAAATCGCCCTTTTTAGCTTGTGATACCTCTGGAGGTCAAAATTGTTATCCAATTTAAAAAAACGTTTGATTATATCACCATTCCATGGTTATGAAGGTTGAGTTTGAATTTTGTGAAAATCGGACCAAAATTGACGGACAAAATGGCCGCCGTTTGTACGCAAATAGTGTGAAAATATGTTATATAAAGGTTGTGGACCTTATAGAGGTCACAATTTTGAACTGATTTTGATGAAACTTGACATGTATGTTTATAACCCAAAGATCTTGGTTCCTTTCGATATTTGCGCCCATTGACCAAGCACAGGGCGGGTTCCGTAAAAATCATCGGACAGTTGATAATATCTTCATACTCAAAATGATTATCAATAAATATAAGTGTAATAAACAAAATCTTTTCATGACCTTTGTGGACTCCAAAAAAGCTTTTGACTCTATATGTAGAGCAGGCCTCTTTAAAAATTACTAAAAAATAATATCAACGGACCAATTTTTGATTTAATTACATCCATGTATTCAAATACTTCATATACTGTGAAAACTTCCAAGGGATTCTCCAACAACATAAACTCTTTCATGGGTGTGAAACAGGGATGCGTGTTAAGTCCTGTACTATTCAATATTTATATTAACGACTTACAGTTTTATATTAATAATGCGAACACAAATCCTCCTTCACTAGAATCTAATAATGTCTCCCACCTGTTGTTTGCGGATGACCTTATCATGCTCTCCACTACTGAAACTGGCTTACAAACTAGCCTTGACCAACTTAATAAATTTTGCAGTGATTGGCAGATTGACCTTTAACCCAACAAAATCAAAAATAATGATTATCAAAAATAATCAACGAAAAATAAAGAACATATTTCATTTTGGCAAGTTTAATCTTGAAACAGTTAAATCATACGTCTATCTAGGGGTCTGCTTTTCCAACAACTCAACCTCTAAGTCTGCGATCAGTCAACTTAATAGTAAGGCTAGACGTGCATGGTTCTGCCTGTGCAATAAAATTGGTACGACTGATTTTCTTCCGACCGAGGTTTTCATTAAACTATACCAATCAGTTGTTAAGCAGATAGCTATATATGCGTCGGAGATCTGGGGATCTAGTTTGGTCCACAGCAAAACTTTCGAAATTAGCAAATGGGACCAAATTTCTCATAATAAACTAACCATTAAGATCTGCAAGTCAATACTGGCACAACCATCAAAATCATCAAACATTGGCTGTCTAGCAGAACTGGGTATTTTTCCGGCCAGCCTTGACATATTTCAAAGAATGATTTCCTATTATAAACGCCTAACGAATTCTAATGTAGACAGTTTTCCTAAAAGTGTTCTTTTACGTTCTGCCTTCATTACTGATAGCAACCTCATTGCAAACAATGACATTAAATATTCTTGGACAGCAGCCATAGCAAAAATATATGAATATTATGATCTCCCAAATAACCCCTCTCCCTCAGCAACTAAACTAAAACTTCAAACTAAATTCAACAATCATTTTACAGAACTAACTAAATCAGGAACAAAGTTAAGAACGTATGGACTATAAAAACGTAATAAACCACCCCGCGCATTACCTTCTGCAGGTTAAGAATAAAAACTTTAAATCATCCTTTTCATCCCTTCGACTCAGCTCGCACAAATTGGAAATAGAGAGAGGCCGATACAAGAATATTCCACCTGATCAAAGGTTATGCACGCAATGTTCTCTTTCTGCCGTTGAAGATGAATTCCATTTTCTTTTACAGTGTCCCCGATATGAAAACCTGCGTCTGAGATATATCTACCCTACTTTAATACCATCTTGTCAATTAACTTTTGAAATTCTTTTTAATCCGCCAAATTTCCTTGCTAAGGCAGTAGCCATGTACACATACCATGCTCTTCGGGAAAGGGGTGTACCTGTCTCTTAGTATCTGCTGAATGCTCTTTCCCCATTTGATCATCATACTCTTATGTACACCGATATACTTTTACTACATATTTTATGAGTATTTTTATTTCATTGTCATACTTTCATTGTTTTGCATGTACATAGATATATCCCATTATAATTAGGGTTTCACACTGCGAAGCTTGTGTGAAACACTATTGTTTTTGTTAAAATTATTATTCTTATTATTATTATTATTATTATTATTATTCTTTTGTTTTGAGTAGATCTCAGCAACTGCTTGTCGCATCGTTACGATTTCTTCGGTTTTACTGGGAAAGTGGGTGTGACTTAGAGGATAAAGCTATTTTGAACGTTCTGCGACAATGCGAAATGTCCGAAGTTAGCGTTTTTATACGCCCACATGGAAATCCGGTCGTATATTGCCGTCGCCCCCGTCCGTCCGTCCGTCCGTCTGTCGGTCCGTCCGTCCATCGTCCACAATTTCTTGTGAACGCTCTAGAGGCTAAAGTTAATATCCGATTGACTTGAAATTTATACACGGTGTTTAAGGTCATGAGATGAAGGAGCCTATTGATTTTCAGCGATATCCGATAATTACTACCAGAGTTATGACCCTTGATCACTTTGAAAAATCTTGTGAACGCTCTAGAGGCTATAGTTAATATCCGATTGACTTTAAATTTATACACAGTGTTTAAGGTCATGAGACGAAGAAGCCTTTTGATTTTCGGTGATATCTGATAATTACTGCCAGAGTTATGACCCTTGATCACTTTGAAAAATCTTGTGAACGCTTTAGAGGCTAAAGTTAATATCTGGTTGACTTTAAATTTATACACAGTGTTTAAGGGTATGAGACGAAGCCTATTGATTTTCGGTGATATCCGATAATTACTACCAGAGTTATGACCCTTGATCACTTTGAAAAATCTTGTGAACGCTCTAGAGGCTAAAGTTAATATCCGATTGACTTTAAATTTATACACAGTGGGTAAGGTCATGATACGAAGAAGCCTGTTCATTTTCAGCAATATCCGATAATTCCTGCCCGAGTTATGACCCTTGATCCCTTTGAAAAATCTTGTGAACGCTCTAGAGGTTAAAGTTAATATCCGATTGAATTTAAATTTATACACGATGTTTAAAGTCATGATACATAGAAGCCTATTGATTTTCAGCAATATCCGATTTTTACTGCCAGAGTTATGACCCTTGATCACTTTGAAAAATCTAAAGTTAATATTCGATTGACTTTAAATTTATACACACTATTTACGGTCATGATACAAAATAGCCTATTTATTTTCAGCGATATCCGATAATTACTGCCAGAGTTATGACCATTGATCACTTTGAAAAACCCTGTGAATGCTCTAAAGTTAATATCCGAATCCGATTGACTTTAAATTTGTACACAGTGTTCAGGGTCATGAGAAGAAGAATCTTATTTGATTTTCAGTGATATCTGATAATTTCTGGCACTTGATCACTTTGAAATATCTTGTGGACAAAGGCCTTGAGACAAACCATCAAAACTATTCTAATCATTTCTGATAATTATTTAATGGGTTATTACTCGTAATAAGATTATCATGTGTTGTAAATGTTCTCCTTACTGATAAAAGAAACAATATGCGACAACCCTTGTTGACTGCCCGGACGACTTAGCTGTTGTGGGCGTATGTTTCGTTGCCTGGCAACCTATCTTTAATAATATTGCAGTACTTTTAACAATAATCATTGGATTTTAACTGTCGATACATTTTGGCATAGCCGGAGACAGGGCACATAGCTATGCTACTTTCGATTTTTGATTTTCGGCAAATCTTCGAAGATATTAGGCGCCAAATTTTGAAAATTTAAAATTTTACAAAAAACTTTTTTATTTATGAATATTTTTTAGTCGTGTTGTGCACAGAAATAAAGAGTCATCTGACTAGCGCAAAAATGTTAAAAAATTTTGTCTCAGTAATTTTCCTTGGCCGCCATTGGCTAATTCAGTTTTTCAGTCCTAGATTAATTTTTATACGCCCACATTTTCATGTGGACGTATTATGTCGTCGCCCCTGTCCGTCCGGACGTCCGTCCGTCCACAATTTGTTTGTGGACTCTCTACAGGTCACAATTCTTATCCGATTTTGACGAAACTTGAAATATAGGTTTATCCCCAAAAGATCTCGGCTGCTTTCGATATTGGCATGTATCGGATCAAAACTTCATGGATTATGGCCCCTGATTGTACGAAAAATCACGTTTTTAGCTTGTGGACCCTATAGAGGTCACAATTTTGAACCGATTTTGATGAAACTTGACATGCATATTTGTAATCCAAAGATCTTGGTTCCTTTCGATATTTGCGGCTATCGGAATGTAATTTCCTGAATTATGGCCCCTGATTGTCCGAAAAATCACCCTTTTTAGCTTGTGGTCCCTCTGAAGGTCACAATTATTATTCGATTTAAAAAAAACGTTTGATTATATCACCGTTACACCCTAAGGAAGGTTGAGTTCGAATTTCGGGAAAATCGGACGAAAATTGCCATACAAAATGGCCACCGTTTGTACGCGAATACTGTTAAAAAATGGTATATCAAGGTTGTGGACCCTGTGGAGGTCACAATTTTGATTCGATTTTGATGAAACTTGAAATTCAAGGTTATAACCCAAAGATCTTGCTTCCTTTCGATATTTGCGCATATCGGATCGTAATTTCCTGAATTATGGCCCCTGATTATACGCAAAATCGACTTTTTTTTTTTTAGCTTGGAGGTCACAATTATTATTCGATTTAAAAAACCGTTTGATTATATTACCTTCACACCCTAAGGAAGGTTGAGTTCGAATTTCGGGAAAATCGGACGAAAATTGCCATACAAAATGGCCGCCATTTGTACGCGAATACTGTTAAAAAATGGTATATCAAGGTTGTGGACCCTGTGGAGGTCACAATTTTGATTCGATTTTGATGAAATTTGAAATTCATGGTTATAACCCAAAGATCTTGCTTCCTTTCGATATTTGCGCATATCGGATCGTAACTTCCAGAATTATGTCCCCTGATTATACGCAAAATCGCCTTTTTTTTAGCTTGGAGGTCACAATTATTATCCGATTTAAAAAAACGTTTGATTATATTACCGTTACACCGTAAGGAAGGTTGAGTTTGAATTTCGGGAAAATCAGACCAAAATTGCCATACAAAATGGCCGCCGTTTGTACGCGAATACTGTTAAAAAATGGTATATCAAGGTTGTGGACCCTGTAAAGGTCACAATTTTAATTTGATTTTGATGAAACTTGAAATTCATCGTTATAACCCAAAGATCTTGGTTCTTTTCAATATTTGCGCATATCGGATCGTAACTTCCTGAATTATAGCCCCTGGTTATACGCAAAATCCCCCTTTCTTTAGCTTGTGGTCCCTCTGGAGGTCACAGTTATTATCCAATTTAATAAAACGTTTGATTATATCACCGTTACACTGTAAGGAAGGTTGAGTTTGAATTTCGGGAAAATCGGACCAAAATTGACAGACAAAATGGCCGCCGTTTGTACGCGAATACTGTTAAAAAAATGATATATCATGGTTGTGGATCCTGTATAGGTCACAATTTTAATTCGATTTTGATGAGGAAGGTTGAGTTTTAATTTCGTGAAAATCGTACCAAAATTGCCGGACGAAATGGTCGCCGTTTGTACGCGAATAGTGTAAAAATATGGTATATCATGGTTGTGGACTCGCTACAGGTCACAATTTTTATCCGATTTTGATGAAAAGTCACATTTCTAGGTTGTGTACCGTCACACCATAATCATTGTCGGTTTCGAGTTTCATTAATATCAGACTGGAACTGACCAACTAAATGGCTGCTCCCAATACAGTATGAAATACAGGACTTAAAGATGTAGGAAAAATCACTTTCGGTATTGCTTGTTCTCTGTCCATCTCTCGAAAATGTGGGCGTATCCTGCCTGGCAGTGCCAGCCTATCTTTTATTGTTCGATTTGTATAAAACAAAGTTCATATGTTTCGTTGCCTCAATTGTCATTTTTTTTATTACCGAAAGTGTTATCTGTCGGCACCGGAAGTGGCATAATTTTACCAAAAACTACAATTTTGACAGTTAGGTACCATTTTTCGAAAACAAATATTACTTTTTTGAAAAATTATATGACTCAAAGAGTGTGTCCTTTATAGGCGCAAAAAATGTCGGAAGCAGTTTTTTTAATTTCAATTTCATTTTCGAGCAAATTGGATTAAGAGGCTAAAAATGGTGTAAAATTGACCTATTTACAACCCATTCAGGCTTTTCAGATTTTAAAATATTTCTTCGTAACTTTTAAAATATTTCTTCGTAACTTTTAAAAACATGTAGCTATAATCCATACGAAGAAAATGTATGTTAAAATTAGTTTGTAATATAAGCAATTGCCAAGAAATGGGCAGTTCTGCATAAGTCACTGTTTTCGTTAGTTTGCCAGTAAAATAGTTAATTATTATTGGATTTTTATAAAAGTGTTATCATTTGATTCAAATAGCATGTAGCGTCATATCAAGTTGATTACAATTTAAAATTGATACCGGAAGTGACGTCGTTTTGTCAAAAAACTGCATTTTAAACTTTTTAAATCAATGTTTTATTCAACCAAGAATTACTTAATATGTATTAATAATTTTAACTTTGGGTTTAAATTCACATATAAACACAACTCATATGGTCATATAGATATAAAATTGTTTCTAACTTGTTCGGTTGCCGAGAAATAGACGGTTTTCTACAGGTCACTTTTGAAGGTTTTGGGGCCATAAAAGTGTCAATTATTATTCGATTTTCATAAACGTTACACCATGTTATACCTAATGCCATTTGGGATTTCATACAAGTAATTTAAGATTTTCATTATCACCGGAAGTAACGTCATTTTGGCAAAAACTGTATTTTTAGCCTTCAAAACGGATATTTTATTCAAATGAGTCTGTTTTTAAATCCTTTTCAAATTATGGTATTTGATGCCAATCAACAAATAGAATGAACCCATACGATCATACAGATACCACAAAATGGTTTCTAACTTGTACGGTTGCAGAGAAATAGCCGATTTTCTACAAGTCACTTTTCAAGTTTTTTGGTCTTTAAAAGTGGCAATTATTATTCGATGTACATAAAATTTTCACTATATGATATCGTATGCCATTTCTGATTTCATAAAACTAATTGAACATTTTCATTAACACCGGAAGTAATGTAATTTTGTCAAGATATTGCTGGATTTGGTTGATTCTGCGTCCATTTTATTTGATGTGAGCAATGTTTATTTGGAAATCTGTTTAGTGGTTTTGTTGGTGCCGGAAGTGACATATGTTCAAGGGTAACTTGGCACCGGAAGGGAGTGATATGTTCAAGGGTAACGTGGCACCAGTGAAACCCGTCATTCCTGCATGCAGGTCTAGTTTCATTATATTTTCATTATTTATATAGTATTCCATGACAAATGTATCTTTTGCATGCATATGTATGTTGATTTTTGTATACTGTTCTTAATGGACGTAATATGCAAATAAAAAAGTTGAAGTTGAAGTTAACTTCCTGAATTATGTCCCCGGGTTGTCCGAAAAATCGCTTTTGTTAGCTTTTGGTCCCTCTGGAGGTCAAAATTATTATCCAATTTAAAAAAACGTTTGACTATATCACCGTTACATGGTAATGAAGAGAGAGTGTGAATTACGTGAAATTCAGACTAGAATTGACAGACAAAATGGCCGCCGTTTGTACACGAATAGTGTGAAAATATGTTATATCAAGGTTGTGGACCCTGTAGAGGTCACAATTTTGAATCGATTTTGATGAAACTTGACATGTATGTTTATAACCCAAAGATCTTGGTTCCTTTCGATATTTGCGCCCATCGGGTCATTACTTCCTGAATTATGTCCCCTGATTGTACGAAAAATCACCCTTTTTAGCTTGTGGTCCCTCTGGAGGTCACAAATATTATCTGATTTAAAAAAAAACGTTTGATTATAAAAACCAAACAAATTCTAATGATTTTCTGATAATTCCTTAATATGCGACAACTCTTGTTGACTGCCCGGACGATTTGGCTGCTGTGTGGGTGTATGTTTCGTTGCCTGGCAACCTATTTTTTAGCTACTATTGGATGCCTGCCTTTATTTCCAAGTGGCAAACTCAGTTTCTTTATTAATTTTAAATAAGGCTAACCTCTTACACCAATTTACTTATTTTGAGAGTTCGCATGGTTATTTTACCAGACATATTTATTCAAATTTTAAATAAGGCTAACCTCTTACACCAATTTATTTATTTTGAGAGTTCGCATAGTTATGGCATGTGCCGACTTTTCAAAATAGTTTTAATCTTTAAGTCACTCCAAATTATCCAATGAGAATTTTTGTGCGAAACAGAAACAGAAAGATGGAAACAGAAAAAAAACCATATTAATCTGAACAAAAACAAGCTTCACACAAGCTTCAAAGATTGAAACCCTACCAAGTAGTATTGTCGCGAATTCTCCCTCACTAGACATGTGTCACATTTCTAACCGAATTGAAACAGAAAAAAAAAACCATATTAATCTGAACAAAAACAAGTTTCACACAAGCTTCAAAGATTGAAACCCTACCAAGTAGTATTGTCGCGAATTCTCCCTCACTAGACATGTGTCACATTACTAACCGAATGCACCAAATTTGTAAAGTACCTGTCTACCCTAATGCGAAATGCATGTGCTCCATTTAACGCGCGCGCATTCGTAATGTTGATGTTCTGAGAAAGTGACAATGTCTAAATATGTGAAATTTACAGAAGAATACTGGATTTTATCGGACTTTTAGTCATTTAGGCTAAGGGAAGAAATCAAAGGTATGTCCAGATATGTCACAAAGTTTTGGCCATTTTAATTGAAAAATGGAGGCATGGTAAGCATTTTTCGAGTTGGAGTATCACCTGGAAGAAGTTTTCCGTTTTAAAAGGTTGCCATGATGATGTAGGTCACCTGGGTCGTGACAAAACGCTAACACTTCTGTAAGAGCGAGTATTTTGGCCACGAATGTCTGCAGATGTCGATGAATATTTGAAGTCTTGCAAGAGATGCCTCATGTGCAAGTCCTCCACCAACTCTCGAGTACCACTAGTGAATATTACATCATAACAACCTATGGAGATTCTCTGTATGGATTATTTGTGCTTAGAGGAGTGTAAAGGGAAATATTCCAACATCTTAGTCATCACTGATCATTTTACCAGGTATGCTCAGGCGATTTATCAAGAACTTTTCAAAGATAAGACAGCCATTGAATGAACTATTGACTGGAACCACTACTTCAAAAACCAGGGGGAGAAAAGGGAAAACAGAACAGCCAAACGTCTGGAAGTGGAAGACAGAACAAGATCAAGCATTTGAACATCTGAAAGAGGCCTTGATAACCACTCCAGTTCTTGCTTAGTAATATTTTGGATTTTGTCTTGAGAGTTTGCGTTTAAGTTTGAAATATTGTGGTTATTTCAAATACTGGTGTTATATTTCAACTTATTTGAAGTTGCGTTGGTGTTGTGAGTGGTAAATACATTTTTTGATACCGTACTGTGATATTGCGTGTTCTGATATATTGTGACTGATGATTTTGAATTCTGGATTATGTTATTACATAGTGATATTGCGTGAGATATTGTGATTGATTATTTTCAGTTTTGGATTGTGTTATTACATAGTGATCTATTCTCGGATCTTCAATAATTTGGAATTGAATTGTGAGTGTAAGAGTTGTTTGTTCGGCATTTTGTGAATTGCGTGAGGTCAAGTATCTGCCCAACCTACCGAAGCTGTCATTCTTTTCGGGAGACACTACGTGTACCAAGACTGAAGTGACATTTGATGTCTGGACTTTTGAAGTCGAAGAGTTACTTAACTCGAATTATGGTGCTGAAGCAGTTCGACAGGCAGTTTTCAGGTCGCTAAAGGGTCCAGCAGCTAAGGTAGCTATGAGGTTAGGCCATGGGTTAACTATTGCGAAGTTACTGTCCAAGCTACAGAGTGTATTTGGTGTTGTTGGTGAGACCCAGGAGATCCTTGCAGAATTTTATTCTACTTCCCAAGGAGTGATCATTTTACCAGGTATACTCAGGTGATTGCAACAAGAAGCCAGGATGCCAAAACAACAGCAAGGATCCTTTTTGACAATTTCATCGTCCATTATGGATTTCCAAAAAGGATACACAGTGATGGAGGTGGAAGTTTTGAGTGCCGCATCATCCAAGAACTTTGCAAATTAACAGGTATGCGCAAGACCAGAACAACACCATATCACCCAAGTGGAAATGGTATGTGTGAACGTTTCAACCGGACGTTATTAAACATGCTGGGAACTTTGGAAGTGGAACAGAAGTTAAACTGGAAACAGTATCTGCCTTCCCTGGTAGCATGACAGCACCCACTTTTCACCATTTCGTCTTATGTTTGGGAGAAAGCCACTTCTTGCTGTGGATGTTTTACTTGGCATCGTCAACGAATCAGAAATAACATCGTACCGAACCTATTTGCAAGACCTTAAGAAAAGATTAGAATATTTCTATCAATTAGCTTTGGAAATCATCGGAAAATCTCAGCAACAACAAAAGAAGAACTACGATAGAAGAGCCACAGAGTCAGTATTAGAAGAATATGATAGAGTTTTAGTAAAGAAGTTAGTTTTTAAAGACGGACGCCACAAGATCGCGGATAAATTTGAAGAACAGGTCTATACTGTGATACAACAACCCAATCCCGATATACCAGTTTATGAGGTAAAACGAGAAGATGGTGTTGGAAGAATTCGGATGCTTCATCGGAATAACCTTCTTCCAATTGGTTCCATTCCTTTCGATTTACTTGATAGTGCTGCACCAGTACCCAAACCCAGGAGGAAGACGGCTGTCATCCAAGAGCCGGAGCTAGAGTCAAGTGAAGAGGATGACGATGTTGTGATAGTGGATCGGGGAAGACTTCCTTTGCCATCACGAGACAACATGAGGTGAATGAGGATGTGGAAGAAACTCATGAAAGTTATGTGGAAATTCAATCTGATCATTTACCTAGTTCAGAAGATGATTCCCCAGAACCTCCACGAAGATCAGCAAGGAACAGGCAACTACCACAGAAATACCAAGGTGGGGACTACATCATGAATATTACGCCTTCCGTGGTCATGTGTGCAGAAAACCTGTTTGTGTACCTGACTTCAGATGAGTTCGTCAATTTACCACCTGAACGAAGAAGAATTGTGTGCAAAGCTATAAGGACAATATGTGGTTTTTAGTTTCGAATATGTGAGTTTTAACCTAGTTTGATATTTTGGTTTTAGTTGGTTTAATTGTCGGGACGACCTTTCTGTGATAGTGTGGAATTTTGGTGTTTTAATTATACAATAGGTTTTAGTCTACACTGCACTACACTGACAGCAGCTTAATAAACAATAACAAACTTTCACTTTCATCTGATCTTTGAACCCTTATATTCATAGTCACTGGATGTTCAGCTTCTGGACTATCATCTCATCATCTCCTTGGATACTTTTCCTAACAAACCCAACTTCCTGGGTTACAGGTGTAACAATCAAATTCAGTTTTACTTAGGATTTTGATTGTGTCGGATGGTTAAGATTACCTTCTAAATCTTTAACTTGTATTTGGCGATCAAAGTTTAATAAGTTGTTACAGTTATGGAAGATACTTTTGGTCAAGTCTTTATTGATCGAATTAAAGGATACCTTCTAGCTGATAGTTCTATATGGTAGTGTTGTTTCAACACTGAGATCTTTAAAACCCCTTTCAGGGTATGTTATTTTATATATAAGTATTATCTTTAAATAATTAGAGATAAAATAGAAATTATTACTGTAAAGATATGAGTACGGTACAGAATTAAATATATAGTCTTATAATATAATACAGTTATGTTGGATATATTTTAAAGTGTATTATATGTATTATAAATTAAATGTCATTGATGTTAATTCTATGTATGTATATTTTTACAGGGTTTTTTAATAAAGATTTAAACAACCTCGTCTTTTGCTTGTATTAGACCCGGTTACAATATTGTAATATGAATGTATATAAAGTGATTTACATTCAATGGTTTCCGTTTTCACTCTAATTTCAGATCAGTTATGTTTGCGAAATAAGCCAGTAGTCTCAATCGAATGCAAATTTCTAGCGTCTGGTTATTCCAGCCTACATACGCTGTTTGATTTGGTTCAATGTGTCTAGCCTCATCCCTCGAGTCTCGTGTTACAACTGGGGCTGAAACACATTATGGTTCGTGTACCAATTGTTAAATGTTTATTTGTCTTAAATATTGGATATCAGAAGCCCATCTTTTCCTGGTGAGATCACAGCATCAATGTTGATTTAAAGTAGCTAAGTCTCTAACTCAATCTCATCCAAAATCTTTGACAACGAAAACACAAAATATCTGTCAATTTAGATCTGCATTAATGTTGTGATCTTGGTGGGAAAAGATGGGCTTCTGATATCCAATATTTAAGGCAACATAAAAAAATATACCATTGGTACACGAATCGTGTACCATAACGCGTTTTAGGCCCAGCTTTAATAAGGAACTTGAAGAACGAAACTAGACGGTGATAGCTGTAGTGCATACGCAATAAATACTATGTAGACTGGAATAACTAGACGCTAGACATTCAATTGAGACTTCAGGCGTAGGCCCTATTTCGCCGAACATAGCTGATTTGAAAATAGAGTAAAGACGGAAATGACTGAAATTAAATCAGTTTATATAAATTCATATTACATTATTATATGTGTTGTGACCAATTTGTGTCAAATTCTAGGTCCCAAATATTAGCGATTTAGCTCCTTTAAATTGACAAATAATTTGTGTTTTCAATTATGAAGATTTTGGTTGATATTGAGTTAGAGAGTTAGCTACTTTAAGTTAGGATGAAATTTTAGTTTAAGACAATTTTAAGGATATTTTAAGTTTTTGTGAAACAGAGACCAGGTTTTTATTGTTAGGTAAACCAGTTAATGTAAATGTAACTGCCAAGTGGACATTATGGCATGGATATTAATGTACCTAGGCAACCGCTGCAATAATGTTGTACTGTCTATTTTCTGTCTTGTCCGCAGATTTATCTTATAGATTTTTATACGCCCACATTTTCATTTCAATGAAACATAAAATATAGGTTTATCACCCTAAGATGTCGGTTCCTTTCGATATTGGCATATTTCGGACTGTAAATTCATGGGTTATGGCCCCTGATTGTACGAAAAATCATGTTTTTAGCTTGTGAACAGTGTAGAGGTCACAATTTTGAACCGATTTAAATGAAACTTGAAATGCATGTTTATAACCCAAAGATCTTGGTTCGTTTCTATATTTGCGCCCATCCGATCGTAACTTCCTGAATTATGGTCCCTGATTGTCTGAAAAATCGCCCTTTTTAGCTAGTGGTCCCTCTGGAGGTCAAAATTATTGTCCGATTTAAAAAAAAAGTTTGATTAAATCACCGAGGTTAAAATTGTTATCCGATTTATAAAACTGTTTGATTATATCACCGTTACATGGTTATGGAGGTTGAGTTGACAAAATGGCCGCCGTTTGTACGCGAATAGTGTGAAAATATGTTATATCAAGGTTTTGGACCCTATGGAGGTTACAATTTTGAACTGATTTTGATGTAACTTGACATGTATGTTTATTACCCAAATATCTTGGTTCGTTTCGATATTTGCGCCTATCGCATTGTTACTTCCTGAACTATGTCCGCCGATTGTCCGAAAAATCACTTTTTTATAAGCCCACATTTTCATGTGGACGTATATTGTCGTCGCCCCTGTTCGACGTCCACAATTATTTGTGAACAGTCTACAGGTCACAATTTCTATCCGATTTGAATGAAACATAAAATATAGGTTTATCACCCTAAGATCTCGGTTCCTTTCGATATTGGCATGTATCGGACTGTAACTTCATGAGCTATGGCCCCTGATTGTCCAAAAAATCACGTTTTTAGCTTGTGAACAGTGTAGAGGTCACAATTTTGAACCGATTTGGATGAAACGTGACATGCATGTTTATAACCCAAAGATCTTGGTTCATTTCGATATTTGCGCCCATCAGATCTTAACTTCCGGATTTATGGCCCCTAATTGTCCGAAAAATCGCCCTTTTTAGCTTTTGGTTCCTCTGGAGCTCAAAATTGTTATCCATACATTTGATTATATCACCGTTACATGGTTATGGTGGTTGAGATCGAATTTCGTGACATACAAAATGGCTGTCGTTTGTATGTGAATAGTGTGAAAATATGTTATATCAAGGTTGTGGACCCTTTAGAGGTCACAATTTTCAACCGATTTGGATGAAACTTGAAATGTATGTTTATAACCCAAAGATCTTGGTTCCTTTTGATATTTGCGCCCATTGGATCGTAACATCCTGAATTATGTCCCCTGATTGTCTGAAAAATCGCTTTTATTTTAGCTTGTGTTCCCTGTGGAGGTCAAAATTATTATCCGATTTAAAAAAATGTTTGATTATATCACAGTTACATGGTAATGAAGAATGAGTTTGAATTTCGTGGAAATCGGACCAAAATTGACGGAAAAATGGTAGCGTTTGTTCGCGAATAGTGTAAAAATATGTTATATCAAGGTTGTGGATCCTATAGAGGTCACAGTTTTGAACCGATTTTGATGAAACTTGAAATACATGTTTATAACCTAAAGATCTTGGTTCCATTGCATATTTGCACATATCTAATCGTAACTTCCTGATTTATGGCCCCTGATTGTACGAAAATCGCCCCATTTTTATACGTCCACATTTTCATGTGGACATATTATGTCTTTGCCCCTGTCCGTCCGGATTTCTCTTCAGGTCACAATTCTTATCTGATTTTGACAAAACTTGAAATATAGGTTTATCCCCAAAAGATCTCGGCTGCTTTCGATATTGGCATGTATTGGATCAAAATTGTACGAAAAATCACGTTTTTAGCTTGTGGACCCTATAGAGGTCACAATTTTGAACCGATTTTGATGAAACTTGACTTGCATGTCATGATCTTTGTTCCATCTAACGTATCAGAATCATTCTGTTTCATCTGTCGAAACTGGTGCCGCTCAAATGGAATGTTCACTTGAGGTAAGAAATAGTTATCTAATTTACCAATGGCAGTCGCATAATCTTGCGCCTATCGGAACGTAATTTCCGGAATTATGGCCCCTAATTGTCCGAAAAATTACCTTTTTATACGCCCACATTTTCATGTGGACGTATTATGTCGTCGCCACTGTCCGTCCGTCCGGACGTCCGTCCACAATTTGTTTGTGGACTCTCTACAGGTCACAATTCTTATCCGATTTTGACGAAACTTGGAATGTAGGTTTATCCCCCATAAGATCTCGGTTCCTTTCGTTATTGGCATGTATCGGATCAGAACTTCATGGATTATGGCCCCTGATTGTACGAAATATCATGTTTTTAGCTTGTGGACCCTATAGAGGTCACAATTTTGAACCGATTGTGATGAAACTTGACATGTATGTTTATAACCCCAAAATCTTGGTTCCTTTCAATATTTGCCCCCATCGGACTGTAACTTCCTTAATTATGGCCCCTGATTGTCCGAAAAATCGCCCTTTTTAGCTTGTGGTCCCTCTGGAGGTCAAAATTATTATCCGATATAAAAAACCGATTGATTATATCACCGTTACATGGTAATGAAGGCTGAGTTCCAATTTCGTGAAAATCGGACGAAAATTGACAAACAAAATGGCCGCCGTTTGTACGCGATTAGTGTGAAAATATGTTATATCAAGGTTGTGGACCCTATAGAGGTCACAATTTTAAACCGATTTTGAAGAAACTTGACATGTATGTTTATGACCCAAAGATCTTGGTTCCTGTCGATATTTGCACCCATCGGATTGTAACTTCCTGAATTATGGCCCCTGATTGTCCGAAAAATCACCCTTTTTAGCTTGTGGTCCTACTGGAGGTCAAAATTATTATCCGATTTAAAAAAACGTTTGATTATATCACCGTTACATGGTAATGAAGACAGAGGTAAAATTTCGTGAAAATCGGACCAAAATTGACAGACAAAATGGCCGCCGTTTGTACGCAATTAGTGTGAAAATATGTTCTCTCAAGGTTGTGGACCCTATAGAGGTCACAATTTTGAACCGATTTTGATGAAACTTGACATGTATGTTTATAACCCAAAGATCTTGGTTCCTTTCCATATTTGCACCCATCAGATCGTAACTTCCTGAATTATTGTCCCTGATTGTCCGAAAAAATTGCCCTTTTTTAGCTTGTGGTCCCTCTGGAGGTCAAAATTATTATCTGATTTAAAAAACCGTTTGATTATATCACCGTTGCATGGTAATGAAGGTTGAGTTTGAATTTCGTGAAAATTGAACCAAAATTGACGGACAAAATGGCCGCCGTTTGTACGCGAATGTGTGAAAATATGTTATATCAAGGTTGTGGACCCTATAGAGGTCACAATTTTGAACCGATTTTTATGAAACTTGACATGCATATTTATAACCCAAAGATCTTGGGTCCTTTCGATATTTGCGCTCATTGATTTGTAACTTCCTGAATTATGGCCCCTGATTGTACGAAAAATCACCCTTTTTAGCTTGTGGTCCCACTGGAGGTCAAAATTATTATCCGATTTAAAAAAAATGTTTGATTATATCACCGTTACATGGTAATTAAGATTGAGGTAAAATTTCGTGAAAATCAGACCAAAATTGACAGACAAAATGGCCGCCGTTTGTACGCAATTAGTGTGAAAATATGTTATATCAAGGTTGTGGACCCTATAGAGGTCTCAATTTTGAACCGATTTTGATGAAACTTGACATGCATGTTTATAACCCAAATATCTTGGTTCTTTTCGATATTTGCGCCCATTGGATCGTAACTTCCTGAATTATGGTCCCTGATTGTCCGAAAAATGACCTTTAGTGGTCCCTCTGGAGGTTAGAATTATTATCCCATTTAAAAAACCGTTTGATTTTATCACCGTTACATCATAATGAAGGTTGAGGTTGAATTTCGTGAAAATCGGACCTAAATTGACTGAAAAAATGGCTGCCGCTTGTACGCGAAGAGTGTAAAAATATGGTATATCAAGGTTGTGAACCCTGTAGAGGTCACAGTCTTCATTCAATTTTGATGAAACTTGAAACACATGTTTACAACTTAACAATCTTAGTTTCTTTCGATATTTGTGCATATCGGATTGTAACTTCCTGAATTATGGCCCCTGATTGTACGAAAAATTACCTTTTTTTTAGCTTGTGGTCCCTCTGGGGTCAGAATTATTATCCCATTTAAAAAAAACGTTTGATTATATCACCGTTACATCGTAATGAAGGTTGAGGTCGAATTTTGTGAAAATCAGACCAAAATTGACAGCTGTTCTTGTCAGGCCATCCATCCTTCATCACTAACAAAGGGAAACCACGCCTGAAAGTCTAGATGAACTTTGTCACCCAATGCAGGGATCAAACACCCAACCTCAAGGCTACCGAGCCAGCATCTTACCCACTTAGGAACATGATCCCCAGTCGAATTTGAAGCCTACTGAAATGAACCTTTTATAACCCAAAGATCTTAAGTCATTTCGAAATTTGCACATATCAAATTCTAACTTAATGATGTAGGAAAAATCACTTTCGGTATTGCTTGTTCTCTATCCATCTCTCGAAAATGTGGGCGTATCTTTTAGCTTGTGGTCCCTCTGGAGGTCACAATTAGTATCCGATTTAAAAAAACATTTGATTATATCACCGTTACACCCGAAGGAAGGTTGAGTTCGAATTTCGGAAAAATCGGACCAAAATTGCCATACAAAATGGCCGCCGTTTGTACGCCAATACTGTTAGAAAATGGTATATCAACGTTGTGGACCCTGTAGAGGTTACAATTTTAATTCGATTTTGATGAAACTTGAAATTCATGGTTATAAACCAAAGATCTTGTTTCCTTTTGATATTTGCGTATATCGGATCGTAACTTCCTGAATTATGGCCCCTGATTATACGCAAAATCGCCTCTTTTTTTAGCTTGGAGGTCACAATTATTATTCGATTTAAAAAAACGTTTGATTATATTACCGTTACACCGTAAGGAAGGCTGAGTTCGAATTTCGGGAAAATCAGACCAAAATTGCCATACAAAATGGCCACCGTTTGTACGCGAATACTGTTAAAAAATGGTATATCAAGGTTGTGGACCCTGTAAAGGTCACAATTTTAATTCGATTTTGATGAAACTAGAAATTCATGGTTATAACCCAAAGATCTTGGTTCTTTTCGATATTTGCGCATATCGGATCGTAACTTCCTGAATTATGGCCCCTGGTTATACGCAAAATCCCCCTTTCTTTAGCTTGTGGTCCCTCTGGAGGTCACAATTATTATCCAATTTAAAAAAACGTTTGATTATATCACTGTTACACTGTAAGGAAGGTTGAGTTTGAATTTCGGGAAAATCTGACCAAAATTAAGAGACAAAATGGCCGCCGTTTGTACGCGAATACTGTTAAAAAAATGATATATCATGGTTGTGGACCCTGTATAGGTCACAATTTTAATTCGATTTTGATGAGGAAGGTTGAGTTCGAATTTCGTGAAAATAGCACCAAAATTGCCGGCCGAAATGGTCGCCGTTTGTACGCGAATAGTGTAAAAATATCGTATATCATGGTTGTGGACTCTCTACAGGTCACAATTCTTATCCGCTTTTGACGAAAAGTCACATTTCTAGATTGTGTACCATCACACCATAATCATTGTCGGCTTCGAATTTCATGAATATCAGACTGGAACTGACCAACAAATTGGCTGCTCCCAATACAGTATGAAATACAGGACTTAATGATGTAGGAAAAATCGCTTTCGGTATCGCTTGTTCTCTATCCATCTCTCGAAAATGTGGGCGTATCATGCATGGCAGTGCCAGCCTATCTTTTAGCTTGCAGTTCCTTTGGCGGTCACAATTATTAACGGATTTAAAATAACATTTGATTGTATCACTGTTTCACCATAATGAAGGGTCAGGCGCGGATCCAGAGTGGGAGTTGGGGGGGGGGTCGAATTTCGTTAAAATCAGACCAAAACTGATGGACAAAATGGCCGCCGCTTGTACGCAAATACGATAAGAATATGGTATATCAAGGTTGTAGACCCTGTAGAGATCACAATTTTAATCTGATTTTGATTAAACTTTACATGCATGTTTATAATCCAAAGATCTTGTTTCCTTTCAATATTTGCAGATATCGAATTGTAACTTCCTGAATTATGGCCCCTGATTGTACTAAAAATCGCCTTTTTAGCTTGTGGTCCCTCTGGAAGTCACAACTATTATCCAATGAAGGTTGTAATGAAGTTTGAGGTCGAATTTAGTAAAAATCGGACCAAAACTGACAGACAAAATGGCTGCTGCTAATACGCGAATAGTGTAAAAATATGATATATCAAGGTTGTGGACCCTGTAGAGGTCACAATTTTAATCCGATTTTGATGAAATTTGAAATGCAAGTTTTTTAGCCCAAAGATCGCACATTCAGGCACATTGGACCATAAATTCCTGAATTATGGCCCCTGATTGTACGAAAAATCATGTTTTTATACGCCCACATTTTCATGTGGACGTATTATGTCGTCGCCCCTGTCCGTCCGGACGTCCGTCCGTCCACAATTTGTTTGTGGACTCTCTACAGGTCACAATTCTTATCCGATTTTGACGAAACTTGAAATATAGGTTTATCCCCAAAAGATCTCGGCTGCTTTCGATATTGGCATGTATCGGATCAAAACTTCATGGATTATGGCCCCTGATTGTACGGTAAATCACGTTTTTAGCTTGTGGACCCTATAGAGATCACAATTTTGAACCGATTTTGATGAAACTTGACATGCATGTTTGTAACCCAAAGATCTTGGTTCCTTTTGATATTTGCGGCTATCGGAATGTAATTTCCTGAATTATGGCCCCTGATTGTCCGAAAAATCACCCTTTTTAGCTTGTGGTACCTCTGGAGGTCACAATTATTATCCGATTTAAAAAACCGTTTGATTATATCACCGTTACACCCTAAGGAAGGTCGAGTTCGAATTTCGTGAAAATCGGACCAAAATTGACATACAAAATGGCCGCCGTTTGTACGCGAATACCGTTAAAAAATGGTATACCAAGGTTGTGGACCCTGTGGAGGTCACAATTTTAATTCGATTTTGATGAAACTTGAAATTCATGGTTATAACCCAAAGATCTTGGTTCCTTTCGATATTTGCGCATATCGGATCGTAACTTCCTGAATTATGGCCCCTGATTATACGCAAAATCGCCTTAATTTTAGCTTGTGGTACCTCTGGAGGTCACAATTATTATCCGATTTAAAAAAACGTTTGATTATATTACCGTTATACCGGTTGAGTTTGAATTTCGGGAAAATCGGACCAAAATTGACAGACAAAATGGCCGCTGTTTGTACGCGAATACTGTTAAAAAATGGTATATCAAGGTTGTGGACCCTGTATAGGTCACAATTTTAATTCGATTTTGATGAGGAAGGTTGAGTTCTAATTTTGTGAAAATCGTACCAAAATTGTCGGACGAAATGGTCGCCGTTTGTACGCGAATAGTGTAAAAATATGGTATATCATGGTTGTGGACTCTCTACAGGTCACATTTCTTATCCGATTTTGATGAAAAGTCACATTTCTAGGTTGTGTACCGTCACACCATAATCATTGTCGGCTTCGAATTTCATGAATATCAGACTGGAACTGACCAACTAAATGACTGCTCCCAATACAGTATGAAATACAGTATGAAATACAGGACTTAATGATGTAGGAAAAATCACTTTCGGTATTGCTTGTTCTCTATCCATCTCTCGAAAATGTGGGCGTATCCTGCCTGGCAGTGCCAGCCTATCTTTTAACTTGTGGACCCTATGGAGCTCACAATTTTATTCCGAATTAAAAAAAACGTTACACATTAATGATGGTTGAGTGTGATTTTCTTGAAAATCGATAATTGAACAGCTAAATCCATAATATTAAATGTTTCGTAAACTTAACATTAACATGAGGCAGAACTTTATAAAAACCAAACAAATTCTAATGATTTTCTGATAGTTACATAATAGTATTAATACGCAACAACTCTTGTTGACTGCCCAGACGATTTAGCTGCTGTGTGGGCGTATGTTTCGTTGCCTGGTAACCCATTTTTATACGCCCACATTGAAATGTGGTCGTATATTGTCATCGCCTCCGTCCGTCCGTCTGTCCGGCGTCCACAATTTCTTGTGGACGCTCTAGAGGCTAAAGTTAATATCCGATTGACTTTAAATTTATACACAGTGTTTAAGGTCATGAGACGAAGAAGCCTATTGATTTTCAGCAATTTCCGATAATTACTGCAAGAGTTATGGCCCTTGATCACTTCAAAAAAATCTTGTGGACGCTCTAGAGGCCAAACTTAAAGGGGAAGACCAACGATTTTCAACAAGGTTTCCATAAATCTTAAATATATATTCAGATAGAATTCCCTCTGTAACAAACGTAAATAAATTTTTGTAAACGAGAAATTAATTTTTATTTAAACCGGAAGTGACATAGTTGGTTCAACACGCTCACTAGGCTCTATAGAAAGCATACAAATTTGGCATACGTTTACTGCTGTATTGTGTTCACGCCTCATCCTTGGGCCAAAAATCTTATGAAATGGACTGTTTGTTAGGATATTATAAACACGAATTTATGGTGTTTTAACGTTTAGTACACAAAGCCGTCGCGTAAATTCACTCACACTGAACAGTACGCTGTGGCCCAATTCACCCCGCATGGCTAAATATTTACATCACATGGTTTGATTGTCACCTTACAAGTGACATATATATCGTCTGCTTCGATGTTTTTGTGCTTGATGACAGCGTTTTTCAACATAAACAGACCAAAATTATGGGCATGTGAGACATATATTATAGTGCATTATGGCACATAATGTCGACATGAGCTGCTTTTCCTTTTTTCTTCTATTTCCTCTTGAGAATGAGTGGGCTCGAATGTTTATACGGCATTACCGTAGACCCATAGAAGAGATATCTTATATTCCAATACGTTGGTGCCAGACGTTGACAAACTTTGGAAATTAATATATTTATTTGAATATGCATGTGTCACAATTCCGTTAAAATAAATACAAACACTGTCAGCAGACTCAGCACGCATAAAAACACCGAAGCAGACGACATACATGTCACATGTAAGCTGTCAATCAAACCACGTGATGTAAATATTTAGCCATGCGGGGTGAATTGGGCCACAGCGTACTGTTCAGTGTGAGTGAATTTATGCGACGGCTTTGTGTACTCAACGTTAAAACACCATAAATTCCTGTTTATAATATCCTAACAAACAGTCCATTTCATAAGATTTTTGGCCAAAGGATGAGGCGTGAACACAATACAGCAGTAAACTTATGCCAAATCTGTATGCTTTCTATAGAGTCCAGTGGGAGTGTTGAACCAACTATGTCACTTCCGGTTTTAATAAAAATTAATTTCTCTTTTACAAAACCTTTTTTACTTGTATTACAGAGGGAATTCTTTTTGAATATATATTTAAGATTTATGGAAACCTTGTTGAAAATCGTTGGTCTTCCCCTTTAATATCCGATTGACTTTAAATTTATACACACTATTGAAGGTCATGAGACGAAGAAGTCTATTGATTTTCAGCGATTTCCGATAATTAGTGCCAGAGTTATGGCCCTTGATCACTTCAAAAAAATCTTGTGGACACTTTAGAGGCCAAAGTTAATATCCGATTGACTTTAAATTTATACACAGTGTTTAGGGTCATGAGACGAAGAAGCCTATTGACATTCAGCGATTTCTGATAATTACTGCCGATTTCCGATAATTAGTGCCAGAGTTATGGCCCTTGATCACTTCAAAAAAATCTTGTGGACGCTCTAGAGGCTAAAGTTAATATCCGATTGGTTTTAAATTTATACACAGTGTTTAAGGTCATAAGACAAAGAAGCCTATTGATTTTCAGCGATTTCAGATAATTAGTGCCAGAGTTATGGCCCTTGATTACTTTTAAAAAATCTTGTGGACGCTCTAGAGGCCAAAGTTAATATCCGATTGACTTCAAATTTATACATAGTGTTTACAATCATGAGACGAATACGTCTATAGATTTTCAGTGATTATCAATAATTACTGCCAGAGTTATGGCCCTTGATCACTTCAAAAGATCCTGTGGAAGCTCTAGAGGCCAAAGTTAATATCCGATTGACTTTAAATTTACACACAATGTTTAAGGTCATGAGACAAAGAAGCCTATTGATTTTCAGGGATTTCAAATAATTACTGCCAGAGTTATCTCCTTTGATAACTTCAAAAAATCTTGTGACGCTATAGAGGCCAAACTTATCATCCGATTGACTTCAGATTGATACACAGAGTTTAAGGTGTTGAAACAAACAAGTATTTTGATTCTCAATGAATTTTGATATTAAATGTTTCATGTATATACTAATTGTTAGTGTGGGGTAAAACCATGGACTGTGTTATAAGGTCCATGGTAAAACTTTATAAAAAAAGCAATCAAATTCTAATGATTTTTTGATAATTACATAATGAGTTGTTACTCTTAATCTGAAGAAGAGACTGAATGTGTTATGATAAGTTAAGTAAATTTTGATGTTGCTAAACACAAAGAATTAGAATGTTGGAAGAAAGATAATATGTGGTTTAATATTAAATTCACCAAACCAGTTGACATGAAAGATGAAAATGTATCAATAGATTTAGGAACTGTAAAAGATTAACAGATAGTACCTGAAGAAGAGACTGAATGTGTTATGATAAGTCAAGTAAATTTTGATGTTGCTAAACACAAAGAATTAGAATGTTGGAAGAAAGATAATATGTGGTTTAATATTAAATTCACCAAACCAGTTGACATGGAAGATGAAAATGTATCAATCGATTTAGGAACTGTAAAAGATTAACAGATAGTACCTGAAGAAGAGACTGAATGTGTTATGATAAGTTAAGTAAATTTTGTTGTAGTTAAAAAGAATTAGAATGTTGGAAGAAAGATAATATGTACAATGAAGTTGAAGATACAGGACAAAAATGTATTTCCACATGCTGGGTGTACACATAGGCCCACAGGGAAATTTTTGCCGGAGGGGGGGGGGGGCGGTGCTGGTTGGTGCCTAAAAACCAATGGACCGAGTACCGACTATATTTGCGATCTGAATGCTGCTAAGGGTGCCTATGTTGTTTTTTTTTTTTACAAAATCGTGTGTGAATAAATATGCATTTTAGGTGATTCTGAGGAGTTTTTACCAAATGAAAAAAAGTTCAATTTTTATACGCCTACATGGAAATGTATATTGTTGTCGCCCTGTCCGTCCATCTGTCTGTTGGTCCGTCATCCATAATTTCTTGTGAACACTCTGGGGCTAGAATTAATATCCGATTGAATTTAAATTTATACATAGTGTTAAAGGTCATGAGATGAAGAAGCCTATTGATTTCCGGCTATATCTGATAATTACTGCCACAGTGATGACCCTTGATTACATGAAAAATCTTGTGAACCCTCTAGAGGCTAAAGTTATATCCGGTTGACTTTAAATTTATACATAGTGGATAAGGTTGTGAAACGAAGAAGCCTATTGATTTTCAACGATATCTGATAATTACTTCCAGAGTTATGACCCTTGATCACTTTGAAAAATCTTGTAAATGCTCTAGAGGCTTAAGATAATAACCGATTGACTTTAAATTTATGCTTAGTGTTTAAGGTCATGAGACGAAGAACTCTATTGATTTTCAGCAATATCCGATAATTACGCCAGAGTAATGACTCTTGATCCCTTTGAAAAGTCTTCTGAACACTCTAGAGTCTAAAGTTAATATCCGGTTGACTTTAAATTTATACACAGTGTTGAAGGTCATGAGATGAAGAAGCCTATTGATATTCAGCAATATCCGATAATTACTACCAGAGCTATAACCCTTGATCACTTTGAAAAATCTTGTGAACGCTCTAGAGACTAAAGTTAATATCCAATTGAATGTAAATTTGTACACAGTGTTTAAGGTCATGAGACGAAGAAGCCTATTGATTTTCAGCGATATCTGATAATGACAGCCAGAGTTATAGTATAGTTCTTGATCACTTTGAAAAATCTTGTGGATGCTCAAGAGGCTAAAGTTAATATCCTATTGATTTTAAATTTATACACAGTGTTTAACATCATGAGACAAAGAAGCCTATCCATTTTCAAAGGTATCTGATTATTTCTGCCAGAGTTATGGCTCTGGATCATTTTGAAATATCTTGTGAACGAAGGCCATGAAACAAACATTGGAAACAATTCTAACCATTTCTGATAATTAATTAATGGGCTATTATTTGTACTAAGATTTTCTCCTTACTGACAAAAGAAAAAAATATGTGACAACCTGTGACTGCCTGGACGACTTGGCTGTTGTGGGCATATGTTTCTTGCCTGGTAACCTATCTTTATTTGTAGGCCCATGATAGGTTCTACAATATCTCTTTTGTGATCAATAAGTACTTCATTTCTTAATCATTAATAAAAGAGAACTAAATTTTATTTACTTGTAATATACACAACTAAAAACAGTTGTTTATGTAACTGTAACTCGTGGCTTACTGTACTCCAAACAATAGAGGGTTTCTATTTAGTTGCCTAACTATATGGACACTTTGAATTTAAATTCGCTGTTAAATTGGACACATTCAAGAAGACAATATTTTTTATACAACTTTTACAAAGTACAATTGTGTACCCAAATTTTCCCAGCATTCAGTGCCCAAAATGGGGGGGGGGGGCTCGTACGTGTATGGGTGTACACCCTGAAGAACATGTATGGTTGGTTTGTTCAAAAAGCACAATTAGTAGCACAGGATTTTGAAGAGGATAACTTGGACGATCTTCAGGTTGGTCAACTTCTCTGGTTAGTGGTTAGCCAAGTAGGCCTGATAACAGCTTTTATGTTGGAATGATAGCACCATGTGTCAAAAATGGCGCTATTCAAGACATCCATGATTGTAATAAGATTACGGTATTAGTACAGTCACAAAAAGTTGATCTAAAGTTTTAACATCTTGAAGTCTTCGATTTATATACAGGGATGTTTCATTCGGTTATTTATCGAACGGTAGTAGTCAGGGTGATCATATTGTCTTACTGTATGGTGAGAATCAAATACTGAAATTGTTATCTTGGCAGTCAAGAAAAATAAGGAGTATAGTTAGAAGTACATTAGCTGCAGAGACTTTATCACTAGCTGATGCTGTGGATAATGGTATATTTCTATGCACCTTACTCAGAGAATAGCTGTATAATAATCCTTATCAACAGATACCTATTCACTGTGTTACTGACAATAAAGATCTCTATGAAGCACTGTATTCAAAAGCAAGTCTCTGAAAAACGTTTATGGTTGGAAATAAGTTCCTTGAAAGAGATGTTGATAAATAAAACTGTAGCTGGAATAAAGTGGACACCTACTAAAAACCAAATCGTTGATAATTTAACTCAGAAAGGCGCTTCGACAGATTTGGCATTCTAGTTGAGAAAACTAAAATCATTTTTTGTTGTTGGTTAATGAATCGTATGGTTTATAAAAGTATATCAAGTAGATATGCATTTATTATGTTCTTGCAGAAGCAAGATTGTTAAGTATCTGAAACCTTGCTCATATGTACATGTAGATTACTTCCATCAATTGGAAGTCTTTGGTAAGCCTTCTTTGTAGGAGGTCACCCATCTTCAAGAGAATGCTTGATCTCGTCTTAACTACATACATATTATCAAGCCCTTCACATATTATATAATACCCCGCATATTTCGCCACTAAATTCGTTTGGCACAAGCTCAGCTTGGGAACCTATCAGATTCATTGGTCGTCGTGAATACCAAGTCTCGTGCTTTTAGCTAAAATGCCTAAATGTGACAATCGAGTTGCAGTGTTCAAAGATCGATCAATGTCAAGGTTGCGGGTTTGTTTATAGTGTGTTATGTGCCACGAACTCTGATTGGACAATGCTAATTAGTCACATGTAAAAACAACAGACGCAAAGTTCGGGAATTGCTGAGTATTGAAGCAACGGTTAGATGTTGTATAACTCACGAACGTTGCTTAAGGAACATGAAGGTAACCTGAAGGCGAGTTCTGCCATCTTGAATGTCTGATCCATGAACATGTGCTTTGGTTTGTCAATGAAAAGTGAATAAAGATCTTGAAACAATTGTTATCCGATTTAAAAAAATGTTTGAATATATCACTGTTACACCCTAAGGATGATTGAGTTCGTATTTGCTCAAAATTGAATCCAAAACTGCCAGACAAAATGGGCGCCCCTCGTACTCAAATAACATAAAAATATTTTTATATCGAAGTTGTGAATCCTCTAGAGGTTACAATTTTCTTTTCATTTTGATAAAATTTGAAATGCAAGTTTATAACACAACAATCTGATTAAAACACAGATCCAATTTCGTTTCGTTTTTTATAATTCAAAATTTCGTTTTTACTTGTCTTTACTACTCTTGGATCGGGAAGACTTGTTATTTAAGTCGTGTTCTGCCTGAAATGAGGGGTCAGCCAATCAAATGGTCTGTCGAATCGACCTTTTCATGCGTGGAACTGTGGGTAGATATCACCAGTGGATAGAAATCAAAACAAAACAAAAGTAGATTTTAAAAAGCATGGCGGTCGCTAATTGGTTAATCGAATGACTGACGTTATTGGGTCGAATGTCCCGTGCTTGATACCTGACGTCATAGAACGTGAGCTCCCACTATAACTTGTTAGATCTACATGAGTGTAGGCCATCGAAAGTATAAAAAGCGAAACGAAATATAGATATATATTTTAATTAGATTGATAACACAAAGATCTTGGTTTCTTTCGATATTCCTGCACATCAGATTTTAACTTCCTGAATTATGGCCCCTGATTGTACAATTATTATCCGATTTATAAAAAAAATGTTACACCGTAATTTTGATTGATTTCAAATTGCATGAAAATTTGACCAAAATTGCCAGACAAAATGGCCACCCCTCATACGCAAATAGTGAAAACATCTGGAATATCAAAGTTGTAATTTTGATCCGATTTTGATGAAACTTGAAAGGCTAATTTATAACCCAAACATCTTGGTTCCTTTCGATATTGGCATGTATCAGATCATAACTTCCTGAATTATGGCCCCTGATTGTACAGAAAATCACTGTACAGAAAATCATGTTTTTAGCTTACGATGGATGTAGAGGTCACAATTTTTATCCAATTTAAAAAAAACCATGTGATAATATCACCATTACACATATCCAAAAGTAACTTCCTTGATTATGTCTCCTGATGGTTCGAAAAATCTCAATTTTAGCTTGCGGATTCTGTAGAGGTCACATTTTTTTTTTTCGATTTTCAAAACTGTTTAAATGTATGACCAATTCACCATAATGGGTTGAATTCTAATTTCGGGAAAATCAAAATGAATCTGCCCGACAAAATGGCCGCTCTTTTAGTCTTTACGCAAATTGTGTAAAAGTATGCAATACGAAGGTTGTGGACCCTAAGAGTTTGATGAAACTAAGAACATATCTTATCTATAAATCCCAAAGATGACAGTCCCCTTTGATATTTGCGCATTTCAGACCATAACTTTCTGGAATATTGCCCCACATTTGTTTTTACCTTTTTCTCCATCCATCTCTTCAGGCCTCAACATAGTGATCGAACCGGTCGATCGCCTGCCTCTCACCAAAATCTAAGGGGGATCAAAATTTCGATGACGATATGGGTACCAGTCAAGTCGTCCACAAGCAAAGTCGTCCACAGTGAAGTCGTCCACGACTTGACTGGCATTCGACGATATGAACAGCAGCCGAACGGAAAAATACTTCAGTGGTACTGGTAGTGACGAATAGTTCATCTTATTTTACATCAATTCTTGTGTTATTCAAAACAATATTCAGCATTCAATTTTCATGTACGCAAGATTGAAAGTAATTAGCCGAATCGTGTTCGTTCCATAGATAGTATTAGTAACACATAAATTCATGGTTAGGTCTCAATCGGGTTTTTCCGCAAGAACATTTTTCGTGAAAACGAGCTTCGCAGAGTTTACAATACCGATGTCAGAGTGACCATAAGTTATAAAGCAATTGATTGGCCAGCTGGAATACACATGGCCAATGAATATCACGTTTTTTACACTTTGCGAAGTCCGGCAAGTACAGCTATGAAAAAGCCTGAAACTGTGCATCAGAAAACTCTAAATAAGTGGCCTTTCAAAGACGAATTCACAATTTTACAACTGGATAATGACGGTAATATGACCAAACTTCAGTGCAAAATATGTACAAGTCATCTGTCAGTGATACGTGTTGAAGCCGGTCGGAGAGATGTTAAAGGTATCGACTTCAAGGGAATTGTTAACCTCGCAGACCCCCATTAGTTCTGTTATCAATAAATGTTGTTTAAACCTTCAAATTAGGTGGTCATTTTAGGAGATCAATTCATAAAACTGATCACCTCATTGTAAAACCAGGAGAACGATTCGTTGATCCCCTTATTTATTTAACCTTATGTTAAGGCCCGTCTCTTGCAAAATGTGGCGTATCCTGCGTGGCAGCCGCTGGTTAACTATATGATTATAGTGATAAATGTCAGCTCTTTATCTTATCTCCCATTATATTGGATATTTATGAGAATGGAATAATTTATGATGTAATATTTTAGATTCAGTATGTCAAAGCGAGGATCAACACCTATTAGGGTAAGAAGAAGACAGAGTGATGCAAAGTGGAGAGCTAGTGTAGCCACTTGTTATGATACATTAAAATTCGTTATGCCGTATGCTCCAAAATTATCCCAAAAAAAAATTTCCAAGGTAAACAAAATTGAATGGTAACATTTGATTGCATGGGAAATTCTAAATACTGTCTTGAAAATACAAGAAACATTAGTGAACTAGTGACACAACACAAAAACATCATGAAGATCGTGATATTAAACGATAACACACAATGAGGTTATTCAGTGTCAAATCACAGGGGTTAAAATTCACGACAGCACCCGCGGCAATTGCCGTAGTATTTAGCGAAATTGCCGTAGAAAATGAATAATAACTAGGGCATCGTTTGCCGTGGTAATTTATTTAAGAATATGACAACTGCGTAATCCACAACATAACAGAAAATAGGAATTTAATGTTTTGTTTCTTTCCTGGGTTCTCGTGACTGATTT
Organism: Patella depressa; assembly: GCA_948474765.1. Lineage (NCBI taxonomy): Eukaryota > Metazoa > Mollusca > Gastropoda > Patellidae > Patella > Patella depressa. Next base: position 33,426,226 of record OX419717.1, on the reverse strand, counting down.
TTTCTATCGAATTAGATCTCGAACCACACAGCTGTCACAGCCACTAAAAATAGATCGTTCATCCAGTTGACCATGAAACGGATAGCTTATACGGTCGTAGATCGTATGATTACTCAGCTAATTTTAAAACAATGAATTTCACACCATCTACGCATGTTTGTCACTAGTTTATAGCCTACTTCTACTGCAACTGGAATGGAATGGGGACATCTCGTTGTCTGGTGTATTTAATCATTTAAAAAGTTCAAAACAGTTTCCAAAAATAAAGGCTAAGAAGAATTTACTGGAAAAATAGGACCAAATCTAATATAATTAGGGTTTCACACTGCGAAGCTTGTGTGAAACACTATTGTTTTTGTTAAAATTATTAGGCTTTCAGACTTTCATCTGAAAGCCTATTGAGATTACTAAAATTATTATTATTAGGCTTTCATATGAAAGCTTATTGTTTTTGTTAAGATTATTATTAGGCTTTCAGACTTTCGTCTGAAAGCCTATTGTGATTACTAAAATTATTATTAAGCTTTCATATTTCATATGAAAGCTTATTGTCCCCCGCCTTTCGAAGAAAGTTGGGGGACTATTAAAATGGGTTCGTCTGTCTGTCTGTCTGTCTGTCTGTCCGTCCGTCACACTTTTTGGGACACAATAACTCTCTTCCTAATTGAGCTAGAATGTTCAAACTTGGTGTATGTGTTTATTAGGTCAATGCCTTGATGGAGTTCGAAGATGAGCATTTTCCGCTTAGGGTAAGCAGAGATAGGCAATTTGATTGGTTGATGCTTTGGGACACGATAACTTTAGTTCTAATTAAGTGAGATTGATGAAACTTGATGTATAGTTTCATTATAGTAATACCTTGACTAAGTTCGATAATGAGCATTTTCTGCTCAGGGTAAGCAGAGCTATACGCAATTTGATTGGTCGAGAATTTGGAACACAATAACTCTCCTTCTAATTGAGTTAAAATGTTCAAACTTGGTGTATATGCTTATTAGGTCAATGCCTTGATGGAGTTCGAAGATGAGCATTTTCCGCTTAGGGTAAGCAGAGATAAGCAATTTGATTGGTTGATGCTTTGGGACACGATAACTTTAGTTCTAATTAACTGAGATTGATGAAACTTGGTGTATAGTTTCATTATAGTAATACCTTGACTAAGTTCGATAATGAGCATTTTCTGCTCAGGGTAATAGTTGTACGATTTTCATAAAATTTAGTATATAAGTAGATCTTAGCAATGTGACTTCAAAAATATAATTAGAAATTTTCTAAATTATCTCCCCTTGATGAAATTAAGGAGCAAAGTTTTAAAAAAAATCGTCGAAATATAGGTCAGAATGACCTGATTTTTTTTTTGGATACTAGATAAGTAATTACTGATTTGTACACAAAATATGGAGTTTGTCGATCGAACCGGAAGTGCCGCCATATTTAAAAGTGAAAAATCAATAAGGCTTTTTTGCTATTTTACTTACAGACTCGGGAGTTATATTTTCTGAATCCTTGTAGGAAGGCCTAAAAAATGTAGCGAATAGAATTTTGATTTCGGTCACGTGATGGTCACCATTTTGAATTGAAAATGAAAAATAGAAGCAATTTGAAGGGTCGGGATTTTGGAACACAATTACTCTCCTTCTAATTAAGCTAGAATGTTCAAACTTGGTGTAGACGTTTACTAGGTCAATGTTATGATTGAGTTTAAAGATGAGCATTTTCTGCTTAGGGTAAGAAGAGATATGCATGCTAATTTGTTGATTCTTTAGGGCACGATAACTTCGGTTATAATGAAGGGAGGGCGGTGAAACTTTTGTCAATAGAGAGTCTAATAGCTAGCCTGTTGTGTGAAATCATTGTATTATTTTTTCTAAATATAAGGGATAGCCGAAAAAAAGAGATTGAAAATCCAAAAAGTCGTATTTTTACAATTTGGAGCATGTTTAGAGGTCTTTCTCGTAAAGTCAACATAATATTTTTTGGGAACTTCTTCTACAAAGAGTCTTACTGGTAGTCTTTTATATGAATCCATCGATCAACAGTCCAACATATCAGGAGTAGAAGAACAAAAGGATCGAACATTGAAAACGGCACCCTTTCATTGTTAAGCGAAACATGCAGTGTGGGTGACTACAATCTACACATTTAGTCATCGTATAGAGCTTATTCAACAGTATCGAATTCCAACTGCTTAGGGATATTTTACGTGCACTCCAATGTGTACACAGGACCTTGGTTTTTCGTCCCATCCGAATGACTAGACAGCTGTGCTTGTCAGGTCCTCCGTTCTGCCTCACTGACAAGGGGAACCACGCCGGGAAATCGAGATGAACTTTCTCCGTGCAGAACTTTCAATTCAGGCGAAAACGTTTATTGCATACGATTAAGCTGGTCAGTTGGAGCTTATTTTCAAAAGTTTTGTAATAATCGGTTGGTAATTAAAGTACCGTGCACATTAAACTGTTAAAACAGAAAATTTCGCCCGGTTGAAATGTTTCTTGCTACAAGTCAGCAATTTTCTGAATTCAGGGAGGCTGAATGGCTGAATGGTTAGCATGTGCGCACTGTATCGTAACGTCTGTCATTGAGTCAACGGGCGTCGTTTCGATCTCCAGGTTGCACGTGACATGAAGTATGATGTCCAACCTCGTGGGTTTTCTCCGTGTCCTTCGGTTTCCTCCCAACGGCTAAAGACCTGTAAGCGCAAGGGGAGTTTTTAAATAAAATTAAAAAACATGTTAGTCCCGAAATGACCTAGTTTGTGTCGAATGGACATTAGGCCGCATTTCTCTCTTTCTCTTTTATTTTTAAAGTTTTGTAATAATCGGTTGGTAATCAAAGGTACTGTAAAAGTGATAAAACAGAAAATTTCGCCCGGTTGTAATGTTTCTCATTCTAAAGTCAGCAATTTGCCGATTTTAAGGGGCAAACGTTTATTGCGAACGCTTAAACTGGTCAGGGAGAGCTTATTTTTAAAAGTTTTGTAATATTTGGTTGATAACTAAAGGTACCGTGCAAATTAAACTGTTACAATAGAAAATTTGGCCCGGTTGAAATGTTTCTCGCTGTAGGTCAGCAATTTGCCGATTTTAGGGAGGTTGCGTGGCTGAATGGTTAGCACGTGCGCTCTGTATCATAACGTCTGTCATTGAGTCAACTGACGTTGTTTCGATTTCTTGGTTGTACGTGACAAGGAGTATGGTCGCCTGTCCAACCTCGTAGGCCCGTAACCGCCGCTGCCCGGGTAAAATTTCCCTCATTGCACACTTTATGGCATATGCCCGTCTTCATTAGCCCATTTTAGGAGCAGAACAGTCGGACGTTAAACCCCATTCAATTTCATTTCATTTTCTCTATGTTGCTTATTTATTATAGTGGATAAATATTTTTCTGGTTCTAGCAATTATTTAATTTCTGCATAGAAATCTTGCTTTGGCCAGTTTTTTTATTGCAGAGTGCCATTCTTCTTTAAACAAACATGATCCTTTGTTTAAAACATGCTTAAGAAGTCGTCACGATTTCCTACTTATAACCAAACATATTGGAAATATTAGTCTGGCATTATTAAATCCTAATTTTATTGGTCTTATTTAAAATTAAACTTTCATTTAACTATGAACAACCCTTAACGTGTCTCTTTAAAACTATTAAGTACTCTAAAACAGTAGCTCAACCTTTTGACCTAAACTCATTAATTTACCATTTTGTTGTGAGCGACTTCTTATTCTTCCTATATGACATATTGCACGTGTCTGATTTCAAAGGGGGGTTGGGTGGCTGAATGGTTAGCACGCGCGCCTGTCATTGAGTTAACTAGCGTGTTTTCGAATGCCCGGTTGTACGTGACAAGGAGGAAGGTTGCCTGTCCAACCTGCCATTTTTAATTTTTTTTCCCGCCATTTTCATTTCATTTTCTCATCCGTCTCATTACAGTAATACAAGTTTCAGTTATTTCCTTTTAGTTTTCAGATTATTGTTATGCCTGGGTGCAATGTTTCATACTATATTTAGACTTGTAACTTCGCGAGTTTTTGACCAATTTTAATAATTTTTTCTTCTTATCCTTTTATTTAGGATACTTGATACAATCAATGACACGTGACGATGAATATGAAAGCTTTCATATCTGCATGGGACAGTAGCAGATCTAGTTAGGGTTTCACACTGCGAAGCTTGTGTGAAACACTATTGTTTTTGATAAAATTATTATTAGGCTTTCAGACTTTCGTCTGAAAGCCTATTGTGATTACTAAAATTATTATTATTAGGCTTTCAGACTTTCGTCTGAAAGACTATTGTTTTTACAAAAATTATTATTATTATTATTATTTTTTTCCGCGGGAGCCTATTTCTCCATGATCGAAAACAGATATCGATCTGGAACCAACATTTCTATCGGGAAAACATGTGGTGGCTACTTGATAAACTATTTTTCAAACCTCTGCGCATACCGGAAGTGGCCGAACTTTGTACGTCGTCTAAAAATTGAAAATAGGCCATAGTTTCATCAATTCTTTACCCATTTTAAAACAAATGACATTTTCGGGAACCCTGAATCTTTTCGGAGATAATGGCTATCTCACATTTTTCAATTTCGAACATTCGTCTATGATTTCTATCGTTCGAAAATTGAAAAGACGTTGTTTATGAGACAATTTTTGTTATTTTTCAAAATTTGCAAATTTGAGCTACATTTTTGGATTCCTGAAGTCTATGTGATTCCCGTAATATAAGTTTCATTCAGAGTTATCGCCCTTTATTTTTCGTATTTTTTCGAATTTTCTGCCCATTTTGTAACCCTTATATTTTTTGGAAAGGATAAATCGATATTTCTGAAACCTCTGGAACATAAAGCCATATAGTCCGACAGTTGGATAAAGCAATTTCAACACCGATCCGTAAACCGGAAGTAGTTGAAATAATTTCTGATGTTTGGAAAAAAATGCAAAAAATGGGTGCTTTGGGGAAAAACGTGATAATTTTGTCCGATATCAACAGATGAAAGGGATTAGGGTATCATTGGGTTGAACGGGAATTTGGGTATCGTATGATACCCAATTCATACAGATACGATGACCCGGAAGTAAAATATAGCACGCTGAAAATCAAGTATTTTCTGATTTGGAGCGTTTTTGGACGCCTGTATCTCGAAAACTTAACCGCAACTTTTTTTTAAATTTTTTCTATCGAGAGTCCTTTCGGAGGTATTATGCATGAAGCCATCCAATATGACTTTGAAATATCTGGAATGGGTGAAATAACGGACTGAAAATCGAAAAAAGTCGAAAAATCGTGAAATTTTGGAAAATGCTCTGCTATTTTTTTATTTTAAGAGATTTCCAAAAAAAGATTGTATATTCAGATAGTTGACCTAATTACAATTCTAACGATGTATAATATGTATGTAGTTATTGAAATTTAATTTTCGATATTTTAAATTTTTTGCATTTTTGGCACTTTTGAACATAGGATTTCTCTGAGGCATTTTATCTGATCAGATAATGTAATATATCATTACAGAGCCCTGTGGCTATTTTAGTGCCCAAACCGGCTATTAAAACTATTCCGACAATAATAATTATACCGGAAGTATTCAAAAAATGAAAAAAAAAGGGATAAAAACATTGTCGCACTTGCAAAAAGCTTGATTTCTCCCTTAGGTAATAGCGGACCAAAAGAACTAAAGTGTCGTTGGATAGTCCTATTAATGGACCATCATATGGTATCTAAATAATACGATTTCGATGGTAAGGAAATAAATTATTGTATGCCAAAAATCTAGTATTTTCGGATTTTTTTAACATTCTGAGACGCCCTTTTCTCGAAATCGAGGCCGCAGATTTTTCTGAAACTTTTCTTACTCAAAGTCCTATCGGTTGTCTATATAGTGAATCCAAAATGAAAAGCATTGAAATAATATAGGTGGTCCAAAAATGGCATCAAACTTTGAAAAAAATTGAAAAATGGTTAAATTTTTCTAAACGCTCTTTAATTTATCTTTTTTTCCAAAACTACTCAATGGATGTTTCTGACACTTCTGGTACAGAAAGATAAGTATCCAAAGAACTTCGTAAAGCTATCACGACAATGATCGTAAAACCGGAAGTAGTCGTAATTTTGAAATAATTTACAATTTTGACCGGTCTTTTCGCCAGCAAATATTACTTTTACAAATGAGGGAGGGTGTCACTGAAGAAAAACAACTAAAGTATAGTTTGGTAGCTCAATGGATCGGTTATAGTATAACAAACACCCTGTCTGATTCCTGAAAGCCGGTTCAGTGCTGCTTGCAGGTCTAGTTTATTATTATTATTTTATTTTTCGGGGGAGCCTATTTCTCAGTGTCTGTAACAGATATAGATCTGGGACGTCATTTTCTATCAGGAAACCATATAGTGGCCATCCCTTCCACTGTATTTGAAACTTCTGCGCAGACCGGAAGTGGCCGAATTTTGTGCGTTGCCAAAAAATTAAAAAACGGCCGTAGATTCGTCAATTCTGTACCTATTTTCATACAAATTACATTTTTGGAAACCCTGAGTCTTTTGTCGGACGATAGCAGTTGAAAATTTTGCAATTTAGAAACTTCGCCGCTGACTTCTAGCATTCGAAAAATGAAAATATGTTGTTTAAGACACATTTTTTGTTATTTTTCAAAATTTTCAAATTTGACCTACATTTTTGGATACCTGAAGGCAATCCGGTTCCAGTAATATAAGTTTCATTCAGAGTCATCGCCCTTTATTTTTCGATTTTTTTCGAATTTTCTTCACATTTTGTGAGCTTAAGTTTCGTTTTACGGCCGGATCGACGTTTCTGAAATTCCTGGAACATGAAGTAATATGGTCAAACCACCGTTTAAAGCAATTTCAACAACAATCCGTAAACCGGAAGTAGTCGAAATACTATGCGATATTTTGAAAAAAACGTGAAAAATTGGTGTTTTGGGTAAAAACACGATTTTTCCGTCCGATATCAACGGATTAAACAAATTAAGGTATCATTTGGTCGGGCGGTAATTGGACCACTGAATGATACCCAATTCGTACGGATACGATCAGCAGGAAGCAAAATATGGATCGCTGAAAATCAAGTATTTTCTGATTTGGAGCGTTTTTAGATGCCTGTATCTCGAAAACTGCTCCACAGTTTTTTATGAAACTTTCTCTATCGAGAGACCTTGCAGTAATCTTGTGTACGAAACATTCCATTACGACTTTGAAATATCTGGAAAAGGTGAAATAACGGACTGAAAATCGAAAAAAGTCGAAAAATCGTGAAATTTTGGAAAATGCTCTGCTATTTTTTTATTTTAAGAGATTTTCAAAAATAATTTGTATATTCAGATCGCTGACCTAATTACGATTCTAACGATGTATAATATGTATGTAGTTATTGAAATTTAATTTTTGATATTTTAAATTTTTTGCATTTTTGGCACTTTTGAACCTAGGATTTCTCAGGGGCATTTTATCTGATCAATAATAACCATACCGGAAGTATTCAAAAAATGTAAAAAAAAGGTTAAAAACATTGTCGCACTTGCAAAAAACTTGATTTCTCCCTTAGGTAATAGCGGACCAAAAGAACTAAAGTGTCGTTGGATAGCCCTATTAATGGACCATCATATGGTATCTAAATAATACGATATCGATGGTAAGGAAATAAATTATTGTGTGCCAAAAATCTAGTATTTTCCGATTTTTTAACATTCTGAGACGTCCTTTTCTCGAAAACGACGCCGCAGATTTTTCTTAAACTTTTCTTACTCAAAGTCCTATCGGTTGTCTATATAGTGAATCAAAAATGAAAAGCATTGAAATAATATAGGTGGTCCAAAAATGGCATCAAACTTTGAAAAAATTGAAAAATCGTTAAATTTTTGTAAACGCTCTTTAATTTATCTTTTTTTTCAAAACTGCTCAATGGATGTTTCTGACAATTCTGGTACAGAAAGTTAAGTATCCAAAGAACTTTTCGTAAAGCTATCACAACAACGATCTTAAAACCGGAAGTAGTCGAAAAAATGTCCGATATTTTGAAAAAAATTATTTTTTTTACGAAAACCTTTTTTATTTATGAATATTTTTTGATGATATTTTACACAGGGTTAAAAATATCATCCTACTTGAGCAGAAATGAGAAAAAAATTGTCTCGGTAATTTGCGTTAGCCGCCATCGGCTAATTTAGTTTTTCGTACCCAGAAAAATTATTTATTGTTCGATTTGTATAAAACAAAGTTCATATGCACCGTGGTCACAATTGCAATTTTTTTTGTTACGGTGAAATTTTTCTGTCGGCAACGGAAGTGACGTAATATTAACAAAAACTACAATTTTGACAGTTCGGTACCACTTTTTGAAAGCAAATATTATTTTTTTTTCAAAACTGATATAACTAAAAGGATGCACCCTGCAAAGGTGCACAAAATCCTTAGCTCATATTTTTTAATTTCAATTTCATTTTCGGGCAATTTCGAATAAAATGTAAAATAAAGTGTAAAATTCAGTTATTTACAATTCATTCAGCGTCTTCATATTTTGAAATATTTATTTGTAATTTTCATAAACTCGTAGCAATAATCCAGACGAAGAGAATGTATGCGAAAATTAGTTTGTAATATGAGCATTTGCCGAGAAATATGCAATTTTGCATGCATCACTTTTCACGTTATTTTGCCTATAAAAGAGTGAATTATTATTCGATTTGCAATAATTTTTTGCCATTTGATGCCTAATGCCAATTTGGACTAGGTCAAGCCAATTTTAAATTTTCACTGTGACCGGAAATGACGTCATTTGGGCAAAAACTGTATTTTTAACCTAAAAAACAAATATTTTATTCAAATGAGTCTGCCTTATAATATTTTTAAAATCATGATATTTGATTCCCACCAACGAATAGAATAAAGCCATACGACCATACGGATACCACAAAAAGGTTTCTAACTTGTACGGTTACAGAGAAATAGGCGATCTTCTATAAGTCACTTTTCAAGGTTTTTGGTCTATAAAAGTGTCAATTATTATTCGATTTTTATAATTTTTTTACCATTTGATGCCTTATGCCATTTATGACTTCTATAAACTAAATTAACATTTTCAATATCTCCGGAAGTAATGTAATTTTTGCAAAAAACGTATTTTTAGCCATCAAAACAAACATTATATTGAAGGGATTTATATTTATTATTCGTTTAACTTTATAACGTCTGACTCTAATGGGCAGTAAGATTGAATCAATACCATCATATTGATATCAAGAAAAGGCTTCTAGCATGTTCCCTTGTCGAATAATAGCCAATTTTCTCAGGGTCACTTTTAAATTTTATACCTTCTTAATTTCAGTTTATGGGTTATAGGTTGATTATTTATTGCCCGATATGTATAAAACAAAGTTTGTATTTTGTATGTTGCGAATTTTCGACTTATTTTTCACCTATAAAAATTTCTTTCGGCACCGGAAGTGACGTAATTTTGCCATAATTTACAATTTTGACCGGTCTTTTCGCCAGCAAATATTACTTTTACATATGATAGAGGGTGTCACTGAAGCAAAACAACTAAAGTATACTTTGGTAGCTCAATGGATCGGCTATGGTATAATGAACTTCCTGTATGATCCTGAAAGCCGGTTCAGTGCTGCTTGCAGGTCTAGTTCTTATTATTATTATTATTCTTTTGTTTTGAGTAGATCTCAGCAACTACTTGTCGCATCGTTACGATTTCTTCGGTTTTACTGGGAAAGTGGGTGTGACTTAGAGGATAAAGCTATTTTGAACGTTCTGCGACAATGCGAAATGTCCGAAATCACCGAAGTTAAGGATTTTATAAATATTGCAGTAATTTTAACAATAATCATGGGATTTTAACTTTCGATACATTTTGGCATAGCTGGAGACAGGGCACATAGCTACGCTACTTTCGATTTTTGATTTTCGGCAAATCTTCGAAGATATTAGGCGCCAAATTTCGGAAATTTGAAATTTTACAAAAAACTTTTTTATTTATGAATATTTTTTAGTCGTGTTGTGCACAGAATTAAAGAGTCATCTGACTTGCGCAAAAATGTTAAAAAATTTTGTCTAAGTAATTTTCCTTGGCCTCCATTGGCTAATTCAGTTTTTCAGTCCTAGATTAATTTTTTATTGTTCGATTTGTATAAAACAAAGTTCATATGCTTCGTTGTCTCAATTGTCATTTTTTTATTACCAAAAGTGTTATCTGTCGGCACCGGAAGTGGCGTAATTTTACCAAAAACTACAATTTTGACAGTTAGGTACCATTTTTTGAAAAAAATATTATTTTTTTGAAAAATTATATGACTCAAAGAGTGTGTCCTTTAAAGGCGCAAAAAATGTCGGAAGCAGTTAATTTCGATGTCATTTTCGAGCAAATTGGATCAAGAGGCTAAAAATGGTGTAAAATTGACCTATTTACAACCCATTCAGGCTTTTCAGATATTAAAATATTTCTTCGTAACTTTTATAAACATGTAGCTATAATCCATACGAAGAAAATGTATGTTAAAATTAGTTTGTAATATAAGCAGTTGCCAAGAAATGGGCAGTTCTGCATAAGTCACTGTTTTCGTTATTTTGCCTGTAAAATAGTCAATTGTTATTGGATTTTTATAAAAGTGACATCATTTGATTCAAAAAGCATGTAGCGTCATATCAAGTTGATTACAATTTAAAATTGACACCGGAAGTGACGTCATTTTGTCAAAAACTGCATTTTAAACTTTTTAAATCAATGTTTTATTCAAACAAGAATTTCTTAATATGTATTAATAATTTTAACTTTTGGTTTAAATTCACATATAAACACAACTCATATGGTCATATAGATATCATAATATTGTTTCTAACTTGTTCGGTTACCGAGAAATAGACGGTTTTCTACAGGTCACTTTTGAAGGTTTTTGGGCCATAAAAGTGTCAATTATTATTCGATTTTCATAAACGTTACACCATGTTATACCTAATGCCATTTAGGATTTCATACAACTAATTTAAGATTTTCATTTTCACCGGAAGTAACGTCATTTCGGCAAAAACTGTATTTTTAGCTTTCAAAATAGATATTTTATTCAAATGAGTCTGTTTTGAAATCGTTTTCAAATTATGGTATTTGATGCCAATCAACAAATAGAATGAACCCATACAAACATACATATACCACAAAATTGTTTCTAACTTGTACGGTTGCAGAGAAATAGCCGATTTTCTACAAGTCACTTTTCAAGTTTTTTGGTCTTTAAAAGTGGCAATTGTTATTCGATTTACATAAAATTTTCACTATATGATATCGTATGCCATTTCTGATTTCATAAAACTAATTGAACATTTTCATTAACACCGGAAGAAATGTAATTTTGCCAAGATCATTTACAAGTAACAAATGTATAAAATGAATTGATATTGCTGGATTTGGTTGATTCTGCGTCCATTTTATTTGTGTGCAATGTTTATTTGGAAATCTGTTTAATGGTTTCGTTGGTACCGGAAGTGACATATGTTCAAGGGTAACTTGGCACCGGAAGTGACATGTTTAAGGATAACGCGGCACCAGTGAAACCCGTCATTCCTGCATGCAGGTCTAGTTATTAGGCTTTCAGACTTTCGTCTGAAAGCCTATTGAGATTACTAAAATTATTATTATTATTATTATTTACCGCGGGAGCCAAGTTCTTCATGATCGAAAGCAGATATCGATCTGAAATCAACTTTTCTTTCGGGAAACCATGTGGTGGCTACTTGATAAAGTATTTTCGAAAATTCTGCGCATACCGGAAGTGGCAGATCTTTGTACGTTGTCAAAAAATTGAAAATTGGCCATAGTTTCGTCAATTCTTTACCCATTTTCAAACAAATGACATTTTCGGAAACCCTGAATCTTTTCCGAGCCAATAGCAATCTAAGATTTTGTAATTTCGAAACTTCGTCGCTGACTTCTAGCGTTCGAAAATTGAAAAATGTTGTTTAAGAGACAATTTTTTTCATTTTTCAAAATTTTCAAATTTGACTTACATTTTTGGATACCTTAAGTCTATCTGATTCCAGTAATATAAGTTTTATTCGGAGTTATCACCCTTTATTTTTTGATTTTTTTCGAATATTCTACCTATTTTGTGAGCTCGGGTTTCTTTATATGGCCGAATTGGCGAATCTGAAACTTCTGAGACATGAAGCCAAATGACCATTGCAAGGAATAAAGCAATTTCAACAATGATCCGTAGACCGGAAGTAGTCGAAATAATGTGCAATATTTTGAAAAAAATGCAAAAAATGGGTATTTTGGGGAAAAACGCGATTTCTCCGTCCGATATCAATGGATTAAAGAAATTAGGGTACCATTGGACTGCACTAGGATTGTACTATCGTATGATACTATCATACGGATACTATGATCAGGCAGCAAAATATGGCACGCTGAAAATCACGAATTTTCTGATTTTTAGCATTTTTGGACGCCTGTATCTCGAAAACTTAACCGCAAATTTTTTTAAAACTTTTTCTATCGAGAGTCCTTTTGGAGGTATTTCGCATGAAGCCATCCAATAAGACTTTGAAATATCTGGAATAGGTGAAATAACGGACTGAAAATCGAAAAAGTCGAAAAATCGTGAAATTTTGGAAAATGCTCTGCTATTTTTTTATTTTAAGAGATTTTCAAAAAAAGATTGCATATTCAGATAGCTGACCTAATTACGATTCTAACGATGTATAATATGTATGTAGTTATAGAAATTTAATTTTCGATATTTTAAATTTTTTGCATTTTTGGCACTTTTGAACATAGGATTTCTCAGGGGCATTTTATCTGATCAGATAATATAATATATCATTACAGAGCCCTGTGGCTATTTTAGTGTCCAAACCGGCTATTAAAACTATTCCGACAATAATAACCATACCGGATGTATTCAAAAAATGAAAAAAAAGGTTAAAAACATTGTCGCACTTGCGAAAAACTTGATTTCTCCCTTAGGTAATAGCGGACCAAAAGAACTAAAGTGCCGTTGGATAGCCCTATTAGTGGACCATCATATGGTATCTAAATAATACGATTTCGATGGTAAGGAAATAAATTATTGTATGCCAAAAATCTAGTATTTTCCGATTTTTTAACATTCTGAGACGCCCTTTTCTCGAAAACGACGCCGCAGATTTTTCTGAAACTTTTCTTACTTAAAGTCCTATCGGTTGTCTATATAGTGAATCCAAAATGAAAAGCATTGAAATAATATAAATGGTCCAAAAATGGCCTCAAACTTTGAAAAAAATTGAAAAATCGTTAAATTTTTGTCAATGCTCTTTAATTTATCTTTTTTTCCAAAACTACTCCATGGATGTTTCTGACACTTCTGGTACAGAAAGTTAAGTATCCAAAGAACTTTGTAAAGATAACACGACAATGAACGTAAAACCGGAAGTAGTCGAAAAACGTCCAATATTTTGAAAAAAAATTTGTTTTTTTTACGAAAACCTTTTTTATTTATGAATATTTTTTGATGATATTTTACACAGGGTTAAAATATCATCCTACTTGAACAGAAATGAGAAAAAAAATTGTCTCGGTAATTTGCGTTAACCGCCATGGGCTAATTTATTTTTTCGTACCCAGAACAATTATTTATTGTTCGATTTGTATAAAACAAAGTTCATATACTCCGTGGTCCCAATAGTAATTTTTTTTGTTACGGTGAAATCTTTCTGTCGGCAACGGAAGTGACGTAATATTAACAAAAATTGCAATTTTGACAGTTCGGTACCACTTTTTGAAAGCAAATATTATTTTTTTTCAAAACTGATATAACTAAAAGGATGCACCCTGCAAAGGTGCACAAAATCCTTAGCTCAGATTTTTTAATTTCAATTTCATTTTCGGGCAATTTCGAATAAAATGTAAAATAAAGTGTAAAATTCAGTTATTTACAATTCATTCAGCGTCTTCATATTTTGAAATATTTATTTGGAATTTTCATAAACTCGTAGCAATAATCCAGACGAAGAGAATGTATGCGAAAATTAGTTTGTAATATGAGCAGTTGCCGAGAAATATGCAATTTTGCATGCATCACTTTTCACGTTATTTTGCCTATAAAAGAGTGAATTATTATTCGATTTGCAATATTTCTTTTCCATGTGATGCCTAATGCCAATTTGGACTAGGTCAAGCCAATTTTACATTTTCACTGTGACCGGAAATGACGTCATTTGGGCAAAAACTGTATTTTTAACCTAAAAAACAAATATTTTATTCAAATGAGTCTACCTTAAAATATTTTTAAAATTATGATATTTAATTCCCATCAACGAATAGAATGAAGCCATACAACCATACAGATACCACAAAATGGTTTCTAACTTGTACGGTTACAGAGAAATAGGCGATCTTCTATAAGTCACTTTTCAAGGTTTTTGGTCTATAAAAGTGTCAATTATTATTCGATTTTTATCATTTTTTTACCATTTGATGCCTTATGCCATTTATGACTTCTATGAACTAAGTTAACATTTTCAATATCACCGGAAGTAATGTAATTTTTGCAAAAAACGTATTTTTAGCCTTCAAAACAAACATTTTTTTGAAGGGATTTATATTTATTATTCGTTTAACTTTATAACGTCTGACTCTAATGGGCAGTAAGATTGAATCAATACCATCATATTATACCAGGTCGCCACATTCATGAAAATACCCGTATTATCTCAGACTGTTTCGATCTTGCGAAACAAAAAGAATAATAGGCTTTCTTTTGGCTATAGATTTCCAAAAAGCCTTCGATAGCATAAACCATAACTTTTTAATACAAGCTTTATCGTCGTACGGTTTCGGACGTAACTTTATTAGATGGATAAAAACCCTTTATAAAAATATCACCTGTTGTGTAATAAACAATGGATTTACAACCCCTTATTTTCATGTAAAACGGGGTGTACGACCAGGCGATCCGATGTCATCCAATCTTTTTAATTTGATCATAGAACTGTTGCTATGCGCTATTAGAAACGATGTAAATATAAAGGGAATAAAATTTGGTCAAAAATCCATAAAAGTTGTAGCCTTTGCTGATGATATAACGGCATTATTAAAAGATTTTAGCTCTGCACGACATTTGCTTGAGGTTTTGCGACTTTTCGGTTTAGTTTCGGGGCTTATAATTAACGTTAATAAAACAGAAGCAATAGATTTAAATAGCTGTGATATGAATTTAATGCAAAAATTAAAATCAACCGGTATAGTATTATGCGAAAAATTTATAAAAATCCTCGGGATCCATTTTTCAAAAGATACTCAAATTACTAGTGAATTAAACTTTAGAAATAAAATAAATGAAATAGAACAAATATTTAAAGTATGGGATAAACATAAATTATCTTTAATTGGAAAAATACAAATAATTAAAACTTTCTGCATTCCAAGAATTCTTTACCCGGCCACTGTTAATCCAGTACCGGATTCTACTATTCAACAACTAAACACAATTTTTTACAAATTTATATGGAACGGTCCTGACAGAATAAAGCGAGACATTCTTATACAAAAAAATAAAAATTGCGGATTAAAAATGATTGACTTAAAAGAACTCCTAATATGTAATAGCATTTTTTGGATTAAAAAAATATATCAGTCACCAATCCAAACATGGCTCATACCATATGAATTCATTATGGCTGAATATGGTGGAAATTTATTACCTGCATGCAACTTTCCAGATAAGTTAAATCTAGAAATTCCTTTTTATAAAAACCTGTATGCCAACTGGTATACAATCTACACAACGCATATAAAGAACATTGTCCACACTGAAAATCAAATTATTTGGAATAATACAAATATAAAGATTAATAATAAAACTATATTTTTAAAATAATATTCGGTACGTTAGTGAATATTTTGATAAAATAAATAAGATCGATAATCAATATTTAGAAAAACATCAATTTATCTTAAAAGGAATAGAAAAGTGTATCTTGCAGTATGTACAGGAAGCGAGTGAGCTTGAAAGTGCGGTACATACAAATTTTTAATTGTAATAGAACTCCCTTGGAAGATATAAATACTAATTTTTACAAAATATATAATACCCATTTTCACAACGTAAACTTAAAAAATATTTATGATAGCCGAATACAAGCAAAGTTCAGCAGGCCAAAAGCCATTAAAGAATGGGAACACATTCTAGATACCGAGTTAAGTAATTTAGACGTAGAAAATATATTCAAAATAATAAACACTGTATGTCTTAGTACAAAACTAAGGAGTTTTGAATACAAATATCTCCATAGGATTATATTCACAAATGATAAATTATTCAAAATTAGAAAAGTTGATAACACACTCTGCACTTTCTGTGAATCTAATGTAGAAAATGTAGAACATCTCTTTGTCCTTTGCCCATTTTCACAAATAATATGGAATCATCTTCATACTATCCTAGATCGTGGTAATATAAAGATAAATATAAATACACATATAATACACCTTGGTCTAACTAACAAATCAAATTATATAAGTAATACTGAATGGATTTTCATTAATCATGTAATTATTTTAACTAAATTCTATATATATCGGGCTAAACTACGAAACGAAATGCTCAATATCAATAAGTATGAAAGCTTTTTAGTAGAGCATGCTAAAATGGAGATTGAGATATCTCCAGAATTATACACAAATAAATGGAAATATCTTTTTAAGAATTAACAGATTGCCCCCATAACGATTCCCCATTGATGGATTTATGTACTTAGATCTGTGTATAGTAGGATACCTGCGACTCACCATTTATATAGAACAATGTATCTCATCATTTAAGATATACATGTACTTAATATATGCTTGTAGAAATCTTACGTAAATAAAGTGTTTTAAAAAAAAAAAAAAAAAAAAAAAAAAGAATCAATGTCTTTTATTACATGTAATGTTTACTATGTAATAATCAATGTCTATTATTACTGTAATGTTTACTATGTAATAATCAATATCTATTATTACTGTAATGTCTATTATTACTGTAATGTTTACAAAATGTAATAATTGATATATATTTTTACTGTAATGTTTACTATGTAATAATCAATGTCTATTATTACTGTTATGTTAACTATGTAATAATAAATGTCTGTTATTACTCTAATGTTTACAAAATGTAATCATTGATATATATTATTACTGTAATGTTTACAAAGTGTAATAATTGATATATATTATAACTGTAATGTCTACAATGTAATAATTTATATATATTATTACTGTAATGTTTACTATGTAATAATTGATGTATGTTATTACTGTAATGTTTACTATGTAATAATTGATATATTTTATTACTGTAATGTTTACTATGTAATAATCAATGTCTATTATTACTGTAATGTTTACTATGTAATAATCAATATATATAATTACATGTATTGTTTACTTTGTAATAATCAATTACATGTATTGTTTACTTTGTTATAATTGATATATATTATTACATGTAATGTTTACTTTGTAATAATTGGTATTGATTATTACTGTAATGTTTACTGTGTAATAATTGATATGTATTATTACATGTTAACTTTGTAATAATTGATAATATTATTACATGTAATGTTTACTTTGTAATAATTGATATATATTTTTACATGTAATGTTTACTTTGTAATGATTGATATTGACTATTACTGTAATGTTTACTGTGTAATAATCAATATGTATTGTTACATGTAATGTTTACTTTGTAATAATTGATATTGATTATTACTTTAATGTTCAAAATATATTATTACTGTAATGTTTACTATGTAATAATTGATATATATTATTATGGTAATGTTTACAAAATGTAATAATTGATATATAATATTACCTGTTTACTATGTAATAATTAATGTATATTATTACTTTAATGTTTACTATGTAATAATCGAAATATACTACTACATGTAATGTTTACATGTTATAATATATCTATGTATATTATTGGTCCTTTTTAAAATGATTTTTCTGTGGAGAAGAAAGTGGAATACACCAGATCTGAAAACATACTAAAAAAAAAAAAAAAAAAAAAAAATCATATTGATATCAAGAAAAGGCTTCTAGCATGTTCCCTTGTCGAATAATAGCCAATTTTCCCAGGGTCACTTTAAATTTTTTTTACCTTCTTAATTTCAGTTTATGGGTTATACGTTAATTATTTATTGCCCGATATGTATAAAACAAAGTTTGTATTTTGTATGTTGCGAATTTTCGACTTATTTTTCACCTATAAAAATTTCTTTCGGCACCAGAAGTGACGTAATTTTGCCATAATTACAATTTTTACCCGTCTTTTCGCCAGCAAATATTACTTTTACATATGATAGAAGGTGTCACTGAAACAAAACAAATCTAAAGTTTAGTTCGGTAGCTCAATGGATCGGCTATGGTATAATAAACTTCCTGTATGATTCCTGAAAGCCGGTTCAGTGCTGCTTGCAGGTCTAGTTATTTATTATTATTATTTACCGCGAGGGCCTAGATCTCCATGATCGAAAACAGATATCGATCTGGAATCAGATTTTCTATTGGGAAACCATGTGGTGGCTACTTGATAAAATATTTTTGAAATTTCTGCGCATACCGGAAGTGACCGAAATTTGTACGTTATCTAAAAATTGAAAATCGGCCATAGTTTCGTCAATTCTTTATCCATTTTCAAACAAATTACATTTTTGGAATCCCTGAATCTTTTCTGAAACAATCTATTCTGAGACATTTTTCAATTTCGAACATTCGTCTATGACTTTTATCGTTTGAAAATTGCAAACATGTTGTTTACGAGACAATTTTTGTTATTTTTCAAAATTTTCAAATTTGACCTACATTTTTGGATACCTGAAGTCCATCCGATTCCAGTAATATAAGTTTCATTCAGAGTTATCGCCCTTTATTTTTCGATTTTTTTCCAATTTTCTTCCCATTTTGTGAGCTCCGGTTTCGGTTTATGGCAGAATTGACGTTTCTGAAACTTCTGGAACATGAAGTTATAGTCCAATACCAACTTATAAAGCAATTTCGACAAGAATCCTTAAACCGGAGGTGGTCGAAATAATGGGCAATATTTTGAAAAAAATGCAAAAAATGGATATTTTGGGGAAAAACGCGATTTCTCCGCCCGATATCAATGGATTAAAGAAATTAGGGTACCATTGGACTGCACTAGGATTGTACTATCGTATGATACCCAATTCATACGGATACTATGATCAGGAAGCAAAATATGGCACGCTGAAAATCACGAATTTTCTGATTTTTAGCATTTTTGGACGCCTGTATCTCGAAAACTTAACCTACAATTTTTTTTTAATTTTTTCTATCGAGAGTCCTTTTGAAGGTATTTTGCATGAAGCCAACCAATAAGACTTTGAAATGTCTGGAATAGAATAAAAAAGGCACTGAAAATCGAAAAAAGTCGAAAAATTGTGAAATTTTGAAAAATGCTCTACTATTTTTTTATTTGAAGAGATTTTTAAAAAAAGGTTGTATATTCAGATAGCTGACCTAATTACGATTCTAACGATGTATAATATGTATGTAATTATTGAAATTTAATTTTCGATATTTTAAATTTTTTGCATTTTTGGCACTTTTGAACATAGGATTTCTCAGGGGCATTTTATCTGATCAGATAATGTAATATATCATTACAGAGCCCTGTGGCTATTTTAGCGCCCAAACCGACTATTAAAACTATTCCGACAATAATAACCAGACCGGGAGTATTCAAAAAATGAAAAAAAAGGTTAAAAATATTGTCGCACTTGCGAAAAACTTGATTGCTCACTTAGGTAATAGCGGACCAAAAGAACTAAAGTGTCGTTGGATAGCCCTATTAATGGACCATCATATGGTATCTAAATAATACGATTTCGATGGTAAGGAAATAAATTATTGTATGCCAAAAATCTAGTATTTTCCGATTTTTTAACATTCTGAGACGCCCTTTTCTCGAAAATGACGCCTACGATTTTTCTGAAACTTTTTTTACTCATAGTCCTATCGGTTGTCTATATAGTGAATCTAAAATGAAAAGCATTGAAATAATGTAGGTGGTCCATAAATGACATCAAACTTTGAAAATTTTTGTAATTTCGAATAAAATGTAAAATAAAGTGTAAAATTCAGTTGTTTACAATTCATTCAGCGTCTTCATATTTTGAAATATTTATTTGTGATTTTAATAAACTCGTAGCAATAATCCAGAAGAAGAGATTGTATGCGAAAATTAGTTTGTAATATGAGCAGTTGCCGAGGAATATGCAATTTTGCATGCGTCACTTTTCACGTTATTTTGCCTATAAAAGAGTGAATTATTATTCGATTTGCAATATTATTTTTCCATTTGATGCTTAGTGTCAATTTGTTCTAGGTCAAGCCAATTTTACAATTTCACTGTGACCGGAAATGACGTCATTTGGGCAAAAACTGTATTTTAAACCTAAAAAACAGATATTTTATTCAAATGAGTCTGCCTTATAATAATTTTAAAATTATGATATTTGATTCCCATCAACGAATAGAATGAAGCCATACGACCATACAGATACCACAAAATGGTTTCTAACTTGTACGGTTACAGAGAAATAGGCGATCTTCGATAAGTCACTTTTCAAGGTTTTTGGTCTATAAAAGTGTCAATTATTATTCGATTTTTATAATTTTTTTTACCATTTGATGCCTTATGCCATTTATGACTTCTATGAACTAAATTAACATTTTCAATATCACCGGAAGTAATGTAATTTTTTCAAAAAACGTATTTTGGCCTTCAAAACAAACATTTTTTTTGAAGTGGTTTATGTTTATTATTCGTTTAACTTTATAACGTCTGACTCTAATGGGCAGTAAGATTGAATCAATACCATCATATTGATATCAAGAAAAGGCTTCTAGCATGTTCCCTTGTCGAAAAATAGCCAATTGTCCCAGTGTCACTTTTAAGTTTTTTACCTTCTTAATTTCAGTTTATTGGTTATAGGTTAATTATTTATTGCCCGATATGTATAAAACAAAGTTTGTATTTTGTATGTTGCGAATTTTCGACTTATTTTTCACCTATAATAATTTCTTTCGGCACCGGAAGTGACGTAATTTTGCCATAATTTACAATTTTGAAAGGTCTTTTCGCCAGCAAATATTACTTTTACATATGATAGAGGGTGTCACTGAAGCAAAACAATTAAAGTTTGGTAGCTCAATGGATCGGCTAGGGTATAATAAACTTCCTGTATGATTCCTGAAAGCCGGTTCAGTGCTGCTTGCAGGTCTAGTTAAGCTTTCATATTTCATATGAAAGCTTATTGTTTCTTTTAAGATTATTATTATTTTTTTTTTGTGTGTTTCTCCTGCAAATCGGATTTCACAGAATCTAACCATAGGATGTTTCTGAAACTTTGACCTACCCCACCAAAAATGGGTGGTGGCTGTTGATTAAATATATTTTCGAAACGTTTTGCGAATTCGAAATCACCGAATTTTACGAACGGAAAAATTAACAATGCATAGTCGTAACTTTGCTATTTTTTGACCGATTTTACTAATTCTTTTTTCTTTGAATACCTTGAAAAAAATCATTTTCACTTCTATGAACTAAATTAACATTTTCAATATCACCGGAAGTAATGTAATTTTTTCAAAAAACGTATTTTGGCCTTCAAAACAAACATTTTTTTTGAAGTGGTTTATGTTTATTATTCGTTTAACTTTATAACGTCTGACTCTAATGGGCAGTAAGATTGAATCAATACCATCATATTGATATCAAGAAAAGGCTTCTAGCATGTTCCCTTGTCGAAAAATAGCCAATTGTCCCAGTGTCACTTTTAAGTTTTTTACCTTCTTAATTTCAGTTTATTGGTTATAGGTTAATTATTTATTGCCCGATATGTATAAAACAAAGTTTGTATTTTGTATGTTGCGAATTTTCGACTTATTTTTCACCTATAATAATTTCTTTCGGCACCGGAAGTGACGTAATTTTGCCATAATTTACAATTTTGAAAGGTCTTTTCGCCAGCAAATATTACTTTTACATATGATAGAGGGTGTCACTGAAGCAAAACAATTAAAGTTTGGTAGCTCAATGGATCGGCTAGGGTATAATAAACTTCCTGTATGATTCCTGAAAGCCGGTTCAGTGCTGCTTGCAGGTCTAGTTAAGCTTTCATATTTCATATGAAAGCTTATTGTTTCTGTTAAGATTATTATTATTTTTTTTTTGTGTGTTTCTCCTGCAAATCGGATTTCACAGAATCTAACCATAGGATGTTTCTGAAACTTTGACCTACCCCCCCAAAAATGGGTGGTGGCTGTTGATTAAATATATTTTCGAAACGTTTTGCGAATTCGAAATCACCGAATTTTACGAACGGAAAAATTAACAATGCATAGTCGTAACTTTGCTATTTTTTGACCGATTTTACTAATTCTTTTTTCTTTGAATACCTTGAAAAAAATCATTTTCATCTGCAGTTTCACATTTTCGAATTTCGAAAATTCGTCGCTGTGATTTCGAACCGGAAGTTTAGACCAATTTTACAACTTCTTTAATAGTTGTACGATTTTCATGAAATTTAGTATTTAAGTAGATCTTACCAATGTGACTTCAAAATTATAATGATAAATTTTCTAAATTATCTCCCCTTGGTGAAATTAAGGATCAAAGTTTTAAAAAAAATCGTCGAAATATAGGTCAGAATGACCTGAAAATTTTTTTCGATACTCGACAAGTAATTACTGATTCCTACACAAAATATGGAGTTTGTCGATCAAACCGGAAATGCCACCATCTTGAAACATGAAAAATCCCTAAGGCTTTTTTGCTATCTTACTTACAGACACGGGAGTTATATTTTCTGAATCCTTGAAGGATGGCCCAAAAATCGCAGGGAGCAGAATTTTGATTTAGGTCAACTGATGGTTGCCATTTTTAAGTGAATATGAAAAGTAGTAGCAATTTGAAGGGCCGAGACTTTGAAACACAATAACTCTCTTTCTAATTGAGCTAGAATGTTCAATCTTGGTGTAGACATTCACCAGGTCAATGTCATGATTGAGTGCAAAGATGAACATTTTCTGCCTAGGGTAAGCAGAGATAAGCATGCTGATTTGTTGATTCTTTAGGGCACAATAACTTCGGTTATAATGAAGGAAGGGTGACGAAACTCTTGTCAATCGAGAGTCTAATAGCTAGCCTGTTGTGTGAAATCATTGTATCATTTTTTATACGCCCACATTTTCATGTGGACGTATTATGTCGTCGCCCCTGTCCGTCCACAATTTGTTTGTGGACTCTCTACAGGTCACAATTCTTATCCGATTTTGACGAAACTTGAAATATAGGTTTATCCCCAAAAGATCTCGGCTGCTTTCGATATTGGCATGTATCGGATCAAAACTTCATGGATTATGGCCCCTGATTGTACGAAAAATCACGTTTTTAGCTTGTGGACCCTATAGAGGTCACAATTTTGAACCGATTTTGATGAAACTTGACATGCATGTTTGTAACCCAAAGATCTTGGTTCCTTTTGATATTTGCGGCTATCGGAATGTAATTTCCTGAATTATGGCCCCTGATTGTCCGAAAAATCACCCTTTTTAGCTTGTGGTCCCTCTGGAGGTCACAATTATTATTCGATTTAAAAAATCGTTTGACTATATCACCGTTACACCCTAAGGGAGGTTGAGTTCGAATTTCGGGAAAATCGGACGAAAATTGCCATACAAAATGGCCGCCGTTTGTACGCGAATACTGTTAAAAAATGGTATATCAAGGTTGTGGACCCTGTGGAGGTCACAATTTTGATTCGATTTTGATGAAACTTGAAATTCATGGTTATAACCCAAAGATCTTGCTTCCTTTCGATATTTGCGCATATCGGATCGTAACTTCCTGAATTATGGCTCCTGATTATACGCAAAATCGCCTTTTTTTTAGCTTAGAGGTCACAATTATTATTCGATTTAAAAAACCGTTTGATTATATCACCGTTACACCCTAAGAAAGGTGGAGTTCGAATTTCGGGAAAATTGCCATACAAAATGGCCGCCGTTTGTACGCGAATACTGTTAAAAAATGGTATATCAAGGTTGTGGACCCCGTGGAGGTCACAATTTTGATTCGATTTTGATGAAACTTGAAATTCATGGTTATAACCGAAAGATCTTGGTTCTTTTCGATATTTGCGCATATCGGATCGTAACTTCCTGAATTATTGCCCCTGGTTATACACAAAATCCCCCTTTCTTTAGCTTGTGGTCCCTCTGGAGGTCACAATTATTATCCAATTTAAAAAAACGTTTGATTATATCACCGTTATACTGTAAGGAAGGTTGAGTTTGAATTTCGGGAAAATCGGACCAAAATTGACAGACAAAATGGCCGCCGTTTGTACGCGAATACTGTTAAAAAAATGATATATCATGGTTGTGGACCCTGTATAGGTCACAATTTTAATTCGATTTTGATGAGGAAGGTTGAGTTCTAATTTCGTGAAAATCGTACCACAATTGCCGGACGAAATGGTCGCCGTTTGTACGCGAATAGTGTAAAAATATGGTATATCATGGTTGTGGACTCTCTACAGGTCACAATTCTTATCCGATTTTGATGAAAAGTCACATTTCTAGGTTGTGTACCGTCACACAATAATCATTGTCGGTTTCGAATTTTATTAATATCAGACTGGAACTGACCAACTAAATGGCTGCTCCCAATACAGTATGAAATACAGGACTTAAAGATGTAGGAAAAATCACTTTCGGTATTGCTTGTTCACTGTCCATCTCTCGAAAATGTGGGCGTATCCTGCCTGGCAGTGCCAGTCTTATCTTTTTAAATATCAGGGGTAGCAGAAAAAAGAGATCGAAAATCCAAAAAGTCGTATTTTTACGATTTGGAGCATTTTTAAAGGTCCTTTTCTCTAAAGTCAACATAATATTTTGGGGGAACTTCTTCTACAAAGAGTCTTATCGGTAGTCTTTTATATGAAACCATAGATCAACAGTCCAAAATATCAGGAGTAGTAGAATAAAAGAATCGAAAATTGAAAACCGCACCCTTTCATTGTTAAGCAAAACATGCAGTGTGGGTGGCTACAATCTGCACATTTAGTCATCGTATAGAGCTTATTCAACAATATAGAATTCCAACTGCTAAGGGATCTTTTGAGTGCAATCCAATGTGTACACGGCGGATGGGGGGGACACGCCAGAATATCGAGATGAACTTTCTCGGCCAATGCAGGGATCGAACACCCGACCTCCTGGCTAGCAGGCCAACGCCTTAGCCACATAGTGTGGACACCCATCGTACATTTCATCCGTCAAATCAAAGCATTTCATTGCATTAGACCAATAATTAATTATTCTTAATTTAAAACTTTATTTAATATTAGTCTGGCATTATTAAATCCTAATTTTATTGGTCTTATTTAAAATTAAACTTTAATTTAACTATGAACAACCCTTAACGTGTCTCTTTACAACAATTAAATACTCTAAAACAAAAAACAAAACAAAAAATCAATAAGCGGGTCAATTCAGGTAAGTATAACTACGGGTTCTGTCCACCTTCTCTCGTAAGTATAACTACGGGTTCTGTCCACGTTCTCTCGTCTACGGCCACACCACGTTGAAAACACCAGTTCTCGTCCGATCACTGAAGTTAAGCAACGTCGGGCCCGGTCAGTACTTGGATGGGTGACTGCCTGGGAACACCGGGTGCTGTAGACGCCTTTTTAAAACCGACCCCCCCCCCCCAAAAAAAAAATCAAAAAAAATTCAATAAACGGGTCAATTCAGGTAAGTATAACTACGGGTTCTGTCCACCTTCTCTCGTCTACGGCCACACCACGTTGAAAACACCAGTTCTTGTCCGATCACTGAAGTTAAGCAACGTCGGGCCCGGTTAGTACTTGGATGGGTGACCGCCTGGGAACACCGGGTGCTATAGACGCCTTTTTAAAACCGACAAAAACCGCCCCAAAAATCAATAAGCGGGTCAATTCCGGTAAGTATAACTACGGGTTCTGTCCACCCCCTCTCGTCTACGGCCATACCACGTTGAAAACACCAGTTCTCGTCCGATCACTGAAGTTAAGCAACGTCTGGCCCGGTCAGTACTTGGATGGGTGACCGCCTGGGAACACCGGGTGCTGTAGGCGCCTTTTTAAAACCGACAAAAATCAAAAAAAAAATCAATAAGCGGTTCAATTCAGGTAAGTATAACTACGGGTTCTGTCCACCTGCTCTCGTCTATGGCCACAACACGTTGAAAACACCAGTTCTCGTCCGATCACTGAAGTTAAGCAACGTCGGGCCCGGTCAGTACTTGGATGGGTGACCGCCTGGGAACACCGGGTGTTGTAGACGCCTTTTTAAAACCGACAACCCCCCCCCCCCCCCAAAAAAAAATCAATAAGCGGGTCAATTCAAGTATGTATAACTACGGGTTGTGATTTAAAAGTATTTATTCAGAATTCTTATATACAACGATGGAGGGAATAATATGAATAAATTGGATACAGTAACAAGCAACTAAATGCTTATATAAAACTGCTTCCAGAATAGTATGTATTGAATATAAATTTTAAATGATCAGCTGGCAGTGTAATAAAATAAAAATTATTATCTAGATTAGGGTTTCATAGTTAACGGTGGAAAGAAGAAAATGTGTTGAGTAAAAAAAAATAAGGAAAATCGAATAAAATAAGAGAAAGAAAAAATTGTAGCGAAGGATAGGGACATTGATGTAGGGGGGGGGGGGGTGAATAGAGATTTGAATTAGAAAGTAGTTTGGGACGCAACGCCAGAAAACCCAAAAAGCAAAACACGCACCAAAAGCTTGTAAGAATACTTTTATTTTAGCAGTTTCAATGTTATTGATTACACATTTCTCGCGTGACCCTGGGTTACCTATGGATTGTGCAAAGGAGATTAGGAGGTGATCAAACTAGTAATAACCATTTTTCGCATATACAAGTTGTAATGGTGATTTGCAGAGCGGAGGCACATTCATTTCCGAGATTTGAAGCGTTTGGTTAGAGCTATATTTTGGTGAACTACTGAAAGTACAGACACATTTTAATTTTAGGAAGATTGTCAATCCCAAACAAAAGTGAATTAATATTCTTGAAATGGTCATCCAATGTATCGATAGTGAGTCTGCGTTGGTCTATAAAAAGGCGACACTGAAAGAAATAATGTTCACTAGATTCACATCTGTTTCCGCATAAACAGGATGGATCGTCAGATACATACATGAGGTATTTATGATGATTTAGGTCAGATTTAGAGTTGCGTAATTTAGAAAGAATAATTTGTAACGACCTGTCACCAAAATTGAAGAGATCATTGTATTTAGGTTTGCCATATGTTTTTCTAATTTGAAATTTGAATGAAGAGATTGAATTTGAAGCTTTGACGTTTTCATCAAGACGATTCCATTCTTGTACTGATGATGGGAAAAACGAGTTTTGATAAAGATTAGATTTACAGTTAATACTCATTAGATTTTTGGAGTTTCTGAGTTGATATGGTTTACTGGACGCTATAGATTGGGGGACTAAATCGAATAGATACGAGGGTGTTTGAAGATTGATAATTTTGAAAAATAAAACCATTTTATGTTCGTAGCGTCTTTTTAAAAGAGAGGAGAATCCAGATTCATTATAAAGTAAATTATGAGAAGTACCACGAGGAAGGCCTGTAATAGTTCGAATAGCGTCTAAATGTAGCGATTCTAGTTGGTCACTTTTTTCTTTAGTACAGTTGTTCCAGACACAATCAGCTACTACGGGTTCTGTCCACGGGTTCGTCCGATCACTGAAGTTAAGCAACGTCGGGCCCGGGTAGTACTAGGATGGGTGAACGCCTGGGAACAACGGGTGCTGTAGACGCCTTTTTGCCCTAAACTCATTAATTTACCATTTTTTTGTGAGCGGCTAGTTATTCTTCCTATATGACATATTGCACGTGTCTGATTTCAAAGGGGGGTTGGGCGGCTGAATGGTTAGCACGCGCGCCTGTCATTGAGTTAACTTGCGTGTTTTCGAATGCCCGGTTGTATGTGACAAGGAGTAAGGTCGCCTGTCCAACCTGCCATTTTTAATTTTTTTCCGGCAATTTTCATTTCATTTTCTCATCCGTCTCATTACAGTAATACATGTTTCGGTTATTTCCCTTTAGTTTTCAGATTATTGTTATGCCTGGGTGCAATGTTTCATACTATATTTAGACTTGTAATTTTGCGAGTTTTTGACCAATTTTGATAATTTTTTCTTCTTATCCTTTTATTTAGGATACTTGATACAATCAATGACACGTGACGATGAATATGAAAGCTTTCATATCTGCATGGGACAGTAGCAGATCTAGTTATTAGGCTTTCAGACTTTCGTCTGAAAGTCTATTGTGATTATTAAAATTATTATTTATTAGGCTTTCAGACTTTCGTCTGAAAGCCTATTGTGATTACTAAAATTATTATTATTTTTTTTTTATTATTATTATTATTTACCGCGGGAGCCTATTTCTCTATGATCGAAAAGAGATACCGATTTGCGGTTCATCTTAATATCATGAAACCAGGTGGTGGCTACTCAATAAAGCAATTTTCAAACTTCTGCGCAGACCGGAAGTGACCGAACTTTGTACGTTGTCAAAAAATTGAAAATTGGCTATAGTTTCATCAATTCTTTTCCCATTTTCAAACAAATCACATTTTTGGAATCCCTAAATCTTTTCTGAGACAATGGCTATCTCACATTTTTCAATTTCGAACATTCGTCTATGACTTTTATCGTTCGAAAATTTAAAACATGTTGTTTACGAGACAATTTTTGTTATTTTTCAAAATTTTCAAATTTGACCTACATTTTTGGATACCTGAAGTCATCCGATTCTAGAAATATAAGTTTCATTCAGAGTTATCGCCCTTTATTTTTCGATTTTTTTCGAATTTTCTTCCCATTTTGTGAGCTGTGGTTTCGTTTTACGGTCGAATTGATGTTTCTGAAAGTTATGGAACATGAAGTTATAGTCCAATACCAACTGATAAAGCAATTTCGACGAAGATCCGTAAACCGGAAGTGGTCGAAATAGTGTACAATATTTTGAAAAAAATGCAAAAAATGGATGTTTTGGTGGAAAACACGATTTCTCCGTCCGAAATCAACAGATAAAACAAATTAAGGTACCGTTGGATGCCAAGAGGAATGGACTATCGTATGATACCCAAATCACACGGATACGATGAGCAAGAAGCAAAATATGGCACGCTGAAAATCAAGTATTTTCTGATTTGGAGCGTTTTTGGACGCCTGTATCTCGAAAACTTAACCGCAACTTTTTTTTAAACTTTTTCTATCGAGAGTCCATTCAATAGTCTTCTGTATTATGCCATCCAATAAGACTTTGAAATGTCTGGAATACGATAAAAAAGGGACTGAAAATAAAAAAAAAGTCGAAAAATCGTTAAATTTTGGAAAATGCTCTTCTATATTTTTATTTTAAGAGATTTTCAAAAAAAGGTTGTATATTCAGATAGCTAACCTAATTACGATTCTAACGATGTATAATATGTATGTAGTTATTGAAATTGAATTTTCGATATTTTAAATTTTTTGCATTTTTGGCACTTTTGAACATAGGAATTCTCAGGGGCATTTTATCTGAGCAGAAAATGTAATATATCATTACAGAGCCCTGTGGCCATTTTATTGCCCAAACTGGCTATTAAAACTATTCCGACAATAATAACCAGACCGGAAGTATTCAAAAAATGAAAAAAAAGAGTAAAAACATTGTCGCACTTGCGAAAAACTTGATTTCTCCCTTAGGTAATAGCGGACCAAAAGAACTAAAGTGTCTTTGGATAGCCCTATTAATGGACCATCATATGGTATCTAAATAATGAGATTTCAATGGTAAGGAAATAAATTATTGTATGCCAAAAATCTAGTATTTTCCGATTTTTTAACATTCCGAGACGCCCTTTTCTCGAAAACGACGCCGCAGATTTTTCTTAAACTTTTCTGACTCAAAGTCCTATCGGTTGTCTATATAGTGAATCCAAAATGAAAAGCATTGAAATAATATAAGTGGTCCAAAAATAGCCTCAAACTTTGAAAAAAAATGAAAAATCGTTAAATTTTTGGAAACGCTCTTTAATTTATCTTTTTTTCCAAAACTACTCAATGGATGTTTCTGACACTTCTGGTACAGAAAGTTAAGTATCCAAAGAACTTCGTAAAACTATCACAACAACGATCGTAAAGCCGGAAGTAGTAGAAAAAATGTCCGATATTTTGAAAAAAATTAATTTTTGTACGAAAACCTTTTTTATTTATGAATATTTTTTCATGATATTTTACACAGAGTTAAAATATCGTCGTACTTGAGCAGAAATGAGAAAAAAAATTGTCTATCGGCTAATTTAGTTTTTCGTATCCAGAAAAATTATTTATTGTTCGATTTGTATAAAACAAAGTTCATATGCTCCGTGGTCCCAATTGTAATTTTTTTGGTTACGGTGAAATTTTTCTGTTGGCAACAGAAGTGACGTAATATTAACAAAAACTACAATTTTGACAGTTCGGTACCACTTTTTGAAAGCAAATATTATTTTTTTTCAAAACTGATATAACTAAAAGGATGCACCCTGCAAAGGTGCACAAAATCCTTAGCTCATATTTTTTAATTTCAATTTCATTTTCGGGCAATTTCGAATAAAATGTAAAATAAAGTGTAAAATTCAGTTATTTACAATTCATTCAGCGTCTCCATATTTTGAAATATTTATTTGTAATTTTCATAAACTCGTAGCAATAATCCAGACGAAGAGAATGTGTGCGAAAATTTGTTTGTAATATGAGCAGTTGCCGAGAAATGTGCAATTTTGCATGCATCACTTTTCACGTTATTTTGCCTATAAAAGAGTGAATTATTATTCGATTTGCAATATTTTTTTCCATTTGATGCCTAATGCCAATTTGGACTTGGTCAAGCCAATTTTACATTTTCATTTGGGCAAAAACTGTATTTTTAACCTAAAAAACTAATATTTTATTAAAATCAGTCTCCCTTATAATGTTTTTAAAATTATGATATTTGATTCCCATCAACGAATAGAATGAAGCCATACGACCATACAGATACCACAAAATGGTTTCTACCTTGTACGGTTACAGAGAAATAGGCGATCTTCTATAAGTCACTTTTCAAGGTTTTTGGTCTATAAAAGTGTCAATTATTATTCGATTTTTATAATTTTTTTACCATTTGTTGCCTTATGCCATGTATGACTTCTATGAACCAAGTTAATATTTTCAATATCACCTGAAGTAATGTAATTTTTGCAAAAAAACGTACTTTTAGCCTTCAAAACAAACATTTTTTTGAAGGGATTTATATTTATTATTCGTTTAACTTTATAGCGTCTGACTCTAATGGGCAGTAAGATTGAATCAATACCATCATATTGATATCAAGAAAAGGCTTCTAGCATGTTCCCTTGTCGAATAATAACCAATTTTCCCAGGGTCACTTTTAAGTTTTTTACCTTCTTAATTTCAGTTTATGGGTTATAGGTTAATTATTTATTGCCCGATATGTATAAAACAAAGTTTGTATTTTGTATGTTGCGAATTTTCGACTTATTCTTCACCTTTTAAAATTTCTTCCGGCACCGGAAGTGACGTAATTTTGCCATAATTTACAATTTTGACCGGTCTTTTACTCTTTTCGCCAGCAAATATTACTTTTACATATGATAGAGGGTGTCACTGAAGCAAAACAACTAAAGTATAACACAAGGTACAATTTTATGGATACACAATTACTGAGTTTGATACTAAGCGACGTTTCGACGAGGATGCTCTCGTCTTTATCAAGCAATGATACGATAAAGACGAGAGCATCCTCGTCGAAACGTCGCTTAGTATCAAACTCAGTAATTGTGTATCCATAAAATTGTACCTTGTGTTAATATGTTCAATTACTAAATGCCAATCAAAGAAGAAACTAAAGTATAGTTTGGTAACTCAATGGGTCGGCTATGGTATAATAAACTTCCTGTATGATTCCTGAAAGCCGGTTCAGTGCTGCTTGCAGGTCTAGTTAGGGTTTCACACTGCGAAGCTTGTGTGAAACACTATTGTTTTTGTTAAAATTATTAGGGTTTCACACTGCGAAGCTTGTGTGAAACACTATTGTTTTTGTTAAAATTATTATTAGGCTTTCACCATTTTTCAATGGTGAAAGGCTATTGTTATTACTAAGATTATTATTATTTATTATTTTTTTTTTTTCCACTTTGCCTATTTCTCAGCAACTATAAGAGATAGAGGTCTGAAATTTGATTTTCTGTCGGGAAACTGGGTGGTGGTTAGTGCTTAAATGTAAAACCAAATTTGTGCGCATAGCGGAAACGCGTCAAATCTTTAACGTGCACTCAAATTGAAAATCGGCCATAATTCTTCTAATTCTCATCGGACTTTTCCGATATTTACATTTTTGGATAGCTGAAAACATTTCTGAGTAGATGGCAGTTCAAAAACATCGAGTTTAGAAACTTTGTCGCTCTCATTTTTTTGGTGAAAAATGGAAAATTTTCAAAATTTTCTAAAATTGTTATTTTTAGGAATTTTTAAATATGACTTATATTTTTGGATAGCTGACATTAATCCGATTCCAACAATATAGGTTTTGTTCTGAAATTTTAACTTTGATTTTTCACTTTTTTACGCATTTTGGTCAAATCGTAGAGTTCTTATTTTTTTAAAACGGCACCTACGATTTTTCTGAAACTTCAGGCATATGAAGTCAAGAGTCGTCTCCAGTCCTTAGTCTATGAATGAAAATCCTCTAATCACCGGAAGTAGTCAAGAAAAGTATCCAAACTTTGACAAAATTCTAAAAAATGGGTGTTTGTGCGGAAAATGCGATGTTTTAATTGGCTGTTTACTGAGTAGTTAAAGTACAACGTCATTTGATAGCCACGTAAGATATCTACAAGATGGTACCACAGCGACAAGTTTCTATCATAAATTGAAAAAGTTATAGGACTTTGAAAAGTAAGGTTTTTTACGATTTCGAGCAATTTTAAACGCATGTTTCTCGGAAACGCCGCCTACGATTTTTTTAAAACTTTCTCAGTCGAGAGTCTAATGGGTGGTGTATTGTGTGAAACCATTGTACAATTTCTCTAAATGTCATGAGTAGTCGAAAAACGAGATTGAAAATCCAAAACGTCGTATTTTTACCATTTGGAGCATTTTTAGACGTCTTTTTCTCGAAAAGTCAACGTAATTTTTTTTTGGAACTTCTTCTACAGAGAGTTTGATCGGTAGTCTTAGGTATGAAACTATTGCGCAACATTTAGAAATATCAGGAGTATGAGAACAAAGGAATCGAAAACTGAAAACGTCACCTTTCATTGTTAAGCGAAACATGCAGTAAGAGTTGATACAATCTGTACGTTTTACCAACGTTTAGAGCCTATTCAAAATTCCCCATTTCTCTCACAGTGACGACATTTGAGCTAAAAGTATTTCAACTTTGAGTGTTTACTTATATTCAAAATATGGGTTTAGTGACCCTGTAACAGAAATAATTGATTCCTGTGTGTAATAATTAGTCTTTGAATTAATATTGTTTCTTCTTTGTCAAAATTATCTCTCAACCGTAATCATCTCGACACAAATCGACGGCTCCCGCTGTTTATAAGGAAATCCAATTATCCATAGGTTGCAGTTGTATCTTGCAGTAGTATCGTGCAGAAGTACGAATATTGCACCTGTGATAGAAAGCATGATGTAGTTTGAGCTTGGGCCCTATCTCTAATTAAAGATAATTTTTTATATGTTAGTAACGTCAAATCATTAACGTGCACGAAATCAGAGTTTTATCGGTAGTCATAGGTATGAAACCATTGCGCAACAGTTAGAAATATCAGGAGTATGAGAACAAAGGGATCGAAAATTGAAAACATCATCTTTCATTGTTAAGCGAAACCTTCAGTAAGAGTTGATACAATCTGTACGTTTTACCAACGTTTAGAGCATTTTCAAATTCCCCATTTCTATCACAGTGACGATATTTGAGCTAAAAGTATTTCAACTTTGAGTGTTTACTTATATTCAAAATATGGGTTTAGTGACCCTGTAACAGAAATAATTGATTTCTGTGTGTAATAATTAGTCTTTGAATTAATATTGTTTCTTCTTTGTTAAAATTACCTCATAACCGTAATCATCTCGACACAAATCGACGGCTCGCGCTGTTTATAAGGAAATCTAATTATCTATAGGCTGCAGTTGTATCTTGCAGTAGTATCGTGCAGAAGTACGAATATTGCACCTGTGATAGAAAGCATGATGTAGTTTGAGTTTGGGCCCTATCTCTAATTAACGATAAATTTTTATATGTTAGTGACGTCAAATCATTAACGTGCACGAAATCAAAATATTGTCGATATTTCATTGAATATTCAATTTAGTTTTGAACCAGTTACATATTTGAGTAGCTGGCCTGAACGCGATTCCAAAGTTCCGTGTAACACATTGGTGTGACATCGACAAAAGCCCGAATTGGTTATAAATGGAACGTTTTGCATACGTATAAAGCATATATAGAGAGCTTTTTTTAAAACTGGCAATATTTGAACAAAGGGTGTTTGAATGGTAACCAATATCTTGCATTGGTGCTTCTAGAATGAAAATAATTCATTTTAGTAATTAACAGTTACTCCTGAAATTAATATCCCAGGTTTTATGTCTGCATGACGTCATCATTTGATACCAGTGAAAATGAAGCTCTCTGTTGAAGCCATTTATAAATAAAGTACCCCTCAATTACAATGTTGAAAAATTAATGTTGAAAGGTGCGATATTATTACCTGATACTTAAGGTAAAATTTTTTTGTCTCATTCGGAAAACTGTTTTTTTTTCTGTAGTCGTTTAGATTTCTGAAACTAAAATTGATAGAATTCGAAAAAGTTATATTTTTGTAGAGCCGGGGATATTGCGGATGCGATATAGGTCGAATTGCAATACCACGCAGTTCTCTTTTTTTCCTAACAATTTGAAAATGTACTGAACTTGTAATTTTTTTTAGAATTTTTGAGTTTTTGATTGAGTATTTCGATTTCTGGCGTCTGTAGGATTCTACCAATCCATGTTCATAATTGTTCAACTATATTTTTCACTTTCCTTCTATCGTAATGCGCATGCACAGAAAGTGTCATGTCTGAGTTGTTTAAGCGTGTGTGTGTGTGTGTTTTAAGGGGTGAGTTGTAGGCAATTTTTGCTGCCTTCGGTAAGGTGAAAGCCTTCAGCCTTGCAAGCAAGTCTAGTTCTTATTATTATTATTCTTCTTTTGTTTTGAGTAGATCTCAGCAACTACGTGTCGCATCGTTACGATTTCTTCGGTTTTACTGGAAAAGTGGGTGTGATAAAGCTATTTTGAACGTTCTGCGACAATGCGAAATGTCCGAAATCACCGAAGTTATCGTTTTTACAAATATTGCTGTAATTTTAACAATAATCATGGGATTTTAACTTTCGATACATTTTGGCATAGCTTGAGACAGGGCACATAGCTGCGCTACTTTCGATTTTTGATTTTCGGCAAATCTTCGAAGATATTAGGCGCCAAATTTCGGAAATTTAAAATTTTACAAAAAACTTTTTTATTTATGAATATTTTTTAGTCGTGTTGTGCACAGAATTAAATAGTCATCTGACTTGCGCAAAAATGTTAAAAAATTTTGTCTCAGTAATTTTCCTTGGCCTCCATTGGCTAATTCAGTTTTTCAGTCCTAGATTCATTTTTTATTGTTCGATTTGTATAAAACAAAGTTCATATGCTTCGTTGTCTCAATTGTCATTTTTTTTATTACCAAAAGTGTTATCTGTCGGCACCGGAAGTGGCATAATTTCACCAAAAACTACAATTTTGACAGTTAGGTACATTTTTTGAAAACAAATATTATTTTTTTGAAAAATTATATGACTCAAAGAGTGTGTCCTTTAAAGGCGCAAAAAATGTAGGAAGCAGTTTTTTTAATTTCTTTTTCATTTTCTAGCAAATGGGATTAAGAGGTGAAAAAAGGCGTAAAATTGACCTATTTACAACTCATTCAGGCTTTTCAGATTTTAAAATATTTTTACGTAACTTTTATAAACTTGTAGCTATAATCCATACGAAGAGAATATGTGAAAATTAGTTTGTAATATAAGCAGTTGCCGAGAAATAGGCAATTTTGCATAAGTCACTTTTCACGTAATTTTGGCTGTAAAAGAATCAATTATTATTCGATTTTCAATTTTCTTTCGCCATTGGATGCCTAATGCCATAGTGGACTATGTCAAACCATTTTACCCCTTGCGCTGCCACCGGAAATGACGTCATTTGCTCAAAACTTAAATTTTAGCCTTCAAAAAACAATATTTTATTCAAATGAGTCGTATTTGTTATTTTTTTCAAATTGTGATATTTGATTCTATTGATCAAATAGATTGAACCCATACGATCATACAGATACCACAAAATGGTTTCTAACTTGTACGGTTGCAGAGAAATGGGCGATTTTCCTTAAGTCACTTTTCAAGGTTTTTGGTCTATAAAAGTGTCAGTTATTATTCGATTTTCATAAAATTTTCACCATATGATATCTTGTGTCATTTATGATTTCATAGAACTAATTTAACATTTTCAGTATCACCGGAAGTAATGTCATTTTGGCAAAAACTGTATTTTTAGCCTTCAAAACAGACATTTTTTTCAAATGAGTTTGATTTGTAATATATTTCAAATTATGATATTTGATTCCAATCAACAAATGGATTGAACCCATACGATCATATAGATACCAAAAGATAGTTTTTATCGTGTACGGTTGCCGAGAAATAGACGATTTTCTACAAGTCACTTTTCAAGGTTTTTGGTCTATAAAAGTGGCAATTCTCATTCGATTTACATACAATTTTCGCCATTATGATGCCTTATGCCATTTCTGATTTCATAAAACTAATTGAACATTTTCATTATCACCGGAAGTAATGAAATTTTGCCAGGATCACTTACAAGTAACATATATATAAAATGAATTGATATTGCTGGATTTGGTTGATTCTTCGTCCATTTTATTTGATGTTTACAATGCTTATGTGGAAACCTGTTTGATGGTTTCATTGGTATCGGAAGTGACATATGTTTAAAGGTAACGAGGCACCGAAAGTGACGTGGCACCAGTGAAACCCATCATTCCTGCATGCAGGTCTAGTTATTAGGCTTTCAGACTTTCGTCTGAAAGCCTATTGTGATTACTAAAATTATTATTATTAGGCTTTCACCATTTTTCAATGGTGAAAGGCTATTGTTATTACTAAGATTATTATTATTTATTATTTTTTTTTTTCCACTTTGCCTATTTCTCAGCAACTATAAGAGATAGAGGTCTGAAATTTGATTTTCTGTCGGGAAACTGGGTGGTGGTTAGTGCTTAAATGTAAAACCAAATTTGTGCGCATAGCGGAAACGCGTCAAATCTTTAACGTGCACTCAAATTGAAAATCGGCCATAATTCTTCTAATTCTCATCGGACTTTTCCGATATTTACATTTTTGGATAGCTGAAAACATTTCTGAGTAGATGGCAGTTCAAAAACATCGAGTTTAGAAACTTTGTCGCTCTCATTTTTTTGGTGAAAAATGGAAAATTTTCAAAATTTTCTAAAATTGTTATTTTTAGGAATTTTTAAATATGACTTATATTTTTGGATAGATGACATTAATCCGATTCCAACAATATAGGTTTTGTTCTGAAATTTTAACTTTGATTTTTCACTTTTTTACGCATTTTTGGTCAAATCGTAGAGTTCTTATTTTTTTAAAACGGCACCTACGATTTTTCTGACACTTCAGGCATATGAAGTCAAGAGTCGTCTCCAGTCCTTAGTCTATGAATGAAAATCCTCTAATCACCGGAAGTAGTCAAGAAAAGTATCCAAACTTTGACAAAATTCTAAAAAATGGGTGTTTGTGCGGAAAATGCGATGTTTTAATTGGCTGTTTACTGAGTAGTTAAAGTACAACGTCATTTGATAGCCACGTAAAATATCTACAAGATGGTACCACAGCGACAAGTTTCTATCATAAATTGAAAAAGTTATAGGACTTTGAAAAGTAAGGTTTTTTACGATTTCGAGCAATTTTAAACGCATGTTTCTCGGAAACGCCGCCTACGATTTTTTTAAAACTTTCTCAGTCGAGAGTCTAATGGGTGGTGTATTGTGTGAAACCATTGTACAATTTCTCTAAATGTCATGAGTAGTCGAAAAACGAGATTGAAAATCCAAAACGTCGTATTTTTACCATTTGGAGCATTTTTAGACGTCTTTTTCTCGAAAAGTCAACGTAATTTTTTTTTGGAACTTCTTCTACAGAGAGTTTGATCGGTAGTCTTAGGTATGAAACTATTGCGCAACATTTAGAAATATCAGGAGTATGAGAACAAAGGAATCGAAAACTGAAAACGTCACCTTTCATTGTTAAGCGAAACATGCAGTAAGAGTTGATACAATCTGTACGTTTTACCAACGTTTAGAGCCTATTCAAAATTCCCCATTTCTCTCACAGTGACGACATTTGAGCTAAAAGTATTTCAACTTTGAGTGTTTACTTATATTCAAAATATGGGTTTAGTGACCCTGTAACAGAAATAATTGATTCCTGTGTGTAATAATTAGTCTTTGAATTAATATTGTTTCTTCTTTGTCAAAATTATCTCTCAACCGTAATCATCTCGACACAAATCGACGGCTCCCGCTGTTTATAAGGAAATCCAATTATCCATAGGTTGCAGTTGTATCTTGCAGTAGTATCGTGCAGAAGTACGAATATTGCACCTGTGATAGAAAGCATGATGTAGTTTGAGCTTGGGCCCTATCTCTAATTAAAGATAATTTTTTATATGTTAGTGACGTCAAATCATTAACGTGCACGAAATCAGAGTTTTATCGGTAGTCATAGGTATGAAACCATTGCGCAACAGTTAGAAATATCAGGAGTATGAGAACAAAGGGATCGAAAATTGAAAACATCATCTTTCATTGTTAAGCGAAACCTTCAGTAAGAGTTGATACAATCTGTACGTTTTACCAACGTTTAGAGCATTTTCAAATTCCCCATTTCTATCACAGTGACGATATTTGAGCTAAAAGTATTTCAACTTTGAGTGTTTACTTATATTCAAAATATGGGTTTAGTGACCCTGTAACAGAAATAATTGATTTCTGTGTGTAATAATTAGTCTTTGAATTAATATTGTTTCTTCTTTGTTAAAATTACCTCATAACCGTAATCATCTCGACACAAATCGACGGCTCGCGCTGTTTATAAGGAAATCTAATTATCTATAGGTTGCAGTTGTATCTTGCAGTAGTATCGTGCAGAAGTACGAATATTGCACCTGTGATAGAAAGCATGATGTAGTTTGAGTTTGGGCCCTATCTCTAATTAACGATAAATTTTTATATGTTAGTGACGTCAAATCATTAACGTGCACGAAATCAAAATATTGTCGATATTTCATTGAATATTCAATTTAGTTTTGAACCAGTTACATATTTGAGTAGCTGGCCTGAACGCGATTCCAAAGTTCCGTGTAACACATTGGTGTGACATCGACAAAAGCCCGAATTGGTTATAAATGGAACGTTTTGCATACGTATAAAGCATATATAGAGAGCTTTTTTTAAAACTGGCAATATTTGAACAAAGGGTGTTTGAATGGTAACCAATATCTTGCATTGGTGCTTCTAGAATGAAAATAATTCATTTTAGTAATTAACAGTTACTCCTGAAATTAATATCCCAGGTTTTATGTCTGCATGACGTCATCATTTGATACCAGTGAAAATGAAGCTCTCTGTTGAAGCCATTTATAAATAAAGTACCCCTCAATTACAATGTTGAAAAATTAATGTTGAAAGGTGCGATATTATTACCTGATACTTAAGGTAAATTTTTTTTGTCTCATTCGGAAAACTGTTTTTTTTTCTGTAGTCGTTTAGATTTCTGAAACTAAAATTGATAGAATTCGAAAAAGTTATATTTTTGTAGAGCCGGGGATATTGCGGATGCGATATAGGTCGAATTGCAATACCACGCAGTTCTCTTTTTTTCCTAACAATTTGAAAATGTACTGAACTTGTAATTTTTTTTAGAATTTTTGAGTTTTTGATTGAGTATTTCGATTTCTGGCGTCTGTAGGATTCTACCAATCCATGTTCATAATTGTTCAACTATATTTTTCACTTTCCTTCTATCGTAATGCGCATGCACAGAAAGTGTCATGTCTGAGTTGTTTAAGCGTGTGTGTGTGTGTGTTTTAAGGGGTGAGTTGTAGGCAATTTTTGCTGCCTTCGGTAAGGTGAAAGCCTTCAGCCTTGCAAGCAAGTCTAGTTCTTATTATTATTTTATTTTTCGGGGGAGCCTATTTCTCAGTGTCTGTAACAGATACAGATCTGGGACGTAATTTTCTATCAGGAAACCATATAGTGGCCATCCCTTCCACTGTATTTGAAACTTTTGCGCAGACCGGAAGTGGCCGAATTTTGTGCGGTGCCAAAAAATTAAAAAACGGCCGTAGATTCGTCAATTCTGTACCTATTTTCATACAAATTACATTTTTGGAAACCCTGAGTCTTTTCTCGGACGATAGCAGTTGAAAATTTAGCAATTTAGAAACTTCGCTGCTGACTTCTAGCATTCGAAAAATGAAAATATGTTGTTTAAGACACATTTTTTGTTATTTTTCAAAATTTTCAAATTTGACCTACATTTTTGGATACCTGAAGGCAATCCGGTTCCAGTAATATAAGTTTCATTCAGAGTCATCGCCCTTTATTTTTCGATTTTTTTCGAATTTTCTTCACATTTTGTGAGCTTAAGTTTCGTTTTACGGCCGGATCGACGTTTCTGAAATTCCTGGAACATGAAGTAATATGGTCAAACCACCGTTTAAAACAATTTCAACAACAATCCGTAAACCGGAAGTAGTCGAAATACTATGCGATATTTTGAAAAAAACGTGAAAAATTGGTGTTTTGGGTAAAAACACGATTTTTCCGTCCGATATCAACGGATTAAACAAATTAAGGTATCATTTGGTCGGGCGGTAATTGGACCACTGAATGATACCCAATTCGTACGGATACGATCAGCAGGAAGCAAAATATGGCTCGCTGAAAATCAAGTATTTTCTGATTTGGAGCGTTTTTAGATGCCTGTATCTCGAAAACTGCTCCACAGTTTTTTATGAAACTTTCTCTATGGAGAGACCTTGCAGTAATCTTGTGTACGAAACATTCCATTACGACTTTGAAATATCTGGAATAGGTGAAATAACGGACTGAAAATCGAAAAAAGTCGAAAAATCGTGAAATTTTGGAAAATGCTCTGCTATTTTTTTATTTTAAGAGATCTTCAAAAAAAAAATTGTATATTCAGATAGCTGACCTAATTACGATTCTAACGATGTATAATATGTATGTAGTTATTGAAATTTAATTTTCGATATTTTAAATTTTTTGCATTTTTGGCACTTTTGAACCTAGGATTTCTCAGGGGCATTTTATCTGATCAGATAATGTAATATATCATTACAGAGCACTGTGGCTATTTTAGTGCCTAAACCGGTTATCAAAACTATATCGACAATAATAACCATACCGGAAGTATTCAAAAAATGTAATAAAAGGTTAAAAACATTGTCGCACTTGCAAAAAACTTGATTTCTCCCTTAGGTAATAGCGGACCAAAAGAACTAAAGTGTCATTGGATAGCCCTATTAATGGACCATCATATGGTATCTAAATAATACGATATCGATGGTAAGGAAATAAATTATTGTGTGCCAAAAATCTAGTATTTTCCGATTTTTTAACATTCTGAGACGTCCTTTTCTCGAAAACGACGCCGCAGATTTTTCTTAAACTTTTCTTACTCAAAGTCCTATCGGTTGTCTATATAGTGAATCAAAAATGAAAAGCATTGAAGTAATATAGGTGGTCCAAAAATGGCATCAAACTTTGAAAAAATTGAAAAATCGTTAAATTTTTGTAAACGCTCTTTAATTTATCTTTTTTTTTCAAAACTGCTCAATGGATGTTTCTGACAATTCTGGTACAGAAAGTTAAGTATCCAAAGAACTTCGTAAAGCTATCACAACAACGATCGTAAAACCGGAAGAAGTCGAAAAAATGTCCGATATTTTGAAAAAAAATATTTTATTTACGAAAATCTTTTTTATTTATGAATATTTTTTGATGATATTTTACACAGGGTTAAAATATCACCCTACTTGAGCAGAAATGAGAAAAAAAAATTGTCTCGGTAATTTGTGTTAGCCGCCATCGGCTAATTTAGTTTTTCGTACCCAGAAAAATTATTTATTGTTCGATTTGTATAAAACAAAGTTCATATGCTCCGTGGTCCCAATTGTAATTTTTTTTGCTACGGTGAAATTTTTCTGTCGGCAACGGAAGTGACGTAATATTAACAAAAACTACAATTTTGATAGTTCGGTACCACTTTTTGAAAGCAAATATTATTTTTTTTCAAAACTGATATAACTAAATGGATGCACCCTGCAAAGGTGCACAAAATCCTTAGCTCATATTTTTAAATTTCAATTCCATTTACGGGCAATTTCGAATAAAATGTAAAATAAAGTGTAAAATTCAGTTATTTACAATTCATTCAGCGTCTTCATATTTTGAAATATTTATTTGTAATTTCCATAAACTCGTAGCACTAATCCAGACAAAGAGAATGTTTGCGAAAATTAGTTTGTAATATGAGCAGTTGCCGAGAAATATGCAATTTTGCATGCATCACTTTTCACGTTATTTTGCCTATGCAAGAGTGAATTATTATTCGATTTGCAATATTTTTTCCCATTTGATGCCTAATGCCAATTTGGACTAGGTCAAGCCAATTTTACATTTTCACTGTGACCGGAAATGACGTCATTTGGGCAAAAACTGTATTTTTAACCTAAAAAACTAAAATTTTATTCAAATCAGTCTCCGTTATAATATTTTTAAAATTATGATATTTGATTCCCATCAACGAATAGAATGAAGCCATAAGACCATACAGATACCACAAAATGGTTTCTAA
Organism: Patella depressa; assembly: GCA_948474765.1. Taxonomy (NCBI): domain Eukaryota; kingdom Metazoa; phylum Mollusca; class Gastropoda; family Patellidae; genus Patella; species Patella depressa. The sequence goes on along the minus strand of OX419717.1, from coordinate 33,382,999 downwards.
CTTGTACGTTTACAGAGAAATAGGCGATCTTCTATAAGTCACTTTTCAAGGTTTTTGGTATATAAAAGTGTCAATTATTATTCGATTTTTATAATTTTTTTACCATGTGATACCTTATGCAATTTATGACTTCTATGAACCAAGTTAACATTTTCAATATCACCGGAAGTAATGTAATTTTTGCAAAAAACGTATCTTTAGCCTTCAAAACAAACATTTTTTAGAAGTGATTTATATTCATTATTCGTTTAACTTTATAACGTCTGACTCTAATGGGCAGTAAGAGTGAATCAATACCATCATATTGATATCAAGAAAAGGCTTCTAGCATGTTCCCTTGTCGAATAATAACCAATTTTCCCAGGGTCACTTTTAAGTTTTTTACCTTCTTAATTTCAGTTTATGGGTTATAGGTTAATTATTTATTGCCCTAAATGTATAAAACAACGTTTGGATTTTGTATGTTGCGAATTTTCGACTTATTTTTCACCTATAAAAATTTCTTTCGGCACCGGAAGTGACTTAATTTTGCCATAATTTACAATTTTGACTGGTCTTTTCGCCAGCAAATATTACTTTTACATATGATAGAGGGTGTCACTAAAGCAAAACAACCTAAAGTATAGTTTGGTAGCTCAATGGATCGGCTATGGTATAATAAACTTCCTGTATGATTCCTGAAAGCCGGTTCAGTGCTGCTTGCAGGTCTAGTTCTTATTATTATTATTCTTCTTTTGTTTTGAGTAGATCTCAGCAACTGCTTGTCGCATCGTTATGATTTCTTTTTTTTTACTGGGAAAGTGGGTGTGACTTAGAGGATAAAGCTATTTTGAACGTTCTGCGACAATGCGAAATGTCCGAAATCACCAAATTATCGTTTTTTAAAATATTGCAGTAATTGTAACAATAATCATTGATTTTTAACTTTCGATACATTTTGGCATAGCCGGAGACACGGCACATAGCTACACTACTTTCGATTTTTGATTTTCGGTAAATCTTCAAAGATATTAGGCGCCAAATTTTGAAAATTTAAAATTTTACAAAAAACTTTTTTATTTATGAATATTTTTTAGTCGTATTATGCACAGAATTAAAGGGTCATCTGACTAGTGCAAAAATGTTAAAGAATTTTGTCTCAGTAATTTACCTTGGCCGCCATTGGCTAATTCAGTATTTCAGTCCTAGATTAATTTTTTATTGTTCGATTTGTATAAAACAAAGTTCATATGCTTCGTTGTATCAATTGTCATTTTTTTTTAAAGAAAAGTTTTATCTGTCGGCACCGGAAGTGGCATAATTTTACCAAAAACTACAATTTTGACAGTTATTTTCCTTCTTCGAAAACAAATATTATTTTTTGGAAAAATTATTTGACTCAAAGAGTGCGCCCTTTCAAGGCGCAAAAAATGTAGGAAGCAGTTTTTTTAATTTCGATTTCATTTTCGAGCAAATTCGATTAAGAGGCTAAAAATGGTGTAAAATTGGCCTATTTACAGCCTATTCAGGCTTTTCAGATTTTAAAATATTTCTTCGTAACTTTTATAAACTTGTAGCTATAATCCATACGAAGAAAATGTATGTTAAAATTCGTTTGTACTATAAGCAGTTACCAAGAAATGGGCAGTTCTGTACAAGTCACTGTTTTCGTTATTTTGCCTGTAAAATAGTCAATTATGATTGGATTTTTATAAAAGTGACATCATTTGATTCAAAAAGCACGTAGCGTCATATCAACTTGATTACAATTTAAAATTGACACCGGAAGTGACATCATTTGGTCAAAAAATGCATTTTAAACTTTTTAAATCAATGTTTTATTCAACCAAGAATAACTTAATATGTATTAATAATTTTAACTTTTGGTTTAAATTCACATATAAACAAAACTCATATGGTCATATAGATATCATAAAATGGTTTCTAACTTGTTCGGTTGCCGAGAAATAGACGGTTTTCTACAGGTCACTTTTGAAGGTTTCAGGGCCATAAAAGGGTCAATTATTATTCGATTTTCATAAACGTCACACCATGTTATACCTAATGCCATTTGGGATTTCATACAAGTAATTTAAGATTTTCATTATCACCGGAAGTAACGTCATTTTGGCAAAAACTGTATTTTTAGCCTCTAAAACAGATATTTTATTCAAATGAGTCTGTTTTGAAATCTTTTTCAAAGTATGGTATTTGATGCCAATCAACAAATAGAATGAACCCATACGATCATACAGATACCACAAAATGGTTTCTAACTTGTACGGTTGCAGAAAAATAGCCGATTTCCTACAAGTCACTTTTCAAATTTTTTGGTCTTTAAAAGTGGCAATTATTATTCGATTTACATAAAATTTTCACTATATGATATCGTATGCCATTTCTGATTTCATAAGACTAATTGAACATTTGCATTAACACCGGGAATAATTTAATTTTGTCAAGATCATTTACAAGTAACAAATGTATAAAATGAATTGATATTGCTGGATTTTGTTGTTTCTGCGTCCATTTTATTTGTGTGCAATTAGTGGTTTCGCTGGTAAAGGAAGTGACATATGTTCAAGGGTAACTTGGCACCGGAAGTGACATGTTTAAGGGTAACGTGGCACCAGTGAAACCCGTCATTCCTGCATGCAGGTCTAGTTATTATTATTTTTTTTTTCGCCGGAGCCTATTTCTCAGTGCCTGTAACAGATACCGATCTGGGACCTAATTCTCTATCGGGAAACCATGTGTTGGCTACTTGATAAACTATATTTGAAACTTCTGCGCAGACCGGAAGTGGTCGAATTTCGTGCGGTGTCAAAAAATCAAAAAATGGCCGTAGTTTCGTCAATTCTGTACCTATTTTCATACAAATGACATTTTCGGAAACCCTGAGTCTTTTCTCGGACGATAGCAGTTGAAAATTTCGATATTTCGAAACTTCATCGCTGACTTCTTGCGATCGAAAAATGAAAAATGTTGTTTGAGAGACAATTTTTGTTATTTTTCAAAATTTTGAAATTTGACCTACATTTTTGGATACCTGAAGTCCATCCGATTCCAGTAATATAAGTTTCATTCAGAGTTATCGCCCTTTATTTTTCGATTTTTTTCGAATTTTCTACCCATTTTGTGAGCTCGGGTTCCGTTTTATGGTAGAATTGACGTTTCTGAAATTTCTGAGGCATGAAGCCAAATGACCATTGCAAGGAATAAAGCAATTTCAACAATAATCTGTACACCGGAAGTGGTCGAAATAATGTCCGATATTTTGAAAAAAATGCAAAAAATGGGTATTTTGGGGAAAAACGCGATTTCTCCGTCCGATATCAATGGATTAAACAAATTAGGGTACCATTGGACTGCAATAGTATTGTGCTATCGTATGATACCCAATTTGTACGGATACGACGAGCAGGAAGCAAAATATGGCACGCTGAAAATCAAGTATTTTCTGATTTGGAGCGTTTTTGGACGCCTGTATCTCGAAAAATTAACCGCAACTTTTTTTTTAACTTTCTCTATCGAGAGTCCATTCGATAGTCTTGTGAATTATGCCACCCAATAAGACTTTGAAATGTCTGGAATACGATAAAAAAGGGACTGAAAATCAAAAAAAGTCGAAAAATCGTAAAATTTTGGAAAATGCTCTACTATTTTTTTATTTGAAGAGATTTTCAAAAAAAGGTTGTATATTCAGATAGCTGACCTAATTACGATTCTAACGATGTAAAATATGTATGTAGTTATTGAAATTTAATTTTCGATATTTTAAATTTTTTGCATTTTTGGCACTTTTGAACATAGGATTTCTCAGAGGCATTTTATCTGATCAGATAATGTAATATATTAGTGCCCAAACCGGCTATTGAAACTATTCCGACAATAATAACCATACCAGAAGTATTCAAAAAATGAAAAAAAAGGTTAAAAACATTGTCGCACTTGCGAGAAACTTGATTTCTCCCTTAGGTAATAGCGGACCAAAAGAACTAAAGTGTCGCTGGATGGCCCTATTAATGGACCATCATATGGTATCTAAATAATACGATTTCGATGGTAAGGAAATAAATTATTGTATAACAAAAATCTAGTATTTTCCGATTTTTTAACATTCTGGGACGCCCTTTTCTCGAAAACGACGCCGCAGATTTTTCTTAAACTTTTCTTACTCAAAGTCCTATCGGTTGTCTATATAGTGAATCCAAAATGAAAAGCATTGAAATAATATAAATGGTCCAAAAATGGCCTCAAACTTTGAAAAAAATTGAAAAATCGTTAAATTTTTGGAAACGCACTTTAAGTTATCTTTTTTTCCAAAACTACTCAATGGATGTTTCTGACACCTCTGGTACAGAAAGTTAATTATCCAAAGAACTTCGTAAAGCTATCACGACAACGATCGTAAAACCGGAAGTAGTCGAAAAAATGTCCGATATTTTGAAAAAAATTAATTTTTTTACGAAAACCTTTTTTATTTATGAATATTTTTTGATGATATTTTACACAGGGTTAAAAATATCATCCTACTTGAGCAGAAATGAGAAAAAAAATTGTCTCGGTAATTTGCGTTAGCCGCCATCGGCTAATTTAATTTTTTGTACCCAGAAAAATTATTTATTGTTCGATTTGTATAAAACAAAGTTCATATGCTCCGTGGTCCCAATTGTAATTTTTTTTGTTACGGTGAAATTTTTCTGGCGGCAACGGAAGTGACGTAATATTAACAAAAACTACAATTTTGACCATTCAGTACCACTTTTTGAAAGTAAATATTATTTTTTTTCAAAACTGATATAACTAAAAGGATGCACCCTGGAAAGGTGCACAAAATCCTTAGCTCAGATTTTTTAATTTCAATTTCATTTTCGGGCAATTTCGAATAAAATGTAAAATAAAGTGTAAAATTCAGTTATTTACAATTCATTCAGCGTCTTCATATTTTGAAATATTTATTTGTAATTTTCATAAACTCGTAGCAATAATCCAGACGAAGAGAATGTATGCGCAAATTAGTTTGTAATATGAGCAGTTGCCGAGAAATATGCAATTTTGCATGCATCACTTTTTACGTTATTTTGCCTATAAAAGTGAATTATTATTCGATTTGCAATATTTTTTTCCATTTGATGCTTAATGCCAATTTGGACTAGGTCAAGCCAATTTTACATTTTCACTGTGACCGGAAATGACGTCATTTGGGCGAAAACTGTATTTTTAACCCAAAAAACAAATATTTTATTCAAATGAATCTGCCTTATAATATTTTTAAAATTATGATATTTGATTCCCATCAACGAATAGAATGAAGCCATACGACCATACAGATACCACAAAATGGTTTCTAACTTGTACGGTTACAGAGAAATAGGCGATCTTCTATAAGTCACTTTTCAAGGTTTTTGGTCTATAAAAGTGTCAATTATTATTTGATTTTTATAATTTTTTTACCATTTGATGCCTTATGCCATTTATGACTTCTATGAACTACGTTAACATTTTCAATATCACCGGAAGTAATGTAATTTTTGCAAAAAACGTATTTTTAGCCTTCAAAACAAACATTTTTTTGAAGGGATTTATATTTATTATTCGTTTAACTTTATAACGTCTGACTCTAATGGGTAGTAAGACTGAATCAATACCATCATATTGATATCAAGAAAAGGCTTCTAGCATGTTCCCTTGTCGAATAATAACCAATTTTCCGAGTGTCACTTTTAAGTTTTTTACCTTCTTAATTTCAGTTCATGGGTTATAGGTTAATTATTTATTGCCCGATGTCTATAAAAAAACGTTTGTATTTTGTATGTTGCTAATTTTCGACTTATTTTTCACCTATAAAAATTTCTTTCGGCACCGGAAGTGACGTAATTTTGCCATAATTTACAATTTTGACCGGTCTTTTCGCCAGCAAATATTACCTTTACATATGATAGAGGGTGTCACTGAAGCAAAACAACTAATGTATAGTTTGGTAGCTCAATGGATCGGCTATGGTATAATTAACTTCCTGATTGATTCCTGAAAGCCGGTTCAGTGCTGCTTGCAGGTCTAGTTATTATTATTATTATTTACCGCGAGGGCCTAGATCTCTATGATCGAAACAGATATCGATCTGGAATTAGATTTTCTATTAGGAAACCATGTGGTGGCTACTTGATAAAATATTTTCGAAATTTCTGCGCATACCGGAAGTGACCGAACTTTGTACGTTGTCTAAAAATTGAAAATTGGCCATAGTTTCGCCAATTCTTTATCCATTTTCAAACAAATTACATTTTTGGAATCCCTGAATCTTTTCTGAGACAATGGATATCTCACATTTTTCAATTTCGAACATTCGTCTATGACTTTTATCGTTTGAAAATTGAAAAGATGTTGTTTACGAGACAATTTTTGTTATTTTTTAAAATTTTCAAATTTGACCTACATTTTTGGATACCTGAAGTCCATCCGATTCCAGTAATATAAGTTTCATTCAGAGTTATCGCCCTTTATTTTTCGAATTTTTTCGAATTTTCTTCCCATTTTGTGAGCTCGGGTTTCGGTTTATGGCAGAATTGACGTTTCTGAAACTTCTGGAACATGAAGTAATAGTCCAATACCAACTTATAAAGCAATTTCGACAAGAATCCTTAAACCGGAAGTGGTCGAAATAATGGGCAATATTTTGAAAAAAATGCAAAAAAATTGATATTTTGGGGAAAAAAGCGATTTCTCCGCCCGATATCAATGGATTAAAGAAATTAGGGTACCATTGGACTGCACTAGGATTGTACTATCGTATGATACCCAATTCATACGGATTCTATGATCAGGCAGCAAAATATGGCACGCTGAAAATCAAGTATTTTCTGATTTGGAGCGTTTTTGGACGCCTGTATCTCGAAAACTTAACATACAATTTTTTTTAATTTTTTTCTATCGAGAGTCCTTTTGGAAGTCTTTTGCATGAAGCCATCCAATAAGCCTTTGAAATGTCTGGAATAGGATAAAAAAGGGACTGAAAATCGAAAAAAGTCGAAAAATCGTGAAATTTTGGAAAATGCTCTACTATTTTTTTATTTTAAGAGATTTTTAAAAAAAGGTTGTATATTCAGATAGCTGACCTAGCTGTATAATATGTATGTAATTATTGAAATTTAATTTTCGATATTTTACATTTTTGGCATTTTTGGCACTTTTGAACGTAGGATTTCTCAGGGGCATTTTATCTGATCAGATAATGTAATATATCATTACAGAGCCCTGTGGCTATTTAAGTGCCCAAACTGGCTATTAAAACTATTCCGAAAATAATAACCATACTGGAAGTATTCAAAAAATAAAAAAAAAAAGTTAAAAATATTGTCGCACTTGCGAAAAACATGATTTCTCCCTTAGGTAATAGCGGACCAAAAGAACTAAAGTGTCGCTGGATAGAACTATTAATGGACCATCATATGGTATCTCAATAATATGATTTCCATGGTAAGGAAATAAATTATTGCATGCCAAAAATCTAGTATTTTCCGATTTTTTAACATTCTGAGACGCCCTTTTCTCGAAAACGACGCCTACGATTTGTCTTAAACTTTTCTTACTCCAAGTCCTATCGGTTGTCTATATAGTGAATCCAAAATGAAAACCATTGAAATAAAATAGGTGGTCCAAAAATGGCATCAAACTTTGAAAAAAATTGAAAAATCGTTAAATTTTTGTAAACGCTCTTTAATTTATCTTTTTTTCCAAAACTACTTAATGGATGTTTCTGACACTTCTATTACAGAAAGTTAAGTATCCAAAGAAGTTAATAAAGCTATCACGACAACGATCGTTAAACCGGAAGTAGTCGAAAACATGTCCGATATTTTGAAAATAATTTATCTCTTTACGAAAACCTTTTTTATTTATGAATATTTTTTGATGGTATTTTACACAGGGTTAAAATATCATCCTACTTGAGCAAAAATGAGAAAAAAAATTGTCTCGGTAATTTGCGTTAGCCGCCATCGGCTAATATAGTTTTTCGTACCCAGAAAAATTATTTATTGTTTGATTTGTATAAAACAAAGTTCATATGCTCCGTGGTCCCAATGGTAATTTTTTTGTTACGGTGAAATTTTTCTGTCGGCAACGGAAGTGACGTAATATTAACAAAAACTACAATTTTGACAGTTCGGTACCACTTTTTGAAAGCAAATATTTTTTTTTTCAAAACTGATATAACTAAAAGGATGCACCCTGCAAAAATGCACAAAATCCTTAGCTCAGATTTTTTAATTTCAATTTCATTTTCGGGCAATTTCGAATAAAATGTAAAATAAAGTGTAAAATTCAGTTATTTACAATTCATTCAGCGTCTTCATATTTTGAAATATTTATTTGTAATTTTCATAAACTCGTAGCAATAATCCAGACGAAGAGAATGTATGCGAAAATTAGTTTGTAATATGAGCAGTTGCCGAGAAATATGCAATTTTGCATGCATCACTTTTCACGTTATTTTGCCTATAAAAGAGTGAATTATCATTCGATTTGCAATATTTTTTTTCCATTTGATGCCTAATGCCAATTTGGACTAGGTCAAGCCAATTTTACATTTTCACTGTGACCGGAAATGACGTCATTTGGGCAAAAACTGTATTTTTAACCCAAAAAACAAATATTTTATTCAAATGAGTCTGCCTTATAATATTTTTAAAATTATGATATTTGATTCCCATCAACGAATAGAATGAAGCCATACGACCATACAGATACCACAAAATGGTTTCTAACTTGTATGGTTACAGAGAAATAGGCGATCTTCTATAAGTCACTTTTCAAGGTTTTTGGTCTATAAAAGTGTCAATTATTATTCGATTTTTATAATTTTTTTACCATTTGATGCCTTATGCCATTTATGGCTTCTATGAACTAAGTTAACATTTTCAATATCACCGGAAGTAATGTAATTTTTGCAAAAAACGTATTTTTAGCCTTCAAAACAAACATTTTTTTGAAGGGATTTATATTTATTATTCGTTTAACTTGATAACGTCTGACTCTAATGGGCAGTAAGATTGAATCAATACCATCATATTGATATCAAAAAAAGCCTTCTAGCATGTTCCCTTGTCGAATAATAGCCAATTTTCCCAGGGTCACTTTTAAGTTTTTTACCTTCTTAATTTCAGTTTATGGGTTATAGGGTAATTATTTATTGCCCAATATGTATAAAACAAAGTTTGTATTTTGTGTGTTGCGAATTTTCGACTTATTTTTCACCTATAAAAATTTCCTTCGGTACCGGAAGTGACGTAATTTTGCCATAATTTACAATTTTGACCGGTCTTTTCGCCAGCAAATATTACTTTTACATATGATAGAGGGTGTCACTGAAGCAAAACAACTAAAGTAAAGTTTGGTAGCTCAATGTATCGGCTATGGTATAAGAAACTTCCTGTATGATTCCTGAAAGCCGATTCAGTGCTGCTTGCAGGTCTAGTTATTATTATTATTCTATTGTTTTGAGTAGATCTCAGCAACTGCTTGTCGCATCGTTACGATTTCTTCAGTTTTACTGGGAAAGTGGGTGTGACTTAGAGGATAAAGCTATTTTGAACGTTCTGCGACAATGCGAAATGTCCGAAATCACCGAAGTTATCGTTTTTTAAAATATTGTAGTAATTTTAACAATAATCATGGGATTTTAACTTTCGATACATTTTGGCATAGCCGGAGACATGGCACATAGCTACGCTACTTTCGATTTTTGATTTTCGGCAAATCTTAGAAGATATTAGGCGCCAAATTTTGAAAATTTAAAATTTTACAAAAAACTTTTTTATTTATGAATATTTTTTAGTCGTGTTGTACACAGAATTAAAAAGTCATCTGACTTGCGCAAAAATGTTAAAATTTTTTGTCTCGGCAATTTTCCTTGGCCGCCATTGGCTAATTCAGTTTTTCAGTCCTAGATTATTTTTTTATTGTTCGATTTGTATAAAACAAAGTTCATATGCCCTTGATCGCTTTAAAAAATCATGTGGACGCTCTAAAGGTCAAAGTTAATATCTGATTGACTTTAAATTTATACACAGTGTTTAAGGTCATAAGACCAAGAAGCCTATTGATTTTCAGCGATTTCCGATAATTAGTGCCAGAGTTATGGCCCTTGATCACCTCAAAAAATCTTGTGGACGCTCTGGAGGCCAAAGTTAATATCCGATTGACTTTAAATTTATACACGGTGTTTAAAGTCATAAGATGAAGACGCCTGTTGATTTTCAGCGATTTCCGATAATTAGTGCCAGAGTTATGGCTCTTGATCACCTCAAAAAATCTTGTGGACGCTCTAGAGGCCAAAGTTAATATCCGATTGACTTTAGATTTATACACAGTGTTTAAGGTCATGAGACGAAGAAGCCTATTGATTTTCGGCGATTTCCGATAATTAGTGCCAGAGTTATGGCCCTTGATCTCTTTAAAAAATCATGTGGACGCTCTAAAGGTCAAAGTTAATATCCGATTGACTTTAAATTTATACACAGTGTTTAAGGTCATAATACGAAGAAGCCTATTGATTTTCAGCGATTTCCGATAATTAGTGCTAGAGTTATGGCCCTTGATCACCTCAAAAAATCTTGTTGACACTCTGGAGGCCAAAGTTAATATCCGATTGACTTTAGATTTATACAAAGTGTTTAAGGTCATGAGACGAAGAATCCTATTGATTTTCAGCGATTTCAAATAATTACTGCCAGAGTTATCTCCCTTGACAACTTCAAAAATTCTTGTGACGCTATAGAGCCCAAAGTTACCATCCGATTGACTTCAGATTGATACATAGAGTTTAAGGTGTTGAAACGAACAAGTATTTTGATTTTCAATGAATTTAGATAACTGAACAGCTAAATCCATGATATTAAATGTTTCATGTATATACTAATTGTTTGCGTGGGGTAAAACTTTATAAAAAGCAATCAAATTCTAATGATTTTCTGATAATTACATAATGAGTTGTTACTCTTAATCAGTTTTTAGTGTATTACAAATGTTTCATTACCGAAAAAAGTAAAAATATGCGACAACCCTTGTTGACTGCCCGGACGATTTAGCTGCTGTGGGCGTATGTTTCGTTGCCTGGCAACCTATCTTTATAAAAGTGACATCATTTGATTCAAAAAGCATGTAGCGTCATATCAAGTTGATTACAATTTAAAATTGACACCGGAAGTGACGTGATTTTGTCAAAAACTGCATTTTAAACTTTTTAAATCAATGTTTTATTCAACCAAGAATAACTTAATATGTATTAATAATTTTAACTTTTGGTTTAAATTCACATATAAACACAACTCATATGGTCATAAAGATATCATAAAATTGTTTCTAACTTGTTCGGTTGCCGAGAAATAGACGGTTTTCTACAGGTCACTTTTGAAGGTTTTGGGGCCATAAAAGTGTCAATAATTATTCGATTTTCATAAACGTTACACCATGTTATACCTTATGCCATTTAGGATTTCATACAAGTAATTTAAAATTTTCATTATCACCGGAAGTAACGTCATTTTGGCAAAAACTGTATTTTTAGCCTTCAAAACAGATATTTTATTTAAATGAGTCCGTTTTGAAATATTTTTCAAATTATGGTATTTGATGCCAATCAACAAATAGAATGAACCCATACGATCATACAGATACCACAAAATGGTTTCTAACTTGTACGGTTGCAGAGAAATAGCCGATTTTCTACAAGTCACTTTTCAAGTTTTTTTGGTCTTTAAAAGTGGCAATTATTATTCGATTTACATAAAATTTTCACTATATGATATCTATGCCATTTCGGATTTCATAAAACTAATTGAACATTTTCATTAACACCGGAAGTATTGTAATTTTGTCAAGATCATTTACAAGTAACAAATGTATAAAATGAATTGATATTGCTGGATTTGGTTGATTCTGCGTCCATTTTATTTGATGTGAGCAATGTTTATTTGGAAACCTGTTTAGTGGTTTCGTTGGTACCGGAAGTGACATATGTTCAAGGGTAACTTGACACTGGAAGTGACATGTTAAAGGGTAACGTGGCACCAGTGAAACCCGTCATTCCTGCATGCAGGTCTAGTTATTATTTTTTTTTTTTTCGCCGGAGCCTATTTCTCATTGCCTGTAACAGATACCGATCTAGGAAACCATGTGTTGGCTACTTGATAAACTATTTTTGAAACTTCTGCGCAGACCGGAAGTGGTTGATTTTCGTGCGGTGTCAAAAAATTAAAAAATGGCCGTAGATTCGTCAATTCTGTACCTATTTTCATACAAATGACATTTTCGGAAACCCTGAGTCTTTTCTCGGACGATAGCAGTTGAAAATTTCGATATTTCGAAACTTCATCGCTGACATCTTGCGGTCGAAAAATGTTGTTATTACAATATAGATATAGATTTGATTGGACGAATACTATTGTTTTATTAATTCCCACCTGTGATCTCATGTCTGGGTGCCATATGAAACCATGTTTTTGAATACGCACGCCGTTATTACAGTATGGATTAATTATTTGATTGCTGGAATGCTTTTGTTTTATAACTTCTACCTGCATTATTTGTGATAAATGCACCTCTGATATAATGCAATATGGTTGGATTTAGGTGTAACAAAAACCGTTGTACTAAAGTCAACATTTCATTGACCCAAATCCCGCGATTACGTAACGTCAAGGGACTAATCATTGAGGCGTATTTCCTGGGTGACTTCTTTTGGCGCCAGCACATGTCTAACTCTGTCGCGGGTCTATCGCACTGCCATTGTGGGGTTGACTTCTGGCCACATGTACACATTAATTCATTTGTGATTTAATGAAGATGCATTACCTGTGTGAACCGAGTTCTGATTGTATAATTACCCGGGACGAGATTTACCAATTTTTGACGTAATTGTCAATGGTGGAATACTATTTTTATAGGATAATGGATAATATATAGTGCGGCCACGGTAAGGTGAATATCGTGATTTACCGATTTTTGACGTATTTGTCAATGGTAGAATACTATTTTTATAGGCTAATGGATAATATATAGTACGGTAAGGTGAATATCTATGTGTGCACATTTTTTTACACTCAAATTTTTATTCGTACTTCGTATGTAAATAATCGTAATCAAAATGAATTGATCGGATAAACGGCACGCAGGAAATTACAAGTTTTATCTTATAATAAAACACCATAGATAAATTATTCGTATGTTGATTTATATACGTATCTCGGGAAATTCGACTATCTCGGGAAATTCGACGCCTCGTCTAATAACTGAACACCATAGATAAGTGGACGCGAAGTCCATTTTTAAACCCATCTAGGGGAAACTCAACGGCTCGCCCAATAAATGATCGCCATAGATATGTGCACGGATTGTCCATTTTTAAACGCGTCTCGGAGAAACTAAACCCGTTGCTATTAATCTAAACCATGGTACTAATTAAACCATTTTTGTTATTTTCAACGAGTTTTATCATTTATTGAACGATGTTTTGAAATTACACGGTATGAATAAAAACTATCGCTAAAACTACCATTTTAGACAATACCATACTTGTAGTGTATGTCACTTCCGGTTTTAATAAAAATTAATTTCTCGCTTACAAAAACTTTTTTGCCTTTGTTACAGAGGGGATTATTTAACAATATATATTTAATATTTATGGAAACCTTGTTGAAAATCGTTGGTCTTCCCCTTTAACATAGATCTGGATTTAGATCTTAAAGACCACATAAAATAATAATTTTTAATTACATATATTGATAGCTAAGGGTTACTACATTCATTTTACGTCAAGTTCACTCCAATCTGATTAAAATTAATTGAGATATTAACGTTTAAACATCAGACAGCCAAAAACGGTTTTCAAATTTTCAATTACAACCATTATCCGGTTGATTGGCTGGTGACGTCACAGGCACTACACATAATCTATACACATTATCTATACAATATATCACTATCTGTACGATATATCACTGTATACACACCGCCAGTTAACACGTGTGTATTTGTCGGTCCAATTAACACGTAATTTTACATGTAAGCTACATATTAACACGTAATTTTACACGTAAGCTACATATCACTATACTATATAAGTCAAAGCATTTTCAAAAGCCGACCAGCTCGTTTGGAATATACCTGCCAAACGGGGAACAGGGAATAAGCAGGAAACTGCCCAATAACTGTTCGGTGTACACTGCAGAGCTTGTGGCCATTCGTGACGCTATATCATGGATTTCCCACCAAAAGACTAGTAAGTTTGTCATTCCAAGCGACTCCTTGAGCAGTCTGATTTCAATCCAAACTGACAACTCGGACTCAAGACCAGAAGTCATTTTGGAAATCAGGCAGCTGTACCAGAGGGTCTTAAAGAAGGGGAGCAAAGTAGAGCTCGTGTGGATTCCATCACATGTCAACATTAGAGGAAACGAGGAGGCAGATCGACTCGCAAACGAAGGTCTCAAGGATACAGCACCACTCCGCACCATAGACTACAGCACCACAGAAATCTACAGTATGGTTAAAAGACAGGTCAATTCAATCTGGGAATTACAACTCGTTGAACTTGACACATACAGATTCCGGCTGGATGACAAGATCTACACGAAGACAGCAATCAATCACCCTAGAAGAGATATATGCAGATTTATATCGAAACTAAGGGTGAGAGAGCGGCTGCGAGACCACAAACACCAAGTCATCGTCTGTGAGTGCGGGGAAGAATGTACCACCAACCATGTCCTGGTAGACTGCGAGGTATACAAGGAGGAGAGAAGGGAACTAGTGAGAATAATGGAGAACAACAACATACCGTTCAACACTAAAAACCTACTCTTCCCTAGACCAGATCTGAAACTGCAAATCTTTGAACAAATCCACGCCCTAATGGACACAGTTGGACTAAGTAGAATAGTGAAGTAAGAGGGGGTCATGATTAGACGGGCTCGGCATCTAAACACTAAACTACATAGGGGATTTATACCAAACTGGCAGGATAGTGGAGTAAGGGAGGGTCACGATCAGACGGACTCGGCATCTAAACACTATTCCGCCAAAAAAACAGACACTAAACAGAATAGGATAGTGGAGTAAGTAAGGGGAGGTCACGATAAGACGGGCCTGGCACCTAAACACAAAAACCACAGATGACATCTACCAAACTAAGCAGGATAGTGGAGTAAGGGGGAGTTTCGGTCAGACGTACTCGGCACCTAAACACTATTTCGTAAATAAAACTGATACCAAACCCATAGAGTGGGATAGTGGAGTAAGGGGAGGCCACGATAAGACGGGTCTGGCACCTAAACACTAACCCCAAACGATGATACCAACCAACCCAGAAGCAAACGAGATCATCTACCAAATGATATGTTTTTTAATAAATAAAGGGAAGAACTTCCCACTAAACCCAATCCACGGCTTAAAGCCAAATAGAAAGATTGCAAAATCATATTCTAAAAAACAGGAATCAGCTTCGGCTCTCCTAAGTCTTGTCTGCGATATCACTTATGTGGAAGCAGACGTTAAACACTAAGTAGTAGTAGTAGTAGTAAAAGCCGACCTTTCTCGTCTTAAGTTGTAATAGATTATATATTTGTGACTAGAATAGATTACAATTCACTAGTTGATCAACATCTCCAGCCCGTAAATCAGTACGTAATATTTTAACACGGTTATCGGTAGTCATATCGACAAATAAACCGACAGAATGAAACGACACAAGACGGTGCAGATAAAAACAACATGTGTCTTCTAAAGGTGCGGCAAAAGGGGAGGGGGCGAATAGAAGAGCCTCCTAAGCTGGTATCTCAGGTACGTGGTAACGTCGCATTCTGATTGTGAATTAAATAATAAAGTAAATTGTTTTTTTTTCTTTATATTATATAGAATTGTATATTAGTATTATTAATATTACATTGGTAGTTTAGTAATTTGTAAAAAAAGGCATAGCCAACTTTCCTGCCATATGCGACGTGCTTTCAGCATGTCTGTTATTGGCGTACGTGACCATTTTCAGCTTTTTCGCGCCAAAATCAACCATTTTACACATTTCTTAGTAAGCCATGCCTAATATGGTAGACAAAGATTTCCATGTGACATTGAGATCGTGTAACGCTATTTTAGTGATAACAGAGCTTTTTGTCATAAATACAGAGTAATTATTTGACAAATACGAGTGAATTTGAGCCATGTTACTTTCGCCACTACAAACTATCGAAGCTATCGATAGTTTGCTTGACTATAGTTTCTTTTTACTATCGATACACACTATCGACAGTCAAACTATCGTGATGCATCGATTGTTCGATGTATCGTTACACCCCTAACGATTATTATTTGAAACCATTTCGTTTCTTAAAAGCCGACAATTGATTATTTCTATTGGCTTAAAAGATGTCCGTAGCGCCGGCTATAACAATTTCACACCAATCTTCTTTCAATCAGAAGCCAATTATTGTTGGCTTACGGTCAGCTTATTCTGATAAAAAAAAACACATGGGGAATATGGCTACAACAACTGTCTTTATAAAACAAATTCTAAATTACAAAACGAATTATTCCGTAGTCAATTAATATTTAATTAGGGGGATTAAGGAATCAGTCAGGCGTTAACGAATACACACGTCGGGTGTATATAGGTAATTAAGGAATACACATACCGAATATGCATTCGGTCACTGTGACGTCACTGGCGTCTGAGGGGATTAAGAGTGTTTTCAATAATTGGCCAAGTCGTTTTTACGGGAGGTCTATATTTGCGACTTTGAGTGACGATATCTGAATTAATTTTCATCAGATCGACGTTAAACTGCCGTAAAATGCATATAGTAACCAATGTCTATAAGCTCAATGAATTTAGTTTACTCATTTTATGTGCTCTTTAAACCTACTCAATTATTTTGTAGTGATCTAATGAATCTGCAAACAATCAGCAGTGTATAGTTAAAAACAGATATCCACAGATTTGACATTGGTGCAACGATCGAAACAAGCAGGAGTCTGGACTCCCTAGGATCCTACAAATTGCCGTAAAATGCACATAAGTTGGCAATTTGGTGGGATCAATTCAACTTTTGTAGTGATTCAAACAAAAGTTGGCCCAATATTCAGACAGCCTGATGTCTTGACGAGCATAGGCCGGGAGACCCATTGCGCCCATGCATGGCACAGCCAAGTTTCGAACAAGTTTAATTCCTTTTATAGGAGTTGGATAAACTGATATTCTAAATCTTTTGTTTTTATTTTCAAAGATATTTTTAAAAAATTCAAAATGGATCAAGCCTTTGTTTATATGGATTGTAGATTACAAATACAAGAATTTCTTAGGCTAAACACATTATTAAATGATATATAGTCTATAATTCACTGGGGAACATTGAACCATGGTTCAAAGTACCCTGCTGACAGTGGTTCAATCTGCCCCATCACAGTTTCATGATCAAAATTTAAAAAAAAAAAATCAATATGCCCTCTTATGTGGATCAAATCCCGGTTTATCTGGATTGTATAGATTAAACATATATGAACTTATTTCAAGTACAAGAATTTCCTAGGCTAAGAAGTTAACATGTACGGAAAATCTTTCTCTTTTAAGCGCTTTTTTGAAAAATTCACTGCCTAAGAAAATAATTGACAGCATGTGGCTTATTGATGGAGAAATGGGTCTAAGAAGTTATCTCACTTCTGTGTTGGGTTGTATAGTATTATTTATAAAGGATATATCCAAGGTGGTTCAGTGTACACCGGTCTCCGCTACCTTATAAAAACATGGTAATGCGCAGCCTTTTTATACGCCCACATTTTCATGTGGACGTATTATGTCGTCGCCCCTGTCCGTCCGTCCACAATTTGTTTGTGGACTCTCTACAGGTCACAATTCTTATCCGATTTTGACGAAACTTGAAATATAGGTTTATCCCCATAAGATCTCGGTTCCTTTCGATATTGGCATGTATCGGATCAAAACTTCATGGATTATGGCCCCTGATTGTACGAAAAATCACGTTTTTAGCTTGTGGACCCTATAGAGGTCACAATTTTGAACCGATTTTGATGAAACTTGACGTGCATGTTTGTAACCCAAAGATCTTGGTTCCTTTCGATATTTGCGGCTATCGGAATGTAATTTCCTGAATTATGGCCCCTGATTGTCCGAAAAATCACCCTTTTTAGCTTGTGGTCCCTCTGGAGGTCACAATTATTATTCGATTTAAAAAACCGTTTGATTATATCACCGTTACACCCTAAGGAAGGTTGAGTTCGAATTTCGGGAAAATCGGACTAAAATTGTCATACAAAATGGCCGCCGTTTGTACGCGAATACTGTTAAAAAATGGTATATCAAGGTTGTGGACCCTGTGGAGGTCACAATTTTGATTCGATTTTGATGAAACTTGAAATTCATGGTTATAACCCAAAGATCTTGCTTCCTTTCGATATTTGCGCATATCGGATCGTAACTTCCTGAATTATGGCCCCTGATTATACGCAAAATTGCCTTTTTTTTAGCTTGGAGGTCACAATTATTATCCGATTTAAAAAAACGTTTGATTATATTACCGTTACACCGGGGGGGTTGGGATGGCCTAGTGGTCTAGAGTGCCGCGCTTCGACCTCTAGATGGCCGGTCACCTCTGGCTTGCGGCTGTGGTTTCGAGCCCTGGTGTGAGCATATGTGGCATGGAGATAGGGGCGCCTTCTCAACCTCGTGGGTTTCCTCCGGGCACTCCGGTTTCCTCCCACTGCTAAAGACCCCTACACGCAAGCGAATTATCGAAATAAAATTAAAAACCATATGTTAGTCCCGAAATGACCTAGTTTGTGTTAAGTGGACGTTAAACCCCATTTCTCTCTCTCTCACCGTTACACCGTAAGGAAGGTTGAGTTCGAATTTCGGGAAAATCAGACCAAAATTGCAACACAAAATGGCCGCCGTTTGTACGCGAATACTGTTAAAAAATGGTATATCAAGGTTGTGGACGTTGTAAAGGTCACAATTTTAATTCGATTTTGATGAAACTTGAAATTCATGGTTATAACCCACAGATCTTGGTTCTTTTCGATATTTGCGCATATCGGATCGTAACTTCCTAAATAATGGCCCCTGGTTATACGCAAAATCCCCCTTTCTTTAGCTTGTGGTCCCTCTGGAGGTCACAATTATTATACAATTTAAAAAAACGTTTGATTATATCACCGTTACACTGTAAGGAAGGTTGAGTTTGAATTTCGGGAAAATCGGACCAAAATTGACAGACAAAATGGCCACCGTTTGTACGCGAATACTGTTAAAAAAATGATATATCATGATTGTGGATCCTGTATAGGTCACAATTTTAATTCAATTTTGATGAGGATGGTTGAGTTCTAATTTCGTGAAAATCGTACCAAAATTGCCGGACGAAATGGTCGCTGTTTGTACGCGAATAGTGTAAAAATATGGTATATCATGGTTGTGGACTCTCTACAGGTCACAATTCTTATCCGATTTTGATGAAAAGTCACATTTCTAGGTTGTGTACCGTCACACCATAATCATTGTCGGTTTCGAATTTCATTAATATCAGACTGGAACTGACCAACTAAATGGCTGCTCCCAATACAGTATGAAATACAGGACTTAAAGATGTAGGAAAAATCACTTTCGGTATTGCTTGTTCTCTGTCCATCTCTCGAAAATGTGGGCGTATCCTGCCTGGCAGTGCCAGCCTATCTTTTCTGTTTTTCTTTCGTGTTCTCCTATCTAGTGGCAGTCAATTCTTTTTATGAATTGTAAGATATTCTCTCACAGTGTCACACAGCAACTTTAGGTCTTCGAGGGAATTATTAGTGAGCAGATATTCGCCCATGTATCTGTTATCACTCGTCACTTCAGTCAGTTATATAGAGGGATAACTCGTGTTTTCCTTTGGCGTTCGTCACTTCCGATTCATGAATCACATATCTGATAATGACTGGCACCAATGTTGTCCTTTAAGTCTTTGACAAGTTGATGACAGGATTTCAAATACCATGAGGTCTACAGTGTTTTCTGTTTAATTACATGGCCGTTAATGTAGATTTTTCACTTTTTATACGCTCACATTTTCATGTGGACGTATATTGTCGTCGCCTCTGTCCGTCCGTCCGTCCACAATTGTTTGTCTACAGGTCACATATGGTTGCCGTTTGTATGCGAATAGCGTGAAAATATGTTATATCAAGGTTGTGGACCCTATAGAGGTCACAATTTTGAACCGATTTTGATGAAACTTGACATGTATTTTTATAACCCAAAGATCTTGGTTCCTTTCGATATTTTTGCACATTGGATCGTAACTTCATGAATTTTGGCCCCTGATTGTCCGAAATATCGCCCTTTTTAGTTTGTGGTCCCCCTGGAGGTCAAAATTATTATCCGATTTAAAAAAAACGTTTGATTATATCACCGTTACATAGCTATAGAGGTCGAGTACAAAATTCGTAAAAATCGGACCAAAATTGACGGACAAAATGGCCGCCGTTTGTATGCAAATAGTGTGAAAATATGTTATATCAAGGTTGTGGACCCTATAGTGGTAACAGTTTTCAACCGATTTTGATGAAACTTGACATGTATGTTTATAACCCAAAGATCTTGGTTCCTTTCGATATTTGCGCCCATCGAATCGAAACTTCCTGAATTATGGTCCCTGATTCTCTGAAAAATCGCTTTTTTTTTTAGCTTGTGGTACCAGTGGAGGTCAGTTACATGGTAATGAAGAATGAGGTTGAATTTCGTGAAAATCAGACCAAAATTGACGGACAAAATGGTCGCCGTTTGTACACGAATAATGTGAAAATATGTTATATTAAGGTTGTGGACCCTATAGAGGTTACAATTTTGAACCGATTTTGATGAAACTTGAAATACATGTTTATAACCTAAAGATCTTGGTTCCATTGCATATTTGCACATATCTGATCGTAACTTCCTGAATTATGGCCCCTGATTGTATGAAAATCGCCCCATTTTTATACGCCCACATTCATTGAAATGTGGTCGTATATTGTCGTCGCCCCCGTCCATCCGGCATCCACAATTGCTTGTGGACGCTCTAAAGGCTAAAGTTAATATCCGATTGACTTTAAATTTATACACATTGTTTAAGGTCATGAGACGAAAAAGCCTAATGTTTTTCAACGATTTCCCATATTAACTACCAGAGTTATGGCCCATGATTACTTCAAAAAATCTTGTGGACGCTCTAGAGGCTAAAGTTAATATCCTATTGACTTTAAATTTATACACAGTGTTTAAGGTCATGAGACGAAGAAGCCTGTTGTTTTTCAGCGATTTCCAATAATAACTACCAGAGTTATGGCCCTTGATCACCTCAAAAAATCTTGTGGACGCTCTAAAGGCCAAAGTTAATATCCGATTGGCTTTAAATTTATACACAGTGTTTAAGGTCATAAGACGAAGAAGCCTATTGATTTTCAGGAATTTCCGATAATTAGTGCCAGAGTTATGGCCCTTGATCACTTAAAAAAATCTTGTGGATGCTCTAAAAGCCAAAGTTAATATCCGATTGACTTTAAATTTATACACAGTGTTAAAGGTCATAAGACGAAGAAGCCTATTGATTTTCAGCGATTTCTGATAATTAGTGCCAGAGTTATGGCCCTTGATCACTTCAAAAAATCTTGTGGACGCTCTAAAAGCCAAAGTTAATATCCAATTGACTTTAAATTTATACACAGTGTTTAAGGTCATAAGACAAAGAAGCCTATTGATTTTCAGCGATTTCTGATAATTAGTGCCAGAGTTATGGCCCTTGATCACTTCACAAAAACTTGTGGACACTGTAAAAGCCAAAGTTGATATCCGATTGACTTCAAATTGTTTAAGGTCATGAGACAAAGACGCCTACTGATTTTCAGCGATTTCAAATAATGACTTCCAGAGTTATCTTCCATGATCACTTTAAAAAAAACCTTATGACGCTATAGATGCCTAACTTTTCCGATTGACTTCAGATTGATACACAGAGTTTAAGGTGTTGAAACGAACAAGTAAACAAATTCTAATGATTTTCAGATAATTACATAATAAGTTGTTACTCTTAATCAGATTTTAGTGTATTACAAATGTTTCATTACCAAAAAAAGTAAAAATATGCGACAACCCTTGTTGACTGCCCGGACGATTTAGCTGCTGTGGGCGTATTTTTCGTTGCCTGGCAACCTATCTTTTAAATTGTGGACCCTATGGAGGTCACAATTTTATTCTGAATTGAAAAACAGTTTGACTATATCCCCCGTTACATATTAATGATGGTTGAGTGTGAATTTCTTGAAAATCGATAATTGAACAGCTAAATCCATAATATTAAATATTTTGTATACTTGACGTTAACATGGGGCAGAACTTTATAAAAACCAAACACAATTGAAGATGGTGACATCATGCTGACATGTGAAAATCTAATCTAAACTATCTGTTTATTGCATAGTATTAGTTATAATTACACTGGACATTTGCTGCGATAACTTTTTGGGTGATTTACATATATGTGTAAGATATTTACAATAAGACGTGGCCTATCTACGCTGTAATGATATGGATATGGAAGAAGACAATAGTTTGTGTAGGGATTTGTTATGGTTGAAAATTTCAGGTTGCGGTAAGTCATGTTGTTGCATCTTTTGGTTTAGAGTAAAGATTAGGCTATATTGTAGAAGACGTAGTTCATATAAATATTTACAGGCTTACCTGATCAGACATTTTGCAATCTTCGATACTGTTGGGAAAAAATAGAACAATCGTGTAAGAATAAAACCGGATGTGTACAGCTTGTTGACAACAAACACACAGGAAGTGAGAGCGGCTTACCTTTCCACGTCATAAGCCTCCATGTCCGCCATATTTATTTCACAACTTGGAAACAAGTATGGCGGCTGGGGGCGTTAACTTTTTTTTATTTAATTATTTCGGTATTTTTGTAACCAGAGTTCAGCTTTAAGTGCTACAGCCAAAACGAAAAGGTCCCATGCATCATTGGTTCAGTATTTATGGAGCACCATCCAAATGTGTGTTCAGTGATAATGGTGGGGAATTTAATAATGCAGAGTTTCAAGAAATGGCAGAGAGACTTAATGTTACTGTGAAACTACAGCAGCCTATAGCTATGGTCAAACAGCGTGTTAGAATGCCATTATGCTGTGTTGACGGAAACATTATTAAAAATTAAAGAATTACATCTTTGTCATGGGAGACTGCCTTATGTTGGCAAAAAACTTTTAAACAATGTTCACGGATACAGCTCTTATCAATCAAATTGTGTTTGATCAACACCCCAAGTTGCCATCAGTCTTGACCAAGAAGCCACAAGCTTTTACATAACAACAAATGTGATGCGTGAACATTTAAATGCTCTTCATAAAGCCATAAAGCATGCCAAGCTTTTATAAAGACAGAATCATCAGAGAAAATTAAATGCACCGTACAGAAACAAACCAGACCCACATGATAATGAGTAGAAGGGCCCAGGATGGGTCATTGGTCAAGATGGAGTTGTAGTGTTTGTCCGTCATGATGGATTATACATACTAGTCCATTCCTTTCGATTGCGCAAGGATGACAGGACCACAGAATAGAACCTTCATCTAATGCTGCTAGTGATAGACGACCTGTTGAAGATATCGGACTGTAACTTCATGGATAATCGCCCCTGAATGTACAAAATTTTGAACTGATTTTGATAAAACTTGAAATGCATGTTAGTAACCTAAAGATCTTAGCTCCTTTCGATATTTGATTATTTGACAAATTGCTTTTGATTTAGCCTGTTCTCTATCCATCTCTTGCAAAATGTGGGTGACTCCCAGTTGACATAAATCAAAATTCTACTCTCCACATTTTTTAGACATTCCTTCAAGGATTCAGAAAATATAACTCCCGTGTCTGTAAGTAAAATATCAAAAGAGTCTTGTAGATTTTCACATTCAATATGGTGGCACTTCTGGATTGAGCTACAAACTCCATTTTTATATGCCCACATTTACTTGTGGACGTATTATGTCGTCGCCCCTGTCCGTCCGGACGTCCGTCCACAATTCTTATCTGATTTTGACGAAACTTGACATATAGGTTTATCCCCAAAAGATCTCGGCTGCTTTCGATATTGGCATGTATCAGATGAAAACTTCATGGATTATGGCCCCTGATTGTAGGAAAAATCACGTTTTTAGCTTGTGGACCCTATAGAGGTCACAATTTTGAACCGATTTTGATGAAACTTGACACGCATGTTTATAACCCAAAGATCTTGGTTTCTTTCGATATTTGCGCCTATCGGAATGTAATTTCCTGAATTATGGCCCCTGATTGTCCGAAAAATCGCCCTTTTTAGCTTGTGTTCCTTCTGGAGGTCACAAATATTATCCAATTTAAAAAAACGTTTGATTATATTACCGTTACACCCTAAGGAAGGCTGACTTCGAATTTCTGGAAAATCGGACCAAAATTGCCATACAAAATGGCCGCCGCTCTGTACTCGAATACTGTTAAAAAATGGTATATCAAGGTTGTGAACCTTGTAGAGGTCACAATTTTAATTTGATTTTGATGAAACTTGAAATGCATGGTTATAACCCAAAGATCTTGGTTCCTTTCGGTATTTGGGCATATCGGATCGTAACTTCCTGAATTATTCGAATTTCGTGAAAATCGTACCAAAATTGCCGGACAAAATGGTCGCCGTTTGTACGCGAATAGTGTAAAGATATGGTATATCATGGTTGTGGACTCTCTACAGGTCACAATTCTTATCCGATTTTGCCGAAAAGTCACATTTCTAGGTTGTGTACCGTCACACCATAATCATTGTCGGCTTCGAATTTCATGAATATCAGACTGGAACTGACCAACAAAATGGCTGCTCCCAAAACAGTATGAAATACAGGACTTAATGATGTAAGAAAAATCACTTTCGGTATTGCTTGTTCTCTATCCATCTCTCGAAAATGTGGGCGTATCCTGCCTGGCAGTGCCAGCCTATCTTTTAGCTTGTGGTCCCTCTGGAGGTCACAATTATTATCCGACTTAACAAACCGTTTGATTATATCACCGTTACACCCATATTCCTGAAGCAATGGCGCGAGAAATCCCTCTCTTACCATTGCTGGATAGAAGTCAGATTCTTGAAATTCGGCGGGGCGTGTCTCTTTTTAACGTCCAATCAAATCCCTCCTCTCTTCTCGCATTCGGCATAATTTTCAAAATGGCCAACGAAGAAAACATGTTGGCACTGGATAATCGAGCATAATAAATTTCGCACGTTATGACGTAAACAAGTCGCGATTGTCACTAGATACATTGCAGTAACATATTTTGAGGTCTGGTTAACCCCGATATTGTTTTTTACAATGTAGGTCATTGGTTGGTAATGACACTACTGACCAATAATAATTTAGCACAACAATGTTCACTCAAGATAACAGTGTGAAGTGGATCAGTTCTAATCAAATGAAACACTGCGCAGGAGTATGCGTTACACCCTAAGGAAGGTTGAGTTCGAATTTCGGAAAATCGGACCAAAATTGCCATACAAAATGGCCGCCGTTTGTACGCAAATACTGTTAAAAAAAGGTATATCAAGGTTGTGGACCCTGTAGAGGTCACAATTTTAATTCGATTTTGATGAAACTTGAAATTCATGGTTATAACCCAAATATCTTGGTTCCTTTCCGCATATCGGATAGTAACTTCCTGAATTATGGCTCCTGATTATACCAAAATCGCCTTTGCTTTCTATAGAGTCCAGTGAGGGTGTTGAACCAACTATGTCACTTCCGGTTTTAATAAAAATTAATTTCTCTTTTACAAAAACTTTTTTACTTGTGTTACAGTGGGGATTATTTCTGAATATTTATTTAAGATTTATGGAAACCTTGTTGAAAATCGTTGGTCTTCCCCTTTAACTAGATCTGCAAAGCATATATTAAAGCTTTCATATTCAGAGTCACTTCCTGTCACATGTCATGGGCCATATAAATAATCAGAACAAGAAAAAGGTCACGAGACGAAGAAGCTTATTGTTATGGCCCTTGATCACTTCTAAAAATCTTGTGGACGCTCTGGGCGCCAAAGTTTATATCCGATCAACTTTAAATTTATACACAGTGTTTAAGGTCATAAGACGATGAAGCCTATTGATTTTCAGCGATTTCCGATACTTAGTGCCAGAGTTATGACCCTTGATCACTTTGAAAAATCTTTTAAACGCTCTAGAGGCCAAAGTTAATATCCGATTGACTTTAAATTTATACACAGTGTTTAAGGTCATGCGACGAAGAAGCCTATTAATTTTAAAGCAATTTATTTTAAAGCAATTTCAATTGTGGCGGTCACGTGATCATTGTTTCGTTTGTCTATCATCGTCGAATGAATAAAAACTAAAAGGTGACAGACAAAAACAACGGTGCTGTGATAAACGAATACGCATATCCGAGACGTATATTAAATTTTGCCAACGTAAACCCGTCTTTCCTCCGCTAGTACACTACTCAGGGGAACTACCAAAGATATAACGATATTTCAATTGCGCTTGATATATCTATTACCACCTCCATAAAGTAAAAGTACGAAAGATTCGTCTGCTTTGGCGCCACATTGTGAAGATCATGGCAACTTTGATTGTGCAGCGACCTTCATGACATAAGATACGGTCATACTCATGTTACTATAAATAGCACCACGTTTCGGCAGCCATCGTCAGATCGAGACGTTTGACATGAGTTGCCAATCGAAAAATAAAGTAGCAGTTGATTTTGGTGAAGTTTATGATTTTCCATTATCATTGTTTACCGGTCCATGGACTGCCGGGAAGATAATTTACCGGTATTAAACCGGAATATACCTGTTATCAGTAATTCTAATGCGACAACCCTTGTTGACTGCCCGGACGATTAAGCTGCTGTGGGCGTATGTTTTGTTGCCTGACAACCTATCTTTTGTGTAAGAATCAGTAGTCTCTTAGCTAGCTAGTACAGAGAAAAGAAATTCAAGGTGATTTGACCTATATTTCGACAATTTTTTGAAAACTTTGATCCTTAATTTCTCCAAGGGGAGATAAGTTAGAAAATTTTTAAAGGCATTTTTCAAGTCGCATTAGTAACATCTACTTACATATTAAATTCAATGAAAATCGTACAACTATTAAAGAAGTTGTCAAGTTGGACTAAACTTCCGATTCAAAATCACAGCAACAAATTTTCAAATTTCGAAAATCTGAAACTGCAGATGAAAGTTATTTTTTACAAGGTACTCAAAGAAAAAAGAATTGTTACTTTTTTCGTTCATAAAAGTTCAGTGATTTCAAATGCTTAAAACATTTTGAAAATATATTTAATCAACGTTCGCACGTATTGTTAGATTCTGAGAAATCAGATTTGCAGAAACTACACGAAAAAAAAAAAAAAAAAAATTATGTTAAAAGAAACAATAAGCTTTCATATGTAATACATATGAAAGCTTAATAACTTTAACAAAAACAATAAGATTTCATATGTAATACATATGAAAGCTTAATAATCTTAAAGACCACGTAAAACGATATATAGAAATTCCGTATACGCATAGACAATGGTTAGTATATCCATTTAAAGGTAAGTTCACGACAATCTGATTAAAATTTTAGTATCCGACACACCAAAACGCTTTCCAATTTTTCATTTACAACCTTAATCCGTTTGATTGGCTGGTAATGTCACAGGCACTACACACAAGGATATACATCATCTATACACTGTCGGTAAAATATAGCACGATCAATACACACCACAAGTTGACAAGCGTCTATTGACGGTCCAATTACCACGTGACTGGCCTAATCATAATCACCGAATTATTGTCTTACATTGTTATAGATTAGACATTTGTGATTGGAATATTTTAGAGTGAATTTAAAATACTGCATCATGCCGTAGATCCATTTATGTGTCCTTTGTTTGAATAGGCTGCGTGGCAAATGAAGATGACTCATGCATGCGATTAGCGTATTTACCGGTAATTTGTATAACCAAGTAATACTTGATATCCACACCTACAGAAATACCAGTCATTTGTCTATATATTCATTATTAACTATATTATATATATATATGTAATAATAATAACCATTCCTAAACACAAAGAACAACTTTTATTGTAACTCCATTTGAAATTCACAGCAAATATGGAATTTTTAGAAGACTATGCATAAAAATAGATCGCCCTCATTTCTCAGCCAATCAACGCTGGGAATCTTATTACCCTGTACGGTTCCATTCACTACAGGCAAAAATTGCACGGGATCCCTGGACATGAATATCAAATACACTTGATCAAATGTGGGTTTTTTGGTGGGTTTTCTCAGTGATTATACTGTCGAGGTAATTGCAACATACCTTTATTATTAAAAAAAAAGTCAACCGATGTTAGACATACTTTATCTTATCACAAACGTATATTCATTCAATGATTTATATTTAAATGTTTAAACACTAATCAACAATTAATATGAGGCTATTTTATTACAAAAACATCGGTGAACAAAGCTAATTAATCTGGTCGGCGTACAAAATGATAATTACCTAATTAGCATTCTTGTATTAATTTATGACCTAATCTCTGTGCAACGTTAGTCTGATTAATTTTTGGCAGGTATAAACGATGCTACACTTGCCATCAATACACGAAGTAGTTAGATGACCCTTCTCAATCTGTTATTCCATTAAGATGGTTACCAACAAAATGTATTTGTACTGTTAATTCTGCCGTAAAGTATATTGAGATATTTTTTCGTATTTCATTTTTACGGTCTATTTTAGCATAATGAAGTCAAAGCCGCATACAGAAAGAAAGGCACCGTACAACGATAACGTATTGTCATTTACAAATCATGTTTGATGTTTATGATACATTTGGCATGACCACATCCTTACTACGGTACTCTTTTATTCGGGGGAAATTAAAACCAAACTACTCTTCTGACGAAAAGGTATCTCGAATCGTTTGGACTGCACACACGATGGTAAAGGGTATTTATCGCTGCCGTGAGAAAATGAATGACCGTACATTATGAAACAAATTAGAAATTAGAACAGAACAGCAATACTCTTCTGAGGAAAATGTATCTCGAATCGTTTGGACTGCACACGATGGTAGACGGTATTAAAATCGCTGTCGTGAGAAATCAAAACGACCGTAAATTATGAAACAAATTCTAAATTAAAATGAATTACAAAACAAATTTTTCCGTAGTCGATTGTTTTATTTAATTAGGGGGATTAAGGAATCAGTCGGGTGTTAATGAATACACACGCCGGATGTATATCGGTAATTAAGGAATAAACATTCCGAATATGCATTCGGTCACTGTGACGTCACTGGCGTCTGAGGGGATTAAGAGTGTTTTCGATAATTGGCCAAGTCGTTTTTACGGGAGGGTTATATTTGCGAATTTGAGTGACGATATCTGAATTAATTTTCATCAGATTGATGTTAAACTTCAGTAAAATGCATATAGTAACCAATGTCTATAAGTTCAATCAATTTAGTTTTCTAATTTTATGTGCTCTTTAACAGAAACGATAGCTTTCATAAAGAGCAATTGTGTATAATAGCTTAAAGTTACATTATGGGAGATAAGATAAAGAGATGGCAGTTCTCACTATAATAGTTAAAAACTAGATAGTAAAGGTAATTTGCTGAAAATTTCAGTCAAATTGATCCACTAGTAGCAGAGAAAAAAAGCGTTTGAAATATTCACATAGCCTCGGTCATCATTACTCAAATCATTAATATAAACAGCATAGTATCGATTATCCACTTGATTGATTTAATTTTCAACGGCCATTAAGCGGCATATAGGATTTTAAGCCGCCAACATTGAAGGCTAGCCTTGAAATCAAGAGTTTATTATGGTCTGGATATGTTAATTAATGTCTAATTGATTATTTAGATAACATTTCAGGCCTAAAGAAAGACGTGTAATAAGCAGATTTTGCTTTTGCATAATGCTACTTTAAGCAAGCGTAAACTACTGCCAATCAACTGTTGATCATAGAAAAAGCACTCTGTAGGATCCACTATTACTTCAACTTATTTCACAATAATATATAAAGATACATGTTTTTGATAATTTACTGTTGTGGATGCCAAATTAGAGGTATTTGCTTGTTAACATGATTTTAGAAAATGTAAAGGTAGAATTTCTAAATCTGCTTTTTTTTTCCAGGCTCTAATACTGGATGAAACAAAACAGCACATAAACTATTTGGAATATACTCTTTCAGCACTATTTGATTCAAGGGGTTAGTTTAATGGTTATAGATATTTGTCTGAATGCATAACTGTTATCTGACAAATTACACAGTTTGACATTGTCCACCTGATTCTAGGAATGCCTTTTACATTGAATTTTGTAAATTATATAATTCAAAAATAACGATCATAGACACAGACTCCATTGCTAACTAAAGAATCATGTATTCAAATTTCCATAGATCAACAAAACTGTCACTGTGTGTAATAATTGTCTGCATAATAAATCTGTGATTAATGCATATTTACTTATTATTACCATAATCTATCTGTAACAAAGTCACTGCACAATCATCCGGCACCACAGTTTTGTGGTCTGACCAAAATTGTTATAAACGCCCTAATAGTCAGGATAATGCAGGCAGACATATGACAGTGTTTCAGCCCCCACTTAGTCAACTTCTATTTGCCATGGGTCCTTCTACCTGCATGCAAATGTGTACACAGGACCAGTTTTCCGTCCCATCCAAACAACATTTCGCTGTTCCTTGCCAGGCCCTCCACTCTGCACCACTGGCAAGAGGAAACCAGGCTTCAAATATTCTTTGAAACTTGCTCAGCCAACAGTGATTGCCTGGTGAGTTAGCCACTGTCTTACTTACTAAGCTACTGTGGAACCCTGAGATTTAATTGAAAAAATTGATAAGTGTCATTACTTTTGTTTTATCAATAGCTCATAGATGTGGTAAAGCTGTTCTTTGGCAATTAGGAGATAAATATCATCAAATATCCCTTCAAGATATTAAAGCTGATTTCGAAGAGAAACAAGCAGCAGTATTTTCACAGTAAGTTTCTTTCAGTGTCAAGTTTATAAAATTTGGGTTTTGATGTAGCATTAGTTTAGATCACAAATTTTTATATCTACTCTAGTGCTACTACGGCTAGTCGGATAGCCGTAAACGGTTAGAATTGGGTGGTTGAACGGCTGGATTATTCGGAGATGTTCCACATTACACTGAGTTGTGTCCGATTATATTCGTTTTTATAAGAAAACTTGTCCACTGTCCTTTTATATTTGATGTTTGAAAATATTAGAATGTGACAGTCGTCCTTCGAAATCGACGGATAAAAAAATAATACTATTACAATAATAGCAATTGTCGTTGTCATACGGCAAAGTCAACGGACATGGCTCTAACTTTAGCTATTGTTAATCCAATCTAAACACTTCTTGGCATTTCCAACTATATTCTACCTTGTTTAATATTTATTTAAAAAAACGACAATTCAAAATATAATTAAAAAGGCTAAAAAATGACATGAATGATTATGGTAGATTTGTTACAAAATTCAACACAATTCACATCTCATAAATTCTCGCGAGAATTCTACTTTGGATTTTAGTTATATTAGCCAATCATAAAAATTATACTTTCTTTATTGTCCAATCAAAAGGCGCCTCTCATATTCTATTTTTAGTAACATTGTCGTCATCCATGGATGTCATGTACGAATGAAAACAATGTATTATCTTAGATATCATCATAGATTATATTGAATAATGGTTAACCAGGTTCACAAAAAACTACGGCCCTAGATAGTTTAAATTTCCATTAAAGATTTGTGACTCGACATGGCATACCGAGTCACCATGAGGAAATTTTGAAAATTGAGTTATTTTACAGGAAAATGCTAAATCATATAAAGCGAGGACGATATAGAGCGAGGAACATGTCAGTCAATTTGATTGACAGTTCAATGTACGGCCTTGACATTATGTATAGTAGAGGCTAAAATCAGATGTTGGATCTACTTGTAAATATTAATTTGTTTGGCCTCGCTGTAAGTGCGTCTGTTTCAATTAAAAGATTTTGGAATACCTTTTCAAATAATTACCATAAAAAAACACGAAATTTGGGTGATCTTATTATTTTAAATTAAGAATATTATCCTAAATGTCCTAGAAATAGAGAAAATCATCGCATTATACCACACATAGAATTAGAACCCATCGGTTTCGCTTTATCTTATATTTAAAAGAAATTTGGAGTATTTCTTTCAATTAATTTCCATAAAATAAAGATATTAGAGGGATTTTATTGTGGAGTATTTTTTCAATCACTTTCCATAATAAAAACGATATTAGGGTAATTTGAATATATAAATTAAGAATATTATTCTCTTTATCCTATATATAGAGAAAATGGTTGCCTTGTACCACATTTGTCCTCGCTTTACAGTTAGTTTTTTTCTTACGTTTAAAAGAGTTTGGAGTATTTTTTTCAATTAAATTCTATTAAAATAAAATTAATATTAAAGTGATTAGATTATATAAATTAAGAATATTATCCTATATATCCTATATAGAGAGAAAATGGTTGCCTTATATCACACGTTGAACCCAATCGTCCTCGCTTTAAAGTGAGTCTTTTTCTAATGTTTAACAGATGTTGGAGAATTTTTTTTTTCAATTAATTTCCATTCAAAAAACGACATTAGTGTGATTTTATTATAAAAATTAAGAATATTATCCTATATATCCTAGATATAGAGAAAACCATTGGCTTATACCACACATTGAACCCAGTGGTCCTCGCTTTATAGTGAGTCTTTTTCTTATGTTTAAAAAATGTTGGAGTATTTTTTTTTTCAATCAATTTCCATTCAAAAAACGATATTAGCTTCAATTTATTATATAAATGAGGAATATTACCCTATAAATCCTGGAAATAGAGAAAATCGTTGCCTTATACCATACATGGAACCCAATCGCCCTCGCTTTATAGCGAGTTCTTTTCTTATGTTTAAAGGATTGTATAGAATTTTTTCAATTAATTTCCATAAAAAAACTATATTAGGGTGATTTGAATATCTAAATTAAGAATATTATCCTATATATCCTAGATATAGACAAAATGGTTGCCCTTTACGGCATATAGAACCCAATCGTCCTCGCTTTATAGTGAGTCTTTTTCTGATGTTTAAAGGATCCTGGAATATTTTTTCAATTAATTCCCATTCAAAAACGATATTAGGGTGATTTGATTATATAAATCAAGAATATTATCCTATATATCCTAGATATAGAGAAAAATCGTTGCCTTATAACACCCATTGAACCCGATCGTCCTCGCTTTATAGTGAGTCTTTTTCTTATGTTAAAAAGATGTTGGAGTATTTTTTTCAATTAATTTACATTCAAAAAACGATATTAGCTTGATTTTATTATATAAATGTGGCATATTACCCTATAAATCCCGGAAATAGAGAAAATCGTTGCCTTATTCCATACATGGAACCCAGTCGACCTCGCTTTATAACGAATTATTTTCTTAAGTGTTGTGGAGTATTTTTTCAATTAATTTCCATAAAAAACTATATTAGGGTGATTTGAATATATAAATAAAGAATATTATCCTATATATCCTAGATAGAGAACATGGTGGCCCTTTACCACATATAGAACCCAATCGTCTTCGCTTTATAGTGAGTCTTTTTCCGATGTTTCAAAGATGTTGGAGTATTTTTTTCAATTAATTCCCATTCAAAAACTATATGAGGGTGATTTGATTATATAAATCAAGAATATTTTCCTTTATATCATAGATATAGAGAAAATCGTTGCCTTATAAAACACATTCAACCCGATCTTCCTCGCTTTATAGTGACCCTTTTTCTTATGTTAAAAAGATGTTGGAGTATTTTTTTTTGAATTAATTTCCATTCAAAAACGATATTAGCTTGATTTTATTTTATAAATGAGGAATATTACCCTATAAATCCTGGAAATAGAGAAATCGTTGCCTTATACCATACATGGAACCCAATCCGGCTCGCTTTATAGCGAGTTCTTTTCTTATGTTTAAAGTGTTGTGGAGTATTTTTTGTCCCCCGCCTTTCTGCGTAAGCAGAGATAAGCTATTTGATTGGTTGATGCTTTGGAACACGATAACTTTAGTTCTAATTAAGTGAGAATGGTGAAACTTGGTGTATAGTTTCATTACAGTAATACCTTTTCTGCTCAGGGTAAGCAGGCGCCGATCCAGAGGGGGGATCCAGGGGGTCCGGACCCCCCCCCCCCTGCTCAGGCTTGAAATTTTTTTATGCGATTTTATTGGCGATTTAGACCTGTAATTTTGGAATTTACCTTCCGGAAATACGTCAGAATGAACCAAATTGAATCTCATTTACCAAATTAATCGGTTGAGCGCAATTAGTTAAGCAATTATCAAACCTTGACCCCACCCCCCCCTGCAAAATTTTTTGGATCCGCGCCTGGTAAGCAGAGCGATACGCAATTTGATTGGTCGAGACTTTGTGTTCGAAGATGAGCATTTTCCGCTTAGGGTAAGCAGAGATAAGCAATTTGATTGGTTGATGCTTTGGAACACGATAACTTGGTGTATATGCTTATTAGGTCAATGCCTTGATGGAGTTCGAAGATGAGCATTTTCTGCCTAGGGTAAGCAGAGATAAGCAATTTGATTGGTTGATACTTTGGGACAAGATAACTTAGGTTCATCTTGATTGATGATTTTTTATGCCAATACAATGACTGCATTCTCATTCAGTTATGGATTCGACAGTAACAGTGTATAGAAACGATTGACTTGGACACGAGGGCCCTTTCCCTTGGCCAGAGGGTCTCTTTTGTCAAGCGTGGGGGCCCTTTTGTCTGCCTTTTGGGTCCCCCTAACTAGGGTACATTTTCATTTTTTTCTTCGGTTTTAGCATTTTTCTTTTTATAACTCTTTTGGATGACACTTCGTGTACAGTTTGATTGCTCGATACGTTTGAAAAAAATAAATGTGCGATTAATTAATATGTGTCATCTATTTATTTTGGGATTTCGGCGGGGGACATCAGCCTCACTGTTGGCTTGTTTTCAATTAATTTCCATAAAAAAACTATATTAGGGTGATTTGAATATCTAAATTAAGAATATTATCCTATATATCCTAGATATAGACAAAATGGTTGCCCTTTACCACATATAGAACCAAATCGTCCTCGCTTTATAGTGAGTCTTTTTCTGATGTTCAAAAGATGTTGGAGTATTTTTTCAATTAATTCTCATTCAAAAATGATATTAGGGTTATTTGATTATATAAATTAAGAATATTATGCTATATATCCTAGATATAGACAAAATGGTTACCCTTTACCACATATAGAACTCAATCGTCCTCGCTTTATAGTGAGTCTTTTTCTGATGTTTAAAAGTTGTTGGAGTATTTTTTCAATTAATTCCCATTCAAAAACGATATTAGGGTGATTTGATTATATAAATCAAGAATATTATCCTGTATATCCTAGATATAGAGAAAATCGTTGCCCTATAACACACATTCAACCCGATCGTCCTCGCTTTATAGTGAGTCTTTTTCTTATGTTAAAAAGATGTTGGAGTATTTTTTTTCAATTAATTTCCATTCAAAAAACGATATTAGCTTGACTTTATTATATAAATGAGGCACATTACCCTATAAATCCTGGAAATAGAGAAAATCGTTGCTTTATACCATACATGGAACCAAGCCAGCCTCGCTTTATAACGAATTATTTTCTTATGTTTAAAGGATTGTGGAGTATTTTTTCAATTAATTTCCATTAAAAAAAACTATATTAGGATGATTTGAATATCTAAATTAAGAATATATTATCCTATATATCCTAGATATAGACAAAATGGTTGCCCTTTACCACATATAGAACCCAATCGTCCTCGCTTTATAGTGAGTCTTTTTCCGATGTTTCAAAGATGTTAGAGTATTTTTTTTTTCAATTAATTCCCATTCAAAAACTATATGAGGGTGATTTGATTATATAAATCAAGAATATTTTCCTACATATCATAGATATAGAGAAAATCGTTGCCTTATAACACACATTCAACTCGATCTTCCTCGCTTTATAGTGACTCTTTTTCTTATGTTAAAAAGATGTTGGAGTATTTTTTTCAATTAATTTCCATTCAAAAACGATATTATCTTGATTTTATTTTATAAATGAGGAATATTACCCTATAAATCCTGGAAATAGAGAAATCGTTGCCTTATACCATACATGGAACCCAATCGGATTCGCTTTATAGCGAGTTCTTTTCTTATGTTTAAAGGATTGTGGAGTATTTTTTTCAATTAATTTCCATAAAAACTATAATAGGGTAATTTGAATATCTAAATTAAGAATATTATCCTATATATCCTAGATATAGACAAAGTGGTTGCCCTTTACCACATATAGAACCCAATCGTCCTCGCTTTATAGTGAGTCTTTCTGATGTTCAAAAGATGTTGGAGTATTTTTTTTTCAATTAATTCCCATTCACAAAATGATATTAGGGTTATTTGATTATATAAATTAAGAATATTATCCTATATATCCTAGATATAGAGAAAATCGTTGCCTTATAAATATATGACACATTGAACTCAATCGTCGTCTTTTTCTTATGTTTAAAAGATTTTGGAGTATATTTTTCAATTAATTTCTATTAAAATAAAATCTATATTATGGCGATTTGATTATATAAATTAAGAAAATTATCCTATATATCCTAGATATATAGAATATCGTTGCCTTATATCACACGTTGAACCCAATCGTCCTCGCTTTATAGTGAGTCTTTTTCTTATGTTTAAAAGATGTTGGAGTATTTTTTCAATTAATTTCCATTCAAAAAACGAGAAAATATTTGCCTCGCTTTGTAGAAATTAGGGTGATTTTATTATATAAATTAAGAATATTTTCCTATATACATGTATCCTGGATATAGAGAAAATCGTTGCCTTATACGGCACATTGAACCCAATGACAGTGAGTCTTTTTCTTGTGTGTAAAAGATGTTGGGTTATTTATTTCAATTAATTTCCTATAAAAAAAGATATGGTGATTTTATTGTATAAATTAAGAATATGACCCTATATATCCCAGAAGTAGAGATAATCATTGCCTTATACCGGACATTGAACTCAATCGGTTCGCTTTATAGTTAATCTTTTTTATGTTTAAAAGATTTTTGAGTATTTTTTTCAATTAATTTCTATTAAAATAAAATCGATATTAAGATGATAAGATTATATAAATTAAGAATATCATCCTCTATATTCTACATATAGAGAAAATGGTTGTCTTATACCACATATATAACCCAATCGGCCTTGCTTTAAAGTATTGTGGAGTATTTTTGTTCAATTAATTTTTTTTTTTAAAAAAAGGATATTTGAATGATTTTATTATGGGAGATTTTTACAAGGAGTTAGCCATTCTTGCTATAACAGTTCAAAAATAGATGCTGAAACAAGAATATATTGAAAATTTCAGTCAAATTACTTTATCCTGAACAAAGTTGTTACCACTATAATTTTTTACTAGAAATGGGGGTTAAATTCATCGACACCCTTTTCCCATTATGGCCGATTGTTGATTGACAGGCGTTAACTCCACCTATATAGTCTCGATTATCAAGTAATGTTTACAATGACTAGTACTGATAGCGTATTCGGTTTGAGACAGGACTGCAATTCAATTCGTATACATTTATTTTTTACTTTGAAAGGAATGGGCCAAATCAACGAGGCAGTATTGTAAATAAATTATAATAAATAGCCGACTTCTTGCGTTGCCTGCGTGTACTCTTTTGTAGTTCAGGTAGGCCTAAGCGACTCCCTTAGCAGACGAATTGAAAACAGTCCGGAAGTATGATGACGTCAACGTCACGAAGAAGCCCCGCCCACGACGCCATAGTGATTAAATCAGTCAACGAAATCCTGTTTTAATCCGAGCCCAATCCAAGCCATCCGTGGGTCTACATAGTTCATTTTAGGCTTGTTGTTTAAATAAAGATCTAATTTATAATTTCTATGACTTCTGAGGCCCAAAGGAAGACCGACAAAAGTCTGTTTTTGCTCTCCCATAATGTATGTTTAAAAATATTATCTATATATCCTAGAAATAGAGAAAATCATCATCGCCTTATACGCCACATAGAACCGAATCGACCTGGCTTTATAGTGATTACATAAATTTTAAAAATTAAAAATACGCACACGGCTCCGAACGCAACTGAGTTATAAACAAATTACTGTACCTGTTAAATTAAAGTTTCTGTTATATTAAAAATACGCACACGGCTCCGAACGCAACTGAGTTATAAACAAATTACTGTACCTGTTAAATTAAAGTTTCTGTTATATGACACGACAAAACGTGTTTTGGAATTAACTTCAAAATTTTCGACAAACTTATTAAAATTTTCATCAGATTGAAATACTTCTGTAGACATATGAGGTGGTATTGGAAATCGTCCTGCCTCAGAGACAGATCCAACGATAGTATTCTCAACTTCAGGGAGAATAAGTTTTATGTTCATCATAAAATAATAATAATAAACCGCCCCCCGCAACCTTAACCTTCATAAAAGTGGGAAGGGCCTAAACAACAGAAGGGCGGGGCTTAAACTATACTCGCTTTATACTGTTTAGCAAAATCGTCCCGGCTTCATATCATTTAGCACTTACCTATTTTACATGTGTTCATTAAACACGTGAATTAAATTAAGATAAGTCTGTTATTATTTTCACGTACCGTAACGTTATCAAAATACGAGTAGCTATAGAAATGCCAATTTCATAGTCACGAAATACTTATGTTCATTTTCGTGCCTTTTGGCTTTGATGTTATTAAACAATGGCAGACACGAGAATCGTCGCATTTCAAAGTTAATATCCGATCGACTTTAAATTTACACACAGTGTTTAAGGTCATAAGACGAAGAAGCCTTTTGATTTTCAGTGATTTCCGATAATTAATACCAGAGTTTTGGCCCTTGATCACGAGAATCGTCGCATTTCGAAGTTAATATCCGATTGAGGAAATTTTGAAAATTGAGTTATTTTACATGTGTTCATTTAACACGTCCCAGACAGCCACTCAGCTTTGGCCCAAGTATGGCCCACATCTGGCAGCCTCTGGCTAGATGTGGCCCATATCCAGCCAGATGTTGCCAGATGTGGGCCATATCTGGCTAATACTTGGCAACTATTGGCTCACTACTGATGAATTTAAACTTATTTTTGTAACTGATATCTAAGAATATCTTGTCAGTTTGTTTAACAGTTTTGAATTTTTTGTTTTATATTCAAAACATTTGAAAAAATAATATTACGCGAGAATTTTGCCATATCTGGGCCAGAGATGGCCCACATCCAACTGGCCAAATGCCTCAAAATATCAACACAATAAATTTCAGCTCAGAATATGACATCTAGTTTCCAGTAGAATTTTCACTTGTTCTATATTAGTTTTATTACAAATAAATATTAAAAATAATATTTTTTGAATGTACTGTATATATAATATAAATGAAATCCTCTCACCCCACCCTCCCCCAAAAGCCAGTAAATGTAAATCTTTAAAGCAAAAATAATAAAATATTCTTTAAAGAAATCAATGAAATAAAGACAAAGTTTATTAGAACACAGTCTGAGTGTTGGGTATCATGCTACAAAGTAGCTAGATTTTAATTACTATAGCAGATTCTGTACTCAGATTATACAATTTGTTGAAGCTAGCAGGTCAACCATGTTAATCTTTCAACAAAGCATAATGAACAGCCCATTTACTATCTTGAAATCTGTTTCATTGGCTGAATTTAAAATTGTAAAATTCAGTGTACAACAAATTAATAGAACTTAGTACTAACAAGAAACATTGCAGTGGTATGAAAACTGTGCATTATTTTCACAGAACTTAGTTAAAGATAAAAAGGTAAGTACATTTTATTACTTTCTCTGCAATAATATTAAATTAGAGAAGATTTATGTGATTTCATTATTTAAATAACTTCATTTAACTATTCTTTTGCCTTGGAAAATAATAATTATTTGACTTAATACTTTGGTACTTGCATTGACAGACCCCTTGGTCATGCTTGATATAAAGAAGGAAAAACATGTTTTTTTATGTACATTTTTTGCATTTATTGCAGGTGTGATAAATAACTTCACCACAAGGATGTAATGGAAAATAATTTCAAAATGTTGTTAACAAAATGGCTGAATGTTGTAAACAAAAACAAGGGGAAGAAGAGGAGGAGATAGCTGCAGAAGGAAGGAGGGGAGAATGATATTGACATGGATAATTTGTATGCCTTATAACGAACAGTGAATTCTTGTCAAAACAGTGAAATCTTGTCAAAACGTTGTGTGTATAGTGACTGTCATCCATGGAACTGTGCTGTGTTATATGGATGAATAAATTTTATTATTTAAGATTTTGCTTTTGTTGTTAATGTATATGTTGTTTGTGCTGCATGCAAGATATCCTTAATTTCTACTATCATTTTGGGACTAACATATGGTTCAACCCTATTTCAACATAGCTAGGTCCCAGAGATAACTGACGAAGTTGGACAGGCTACCCTACTCCTTGTCACATTCAAGCAGGGTTTCGCAACCAAGCCACTTGACTGGTGGACCGACCTTCTAATTTCACGAGCAAGTGTTAAACCACTTAGACCATGGCCATGCCTCTCAGTTTACAAAGAAGAAATAGGACAGGGAATAATGGGTTGTCCTCTTTGGCCCACATCTGGCATGGCATGAATTTCATCTGTGGGCCACATTTGGGCCAGTGATGGCCCAGACAAGGGCCAATCGTGCCATCTCTGACCCACACGTGGCATGCCATATCTTTGCCAAAGCCTGCCAGATCTGGGCCATGCAAGGCGAGCGTGTGCATTAGCGAATCTGGGCCAGATCTGGCTCTGATTGGGCCACGTCTGGCCCATGTCTGCCAGATCTGGCCCACATGTGGCATGCCATATCTGGCCCAATCATTTTGCCAGAGGCTGCCAGATGTGGGCCATATACTTGGGCCAAAGCTGAGTGGCTGTCTGGGGTGAATTAAATTAAGATAAGTCTATTATTATTTTCAGGTACCGTAACGTTATCAAAATACGAGTAGCTATAGAAATGCCAATTTCATAGTCACGAAATACTTATGTTCATTTTCGTGCCTTTTGGCTTTGATGTTATTAAACAATGGCAGACACGAGAATCGTCGCATTTCAAAGTTAATATCCGATCGACTTTAAATTTACACACAGTGTTTAAGGTCATAAGACGAAGAAGCCTTTTGATTTTCAGTGATTTCCGATAATTAATACCAGAGTTTTGGCCCTTGATCACGAGAATCGTCGCATTTCGAAGTTAATATCCGATTGAGGAAATTTTGAAAATTGAGTTATTTTACATGTGTTCATTTAACACGTGAATTAAATTAAGATAAGTCTATTATTATTTTCAGGTACCGTAACGTTATCAAAATACGAGTAGCTATAGAAATGCCAATTTCATAGTCACGAAATACTTATGTTCATTTTCGTGCCTTTTGGCTTTGATGTTATTAAACAATGGCAGACACGAGAATCGTCGCATTTCAAAGTTAATATCCGATCGACTTTAAATTTACACACAGTGTTTAAGGTCATAAGATGAAGAAGCCTATTGATTTTCAGCGATTTTCTATAATTAGTGCCAGAGTTATGGCCCTTGATCACTTCAAAAAATCTTGTGGACGCTCTAAAAGCCAAAGTTAATATCCGCTTGACTTTAAATTTATACACAGTGTTTAAGGTCATCAGACGAAGAATCCTATTGATTTTCAGCGATTTCCAATAATTAGTGCCAGAGTTATGGCCCTTGATCACTTCAAAAAATCTTGTAGACGCTCTAAAAGCCAAAGTTAATATCCATTTGACTTTAGATTTATACACAGTGTTTAAGGTCATAAGACGAAGAAGCCTATTGATTTCGAGCGATTTCAAATAATTACTTCCAGAGTTGTCTCCCTTGATCACTTAAAACAACCTTGTGATGCTATAGAGGCCAAACTTATCATCCGATTGACTTCAGATTGATAATTAATACCAGAGTTATGGCCCTTGATCACTTCAAAAAATCTTGTGGACGCTCTAGAGGCCAAAGTTAACCCTTAACCGGTCAGGGTCGCATATTTGCACCACAACGTTATATCCAAAAGTGGTCACGGTCGCATATTTGCGACCATAGCAAGAACCTTTTTTATAAGCCGCATTTGAGTATTTAGTTTCGTATTTAATTGATATCGCCATGCATGCGTCTCAGACAGGAACTTGTCTTGTCAATTACATTGAGAAAAACATGTCTTCGTTCTACATTTTTTGACAAAAAACGTAATTTAACGATGTCGGGAATGTTAAAAACCCTCAAAGTCATTGAAATGCCTATACATGATTCTGACTCGGGTTATATCGATTACGCCGATTCTGAAGACGATATTTCTGGTGAAAATGATTTAAAATGATATGCAAATTATAGATCAACTTATCCTCTTCAACTCTTTTATTGGTGTCAAGAGTCTATCACTTATAATTATTCGGCAGTAGTCGATTGTAATAGGCATACAAAATATTTCACGTTAGTTATTTTTTAGCCTGACCACTTGACGTCATAACGTCAAAATGACGTTGACCGGTTAAGGGTTAATATCTGATTGACTTTAAATTCATACACAGTGTTTAAGGTCATAGGACGAAGAAGCCTATTGATTTTCAGCGATTTCTGATAATTAGTGCCAGAGTTGTGGCCCTTGATCTCTTCCAAAAATCTTGTGGATGCTCTAGAGGCCAAAGTTGATATCCGATTGACTTTAAATTTATACACAGTGTTTAAGGTCATGAGACGAAGAAGCCTATTGATTTTCAGCCATCTCTGATAATTATTGCCAGAGTTATGGCCCTTGATCACATCAAAAAATCCTGTGGACGCTCTGGAGGCCAAAGTTAATATCCAATTGACTTTAAATTTACACACACTGTTTAAGGTCATGAGACGAAGAAGCCTATACTGATTTTCAACGATTTCAAATGATTACTTCCAGAGTTATCTCCCTTGATCACTTCATAAAACCTTGTGACGCTATAGATGCCAAACTTATCATCCGATTGACTTCAGATTGATACACAGTGTTTAAGGTGTTGAAAC
Organism: Patella depressa; assembly: GCA_948474765.1. Taxonomy (NCBI): domain Eukaryota; kingdom Metazoa; phylum Mollusca; class Gastropoda; family Patellidae; genus Patella; species Patella depressa. The sequence continues at coordinate 33,339,697 of OX419717.1, read as the reverse complement.
GAACAAGTAGTTTGATTTTCAATGAATTTTTATAACTGAACAGCTAAATCCATGATGTTAAATGTTTCCTATACTAATTGTTAGCATGGGGCAAAACTTTATAAAAAGCAAACAAATTCTAATGATTTTCAGATGTTTCATTACCAAAAAAAGTAAAAATATGCGACAACCCCTGTTGACTGCCCGGATGATTAAGCTGCTGTGGGCGTATGTTTCGTTGCCTGGCAACCTATCTTTTCAACGGCAATCTATATATGATCAGAATTGCATGTAGGTACCCCAAAATATTATTGCCAAAACCAAATATTTGTCGTCTGCTCAAGCCAGCCACGTTACCACAATGCTTTGCACGCATTGTTTGGACAATCAGCAAATTATTTGTTGGACAGCATAGTAACAAATGGAGTATGTTTATATTTTTTAGTGGTTTTAAAACTCAATTGTATCTGTTCAAAATCAATTCGACAATATTTTGATCATATTTGTAAACTAAAGATTCTCCGCTTTACAACGATGGCAATTATTATGCAAGAGGAATGACCGGTCATCCCGCTGCGAGCGAAGAAAAAGAAGTAATTTCGTCGAGAATTTTAAGAAATAGGACAGATTTAAGAATTCAAAATGTTCAAATAAAGGTGTTCTAAAATCTTTTATTGCTATTTTGATCTTTTGTGTCGATACATATTATATTAATAGACACATTTTTGTGAAAATCTCAATTTCGACCAAAATCAATATTTTTACTTATTTTGCCTGTAGCCCAAAATTAGATTTTGCGTATTCGGCACCAATTTGACATACAGGGTCACAATTGTACATTTCTATGAAAAAAATCCTGAAATTTTTTGCGCGTGTAATGCTTTTAGTGGCTTAAGTTTAGGCTAGTATACACTAGGGACCGGGTATCATCCAGATTTTACAAAAAAAGGAAAGAAACTATGCTTACCGTCTAGAATGTAATACATGTATCCAGTCAATAGATTGCCATCTAGAATGTGTTAAATGCCGTCAAGATTCATCAAAAACCGCCCAGTTTGGTGGAGTCGTCCACAATCGTTGGTGGAGTCGACCACAACCGTTGGTGGAGTCGTCCACACCCGTTGGTGGAGTTGTCCACACCCGTTGGTGGAGTCGTCCACAACTATTGGTTATGTCGTCCACAACTAAGAATAAGACTCGTACACAACTAAGAATAAGACTCGTACACAGTTTAACCGTATCCACAACTATTGGCTATGTCGTCCACAGCTAAGAATAAGACTCGTACACAACTAAGAATAAGACTCGTACACAATTTAACCGTATCCACAACTATTGGTGATGTCGTCCACAACTAAGAATAAGACTCGTACACAATTTAATCATAACGAAGAAATAGCTAGTACTATTTTGTTATTTGATTTCAGATCGAATCACAGATGTTTTTGTACTAAAGATAATCGTATTGTTTGTATGATCGTATGATCATTGTTGATTCTCTGATTACTATTGACGATTTTTTTGTAATAAAGTTAGCGTAAATTAGTAGAATGTGTGAAAGAAATTTGTAAGTGGCTCTGTTAATTTCAAATTATCGGCAATAAAGGACCATATTAAATCCGACGATCATACCTGCGCATTAAAGAAAGACGGTGACAGAACAAAGAGTATAATTCCCAAATCTATAGAAATTGCGTCAAGTCGGGCTGATAGTACAATGATTGCGTTAATCCGAAATGCTTATTTCATAGCAAAAAGAAACATTGCCATCGAAAATTATGAACAATTGAACGATTTGACAGAACAACAAGGACACGAAATGACAAAAAAATTATACCGTGATTTTAATTCTTGTGGTGAATTTATATCATTAATATCTAGTGAAATTGAGGAAGAAATCCTCTCAGATATCAGAGCTAGTCCTGCTGTAAGTTTTATGCTTGATGAAAGCACTGATCTGTCTTCGGAGAAACATTTAATTTTGTATTTTAATTATTTAAAGGGTGGACACGTGCTGACTAAATTTGTAAAATTGATAGAGGTCAAAGAATGTAACGCGGTGGCAATTACTAATGTTATTATTGCATTCTTACGAACCAACAAGATAGATGTCAAAAAGATATTTGGCATGGGGTCAGATGGGGCTGCAGTGATGCTGGGAAAACGGGGTGGTGTAGCAGCCTTACTAAAGGAATACGCCCCACTTCTTATAGAAGTTCATTGTGTTGCCCACCGTCTAGCCCTTGCCATTGTTGATGTATCGAAGGCCGATAAGGACATAGCATTTTATGAAAGTACGCTGAATACCATTACATCCTTTTTTCGCAGGTCACCAAAACAACTTTCTAAATTGAAAACTTGGCAGGAACTGCTTGACGAGCCTATTGTAAAGCCATCGGAAGTTCATAAGGTCTGATGGCTATCTATGACAAATGCCATAGAATCACTAGTAAAAACATTGCCAGCATTGTTGAAAATGTTGGAAGACAACTCGGAAACAGATATAATGGCCGATGCCTTATATTCGCGTTTAAAAACATATAAATTTCTTTTTTATACGGCATTTTTGCAGGATTTGTTTGGGTGTATCGGGGCACTGAGCAGGGCATTACAGGTACGGGACTAGGGGTACGAGCGTATGAGTCAGACAGTGGATGGGTTTTTAGTAGCAACAACAAAGTTATACCTTGATCACAAACCTTTATACGGACCCAAATTGGCGACATTTTTACAAACTACCGACGGGACAGACACGTATTTGGGAGAGACAATGACAAGGACGCATAAAGACGATACGCTTTTAGACAGGGTACGAAAGACAGTGACTAGGGTGGTGGACAATATAACTGCTCGGTTCCCCGACAATAAAATTCTCTCCGCGTTCGGTATTTTCAACCCAAAGAATGTTACTAGTGACCCTAATTACGGCATCAAACAATTAGTTATTTTAAATGAACATTTTTCCAAAGTTGAAAACTGCCCATACGACACCGACGCGGTGTTATCAGAATGGCCCATTATGCGCCAGATGATCATTTTTAATTATAAGGGGCTAAATTATTCCGAATTACTGGTGAGCTGTCATAACAATTCCATGAAAGTACAATTTCCAAATGTAGTAAAACTGATGGAAATAGGGAGGACTCTACCAGTTAGTAGTGTCGAGTGTGAGAGGGGGTTTTCTAAGCAGAACGTTATCAAAACTAAGCTTAGGTGCCGTCTAAACGTAGAAACTTTAGATAACTTGATGCGAATAAGTTTAGAAGGCCCCCCTCTATCTTCCTTCGATCCACATATTTGTTTATTAAAGTGGAAAGGCATTAGATCCCGTCGACTGTATGCAGGTGACACTAAAAATAAATTAATCTGAATCGAGACAATTGGTCACGTGATCGGCATCTTTCCGACTATACACGGAAATAAATTTGTGCTACGTTGTTAACTTGTTATACTATTGATATGTGCTTATATATTTTGTTGTTTTTATATATTTACCAGTGATTAAGAATAAAAATCGTTTTAAAAAACATATTTGTATTTACTCATATTTTTTTATTATTATTAAATTATAACTTCCGTTTAGTTGGACGAAACAATGAAAGCAAAAGTAGGACTAGGAATATGCATTTTGCAAAGTACTGAAATTTGACTGTAAAAGTGTGAATATATCGACTTATGAATACAAGTATGCTATTAAAACAAAGGTTTTATTTATTAAGGGTTTATATTCAGGGTTTAAGGTAATATGCAATTATGGTCGTGAATAGAATATGCATAAAGACGACTATCTGTTAGGGCGACCCGTGGCCGGTTCATTTCAAAATGAAGTAAGAACCCTGGGTTTTATGCACAACTCGACCCCCACTATCGATATAAGAAATAAAATCTCTGTCACCTCGTTTCATTCAATGCTAAATCATGAGTCAAAGTTGGTGAATTTTCCATATTGTAAATCTCTGTTTCTCTATGGAATGACCAACTACTTTCATACAGGGTAAGCCAGCTTTCTCCAACTCTTCGCCAAATCATTTGCCCATGCTTGTTGGTAGCAGCAGTAAACTGGCTCGAGCAAAACTGGTCTCCTAGATGAAGCTTGGTATCCAATGCAAGATGATCGCGCCCTGGACCGCAGAAAGTTGAGGATTTTCTACATTTTTGGCCATTGAATGAAGCACATATCATACATATGAGAACTAAAATGACTTCATACAATTGAAAGAGTGTACTAAAAACATTTTTGGCCATTGAATGAAGCACATATCATACATATGAGAACTAAAATGACTTCATACAATTGAAAGAGTGTACTAAAAACATTAAGGTCCACTCTTTAGCGAGAGAGAGAGAAATGGGGTTTAACGTCCACTCGACACAAACTAGGTCATTTTGGGACTAACATATGTTTCAATTTTATTTCAATAATTTGCTTGCGCATAGGGTTCTTTAGCAGTGGGAGACTGGGAGGAAACCGGAGGAAACCCGCAAGGTTGAGAAGGCACTCCTATCTCCATGCCATATACGCTCACACCAGGGATCGAAACCACAGCCGCAGGCCAGAGGTGACCGGCCAGCTAGAGGTCGAAGCGCGGCACTCTAGACCACTAGGCCATCCCCCCCCCACTCTTTAGCACATTACATAGCAATAAGAGATGTGAAAACCGAATGGGAACTGATTTCTTGACGAAGAAGAAATTTTGATCTTATTGTCAGGCCTTGAGATCTGAAAATCACACTGGTGTGATAAAATGTGTTCGCCATATATTTTGCGGGAGCTATTTAACACCACAAAATTTCTATCTGAGACAATGCTTTTTATACGCCCACATTGAAATTTATAGTTCTAGAGGCTAAAGTTAATATCCGATTGACTTTAAATTTATACACAGTGTTTAACGTCATGAGACGAAGAACGCTATTTTTTTCAGCGATTTCCGATAATAATTACCAGAGTTATGGCCCTTGATCACTTCAAAAAATCTTGTAGACGCTCTAGAGGCCAAAGTTAATATCCGATTGACTTTAAATTTATACACAGTGTTTAAGGTCATGAGACGAAGAAGCCTATTGATTTTCATCGATTTCCGATAATTAATGCCAGAGTTATGGCCCTTGATCACTTCAAAAAAATCTTGTGGACGCTCTAGAGGCCAAAGTTAATATCCGATTTACTTCAAATTTATACACAGTGGTTAAGATCATGAGAAGAAGAATCCTACTGATTTTCAGCGATTTCCGATAATTAGTGCCAGAGTTATGGCCCTTGATCACTTCAAAAAATCCTGTGGACGCTGTAGAGGCCAAAGTTAATATCCGATTGACTTTAAATTTATGCACAGTGTCTAAGGTCATGAGACGAAGAAGCCTTTTGATTTTCAGCTATTTACGATAATTACTGCCAGAGTTATGGCCGTTGATCACTTCAAAAAATCTTGTGGATGCTCTAGAGGCCAAAGTTAATATCCGATTGACTTCAAATTTATACATAGTGTTTACAGTCATGAGACTAAGACGTCTATCGTTTTTCAGTGATTTTCAATAATTACTGCCAGAGTTCTGGCCCTTGATCACTTCGAAAAAATCCTGTGGAAGCTCTAGAGGCCAAAGTTAATATCCGATCGACTTTAAATTTACACACAGTGTCTAAGGTCATGAGACTAAGAAGCCTATTGATTTTCAGAGATTTCAAATAATTACTGCCAGAGTTATCCCTCTTGATAACTTCAAAAAAATTTGTGACGTTATAGAGGCCAAACTTATCATCCGATTGACCTCAGATTGATACACAGAGTTTAAGGTGTTGAAACGAACAAGTATTATGATTTTCAATGAATTTTGCTAACTGAACAGCTAAATCCACGATTTTAAATGTTTCATGTATATACTAATTGTTAGCATGGGGTAAAACTTTATAAAAAGCAATCAAATTCTAATGATTTTCTGATAATTACATAATGAGTTGTCACTCTTAATCAGTTTTTAGTGTATTAAAAGTGTTTCATTACCGAAAAAAGTAAAAATATGTGACAACCCTTGTTGACTGCCCAGATGATTTAGCTGCTGTGGGCGTATGTTTCGTTGCCTGGCAACCTATCTTTATAACTAGTTTACATTAAATTCAGAATATATAAATAAACACTTTTTAATAGGTTACATGGACTAGCTTAGTAATACCGTTGTAACTTCATACTAAAAAAGCATTTGAAAGAATTCCATTTCTTAATTAATTGATAACATACATTTGATTACATTTTGACAACTCCATGAATTCATTGTTTTTTATACGCCCACATGGAAATGTGGTCGTATATTGTCGTCGCCCTTTCCATCCGTCTGTCTGTCCGTCCATCGGTCCGTCGTCCACAATTTCTTGGGAACGCTCTAGAGACTAAAGTTAATATCCGATTGACTTTATAAATTTATACATGGTGTTTAAGGTCATGAGATGAGGAAGCCTATTGATTTTCGGCGATATCCGATAATTACTACCAGAGTTATGACCCTTGATCACTTTGAAAAATCTTGTGAATTCTCTAAAGGCTAAAGTTAATATCTGATTGACTTTAAATTTATACACGGTGTTTAAGGTCATGATACGAAGAAACCTATTGATTTTCAGCAATATCCGACAATCACTGCCAGAATTATGACCCTTGATCACTTTGAAAAATCTAAAGTTAATATCCGATTGACTTTAAATTTATACACACTGTTTACGGTCATGGTACAAAAAAGCCTATTTATTTTCAGCGATATCCGATAATTACTGCCAGAGTTATGACCCTTGATCACTTTGAAAACCCCTGTGAACGCTCTAAAGGCTATAGTTAATATCCGATTGACTTTAAATTTGTACACAGTGTTTAGGGTCATGAGACGAAGAATCCTATTTGATATCTGATAATTTCTACCAGAGTTATGGCACTTGAGCAGTTTGAAATGTCTTGTGGACGAAGGCCTTGAGACAAACAATCAAAACTATTCTAATCATTTCTGATAATTACTTAATGGGCTATTACTCGTAATAAGATTATCATGTGTTGTAAATGTTCTCCTTACTGACAAAAGAAACAATATGCGACAATCCTTGTTGACTGCCCGGACGACTTAGCTGTTGTGGGCGTATGTTTTCGTTGCCTGGCAGCCTATCTTCTTAGAACGGTGGGACAAGCTCAAATTACATTCTTACATTACTGTTATTACGACGTGTGTTGACATCTCTATGAGGCGAGGGCTACGACCTATGCCGTAATGCTGTAGGTAGTCCACTAAACTTTGACACAAAGATACTACTATATGCATTTCAATCACAAATTATGCAACTATATGTCAGCTTGTATGCATGTTATTTATTTACTATCAAGTTACATGAATGTACAAAAACGAGCCACTCTTTGATAGATTATAATACTTTATCGTCTCTACTGCCATGTTGAATGTACTGGTAAATTGCTAATTATGATTGGCTACTAATTTTGGAGTTAGATATAGGTTGTAATGGAGACAAAAAGATTACATTTTTTCACTGTATTTTGAATATTTGTTGGTTTATAGTCTTGTAAGTAATTTTACAAATAACTGTCAATGTTTTTAAATAGTTTTGGACAAATTCTGAAATAAATATGCAGAAATGCGCATCTATGTATTTTTTTATACGCCCACATTTTTATGTGGACGTATATTGTCGTCGCCCCTGTTCGTCCGTCCGTCCGTCTGTCTGTCCGTCCACAATTGTTTGTGAACAGTCTACAGGTCACAATTTTTATCCGATTTCAATGAAACTTAAAACATAGGTTTATCACCCTAAGATCTCGGTTCCTTTCGATATTGGCATGTATCGGACTGTAACTTCATGGGTTATGGCCCCTGATTGTACGAAAAATCATGTTTTTTAGCTTGTGAACAGTGTAGAGGTCACAATTTTGAACCGATTTGGATGAAACTTGAAATGCATGTTTATAACCCAAAGATCTTGGTTTCTTTCGATATTTGCGCCAATCAGATCGTAACTTCCTGAATTATGGCCCCTGATTGTCCGAAAAATCGCCCTTTTTAGCTTGTGGTCCCTCTGGAGGACAAAATTGTTATCCGATTTAAAAAAACGTTTGATTATATCACCATTCGATGGTTATGAAGGTTGAGTTAGAATTTCGTGAAAATCGGACCAAAATTGACGGACAAAATGGCCGCCATTTGTACGCGAATAGTGTGAAAATATGTTATATCAAGGTTGTGAACAGTGTAGAGGACACAATTTTGAACCGATTTGGATGAAACTTTAAATGCATGTTTATAACCCAAAGATCTTGGTTCCTTTCGATATTTGCGCCAATCGGATTGTAACTTCCTGAATTATGGCCCCTGATTGTCCGAAAAATCGCCCTTTTTAGCTTGTGGTCCCTCTGGAGGACAAAATTGTTATCCGATTTAAAAAGACGTTTGATTATATCACCGTTCGATGGTTATGAAGGTTGAATTCGAATTTCGTGAAAATCGGACCAAAATTGACGGACAAAATGGCCGCCATTTGTACACGAATAGTGTGAAAATATGTTATATCAAGGTTGTGAACAGTGTAGAGGACACAATTTTGAACCGATTTGGATGAAACTTGAAATGCATGTTTATAACCCAAAGATCTTGGTTCCTTTCGATATTTGCACCAATCGGATTGTAACTTCCTGAATTATGGCCCCTGATTGTCCGAAAAATTGCCCTTTTTAGCTTGTGGTCCCTCTGGAGGTCAAAATTGTTATCCGATTTAAAAAACCGTTTGATTATATCACCGTTCTATGGTTATATCACCGTTCCATGGTTATGAAGGTTGAGTTCAAATTTCGTGAAAATCGGACCAAAATTGACGGACAAAATGGCCGCCGTTTGTACGTGAATAGTGTGAAAATATGTTATATAAAGGTTGTGGACCCTATAGAGGTCACAGTTTTAAACCGATTTTGATGAAACTTGACATGTATGTTTATAACCCAAAGATCTTGGTTACTTTCGATATTTGCGCCCATTGGATCATATGTTTATAACCCAAAGATCTTGGTTACTTTCGATATTTGCGCCCATTGGATCATATGTTTATAACCCAAAGATCTTGGTTACTTTCGATATTTGCGCCCATTGGATCATAATTTCCTGAATTATGTCCCTGGATTGTTCCTCTGGAGGTCAAAATTATTATCCGATTTAAAAATATGTTTGACTATATCACCGTTACATGGTAATGAAGAGAGAGTTTGAATTTCGTGAAAATCGGACTAGAATTGACGGACAAAATGGCCGCCGTTTGTACACGAATAGTGTGAAAATATGTTATATCAAGGTTGTGGACCCTATAGAGGTCACAATTTTGAATCGATTTTGATGAAACTTGACAGGTATGTTTATAACCCAAAGATCTTGGTTCCTTTCGATATTTGCGCCCACCAGGTCATTACTTCCTGAATTATGTCCCCTGATTGTACGAAAAATCACCCTTTTTAGCTTGTGGTGCCTCTGGAGGTCACAATTATTATCTGATTTAAAAAAAAACGTTTGATTATAAAAACCAAACAAATTCTAATGATTTTCTGATAATTCCTTAATATGCGACAACTCTTGTTGACTGCCCGGACGATTTGGCTGCTGTGTGGGCGTATGTTTCGTTGCCTGGCAACCTATTTTTACAACTGATCTAAATTTCACGTTTCCCTGCCAGCCTCGCTGGTGTTTCTTCACCTCAGCATCGCTCATTAATTCATTAAAATGATAATTCCATATCTCGGAAGATAACTTTGCACCTGAATATAAAAACAGCGATGTGATGGTGACATCTTATTATCTACCAGGGCTTTTGGGGGGAAAATTCATCCATGATCGATGTTAATAAATTGAATAATTTGCTGGCGTGATAATTTGGTTCGCCGGTTTGAATTTGCGCCCGTCAAATCTCAAGGCCTGTATTGTGCTACCAGTCGCTACCACCTGGATCTCAAATGCAAAAGGACATAAACATTCCCTGCATGTTACCACAACTAAGAGTAATCCATACAAACACTGTGCTGTATACTAAGCTTGTACTAATATAAGATCATCACATTAAAGTCCACCCTTTAAGTGATGTGAGAACCAAATGGGAGCTGCATTCTTGACGTAGTGTATTTTCCTTGTCTTGATTCATCGATTCTAGATTGAAAGGTGATGTGCTGCCCATCGCTACTGCCTCGGTCTCAAACGGAATATTCCCTAAGGATGTAAACATCCAGTGCATGATACCACAACTAAGGGGAGAGAGAGAGAAATGGGGTTTAACGTCCACTCAACACAAACTAGGTCATTTCGGGACCAACACATGGTTTAATTTTATTTCAATAATTCGCTTGCGCGTAGGGGTCTTTAGCAGTGGGAGGAAACCGGAGTGCCCGGAGGAAACCCACGAGGTTGAGAAGGCGCCCCTATCTCCATGCCACATACGCTCACACCAGGGCTCGAAACCACAGCCGCAAGCCAGAGGTGACCGGCCAGCTAGAGGTCAAAGCGCGGCACTCTAGACCACTAGGCCATCCCAACCCCCCACAACTAAGGGGAATCTATACAAAGACCTTGATGTGTCACTTAGAATCTGTTTATTCCTATTGCATTGTGTAAGTGAAATCAAATACTTTTAAAAAAATAATGAGAGAAAAAATTGTGTCTTTTGAAATATCGATGAAAAATATTGTATGTGTGGTCGACAACAATTGACTGAGTTACGCAATGGACTTTAGAAGTCCTCAAACTAATTGCATTGAGTCTGAAATAGCTGTAATACCTTTACTGAAGGCTAGCTATGGTTTTTATACGCCCACATTTTCATGTGGACATATACATTGTTGTCGCCCCTGTCTGTCTGTCCGTCCGTCCACAATTGTTTGTGAACAGTCTACAGGTCACAATTTTTATCCGATTTCAATGAAACGTAAAATATAGGTTTATATTGGAATGTATCGGACTGTAACTTTATGGGTTATGGCCCCTGATTGTACGAAAAATCACATCTTTAGCTTGTGAACAGTGTAGAGGTCACAATTTTGAACCGATTTGGATGAAACTTGAAATACATGTTTATAACCCAAGGATCTTGGTTCCTTTCGATATTTGTGCCTAGCGGATCGTAACTTCCTGAATTATGGCACCTGATTGTCCGAAAAATCACCCTTTTTAGCTTGTGGTCCCTCTGGAGGTCAAAATTGTTATCCAAATTAAAAAACTGTTTGATTATATCACTGTTACATGGTTATGTAGGTTGAGTTCGAATTTCGTAAAAATTGGACCAAAATTGACAGACAAAATGGTCGCCGTTTGTACGCGAATAGTGTGAAAATATGTTATATCAAGGTTGTGGACCCTATAGAGGTCACAATTTTGAACCGATTTTGATGAAACTTGAAATACATCTTTATAACATAAAGGTCTTGGTTCCTTTTGATATTTGCATATATCGAATCGTAACTTCCTGAAGTATGGCCCCTGATTGTACGAAAAACCTGAATTATGGCCCCTGATTGTACGAAAAATGGCCTTTATCACCTTGTGGTCCCTCTGAAGGTCACAATTATTACCTGATTTAAAGAAAATGTTTGATTATATCACTTACAGGGTAATCTAGGTTGTGTTTGAATTTCGTGAAAATCGGACCAAAATTGACAAACAAAATGGCCACCGTTTGTACGAAAGTGGTGTAAAAATATGGTATATCAAGGTTGTGGACCCTATAGAAGTCACAATTTTGAACCGATTTTGATGAAACATGAAATACATCTTTATAACATAAAGGTCTTGGTTCCTTTTGATATTTGCATATATCGAATCGTAACTTCCTGAATTATGGCCCCTGATTGTACGAAAAACCTGAATTATGGCCCCTGATTGTACGAAAAATCGCCTTTATCACCTTGTGGTCCCTCTGAAGGTCACAATTATTACCTGATTTAAAGAAAATGTTTGATTATATCACTTACAGGGTAATCTAGGTTGTGTTTGAATTTCGTGAAAATCGGACCAAAATTGACAAACAAAATGGCCACCGTTTGTACGCAAGTGGTGTAAAAATATGGTATATCAAGGTTGTGGACCCTATAGAGGTCACAATTTTAATTCGATTTTGATGAAACTTGAAATACATTTTTATAACCTACAGATCTTTTTTTCCTTTTGATATTTACTGAATTATGGCCTCTGATTATACGAAAAATCGCCTTTATTATCTTGTGGTCCGTCTGGAGGTCACAATTATTACCTGATTTAAAAAAACATTTGATTATATCATCGTTATACTGTAATGAATTTTCAGTTTGAATTTCATGAACATCGGAACAAATTTGCTGAACAAAATGGCCGCCACATTTACATGAATAGTTTAAAATATGGTATATCAAGGTTGAGGACCCTGTAGAGGTCACAATTTTAATTTGATTTTGATCAAACTTGAAATGCATGTTCACAACTCAAAGATCTTAGTCCCTGACGATATTTGCACATATTTGATCGTAACATCCTGAATTATGGCCCTTGATTGTACGAAAAATCGCCATAATATTAAATGTTTCGTATCCAGTGGAGGTGACAGCTAAATCCATAATATTAAATGTTTCGTATACTTTGCATGGGGCAGAACTTTATAAAAACCAAACAAATTCTAATGATTTTCTGATAATTACTTAATATGCGAAAACTATTGTTGACTGTCTGCTGTGTGGGGGATATGTTTCATTGCCTGGCAACCTTTTTTTTTTTTTTAACTTTGACAGCATTAAAATAATTCTTGTTAATTTTAGAATTTTTTTCTTCTGTTCCAGATATATTGCGAAATGTTACAATGTCCATAATGAGGAAATGTACCGTAAAAAGTGCCAGGTTAATTCTTCAAATAAATAATATGGTATAGGGTCACAAAAATTCAACTTCAGCATGTGATTACTTCCAGAGCCCAAAATGAATCTTGACAGGGCTTTTAAAACTAAATTATTTCACATGATTTGATATTACTGTGGGAACTGATGACACCCATCCCACTGCTACAGCTTCCGCAGCTACTGGTACCGCCTCTATCAATCTACTGCTACTACATCATCTGCAGCTACGGGTAGTAGAATTGACATACCGCCTCCACGTCCTGTAACAGCTACTATTACTTTGAACTGCCAAAAGTGGGAGGGATGTCATCAGTTCCCGCAGTAACTTCAAACCACATAAAATAATTTTCTAAACTCATTCAATGGCAAATATACGGTGCGGTTGATATTAAGAATATTTTAAGAGATGGCCCCATAGGTCGCAGTGGATCAATTACGAGTTGCGTAAAAATATGCAGACATTCCAAAATTTCGCGCTTTTGTCGTCCAAGTCTGCGTGACTTAGAGCCTCTCTAAATACTCATTAGAAGCAAGTCTATTTTAAGCGTCCTTAATTCATTGATAAGCCTATTGTATTTAGTCAAATGACGACTGGAGGTTGACGGCATCAGCATATCTTAGATCTATGGTTGACAGCACAGCCATTTCAATCTTTCACTTCGACAGGAAGTAAAGAGAAAACTATCGCTAGGAAAGCCAACATTTGATTGACTGCATGAATGTTAACAGTATATCGTGTTCTAGCCAATCCAAAGTTTTGTATGGAATACGCTCTAATTATTCTCACGTCCGGGGAAATTTTCTGCGTGTAAATTACGCAGCATCCAACAATATTTGTGTTTATTTTGAAAAAAATGCGTGAAATACGCATATTTTTACCGTGACTGCGACCTCTGGTGGCCCCTGATAGAAATATCGTCGGTGGGGAGTCAAAAGGTCGTATCTGGATTTTGCGAAACTGTCCGGGAGAGCCAAAACTAGCACAGAGATTAAGAATCAAAATGTCTTATAAAACCGTCACGTCAAAATGTCGTATTTCTGAAGCGTTTCTCAAATATGTATTTACAAAATGTATGCGTAGCAATTTAACAGTATGTAACTATCTGCACATATCAAGCTCAACATCTAGTACAGAAATAATGAGTGAAAGATCGTTACTTGCAATTTAATACAGCAAAGACGTATCTCCGGAAAATATTTACCTTTACCTGCTTCAATTTCATAGATTTCACAAAGAAAAGCCTCAACAATATTTTCAGTACCGGTAACAAGTATTTAATCATACAACACTACTGGCTATATTTCGTTTGATTGTAATACTTAGGTAAATATGACAACCAGATGAAGAGATGCGCAAGAAAAGTCTCATTTTGACGAAGCAAAAAAGTGAATTTTGCAAAATATGCTAGATACAACCCTTTGACTCCCCTTCAGGTACACATTTAGTTTTACAAGGTCTGGTAAAATCCATTTTGATCTCTGATAATGATCATATGATGAAGTTGAAGTTTAGACCCCATGCCATATTATTTATTTGAAGAACTAACCTGTTTTTTTTCACGGTCCCATTTCCTCATTACGGGCAGCATAACATTTCCAGCATGTACCTAGAATAGAAGAAAACAAATCTAAAACTGATATCGACAAGAATTTTTTAATGCTGCCAGGTTACAAAAAAACAACACCTTCAGTAAAGGTATTACAGCTATATCAGACTCAAGCACGTTTGGGGACTTCTGAAGCCCATGGTTTTACCCAGTCAACTCGAGGTTCACTGCACAACTCTTTTCAGCGAATTGTGTGTATACGGCACAACTCTTTTCTGCTAAATTAGTTGTGGTCAAAGACAATTTATTCCTTCCCTTTTCAATAGTATTTTATTTCACTTATCCAATCCAGTAGGAATTATCTGATTCTTAGTGACTCAGCATAGTTTTTCTATGTATTTCCCTTAGGTGTGGTACCATGCAGGAGATGTTTACGTCTTTTAGGAATATTGCAGTAGAAATAGGCAGCACATTAAGATCAAAATTTTCACTTTGTCAAGAAATCAGTTCCCATTCAGTTCTCACATTACTTATTGCTATGTAATGTGCTAATAGGGCGTGATGTGAAATTTCTAGCAAGCTTGCTTCTGTTTCTCCATCCCGACCATTTTCAGGCAGAAAACAAACTACATCATCTAATTCTCCTAGTATTACTTTGTATTACCACACAACTTTTCTTTTATCAATTCTTTGACGTTTGACAGAAAACGTAAAATAGATATGGGCTTACTTATCAATGTGCGATGGTATTTGAATTTTGCGGTGATTTGGTTTTAATAGATCACGTGACATAGCTCGCCAATCAGACACACACGACGAAGGGTCAACGGGTCGTTTACGTTTCGATAGTAAAAAAGCAGAAGAATAACTAGAGCTGTATACTACGTGTAGATTTTGTTTAAAAACACTGATTTAAAACCGTTTACTGCGAGAAACTGGGAAAAATTTAGGGAATGTGCTAACCAGTGGATCAAATTAGAAGGAAATGGCAGGCTTGTACAGGAGACAAAATGCTATATTGATTTGTTGGACAAAGAATTCTAGTTCTAGGAATGTGCAGATAAGACTCATTGGCGTATACTAACAATACAGACTTCTCACATTCCACGTACGTACGTTACCAACGTAAAAAAAACCCAACTGTGTATGAATAAAGTTATGTTTAGAGCAGCTAATATTTTACCAGCAAAATAAGAAAAAGAATAGGTCTGGTTAATTTGTTGAGGGGATCCTATCTTAACATTTTCCCATTTTATTGCAAATGCAAGTTGATGAAGATATTCTCCTATTCCTAAATGCATGACAACTCAGACGAAGGACTACTCAGACCAAGACAGAAGACCACTATGGTAAAGACTGTCACCTCAGACTGTCACCATTGAGGTGAAATACCATGTGCAGTACTTGATAAGAAATATAGGGGGCATAATCTGGTGCATTCCCCCCTGTTTGCCTTACAGTAGCTGCGGAAATGTATGCCCTTCTTGTTAAACACAACTGTAACAAATGACAGGGTTACGTTGACTATAGAGATCAAGAACCAAACGATATTTTCACTGCGGATGCAAATTAGGCTGCATTAGGCTACAGATAGTTGTATTTGTTACAAGTGAAAGCTTTCTAGTATGGATTTGTGAAAATTGTTCGAATATGAAAGTGACAGCAAAATGGTATTGATGAAATTATGTGATTTTTTTATATGCCCACATTTTTATGTGGACGTATATTGTCGTCGCCCCTGTCCGTCCGGACACAATTTGTTTGTGGACTCTGTACAGGTCACAATTCTTATCCGATTTTGACGAAACTTGAAATATAGGTTTATCCCCAAAAGATCTCGGCTGCTTTCGATATTGGCATGTATCGCATGAAAACTTCATGGATTATGGCCCCTGATTGTACGAAAAATCATGTTTTTAGCTTGTGGACCCTATAGAGGTCACAATTTTGAACCGATTGTGATGAAACTTGACATGCATATTTATAACACCAAAATCTTGGTTCCTTTCGATATTTGCGGCCATCGGATCGTAACTTCCTGAATTATGGCCCCTGATTGTCCGAAAAATCGACCTTTTTAGCTTGTGGTCCCTCAGGAGGTCAAAATTATTATCCGATTTAAAAAAACGTTCGATTATATCACCGTTACATGGTAATGAAGGTCGAGTTCAAATTTCGTGAAAATCGGACCAAAATTGACAAACAAAATGGCCGCCGTTTGTACGCGAATAGTGTGAAAATATGTTATATCAAGGTTGTGGACCCTATAGAGGTCACAATTTTGAACCGATTTTGATGAAACTTGACATGTATGTTTATAACTCAAAGATCTTGGTTCCTTTCGATATTTGCACCCATCGGATCGTAACTTCCTGAATTATGGCCCCTGATTGTCCGAAAAATTGCCCTTTTTAGCTTGTGGTCCCTCTGGAGGTCAAAATTATTATCCGATTTAAAAAACCGTTTGATTATATCACCGTTACATGGTAATGAAGGCTCTGTTTGAATTTCGTGAAAATCAAACCAAAATTGACGGACAAAATGGCCGCCGTTTGTACGCGAATAGTGTGAAAATATGTTATATCAAGGTTGTGGACCCTATAGAGGTCACAATTTTGAACCGATTTTGATGAAACTTGACATGCATGTTTATAACCTGAAGATCTTGGTTCCTTTCGATATTTGCGCTCATTGATTCGTAACTTCCTGCATTATGGCCCCTGATTGTACGAAAAATCACCCTTTTTAGCTTGTGGTCCCACTGGAGGTCAAAATTATTATCCGATTTAAAAAAGCGTTTGATTATATCACCGTTACATGGTAATAAAGATTGAGGTAAAATTTTGTGAAAATCGGACCAAAATTGACAGACAAAATGGCCGCCGTTTGTACGCGATTAGTGTGAAAATACGTTATATTAAGGTTGTGGACCCTATACAGGTCACAATTTTGAACCGATTTTGATGAAACTTGACATGCATGTTTATAACCCAAAGATCTTGGTTCCTTTCGATATTTGTGCATATCGGATTGTAACTTCCTGAATTATGGCCCCTGATTGTACGAAAAATGACCTTTTTTTTAGCTTTTGGACCCTCTGGGGTCAGAATTATTATCCCATTTACCCACTTAGCAACATGATCCCCAGTCGAATTTGAAGCCTACTGAAATGAACCTTTATAACCCAAAGATCTTATTTCATTTCGATATTTGCACATAGGAAAAATCACTTTCGGTATTGCTTGTTCTCTATCCATCTCTCGAAAATGTGGGCGTATCCTGCCTGGCAGTGCCAGCCTATCTTTTTATTTGATTTTGATGAAACTTGAAATTCATGGTTATAACCCAAAGATCTTGGTTCCTTTCGATATTTGCGCATATCGGAACGTAACTTCCTGAATTATGGCCCCTGATTATACGCAAAATCGCCTTATTTTAGCTTGTGGTCCCTCTGGTGGTCACAATTATTATGATGGCCCCTGATTGTTCGATTATATCACCGTTACATGGTAATGAAGGTCGAGTTCAAATTTCGTGAAAATCGGACCAAAATTGACAAACAAAATGGCCGCCGTTTGTACGCGAATAGTGTGAAAATATGTTATATCAAGGTTGTGGACCCTATAGAGGTCACAATTTTGAACCGATTTTGATGAAACTTGACATGTATGTTTATAACTCAAAGATCTTGGTTCCTTTCGATATTTGCACCCATCGGATCGTAACTTCCTGAATTATGGCCCCTGATTGTCCGAAAAATTGCCCTTTTTAGCTTGTGGTCCCTCTGGAGGTCAAA
Source organism: Patella depressa (assembly GCA_948474765.1). Taxonomy (NCBI): domain Eukaryota; kingdom Metazoa; phylum Mollusca; class Gastropoda; family Patellidae; genus Patella; species Patella depressa. The sequence continues at coordinate 33,321,497 of OX419717.1, read as the reverse complement.
ATTATTATCCGATTTAAAAAACCGTTTGATTATATCACCGTTACATGGTAATGAAGGCTCTGTTTGAATTTCGTGAAAATCAAACCAAAATTGACGGACAAAATGGCCGCCGTTTGTACGCGAATAGTGTGAAAATATGTTATATCAAGGTTGTGGACCCTATAGAGGTCACAATTTTGAACCGATTTTGATGAAACTTGACATGCATGTTTATAACCTGAAGATCTTGGTTCCTTTCGATATTTGCGCTCATTGATTCGTAACTTCCTGCATTATGGCCCCTGATTGTACGAAAAATCACCCTTTTTAGCTTGTGGTCCCACTGGAGGTCAAAATTATTATCCGATTTAAAAAAGCGTTTGATTATATCACCGTTACATGGTAATAAAGATTGAGGTAAAATTTTGTGAAAATCGGACCAAAATTGACAGACAAAATGGCCGCCGTTTGTACGCGATTAGTGTGAAAATACGTTATATTAAGGTTGTGGACCCTATACAGGTCACAATTTTGAACCGATTTTGATGAAACTTGACATGCATGTTTATAACCCAAAGATCTTGGTTCCTTTCGATATTTGTGCATATCGGATTGTAACTTCCTGAATTATGGCCCCTGATTGTACGAAAAATGACCTTTTTTTTAGCTTTTGGCCCCTCTGGGGTCAGAATTATTATCCCATTTACCCGCTTAGCAACATGATCCCCAGTCGAATTTGAAGCCTACTGAAATGAACCTTTATAACCCAAAGATCTTAATTCATTTCGATATTTGCACATAGGAAAAATCACTTTCGGTATTGCTTGTTCTCTATCCATCTCTCGAAAATGTGGGCGTATCCTGCCTGGCAGTGCCAGCCTATCTTTTTATTTGATTTTGATGAAACTTGAAATTCATGGTTATAACCCAAAGATCTTGTTTCCTTTCGATATTTGCGCATATCGGAACGTAACTTCCTGAATTATGGCCCCTGATTATACGCAAAATCGCCTTATTTTAGCTTGTGGTCCCTCTGGTGGTCACAATTATTATTCGATTTAATAAAACGGCTGATTATATTACCGTTACACCGTAAGGAAGGTTGAGTTCGAATTTCGGGAAAATCGGACCAAAATTGCCATACAAAATGGCTGCCGTTTGTACGCGAATACTGTATATCATGGTTGTGGAAACTGTAGAGGTCACAATTTTAATTCGATTTTGATGAAACTTGAAATGCATGGTTATAACCTAAAGATCTTGGTTCCTTTCGTTATTTGCGCATATCGGATCGTAACTTCCTGAATTATGGCCCCTGATTGTCCGAAAAATCGCCTATGGTCCCTCTGGAGGTCACAATTATTATCCGATTTGAAAAAATGTTGACTCTATCACCGTTACACCCTACGAAAGGTTGAGTTCGAATTTCGAGAAAATTGGACCATAATTGCCAGAAAAAATGGCCGCCGTTTGTACGCGAACAGTGTAAAAATATGGTATGTCAAAGTTGTGGACCCTGTAGAGGTGACAATTTTAATTCGATTTTGATGAAACCTGAAATGCTTGTTTATAACCAAAAGATCTTTATTCTTTTCAATATTTGCGCATATCAAATTGTAACTTAATGAATTATGGCCTTTGATTCTAGGAAAAATCACTTTCGGTATTGCTTGTTCTCTGTCTATCTCTCGAACAATTGTTATCTGATTTAAAAAAAAACTCTGATTATATTACTGTTGCACCGTAAGGAAGGTTGAGTTCGAATTTCGTGAAAATCGTACCAAAATTGCCGGACGAAATGGTCACCGTTTGTACGCGAATATTGTAAAAATACGGTATATCATGGTTGTGGACTCTCTACAGGTCACAATTCTTATCCGATTTTGACGAAAAGTAACATTTCTAGGTTGTGTACCGTCACACCATAATCATTGTCGGCTTCGAATTTCATGAATATCAGACTGGAACTGACCAACAAAATGGCTGCTCCCAATACAGTATGAAATACAGGACTTAATGATGTAGGAAAAATCACTTTCGGTATTGCTTGTTCTCTATCCATCTCCCAAAAATGTGGGCGTATCCTGCCTGGCAGTGCCAGCCTATCTTTATGAAAAGGCCTAAACCTATATACATGTAATATGTATTTTTTTTTTACACCCACATTTTCATGTGGACGTATATTGTCGTCGCCCCTGTTCGTCCGTCTGTCCGTCCACAATTGTTTGTGAACAGTCTACAGGTCACAATTTTTATTCGATTTCAATGAAACTTAAAACATAGGTTTATCACCCTAAGATCTCGGTTCCTTTCGATATTGGCATGTATCGGACTGTAACTTCATGGGTTATGGCCCCTGATTGTACGAAAAATCATGTGAACAGTGTAGAGGTCACAATTTTGAACCGATTTTGATGAAACTTGACATGTATGTTTATAACCCAAAGATCTTGGTTCCCTTTGATATTTGCGCCAATCGGATTGTAACTTCCTGAATTATGGCCCCTGATTGTCCGAAAAATGTATGTTTATAACCCAAAGATCTTGGTTCCTTTCGATATTTGCGACCATCGGATCGTAACTTCCTGAATGATGGCCCCTGATTGTCCAAAAAATCGCCCTTTTTAGCTTGTGGTCCCTCTGGAGGTCAAAATTGTTATCCGATTTAAAAAAACGTTTGATTATATCTGCATTCCATGGTTATGAAGGTTCATGAGTATGAATTTTGTGAAAATCGGACCAAAATTGACGTCATTTCCGGTGGCAGCGCAAGGGGTAAAATGGTTTGACATAGTCCACTATTAGGCATCCAATGGCGAAAGAAAATTGAAAATCGAATAATAATTGATTCTTTTACAGCCAAAATTACGTGAAAAGTGACTCATGCAAAATTGCCTATTTCTCGGCAACTGCTTATATTACAAACTAATTTTCACATACATTCTCTTCGTATGGATTATAGCTACAAGTTTATAAAAGTTACGTAAAAATATTTTAAAATCTGAAAAGCCTGAATGAGTTGTAAATAGGTCAATTTTACGCCTTTTTTCACCTCTTAATCCAATTTGCTAAAAAAATGAAAAAGAAATTAAAAAAACTGCTTCCGACATTTTTTGCGCCTTTAAAGGACACACTCTTTGAGTCATATAATTTTTCAAAAAAATAATATTTGTTTTCAAAAAATGTACCTAACTGTCAAAATTGTAGTTTTTGGTACAATTATGCCACTTCCGGTGGCGACAGATAACACTTTTGGTAATAAAAAAAATGACAATTGAGACAACGAAGCATATGAACTTTGTTTAATACAAATCGAACAAAAAAAAATTAATCTAGGACTGAAAAACTGAATTAGCCAATGGAGGCCAAGGAAAATTACTGAGACAAAATTTTTTAACATTTTTGCGCAAGTCAGATGACTCTTTAATTCTGTGCACAACACGACTAAAAAATATTCATAAATAAAAAAGTTTTTTGTAAAATTTTAAATTTCCGAAATTTGGCGCCTAATATCTTCGAAGATTTGCCGAAAATCAAAAATCGAAAGTAGCGCAGCTATGTGCCCTGTCTCCAGCTATGCCAAAATGTATCGAAAGTTAAAATCCCATGATTATTGTTAAAATTACCGCAATATTTGTAAAAACGATAACTTCGGTGATTTCGGACATTTCGCATTGTCGCAGAACGTTCAAAATAGCTTTATCCTCTAAGTCACACCCACTTTCCCAGTAAAACCGAAGAAATCGTAACGATGCGACACATAGTTGCTGAGATCTACTCAAAACAAAAGAATGATAATAATAATAACTAGACCTGCATGCAGGAATGACGGGTTTCACTGGTGCCAAATTACTCTTAAACATGCCTTTTCCGGTGCCACGTTACCCTTGAACATATGTCACTTCCGGTACCAACGAAACCACTTAACAGGTTTCCAAATTAACATTGCACACAAATAAAATGGACGCAGAATCAACCAATCAATTCAGCAATATCAAGTGATTTTATACATTTGTTACTTGTAAATGATCTTGACAAAATTAAATTACTTCCTGTGTTAATGAAAATGTTCAATTAGTCTTATGAAATCAGAAATGGCATACGATATCATATTGTGAAAATTTTATGTAAATCGAATAATAATTGCCACTTTTAAATACCAAAAAACTTGAAAAGTGACTTGTAGAAAATCTGCTATTTCTCTGCAACCGTACAAGTTAGAAACCATTTTGTGGTATCTGTATGATCGTATGGGTTCATTCTATTTGTTAATTGGCATCAAATATCATAATTTGAAAAAGATTTCAAAACAGACTCATTTCAATAAAATATCTGTTTTGAAGGCTAAAAATACAGTTTTTGCCAAAATGACGTTACTTCCGGTGATAATGAAAATCTTAAATTACTTGTATGAAATCCCACATGGCATTAGGTATAACATGGTGTGACGTTTATGAAAATCGAATAATAATTGACCCTTTTAGGGCCCCGAAACCTTCAAAAGTGACCTGTAGAAAACCGTCTATTTCTCGGCAACCGAACAAGTTAGAAACCATTTTATGATATCTATATGACCATATGAGTTTTGTTTATATGTGAATTTAAACCAAAAGTTAAAATTATTAATACATATTAAGTTATTCTTGGTTGAATAAAACATTGATTTAAAAAGTTTAAAATGCATTTTTTGACCAAATGATGTCACTTCCGGTGTCAATTTTAAATTGTAATCAACTTGATATGACGCTACATGCTTTTTGAATCAAATGATGTCACTTTTATAAAAATCCAATAATAATTGACTATTTTACAGGCAAAATAACGAAAACAGTGACATATGCAGAACTGCCCATTTCTCGGCAAATGCTTATATTACTCACTAATTTTAACACACATTTTCTTCGTATGGATTATAGCTACAAGTTTATAAAAGTTACGAAGAAATATTTTAAAATCTGAAAAGCCTGAATAGGTTGTAAATAGGCCAATTTTACACCATTTTTAGCCTCTTAATCGAATTTGCTCGAAAATGAAATCGAAATTAAAAAAACTGCTTCCTACATTTTTTGCGCCTTGAAAGGGCACACTCTTTGAGTCAAATAATTTTTCCAAAAAATAATATTTGTTTTCGAAGAAGGAAAATAACTGTCAAAATTGTAGTTTTTGGTAAAATTGTGCCACTTCCGGTGCCGACAGATAAAACTTTTGGTAATAAAAAAAATGACAATTGATACAACGAAGCATATGAACTTTGTTTCATACAAATCGAACAATAAAAAATTAATCTAGGAGTTAAAAACAGAATTAGCCAATGGCGGCCAAGGTAAATTACTGAGACAAAATTCTTTAACATTTTTGCACTAGTCAGATGACCCTTTAATTCTGTGCATAATACGACTAAAAAATATTCATAAATAAAAAAGTTTTTTGTAAAATTTTAAATTTTCAAAATTTGGCGCCTAATATCTTTGAAGATTTACCGAAAATCAAAAATCGAAAGTAGTGTAGCTATGTGCCCTGTCTCCGGCTATGCCAAAATGTATCGAAAGTTAAAATTCAATGATTATTGTTAAAATTACTGCAATATTTTAAAAAACGATAATTTGGTGATTTCGGACATTTCGCATTGTCGCAGAACGTTCAAAATAGCTTTATCCTCTAAGTCAAACCCACTTTCCCAGTAAAACCGAAGAAATCGTAACGATGCGACAAGCAGTTGCTGAGATCTACTCAAAACAAAAGAAGAATAATAATAATAAGAACTAGACCTGCAAGCAGCACTGAACCGGCTTTCAGGAATCATACAGGAAGTTCATTATACCATAGCCGATCCATTGAGCTACCAAAGTATACTTTAGTTGTTTTGCTTCAGTGACACCCTCTATCATATGTAAAAGTAATATTTGCTGGCGAAAAGACCGGTCAAAATTGTAAATTATGGCAAAATTACGTCACTTCCGGTGCCGAAAGAAATTTTTATAGGTGAAAAATAAGTCGAAAATTCGCAACATACAAAATACAAACTTTGTTTTATACATATCGGGCAATAAATAATTAACCTATAACCCATAAACTGAAATTAAGAAGGTATAAAATTTAAAAGTGACCCTGAGAAAATTGGCTATTATTCGACAAGGGAACATGCTAGAAGCCTTTTCTTGATATCAATATGATGGTATTGATTCAATCTTACTGCCCATTAGAGTCAGACGTTATAAAGTTAAACGAATAATAAATATAAATCCCTTCAATATAATGTTTGTTTTGATGGCTAAAAATACGTTTTTTGCAAAAATTACATTACTTCCGGAGATATTGAAAATGTTAATTTAGTTTATAGAAGTCATAAATGGCATAAGGCATCAAATGGTAAAAAAATTATAAAAATCGAATAATAATTGACACTTTTATAGACCAAAAACCTTGAAAAGTGACTTATAGAAGATCGCCTATTTCTCTGTAACCGTACAAGTTAGAAACCATTTTGTGGTATCCGTATGGTCGTATGGCTTTATTCTATTCGTTGGTGGGAATCAAATATCATGATTTTAAAAATATTATAAGGCAGACTCATTTGAATGAAATATTTGTTTTTTAGGTTAAAAATACAGTTTTTGCCCAAATGACGTCATTTCCGGTCACAGTGAAAATTTAAAATTGGCTTGACCTAGTCCAAATTGGCATTAGGCATCAAATGGCAAAAAATTATTTGCAAATCGAATAATAATTCACTCTTTTATAGGCAAAATAACGTGAAAAGTGATGCATGCAAAATTGCATATTTCTCGGCAACTGCTCATATTACAAACTAATTTTCGCATACATTCTCTTTGTCTGGATTATTGCTACGAGTTTATGAAAATTACAAATAAATATTTCAAAATATGAAGACGCTGAATGAATTGTAAATAACTGAATTTTACACTTTATTTTACATTTTATTCGAAATTGCCCGAAAATGAAATTGAAATTAAAAAATATGAGCTAAGGATTTTGTGCACCTTTGCAGGGTGCATCCTTTTAGTTATATCCGTTTTGAAAAAAAAATAATATTTGCTTTCAAAAAGTGGTACCGAACTGTCAAAATTGTAGTTTTTGTTAATATTACGTCACTTCCGTTGCCGACAGAAAAATTTCACCGTAACAAAAAAAATTGCAATTGTGACCACGGTGCATATGAACTTTGTTTTATACAAATCGAACAATAAATAATTTTTCTGGGTACGAAAAACTAAATTAGCCGATGGCGGCTAACGCAAATTACCGAGACAATTTTTTTTCTCATTTCTGCTCAAGTAGGATGATATTTTTAACCCTGTGTAAAATATCATCAAAAAATATTCATAAATAAAAAAGGTTTTCGTAAAAATAATAATTTTTTTCAAAATATCGGACATTTTTTCGACTACTTCCGGTTTTACGATCTTTGTCATGATAGCTTTACGAAGTTCTCTGGATAATTAACTTTCTGTACCAGAAGTGTCAGAAACATCCATTGAGTAGTTTGGGAAAAAAAGATAAATTAAAGAGCGTTTCCAAAAATTTAACGATTTTTCAGTTTTTTTCAAAGTTTGAGGCCATTTTTCGACCACATATATTATTTCAATGCTTTTCATTTTGGATTCACTATATAGACAACCGATAGGACTTTGAGTAAGAAAAGTTTAAGAAAAATCTGCGGCGTCGTTTTCGAGAAAAGGACGTCTCAGAATGTTAAAAAATCGGAAAATACTAGATTTTTGGCACACAATAATTTATTTCCTTACCATCGATATCGTATTATTTAGATACCATATGATGGTCCATTAATAGGGCTATCCAACGACACTTTAGTTCTTTTGGTCCGCTATTACCTAAGGGAGAAATCAAGTTTTTTGCAAGTGCGACAATGTTTTAACCTTTTTTTTACATTTTTTGAATACTTCCGGTATGGTTATTATTGTCGATATAGTTTTGATAACCGGTTTAGGCACTAAAATAGCCACAGGGCTCTGTAATGATATATTACATTATCTGATCAGATAAAATGCCCCTGAGAAATCCTAGGTTCAAAAGTGCCAAAAATGCAAAAAATTTAAAATATCAAAAATTAAATTTCAATAACTACATACATATTATACATCGTTAGAATCGTAATTAGGTCTGCGATCTGAATATACAAATTTTTTTTGAAAATCTCTTAAAATAAAAAAATAGCAGAGCATTTTCCAAAATTTCACGATTTTTCGACTTTTTTCGATTTTCAGTCCGTTATTTCACCTTTTCCAGATATTTCAAAGTCGTAATGGAATGTTTCGTACACAAGATTACTGCAAGGTCTCTCGATAGAGAAAGTTTCATAAAAAACTGTGGAGCAGTTTTCGAGATACAGGCATCTAAAAACGCTCCAAATCAGAAAATACTTGATTTTCAGCGAGCCATATTTTGCTTCCTGCTGATCGTATCCGTACGAATTGGGTATCATTCAGTGGTCCAATTACCGCCCGACCAAATGATACCTTAATTTGTTTAATCCGTTGATATCGGACGGAAAAATCGTGTTTTTACCCAAAACACCAATTTTTCACGTTTTTTTCAAAATATCGCATAGTATTTCGACTACTTCCGGTTTACGGATTGTTGTTGAAATTGCTTTAAACGGTGGTTTGACCATATTACTTCATGTTCCAGGAATTTCAGAAACGTCGATCCGGCCGTAAAACGAAACTTAAGCTCACAAAATGTGAAGAAAATTCGAAAAAAATCGAAAAATAAAGGGCGATGACTCTGAATGAAACTTATATTACTGAAACCGGATTGCCTTCAGGTATCCAAAAATGTAGGTCAAATTTGAAAATTTTGAAAAATAACAAAAAATGTGTCTTAAACAACATATTTTCATTTTTCGAATGCTAGAAGTCAGCGGCAAAGTTTCTAAATTGCAAAATTTTCAACTGCTATCGTCCGACAAAAGACTCAGGGTTTCCAAAAATTTAATTTGTATAAAAATAGGTACAGAATTGACGAATCTACGGCCGTTTTTTAATTTTTTGGCAACGCACAAAATTCGGCCACTTCCGGTCTGCGCAGAAGTTTCAAATACAGTGGAAGGGATGGCCACTATATGGTTTCCTGATAGAAAATTACGTCCCAGATCTGTATCTGTTACAGACACTGAGAAATAGGCTCCCCCGAAAAATAAAATAATAATAATAAATAACTAGACCTGCAAGCAGCACTGAACCGGCTTTCAGGAATCATACAGGAAGTTTATTATACCATAGCCGATCCATTGAGCTACCAAACTATACTTTAGGTTGTTTTGCTTTAGTGACACCCTCTATCATATGTAAAAGTAATATTTGCTGGCGAAAAGACCAGTCAAAATTGTAAATTATTGTAAAATTAAGTCACTTCCGGTGCCGAAAGAAATTTTTATAGGTGAAAAATAAGTCGAAAATTCGCCACATACAAAATCCAAGCGTTGTTTTATACATTTGGGGCAATAAATAATTAACCTATAACCCATAAACTGAAATTAAGAAGGTAAAAAACTTAAAAGTGACCCTGGGAAAATTGGTTATTATTCGACAAGGGAACATGCTAGAAGCCTTTTCTTGATATCAATATGATGGTATTGATTCACTCTTACTGCCCATTAGAGTCAGACGTTATAAAGTTAAACGAATAATGAATATAAATCACTTCTAAAAAATGTTTGTTTTGAAGGCTAAAGATACGTTTTTTGCAAAAATTACATTACTTCCGGTGATATTGAAAATGTTAACTTGGTTCATAGAAGTCATAAATTGCATAAGGTATCACATGGTAAAAAAATTATAAAAATCGAATAATAATTGACACTTTTATATACCAAAAACCTTGAAAAGTGACTTATAGAAGATCGCCTATTTCTCTGTAAACGTACAAGTTAGAAACCATTTTGTGGTATCTGTATGGTCGTATGGCTTCATTCTATTCGTTGATGGGAATCAAATATCATAATTTTAAAAATATTATAACGGAGACTGATTTGAATAAAATTTTAGTTTTTTAGGTTAAAAATACAGTTTTTGCCCAAATGACGTCATTTCCGGTCACAGTGAAAATGTAAAATTGGCTTGACCTAGTCCAAATTGGCATTAGGCATCAAATGGGAAAAAATATTGCAAATCGAATAATAATTCACTCTTGCATAGGCAAAATAACGTGAAAAGTGATGCATGCAAAATTGCATATTTCTCGGCAACTGCTCATATTACAAACTAATTTTCGCAAACATTCTCTTTGTCTGGATTAGTGCTACGAGTTTATGGAAATTACAAATAAATATTTCAAAATATGAAGACGCTGAATGAATTGTAAATAACTGAATTTTACACTTTATTTTACATTTTATTCGAAATTGCCCGAAAATGAAATTGAAATTAAAAAGTCTGAGCTAAGGATATTGTGCACCTTTGCAGGGTGCATCATTTTAGTTATATCAGTTTTGAAAAATGGAATTGAAATTTAAAAATATGAGCTAAGGATTTTGTGCACCTTTGCAGGGTGCATCCATTTAGTTATATCAGTTTTGAAAAAAAATAATATTTGCTTTCAAAAAGTGGTACCGAACTATCAAAATTGTAGTTTTTGTTAATATTACGTCACTTCCGTTGCCGACAGAAAAATTTCACCGTAACAGAAAAAATTACAATTGGGACCACGGAGCATATGAACTTTGTTTTATACAAATCGAACAATAAATAAGTTTTCTGGGTACGAAAAACTAAATTAGCCGATGGCGGCTAACACAAATTACCGAGACAATTTTTTTTTCTCATTTCTGCTCAAGTAGGATGATATTTTAACCCTGTGTAAAATATCATCAAAAAATATTCATAAATAAAAAAGATTTTCGTAAAAAAATTATTTTTTTTCAAAATATCGGACATTTTTTCGACTTCTTCCGGTTTTACGATCGTTGTTGTGATAGCTTTACGAAGTTCTTTGGATACTTAACTTTCTGTACCAGAATTGTCAGAAACATCCATTGAGCAGTTTTGAAAAAAAAGATAAATTAAAGAGCGTTTACAAAAATTTAACGATTTTTCAATTTTTTCAAAGTTTGATGCCATTTTTGGACCACCTATATTATTTCAATGCTTTTCATTTTTGATTCACTATATAGACAACCGATAGGACTTTGAGTAAGAAAAGTTTAAGAAAAATCTGCGGCGTCGTTTTCGAGAAAAGGACGTCTCAGAATGTTAAAAAATCGGAAAATACTAGATTTTTGGCACACAATAATTTATTTCCTTACCATCGATATCGTATTATTTAGATACCATATGATGGTCCATTAATAGGGCTATCCAACGACACTTTAGTTCTTTTGGTCCGCTATTACCTAAGGGAGAAATCAAGTTTTTTGCAAGTGCGACAATGTTTTTAACCTTTTTTAACATTTTTTGAATACTTCCGGTATGGTTATTATTGTCGATATAGTTTTGATAACCGGTTTAGGCACTAAAATAGCCACAGGGCTCTGTAATGATATATTACATTATCTGATCAGATAAAATACCCCTGAGAAATCCTAGGTTCAAAAGTGCCAAAAATGCAAAAAATTTAAAATATCGAAAATTAAATTTCAATAACTACATACATATTATACATCGTTAGAATCGTAATTAGGTCAGCTATCTGAATATACAATTTTTTTTTGAAGATCTCTTAAAATAAAAAAATAGCAGAGCATTTTCCAAAATTTCACGATTTTTCGACTTTTTTCGATTTTCAGTCCGTTATTTCACCTATTCCAGATATTTCAAAGTCGTAATGGAATGTTTCGTACACAAGATTACTGCAAGGTCTCTCCATAGAGAAAGTTTCATAAAAAACTGTGGAGCAGTTTTCGAGATACAGGCATCTAAAAACGCTCCAAATCAGAAAATACTTGATTTTCAGCGAGCCATATTTTGCTTCCTGCTGATCGTATCCGTACGAATTGGGTATCATTCAGTGGTCCAATTACCGCCCGACCAAATGATACCTTAATTTGTTTAATCCGTTGATATCGGACGGAAAAATCGTGTTTTTACCCAAAACACCAATTTTTCACGTTTTTTTCAAAATATCGCATAGTATTTCGACTACTTCCGGTTTACGGATTGTTGTTGAAATTGCTTTAAACGGTGGTTTGACCATATTACTTCATGTTCCAGGAATTTCAGAAACGTCGATCCGGCCGTAAAACGAAACTTAAGCTCACAAAATGTGAAGAAAATTCGAAAAAAATCGAAAAATAAAGGGCGATGACTCTGAATGAAACTTATATTACTGGAACCGGATTGCCTTCAGGTATCTAAAAATGTAGGTCAAATTTGAAAATTTTGAAAAATAACAAAAAATGTGTCTTAAACAACATATTTTCATTTTTCGAATGCTAGAAGTCAGCAGCGAAGTTTCTAAATTGCTAAATTTTCAACTGCTATCGTCCGAGAAAAGACTCAGGGTTTCCAAAAATGTAATTTGTATGAAAATAGGTACAGAATTGACGAATCTACGGCCGTTTTTTAATTTTTTGGCACCGCACAAAATTCGGCCACTTCCGGTCTGCGCAGAAGTTTCAAATACAGTGGAAGGGATGGCCACTATATGGTTTCCTGATAGAAAATTACGTCCCAGATCTGTATCTGTTACAGACACTGAGAAATAGGCTCCCCCGAAAAATAAAATAATAATAATAAATAACTAGACCTGCAAGCAGCACTGAACCGGCTTTCAGGAATCATACAGGAAGTTTATTATACCATAGCTGATCCATTGAGCTACCGAACTATACTTTAGTTGTTTTGCTACAGTGAAACCTTCTATCATATATAAAAGTAATATTTGCTGGCGAAAAGACAGGCCAAAATTGTAAATTATCGCAAAATTACGTCACTTCCGGTGCCGAAAGAAATTTTTATAGGGGAAAAAAGTCGAAAATTCGTAACATACAAAATACAAACTTTGTTTTATACGTATCGGGCAATAAATAACTAACCTGTAACCCATCAACGGAAATTAAGAATGTAAAAAAATTAAAAGTGACCCTGGGAAAATTGGCTATTATTCGACAAGGGAACATGCTAGAAACCTTTTCTTGATATCAATATGATGGTATTGATTCAATCTTACTGCCCATTAGAGTCAGACGTTATAAAGTTAATTGAATAATAAATATAAATCCCTTCAAAAAAATGTTTTGTTTTGAAGGCTAAAAATACGTTTTTTGCAAAAATTACATTACTTCCGGTGATATTGAAAATGTTAACTTAGTTCATTGAAGTCATAAATGGCATAAGGCATCAAATGGTAAAAATATTATAACAATCGAATAATAATTGACACTTTTATAGACCAAAAACCTTGAAAAGTGACTTATAGAAGATCGCCTATTTCTCTGTAACCGTACAAGTTAGAAACCATTTTGTGGCATCTGTATGGTCGTATGGCTTGATTCTATTCGTTGATGGGAATCAAATATCATAATTCTAAAAATATTATAAGGCAGACTCATTTGAATAAAATATTTGTTTTTTAGGTTAAAAATACAGTTTTTGCCCAAATGACGTCATTTCCGGTCACAATGAAAATGTAAAATTGGCTTGACCTAGTCCAAAATGGCATTAAGCATCAAATGGGGAAAAAAATTGCAAATCGAATAATAATTCATTCTTTTATAGGCAAAATAACGTGAAAAGTGATGCATGCAAAATTGCATATTTCTCGGCAACTGTTCACATTACAAACTAATTTTCGCATGTATTCTCTTCGTCTGGATTATTGCTACGAGTTTATGAAAATTACAAATAAATATTTCAAAATATGAAGAGCTGAATGAATTGCAAACAACTGAATTTTACACTTTATTTTACATTTTATTCGAAATTGCCCGAAAATGAAATTGAAATTAAAAAGTCTGAGCTAAGGATATTGTGCACCTTTGCAGGGTGCATCCTTTTAGTTATATAAGTTTTGAAAAAAATTGATATTTGCTTTCAAAAAGTGGTACCGAACTGTCAAAATTGTAGTTTTTATTAATATTACGTCACGTCCGTTGCCGACAGAAAAATTTCACCGTAACAAAAAAAATTACAATTGGGACCACGGAGCTTATGAACTTTGTTTTATATAAATCGAACAATAAATAATTTTTCTGGGTACGAAAAACTTAATTAGCCGATGGCGGCTAATGCAAATTACCGAGACAATTTTTTTTCTCATTTCTGCTCAAGTAGGATGATATTTTAACCCAGTGTAAAATACCGTCAAAAAATATTCATAAATAAAAAAGGTTTTCGTAAAAAAAATAATTTTTTTCAAAATATCGGACATTTTTTCGACTACTTCCGGTTTTACGATTGTTGTCGTGATAGCTTTACGGAGTTCTTTGGATACTTAACTTTCTGTACCAGAAGTGTCAGAAACATCTATTGAGTAGTTTTGGAAAAAAAGATAAAATAAAGAGCGTTTACAAAAATTTAACGATTTTTTATTTTTTTTCAAAGTTTGATGCAATTTTTGGACCACCTATATTATTTCAATGCTTTTCATTTTGGATTCACTATATAGACAATCGATAGGACTTTGAGTAAGAAAAGTTTGAGAAAAATCGTAGGCGTCGTTTTCGAGAAAAGGGCGTCTCAGAACGTTAAAAAATCGGAAAATACTGGATTTTTGGCATACAATAATTTATTTCCTTACCATCGAAATCGTATTATTTACATACCGTATGATGGTCCATTAATAGGCTATCCAACGACACTTTAGTTCTTTTGGTCCGCTATTACCTAAGGGAGAAATCAAGTTTTTCGCAAGTGCGACAATGTTTTTAACCTTTTTTTTTAATTTTTGAATACTTCCGGTATGGTTATTATTGTCGGAATAGTTTAAATAGCCGATTTGGGTACTAAAATAGTCATAGGGCTCTGTAATGATATATTACATTTACTGATCAGATAAAATGCCACTGAGAAATCCTATGTCCAAAAGTGAGAAAAATGCAAAAAATTTAAAATATCGAAAATTAACTTTCAATAACTACATACATATTATACATCGTTAGAATCGTAATTAGGTCAGCTATCTGAAAATACAACCTTTTTTCGAAAATCTCTTAAAATAAAAAAATAGTAGAGCTTTTTCCAAAATTTCACGATTTTTCGACTTTTTTCGATTTTCAGTCCGTTATTTCACCTATTCCAGATATTTCAAAGTCGTAATAGATTGTTTTGTACTTAAGACTACCACAAGGTCTCTCGATAGAGAAAGTTTCATAAAAATCGCTGGAGTAGTTTTCAAGATACAGGCGTCCAAAAATGCTAAAAATCAGAAAATACTTGATTTTCAGCGTGCCGTATTTTGCTGCCTGTTCATAGTATCCGTATAAATTTGGTATCATACGATAGTGCAATTCTAGTGCAGTCCAATGGTACCCTAATTTCTTTAATCCATTTATATCGGGCGGAGAAATCGCGTTTTTCCCAAAAATATCCATTTTTTGCATTTTTTTCAAAATATTGCACATTATTTCGACCACTTCCGGTTTAAGGATTCTTGTCGAAATTGCTTTATTCGTTGGTATTGGACTATAACTTCATGTTCCAGAAGTTTCAGAAACGTCAATTCTGCCATAAAACGAAACCCGAGCTCACAAAATGGGAAGAAAATTCGAAAAAAATCGAAAAATAAAGGGCGATAACTCTGAATGAAACTTATATTACTGGAATCGCATGGACGTCAGGTATCCAAAAATATAGGTCAAATTTGAAAATTTTGAAAAATAACAAAAATTGTCTCGTAAACAACATGTTTTCAATTTTCGAACGCTAAAAGTCATAGACGAATGTTCGAAATCGAAAAATGTGAGATAGCCATTGTCTAAGAAAAGATTCATAGATTCCAAAAAGGTAATTTGTTTGAAAATGGATAAACAATTGACGAAACTATGGCCTATTTTCAATTTTTAGACAAAATACAAAGTTCGGTCACTTCCGGTATGCGCAGAAATTTCAAAAATATTTTATCAAGTAGCCACCACATGGTTTCCCGACAGAAAATCTAATTCCAGATCGATATCTGTTTTCGATCATGGTGATCTAGGCTCCCGCGGTAAATAATAATAATAACTAGACCTGCAAGCAGCACTGAACCGGCTTTCAGGAATCATACAGGAAGTTTATTATACCATAGCCGATCCATTGAGCTACCGAACTATACTTTAGATGTTTTGCTACAGTGAAACCTTCTATCATATATAAAAGTAATATGTGCTGGCGAAAAGACGGGCCAAAATTGTAAATTATCGCAAAATTACGTCACTTCCGGTGCCGAAATAAATTTTTATAGGGGAAAAATAAGTCGAAAATTCGTAACATACAAAATACAAACTTTGTTTTATACCTATCGGGCAATAAATAACTAACCTGTAACCCATCAACTGACATTAAGAAGGTAAAAAAATTAAAAGTGACCCTGGGAAAATTGGCTATTATTCGACAAGGGAACATGCTAGAAGCCTTTTCTTGATATCAATATGATGGTATTGATTCAATCTTACTGCCCATTAGAGTCAGACGTTATAAAGTTAATTGAATAATAAATATAAATCCCTTCAAAAAAATGTTTTGTTTTGAAGGCTAAAAATACGTTTTTTGCAAAAATTACATTACTTCCGGTGATATTGAAAATGTTAACTTAGTTCATCGAAGTCATAAATGGCATAAGGCATCAAATGGTAAAAATATTATAAAAATCGAATAATAATTGACACTTTTATAGACCAAAAACCTTGAAAAGTGACTTATAGAAGATCGCCTATTTCTCTGTAACCGTACACGTTAGAAACAATTTTGTGGCATCTGTATGGTCGTATGGCTTGATTCTATTCGTTGATGGGAATCAAATATCATAATTCTAAAAATATTATAAGGCAGACTCATTTGAATAAAATATTTGTTTTTTAGGTTAAAAATACAGTTTTTGCCCAAATGACGTCATTTCCGGTCACAATGAAAATGTAAAATTGGCTTGACCTAGTCCAAAATGGCATTAAGCATCAAATGGGGAAAAGAAATTGCAAATCGAATAATAATTCATTCTTTTATAGGCAAAATAACGCGAAAAGTGATGCATGCAAAATTGCATATTTCTCGGCAACTGTTCACATTACAAACTAATTTTCGCATGCATTCTCTTCGTCTGGATTATTGCTACGAGTTTATGAAAATTACAAATAAATATTTCAAAATATGAAGAGCTGAATGAATTGCAAACAACTGAATTTTACACTTTATTTTACATTTTATTCGAAATTGCCCGAAAATGAAATTGAAATTAAAAAGTCTGAGCTAAGGATATTGTGCACCTTTGCAGGGTGCATCATTTTAGTTATATCAGTTTTGAAAAAAATTAATATATGCTTTCAAAAAGTGGTACCGAACTGTCAAAATTGTAGTTTTTATTAATATTACGTCATTTCCGTTGCCGACAGAAAAATTTCACCGTAACAAAAAAAATTACAATTGGGACCACGGAGCTTATGAACTTTGTTTTATATAAATTGAACAATAAATAATTTTTCTGGGTACGAAAAACGAAATTAGCCGATGGCGGCTAATGCAAATTACCGAGACAATTTTTTTTCTCATTTCTGCTCAAGTAGGATGATATTTTAACCCAGTGTAAAATATCGTCAAAAAATATTCATAAATAAAAAAGGTTTTCGTAAAAAAAAATTTTTTTTTCAAAATATCGGACATTTTTTCGACTACTTCCGGTTTTACGATTGTTGTCGTGATAGCTTTACGAAGTTCTTTGGATACTTAACTTTCTGTACCAGAAGTGTCAGAAACATCTATTGAGTAGTTTTGGAAGAAAAGATAAAATAAAGAGCGTTTACAAAAATTTAACGATTTTTGAATTTTTTTCAAAGTTTGATGCTATTTTTGGACCACCTATATTATTTCAATGCTTTTCATTTTGGATTCACTATATAGACAATCGATAGGACTTTGAGTAAGAAAAGTTTGAGAAAAATCGTAGGCGTCGTTTTCGAGAAAAGGGCGTCTCAGAATGTTAAAAAATCGGAAAATACTGGATATTTGGCATACAATAATTTATTTCCTTGCCATCGAAATCGTATTATTTACATACCGTATGATGGTCCATTAATAGGCTATCCAACGACACTTTAGTTCTTTTGGTCCGCTATTACCTAAGGGAGAACTCAAGTTTTTCGCAAGTGCGACAATGTTTTTAACCTTTTTTTTTTATTTTTTGAATACTTCCGGTGTGGTTATTATTGTCGGAATAGTTTAAATAGCCGGTTTGGGTACTAAAATAGTCATAGGGCTCTGTAATGATATATTACATTTACTGATCAGATAAAATGCCACTGAGAAATCCTATGTCCAAAAGTGAGAAAAATGCAAAAAATTTAAAATATCGAAAATTAACTTTCAATAACTACATACATATTATACATCGTTAGAATCGTAATTAGGTCAGCTATCTGAAAATACAACCTTTTTTCGAAAATCTCTTAAAATAAAAAAATAGTAGAGCATTTTCCAAAATTTCACGATTTTTCGACTTTTTTCGATTTTCAGTCCGTTATTTCACCTATTCCAGATATTTCAAAGTCGTAATGGAATGTTTCGTACTTCAGACTACCACAAGGTCTCTCGATAGAGAGAGTTTCATAAAAATCGCTGGAGTAGTTTTCGAGATACAGGCGTCCAAAAATGCTAAAAATCAGAAAATACTTGATTTTCAGCGTGCCATATTTTGCTGCCTGTTCATAGTATCCGTATGAATTTGGTATCATACGATAGTGCAATCCCAGTGCAGTCCAATGGTACCCTAATTTCTTTAATCCATTTATATCGGGCGGAGAAATCGCGTTTTTCCCAAAAATATCCATTTTTTGCATTTTTTTCAAAATATTGCACATTATTTCGACCACTTCCGGTTTAAGGATTCTTGTCGAAATTGCTTTATTTGTTGGTATTGGACTATAACTTCATGTTCCAGAAGTTTCAGAAACGTCAATTCTGCCATAAAACGAAACCCGAGCTCACAAAAAGGGAAGAAAATTCGAAAAAAATCGAAAAACAAAGGGCGATAACTCTGAATAAAACTTATATCACTTGAATCGGATGGACTTCAGGTATCCAAAAATGTAGGTCAAATTTGAAAATTTTGAAAAATAACAAAAATTGTCTCGTAAGCAACATGTTTTCAATTTTCGAACGCTAAAAGTCATAGACGAATGTTCGAAATCGAAAAATGTGAGATAGCCATTGTCTAAGAAAAGATTCAGGGATTCCAAAAAGGTAATTTGTTTGAAAATGGATAAACAATTGACGAAACTATGGCCTATTTTAAATTTTTAGACAAAATACAAAGTTCGGTCACTTCCGGTATGCGCAGAAATTTCAAAAATATTTTATCAAGTAGCCACCACATGGTTTCCCGACAGAAAATCTAATTCCAGATCGATATCTGTTTTCGATCATGGTGATCTAGGCTCCCGCGGTAAATAATAATAATAATAACTAGACCTGCAAGCAGCACTGAACCGGCTTTCAGGAATCATACAAGAAGTTTATTATACCATAGCCGATCCATTGAGCTACCGAACTATACTTTAGATGTTTTGCTACAGTGAAACCTTCTATCATATATAAAAGTAATATGTGCTGGCGAAAAGACGGGCCAAAATTGTAAATTATCGCAAAATTACGTCACTTCCGGTGCCGAAAGAAATTTTTATAGGGGAAAAATAAGTCGAAAATTCGTAACATACAAAATACAAACTTTGTTTTATACGTATTGGGCAATAAATAACTAACCTGTAACCCATCAACTGAAATTAAGAAGGTAAAAAAATTAAAAGTGACCCTGGGAAAATTGGCTATTATTCGACAAGGGAACATGCTAGAAGCCTTTTCTTGATATCGATATGATGGTATTGATTCAATCTTACTGCCCATTAGAGTCAGACGTTATAAAGTTAATTGAATAATAAATATAAATCCCTTCAAAAAATGTTTTGTTTTGAAGGCTAAAAATACGTTTTTTGCAAAAATTACATTACTTCCGGTGATATTGAAAATGTTAACTTAGTTCATTGAAGTCATAAATGGCATAAGGCATCAAATGGTAAAAATATTATAAAAATCGAATAATAATTGACACTTTTATAGACCAAAAACCTTGAAAAGTGACTTATAGAAGATCGCCTATTTCTCTGTAACCGTACAAGTTAGAAACCATTTTGTGGCATCTGTATGGTCGTATGGCTTGATTCTATTCGTTGATGGGAATAAAATATCATAATTCTAAAAATATTATAAGGCAGACTCATTTGAATAAAATATTTGTTTTTTAGGTTAAAAATACAGTTTTTGCCCAAATGACGTCATTTCCGGTCACAATGAAAATGTAAAATTGGCTTGACCTAGTCCAAAATGGCATTAAGCATCAAATGGGGAAAAAAAATTGCAAATCGAATAATAATTCATTCTTTTATAGGCAAAATAACGTGAAAAGTGATGCATGCAAAATTGCATATTTCTCGGCAACTGTTCACATTACAAACTAATTTTCGCATGCATTCTCTTCGTCTGGATTATTGCTACGAGTTTATGAAAATTACAAATAAATATTTCAAAATATGAAGAGCTGAATGAATTGCAAACAACTGAATTTTACACTTTATTTTACATTTTATTTGAAATTGCCCGAAAATGAAATTGAAATTAAAAAGTCTGAGCTAAGGATATTGTGCACCTTTGCAGGGTGCATCATTTTAGTTATATCAGTTTTGAAAAAAATTAATATATGCTTTCAAAAAGTGGTAACGAACTGTCAAAATTGTAGTTTTTATTAATATTACGTCATTTCCGTTGCCGACAGAAAAATCTCACCGTAACAAAAAAAATTACAATTGGGACCACGGAGCTTATTAACTTTGTTTTATATAAATTGAACAATAAATAATTTTTCTGGGTACGAAAAACTAAATTAGCCGATGGCGGCTAATGCAAATTACCGAGACAATTTTTTTTCTCATTTCTGCTCAAGTAGGATGATATTTTAACCCAGTGTAAAATATCGTCAAAAAATATTCATAAATAAAAAAGGTTTTCGTAAAAAAAATATTTTTTTTAAAATATCGGACATTTTTTCGACTACTTCCGGTTTTACGATTGTTGTCGTGATAGCTTTACGATGTTCTTTGGATACTTAACTTTCTGTACCAGAAGTGTCAGAAACATCTATTGAGTAGTTTTGTAAGAAAAGATAAAATAAAGAGCGTTTACAAAAATTTAACGATTTTTGATTTTTTTTCAAAGTTTGATGCTATTTTTGGACCACCTATATTATTTCAATGCTTTTCATTTTGGATTCACTATATAGACAATCGATAGGACTTTGAGTAAGAAAAGTTTGAGAAAAATCGTAGGCGTCGTTTTCGAGAAAAGGGCGTCTCAGAATGTTAAAAAATCGGAAAATACTGGATATTTGGCATACAATAATTTATTTCCTTGCCATCGAAATCGTATTATTTACATACCGTATGATGGTCCATTAATAGGCTATCCAACGACACTTTAGTTCTTTTAGTCCGCTATTACCTTAGGTAGAAATCAAGTTTTTCGCAAGTGCGACAATGTTTTTAACCTTTTTTTTTTATTTTTTGAATACTTCCGGTATGGTTATTATTGTCGGAATAGTTTAAATAGCCGGTTTGGGTACTAAAATAGTCATAGGGCTCTGTAATGATATATTACATTTACTGATCAGATAAAATGCCACTGAGAAATCCTATGTCCAAAAGTGAGAAAAATGCAAAAAATTTAAAATATCGAAAATTAACTTTCAATAACTACATACATATTATACATCGTTAGAATCGTAATTAGGTCAGCTATCTGAAAATACAATCTTTTTTCAAAAATCTCTTAAAATAAAAAAATAGTAGAGCATTTTCCAAAATTTCACGATTTTTCGACATTTTTCGATTTTCAGTCCGTTATTTCACCTATTCCAGATATTTCAAAGTCGTGATGGAATGTTTCGTACTTCAGACTACCACAAGGTCTCTCGATAGAGAAAGTTTCATAAAAATCGCTGGAGTAGTTTTCGAGATACAGGCGTCCAAAAATGCTAAAAATCAGAAAATACTTGATTTTCAGCGTGCCATATTTTGCTGCCTGTTCATAGTATCCGTATGAATTTAGTATCATACGATAGTGCAATCCCAGTGCAGTCCAATGGTACCCTAATGTCTTTAATCCATTTATATCGGGCGGAGAAATCGCGTTTTTCCCAAAAATATCCATTTTTTGCATTTTTTTCAAAATATTGCACATTATTTCGACCACTTCCAGTTTAAGGATTCTTGTCGAAATTGCTTTATTTGTTGGTATTGGACTATAACTTCATGTTCCAGAAGTTTCAGAAACGTCAATTCTGCCATAAAACGAAACCCGAGCTCACAAAATGGGAAGAAAATTCGAAAAAAATCGAAAAATAAAGGGCGATAACTCTGAATGAAACTTATATTACTGGAATTGCATGGATTTCAGGTATCCAAAAATATAGGTCAAATTTGAAAATTTTGAAAAATAACAAAAATTATCTCGTAAGCAACATGTTTTCAATTTTCGAACGCTAAAAGTCATAGACGAATGTTCGAAATCGAAAAATGTGAGATAGCCATTGTCTAAGAAAAGATTCAGGGATTCCAAAAAGGTAATTTGTTTGAAAATGGATAAAGAATTGACGAAACTATGGCCTATTTTCAATTTTTAGACAAAATACAAAGTTCGGTCACTTCCGGTATGCGCAGAAATTTCAAAAATATTTTATCAAGTAGCCACCACATGGTTTCCTGACAGAAAATCTAATTCCAGATCGATATATGTTTTCGATCATGGTGATCTAGGCTCCCGCGGTAAATAATAATAATAATAATAACTAGACCTGCAAGCAGCACTGAACCGGCTTTCAGGAATCATACAGGAAGTTTATTATACCATAGCCGATCCATTGAGCTACCGAACTATACTTTAGATGTTTTGCTACAGTGAAACCTTCTATCATATATAAAAGTAATAATGTGCTGGCGAAAAGACGGGCCAAAATTGTAAATTATCGCAAAATTACGTCACTTCCGGTGCAAAAGAAATTTTTATAGGGGAAAAATAAGTCAAAAATTCGTAACATACAAAATACAAACTTTGTTTTATACGTATCGGGCAATAAATAACTAACCTGTAACCCATCAACTGAAATTAAGAAGGTAAAAAAATTAAAAGTGACCCTGGGAAAATTGGCTATTATTCGACAAGGGAACATGCTAGAAGCCTTTTCTTGATATCGATATGATGGTATTGATTCAATCTTACTGCCCATTAGAGTCAGACGTTATAAAGTTAATTGAATAATAAATATAAATCCCTTCAAAAAAATGTTTTGTTTTGAAGGCTAAAAATACGTTTTTTGCAAAAATTACATTACTTCCGGTGATATTGAAAATGTTAACTTAGTTCATTGAAGTCATAAATGGCATAAGGCATCAAATGGTAAAAATATTATAAAAATCGAATAATAATTGACACTTTTATAAACCAAAAACCTTGAAAAGTGAATTATAGAAGATCGCCTATTTCTCTGTAACCGTACAAGTTAGAAACCATTTTGTGGCATCTGTATGGTCGTATGGCTTGATTCTATTCGTTGATGGGAATCAAATATCATAATTCTAAAAATATTATAAGGCAGACTCATTTGAATAAAATATTTGTTTTTTAGGTTAAAAATACAGTTTTTGACCAAATGACGTCATTCCGGTCACAGTGAAAATGTATAATTGGCTTGACCTAGTCCAAATTGGCATTAGGCATTAAATGGAAAAAAATATTGCAGATCGAATAATAATTCACTCTTTTATAGGCAAAATAACGTGAAAAGTGATGCATGCAAAATTGCATATTTCTCGGCAACTGCTCATATTACAAACTAATTTTCGCATACATTCTCTTCATCTGGATTAATGCTACGAGATTATGAAAATAACAAATAAATATTTCAAAATATGAAGACGCTGAAAGAATTGTAAACAACTGAATTTTACACTTTATTTTACATTTTATTCGAAATTGCCTGAAAATGAAATTGAAATTAAAAAATCTGAGCTAAGGATTTTGTGCACCTTTTCAAGGTGCATCCTTTTAGTTATATCAGTTTTGAAAAAAAATAATATTTGCTTTCAAAAAGTGGTACCGAACTGTCAAAATTGTAGTTTTTGTTAATATTACGTCACTTCCGTTGCCGTCAGAAAAATTTCACCGTAACAAAAAAAATTACCATTGGGACCACGGAGCATATGAACTTTGTTTTATACAAATCAAACAATAAATAATTTTTCTGGGTACGAAAAACTATATTAGCCGATGGCGGCTAACGCAAATTACCGAGACAATTTTTTTTCTCATTTTTGCTCAAGTAGGATGATATTTTAACCCTGTGTAAAATACCATCAAAAAATATTCATAAATAAAAAAGGTTTTCGTAAAGAGATAAATTATTTTCAAAATATCGGACATGTTTTCGACTACTTCCGGTTTAACGATCGTTGTCGTGATAGCTTTATTAACTTCTTTGGATACTTAACTTTCTGTACCAGAAGTGTCAGAAACATCCATTAAGTAGTTTTGGAAAAAAAGATAAATTAAAGAGCGTTTACAAAAATTTAACGATTTTTCAATTTTTTTCAAAGTTTGATGCCATTTTTGGACCACCTATTTTATTTCAATGGTTTTCATTTTGGATTCACTATATAGACAACCGATAGGACTTTGAGTAAGAAAAGTTTAAGAAAAATCGTAGGCGTCGTTTTCGAGAAAAGGGCGTCTCAGAATGTTAAAAAATCGGAAAATACTAGATTTTTGGCATGCAATAATTTATTTCCTTACCATGGAAATCATATTATTGAGATACCATATGATGGTCCATTAATAGTTCTATCCAGCGACACTTTAGTTCTTTTGGTCCGCTATTACCTAAGGGAGAAATCATGTTTTTCGCAAGTGCGACAATATTTTTAACTTTTTTTTTTATTTTTTGAATACTTCCGGTATGGTTATTATTTTCGGAATAGTTTTAATAGCCAGTTTGGGCACTAAAATAGCCACAGGGCTCTGTAATGATATATTACATTATCTGATCAGATAAAATGCCCCTGAGAAATCCTACGTTCAAAAGTGCCAAAAATGCAAAAAATTTAAAATATCGAAAATTAAATTTCAATAATTACATACATATTATACACCGTTAGAATCGTAATTATGTCAGCTACCTGAATATACAACCTTTTTTTAAAAATCTCTTAAAATAAAAAAATAGTAGAGCATTTTCCAAAATTTCACGATTTTTCGACTTTTTTCGATTTTCAGTCCCTTTTTTATCCTATTCCAGACATTTCAAAGGCTTATTGGATGGCTTCATGCAAAAGACTTCCAAAAGGATTCTCGATAGAAAAAATTTAAAAAAAATTGTAGGTTAAGTTTTCGAGATACAGGCGTCCAAAAACGCTCCAAATCAGAAAATACTTGATTTTCAGCGTGCCATATTTTGCTGCCTGATCATAGAATCCGTATGAATTGGGTATCATACGATAGTACAATCCTAGTGCAGTCCAATGGTACCCTAATTTCTTTAATCCATTGATATCGGGCGGAGAAATCGCGTTTTTCCCCAAAATATCCATTTTTTGCATTTTTTTCAAAATATTGCCCATTATTTCGACCACTTCCGGTTTAAGGATTCTTGTCGAAATTGCTTTATAAGTTGGTATTGGACTATAACTTCATGTTCCAGAAGTTTCAGAAACGTCAATTCTGCCATAAACCGAAACCCGAGCTCACAAAATGGGAAGAAAATTCGAAAAAATTCGAAAAATAAAGGGCGATAACTCTGAATGAAACTTATATTACTGGAATCGGATGGACTTCAGGTATCCAAAAATGTAGGTCAAATTTGAAAAATTTTAAAAATAACAAAAATTGTCTCGTAAACAACATCTTTTCAATTTTCAAACGATAAAAGTCATAGACGAATGTTCGAAATTGAAAAATGTGAGATAGCCATTGTCTCAGAAAAGATTCAGGGATTCCAAAAATGTAATTTGTTTGAAAATGGATAAAGAATTGGCGAAACTATGGCCAATTTTCAATTTTTAGACAACGTACAAAGTTCGGTCACTTCCGGTATGCGCAGAAATTTCGAAAATATTTTATCAAGTAGCCACCACATGGTTTCCCAATAGAAAATCTAATTCCAGATCGATATCTGTTTCGATCATAGAGATCTAGGCCCTCGCGGTAAATAATAATAATAATAATAATTTTAGTAATCTCAATAGGCTTTCAGACGAAAGTCTGAAAGCCTAATAACTAGATCTGCTACTGTCCCATGCAGATATGAAAGCTTTCATATTCATGGTCACGTGTCATTGATTGTATCAAGTATCCTAAATAAAAGGATAAGAAGAAAAAATTATCAAAATTGGTCAAAAACTCGCGAAGTTACAAATCTAAATATAGTATGAAACATTGCACCCAGTCATAACAATAATCTGAAATCAGCCGTGGGAGGAAACCGAAGGACACGGAGAAAACCCACGAGGTTGGACACCATACTCCATGTCACGTGCAACCTGGAAATCGAAACGATGCCGGTTGACTCAATGACAGACGTTACGATACAGCGCGCACATGCTAACCATACAGCCATTCAGGCTCCCTAAAATCGATAAATTGCTGACTTATAGCAAGAAACATTTCAACCGGGCATTTCAATCGAAACAACGCCAGTTGACTCAATGACAGACGTTACGATACAGTGCGCAGGTGCTAACCATTTAGCCTCGCAACCTCCCTAAATTTGGCAAATTGCTGACCTACAAGGAGAAACATTTCAACCGGGCGGAATTTTCTATTTTAACAGTTTAATTTGCACGGTACCTTTAATTATCAACCGAATATTACAAAACTTTTAAAAATAAGCCCCCCCCCCCCTGACCAGCTTAATTGTTCGCAATAAACGTTTGCCCCCTAAAATGAGCAAATTGGTGACTTTAATGTGAGAAACATTACTACCGGGCGAAATTTTCTGTTTTATCACTTTTACAGTACAGTACAACCGATTATTACAAAACTTTAAAAATAAAAGAGAAAGAGATAAATGCGGCTTAACCTCCATTCGACACAAACTAACATATAGATGGGACGAAAAACCAAGGTCCGGTGTACACATTGGAGTGCACGTAAAATATCCCTAAGCAGTTGGAATTCGATACTGTTGAATAAGCTCTATACGATGACTATGCAAACCATTATTAATCGATGAAGGTGTTAAAATGTACACAATATAAACAGTATTAATCTAAATCAATAATTATTTAGTTTTAAAATAGAAAACAAATAATTATATCAAATCAAACCTATTCAATTTCAATTAATATGAGGACTGGCTGCAAAGTTCTAAGCCTATGTGTGCAAGACCTATATATTGTTGATGTTTCCTTTTATTTTTCTATATAGTTTCCATCAAAGCTCAATTTTTTCATCAGTTATTTACGGTGATTTTGGATTCGCAAAACGTTTTGAAAATATATTGATTCCAAGGCCACCACCCATTTTTGAAAGGAGGCTAACCAGAAAAGTAAAATAGATCACAAAATCACGAAGTAACACAGCTGTCAAGGTCAATTTTTTCATCAGTTGTTTTCGGTGATTTTGGATTCGCAAAACGTTTTGAAAATATATTGATTCCAAGGCCACCACCCATTTTTGAAAGGAGGCTAACCAGAAATGTATTGATTTCCCAGATTTGAGACAAAATCGCGAAACTGCGATCCATTTGATTATTTTCAAGCTGTTAATCGGAGTTATTCACGCGAAAACTACTTTGTCGGCACGGAAAACATCAAAGGCGAAATTTGAAATTTTGAAATTTGCAAATACCAAAAATTCGACAATGAGCTAGGCTATCCCCAAATGTATTAATTTCAAAGATAAGAAACGAATTCAACAAACTACGGTCTGTTCTGATAATTTACATGCCCGTTAATGTCCATTTTTCACTATTTCTGATATTCAATTCAATATGGTGACTATCCATTGACTTAAATCAAAATTCTACTGCCAACATTTTATAGCCATCCCTTCAAGGATTCAGAAAATATAACCCCCGTGTCTGTATGTAAAATAGCAAAATGGCGTTTGAGGTTTTTACATTTCAAGATGGTGGCACTTCCGGATTGAGCTACAAACTCCATTTTTTGTGTACTAATCAGTGGTCTCGTAGCTAGTACCTAAAAAAAAAATTCAAGATGATTTGACCTATATTTCGTCGATTTTTTTGAAAATTTCGATCCTCAATTTCTCCAAGGGGAGATAATTTAGAAAATTTCCAAAGTATTTTTTCAAGTCGCATCATGAAGGTTTACTTACATATTAAATTTCATGAAAATCGTAAAACTACTAAAGAAGTTGTCGAGTTGGTCTAAACTTCCGGTTCGAAATCACAGCGACGAATTTTCGAAATTCGAAAATCCGAAATTGCAGATTTGAAGTAAATGTCTCAAAGTACTCATAGAAAAAAGAATTAATTAAATAGGTCAAATAGTCACAAAGTTACAGCATTGTAGGTCAAAAGCATTCGTTCGTAAAATTCGGTGATTTTGGATTCGAAAAACGTTTTGAAAATATATTTAATCAAGGTTCGCACCCCATTTTTGGGGGGGTAGGTCAAAGTTTTAGAAAGATCCTATGGTTAGATTCTAAAAAATATCCCTAAGCAGTTGGAATTCGATACTGTTGAATAAGCTGTATACGATGACTAAATGTGTAGATTGTAGTCACCCACACTGCATGTGTCGCTTAACAATGAAAGGATGCCGTTTTCAATGTTCGATCCTTTTGTTCTTCTACTCCTGATATGTTGGATTGTTGATCGATGGTTTTATATGAAAGACTACCAATAAGACTCTTTGTAGAAGAAGTTCCCAAAAAATATTAAGTTGACTTTACGAGAAAGACCTCTAAACATGCTCCAAATTGTAAAAATACGACTTTTTGGATTTTCAATCTCTTTTTTTCGCCTATCCCTGATATTTAAAATAAATGATACAATGATTTCACACAACAGGCTAGCTATTGGACTCTCTATTGACAAAAGTTTCACAGCCCTCCCTTCATTATAACCGAAGTTATCGTGCCCTAAAGAATCAACAAATCAGCATGCCCATCTCTGCTTACATTTGGCAGAAAATGCTCATCTTTGGACTCAATCATGACATTGTCCTAGTGAACGTCTACACCAAGTTTGAACATTCTAGCTCAATTAGAAGGAGAGTTATTGTGTTTCAAAGTCTCGGCCCTTCAAATTGCTACTACTTTTCATTTTCAATTCAAAATGGTGACCATCACGTGACCGAAATCAAAATTCTGCTCCCTATGATTTTTGGGCCATCCTTCAAGGATTCAGAAAATATAACTCCCGTGTCTGTAAGTAAAATAGCAAAAAAGCCTTAGGGATTTTTCATGTTTCAAGATGGTGGCACTTCCGGTTCGATCGACAAACTCCATATTTTGTGTAGGAATCAGTAATTACTTGTCGAGTATCGAAAATTTTTTTTAGGTCATTCTGACCTATATTTCGACGATTTTTTTGAAAACTTTGATCCTTAATTTCACCAAGGGGAGATAATTTAGAAAATTTCTAATTATATTTTTGAAGTCACATCGGTAAGATCTACTTGTATACTAAATTTCATGAAAATCGTACAACTATTAAAGAAGTTGTCAAATTGGTCTAAACTTCCGGTTCGAAATCACAGCGACGAATTTTCGAAATACGAAAATGTGAAACTGCAGATGAAAACGATTTTTTTCAAGGTATTCAAAGAAAAAAGAATTAGTAAAATCGGTCAAAAAATAACAAAGATACGACTATGCATTGTCAGTTTTTTCGTTCGTAAAATTCGGTGATTTCGGATTCGTAAAACGTTTTGAAAATACATTTAATCAAGGTTCGCACCCCATTTTTGGGGGGGTAGGTCAAAATTTCAGAAAGATCCTATGGATAGATTCTGAGAAATCCGATTTGCAGAAAACACACAAAAAAAAAAATAATAATAATAATAACTTTAACAGAAACAATAAGCTTTCATATGTAATACATATGAAAGCTTAATAATTTTAATAATCTCAATAGGCTTTCAGACGAAAGTCTGAAAGCCTAACTAGACCTGCAAGCAGCACTGAACCGGCTTTCAGGAATCATACAGGAAGTTTATTATACCATAGCCGATCCATTGAGCTACCAAACTATACTTGAGTTGTTTTGCTTCAGTGACACCCTCTATCATATGTAAAAGTAATATTTGCTGGCTAAAAGACCGGTCAAAATTGTAAATTATGGCAAAAGTATGTCACTTCCGGTGCCGAAAGAAATTTTTATAGATGAAAAATAAGTCGAAAATTCGCAACATACAAAATACAAACTTTTTTTATAAATATCGGACAATAAATAATTAACCTATAACCCATAAACTGAAATTAAGAAGGTAAAAAACTGAAAAGTGACCCTCGGAAAATTGGTTATTATTCGGCAAGGGAACATGCTAGAAGATTTTTCTTGATATCAATATGATGGTATTGATTCAGTCTTACTGCCCATTAGAGTCAGACGTTGTAAAGTTATACGAATAATAAATATAAATCCCTTCAAAAAAATGTTTGTTTTAAAGGCTAAAAATACGTTTTTTGCAAAAATTACATTACTTCCGGTGATATTGAAAATTTTAACTTGGTTCATAGAAGTCATAAATAGCATAAGGCATGAAATGGTAAATAAATTGTAAAAATCGAATAATAATTGACAGTTTTACAGACCAAAAACCTTGAAAAGTGACTTATAGAAGATCGCCTATTTCTCTGTAACCGTACAAGTTAGAAACCATTTTGTGGTATCTGTATGGTCGTATGGCTTCATTTTATTCGTTGATGGGAATCAAATATCATAATTTTAAAAATATTATAAGGCAGACTCATTTGAATAAAATATTTGTTTTTTAGGTTAAAAATACAGTTTTTGCCCAAATGACGTCATTTCCGGTCACAGTGAAAATGTAAAATTGGCTTGACCTAGTCCAAATTGGCATTAGGCATCAAATGGAAAAAAAATATTGCAAATCGAATAATAATTAACTCTTTTATAGGCAAAATAACGTGAAAAGTGATGCATGCAAAATTGCATATTTCTCGGCAACTGCTCATATTACAAACTAATTTTCGCATACATTCTCTTCGTCTGGATTATTGCTACGAGTTTATGAAAATTACAAATAAATATTTCAAAATATGAAGACGCTGAATGAATTGTAAATAACTGAATTTTACACTTTATTTTACATTTTATTCGAAATTGCCCGAAAATGAAGTTGAAATTAAAAAATATGAGCTAAGGTTTTTGTGCACCTTTGCAGGGTGCATCCTTTTAGTTATATCAGTTTTGAAAAAAAATAATATTTGCTTTCAAAAAGTGGTACCGAACTGTCAAAATTGTAGTTTTTGTTAATATTACGTCACTTCCGTTGCCGACAGAAAAATTTCACCGTAACAAAAAAAATTACAATTGGGACCATGGTGCATATGAACTTTGTTTTATACAAATCGAACAATAAATAATTTTTCTGGGTACGAAAAACTAAATTAGCCGATGGCGGCTAACGCAAATTACCGAGACAATTTTTTTTCTCATTTCTGCTCAAGTACGATGATATTTTAACCCTGTGTAAAATATCATCAAAAAATATTCATAAATAAAAAAGGTTTTCGTAAAAAAAATATTTTTTTTCGAAATATCGGACATTTTTTCGACTACTTCCGGTTTTACGATCGTTGTTGTGATAGCTTTACGAAGTCCTTTGGATACTTAACTTTCTGTACCAAAAGTGTCAGAAACATCCATTGAGTAGTTTTAGAAAAAAAGATAAATTAAAGAGCGTTTCAAAAAATTTAACGATTTTTCAATTTTTTTCAAAGTTTGAGGCCATTTTTCGACCACTTATATTATTTCAATGCTTTTCATTTTGGATTCCCTATATAGACAACTAACAGGACTTTGAGTAAGAAAAGTTTAAGAAAAATCGTAGGCGTCGTTTTCGAGAAAAGGGCGTCTCAGAATGTTAAAAAATTGGAAAATACTAGATTTTTGGCATACAATAATTTATTTCCTTACCATCGAAATCGTATTATTTAGATACCATATGATGGTCCATTAATAGGGCTATCCAGCGACACTTTAGTTCTTTTGGTCCGCTATTACCTAAGGGAGAAATCAAGTTTTTCGCAAGTGCGACAATGTTTTTACTCTTTTTTTCATTTTTTGAATACTTCCGGTATGGTTATTATTGTCGGAATAGTTCTAATAGCCGGTTTGGGCACTAAAATAGCCACAGGGCTCTGTAATGATATATTACATTATCTGATCAGATAAAATGCCCCTGAGAAATCCTATGTTCAAAAGTGCCAAAAATGCAAAAAATTTAAAATATCGAAAATTAAATTTTAATAATTACATACATATTATACATCGTTAGAATCGTAATTAGGTCAGCTATCTGAATATACAACCTTTTTTTAAAAATCTCTTAAAATAAAAAAAATAGTAGAGCATTTTCCAAAATTTCACGATTTTTCGACTTTTTTCGATTTTCAGTCCCTTTTTTATCCTATTCCAGACATTTCAAAGTCCTATTGGATGGCTTCATGCCAAATACCTCCAAAAGGACTCTCGATAGAAAAAAAATAAAAAAAATTGTAGGTTAAGTTTTCGAGATACAGGCATCCAAAAACGCTCCAAATCAGAAAATACTTGATTTTCAGCGTGCCATATTTTGTTACCTTTTCATAGTATCTGTATGATTTGGGTATCATACGATAGTCCATTCTTCATGCAACCCAACGATACCTTAATCCCTTTAATCCGTTGATATCGGGCGAAGAAATCACGTTTTTCCCAAAACCACCCATTTTTTTCGTTTTTTTGCAAATTTTGCACATTATTTCGACCACTTCCGGTTTAAGGAGTCTTGTCGAAATTGCTTTACCTGTTGATATTGGACTTTAACTTCATGTTCCAGAAGTTTCAGAAACGTCAATTCTGCCATAAAACGAAACCCGAGCTCACAAAATGGGAAGAAAATTCGAAAAAAATCGAAAAATAAAGGGCGATAACTCTGAATGAAACTTATATTACTGGAATCGGATGGACTTCAGGTATCCAAAAATGTAGGTCAAATTTGAAAATTTTGAAAAATAACAAAAATTGTCTCGTAAACAACATGTGTTCAATTTTCGAACTATAAAAGTCATAGACGAATGTTCGAAATTGAAAAATGTGAGATAGCCATTTTCTCAGAAAAGATCCAGGGATTCCAAAAATGTAATTTGTTTGAAAATGGATAAAGAATTGACGAAACTATAGCCGATTTTCAATTTTTAGAGAAAGTACAATGTTCGGTCACTTCCGGTATGCGCAGAAATTTCAAAAATATTTTATCAAGTAGCCACCACATGGTTTCCCAATAGAAAAGCTAATTCCAGATCGATATCTGTTTTCGATCATGGAGATCTAGGCCCTCGCGGTAAATAATAATAATAATAATAATAACTAGACCTGCAAGCAGCACTGAACCGGCTTTCAGGAATCATACAGGAAGTTCATTATACCCTAACCGATCCATTGAGCTACCAAACTATACTTTAATTGTTTTGCTTCAGTGACACCTTCTATCATATGTAAAAGTAATATTTGCTGGCGAAAAGACCGATCAAAATTGTAAATTATGGCAAAATTACGTCACTTCCGGTGCCGAAAGAAATTTTTATAGGTGAAAAATAAGTCGAAAATTCGCAACATACAAAATACAAACTTTGTTTTATACATATCGGGCAATAAATAATCAACCTATAACCCATAAACTGAAATTAAGAAGGTATAAAACTT
This sequence comes from Patella depressa, assembly GCA_948474765.1. Taxonomy (NCBI): domain Eukaryota; kingdom Metazoa; phylum Mollusca; class Gastropoda; family Patellidae; genus Patella; species Patella depressa. Next base: position 33,287,417 of record OX419717.1, on the reverse strand, counting down.
AAAAGTGACACTGGGAAAATTGGCTATTATTCGACAAGGGAACATGCTAGAAGCCTTTTCTTGATATCAATATGATGGTATTGATTCAATCTTACTGCCCATTAGAGTCAGACGTTATAAAGTTAAACGAATAATAAATATAAATCCCTTCAAAAAAATGTTTGTTTTGAGGGCTAAAAATATGTTTTTTGCAAAAATTACATTACTTCCGGAGATATTGAAAATGTTAATTTAGTTCATAGAAGTCATAAATGGCATAAGGCATCAAATGGTAAAAAAATGATAAAAATCGAATAATAATTGACACTTTTATAGACCAAAAACCTTGAAAAGTGACTTATAGAAGATCGCCTATTTCTCTGTAACCGTACAAGTTAGAAACCATTTTGTGGTATCCGTATGGTCGTATGGCTTCATTCTATTCGTTGATGGGAATCAAATATCATAATTTCAAGAATATTATAAGGCAGACTCATTTGAATAAAATATTTGTTTTTTAAGTTAAAAATACAGTTTTTGCCCAAATGACGTCATTTCCGGTCACAGTGAAAATGTAAAATTGGCTTGACCTAGTCCAAATTGGCATTAAGCATCAAATGGAAAAAAATATTGCAAATCGAATAATAATTCACTCTTTTATAGGCAAAATAACGTGAAAAGTGATGCATGCAAAATTGCATATTTCTCGGCAACTGCTCATATTACAAACTAATTTGCGCATACATTCTCTTCGTCTGGATTATTGCTACGAGTTTATGAAAATTACAAATAAATATTTCAAAATATGAAGACGCTGAATGAATTGTAAATAACTGAATTTTACACTTTATTTTACATTTTATTCGAAATTGCCCGAAAATGAAATTGAAATTAAAAAATCTGAGCTAAGGATTTTGTGCACCTTTGCAGGGTGCATCCTTTTAGTTATATCAGTTTTGAAAAAAAATAATATTTGCTTTCAAAAAGTGGTACTGAACGGTCAAAATTGTAGTTTTTGTTAATATTACGTCACTTCCGTTGCCGCCAGAAAAATTTCACCGTAACAAAAAAAATTACAATTGGGACCACGGAGCATATGAACTTTGTTTTATACAAATCGAACAATAAATAATTTTTCTGGGTACAAAAAACTAAATTAGCCGATGGCGGCTAACGCAAATTACCGAGACAATTTTTTTTCTCATTTCTGCTCAAGTAGGATGATATTTTTAACCCTGTGTAAAATATAATCAAAAAATATTCATAAATAAAAAAGGTTTTCGTAAAAAAATTAATTTTTTTCAAAATATCGGACATTTTTTCGACTACTTCCGGTTTTACGATCGTTGTCGTGATAGCTTTACGAAGTTCTTTGGATAATTAACTTTCTGTACCAGAAGTGTCAGAAACATCCATTGAGTAGTTTTGGAAAAAAAGATAAAGTGCGTTTCCAAAAATTTAACGATTTTTCAATTTTTTTCAAAGTTTGAGGCCATTTTTGGACCATTTATATTATTTCAATGCTTTTCATTTTGGATTCACTATATAGACAACCGATAGGACTTTGAGTAAGAAAAGTTTAAGAAAAATCTGCGGCGTCGTTTTCGAGAAAAGGGCGTCCCAGAATGTTAAAAAATCGGAAAATACTAGATTTTTGTTATACAATAATTTATTTCCTTACCATCGAAATCGTATTATTTAGATACCATATGATGGTCCATTAATAGGGCTATCCAGCGACACTTTAGTTCTTTTGGTCCGCTATTACCTAAGGGAGAAATCAAGTTTCTCGCAAGTGCGACAATGTTTTTAACCTTTTTTTTCATTTTTTTAATACTTCTGGTATGGTTATTATTGTCGGAATAGTTTTAATAGCCGGTTTGGGCACTAAAATATCCACGGGGCTCTGTAATGATATATTACATTATCTGATCAGATAAAATGCCTCTGAGAAATCCTATGTTCAAAAGTGCCAAAAATGCAAAAAATTTAAAATATCGAAAATTAAATTTCAATAACTACATACATATTATACATCGTTAGAATCGTAATTAGGTCAGCTATCTGAATATACAACCTTTTTTTGAAAATCTCTTCAAATAAAAAAATAGTAGAGCATTTTCCAAAATTTCACGATTTTTCGACTTTTTTTGATTTTCAGTCCGTTATTTCACCTATTCCAGACATTTCAAAGTCGTAATGGAATGTTTCGTACTTCAGACTACCACAAGGTCTCTCGATAGAGAAAGTTTCATAAAAATCGCTGGAGTAGTTTTCGAGATACAGGCGTCCAAAAATGCTAAAAATCAGAAAATACTTGATTTTCAGCGTGCAATATTTTGCTGCCTGTTCATAGTATCCGTATGAATTTGGTATCATACGATAGTGAAATCCCAGTGCAGTCTAATGGTACCCTAATTTCTTTAATCCATTTATATCGGACGGAGAAATCGCGTTTTCCCCCAAAATACCCATTTTTTGCATTATTTTCAAAATATCCGACATTATTTCGACCACTTCCGGTGTACAGATTATTGTTGAAATTGCTTTATTCCTTGCAATGGTCATTTGGCTTCATGCCTCGGAAATTTCAGAAACGTCAATTTGGCCATAAAACGGAACCCGAGCTCACAAAATGGGTAGAAAATTCGAAAAAAATCGAAAAATAAAGGGCGATAACTCTGAATGAAACTTATATTACTGGAATCGGATGGACTTCAGGTATCCAAAAATGTAGGTCAAATTTCAAAATTTTGAAAAATAACAAAAATTGTCTCGCAAACAACATGTTTTCAATTTTCGAACGATAAAAGTCATAGACGAATGTTCGAAATTGAAAAATGTGAGATAGCCATTGTCTCAGAAAAGATTCAGGGATTCCAAAAATGTAATTTGTTTGAAAATGGATAAAGAATTGACGAAACTATGGCCGATTTTCAATTTTTAGACAACGTGCAAAGTTCGGTCACTTCCGGTATGCGCAGAAATTTCAAAAATATTTTATCAAGTAGCCACCACATGGTTTCCCAATAGAAAATCTAATTCCAGGTCGATATCTGTTTTCGATCATGGAGATCTAGGCCCCCGCGGTAAATAATAATAATAATAACTAGACCTGCAAGCAGCACTGAACCGGCTTTCAGGAATCATACAGAAAGTTTATTATACCATAGCCGATCCATTGAGCTACCAAACTATACTTTAGTTGTTTTGCTTCAGTGGCACCCTCTACCATATGTTAAAGTAATATTTGCTGGCGAAAAGACCGGTCAAAATGGTAAATTATGGCAAAATACGTCACTTCCGGTGCCGAAAGACATTTTTATAGGTGAAAAATAAGTCGAAAATTCGCAACATACAAAATACAAACTTTGTTTTATCATATCGGGCAATAAATAATTAACCTATAATCCATAAACTGAAATTAAGAAGGTAAAAAACTTAAAAGTGACCCTGGGAAAATTGGCTACTATTCGACAAGGGAACATGCTAGAAGCCTTTTCTTGATATCAATATGATGGTATTGATTCAATCTTACTGCCTATTGGAATCAAACATTATAAAGTTAAACGAATGATAAATATAAATCCCTTCAAAAAAATGTTTGTTTTGAAGGCTAAAAATACGTTTTTTGCAAAAATTACATTACTTCCGGTGATATTGAAAATGTTAATTTAGTTCATAGAAGTCATAAATGGCATAAGGCATCAAATGGTAAAAAAATTATTAAAATCGTATAATAATTGACACTTTTATAGACGAAAACCCTTGAAAAGTGACTTATAGAAGATCGCCTATTTCTCTGTAACCGTACAAGTTAGAAACCATTTTGTGGTATCTGTATGGTCGTATGGCTTCATTCTATTCGTTGATGGGAATCAAATATCACAATTCTAAAAATATTATAAGGCAGACTCATTTTAATAAAATATTTGTTTTTTAGGTTAAAAATACAGCTTTTGCCCAAAAGACGTCATTTCCGGTCACAGTGAAAATGTAAAATTGGCTTGACCTAGTCCAAAATGGCATTAGGCATCAAATGGAAAAAAAAATATTGCAAATCGAATAATAATTCCCTCCTTTATAGGCAAAATAACGTGAAAAGTGATGCATGCAAAATTGCATATTTCTCAACAACTGCTCATATTACAAACTAATTTTCCCATACATTCTCTTTATCTGGATTAATGCTACGAATTTATGAAAATAACAAATAAATATTTCAAAATATGAAGACGCTGAATGAATTGTAAATAACTGAATTTTACACTTTATTTTACATTTTATTCGAAATTGCCCGAAAATGAAATTGGAATTAAAAAATCTGAGCTAAAGATTTTGTGCACCTTTGCAGGGTGCATCCTTTTAGTTATATCTGTTTTGAAAAAAATAACATTTGCTTTCAAAAAGTGGTACAGAACTGTCAAAATTGTAGTTTTTGTAAATATTACGTCACTTCCGTTGCCGACAGAAAAATTTCACCGTAACAAAAAATATTACAATTGGGACCACGGAGCATATGAACTTTGTTTTATACAAATCGAACAATAAATAATTGTTCTGGGTACGAAAAACTAAATTAGCCGATGGCGGCTAACGCAAATTACCGAGACAATTTTTTTTCTCATTTCTGTTCAAGTAGGATGATATTTTAACCCTGTGTAAAATATTATCAAAAAATATTCATAAATAAAAAAGGTTTTCGTAAAAAAATTTTTTTTTTTCAAAATATCGGACATTTTTTCGACTACTTCCGGTTTTACGATCATTGTCGTGATAGCTTTACGAAGTTCTTTGGATACTTAACTTTCTGTACCAGAAGTGTCAGAAACATCCATTGAGTAGTTTTGGAAAAAAAGATAAATTAAAGAGCGTTTCCAAAACTTTAACGATTTTTCAATTTTTTTCAAAGTTTGAGGCCATTTTTGGACCACCTATATTATTTCAATGCTTTTCATTTTGGATTCACTATATAGACAACCGATAGGACGTTGAGTAAGAAAAGTTTAAGAAAAATCGTAGGCGTCGTTTTCGAGAAAAGGGCGTCTCGGAATGTTAAAAAAGCGGAAAATACTTGATTTTTGGCATACAATAATTTATTTCCTTACCATTGAAATCGTATTATTTAGATACCATATGATGGTCCATTAATAGGGCTATCCAACGACACTTTAGTTCTTTTGGTCCGCTATTACCTAAGGGAGCAATCAAGTTTTTCGCAAGTGAGACAATGTTTTTAACCTTTTTTTTTCATTTTTTGAATACTTCCGGTATGGTTATCATTGTCGGAATATTTTTAGTAGCCGGTTTGGGCACTAAAATAGCCACAGGGCTCTGTAATGATATATTACATTATCTGATCAGATAAAATGCCCCTGAGAAATCCTGTGTTCAAAAGTGCCAAAAATGAAAAAAATTTAAAATATCGAAAATTAAATTTCAATAACTACATACATATTATACATCGTTAGATTCTTAATTAGGTCAGCTATCTGAATATATAACCTTTTTTAAAAAATCTCTTCAAATAAAAAAATAGTAAAGCATTTTCCAAAATTTCACGATTTTTCGAATTTTTTCGATTTTCAGTCCGTTATTTCACCTATTCCAGATATTTCAAAGGCTTATTGGGTGGTTTCATGCAAATTAACTCCGAAAGGACTCTCGATAGAAAAAATTTAAGAAAAAGTTACGGTTAAGTTTTCGAGATATAGGCGTCCAAAAACGCTCCATATCAGAAAATACTTGATTTTCAGCGTGCCATATTTTGCTGCCTGATCATAATATCCGTATGAATTGGGTATCATACGATAGTACAATCCTAGTGCAGTCCAATGGTACCCTAATTTGTTTAATCCATTGACATCGAACGGAGAAATCGCGTTTTCCCCAAAACTATCCATTTTTTGCATTTTTTCAAAATATTGCACATTATTTCGACTACTTCCGGTCTACGGATCATTGTTGAAATTGCTTTATTCCTTGCAATGGTCATTTGGCTTCATGCCTTAGAAGTTTCAGATTCGCCAATTCAGCCATATAACGAAACCCGAGCTCACAAAATAGGTAGAAAATTCGAAAAAAATCGAAAAATAAAGGACGATAACTCTGAATGAAACTTATATTACTGGAATCGGATGGACTTAAGGTATCCAAAAATATAAGTCAAATTTGAAAATTTTGAAAAATGAAAAAAATTGTCTCTTAAACAATTTTTTTTAATTTTCGAACGCTAGAAGTCAGCGACGAATTTTCGAAATTACAAAATCTTAGATTGCTATTGGCTCGGAAAAGATTCAGCGTTTCCGAAAATGTCATTTGTTTGAAAATGGGTAAATAATTGACGAAACTATGGCCAATTTTCAATTTTTTGACAACGTACAAAGATCTGCCACTTCCGGTATGCGCAGAATTTTCGAAAATACTTTATCAAGTAGCCACCACATGGTTTCCCGAAAGAAAAGTTGATTTCAGATCGATATCTGCTTTCGATCATGGAGAACTTGGCCCCCGCGGTAAATAATAATAATAATAATAATTTTAGTAATCTCAATAGGCTTTCAGACGAAAGTCTGAAAGCCTAACTAGACCTGCAAGCAGCACTGAATCGGCTTTCAGGAATCATACAGGAAGTTCATTATACCATAGCCGATCCATTGAGCTACCAAAGTATACTTTAGTTGTTTTGCTTCAGTGACACCCTCTATCATATGTAAAAGTAATATTTGCTGGCGAAAAGACCGGTTAAAATTGTAAATTATGGCAAAATTACGTCACTTCCGGTGCCGAAAGAAATTTTTATAGGTGAAAAATAAGTCGAAAATTCGCAACATACAAAATACAAACTTTGTTTTATACATATCGGGCAATAAATAATCAACCTATAACCCATAAACTGAAATTAAGAAGGTATAAAATTTAAAAGTGACCCTGAGAAAATTGGCTATTATTTGACAAGGGAACATGCTAGAAGCCTTTTCTTGATATCAATATGATGGTATTGATTCAATCTTACTGCCCATTAGAGTCAGACGTTATAAAGTTAAACGAATAATAAATATAAATCCCTTCAATATAATGTTTGTTTTGATGGCTAAAAATACGTTTTTTGCAAAAATTACATTACTTCCGGAGATATTGAAAATGTTAATTTAGTTTATAGAAGTTATAAATGGCATAAGGCATCAAATGGTAAAAAAATGATAAAAATCGAATAATAATTGACACTTTTATAGACCAAAAACCTTGAAAAGTGACTTATAGAAGATCGCCTATTTCTCTGTAACCGTACAAGTTAGAAACCATTTTGTGGTATCCGTATGGTCGTATGGCTTTATTCTATTCGTTGGTGGGAATCAAATATCATGATTTTAAAAATATTATAAGGCAGACTCATTTGAATAAAATATTTGATTTTTAGGTTAAAAATACAGTTTTTGCCCAAATGACGTCATTTCCGGTCACAGTGAAAATTTAAAATTGGCTTGACCTAGTCCAAATTGGCATTAGGCATCAAATGGCAAAAAATTATTGCAAATCGAATAATAATTCACTCTCTTATAGGCAAAATAACGTGAAAAGTGATGCATGCAAAATTGCATATTTCTCGGCAACTGCTCATATTACAAACTAATTTTCGCATACATTCTCTTCGTCTGGATTATTGCTACGAGTTTATGAAAATTACAAATAAATATTTCAAAATATGAAGACGCTGAATGAATTGTAAATAACTGAATTTTACACTTTATTTTACATTTTATTCGAAATTGCCCGAAAATGAAATTGAAATTAAAAAATATGAGCTAAGGATTTTGTGCACCTTTGCAGGGTGCATCCTTTTAGTTATATCAGTTTTGAAAAAAAAATAATATTTGCTTTCAAAAAGTGGTACCGAACTGTCAAAATTGTAGTTTTTGTTAATATTACGTCACTTCCGTTGCCGACAGAAAAATTTCACCGTAACAAAAAAAAAAATGCAAATGTGACCACGGTGCATATGAACTTTGTTTTATACAAATCGAACAATAAATAATTTTTCTGGGTACGAAAAACTAAATTAGCCGATGGCGGCTAACGCAAATTACCGAGACAATTTTTTTTCTCATTTCTGCTCAAGTAAGATGATATTTTTAACCCTGTGTAAAATATCATCAAAAAATATTCATAAATAAAAAAGGTTTTCGTAAAAAAAATATTTTTTTTCAAAATATCGGACATTTTTTCGACTACTTCCGGTTTTACGATCGTTGTCATGATAGCTTTACGAAGTTCTCTGGATAATTAACTTTCTGTACCAGAAGTGTCAGAAACATCCATTGAGTAGTTTGGGAAAAAAAGATAAATTAAAGAGCGTTTCCAAAAATTTAACGATTTTTCAGTTTTTTTCAAAGTTTGAGGCCATTTTTCGACCACTTATATTATTTCAATGCTTTTCATTTTGGATTCACTATATAGACAACCGATAGGACTTTGAGTATGAAAAGTTTAAGAAAAATCTGCGGCGTCGTTTTCGAGAAAAGGACGTCTCAGAATGTTAAAAAATCGGAAAATACTAGATTTTTGGCACACAATAATTTATTTCCTTACCATCGATATCGTATTATTTAGATACCATATGATGGTCCATTAATAGGGCTATCCAACGACACTTTAGTTCTTTTGGTCCGCTATTACCTAAGGGAGAAATCAAGTTTTTTGCAAGTGCGACAATGTTTTTAACCTTTTTTTTACATTTTTTGAATACTTCCGGTATGGTTATTATTGTCGATATAGTTTTGATAACCGGTTTAGGCACTAAAATAGCCACAGGGCTCTGTAATGATATATTACATTATCTGATCAGATAAAATGCCCCTGAGAAATCCTAGGTTCAAAAGTGCCAAAAATGCAAAAAATTTAAAATATCAAAAATTAAATTTCAATAACTACATACATATTATACATCGTTAGAATCGTAATTAGGTCAGCGATCTGAATATACAAATTTTTTTTGAAAATCTCTTTAAATAAAAAAATAGCAGAGCATTTTCCAAAATTTCACGATTTTTCGACTTTTTTCGATTTTCAGTCCGTTATTTCACCTTTTCCAGATATTTCAAAGTCGTAATGGAATGTTTCGTACACAAGATTACTGCAAGGTCTCTCGATAGAGAAAGTTTCATAAAAAACTGTGGAGCAGTTTTCGAGATACAGGCATCTAAAAACGCTCCAAATCAGAAAATACTTGATTTTCAGCGAACCATATTTTGCTTCCTGCTGATCGTATCCGTACGAATTGGGTATCATTCAGTGGTCCAATTACCGCCCGACCAAATGATACCTTAATTTGTTTAATCCGTTGATATCGGACGGAAAAATCGTGTTTTTACCCAAAACACCAATTTTTCACGTTTTTTTCAAAATATCGCATAGTATTTCGACTACTTCCGGTTTACGGATTGTTGTTGAAATTGCTTTAAACGGTGGTTTGACCATATTACTTCATGTTCCAGGAATTTCAGAAACGTCGATCCGGCCGTAAAACGAAACTTAAGCTCACAAAATGTGAAGAAAATTCGAAAAAAATCGAAAAATAAAGGGCGATGACTCTGAATGAAACTTATATTACTGGAACCGGATTGCCTTCAGGTATCCAAAAATGTAGGTCAAATTTGAAAATTTTGAAAAATAACAAAAAATGTGTCTTAAACAACATATTTTCATTTTTCGAATGCTAGAAGTCAGCGGCGAAGTTTCTAAATTGCAAAATTTTCAACTGCTATCGTCCGACAAAAGACTCAGGGTTTCCAAAAATGTAATTTGTATGAAAATAGGTACAGAATTGACGAATCTACGGCCGTTTTTTAATTTTTTGGCAACGCACAAAATTCGGCCACTTCCGGTCTGCGCAGAAGTTTCAAATACAGTGGAAGGGATGGCCACTATATGGTTTCCTGATAGAAAATTACGTCCCAGATCTGTATCTGTTACAGACACTGAGAAATAGGCTCCCCCGAAAAATAAAATAATAATAATAAATAATAATAATTTTAGTAATCACAATAGGCTTTCAGACGAAAGTCTGAAAGCCTAATAATAATAATAATTTTAGTAATCTCAATAGGCTTTTAGACGAAAGTCTGAAAGCCTAACTAGACCTGCAAGCAGCACTGAACCGGCTTTCAGGAATCATACAGGAAGTTTATTATACCATAGCCGATCCATTGAGCTACCAAACTATACTTTAGTTGTTTTGCTTCAGTGACACCCTCTATCATATGTAAAAGTAATATTTGCTGGCTAAAAGACCGGTCAAAATTGTAAATTATGGCAAAAGTATGTCACTTCCGGTGCCGAAAGAAATTTTTATAGATGAAAAATAAGTCGAAAATTCGCAACATACAAAATACAAACTTTTTTTTATAAATATCGGACAATAAATAATTAACCTATAACCCATAAACTGAAATTAAGAAGGTAAAAAACTGAAAAGTGACCCTCGGAAAATTGGTTATTATTCGGCAAGGGAACATGCTAGAAGATTTTTCTTGATATCAATATGATGATATTGATTCAGTCTTACTGCCCATTAGAGTCAGACGTTATAAAGTTATACGAATAATAAATATAAATCCCTTCAAAAAAATGTTTGTTTTAAAGGCTAAAAATACGTTTTTTGCAAAAATTACATTACTTCCGGTGATATTGAAAATTTTAACTTGGTTCATAGAAGTCATAAATAGCATAAGGCATGAAATGGTAAATAAATTGTAAAAATCGAATAATAATTGACAGTTTTACAGACCAAAAACCTTGAAAAGTGACTTATAGAAGATCGCCTATTTCTCTGTAACCGTACAAGTTAGAAACCATTTTGTGGTATCTGTATGGTCGTATGGCTTCATTTTATTCGTTGATGGGAATCAAATATCATAATTTTAAAAATATTATAAGGCAGACTCATTTGAATAAAATATTTGTTTTTTAGGTTAAAAATACAGTTTTTGCCCAAATGACGTCATTTCCGGTCACAGTGAAAATGTAAAATTGGCTTGACCTAGTCCAAATTGGCATTAGGCATCAAATGGAAAAAAAATATTGCAAATCGAATAATAATTAACTCTTTTATAGGCAAAATAACGTGAAAAGTGATGCATGCAAAATTGCATATTTCTCGGCAACTGCTCATATTACAAACTAATTTTCGCATACATTCTCTTCGTCTGGATTATTGCTACGAGTTTATGAAAATTACAAATAAATATTTCAAAATATGAAGACGCCGAATGAATTGTAAATAACTGAATTTTACACTTTATTTTACATTTTATTCGAAATTGCCCGAAAATGAAGTTGAAATTAAAAAATATGAGCTAAGGTTTTTGTGCACCTTTGCAGGGTGCATCCTTTTAGTTATATCAGTTTTGAAAAAAAATAATATTTGCTTTCAAAAAGTGGTACCGAACTGTCAAAATTGTAGTTTTTGTTAATATTACGTCACTTCCGTTGCCGACAGAAAAATTTCACCGTAACAAAAAAAATTACAATTGGGACCATGGTGCATATGAACTTTGTTTTATACAAATCGAACAATAAATAATTTTTCTGGGTACGAAAAACTAAATTAGCCGATGGCGGCTAACGCAAATTACCGAGACAATTTTTTTTCTCATTTCTGCTCAAGTACGATGATATTTTAACCCTGTGTAAAATATCATCAAAAAATATTCATAAATAAAAAAGGTTTTCGTAAAAAAATTATTTTTTTTCGAGATATCGGACATTTTTTCGACTACTTCCGGTTTTACGATCGTTGTTGTGATAGCTTTACGAAGTCCTTTGGATACTTAACTTTCTGTACCAAAAGTGTCAGAAACATCCATTGAGTAGTTTTAGAAAAAAAGATAAATTAAAGAGCGTTTCAAAAAATTTAACGATTTTTCAATTTTTTTCAAAGTTTGAGGCCATTTTTCGACCACTTATATTATTTCAATGCTTTTCATTTTGGATTCCCTATATAGACAACTAACAGGACTTTGAGTAAGAAAAGTTTAAGAAAAATCGTAGGCGTCGTTTTCGAGAAAAGGGCGTCTCAGAATGTTAAAAAATTGGAAAATACTAGATTTTTGGCATACAATAATTTATTTCCTTACCATCGAAATCGTATTATTTAGATACCATATGATGGTCCATTAATAGGGCTATCCAGCGACACTTTAGTTCTTTTGGTCCGCTATTACCTAAGGGAGAAATCAAGTTTTTCGCAAGTGCGACAATGTTTTTACTCTTTTTTTTCATTTTTTGAATACTTCCGGTATGGTTATTATTGTCGGAATAGTTCTAATAGCCGGTTTGGGCACTAAAATAGCCACAGGGCTCTTTAATGATATATTACATTATCTGATCAGATAAAATGCCCCTGAGAAATCCTATGTTCAAAAGTGCCAAAAATGCAAAAAATTTAAAATATCGAAAATTAAATTTTAATAATTACATACATATTATACATCGTTAGAATCGTAATTAGGTCAGCTATCTGAATATACAACCTTTTTTTAAAAATCTCTTAAAATAAAAAAATAGTAGAGCATTTTCCAAAATTTCACGATTTTTCGACTTTTTTCGATTTTCAGTCCCTTTTTTATCCTATTCCAGACATTTCAAAGTCCTATTGGATGGCTTCATGCCAAATACCTCCAAAAGGACTCTCGATAGAAAAAAAATAAAAAAAATTGTAGGTTAAGTTTTCGAGATACAGGCATCCAAAAACGCTCCAAATCAGAAAATACTTGATTTTCAGCGTGCCATATTTTGCTACCTTTTCATAGTATCTGTATGATTTGGGTATCATACGATAGTCCATTCTTCATGCAACCAAACGATACCTTAATCCCTTTAATCCGTTGATATCGGGCGAAGAAATCACGTTTTTCCCAAAACCACCCATTTTTTTCGTTTTTTTGCAAATTTTGCACATTATTTCGACCACTTCCGGTTTAAGGAGTCTTGTCGAAATTGCTTTACCTGTTGATATTGGACTTTAACTTCATGTTCCAGAAGTTTCAGAAACGTCAATTCTGCCATAAAACGAAACCCGAGCTCACAAAATGGGAAGAAAATTCGAAAAAAATCGAAAAATAAAGGGCGATAACTCTGAATGAAACTTATATTACTGGAATCGGATGGACTTCAGGTATCCAAAAATGTAGGTCAAATTTGAAAATTTTGAAAAATAACAAAAATTGTCTCGTAAACAACATGTGTTCAATTTTCGAACTATAAAAGTCATAGACGAATGTTCGAAATTGAAAAATGTGAGATAGCCATTTTCTCAGAAAAGATCCAGGGATTCCAAAAATGTAATTTGTTTGAAAATGGATAAAGAATTGACGAAACTATAGCCGATTTTCAATTTTTAGAGAAAGTACAAAGTTCGGTCACTTCCGGTATGCGCAGAAATTTCAAAAATATTTTATCAAGTAGCCACCACATGGTTTCCCAATAGAAAAGCTAATTCCAGATCGATATCTGTTTTCGATCATGGAGATCTAGGCCCTCGCGGTAAATAATAATAATAATAATAACTAGACCTGCAAGCAGCACTGAACCGGCTTTCAGGAATCATACAGGAAGTTTCTTATACCATAGCCGATCCATTGAGCTACCAAACTATACTTTAGTTGTTTTGCTTCAGTGACACCCTCTATCATATGTAAAAGTAATATTTGCTGGCGAAAAGACCGGTCAAAATTGTAAATTATGGCAAAATTACGTCACTTCCGGTACCGAAAGATATTTTTATAGGTGAAAAATAAGTCGAAAATTCGCAACACACAAAATACAAACTTTGTTTTATACATATTGGGCAATAAATAATTACCCTATAACCCATAAACTGAAATTAAGAAGGTAAAAAACTTAAAAGTGACCCTGGGAAAGTTGGCTATTATTCGACAAGGGAACATGCTAGAAGACTTTTTTTGATATCAATATGATGGTATTGATTCAATCTTACTGCCCATTAGAGTCAGACGTTATAAAGTTAAACGAATAATAAATATAAATCCCTTCAAAAAAATGTTTGTTTTGAAGGCTAAAAATACGTTTTTTGCAAAAATTACATTACTTCCGGAGATATTGAAAATGTTAATTTAGTTCATAGAAGTCATAAATGGCAGAAGGCATCAAATGGTAAAAAAAATTATAAAAATCGAATAATAATTGACACTTTTATAGACCAAAAACCTTGAAAAGTGACTTATAGAAGATCGCCTATTTCTCTGTAACCATACAAGTTAGAAACCATTTTGTGGTATCTGTATGGTCGTATGGCTTCATTCTATTCGTTGATGGGAATCAAATATCATAATTTTAAAAATATTATAAGGCAGACTCATTTGAATAAAATATTTGTTTTTTGGGTTAAAAATACAGTTTTTGCCCAAATGACGTCATTTCCGGTCACAGTGAAAATGTAAAATTGACTTGACCTAGTCCAAATTGGCATTAGGCATCAAATGGAAAAAAAATATTGCAAATCGAATGATAATTCACTCTTTTATAGGCAAAATAACGTGAAAAGTGATGCATGCAAAATTGCATATTTCTCGGCAACTGCTCATATTACAAACTAATTTTCGCATACATTCTCTTCGTCTGGATTATTGCTACGAGTTTATGAAAATTACAAATAAATATTTCAAAATATGAAGACGCTGAATGAATTGTAAATAACTGAATTTTACACTTTATTTTACATTTTATTCGAAATTGCCCGAAAATGAAATTGAAATTAAAAAATCTGAGCTAAGGATTTTGTGCATCTTTGCAGGGTGCATCCTTTTAGTTATATCAGTTTTGAAAGAAAAAATATTTGCTTTCAAAAAGTGGTACCGAACTGTCAAAATTGTAGTTTTTGTTAATATTACGTCACTTTCGTTGCCGACAGAAAAATTTTACCGTAACAAAAAAAATTACAATTGGGACCACGGAGCATATGAACTTTGTTTTATACAAATCGAACAATAAATAATTTTTCTGGGTACGAAAAACTAAATTAGCCGATGGCGGCTAACGCAAATTACCCTGACAATTTTTTTTCTCATTTCTGCTCAAGTACGATGATATTTTAACCCTGTGTAAAATACCATCAAAATATATTCATAAATAAAAAAGGTATTCGTAAAAAAATTATTTTTTTTCAAAATATCGGACATTTGTTCGACTACTTCCGGTTTTACGATCATTGTCGCGATAGCTTTACGAAGTTCTTTCGATACTTAACTTTCTGTACCAGAAGTGTCAGAAACATCCATTGAGTAGTTTTGGAAAAAAAAAGATAAATTAAAGAGCGTTTACAAAAATTTAATGATTTTTCAATTTTTATACGCCCACATTTTCATGTGGACGTATTATGTCGTCGCCCCTGTCCGTCCGGACGTCCGTCCGTCCGTCCGGACGTCCGTCCGTCCACAATTTGTTTGTGGACTCTCTACAGGTCACAATTCTTATCCGATTTTGACGAAACTTGAAATATAGGTTTATCCCCAAAAGATCTCGGTTCCTTTCGATATTGGCATGTATCGGATCAAAACTTCATGGATTATGGTCCCTGATTGTACGAAAAATCACGTTTTTAGCTTGTGGACCCTATAGAGGTCACAATTTTGAACCGATTTTGATGAAACTTGACATGCATGTTTGTAACTCAAAGATCTTGGTTCCTTTCGATATTTGCGGCTATCGGAATGTAATTTCCTGAATAATGGCCCCTGATTGTCCGAAAAATCACCCTTTTTAGCTTGTGGTCCCTCTGGAGGTCACAATTATTATTCGATTTAAAAAACCGTTTGATTATATCACCGTTACACCCTAAGGAAGGTTGAGTTCGAATTTCGGGAAAATCGGACGAAAATTGCCATACAAAATGGCCGCCGTTAGTACGCGAATACTGTTAAAAAATGGTATATCAAGGTTGTGGACCCTGTGGAGGTCACAATTTTGATTCGATTTTGATGAAACTTGAAATTCATGGTTATAACCCAAAGATCTCGCTTCCTTTCGATATTTGCGCATATCAGATCGTAACTTCCTGAATTATGGCCCCTGATTATACGCAAAATCGCCTTTTTTTTTAGCTTGGAGGTCACAATTATTATTCGATTTAAAAAAACGTTTGATTATATCACCGTTACACCCTAAGGAAGGTTGAGTTCGAATTTCGGGAAAATCGGACGAAAATTGCCATACAAAATGGCCGCCGTTTGTACGCGAATACTGTTAAAAAATGGTATATCAAGGTTGTGGACCCTGTGGAGGTCACAATTTTGATTCGATTGTGATGAAACTTGAAATTCAAGGTTATAACCCAAAGATCTTGCTTCTTTTCGATATTTGCGCATATCGGATCGTAACTTCCTGAATTATGGCCCCTGATTATATGCAAAATCGCCTTTTTTTTTAGCTTGGAGGTCACAATTATTATCCGATTTAAAAAAACGTTTGATTATATTACCGTTACACCGTAAGGAAGGTTGAGTACGAATTTCGGGAAAATCAGACCAAAATTGCCATACAAAATGGCCACCGTTTGTACGTGAATACTGTTAAAAAATGGTATATCAAGGTTGTGGACCCTGTAAAGGTCACAATTTTAATTCGATTTTGATGAAACTTGAAATGCATGGTTATAACCCAAAGATCTTGGTTCCTTTCGGTATTTGCGCATATCGGATCGTAACTTCCTGAATTATTCGAATTTCGTGAAAATGGTACCAAAATTGCCGGACGAAATGGTCGCCGTTTGTACGCGAATAGTGTAAAGATATGGTATATCAAGGTTGTTGACTCTGTACAGGTCACAATTCTTATCCGATTTTGACGAAAAGTCACATTTCTAGGTTGTGTACCGTCACACCATAATCATTGTTGACTTCGAATTTCATGAATATCAGACTGGAACTGACCAACAAAATGGCTGCTCCCAATACAGTATGAAATACAGGACTTAATGATGTAGGAAAAATCACTTTCCGTATTGTTTGTTCTCTATCCATCTCTCGAAAATGTGGGCGTATCCTGCCTGGCAGTGCCAGCCTATCTTTTTCAAAGTTTGATGCCATTTTTGGACCACCTATATTATTTCAATGCTTTTCATTTTGGATTCACTATATAGACAACCGATAGGACTTTGAGTAAGAAAAGTTTAAGAAAAATCTGCGGCGTCGTTTTCGAGAAAAGGGCGTCTCAGAATGTTAAAAAATCGGAAAATACTAGATTTTTGGCATGCAATAATTTATTTCCCTACCATCGAAATCGTATTATTTAGATACCATATGATGGTCCATTAACAGGGCTTTCCAACGACTCTTTAGTTCTTTTGGTCCGCTATTACCTAAGGGAGAAATCAAGTTTTTCGCAAGTGCGACAATGTTTTTAACCTTTTTTTTTCATTTTTTGAATATTTCCGGTATGGTTATTGTTTTCGGAATAGTTTTAATAGCCGGTTTGGGCACTAAAATAGCCACAGGGCTCTGTATTGATATATTGCATTATCTGATCAGATAAAATGCCCCTGAGAAATCCTATGTTGAAAAGTGCCAAAAATGCAAAAATTTAAAATATCGAAAATTAAATTTCAATAACTACATACATATTATACATCGTTAGAATCGTAATTAGGTCAGCTATCTGAATATACAATCTTTTTTTGAAAATCTCTCAAAATAAAAAAATAGTAGAGCATTTTCCAAAATTTCACGATTTTTCGACTTTTTTCGATTTTCAGTCCGTTATTTCACCTATTCCAGACATTTCAAAGTCTTATTGGGTGGCATAATTCACAAGACTATCGAATGGACTCTCGATAGAGAAAGTTTAAAAAAAAGTTGCGGTTAAGTTTTCGAGATACAGGCGTCCAAAAACGCTCCAAATCAGAAAATACTTGATTTTCAGCGTGCCATATTCTGCTTCCTGCTCATCGTATTCGTATGAATTGGGTATCATACGATAGTACAATCCTAGTGCAGTCCAATGGTACCCTAATTTCTTTAATCCGTTGATATCGGGCGGAGAAATCGCGTTTTTCCCCAAAATATCCATTTTTTGCATTTTTTTCAAAATATTGAACATTATTTCGACCACTTCCGGTTTAAAGATCCGTGTCGAAATTGCTTTATCAGTTGGTATTGGACTATAACTTCATGTTCCAGAAGTTTCAGAAACGTCAATTCTACCATAAAACGAAACCCGAGCTCGCAAAAGGGGAAGAAAATTCGATAAAAATCGAAAAATAAAGGGCGATAACTCTGAATGAAACTTATATTACTGGAATCGGATGGACTTCAGGTATCCAAAAATGTAGGTCAAATTTGAAAATTTTGAAAAATGACAAAAATTGTCTCGTAAACAACATGTTTTCAATTTTCGAACGATAAAAGTCATAGACGAATGTTCGAAATTGAAAAATGTGAGATAGCCATTGTCTCAGAAAAGATTCAGGGATTCCAAAAATGTAATTTGTTTGAAAATGGATAAAGAATTGACGAAACTATGGCCGATTTTCAATTTTTAGACAACGTGCAAAGTTCGGTCACTTCCGGTATGCGCAGAAATTTCAAAAATATTATATCAAGTAGCCACCACGTGGTTTCCCAATAGAAAATCTAATTTCAGATCGATATCTGTTTTCGATCATGGAGATCTAGGCCCCCGCGGTAAATAATAATAATAATAATAATAATAATAATAATAATTTTAGTAATCTCAATAGGCTTTCAGACGAAAGTCTGAAAGCCTAATAATAATAATAATAATAATTTTAGTAATCTCAATAGGCTTTCAGACGAAAGTCTGAAAGCCTAATAATAATAATTTTAGTAATCTCAATAGGCTTTCAGACGAAAGTCTGAAAGCCTAATAACTAGACCTGCAAGCAGCACTGAACCGGCTTTCAGGAATCATACAGGAAGTTTATTATACCATAGCCGATCCATTGAGCTACCAAACTATACTTTAGTTGTTTTGCTTCAGTGACACCCTCTATCATAGGTAAAAGTAATATTTGCTGGCGAAAAGACCGGTCAAAATTGTAAATTATGGCAAAATTACGTCACTTCCGGAACCGAAAGAAATTTTTATAGGTGAAAAATAAGTCGCAAATTCGCAACACACAAAATACAAACTTTGTTTTATACATATCGGGCAATAAATAATTACCCTATAACCCATAAACTGAAATTAAGAAGGTAAAAAACTTAAAAAGTGACTCTGGGAAAATTGGCTATTATTCGACAAGGGAACATGCTAGAAGCCTTTTCTTGATATCAATATGATGGTATTGATTCAATCTTACTGCCCATTAGAGTCAGACGTTATCAAGTTAAACGAGTAATAAATATAAATCCCTTCAAAAAAATGTTTGTTTTGAAGGCTAAAAATACGTTTTTTGCAAAAATTACATTACTTCCGGTGATATTGAAAATGTTAACTTGGTTCATAGAAGTCGTAAATGGCATAAGGCATCAAATGGTAAATAAATTATAAAAATCGAATAATAATTGACACTTTTATAGACCAAAAACCTTGAAAAGTGACTTATAGAAGATCGCCTATTTCTCTGTAACCGTACAAGTTAGAAACCATTTTGTGGTATCTGTATGGTCGTATGGCTTCATTCTATTCGTTGATGGGAATCAAATATCATAATTTTAAAAATATTATAAGACAGACTCATTTGAATAAAATATTAGTTTTATAGGTTAAAAATACAGTTTTTGCCCAAATGACGTCATTTCCGGTCACAGTGAAAATGTAAAATTGGCTTGACCTAGTCCAAATTGGCATTAGGCATCAAATGGAAAAAAAATATTGCAAATCGAATAATAATTCACTCTTTTATAGGCAAAATAACGTGAAAAGTGATGCATGCAAAATTGCATATTTCTCGGCAACTGCTCATATTACGAACTAATTTTCGCATACATTCTCTTCGTCTGGATTATTGCTACGAGTTTATGAAAATTACAAATAAATATTTCAAAATATGAAGACGCTGAATGAATTGTAAATAACTGAACTTTACACTTTAGTTTACATTTTCTTCGAAATTGCCCGAAAATGAAATTGAAATTTAAAAATATGAGCTTAGAATTTTGTGCACCTTTGCAGAGTTCATCCTTTTGGTTATATCAGTTTTGAAAAAAAATAATATTTGCTTTCAAAAAGTGGTACCGAACTGTCAAAATTGTAGTTTTTGTTAATATTACGTCACTTCCGTTGCCGACAGAAAAATTTCACCGTACCAAAAAAATTACAATTGGGACCACGGAGCATATGAACTTTGTTTTATACAAATCGAACAATAAATAATTTTTCTTGGTACGAAAAACTAAATTAGGCGATGGCGGCTAACGCAAATTACCGAGACAATTTTTTTTCTCATTTTTGCTCAAGTACGATGATATTTTAACCCTGTGTAAAATATCATCAAAAAATATTCATAAATAAAAAAGGTTTTCGTAAAAAAAATATTTTTTTTCAAAATATCGGACATTTTTTCGACTACTTCCGGTTTTACGATCGTTGTTGTGATAGCTTTACGAAGTTCTTTGGATACTTAACTTTCTGTACCAGAAGTGTCAGAAACATCCATTGAGCAGTTTTGGAAAAAAAGATAAATTAAAGAGCGTTTACAAAAATTTAACGATTTTTCAATTTTTTTCAAAGTTTGATGCCATTTTTGGACCACCTATATTATTTCAATGCTTTTCATTTTGCATTCACTATATAGATAACCGATAGGACTTTGAGTAAGAAAAGTTTAAGAAAAATTTGCGGCGTCGTTTTCGAGAAAAGGGCGTCTCAGAATGTTAAAAAATCGGAAAATACTAGATTTTTGGCATACAATAATTTATTTCCTTACCATCGATATCGTATTATTTAGATACCATATGATGGTCCATTAATAGGGCTATCCAACGTCACTTTAGTTCTTTTGGTCCGCTATTACCTAAGGGAGAAATCAAGTTTTTCGCAAGTGCGACAATGTTTTTAACCTTTTTTTTCATTTTTTGAATACTTCCGGTATGCTTATTATTGTCGGTATAGTTTTGATAACCGGTTTGGGCACTAAAATAGTCACAGGGCTCTGTAATGATATATTACATTATCTGATCAGATAAAATGCCCCTGAGAAATCCTAGGTTCAAAAGTGCCAAAAATGCAAAAAATTTAAAATATCGAAAATTAAATTTCAATAACTACATACATGTTATACATCGTTAGAATCGTAATTAGGTCAGCTATCTGAATATACAATCTTTTTTTGAAAATCTCTTAAAATAAAAATATAGCAGAGCATTTTCCAAAATTTCACGATTTTTCGACTTTTTTCGATTTTCAGTCCGTTATTTCACCTATTCCAGATATTTCAAAGTCTTATTGGATGGCTTCATGCAAAATACCTACGAAAGGACTCTCGATAGAAAAAATTACAAAAAAAGTTGCGGTTAAGTTTTCGAGATACAGGCGTCCAAAAACGCCCCAAATCAGAAAATACTTGATTTTCAGCGTGCCATATTTTGCTGCCTGCTCATCGTATCCGTACGAGTTGGGTATCATACGATAGCACAATCCTAGTGCATTCCAATGGCCCCCTTATTTCTTTAATCCATTGATATCGGGCGGAGAAATCGCGTTTTTCCCCAAAATATCCATTTTTTGCATTTTTTTCAAAATATTGCACATTATTTTGACCACTTCCGGTTTAAGGATTCTTGTCGAAATTGCTTTATTCGTTGGTATTGGACTATAACTTCATGTTCCAGAAGTTTCGGAAACGTCAATTCTACCATAAAACGAAACCCGAGCTCACAAAATGGGAAGAAAATTCGAAAAAAATCGAAAAATAAAGGGCGATAACTCGGAATGAAACTTATATTACTGGAATCGGATGGACTTCAGGTATCCAAAAATGTAGGTCAAATTTGAAAATTTTGAAAAATGACAAAAATTGTCTCGTAAACAACATGTTTTCAATTTTCGAACGATAAAAGTCATAGACGAATGTTCGAAATTGAAAAATGTGAGATAGCCATTGTCTCAGAAAAGATTCAGGGATTCCAAAAATGTAATTTGTTTGAAAATGGATAAAGAATTGACGAAACTATGGCCGATTTTCAATTTTTAGACAACGAGCAAAGTTCGGTCACTTCCGGTATGCGCAGAAATTTCAAAAATATTTTATCAAGTAGCCACCACATGGTTTCCCAATAGAAAATCTAATTCCAGATCGATATCTGTTTTCGATCATAGAGATCTAGGCCCCCGCGGTAAATAATAATAATAATAACTAGACCTGCAAGCAGCACTGAACCGGCTTTCAGGAATCAGACAGGATGTTTGTTATACTATAACCGATCCATTGAGCTACCAAACTATACTTTAGTTGTTTTTCTTCAGTGACACCCTCCCTCATTTGTAAAAGTAATATTTGCTGGCGAAAAGACCGGTCAAAATTGTAAATTATTTCAAAATTACGACTACTTCCGGTTTTACGATCATTGTCGTGATAGCATTACGAAGTTCTTTGGATACTTATCTTTCTGTACCAGAAGTGTCAGAAACATCCATTGAGTAGTTTTGGAAAAAAAGATAAATTAAAGAGCGTTTACAAAAATTTAACGATTTTTCAATTTTTTTCAAAGTTTGATGCCATTTTTGGACCACCTATATTATTTCAATGCTTTTCATTTTGGATTCACTATATAGACAACCGATAGGACTTTGAGTAAGAAAAGTTTCAGAAAAATCTGCGGCCTCGATTTCGAGAAAAGGGCGTCTCAGAATGTTAAAAAAATCCGAAAATACTAGATTTTTGGCAAACAATAATTTATTTCCTTACCATCGAAATCGTATTATTTAGATACCATATGATGGTCCATTAATAGGACTATCCAACGACACTTTAGTTCTTTTGGTCCGCTATTACCCAAGGGAGAAATCAAGCTTTTTGCAAGTGCGACAATGTTTTTATCCCTTTTTTTTCATTTTTTGAATACTTCCGGTATAATTATTATTGTCGGAATAGTTTTAATAGCCGGTTTGGGCACTAAAATAGCCACAGGTCTCTGTAATGATATATTACATTATCTGATCAGATAAAATGCCTCAGAGAAATCCTATGTTCAAAAGTGCCAAAAATGCAAAAAATTTAAAATATCGAAAATTAAATTTCAATAACTACATACATATTATACATCGTAAGAATTGTGATTAGGTCAGCTATCTGAATATACAATCTTTTTTTGGAAATCTCTTAAAATAAAAAAATAGCAGAGCATTTTCCAAAATTTCACGATTTTTCGACTTTTTTCGATTTTCAGTCCGTTATTTCACCCATTCCAGATATTTCAAAGTCATATTGGATGGCTTCATGCATAATACCTCCGAAAGGACTCTCGATAGAAAAAATTTAAAAAAAAGTTGCGGTTAAGTTTTCGAGATACAGGCGTCCAAAAACGCTCCAAATCAGAAAATACTTGATTTTCAGCGTGCTATATTTTACTTCCGGGTCATCGTATCTGTATGAATTGGGTATCATACGATACCCAAATTCCCGTTCAACCTAATGATACCCTAATCCCTTTCATCTGTTGATATCGGACAAAATAATCACGTTTTTCCCCAAAGCACCCATTTTTTGCATTTTTTTCCAAACATCAGAAATTATTTCGACTACTTCCGGTTTACGGATCGGTGTTGAAATTGCTTTATCCAACTGTCGGACTATATGGCTTTATGTTCCAGAGGTTTCAGAAATATCGATTTATCCTTTCCCAAAAATATAAGGGTTACAAAATGGGCAGAAAATTCGAAAAAATACGAAAAATAAAGGGCGATAACTCTGAATGAAACTTATATTACGGGAATCACATAGACTTCAGGAATCCAAAAATGTAGCTCAAATTTGCAAATTTTGAAAAATAACAAAAACTGTCTCATAAACAACGTCTTTTCAATTTTCGAACGATAGAAGTCGTAGACGAATGTTCGAAATTGAAAAATGTGAGATAGCCATTATCTCCGAAAAGATTCAGGGTTCCCGAAAATGTCATTTGTTTTAAAATGGGTAAAGAATTGATGAAACTATGGCCTATTTTCAATTTTTAGACGACGTACAAAGTTCGGCCACTTCCGGTATGCGCAGAGGTTTGAAAAATAGTTTATCAAGTAGCCACCACATGTTTTCCCGATAGAAATGTTGGTTCCAGATCGATATCTGTTTTCGATCATGGAGAAATAGGCTCCCGCGGAAAAAAATAATAATAATAATAACTAGACCTGCATGCAGGAATGACGGGTTTCACTGGTGCCACGTCACTTTCGGTGCCACGTTACCCTTAAACATATGTCACTTCCGATACCAATGAAACCATCAAACAGGTTTCCACATAAGCATTGTAAACATCAAATAAAATGGACGAAGAATCAACCAAATCCAGCAATATCAATTCATTTTATATATATGTTACTTGTAAGTGATCCTGGCAAAATTTCATTATTTCCGGTGATAATGAAAATGTTCAATTAGTTTTATGAAATCAGAAATGGCATAAGGCAGCATAATGGCGAAAATTATATGTAAATCGAATGAGAATTGCCACTTTTATAGACCAAAAACCTTGAAAAGTGACTTGTAGAAAATCGTCTATTTCTCGGCAACCGTACACGATAAAAACTATCTTTTGGTATCTATATGATCGTATGGGTTCAATCCATTTGTTGATTGGAATCAAATATCATAATTTGAAATATATTACAAATCAGACTCATTTGAAAAAAATGTCTGTTTTGAAGGCTAAAAATACAGTTTTTGCCAAAATGACATTACTTCCGGTGATACTGAAAATGTTAAATTAGATCTATGAAATCATAAATGACACAAGATATCATATGGTGAAAATTTTATGAAAATCGAATAATAACTGACACTTTTATAGACCAAAAACCTTGAAAAGTGACTTAAGGAAAATCGCCCATTTCTCTGCAACCGTACAAGTTAGAAACCATTTTGTGGTATCTGTATGATCGTATGGGTTCAATCTATTTGATCAATAGAATCAAATATCACAATTTGAAAAAAATAACAAATACGACTCATTTGAATAAAATATTGTTTTTTGAAGGCTAAAATTTAAGTTTTGAGCAAATGACGTCATTTCCGGTGGCAGCGCAAGGGGTAAAATGGTTTGACATAGTCCACTATGGCATTAGGCATCCAATGGCGAAAGAAAATTGAAAATCGAATAATAATTGATTCTTTTACAGCCAAAATTACGTGAAAAGTGACTCATGCAAAATTGCCTATTTCTCGGCAACTGCTTATATTACAAACTAATTTTCACATACATTCTCTTCGTATGGATTATAGCTACAAGTTTATAAAAGTTACGTAAAAATATTTTAAAATCTGAAAAGCCTGAATGAGTTGTAAATAGGTCAATTTTACGCCTTTTTTCACCTCTTAATCCAATTTGCTAGAAAATGAAAAAGAAATTAAAAAAACTGCTTCCGACATTTTTTGCGCCTTGAAAGGGCACACTCTTTGAGTTAAATAATTTTTCAAAAAAATAATATTTGTTTTCGAAAAATGGTACCTAACTGTCAAAATTGTAGTTTTTGGTAAAATTATGCCACTTTCGGTGCCGACAGATAACACTTCCGGTAATAAAAAAAATGACAATTGAGACAACGAAGCATATGAACTTTGTTTTATACAAATCGAACAATAAAAAATTAATCTAGGACTGAAAAACTGAATTAGCCAATAGCGGCCAAGGAAAATTACTGAGACAAAATTTTTTAACATTTTTGCACTAGGCAGATGACTCTTTAATTCTGTGCACAATACGACTAAAAAATATTCATAAATAAAAAAGTTTTTTGTAAAATTTTAAATTTTCGAAATTTGGCGCCTAATATCTTCGAAGATTTGCCGAAAATGAAAAATCGAAAGTAGCGTAGCTATGTGCCCTGTCTCAGGCTATGCCAAAATGTATCGAAAGTTAAAATCCAATGATTATTGTTAAAATTACTGCAATATTTTCAAAAACGATAACTTCGGTGATTTCGGACATTTCGCATTGTCGCAGAACGTTCAAAATAGCTTTATCCTCTAAGTCACACCCACTTTCCCAGTAAAACCGAAGAAATCGTAACGATGCGACAAGCAGTTGCTGAGATCTACTCAAAACAAAAGAAGAATAATAATAATAATAAGAATAACTAGACCTGCATGCAGGAATGACGGGTTTCACTGGTGCCACGTTACCCTTAAACATGTCACTTCCGGTGCCAAGTTACCCTTGAACATATGTCACTTCCGGTACCAACGAAACCACTAAACAGGTTTCCAAATTAACATTGCACACAAATAAAATGGATGCAGAATCAACCAAATCCAGCAATATCAATTCATTTCATACATTTGTTACTTGTAAATGATCTTGACAAAATTACATTTCTTCCGTTGTTAATGAAAATGTTCAATTAGTTTTATGAAATCAGAAATGGCATACGATATCATATAGTGAAAATTTTATGTAAATCGAATAATAATTGCCACTTTTAAAGACCAGAAAACTTGAAAAGTGACTTGTAGAAAATCGACTATTTCTCTGCAACCGTACAAGTTAGAAACCATTTTGTGGTATCTGTATGATCGTATGGGTTCATTTTATTTGTTGATTGGCATCAAATACCATAATTTGAAAAACATTTCAAAACAGACTCATTTGAATAAAATATCTGTTTTGAAGGCTGAAAATACAGTTTTTGCCAAAATGATGTTACTTCCGGTGATAATGAAAATCTTAAATTACTTGTATGAAATCCTAAATGGCATTAGGTATAACATGGTGTAACGTTTATGAAAATCGAATAATAATTGACACTTTGATGGCCCAAAAACCTTCAAAAGTGGCCTGTAGAAAACCGTCTATTTCTCTGCAACCGAACAAGTTAGAAACAATTTTATGATATGTATATGACCATATGAGTTGTGTTTATATGTGAATTTAAACCAAAAGTTAAAATTATTAATACATATTAAGTAATTCTTGGTTGAATAAAACATTGATTTAAAAAGTTTAAAATGCAGTTTTTGACAAAATGACGTCACTTCCGGTGTCAATTTTAAATTGTAATCAACTTGGTATGACGCTACATGCTTTTTGAATCAAATGATGTCACTTTTATAAAAATCCAATAATAATTGACTATTTTACAGGCAAAATAACGAAAACAGTGACTTGTACAGAACTGCCCATTTCTTGGTAACTGCTTATATTACAAACTAATTTTAACATACATTTTCTTCGTATGGATTATAGCTACAAGTTTATAAAAGTTACGAAGAAATATTTTAAAATCTGAAAAGCCTGAATAGGTTGTAAATGGGTCAATTTTACACCATTTTTAGCCATTTAATCGAATTTGCTCGAAAATGAAATCGAAATTAAAAAAACTGCTTCCGCCATTTTTTGCGCCTTGAAAGGGCACACTCTTTGAGTCAAATAATTTTTCCAAAAAATAATATTTGTTTTCGAAAAATGGTACCTAACTGTCAAAATTGTAGTTTTTGGTGAAATTATGCCACTTCCGGTGCCGACAGATAACACTTCCGGTAATAAAAAAAATGACAATTGAGACAATGAAGCATATGAACTTTGTTTTATACAAATTGAACAATAAAAAATTAATCTAGGACTGAAAAACTGAATTAGCCAATGGCGGCCAAGAAAAATTACTGAGACAATTTTTTTTAACATGTTTGCACTAGGCAGATGACTCTTTAATTCTGTGCACAATACGACTAAAAAATATTCATAAATAAAAAAGTTTTTTGTAAAATTTTAAATTTTCGAAATTTGGCGCCTAATATCTTCGAAGATTTGCCGAAAATCAAATATCGAAAGTAGCGTAGCTATGTGCCCTGTCTCAGGCTATGCCAAAATGTATCGAAAGTTAAAATCCAATGATTATTGTTAAAATTACTGCAATATTTTCAAAAACGATAACTTCGGTGATTTCGGACATTTCGCATTGTCGCAGAACGTTCAAAATAGCTTTATCCTTTAAGTCACACCCACTTTCCCAGTAAAACCGAAGAAATCGTAACGATGCGACAAGCAGTTGCTGAGATCTACTCAAAACAAAAGAAGAATAATAATAATAATAAGAATAATAATTTTAACAAAAACAATAGTGTTTCACACAAGCTTCGCAGTGTGAAACCCTAATAATTTTTGTAAAAACAATAGTCTTTCAGACGAAAGTCTGAAAGCCTAACTAGACCTGCAAGCAGCACTGAACCGGCTTTCAGGAATCATACAGGAAGTTTATTATACCATAGCCGACCCATTGAGTTACCAAACTATACTCTAGTTGTTTTGCTTCAGTGACACCCTCTATCATATGTAAAAGTAATATTTGGTGGCGAAAAGACCGTTCAAAATTGTAAATTATGGCAAAATTACGTCACTTCCGGTGCCGAAAGAAATTTTTATAGGTGAAGAATAAGTCGAAAATTCGCAACATACAAAATACAAACTTTGTTTTATACATATCGGGCAATAAATAATTAACCTATAACCCATAAGCTGAAATTAAGAAGGTAAAAAACTTAAAAGTGACCCTGGGAAAATTGGTCATTATTCGACAAGGGAACATGCTAGAAGCCCTTTCTTGATATCAATATGATGGTATTGATCCAATCTTACTGCCCATTAGAGTCAGACGCTATAAAGTTAAACGAATAATAAATATAAATCCCTTCAAAAAAATGTTTGTTTTGAAGGCTAAAAATACGTTTTTTGCAAAAATTACATTACTTCCGGTGATAAGGCATCAAATGGTAAAAAAATTATTAAAATCGTATAATAATTGACACTTTTATAGACCAAAAACCTTGAAAAGTGACTTATAGAAGATCGCCTATTTCTCTGTAACCGTACCAGTTAGAAACCATTTTGTGGTATCTGTATGGTCGTATGGCTTCATTCTATTCTTTGATGGGAATCAAATATCATAATTTTAAAAATATTATAAGGCAGACTCATTTGAATAAAATATTAGTTTTTTAGGTTAAAAATACAGTTTTTGCCCAAATGACGTCATTTCCGTTCACAGTGAAAATGTAAAATTGGCTTAGCCAAGTCCAAATTGGCATTTGGCATCAAATGGAAAAAAATATTGCAAATCGAATAATAATTCACTCTTTTATAGGCAAAATAACGTGAAAAGTGATGCATGCAAAATTGCACATTTCTCGGTAACTGCTCATATTACAAACTAATTTTCGCAAACATTCTCTTCATCTGGATTATTGCTACGAGTTTATGAAAATTACAAATCAATATTTCAAAATATGAAGACGCTGAATGAATTGTAAATAACTGAATTTTACACTTTATTTTACATTTTATTCGAAATTGCCCGAAAATGAAATTGAAATTAAAAAATAGGAGCTAAGGATTTTGTGCACCTTTGCAGGGTGCATCCTTTTAGTTATATCATTTTTGAAAAAAAATAATATTTGCTTTCAAAAAGTGGTACCGAACTGTCAAAATTGTAGTTTTTGTTAATATTAGGTCACTTCCGTTGCCAACAGAAAAATTTCACCGTAACCAAAAAAATTACAATTGGGACCACGGAGCATATATGAACTTTGTTTTATACAAATCGAACAATAAATAATTTTTCTGGATACGAAAAATTAAATTAGCCGATAGCGGCTAACGCAAATTACCGAGACAATTTTTTTTCTCATTTCTGCTCAAGTACGATGATATTTTAACCCTGTGTAAAATATCATCAAAAAATATTCATAAATAAAAAAGGTTTTCGTAAAAGAAATATTTTTTTTTCAAAATATCGGACATTTTTTCGACTACTTCCGTCTTTACGATCGTTGTTGTGATAGCTTTACGAAGTTCTTTGGATACTTAACTTTCTATACCAGAAGTGTCAGAAACATCCATTGAGTAGTTTTGGAAAAAAAGATAAATTAAAGAGCGTTTCCAAAAATTTAACGATTTTTCAATTTTTTTCAAAGTTTGAGGCCATTTTTGGACCATTTATATTATTTCAATGCTTTTCATTTTGGATTCACTATATAGACAACCGATAGGACTTTGAGTAAGAAAAGTTTAAGAAAAATCTGCGGCGTCGTTTTCGAGAAAAGCGCGTCCCAGAATGTTAAAAAATCGGAAAATAGTTTGATGCCATTTTTGGACCACCTATATTATTTCAATGCTTTTCATTTTGGATTCACTATATAGACAACCGATAGGAATTTGAGTAAGAAAAGTTTCAGAAAAATCTGCGGCGTCGTTTTCGAGAAAAGGGCGTCTCAGAATGTTAAAAAATCGGAAAATACTAGATTTTTGGCATACAATAATGTATTTCCTTACCATCGAAATCGTATTATTTAGATACCATATGATGGTCCATTAATAGGGCTATCCAACGACACTTTAGTTCTTTTGGTCCGCTATTACCTAAGGGAGCAATCAAGTTTTTCGCAAGTGAGACAATGTTTTTAACCACTTCTTTTTGACATAGAAAACCAGGCTACATCTAATAATATCTTTAAAATAGTACATGAATACTTCGATGTTACCAGACGTTTCAATATCTGATTCTATTTATAGAAACTTTTTATTCATGTTATAAAATAGCACTTCCTCCTTTTTATTTGTTGTAAATAGTATTTATATTAATTGTGTAACTCCATATGAAATTCACCACTATTGTATAATATGTACATAGACGATCTGTATATATTACTATATGTTTTATATTCCTTGTATGAGGAGAGGGGTGATATAGGCTTTGCCTGTTCCCTGATCCCTTTTCATGTATTTCTGAAATAAAATATTGTTTACACAAAAAAACCTTTTTTTTCATTTTTTGAATACTTCCGGCATGGTTATTATTGTCGGAATTGTTTTATAGCCGGTTTGGGCACTAAAATAGCCAGAGGGCTCTGTAATGATATATTACATTATCTGATCAGATAAAATGCCCCTGAGAAATCCTGTGTTCAAAAGTGCCAAAAATGAAAAAAAATTAAAATATCGAAAATTAAATTTCTATAATTACATACATATTATACATCGTTAGAATCGTAATTAGGTCAGCTATCTGAATATACAGCCTTTTTAAAAAAATCTCTTCAAATAAAAAAATAGTAGAGCATTTTCCAAAATTTCACGATTTTTCGACTTTTTTCGATTTTTAGTCCGTTATTTCACCTATTTCAGATATTTCAAAGGCTTATTGGGTGGTTTCATGCAAATTAACTCCGAAAGGACTCTCGATAGAAAAAATTTAAAAAAAAGTTGCGGTTAAGTTTTCGAGATATAGGCGTCCAAAAACGCTCCAAATCAGAAAATACTTGATTTTCAGCGTGCCATATTTTGCTGCCTGGTCATAGTATCCGTATGAATTGGGTATCATACGATAGTACAATCCTAGTGCAATCCAATGGTACCCTAATTTCTTTAATCCATTGTTATCGGGCGGAGAAATCGCGTTTTTCCCCAAAATATCCATTTTTTGCATTTTTTTCAAAATATTGCACATTATTTCGACCACTTCCGGTTAAAGGATTCTTGTCGAAATTGCTTTATCAGTTGGTATTTGACTATAACTTCATGTTCCGTAAGTTTCAGAAACATCATTTTGGCTGTAAAACGACACCACAGCTCACAAAATGGGAAGAAAATTCGAAAAAAATCGAAAAATAAAGGGCGATAACTCTGAATGAAACTTATATTACTGGAATCGGATTGACGTCAGGTATCCAAAAATATAGGTCAAATTTGCAAATTTTGAAAAATAACAAAAAATGTCTCGTAGGCGACGTGTTTTGAATTTTCGAACGATAGAAGTCAGCGACGAAGTTTCGAAATTGCGAAATGTGAGATTGCTATTGTCTTGGAAATGTCTCAGGCTTTCCAAAAATGTGATTTGTTTGAATATAGGTAGAGAATTGACGAAACCACGACCGATTTTTTATTTTTTACAAACGTTCAAAATTCGACAACTTCCGGTCTGCGCAGAAGTTCAAAAATTGCTTTATTGAGTAGCCACCACATGGTTTCCCTATAGAAAGATGAACCGCAGATCGGTATCTCTTTTCGATCATAGAGAAATAGGCTCCGGCGGTAAATAATAATAATAAAAAAAAAAATAATAATTTTAGTAATCTCAATAGGCTTTCAGACGAAAGTCTGAAAGCCTAACTAGACCTGCATGCAGGAATGACGGGTTTCACTGGTGCCACGTTACCCTTAAACATGCCACTTCCGGTGCCAAGTTACCCTTGAACATATGTCACTTCCGGTACCAGCGAAACCACTAAACAGGTTTCCAAATTAACATTGCACACAAATAAAATGGACGCAGAATCAACAAAATCCAGCAATATCAATTCATTTTATACATTTGTTACTTGTAAATGATCCCGGTGTTAATGCAAATGTTCAATTACTCTTATGAAATCAGAAATGGCATACGATATCATATAATGAAAATTTTATGTAAATCGAATAATAATTGCCACTTTTAAAGACCAAAAAACTTGAAAAGTGACTTGTAGAAAATCGGCTATTTCTCTGCAACCGTACAAGTTAGAAACCATTTTGTGGTATCTGTATGATCGTATGGGTTCATTCTATTTGTTGATTGGCATCAGATACCATACTTTGAAAAAGATTTCAAAACAGACTCATTTGAATAAAATATCTGTTTTAGAGGCTAAAAATACAGTTTTTGCCAAAATGACGTTACTTCCGGTGATAATGAAAATCTTAAATTACTTGTATGAAATCCCAAATGGCATTAGGTATAACATGGTGTGACGTTTATGAAAATCGAATAATAATTGACCCTTTTATGGCCCCGAAACCTTCAAAAGTGACCTGTAGAAAACCGTCTATTTCTCGGCAACCGAACAAGTTAGAAACCATTTTATGATATCTATATGACCATATGAGTTTTGTTTATATGTGAATTTAAACCAAAAGTTAAAATTATTAATACATATTAAGTTATTCTTGGTTGAATAAAACATTGATTTAAAAAGTTTAAAATGCATTTTTTGACCAAATGATGTCACTTCCGGTGTCAATTTTAAATTGTAATCAACTTGATATGACGCTACGTGCTTTTTGAATCAAATGATGTCACTTTTATAAAAATCCAATCATAATTGACTATTTTACAGGCAAAATAACGAAAACAGTGACTTGTACAGAACTGCCCATTTCTTGGTAACTGCTTATAGTACAAACGAATTTTAACATACATTTTCTTCGTATGGATTATAGCTACAAGTTTATAAAAGTTACGAAGAAATATTTTAAAATCTGAAAAGCCTAAATAGGTTGTAAATAGGCCAATTTTACACCATTTTTAGCCTCTTAATCGAATTTGCTCGAAAATGAAATCGAAATTAAAAAAACTGCTTCCTACATTTTTTGCGCCTTGAAAGGGCACACTCTTTGAGTCAAATAATTTTTCCAAAAAATAATATTTGTTTTCGAAGAAGGAAAATAACTGTCAAAATTGTAGTTTTTGGTAAAATTATGCCACTTCCGGTGCCGACAGATAAAACTTTTGGTAATAAAAAAATTGACAATTGATACAACGAAGCATATGAACTTTGTTTTATACAAATCAAACAATAAAAAATTAATCTAGGACTTAAAAACTGAATTAGCCAATGGCGGCCAAGGTAAATTACTGAGACAAAATTCTTTAACATTTTTGCACTAGTCAGATGACCCTTTAATTCTGTGCATAATACGACTAAAAAATATTCATAAATAAAAAAGTTTTTTGTAAAATTTTAAATTTTCAAAATTTGGCGCCTAATATCTTTGAAGATTTACCGAAAATCAAAAATCGAAAGTAGTGTAGCTATGTGCCCTGTCTCCGGCTATGCTAAAATGTATCGAAAGTTAAAATTCAATGATTATTGTTAAAATTACTGCAATATTTTAAAAAACGATAATTTGGTGATTTCGGACATTTCGCATTGTCGCAGAACGTTCAAAATAGCTTTATCCTCTAAGTCACACCCACTTTCCCAGTAAAACCGAAGAAATCGTAACGATGCGACAAGCAGTTGCTGAGATCTACTCAAAACAAAAGAAGAATAATAATAATAAGAATAATAATTTTAACAAAAACAATAGTGTTTCACACAAGCTTCGCAGTGTGAAACCCTAATAATAACTAGACCTGCATGCAGGAATGACGGGTTTCACTGTTGCCAAGTTACTCTTAAGCATGTCACTTCCGGTGCCAAGTTACCCTTGAACATATGTCACTTCCGGTACCAGCGAAACCACTAAACAGTTTTCCAAATTAACATTGCACACAAATAAAATGGACGCAGAATCAACAAAATCCAGCAATATCAATTCATTTTATACATTTGTTACTTGTAAATGATCTTGACAAAATTAAATTACTCCCGGTGTTAATGCAAATGTTCAATTAGTTTTATGAAATCAGAAATGGCATACGATATCATGTAGTGAAAATTTTATGTAAATCGAATAATAATTGCCACTTTTAAAGACCAAAAAACTTGAAAAGTGACTTGTAGAAAATCGGCTATTTCTCGGCAACCGTACAAGTTAGAAACGATTTTGTGGTATCTGTATGATCGTATGGGTTCATTCTATTTGTTGATTGGCATCAAATACCATAATTTGAAAAAGATTTCAAAACAGGCTCATTTGAATAAAATATCTGTTTTGGAGGCTAAAAATACAGTTTTTGCCAAAATGACGTTACTTCCGGTGATAATGAAAATCTTAAATTACTTGTATGAAATCCCAAATGGCATTAGGTATAACATGGTGTGACGTTTATGAAAATCGAATAATAATTGACACTTTTATGGCCCCGAAACCTTCAAAAGTGACCTGTAGAAAACCGTCTATTTCTCGGCAACCGAACAAGTTAGAAACCATTTTAAGATATCTATATGACCATATGAGTTTTGTTTATATGTGAATTTAAACCAAAAGTTAAAATTATAAATACATATTAAGTTATTCTTGGTTGAATAAAACATTGATTTAAAAAAGTTTAAAATGCATTTTTTGACCAAATGATGTCACTTCCGGTGTCAATTTTAAATTGTAATCAACTTGATATGACGCTACGTGATTTTTGAATCAAATGATGTCACTTTTATAAAAATCCAATCATAATTGACTATTTTACAGGCAAAATAACGAAAACAGTGACTTGTACAGAACTGCCCATTTCTTGGTAACTGCTTATATTACAAACGAATTTTAACATACATTTTCTTCGTATGGATTATAGCTACAAGTTTATAAAAGTTACGAAGAAATATTTTAAAATCTGAAAAGCCTGAATAGGTTGTAAATAGGCCAATTTTACACCATTTTTAGCCTCTTAATCGAATTTGCTCGAAAATGAAATCGAAATTAAAAAAACTGCTTCCTACATTTTTTGCGCCTTGAAAGGGCACACTCTTTGAGTCAAATAATTTTTCCAAAAAATAATATTTGTTTTCGAAGAAGGAAAATAACTGTCAAAATTGTAGTTTTTGGTAAAATTATGCCACTTCCGGTGCCGACAGATAACACTTTCGGTAATAAAAAAAATGACAATTGATACAACGAAGCATATGAACTTTGTTTTATACAAATCGAACAATAAAAAATTAATCTAGGACTGAAAGACTGAATTAGCCAATGGCGGCCAAGTTAAATTACTGAGACAAAATTTTTTAACATTTTTGCACTAGTCAGATGACTCTTTAATTCTGTGCATAATACGACTAAAAAATATTCATAAATAAAAAAGTTTTTTGTAAAATTTTAAATTTTCGAAATTTGGCGCCTAATATCTTCGAAGATTTGCCGAAAATCAAAAATCGAAAGTAGCGTAGCTATGTGCCCTGTCTCAGGCTATGCCAAAATGTATCGAAAGTTAAAATCCCATGATTATTGTTAAAATTACTGCAATATTTTCAAAAACGATAACTTCGGTGATTTCGGACTTTTCGCATTGTCGCAGAACGTTCAAAATAGCTTTATCCTCTAAGTCACACCCACTTTCCCAGTAAATCCGAAGAAATCGTAACGATGCGACACGTAGTTGCTGAGATCTATTCAAATTGGAATCTGAATAATAATAATAATAATAATAATAAGAACTAGACCTGCAAGCAGCACTGAACCGGCTTTCAGGAATCATACAGGAAGTTTCTTATACCATAGCCGATCTATTGAGCTACCAAACTATACTTTAGTTGTTTTGTTTCAGTGACACCCTCTATCATATGTAAAAGTAATATTTGCTGGCGAAAAGACCGGTCAAAATTGTAAATTATGGCAAAATTACGTCACTTCCGGTACCGAAAGATATTTTTATAGGTGAAAAATAAGTCGAAAATTCGCAACACACAAAATACAAACTTTGTTTTATACATATTGGGCAATAAATAATTACCCTATAACCCATAAACTGAAATTAAGAAGGTAAAAAACTTAAAAGTGACCATGGGAAAATTGGCTATTATTCGACAAGGGAACATGCTAGAAGGCTTTTTTTGATATCAATATGATGGTATTGATTCAATCTTACTGCCCATTAGAGTCAGACGTTATCAAGTTAAACGAATAATAAATATAAATCCCTTAAAAAAAATGTTTGTTTTGAAGGCTAAAAATACGTTTTTTGCAAAAATTACATTACTTCCGGTGATATTGAAAAGGTTAACTTAGTTCATAGAAGCCATAAATGGCATAAGGCATCAAATGGTAAAAAAATTATAAAAATCGAATAATAATTGAGACTTTTATAGACCAAAAACCTTGAAAAGTGACTTATAGAAGATCGCCTATTTCTCTGTAACCACACAAGTTAGAAACCATTTTGTGGTATCTGTATGGTCGTATGGCTTCATTCTATTCGTTGATGGGAATCAAATATCATAATTTTAAAAATATTATAAGGCAGACTCATTTGAATAAAATATTTGTTTTTTGGGTTAAAAATACAGTTTTTGCCCAAATGACGTCATTTCCGGTCACAGTGAAAATGTAAAATTGGCTTGACCTAGTCCAAATTGGCATTATGCATCAAATGGAAAAAAATATATAGCAAATCGAATGATAAATCACTCTTTTATAGGCAAAATAACGTGAAAAGTGATGCATGCAAAATTGCATATTTCTCGGCAACTGCTCATATTACAAACTAATTTTCGCATACATTCTCTTCGTCTGGATTATTGCTACGAGTTTATGAAAATTACAAATAAATATTTCAAAATAGAAGACGCTGAATGAATTGTAAATAACTGAATTTTACACTTTATTTTACACTTTATTCGAAATTGCCCGAAAATGAAATTGAAATTAATAAATCTGAGCTAAGGATTTTGTGCATCTTTGCAGGGTGCATCCTTTTAGTTATATCAGTTTTGAAAAAAAAAATATTTGCTTTCAAAAAGTGGTACTGAACGGTCAAAATTGTAGTTTTTGTTAATATTACGTCACTTCCGTTGCCGACAGAAAAATTTCACCGTAACAAAAAAAATTATTGGGACCACGGAGCGTATGAACTTTGTTTTATACAAATCGAATAATAAATAATTTTTCTGGGTACGAAAAACTAAATTAGCCGATGGTGGCTAACGCAAATTACCGAGACAATTTTTTTTCTCATTTCTGCTCAAGTAGGATGATATTTTTAACCCTGTGTAAAATATCATCAAAACATATTCATAAATAAAAAAGGTTTTCGTAAAAAAAATATTTTTTTTCAAAATATCGGACATTTTTTCGACTACTTCCGGTTTTACGATCGTTGTCGTGATAGCTTTACGAAGTTCTTTGGATAAATAACTTTCTGTACCAGAGGTGTCAGAAACATCCATTGAGTAGTTTTGGAAAAAAAGATAAATTAAAGAGCGTTTCCAAAAATTTAACGATTTTTCAATTTTTTTCAAAGTTTGAGGCCATTTTTGGACCATTTATATTATTTCAATGCATTTCATTTTGGATTCACTATATAGACAACCGATAGGACTTTGAGTAAGAAAAGTTTGAGAAAAATCTGCGGCGTCGTTTTCGAGAAAAGGGCGTCCCAGAATGTTAAAAAATCGGAAAATACTAGATTTTTGGCATACAATAATTTATTTCCTTACCATCGAAATCGTATTATTTAGATACCATATGATGGTCCATTAATAGGGCTATCCAGCGACACTTTAGTTCTTTTGGTCCGCTATTACCTAAGGGAGAAATCAAGTTTCTCGCAAGTGCGACAATGGTTTTAACCTTTTTTTTTCATTTTTTTAATACTTCCGGTATGGTTATTATTGTCGGAATAGTTTTAATAGCCGGTTTGGGCACTAAAATAGCCACGGGGCTCTGTAATGATATATTACATTATCTGATCAGATAAAATGCCTCTGAAAAATCCTATGTTCAAAAGTGCCAAAAATGCAAAAAAATTAAAATATCGAAAATTAAATTTCAATAACTGCATTCATATTATACATCGTTAGAATCGTAATTAGGTCAGCTATCTGAATATACAACCTTTTTTGGAAAATCTCTTAAAATAAAAAAATAGTAGAGCATTTTCCAAAATTTCACGATTTTTCGCCTTTTTTTGATTTTCAGTCCCTTTTTTATCATATTCCAGACATTTCAAAGTCTTATTGGATGGCATAATTCACAAGACTATCGAATGGACTCTCGATAGAGAAAGTTAAAAAAAAAGTTGCGGTTAAGTTTTCGAGATACAGGCGTCCAAAAACGCTCCAAATCAGAAAATACTTGATTTTCAGCGTGCCATATTTTGCTTCCTGCTCGTTGTATCCGTACAAATTGGGTATCATACGATAGCACAACACTAGTGCAATCCAATGGTACCCTAATTTGTTTAATCCATTGATATCGGACGGAGAAGTCGCGTTTTTCCCCAAAATACCCATTTTTTGCATTTTTTTCAAAATATCGGACATTATTTCGACCACTTCCGGTGTACAGATTATTGTTGAAATTGCTTTATTCCTTGCAATGGTCATTTGGCTTCATGCCTCAGAAATTTCAGAAACGTCAATTCGGCCATAAAATGAAACCCGAGCTCACAAAATGGGTAGAAAATTCGAAAAAAATCGAAAAATAAAGGGCGATAACTCTGAATGAAACTTATATTACTGGAATCGGATGGACTTCAGGTATCCAAATATGTAGGTCAAATTTCAAAATTTTGAAAAATAAAAATTGTCTCTCAAACAACATTTTTCATTTTTCGATCGCAAGAAGTCAGCGATGAAGTTTCGAAATATCGAAATTTTCAACTGCTATCGTCCGAGAAAAGACTCAGGGTTTCCGAAAATGTCATTTGTATGAAAATAGGTACAGAATTGACGAATCTACGGCCGTTTTTTGATT
This sequence comes from Patella depressa, assembly GCA_948474765.1. Classification (NCBI taxonomy): domain Eukaryota; kingdom Metazoa; phylum Mollusca; class Gastropoda; family Patellidae; genus Patella; species Patella depressa. The sequence goes on along the minus strand of OX419717.1, from coordinate 33,247,932 downwards.
TTTCGACACCGCACGAAATTCGACCACTTCCGGTATGCGCAGAAGTTTCAAATATAGTTTATCAAGTAGCCAACACATGGTTTCCCGATAGAGAATTAGGTCCCAGATCGGTATCTGTTACAGGCACTGAGAAATAGGCTCCGGCGAAAAAAAAAATAATAATAATAAATAATAATTTTAGTAATCACAATAGGCTTTCAGACGAAAGTCTGAAAGCCTAACTAGACCTGCAAGCAGCACTGAACCGGCTTTCAGGAATCATACAGGAAGTTTATTATACCATAGCCGATCCATTGAGCTACCAAACTATACTTTAGTTGTTTTGCTTCAGTGACACCCTCTATCATATGTAAAAGTAATATTTGCTGGCTAAAAGACCGGTCAAAATTGTAAATTATGGCAAAAGTATGTCACTTCCGGTGCCGAAAGAAATTTTTATAGATGAAGAATAAGTCGAAAATTCGCAACATACAAAATACAAACTTTTTTTTTATAAATATCGGACAATAAATAATTAACCTATAACCCATAAACTGAAATTAAGAAGGTAAAAAACTGAAAAGTGACCCTCGGAAAATTGGTTATTATTCGGCAAGGGAACATGCTAGAAGATTTTTCTTGATATCAATATGATGGTATTGATTCAGTCTTACTGCCCATTAGAGTCAGACGTTATAAAGTTATACGAATAATAAATATAAATCCCTTCAAAAAAATGTTTGTTTTAAAGGCTAAAAATACGTTTTTTGCAAAAATTACATTACTTCCGGTGATATTGAAAATTTTAACTTGGTTCATAGAAGTCATAAATAGCATAAGGCATGAAATGGTAAATAAATTGTAAAAATCGAATAATAATTGACAGTTTTACAGATCAAAAACCTTGAAAAGTGACTTATAGAAGATCGCCTATTTCTCTGTAACCGTACAAGTTAGAAACCATTTTGTGGTATCTGTATGGTCGTATGGCTTCATTTTATTCGTTGATGGGAATCAAATATCATAATTTTAAAAATATTATAAGGCAGACTCATTTGAATAAAATATTTGTTTTTTAGGTTAAAAATACAGTTTTTGCCCAAATGACGTCATTTCCGGTCACAGTGAAAATGTAAAATTGGCTTGACCTAGTCCAAATTGGCATTAGGCATCAAATGGAAAAAAAATATTGCAAATCGAATAATAATTAACTCTTTTATAGGCAAAATAACGTGAAAAGTGATGCATGCAAAATTGCATATTTCTCGGCAACTGCTCATATTACAAACTAATTTTCGCATACATTCTCTTCGTCTGGATTATTGCTACGAGTTTATGAAAATTACAAATAAATATTTCAAAATATGAAGACGCTGAATGAATTGTAAATAACTGAATTTTACACTTTATTTTACATTTTATTCGAAATTGCCCGAAAATGAAGTTGAAATTAAAAAATATGAGCTAAGGTTTTTGTGCACCTTTGCAGGGTGCATCCTTTTAGTTATATCAGTTTTGAAAAAAAATAATATTTGCTTTCAAAAAGTGGTACCGAACTGTCAAAATTGTAGTTTTTGTTAATATTACGTCACTTCCGTTGCCGACAGAAAAATTTCACCGTAACAAAAAAAATTACAATTGGGACCATGGTGCATATGAACTTTGTTTTATACAAATCGAACAATAAATAATTTTTCTGGGTACGAAAAACTAAATTAGCCGATGGCGGCTAACGCAAATTACCCTGACAATTTTTTTTCTCATTTCTGCTCAAGTACGATGATATTTTAACCCTGTGTAAAATACCATCAAAATATATTCATAAATAAAAAAGGTATTCGTAAAAAAATTATTTTTTTTCAAAATATCGGACATTTGTTCGACTACTTCCGGTTTTACGATCATTGTCGCGATAGCTTTACGAAGTCCTTTGGATACTTAACTTTCTGTACCAAAAGTGTCAGAAACATCCATTGAGTAGTTTTAGAAAAAAAAGATAAATTAAAGAGCGTTTCAAAAAATTTAACGATTTTTCAATTTTTTTCAAAGTTTGAGGCCATTTTTCGACCACTTATATTATTTCAATGCTTTTCATTTTGGATTCCCTATATAGACAACTAACAGGACTTTGAGTAAGAAAAGTTTAAGAAAAATCGTAGGCGTCGTTTTCGAGAAAAGGGCGTCTCAGAATGTTAAAAAATTGGAAAATACTAGATTTTTGGCATTCAATAATTTATTTCCTTACCATCGAAATCGTATTATTTAGATACCATATGATGGTCCATTAATAGGGCTATCCAGCGACACTTTAGTTCTTTTGGTCCGCTATTACCTAAGGGAGAAATCAAGTTTTTCGCAAGTGCGACAATGTTTTTACTCTTTTTTTTCATTTTTTGAATACTTCCGGTATGGTTATTATTGTCGGAATAGTTCTAATAGCCGGTTTGGGCACTAAAATAGCCACAGGGCTCTGTAATGATATATTACATTATCTGATCAGATAAAATGCCCCTGAGAAATCCTATGTTCAAAAGTGCCAAAAATGCAAAAAATTTAAAATATCGAAAATTAAATTTTAATAATTACATACATATTATACATCGTTAGAATCGTAATTAGGTCAGCTATCTGAATATACAACCTTTTTTTAAAAATCTCTTAAAATAAAAAAATAGTAGAGCATTTTCCAAAATTTCACGATTTTTCGACTTTTTTCGATTTTCAGTCCCTTTTTTATCCTATTCCAGACATTTCAAAGTCCTATTGGATGGCTTCATGCCAAATACCTCCAAAAGGACTCTCGATAGAAAAAAAATAAAAAAAATTGTAGGTTAAGTTTTCGAGATACAGGCATCCAAAAACGCTCCAAATCAGAAAATACTTGATTTTCAGCGTGCCATATTTTGCTACCTTTTCATAGTATCTGTATGATTTGGGTATCATACGATAGTCCATTCTTCATGCAACCCAACGATACCTTAATCCCTATAATCCGTTGATATCGGGCGAAGAAATCACGTTTTTCCCAAAACCACCCATTTTTTTCGTTTTTTTGCAAATTTTGCACATTATTTCGACCACTTCCGGTTTAAGGAGTCTTGTCGAAATTGCTTTACCTGTTGATATTGGACTTTAACTTCATGTTCCAGAAGTTTCAGAAACGTCAATTCTGCCATAAAACGAAACCCGAGCTCACAAAATGGGAAGAAAATTCGAAAAAAATCGAAAAATAAAGGGCGATAACTCTGAATGAAACTTATATTACTGGAATCGGATGGACTTCAGGTATCCAAAAATGTAGGTCAAATTTGAAAATTTTGAAAAATAACAAAAATTGTCTCGTAAACAACATGTGTTCAATTTTCGAACTATAAAAGTCATAGACGAATGTTCGAAATTGAAAAATGTGAGATAGCCATTTTCTCAGAAAAGATCCAGGGATTCCAAAAATGTAATTTGTTTGAAAATGGATAAAGAATTGACGAAACTATAGCCGATTTTCAATTTTTAGAGAAAGTACAAAGTTCGGTCACTTCCGGTATGCGCAGAAATTTCAAAAATATTTTATCAAGTAGCCACCACATGGTTTCCCAATAGAAAAGCTAATTCCAGATCGATATCTGTTTTCGATCATGGAGATCTAGGCCCTCGCGGTAAATAATAATAATAATAATAACTAGACCTGCATAGCAGTGCTGAATCGGCTTTCAGGGTCCTTTAGATCATTGCCATGCTTTTAAATTTACCTTTATACCCTAAACGACCGATATGACTCGGGGTAACAGAAGTTTAAGAAGTGAAATAGAAGTAGTTTTCGAGATAAACGAGTTTGAAAAGGCTCCAAAAAAAGAGGAAAATACTATATTTTCGGCATCTCATAATCTATTGCCTAACCATCGAATTTGTATCATTCTGATATCATATAAAAGTCCAAAAAGGAAAATACTAGATCTTCAGCGTCCCGTAATATTTGTCATTGAACACGCCATCTTGAGTCGGATCGCGCAAAATCTAATTTTGGAGTAAAATTTTATTTTGAAGTCTAAAAATACGGTTTTTGCAAATATAACATTACTTCCGGTGATAATGGAAATGTTGAATCAGATCATTGCAATCATAAATGGCATAAGGCATCACATGGTGAAAATTGTATGAAAATTGAATAATAATTGACACTTTTATAGACCAAAAAGCTTGAAAAGTGACTTGTAGAAAATCGTCTATTTCTCGGCAACCGTACAAGTTAGAAACTTTTTTGTGGTATCTGTATGATGGTATGGGTTCATGCTATTCGGTGATGGGATTCAAATATCATAATTTTAAAAATATTATAAACAAGACTCATTTGAATAAAATATTTGTTTTCTAGGTTAAAAATACAGTTTTTGCCAAAATGACGTCATTTTCGGTCACAGTGAAACTGTAAAATTGGCTTAACCTAGTCCAAATTGGCATTAGGCATCGAATGAAAAAAAATTATTGAAAATCGGATAATAATTTACTATTTTACAGGCAAAAAAACGTGAAAAGTGATGCATGCAAAATTGCATATTTCTCGGCAACTGCTCATGTTACAAACTATTTTTCGCATACATTCCCTTCGTCTGGATTATGGCTACGAGTTTATGAAAGTTACGAATAAATAGTTCAAAATATAAAGACGTTGAATGGGTTGTAATAACTGAATTTTACCCTTTTTTTACATTTTATTCGAAATTGCCCGAAAATGAAATTGAAATTTAAGAATCCCAGCCAAACATTTTATGCGCCTTTACAGGGCGCATACTTTTTGTTATATCAGTTTTCGAAAAAAAAAATATTTGCTGTCAAAAAGTGGTACTTAACTCTCAAAATTGTAGTTTTTGTTAATTTTACGCCACTTCCGTTGCGTGCAGAAAAATGTCACCGTAACAAAAAATATTACAATTGACATTACGAATCATATGCACTTTGTTTTATACAAATCGAACAATAAATAGTTAATCTAGGTACGAAAAACTAAATTAGCCAATGGCGACTAAAGAAAATTACTGAGACAAAATTCTTTCTCACTTATGCTCAAGTAGGGTGATACTTTAACTCTGTGTAAACTACCATCAAAAAATATTCATAAATAAAAAAGTTTTCTGTAAAAATGTAAAAAAAAATCAATATATCGGATATTTTTTCGACTACTTCCGGTTTTTCGACCATTGTCGGAATTGCTTTAACAAGTTGATTAGATACTTAACTTCCTGTAGCAGAAATATCAGAAACATTCATTAAGTAATTTTTGAAAAAAAGATAAATAAAAGAGCATTTTCAATAATTTAATGATTTTTCAACTTTTTTCAAAGATTGAGGTCAATTTTGGACCGCCTATAATATTGCAACGCTTTTATTATTAAATGCACACGCTAGGCCACCGATAGGACTCTGAGTAAAAAATGTTTAAGAAAAATCGTAGGCGTCGTTTACGAGAAAAAGGCGTCTCAGAATGCTCCAAAACGGAAAATACTTAGTTTTCGGCGTACCATAATTTATTTCCTAAGAATCAAATTCGTGTTATTTAGATGTTATACGATCGTCTATTAATGGAACTATCCAAAGACACTTTAATTGTTTTGGTCCGCTAATATGTGACGGAGAATTCGAACTTTTGGCAAGAGCTCCAATTTTTTTTCATCTTTTTTACATTTTTCTTTGTTTTTTGAACTACTTCCGGTATACGAATCATTGTCGAGTAGTTTTCACATCCAGTTTTGGAGTTTGCATGGGAACAGGGCTCTCTAATGATATACGACACTATACGATCAAATAAAATACTTCTGAGAAATCCTATGTTCAAAAGTGTTAAAAATGTCAAAATATCAAAATATTGAAAATTAAATTTCAATAACTGCATACATATTATACATCATTAGAATCGTAATTAGGTCAGCTTTTTAAATATATATCTTTTTTTTGAAAATCTCTTAAAATAAAAAAATAGTAGAGCATTTTCCCAAATTTCACGATTTTTCGACTTTTTTCGATTTTCAGTCCCTTTTTTGTCTTATTCCAATTATATAATAGTCTTAATGGATGGATCCATGCTAAAGACTACCGGAAGGACCATCGATAGATAAAGTTTAAGAAAAATCGCTGGAGCAGATTTCGAAATACAGGCGTCCAAAAACGCTCCAAATCAGAAAATACTTGATTTTCAGCGTGCCATATTTTGCTTCCAGCTCATCGTATCCGTACGAATTGGGTATCATTCAGTGGTCCAATCACCGCTAGACCAAATGATACCTTAATTTGTTTAATCCGTTGATATCGGACGGAGAAATCGTGTTTTTACCCAAGACACCAATTTTTCACGTTTTTTTCAAAATATCGCATATTATTTCGACTACTTCCGGTTTACGGATTGTTGTTGAAATTGCTTTAAACGGTGGTTTGACAATATTGCTTCATGTATCAGGAATTTGAGAAACGTTGATCCGGCCGTAAAACGAAACTTAAGTTCACAAAATGTGAAGAAAATTCGAAAAAAATCGAAAAATAAAGGGCGATAACTCGGAATGAAACTTATATTCCTGGAACCAGATTGCCTTCAGGTATCCAAAAATGTAGGTCAAATTTGAAAATTTTGAAAAACAACAAAAATTGTCTCTCAAATAAAATTTTTCATTTTTCGATCGCAAGAAGTCAGCGATGAAGTTTCGAAATATCGAAATTTTCAACTGCTATCGTCCGAGAAAAGACTCAAGGTTTCCGAAAATGTCATTTGTATGAAAATAGGTACAGAATTGATGAATCTACGGCCGTTTTTTAATTTTTTGACAGAGCACGAAATTCGACCACTTCCGGTCTGCGCAGAAGTTTCAAAAATAGTTTATCAAGTAGCCAACACATGGTTTCCCTATAGAGAATTAGGTCCCAGATCGGTATCTGTTACAGGCGCTGAGAAATAGGCTCCCCCGAAAAATAAAATAATAATAATAAATAATAATAATTTTAGTAAAAACAATAGTCTTTCAGACGAAAGTCTGAAAGCCTAACTAGATCTGCTACTGTCCCATGCAGATATGAAAGCTTTCATATTCATCGTCACGTGTCATTGATTGTATCAAGTAACCTAAATAAAAGGATACGAAGAAAAAATTATTAAAATTGGTCAAAAACTCGCGAAGTTACAAGTCTAAATATAGTATGAAACATTGCACCCAGGCATAACAATAATCTGAAAACTAAAGGGAAATAACTGAAACTTGTATTACTGTAATGAGACGGATGAGAAAATGAAATGAAAATGGCGGGAAAAAAAAATTAAAAATGGCAGGTTGGACAGGCGACCTTACTCCTTGTCACGTACAACCGGGCATTCGAAAACACGCTAGTTTACTCAATGACAGGCGCGCGTGCTTACCATTCAGCCACTCAACCCCCCTTTGAAATCAGACACGTGCAATATGTCATATAGGAAGAATAAGAAGTCGCTCACAACAAAATGGTAAATTAATGAGTTTAGGTCAAAAGGTTGAGCTACTGTTTTAGAGTACTTAATAGTTTTAAAGAGACACGTTAAGGGTTGTTCATAGTTAAATGAAAGTTTAATTTTAAATAAGACCAATAAAATTAGGATTTAATAATGCCAGACTAATATTTCCAATATGTTTGGTTATAAGTAGGAAATCGTGACGACTTCTTAAGCATGTTTTAAACAAAGGATCATGTTTGTTTAAACAAGAATGGCACTCTGCAATAAAAAAAACTGGCCAAAGCAAGATTTCTATGCAGAAATTAAATAATTGCTAGAACCAGAAAAATATTTATCCACTATAATAAATAAGCAACATAGAGAAAATGAAATGAAATTGAATGGGGTTTAACGTCCGACTGTTCTGCTCCTAAAATGGGCTAATGAAGACGGGCATATGCCATAATGTGTGCAATGAGGGAAATTTTACCCGGGCAGCGGCGGTTACGGCCTACGAGGTTGGACAGGCAACCATACTCCTTGTCACGTACAACCAAAAAATCGAAACAACGGCAGTTGACTCAATGACAGACGTTATGATACAGAGCGCACGTGCTAACCATTCAGCCACGCAACCTCCCTAAAATCGGCAAATTGCTGACCTACAGCGAGAAACATTTCAACCGGGCCAAATTTTCTATTGTAACAGTTTAATTTGCACGGTACCTTTAGTTATCAACCGAATATTACAAAACTTTTAAAAATAAGCTCCCCCCTGACCAGCTTAAGCGTTCGCAATAAACGTTTGCCCCTTAAAATCGGGAAATTGCTGACTTTAAAGTGAGAAACATTACAACCGGGCGAAATTTTCTGTTTTATGACTTTTACAGTACCTTTGATTACCAACCGATTATTTTCTGTTTTATCACTTTTACAGTACCTTTGATTACCAACCGATTATTACAAAACTTTAAAAATAAAAGAGAAAGAGAGAAATGCGGCCTAATGTGCATTCGACACAAACTAGGTCATTTCGGGACTAACATATGTTTTTTAATTTTATTTAAAAACTCCCCCTGCGCTTACAGGTCTTTAGCCGTTGGGAGGAAACCGAAGAACACGGAGAAAACCCACAAGGTTGGACATCATACTTCATGTCACGTGCAACCTGGAGATCGAAACGACGCCCGTTGACTCAATGACAGACGTTACGATACAGTGCGCACATGCTAACCATTCAGCCATTCAGCCTCCCTGAATTCAGAAAATTGCTGACTTATAGCAAGAAACATTTCAACCGGGCGAAATTTTCTGTTTTAACAGTTTAATGTGCACGGTACTTTAATTACCAACCGATTATTACAAAACTTTTGAAAATAAGCTCCAACTGACCAGCTTAATCGTATGCAATAAACGTTTTCGCCTGAATTGAAAGTTCTGCACGGAGAAAGTTCATCTCGATTTCCCGGCGTGGTGCCCCTTGTCAGTGAGGCAGAACGGAGGGCCTGACAAGCACAGCTGTCTAGTCATTCGGATGGGACGAAAAACCAAGGTCCCGTGTACACATTGGAGTGCACGTAAAATATCCCTAAGCAGTTGGAATTCGATACTGTTGAATAAGCTCTATACGATGACTAAATGTGTAGATTGTAGTCACCCACACTGCATGTTTCGCTTAACAATGAAAGGGTGCCGTTTTCAATGTTCGATCCTTTTGTTCTTCTACTCCTGATATGTTGGACTGTTGATCGATGGTTTCATATAAAAGACTACCAATAAGACTCTTTGTACAAGAAGTTCCCAAAAAATATTATGTTGACTTTACGAGAAAGACCTCTAAACATGCTCCAAATTGTAAAAATACGACTTTTTGGATTTTCAATCTCTTTTTTTCGGCTATCCCTGATATTTAGAAAAAATAATACAATGATTTCACACAACAGGCTAGCTATTAGACTCTCTATTGACAAAAGTTTCACCGCCCTCCCTTCATTATAACCGAAGTTATCGTGCCCTAAAGAATCAACAAATTAGCTTGTTTATCTCTGCTTACCCTAAGCAGAAAATGCTCATCTTTGAACTCAATCATAACATTGACCTAGTGAACGTCTACACCAAGTTTGAACATTCTAGCTTAATTAGAAGGAGAGTAATTGTGTTCCAAAGTCCCGACCCTTCAAATTGCTTCTATTTTTCATTTTCAATTCAAAATGGTGACCATCACGTGACCGAAATCAAAATTCTATTCGCGACATTTTTTAGGCCTTCCTACAAGGATTCAGAAAATATAACTCCCGAGTCTGTAAGTAAAATAGCAAAAAAGCCTTATTGATTTTTCACTTTTAAATATGGCGGCACTTCCGGTTCGATCGACAAACTCCATATTTTGTGTACAAATCAGTAATTACTTATCTAGTATCCAAAAAAAAAATCAGGTCATTCTGACCTATATTTCGATGATTTTTTTGAAAATTTTGATCCTTAATTTCGTCAAGGGGAGATAATTTAGAAAATTTCTAATTATATTTTTGAAGTCACATCGGTGGGATCTACTTAGATACTAAATTTCATGAAAATCGTACAACTATTAAAGAAGTTGTCAAATTGGTCTAATCTTCCGGTTCGAAATCACAGCGACGAATTTTCGAAATTCGAAAATGTGAAACTGCAGATGAAAATGGTTTTTTTAAAGGTATTCAAAGAAAAAAGAATTAGTAAAATCGGTCAAAAAATAACAAAGTTACGACTATGCATTGTCATTTTTTTCGTTCGTAAAATTCGGTGATTTCGGATTCGTAAAACGTTTCGAAAATATATTTAATCAAGGTTCGCACCCCATTTTTGGGGGGGTAGGTCAAAATTTCAGAAAGATCCTATGGATAGATTCTGAGAAATCCGATTTGCAGAAAACACACAAAAAAAAAAATAATAATAATAATAACTTTAACAGAAACAATAAGCTTTCATATGTAATATGAAAGCTTAATAATAATAATAATAATAATTTTAGTAATCTCAATAGGCTTTCAGACGAAAGTCTGAAAGCCTAACTAGACCTGCAAGCAGCACTGAACCGGCTTTCAGGAATCATACAGGAAGTTCATTATACCATAGCCGATCCATTGAGCTACCAAACTATACTTTAATTGTTTTGCTTCAGTGACACCTTCTATCATATGTAAAAGTAATATTTGCTGGCGAAAAGACCGGTCAAAATTGTAAATTATGGCAAAATTACGTCACTTCCGGTGCCGAAAGAAATTTTTATAGGTGAAAAATAAGTCGAAAATTCGCAACATACAAAATACAAACTTTGTTTTATACATATCGGGCAATAAATAATCAACCTATAACCCATAAACTGAAATTAAGAAGGTATAAAACTTAAAAGTGACCCTGGGAAAATTGGCTATTATTCGACAAGGGAACATGCTAGAAGCCTTTTCTTGATATCAATATGATGGTATTGATTCAATCTTACTGCCCATTAGAGTCAGACGTTATAAAGTTAAACGAATAATAAATATAAATCCCTTAAAAAAAATGTTTGTTTTGAAGGCTAAAAATACGTTTTTTGCAAAAATTACATTACTTTCGGAGATATTGAAAATGTTAATTTAGTTCATAGAAGTCATAAATGGCATAAGGCATCAAATGGTAAAAAAATGATAAAAATCGAATAATAATTGACACTTTTATAGACCAAAAACCTTGAAAAGTGACTTATAAAAGATCGCCTATTTCTCTGTAACCGTACAAGTTAGAAACCATTTTGTGGTATCCGTATGGTCGTATGGCTTAATTCTATTCGTTGATGGGAATCAAATATCATAATTTTAAAAATATTATAAGGCAGACTCATTTGAATAAAAAAAATTTTTTTTAAGTTAAAAATACAGTTTTTGCCCAAATGACGTCATTTCCGGTCACAGTGTAAATGTAAAATTGGCTTGACCTAGTCCAAATTGGCATTAAGCATCAAATGGAAAAAAAATATTGCAAATCGAATAATAATTCACTCTTTTATAGGCAAAATAACGTGAAAAGTGATGCATGCAAAATTGCATATTTCTCGGCAACTGCTCATATTACAAACTAATTTGCGCATACATTCTCTTCGTTTGGATTATTGCTACGAGTTTATGAAAATTACAAATAAATATTTCAAAATATGAAGACGCTGAATGAATTGTAAATAACTGAATTTTACACTTTATTTTACATTTTATTCGAAATTGCCCGAAAATGAAATTGAAATTAAAAAATCTGAGCTAAGGATTTTGTGCACCTTTGCAGGGTGCATCCTTTTAGTTATATCAGTTTTGAAAAAAAAAAATATTTGCTTTTAAAAAGTGGTACTGAACGATCAAAATTGTAGTTTTTGTTAATATTACGTCACTTCCGTTGCCGACAGAAAAATTTCACCGTAACAAAAAAAATTACAATTGGGACCACGGAGCGTATGAACTTTGTTTTATACAAATCGAATAATAAATAATTTTTCTGGGTACGAAAAACTAAATTAGCCGATGGCGGCTAACGCAAATTACCGAGACAATTTTTTTCTCTCATTTCTGCTCAAGTAGGATGATATTTTTAACCCTGTGTAAAATATCATCAAAACATATTCATAAATAAAAAAGGTTTTCGTAAAAAAATTAATTTTTTTCAAAATATCGGACATTTTTTCGACTACTTCCGGTTTTACGATCGTTGTAGTGATAGCTTTACAAAGTTCTTTGGATAATTAACTTTCTGTACCAGAAGTGTCAGAAACATCCATTGAGTAGTTTTGGAAAAAAAGATAAATTAAAGAGCGTTTCTAAAAATTTAACGATTTTTCAATTTTTTTCAAAGTTTGAGGCCATTTTTGGACCATTTATATTATTTCAATGCATTTCATTTTGGATTCACTATATAGACAACCGATAGAACTTTGAGTAAGAAAAGTTTGAGAAAAATCTGCGGCGTCGTTTTCGAGAAAAGGGCGTCCCAGAATGTTAAAAAATCGGAAAATAATATATTTTTGGCATACAATAATTTATTTCCTTACCATCGAAATCGTATTATTTAGATACCATATGATGGTCCATTAATAGGGCTATCCAGCGACACTTTAGTTCTTTTGGTCCGCTATTACCTAAGGGAGAAATCAAGTTTCTCGCAACTGCGACAATGGTTTTAACCTTTTTTTTCATTTTTTGAATACTTCCGGTATGGTTATTATTGTCAGAATAGTTTTAATAGCCGGTTTGGGCACTAAAATAGCCACGGGGCTCTGTAATGATATATTACATTATCTGATCAGATAAAATGCCTCTGAGAAATCCTATGTTCAAAAGTGCCAAAAATGCAAAAAAATTAAAATATCGAAAATTAAATTTCAATAACTACATACATATTATACATCGTTAGAATCGTAATTAGGTCAGCTATCTGAATATACAACCTTTTTTTTAAAATCTCTTAAAATAAAAAAATAGTAGAGCATTTTTCAAAATTTCACGATTTTTCGACTTTTTTCGATTTTCAGTCCCTTTTTTATTCTATTCCAGACATTTCAAATTCTTATTGGTTGGCTTCATGCAAAATACCTCTGTAATGATATATTACATTATCTGATCAGATAAAATGCCTCTGAGAAATCCTATGTTCAAAAGTGCCAAAAATGCAAAAAAATTAAAATATCGAAAATTAAATTTCAATAACTACATACATATTATACATCATTAGAATCGTAATTAGGTCAGCTATCTGAATATACAACCTTTTTTTGAAAATCTCTTAAAATAAAATAATAGTAGAGCATTTTCCAAAATTTCACGATTTTTCGACTTTTTTTGATTTTCAGTCCCTTTTTTATCATATTCCAGACATTTCAAAGTCTTATTGGATGGCATAATTCACAAGACTATCGAATGGACTCTCGATAGAGAAAGTTAAAAAAAAAGTTGCGGTTAAGTTTTCGAGATACAGGCGTCCAAAAACGCTCCAAATCAGAAAATACTTGATTTTCAGCGTGCCATATTTTGCTTCCTGCTCGTCGTATCCGTACAAATTGGGTATCATACGATAGCACAATACTAGTGCAGTCCAATGGTACCCTAATTTGTTTAATCCATTGATATCGGACGGAGAAGTCGCGTTTTTCCCCAAAATACCCATTTTTTGCATTTTTTTCAAAATATCGGACATTATTTCGACCACTTCCGGTATACAGATTATTGTTGAAATTGCTTTATTCCTTGCAATGGTCATTTGGCTTCATGCCTCAGAAATTTCAGAAACGTCAATTCGGCCATAAAACGAAACCCGAGCTCGCAAAATGGGTAGAAAATTCGAAAAAAATCGAAAAATAAAGGGCGATAACTCTGAATGAAACTTATATTACTGGAATCGGATGGACTTCAGGTATCCAAAAATGTAGGTCAAATTTCAAAATTTTGAAAAATAACAAAAATTGTCTCTCAAACAACATTTTTCATTTTTCGATCGCAAGAAGTCAGCGATGAAGTTTCGAAATATCGAAATTTTCAACTGCTATCGTCCGAGAAAAGACTCAGGGTTTCCGAAAATGTCATTTGTATGAAAATAGGTACAGAATTGACGAATCTACGGCCGTTTTTTGATTTTTTGACACCGCACGAAATTCGACCACTTCCGGTCTGCGCAGAAGTTTCAAATATAGTTTATCAAGTAGCCAGCACATGGTTTCCCGATAGAGAATCAGGTCCCAGATCGGTATCTGTTACAGGCACTGAGAAATAGGCTCCGGCGAAAAAAAAAATAATAATAATAAATAATAATTTTAGTAATCACAATAGGCTTTCAGACGAAAGTCTGAAAGCCTAATAATAATTTTAACAAAAACAATAGTGTTTCACACAAGCTACGCAGTGTGAAACCCTAATAATAATTTTAGTAATCTCAATAGGCTTTCAGACGAAAGTCTGAAAGCCTAATAATAATTTTAGTAATCTCAATAGGCTTTCAGACGAAAGTCTGAAAGCCTAACTAGACCTGCATGCAGGAATGACGGGTTTCACTGGTGCCACGTCACTTTCGGTGCCACGTTACCCTTAAACATATGTCACTTCCGATACCAATGAAACCATCAAACAGGTTTCCACATAAGCATTGTAAACATCAAATAAAATGGACGAAGAATCAACCAAATCCAGCAATATCAATTCATTTTATATATATGTTACTTGTAAGTGATCCTGGCAAAATTTCATTACTTCCGGTGATAATGAAAATGTTCAATTAGTTTTATGAAATCAGAAATGGCATAAGGCATCATAATGGCGAAAATTTTATGTAAATCGAATGAGAATTGCCACTTTTATAGACCAAAAACCTTGAAAAGTGACTTGTAGAAAATCGTCTATTTCTCGGCAACCGTACACGATAAAAACTATCTTTTGGTATCTATATGATCGTATGGGTTCAATCCACTTGTTGATTGGAATCAAATATCATAATTTGAAATATATTACAAATCAGACTCATTTGAAAAAAATGTCTGTTTTGAAGGCTAAAAATACAGTTTTTGCCAAAATGACATTACTTCCGGTGATACTGAAAATGTTAAATTAGTTCTATGAAATCATAAATGACACAAGATATCATATGGTGAAAATTTTATGAAAATCGAATAATAACTGACACTTTTATAGACCAAAAACCTTGAAAAGTGACTTAAGGAAAATCGCCCATTTCTCTGCAACCGTACAAGTTAGAAACCATTTTGTGGTATCTGTATGATCGTATGGGTTCAATCTATTTGATCAATAGAATCAAATATCACAATTTGAAAAAAATAACAAATACGACTCATTTGAATAAAATATTGTTTTTTGAAGGCTAAAATTTAAGTTTTGAGCAAATGACGTCATTTCCGGTGGCAGCACAAGGGGTAAAATGGTTTGACATAGTCCACTATGGCATTAGGCATCCAATGGCGAAAGAAAATTGAAAATCGAATAATAATTGATTCTTTTACAGCCAAAATTACGTGAAAAGTGACTCGTGCAAAATTGCCTATTTCTCGGCAACTGCTTATATTACAAACTAATTTTCACATACATTCTCTTCGTATGGATTATAGCTACAAGTTTATAAAAGTTACGTAAAAATATTTTAAAATCTGAAAAGCCTGAATGAGTTGTAAATAGGTCAATTTTACGCCTTTTTTCACCTCTTAATCCAATTTGCTAGAAAATGAAAAAGAAATTAAAAAAACTGCTTCCGACATTTTTTGCGCCTTTAAAGGACACACTCTTTGAGTCATATAATTTTTCAAAAAAATAATATTTGTTTTCAAAAAATGTACCTAACTGTCAAAATTGTAGTTTTTGGTAAAATTATGCCACTTCCGGTGCCGACAGATAACACTTTTGGTAATAAAAAAAATGACAGTTGAGACAACGAAGCATATGAACTTTGTTTTATACAAATCGAACAATAAAAAATTAATCTAGGACTGAAAAACTGAATTAGCCAATTGAGGCCAAGGAAAATTACTGAGACAAATTTTTTTAACATTTTTGCGCAAGTCAGATGACTCTTTAATTCTGTGCACAACACGACTAAAAAATATTCATAAATAAAAAAGTTTTTTGTAAAATTTTAAATTTCCGAAATTTGGCGCCTAATATCTTCGAAGATTTGCCGAAAATCAAAAATCGAAAGTAGCGCAGCTATGTGCCCTGTCTCCAGCTATGCCAAAATGTATCGAAAGTTAAAATCCCATGATTATTGTTAAAATTACCGCAATATTTGTAAAAACGATAACTTCGGTGATTTCGGACATTTCGCATTGTCGCAGAACGTTCAAAATAGCTTTATCCTCTAAGTCACACCCACTTTCCCAGTAAAACCGAAGAAATCGTAACGATGCGACACGTAGTTGCTGAGATCTACTCAAAACAAAAGAAGAATAATAATAATAACTAGACCTGCATGCAGGAATGACGGGTTTCACTGGTGCCACGTCACTTTCGGTGCCACGTTACCCTTAAACATATGTCACTTCCGATACCAATGAAACCATCAAACAGGTTTCCACATAAGCATTGTAAACATCAAATAATATGGACGAAGAATCAACCAAATCCAGCAATATCAATTCATTTTATATATATGTTACTTGTAAGTGATCCTGGCAAAATTTCATTACTTCCGGTGATAATGAAAATGTTCAATTAGTTTTATGAAATCAGAAATGGCATAAGGCAGCATAATGGCGATAATTGTATGTAAATCGAATGAGAATTGCCACTTTTATAGACCAAAAACCTTGAAAAGTGACTTGTAGAAAATCGTCTATTTCTCGGCAACCGTACACGATAAAAACTATCTTTTGGTATCTATATGATCGTATGGGTTCAATCCATTTGTTGATTGGAATCAAATATCATAATTTGAAATATATTACAAATCAGACTCATTTGAAAAAAATGTCTGTTTTGAAGGCTAAAAATACAGTTTTTGCCAAAATGACATTACTTCCGGTGATACTGAAAATGTTAAATTAGTTCTTTGAAATCATAAATGACACAAGATATCATATGGTGAAAATTTTATGAAAATCGAATAATAACTGACTCTTTTATAGACCAAAAACCTTGAAAAGTGACTTAAGGAAAATCGCCCATTTCTCTGCAACCGTACAAGTTAGAAACCATTTTGTGGTATCTGTATGATCGTATGGGTTCAATCTATTTGATCAATAGAATCAAATATCACAATTTGAAAAAAATAACAAATACGACTCATTTGAATAAAATATTGTTTTTTGAAGGCTAAAATTTAAGTTTTGAGCAAATGACGTCATTTCCGGTGGCAGCGCAAGGGGTAAAATGGTTTGACATAGTCCACTATGGCATTAGGCATCCAATGGCGAAAGAAAATTGAAAATCGAATAATAATTGATTCTTTTACAGCCAAAATTACGTGAAAAGTGACTCATGCAAAATTGCCTATTTCTCGGCAACTGCTTATATTACAAACTAATTTTCACATACATTCTCTTCGTATGGATTATAGCTGCAAGTTTATAAAAGTTACGTAAAAATATTTTAAAATCTGAAAAGCCGGAATGAGTTGTAAATAGGTCAATTTTACGCCTTTTTTCACCTCTTAATCCAATTTGCTAGAAAATGAAAAAGAAATTAAAAAAACTGCTTCCGACATTTTTTGCGCCTTTAAAGGACACACTCTTTGAGTCATATAATTTTTCAAAAAAATAATATTTGTTTTCAAAAAATGTACCTAACTGTCAAAATTGTAGTTTTTGGTAAAATTATGCCACTTCCGGTGCCGACAGATAACACTTTTGGTAATAAAAAAAATGACAATTGAGACAACGAAGCATATGAACTTTGTTTTATACAAATCGAACAATAAAAAATTAATCTAGGACTGAAAAACTGGATTAGCCAATGGAGGGCAAGGAAAATTACTGAGACAAAATTTTTTAACATTTTTGAACAAGTCAGATGACTCTTTAATTCTGTGCACAACACGACTAAAAAATATTCATAAATAAAAAAGTTTTTTGTAAAATTTTAAATTTCCGAAATTTGGCGCCTAATATCTTCGAAGATTTGCCGAAAATCAAAAATCGAAAGTAGCGCAGCTATGTGCCCTGTTTCCAGCTATGCCAAAATGTATCGAAAGTTAAAATCCCATGATTATTGTTAAAATTACCGCAATATTTGTAAAAACGATAACTTCGGTGATTTCGGACATTTCGCATTGTCGCAGAACGTTCAAAATAGCTTTATCCTCTAAGTCACACCCACTTTCCCAGTAAAACCGAAGAAATCGTAACGATGCGACACGTAGTTGCTGAGATCTTCTCAAAACAAAAGAAGAATAATAATAATAATAATAAGAACTAGACCTGCAAGCAGCACTGAACCGGCTTTCAGGAATCATACAGGAAGTTTATTATAACATAGCCGATCCATTGAGCTACCGAACTATACTTTAGTTGTTTTGCTTCAGTGACACCCTCTATCATATGTAAAAGGTCAAAATTGTAAATTATGGCAAAATTACGTCACTTCCGGTGCCGAAAGAAATTTTTATATGGTATTGATTTAATCTTACTGCCCATTAGAGTCAGACGTTAAAAAGTTAAACGAATAATAAATATAAATCCCTTCAAAAAAATGTTTCTTTTGAAGGCTAAAAATACGTTTTTTGCAAAAATTACATTACTTCCGGTGATATTGAAAATGTTAACTTGGTTCATAGAAGTCAAAAATGGCATATGACATCAAATAGTAAAAAAATTATAAAAATCGAATAATAATTGACACTTTTATAGACCAAAAACCTTGAAAAGTGACTTATAGAAGATCGCCTATTTCTCTGTAACCGTACAAGTTAGAAACCATTTTGTGGTATTTGTATGGTCGTATGGCTTCATTCTATTCGTTGATGGGAATCAAATATCATAATTTTAAAAATATTATAAGGCAGACTCGTTTGAATAAAATATTTGTTTTTTAGGTTTAAAATACAGTTTTTGCCCAAATGACGTCATTTCCGGTCACAGTGAAAATGTAAAATTGGCTTGACCTAGTCCAGATTGGCATTATGCATCAAATGGAAAAAAATATTGCAAATCGAATAATAATTCACTCCTTTATAGGCAAAATAACGTGAAAAGTGATGCATGCAAAATTGCATATTTCTCGGCAACTGTATATATTACAAACTTATTTTCGCATACATTCTCTTCGTCTGGATTATTGCTACGAGTTTATGAAAATTACAAATAAATGTTTCAAAATATGAAGACGCTGAATGAATTGTAAATAACTGAATTTTACACTTTATTTTACATTTTATTCGAAATTGCCCGAAAATGAAATTGAAATTAAAAAATCTGAGCTAAGGATTTTGTGCACCTTTGCTGGGTGCATCCTTTTAGTTATATCAGTTTTGAAAAAAAATAATATTTGCTTTCAAAAAGTGGTACCTAACTGTCAAAATTGTAGTTTTTGTTAATATTACGTCACTTCCGTTGCCGACAGAAAAATTTCACCGTAACAAAAAAAAATATAATTTGGACCACGGAGCATATGAACTTTGTTTTATACAAATCGAACAATAAATAATTTTTCTGGGTACGAAAAACTAAATTAGCCGATGGCGGCTAACGCAAATTACCGAGACAATTTTTTTTCTCATTTCTGCTCAAGTAGGATGATATTTTAACCCTGTGTAAAATACCATCAAAAAATATTCATAAATATAAAAGGTTTTCGTAAAAAAAATAATTTTTTTCAAAATATCGGACAGTTTTTCGACTACTTCCGGTTTTACGATCATTGTCGCGATAGCTTTACGAAGTTATTTGGATACTTAACTTTCTGTAACAGAAGTGTCAGAAACATCCATTGAGCAGTTTTGGAAAAAAAGACAAATTAAAGAGCGTTTACAAAAATTTAACGATTTTTCAATTTTTTTCAAAGTTTGATGCCATTTTTGGACCACCTATATTATTTCAATGCTTTTCATTTTGGATTCACTATATAGACAACCGATAGGACTTTGAGTAAGAAAAGTTTAAGAAAAATCTGCGGTGTCGTTTTCGAGAAAAGGGCATCTCAGATTGTTAAAAAATCGGAAAATACTAGATTTTTGGCATACAATAATTTATTTCCTTACCATCGAAATCGTATTATTTTGATAACATATGATGGTCCATTAATAGGGCTATCCAACGACACTTTAGTTTTTTTGGTCCGCTATTACCTAAGGGAGAAATCAAGTTTTTCGCAAGTGCGACAATGTTTTTAACCTTTTTTTTCATTTTTTTGAATATTTCCGGTATGGTTATTATTGTCGGAATAGTTTTAATAGCCGGTTTGGGCACTAAAATAGCCACAGGGCTCTGTAATGATATATTACATTATCTGATCAGATAAAATGCCCCCGAGAAATCCTATGTTCAAAAGTGCCAAAAATGCAAAAAAATTAAAATATCGAAAATTAAATTTCAATAACTACATACATATTATACATCGTTAGAATCGTAATTAGGTCAGCTATCTGAATATACAATCTTTTTTTGAAAATCTCTTAAAATAAAAAAATAGTAGAGCATTTTCCAAAATTTCACGATTTTTCGACTTTTTTCGATTTTCAGTCCGTTATTTCACCTATTCCAGATATTTCAAAGTCTTATTGGATGGCTTCATGCAAAATACCTCCGAAAGGACTCTCGATAGAAAAAATTTAAAAAAAAGTTGCGGTTAAGTTTTCGAGATACAGGCGTCCAAAAATGCTAAAAATCAGAAAATACTTGATTTTCAGCGTGCCATATTTTGCTGCCTGATCATAGTATCCGTATGAATGGGGTATCATATGATAGTACAATCCTCGTGCCACCCAATGGTACCTTAATTTGATTAATCCGTTGATATCGGACGGAGACATCACGTTTTCCCCGAAAACATCCATTTTTTGCATTTTTTTCAAAATATTGCACATTATTTCGACCACTTCCGGTTTAAAGATCCGTGTCGAAATTGCTTTATCAGTTG
Organism: Patella depressa; assembly: GCA_948474765.1. NCBI lineage: Eukaryota > Metazoa > Mollusca > Gastropoda > Patellidae > Patella > Patella depressa. Next base: position 33,226,944 of record OX419717.1, on the reverse strand, counting down.
GTATTGGACTATAACTTCATGTTCCATAAGTTTCAGAAACATCATTTTGGCTGTAAAACGACACCACAGCTCACAAAATGAGTAGAAAATTCGAAAAAAATCGAAAAATAAAGGGCGGTAACTCTGAAAGAAACTTATGTTACTGGAATCGGATTGACGTCAGGTATCCAAAAATCTAGGTCAAATTTCCAAATTTTGAAAAATAACAAAAATTGTCTCGTAGGCGACGTGTTTTGAATTTTCGAACGATAGAAGTCAGCAACGAAGTTTCGAAATCACAAAATGTGAGATTGCTATTGTCTCGAAAAAGTCTCAGGCTTTCCAAAAATGTGATTTGTTTGAATATAGGTAGAGAATTGACGAAACCACGGCCGATTTTTAATTTTTTACCAACGTTCAAAATTCGGCCACTTCCGGTCTGCGCAGAAGTTTGAAAATTGCTTTATTGGGTAGCCACCACCTAGTTTCCCGATAGAAATATGGATCGCAAATCGGTATCTCTTTTCGATCATAGAGAAATAGGCTCCGGCGGAAAAGAATAATAATAAAAAAAATAATAATTTTAGTAATCTCAATAGGCTTTCAGACGAAAGTCTGAAAGCCTAATAACTAGACTTGCTTGCAAGGCTGAAGGCTTTCACCTTACCGAAGGCAGCAAAAATTGCCTACAACTCACCCCTTAAAACACACACACACACACGCTTAAACAACTCAGACATGACACTTTCTGTGCATGCGCATTACGATAGAAGGAAAGTGAAAAATATAGTTGAACAATTATGAACATGGATTGGTAGAATCCTACAGACGCCAGAAATCGAAATACTCAATCAAAAACTCAAAAATTCTAAAAAAAATTACAAGTTCAGTACATTTTCAAATTGTTAGGAAAAAAAGAGAACTGCGTGGTATTGCAATTCGACCTATATCGCATCCGCAATATCCCCGGCTCTACAAAAATATAACTTTTTCGAATTCTATCAATTTTAGTTTCAGAAATCTAAACGACTACAGAAAAAAAAACAGTTTTCCGAATGAGACAAAAAAATTTTACCTTAAGTATCAGGTAATAATATCGCACATTTCAACATTAATTTTTCAACATTGTAATTGAGGGGTACTTTATTTATAAATGGCTTCAACAGAGAGCTTCATTTTCACTGGTATCAAATGATTCTGTCATGCAGACATAAAACCTGGGATATTAATTTCAGGAGTAACTGTTAATTACTAAAATGAATTATTTTCATTCTAGAAGCACCAATGCAAGATATTGGTTACCATTCAAACACCCTTTGTTCAAATATTGCCAGTTTTAAAAAAAGCTCTCTATATATGCTTTATACGTATGCAAAACGTTCCATTTATAACCAATTCGGGCTTTTGTCGATGTCACACCAATGTGTTACACGGAACTTTGGAATCGCGTTCAGGCCAGCTACTCAAATATGTAACTGGTTCAAAACTAAATTGAATATTCAATGAAATATCGACAATATTTTGATTTCGTGCACGTTAATGATTTGACGTCACTAACATATAAAAATTTATCGTTAATTAGAGATAGGGCCCAAACTCAAACTACATCATGCTTTCTATCACAGGTGCAATATTCGTACTTCTGCACGATACTACTGCAAGATACAACTGCAACCTATAGATAATTAGATTTCCTTATAAACAGCGCGAGCCGTCGATTTGTGTCGAGATGATTACGGTTATGAGGTAATTTTAACAAAGAAGAAACAATATTAATTCAAAGACTAATTATTACACACAGAAATCAATTATTTCTGTTACAGGGTCACTAAACCCATATTTTGAATATAAGTAAACACTCAAAGTTGAAATACTTTTAGCTCAAATATCGTCACTGTGATAGAAATGGGGAATTTGAAAATGCTCTAAACGTTGGTAAAACGTACAGATTGTATCAACTCTTACTGAAGGTTTCGCTTAACAATGAAAGATGATGTTTTCAATTTTCGATCCCTTTGTTCTCATACTCCTGATATTTCTAACTGTTGCGCAATGGTTTCATACCTATGACTACCGATAAAACTCTGATTTCGTGCACGTTAATGATTTGACGTCACTAACATATAAAAAATTATCTTTAATTAGAGATAGGGCCCTAGCTCAAACTACATCATGCTTTCTATCACAGGTGCAATATTCGTACTTCTGCACGATACTACTGCAAGATACAACTGCAACCTATGGATAATTGGATTTCCTTATAAACAGCGGGAGCCGTCGATTTGTGTCGAGATGATTACGGTTGAGAGATAATTTTGACAAAGAAGAAACAATATTAATTCAAAGACTAATTATTACACACAGGAATCAATTATTTCTGTTACAGGGTCACTAAACCCATATTTTGAATATAAGTAAACACTCAAAGTTGAAATACTTTTAGCTCAAATGTCGTCACTGTGAGAGAAATGGGGAATTTTGAATAGGCTCTAAACGTTGGTAAAACGTACAGATTGTATCAACTCTTACTGCATGTTTCGCTTAACAATGAAAGGTGACGTTTTCAGTTTTCGATTCCTTTGTTCTCATACTCCTGATATTTCTAAATGTTGCGCAATAGTTTCATACCTAAGACTACCGATCAAACTCTCTGTAGAAGAAGTTCCAAAAAAAAATTACGTTGACTTTTCGAGAAAAAGACGTCTAAAAATGCTCCAAATGGTAAAAATACGACGTTTTGGATTTTCAATCTCGTTTTTCGACTACTCATGACATTTAGAGAAATTGTACAATGGTTTCACACAATACACCACCCATTAGACTCTCGACTGAGAAAGTTTTAAAAAAATCGTAGGCGGCGTTTCCGAGAAACATGCGTTTAAAATTGCTCGAAATCGTAAAAAACCTTACTTTTCAAAGTCCTATAACTTTTTCAATTTATGATAGAAACTTGTCGCTGTGGTACCATCTTGTAGATATTTTACGTGGCTATCAAATGACGTTGTACTTTAACTACTCAGTAAACAGCCAATTAAAACATCGCATTTTCCGCACAAACACCCATTTTTTAGAATTTTGTCAAAGTTTGGATACTTTTCTTGACTACTTCCGGTGATTAGAGGATTTTCATTCATAGACTAAGGACTGGAGACGACTCTTGACTTCATATGCCTGAAGTTTCAGAAAAATCGTAGGTGCCGTTTTAAAAAAATAAGAACTCTACGATTTGACCAAAATGCGTAAAAAAGTGAAAAATCAAAGTTAAAATTTCAGAACAAAACCTATATTGTTGGAATCGGATTAATGTCAGCTATCCAAAAATATAAGTCATATTTAAAAATTCCTAAAAATAACAATTTTAGAAAATTTTGAAAATTTTCCATTTTTCACCAAAAAAATGAGAGCGACAAAGTTTCTAAACTCGATGTTTTTGAACTGCCATCTACTCAGAAATGTTTTCAGCTATCCAAAAATGTAAATATCGGAAAAGTCCGATGAGAATTAGAAGAATTATGGCCGATTTTCAATTTGAGTGCACGTTAAAGATTTGACGCGTTTCCGCTATGCGCACAAATTTGGTTTTACATTTAAGCACTAACCACCACCCAGTTTCCCGACAGAAAATCAAATTTCAGACCTCTATCTCTTATAGTTGCTGAGAAATAGGCAAAGTGGAAAAAAAAAAAATAATAAATAATAATAATCTTAGTAATAACAATAGCCTTTCACCATTGAAAAATGGTGAAAGCCTAATAATTTTAACAAAAACAATAGTGTTTCACACAAGCTTCGCAGTGTGAAACCCTAATAATAAGAATAATAATTTTAACAAAAACAATAGTGTTTCACACAAGCTTCGCAGTGTGAAACCCTAATAATAATTTTAGTAATCTCAATAGGCTTTCAGACGAAAGTCTGAAAGCCTAATAATAATTTTAGTAATCACAATAGGCTTTCAGACGAAAGTCTGAAAGCCTAATAATAATTTTAGTAATCACAATAGGCTTTCAGACGAAAGTCTGAAAGCCTAATAATAATTTTAACAAAAACAATAGTGTTTCACACAAGCTTCGCAGTGTGAAACCCTAATAATAAGAACTAGACCTGCATGCAGGAATGACGGGTTTCACTGGTGCCACCTTACCCTTAAACATGTCACTTCCGGTGCCAAGTTACCCTTGAACATATGTCGCTTTTGGTACCAACGAAACCACTAAACAGGTTTCCAAATTAACATTGCACACAAATAAAATGGACGCAGAATCAACCAAATCCAGCAATATCAATTCATTTTATACATTTGTTACTTGTAAATGATCTTGACAAAATTAAATTACTCCCGGTGTTAATGAAAATGTTCAATTAGTCTTATGAAATCAGAAATGGCATACGATATCATACAGTGAAAATTTTATGTAAATCGAATAATAATTGCCACTTTTAAAGACCAAAAAACTTGAAAAGTGACTTGTAGAAAATCGGCCATTTCTCGGCAACCGTACAAGTTAGAAACCATTTTGTGGTATCTGTATGATCGTATGGGTTCATTCTATTTGTTGATTGACATCAAATACCATAATTTGAAAAAGATTTCAAAACAGACTCATTTGAATAAAATATCTGTTTTGAAGGCTAAAAATACAGTTTTTGCCAAAATGACATTACTTCCGGTGATAATGAAAATCTTACATTACTTGTATGAAATCCCAAATGGCATTAGGTATAACATGGTGTAACTTTTATGAAAATCGAATAATAATTGACTCTTTTATGGCCCCAAATCCTTCAAAAGTGACCTGTGGAAAACCGTCTATTTCTCGGCAACCGAACAAGTTAGAAACAATTTTATGATATCTATATGACCATATGAGTTGTGTTGATATGTGAATTTAAACGAAAAGTTAAAATTATTAATACATATTAAGTAATTCTTGGTTGAATAAATCATTGATTTAAAAAGTTTAAAATGCAGTTTTTGACAAAATGACGTTACTTCCGGTGTCAATTTTAAATTGTAATCAACTTGATATGACGCTACATGCTTTTTGAATCAAATGATGTCACTTTTATAAAAATCCAATAATAATTGACTTTATTACACGCAAAATAAAGAAAACAGTGATTTTTGCAGAACGGCCCATTTCTTGGCAACTGCTTATATTACAAACTAATTTTCACATACATTCTCTTCGTATTGATTATAGCTACAAGTCTATAAGAGTTATGTAAAAATATTTTAAAATCTTTAAAGACTGAATGGGTTGTAAATAGGTCAATTTTACACCTTTTTGCTAGAAAATGAAATAGAAATTTAAAAAACTGCTTCCGCCATTTTTTGCGCCTTGAAAGGACACACTCTTTGGGTCATATAATTTTTCAAAAAAATAATATTTGTTTTCGAAGAAGGAAAATAACTGTCAAAATTGTAGTTTTTGGTAAAATTATGTCACTTCCGGTGCCGACAGATAACACTATTGGTAACAAAAAAAATGACAATTGAGACAAGATAGCATTTGAACTTTGTTTTATACAAATCGAACAATAAAAAAATAATCTAGGACTGAAAAACTGAATTAGCCAATGGCGGCCAAGGAAAATTACTGAGACAAAATTTTTTAACATTTTTGCACAAGCCAGATGACTCTTTAATTCTGTGCACAACACGACTAAGAAATATTCATAAATAAAAAAAATTTTTGTAAAATTTTAAATTTTTGAAATTTGGCGCCTAATATCTTCGAAGATTTGCCGAAAATCAAAAATCGAAAGTAGCGTAGCTATGTGCCATGTCTCCGGCTATGCCAAAATGTATCGAAAGTTAAAATCCCATGATTATTGTTAAAATTACTGCAATATTTTAAAAAACGATAACTTCGGTGATTTCGGACATTTCGCATTGTCGCAGAACGTTCAAAATAGCTTTATCCTCTAAGTCACACCCATTTTCCCAGTAAAACTGAAGAAATCGTAACGATGCGACAAGCAGTTGCTGAGATCTACTCAAAACAAAAGAAGAATAATAATAATAAGAATAACTAGACCTGCATGCAGGAATGACGGGTTTCACTGTTGCCAAGTTACTCTTAAGCATGTCACTTCGGGTGCCAAGTTACCCTTGAACATATGTCACTTCCGGTACCAGCGAAACCACTAAACAGGTTTCCAAATTAACATTGCACACAAATAAAATGGACGCAGAATCAACAAAATCCAGCAATATCAATTCATTTTATACATTTGTTACTTGTAAATAATCTTGACAAAATTAAATTACTCCCGGTGTTAATGCAAATGTTCAATTAGTTTTATGAAATCAGAAATGGCATACGATATCATGTAGTGAAAATTTTATGTAAATCGAATAATAATTGCCACTTTTAAAGACCAAAAAACTTGAAAAGTGACTTGTAGAAAATCGGCTATTTCTCGGCAACCGTACAAGTTAGAAACGATTTTGTGGTATCTGTATGATCGTATGGGTTCATTCTATTTGTTGATTGGCATCAAATACCATAATTTGAAAAAGATTTCAAAACGGGCTCATTTGAATAAAATATCTGTTTTGGAGGCTAAAAATACAGTTTTTGCCAAAATGACGTTACTTCCGGTGATAATGAAAATCTTAAATTACTTGTATGAAATCCCAAATGGCATTAGGTATAACATGGTGTGACGTTTATGAAAATCGAATAATAATTGACACTTTTATGGCCCCGAAACCTTCAAAAGTGACCTGTAGAAAACCGTCTATTTCTCGGCAACCGAACAAGTTAGAAACCATTTTAAGATATCTATATGACCATATGAGTTTTGTTTATATGTGAATTTAAACCAAAAGTTAAAATTATAAATACATATTAAGTTATTCTTGGTTGAATAAAACATTGATTTAAAAAAGTTTAAAATGCATTTTTTGACCAAATGATGTCATTTCCGGTGTCAATTTTAAATTGTAATCAACTTGATATTACGCTACGTGCTTTTTGAATCAAATGTCACTTTTATAAAAATCCAATCATAATTGACTATTTTACAGGCAAAATAACGAAAACAGTGACTTGTACAGAACTGCCCATTTCTTGGTAACTGCTTATATTACAAACGAATTTTAACATACATTTTCTTCGTATGGATTATAGCTACAAGTTTATAAAAGTTACGAAGAAATATTTTAAAATCTGAAAAGCCTGAATAGGTTGTAAATAGGCCAATTTTACACCATTTTTAGCCTCTTAATCGAATTTGCTCGAAAATGAAATCGAAATTAAAAAAACTGCTTCCTACATTTTTTGCGCCTTGAAAGGGCACACTCTTTGAGTCAAATAATTTTTCCAAAAAATAATATTTGTTTTCGAAGAAGGAAAATAACTGTCAAAATTGTAGTTTTTGGTAAAATTATGCCACTTCCGGTGCCGACAGATAACACTTTCGGTAATAAAAAAAATGACAATTGATACAACGAAGCATATGAACTTTGTTTTATACAAATCGAACAATAAAAAATTAATCTAGGACTGAAAAATTGAATTAGCCAATGGCGGCCAAGGTAAATTACTGAGACAAAATTTTTTAACATTTTTGCACTAGTCAGATGACTCTTTAATTCTGTGCATAATACGACTAAAAAATATTCATAAATAAAAAAGTTTTTTGTAAAATTTTAAATTTTCGAAATTTGGCGCCTAATATCTTCGAAGATTTGCCGAAAATCAAAAATCGAAAGTAGCGTAGCTATGTGCCCTGTCTCAGGCTATGCCAAAATGTATCGAAAGTTAAAATCCAATGATTATTGTTAAAATTACTGCAATATTTTCAAAAACTATAACTTCGGTGATTTCGGACTTTTCGCATTGTCGCAGAACGTTCAAAATAGCTTTATCCTCTAAGTCACACCCACTTTCGGAGTAAAACCGAAGAAATCGTAACGATGCGACACGTAGTTGCTGAGATCTATTCAAATTGGAATCTGAATAATAATAATAATAATAATAACTAGACCTGCAAGCAGCACTGAACCGGCTTTCAGGAATCATACAGGAAGTTTATTATACCCTAGCCGATCCATTGAGCTACCAAACTTTAATTGTTTTGCTTCAGTGACACCCTCTATCATATGTAAAAGTAATATTTGCTGGCGAAAAGACCTTTCAAAATTGTAAATTATGGCAAAATTACGTCACTTCCGGTGCCGAAAGAAATTATTATAGGTGAAAAATAAGTCGAAAATTCGCAACATACAAAATACAAACTTTGTTTTATACATATCGGGCAATAAATAATTAACCTATAACCAATAAACTGAAATTAAGAAGGTAAAAAACTTAAAAGTGACACTGGGACAATTGGCTATTTTTCGACAAGGGAACATGCTAGAAGCCTTTTCTTGATATCAATATGATGGTATTGATTCAATCTTACTGCCCATTAGAGTCAGACGTTATAAAGTTAAACGAATAATAAACATAAACCACTTCAAAAAAAATGTTTGTTTTGAAGGCCAAAAATACGTTTTTTGAAAAAATTACATTACTTCCGGTGATATTGAAAATGTTAATTTAGTTCATAGAAGTCATAAATGGCATAAGGCATCAAATGGTAAAAAAAATTATAAAAATCGAATAATAATTGACACTTTTATAGACCAAAAACCTTGAAAAGTGACTTATCGAAGATCGCCTATTTCTCTGTAACCGTACAAGTTAGAAACCATTTTGTGGTATCTGTATAGTCGTATGGCTTCATTCTATTCGTTGATGGGAATCAAATATCATAATTTTAAAATTATTATAAGGCAGACTCATTTGAATAAAATATCTGTTTTTTAGGTTTAAAATACAGTTTTTGCCCAAATGACGTCATTTCCGGTCACAGTGAAATTGTAAAATTGGCTTGACCTAGAACAAATTGACACTAAGCATCAAATGGAAAAATAATATTGCAAATCGAATAATAATTCACTCTTTTATAGGCAAAATAACGTGAAAAGTGACGCATGCAAAATTGCATATTCCTCGGCAACTGCTCATATTACAAACTAATTTTCGCATACAATCTCTTCTTCTGGATTATTGCTACGAGTTTATTAAAATTACAAATAAATATTTCAAAATATGAAGACGCTGAATGAATTGTAAACAACTGAATTTTACACTTTATTTTACATTTTATTCGAAATTGCCCGAAAATGAAATTGAAATTAAAAAATCTGAGCTAAGGATATTGTGCACCTTTGCAGGGTGCATCCCGTTTAGTTATATCAGTTTTGAAAAAAAAAATATTTGCTTTCAAAAAGTAGTACCGAACTGTCAAAATTATAGTTTTTGTTAATATTACGTCACTTCCGTTGCCGACAGAAAAATTTCACCATAACAAAAAAAATTACAATTGGGACCACGGAGCATATGAACTTTGTTTTATACAAATCGAACAATAAATAATTTTTCTGGGTACGAAAAACTAAATTAGCCGTTGGCGGCTAACGAAAATAACCGAGACAATTTTTTTCCCATTTCTGGTCAAGTAGGATGATATTTTAACCCTGTGTAAAATACCATCAAAAAATATTCATAAATAAAAAAGGTTTTCGTAAAAAAAATATTTTTTATCAAAATATCGGACATTTTTTCGACTACTTCCGGTTTTACGATCGTTGTCGTGATAGCTTTACGAAGTTCTTTGGATACTTAACTTTCTGTACCAGAAGTGTCAGAAACATCCATTGAGTAGTTTTGGAAAAAAAGATAAATTAAAGGGCGTTTACAAAAATTTTACGCTTTTTCAATTTTTTTCAAAGTTTGATGTCATTTTTGGACCACCTACATTATTTCAATGCTTTTCATTTTGGATTCACTATATAGACAACCGATAGGACTATGAGTAAGAAAAGTTTCAGAAAAATCGTAGGCGTCATTTTCGAGAAAAGGGCGTCTCAGAATGTTAAAAAATCGGAAAATACTAGATTTTTGGCATACAATAATTTATTTCCTTACCATCGAAATCGTATTATTTAGATACCATATGATGGTCCATTAATAGGGCTATCCAACGACACTTTAGTTCTTTTGGTCCGCTATTACCTAAGTGCGCAATCAAGTTTTTCGCAAGTGCGACAATATTTTTAACCTTTTTTTTCATTTTTTGAATACTCCCGGTATGGTTATTATTGTCGGAATAGTTTTAATAGTCGGTTTGGGCGCTAAAATAGCCACAGGGCTCTGTAATGATATATTACATTATCTGATCAGATAAAATGCCCCTAAGAAATCCTATGTTCAAAAGTGCCAAAAATGCAAAAAATTTAAAATATCGAACATTAAATTTCAATAATTACATATATATTATACATCGTTAGAATCGTAATTAGGTCAGCTATCTGAATATACAACCTTTTTTTTAAAATCTCTTAAAATAAAAAAATAGTAGAGCATTTTTCAAAATTTCACGATTTTTCGACTTTTTTCGATTTTCAGTCCCTTTTTTATTCTATTCCAGACATTTCAAATTCTTATTGGTTGGCTTCATGCAAAATACCTCCAAAAGGACTCTCGATAGAAAAAATTAAAAAAAAATCGTAGGTTAAGTTTTCGAGATACAGGCGTCCAAAAATGCTAAAAATCAGAAAATTCGTGATTTTCAGCGTGCCATATTTTGCTTCCTGATCATAGTATCCGTATGAATTGGGTATCATACGATAGTACAATCCTAGTGCAGTCCAATGGTACCCTAATTTCTTTAATCCATTGATATCGGGCGGAGAAATCGCGTTTTTCCCCAAAATATCCATTTTTATACGCCCACATTTTCATGTGGACGTATATTGTCGTCGCCCCTGTTCGTCCGTCCGTCCGTCCGTCCGTTCACAATTGTTTGTGAACAGTCTACAGGTCACAATTTTTATCCGATTTCAATGAAACTTAAAATATAAGTTAATTACCCTAAGATCTCGGTTCCTTTCGATATTGGCATGTATCGGACAGTAACTTCTTGGGTTATGGCCCCTGATTGTACGAAAAATCACGTTTTTAGCTTGTGAACAGTGTAGAGGTTACAATTTTGAACCGATTTGAATGAAACTTGAAATGCATGTTTATAACCCAAAGATCTTGGTTCCTTTCGATATGTGCGCCAATCGGATTGTAACTTCCTGAATTATGGCCCCTGATTGTCCGAAAAATCGCCCTTTTTAGCATGTGGTCCCTCTGGAGGTCAAAATAGTTATCCGATTTAAAAAACCGTTTGATTATATCACCGTTACATGGTTATGGAGGCTGAGTTCGAATTTCGTGAAAATCGGACCAAAATTGACAGACAAAATGGCCGCCGTTTGTACGCGAATAGTGTGAAAATATGTTATATCAAGATTGTGGACTCTATAGAGGTCACAATTTTGAACTGATTTTGATGAAACTTAACACGTATGTTTATAACCCAAAGATCTTGGTTCCTTTCGATATTTGCACCCATCGGATTGTAACTTCCTGAATTATGGCCCCTGATTGTCCGAAAAATCGTCTTTTTTAGCATGTGGTCCTTCTGGAGGTCAAAATGGTTATCCGATTTAAAAAAACGTTTGATTATTTCACCGTTACATGGTTATGGAGGCTGAGATCGAATTTCATGAAAATCGGACCAAAATTGACAGACAAAATGGCCGCCGTTTGTACGCGAATAGTGTGAAAATATGTTATATCAAGGTTGTGGACTCTATAGAGGTCACAATTTTGAACTGATTTTGATGAAACTTAACACGTATGTTTATAACCCAAAGATCTTGGTTCCTTTCGATATTTGCACCCATCGGATTGTAACTACCTGAATTATGGCCCCTGATTGTCCGAAAAATCGTCCTTTTTAGCGTGTGGTCCCTCTGGAGGTCAAAATAGTTATCCGATTTAAAAAAACATTTGATTATATCACCGTTACATGGTTATGGAGGCCGAGTTCGAATTTCGTGAAAATTGGACCAAAATTGACAGACAAAATGGCCGTCGTTTGTACGCGAAAAGTGTGAAAATATGTTATATCAAGGTTGTGGACTCTATAGAGGTCACAATTTTGAACTGATTTTGATGAAACTTAACACGTATGTTTATAACCCAAAGATCTTGGTTCCTTTCGATATTTGCGCCCATCGGATCGTAACTTCCTAAATTATGTCCCCTGACTGTCCGAAAAATCGCGTTTGTTAGCTTGTGGTCCCTCTGGAGGTCAAAATTATTATCGGATTTAAAAAAACGTTTGATTATATCACTGTTACATGGTAATGAAGAAAGAATGTGAATTTCGTGAAAATCGGACAAGAATTGACAGATAAAATGGCCGCCGTTTGTACGCGAATAGTGTGAAAATATGTTATATCAAGGTTGTGGACCCTATAGAGGTCACAATTTTGAACCGATTTTGATGAAACTTGAAATACATGTTTATAACCTAAAGATCTTGTTCCATTGCATATTTGCGCATATAGGATCGTAACTTCCTGAATTATGGCCCCTGATTGTACGAAAAATCTATTATTTTTTTTAACTTGTGTCCTCAAAGAGGTCACAATTATTATCCGATTTTAAAATAAACTGTTTGGACCAAAACTTTCGGACAAAATGGCTGCCGCTTCTACGCGAATAGTGTAAAGGTATGATATATCAAGGTTGTGGACTTGTAGAGGTCACAATTTTAATCCGATTTTGATGGAACTTGAAATGCATGCTCGTAATCCAAAGATCATGGTTCCTTTCCATTTTTGCGCATATCATATCGTAATTTCCTAAAATTATGGCCCCTGATTGTAAGGAAAATAGTGTTTTCAGCTTGTGGATCCTATACAGGTCAAAATTTTTATCTGATTTAAAAAAAAAACCGTTATAAAATATCACTGTTAGGCCTACATCCTAAGGATGGTTGAGTTCGAATTGCGTTAAAATCGAACTGAATCTGCTTGGCAAAATGGCTGTGGCTCGTTCGCAAATAGTGCCTTTTATTGCATGCTTCTTCTGGAAGGCATGTTGAAGTTCACTTTACATTTGATCATTTAAAGTGGTTGTGACTTTGAATATGTGAATGTGATGTGTGTTGTGTAATATTATCAAACTTTATCACTATAGACCTAGCCTATAATACTACTGCAATATTTCTTTTTTATTATATTATATAATGATGGTATGTTGAGCAAATGTGAGCTCACGAAAGTGAACCTGAATAATGACAATAATGAATAATTCATATCAATCACGTGACATAAGTAATGAAACATATCAATACACTATACAACACTACACGACTTTTGAACCAAAGTTGCCAACACAAAAATAACTTTAGAGACAAAAAAGCGTCGGACATTTTAGATTGCAATATATAGAACATTCTCGAGAGAATGCTTGTGTTTATACAATACATATAATAACATCATGCAATACTTCTAACCTCCAATTTTGGTCCGGGTCCGAGTATGCGTAGTTGTCGTTCATCTTAGTCCGAGTCGTTTGTTTGGATTATCAGGGTTGAAAGGTCAGAATAAGTGTTTTGATTGGTCACCTATTCCACAGTTCATTCATAAATAACTGACATTTGGCGCTCGGCTTTCAAGCTATCCAGTCGTGACTCGACGAAAGATGGACCAGTGCCAGTAAGCTAATATGCCTTTGTATTTTATACTAAAACAGTGGATGGGTTTCCAATCGTATTCGTGGGTTTTGTTTTAATCATAAAGTATGTGATAGAGTTAAGAGGTGTGGCTTCAATCCTAATCTTGTATTGTACGCAGGCCCCTTATATAGTAATATTAATTAAATTTATTATTTGGACCGTATTGAATTGATTCCTTGTTTCTCATTTTCCACGCGCTGAGGTCTAGGCCCATAAATTAATGATCGCACAAAAAACAAACGTGTATAGTTTACACTATCGTACTGTGACCCCGAGTGCTCGGAGTGGTCAATTTTTTCATTGGCTGAGATTGTCATCCAGTATCCAATTCATTTATTGTCCAACGGCTTACAAAATGGCTAGCGATATGTGGGTATAATTTCATTAAATTAACCTGTCAATAATTAATATGATAATAATCAATGACATGCACCGTTTTTAGATACATTCTTTTCAATGGTATCCCCCTCCCCTGCGCTCGCCTTTCGTTAATACTTACGCATTTCCAAATCCAATCGAATCCACACCGATGTACATGTACGTCTTTCAATTTCATTAATTAAGGATTTCAGGTCAAAGTTTCCAATGACAGAAAAACTATTTTGTGAAAATATTCATAAAATGCTACCCAAGTTTAAAAAAACATATTTTAATTAGATCCAAAGTTAATGGAATTTTAAAATCCGAGATCGACGTCAATATAATAATATGCTCAATAATTTTGTAATCAAAATGCACTGATCTTTGCGACGTCATTAATAAGCGGTATTTCCCCTTCAGAATGGCAAGTATCAATTTGTAATAATTTGAATGACAATATGTCAAATATTTATAATCTGCTCGGGTTCTTCATTTTTCAATGGTTCAAGAGAATGTATCCCTGCGCAAGTATTCCACGAGCGATGATACCCCAAAATTTATCTATCGTTTGATTGGTTCTTCTATATTAAGATAACCTGGATTCACCAATGAAGTGAATCGTAGCAATGAAATCTCGGGTCGCGTGACGTCAGAGCGGTATTTTCCCACGGGCGTCTCCTGTAAATAAACGGTAATTTCGCTTACATTTCGATATTTTTTAGCCTGAATCTTTGCAGATATTTTGATTTTAAACTATTACAATACAATTGCTAGTAATACATTTACATTAAATAGTAATTCAGAAACGTAGATTGAAGTGGGCTATATTTCAGCCGCTGACTGTCTGAGTTCACGCCAGTCAGTGACCTAAAACCTCGACTTTCATCGATATTGGAGATTTAGCAAGCGTAAATTTTTGGTCCGGATCGCGTATCCGCATCAGTTTTGCGTATGACAACAACAATGCGTCCGAATAACATGTGAGAAGTGTACTAAATCATTTACATGCTAGCGTAAATGTCTGCAGTACAATCATATATGATAAATTATAGTATATATGACGATTGTTGCAATTGTACCATTCTTTCACTGATTGACTCAAAACTTTGTAACAATACAGCTATATATCACATAAAAATCATACACATACATACAGATTTTTTTTATTTTAATTGAGCTCCAGTCATCTTTTGCAAAATATCTCTATTGCCATGTAGTCATATCTAATTTTTTAAACCATAGCTTAATGACGTAAATTATCTCAATTCTTCTAGAAAATAGCAATCAGTTACAAGTTTTCAGAAATACAATAAAGGGCAATATCTATTAAACGGGGCCACAATATTTGCAAAATCTGAGATTTTTATATTGATTATCAATAGCATAAAGAAGTTATTTTTCCTTATTTTTTCCAAACTGGTGCAAGGGTGCGGGATGTTTGATCACTAATCATAATCATCTTTTTTCGATTGAATCCGCACCACATATTATGTCTTTCTTCAATGCGTTATTCTTTTCAATTGTTCAGTCCTCGAAATTAAAAAAAATGAATAATGCCGTGGCAGAATGGTACTGCTACGGCACCACAGCATTTTTGTTATTTTAAAATCAATGCTTTTTTTTTAACTTTTCAAGATGGATAAAACTTATTTATTCAATCCACAAAATTTGAGGCGAATGATACCAATTGGTTACCCGTGGTCGCGCCATGCAGCTCAAAAACATGCGACTGAATTCCTGGTTACGCAAATTGAAAGATCGGTTACCTTAACAAATTTCAATAACAAATTTATTATCATTTGATCAATATTTATACAGGATGCGTGACACTGGCCTAAATTATTAATATTATACCACAAACTCAATTCATCCATTCATCATTCTTGCCATTTCATTTCTCCATCAGTCTTACCGGTACTTTGAGTTTGACAGATGACGTATTTTTGACATCAGGTATTGACCAGTTGTAAGCAGGTTGATTTAAAAATACCCCAAGCCTTAATTCTTTAAATGATTAGTAGTGCCATAAATATTTAAACATGTCAGCTATATTTCCAAAGAATTTACTGCTCGTGTTCCTTTCACTTATTATAGAGCCATGCTGTACGGTGGTACTGACCCGTATGTAGGTCGTCTACTTTGACCCCCACATGGCATAGCTTGACTACCAATGTAAACGATTTTACTGTCTTATCTGTATATTTTAATATGAATTCATCACATCAAATTATTCCGTTTCCTATTGAAACTTGGTTTGTAGAGTGTCGAGGTTAATAAATACTATTTATTTTGTCAATCAGTCGCTACCTATGATTGAGGCTATTGCGCTCTGTTACATAGGGCTAGGTAATTATAAACAAAGGGAGTAAATCGGTCCAGGTCCATCGTCAACCTGTTTCACAGAGAATTACTAACGAATTATCCCTGTAACGGATGGCTGTCCAAAACACGTGCGTTGACTGCACACCTCGTAGTCATTGGCTCAACGGCTCGTCCAATGTTTACTTAACCCCTAACTGCCTCGGGCAAAATGATGCATTTGACTCATTTTAATACCCATTTACACTAAATAGGAAATATTTTTTAACTACAAATACTTCAAACGTCTTTATTTATTTTTCTTTTACCTCAAAAAAATGTTTGAGAATTTAATTTGTCGGAGTAAAAAAGTTAATATGCCGTACTCATTAAGCCTCGTCGATGTCATGCTTATCAGTGATTGTAGCGGCCAAGCGAATATTCACTGCGGGATCAGTTTGGTCCATCGTATGTGACAAACGATGCAGTTTAAAATACAAATGACGAGAATGGTAACATTGTTCATGCATTAGCTAGAGTAACTGGGGAACAGTCCGTGCTCTCTATCATCTGTGTCTATTTTTAGTTTATAATCATTGAAAAAACCCACCACTGTAACGGCAAAGCATGGATATATGCCTACGTACAACACATGACATGGGTTTAAAGTGTACCGGTATTCGGTAATTGCAATATATTTGTCAGACTTTCGTCTACAAAATGATAAATATGTCACTTTATTACACAGTCAGACGACATCCTCCCTGGTACTATTCTATAACTGGTACATTTAGTCATTATAATTTTTAGGATCGCAAGATCTACCACGGCAAAAAAAAAAAAATTAATTATGCCGTGGCAGAGGTTGCGTCAGTTTTTACCATGGGTTTGCCATGGTTAATTTCGTGCGCTGTTGTTTTTGTTTTCTCATGATTTGCGCCTTTCGTCGATAGGTTATTCTTTTCAATCGTATCCCCACGACATGTGTCTTTTTTCCACTGTATCCACACCTATCTTTTATCGACATTGCCTTTTGATATTTTGTTCTTTTCGATCAAAAGAGTACATTATCTTTCTGTAACATGGTTTTCTTTTCGATCAAATCCCCACTATGTGCACTACCGCACATCATTGCCACAGTGGCAACAGAAACAAGGAATCAATCCAACATGGTCATAAAGTCACAAGAACTGGTTGCGACTTCGTGATTTTTATCCTCACTGGTAAGGACCCCTCATGCAATCCAATCATTAAGATAGAATTGTACCATTTCTTCCGAGATGACCTAGTTTGTGTCATTGAAGCTCCTGCCCCCTCCCCCAGCTCACATACATTTTACATACATTATGTTCAAGGGAAACATACTGATTGAAAGTAATAACAACCTTTCGCATCGGTACGAATACAAAAACGTCATCGATTCGTGTGTACTTATGTCAACTAGTAATGAGTGTTCGGCCAGTGAAAAACGTTACGCGTATGGAG
The DNA here is from genome assembly GCA_948474765.1 of Patella depressa. Lineage (NCBI taxonomy): Eukaryota > Metazoa > Mollusca > Gastropoda > Patellidae > Patella > Patella depressa. The sequence continues at coordinate 33,209,181 of OX419717.1, read as the reverse complement.
CTGGATTCACGTAGGTATGCAAACAAACATTGTTCTTGTCTCGTATATTCAATTTTACACAATTTTGTGTGGCCTTGTGTATATTATTGGTTGTGTACAGTTTGTTAAATTTGCTCAAATTCAGTATTCTGCTTGATTTGTTGTACAACTGTTAAAAACCGATTGAAAACTTTTCCTGGACCAAGAAGTTCACAGAGTGGAAATTAACAATATCTAGCTATTATCGTGCGATGGATTGCAAAACTGTGTGTTAGAGGATACAAAAACGTAAATGGACATGTGTGTTCGATTTCGTACCTATGCGAAAGGTCCCAAATTTTTCACATTACCCGAACTTTCACAGAGCCTGTATACTATGGAAGGGTATCGCTGCCAATATTGAATGCCTTGCTAAAATGAGATGCTACAGAGCGCAAATGTAAAATAGTATATAAAGGGAAATGTAAAATGCAGACACGCCACAAAATAACCTTTTCCAATAAAACATTTGTCATTTGACACATTACATTTATGATTAACTTTGGCCTTAGATGTATTTTGACTTCATCATAACAGGTTTTAGGACTTTGTACATTGTATTTTTTTTTACATATAAGTAATCAAAAAAACATTTAAACAGAGCATTTAATATTGGCAGCGATAGCCTTCCATATTATACTGTTGGTTCTATTTGTACCGGTAATTTGTTTATTTTATAATTCTTACAATGCTTAGCCAAGACAGATAAAGGGAATTATTGTCGGTCGTTATGTGCTTGCAGTTTGCCTTGACGTACCCATAAAAACACCAATGGAAACTGCTGAAATGTTTTTTTTTTTCTTTTTGTGCGTGCTAGGCCTATAAGAATAACATGTAAAATATCTTTTTAAATTGGCTAGACCCCAATATTTAGATAATTAAATAAGGCTAGAACAATTTATAGTTGAAAAAAGGAGTAACCCTACTAAAATGCCCCCTACTCTCCAAAATTTACAGTTTATTGTTTAATAAATGAAATATTATTAACCATGCTTAATAATTTTTTTGTTCATCTCAGATGCCGAGATTAAAAAAACAGTCAGAAGATGTAAAGAAAAAAGAAAGAAAGAAATATATGATGAGGAGTAGATCCATATCTACTCCTGAAGTAGAAAGTAGCATTCACACGGGCTCTTATCGATCTGATATTGGCCCATTTGTGGATAGTGATGAAGATAATCACACAGGGTCGTATTGCTCTGATATTGACCCGAGTGTGGACAATAATGAAAAGAAAAAGCTTAATGCAAGTAGAAGTACTTCTACAACTAGTGCTACTTTTGAAGAAGGTGTGGCATATGGTTGCATTAGTACAAATGACGATTTTGAAATGAAAGAAAAGCTGAATGCAAGTAAAAGTACTTATACAACTAGTGTTACTGTTGAAGAAAATGTGGCAGATGGTTGTATAAGTACACATGATGATTTTGAAATTGAAGAGTGCAGTGGGGTGGTAAAGCCTTCTGTTACTGAAAGTAATGTAGCGCCAAGTTTTGTAGGTCGAGAAAATGATATAAAAAATCTAACTTTGTTACAGCTTGAAAAATATTTTGATTTTCAAAAAAAACAGAATTTGTTGAAACGAAAAACAGCTCATGCTGTCAGTAAGAAAACTAATGCAGGCAGAAGTGAATATTGGAAGTCTTATAGACAGGTAAAACGAAAGAATTCTCAGTATAAGGCAAATGAAAGGCAGCGAGAAACTGAACTCAGAAAGTCAAAGAGATTAAACCCTGAGTACAGGGAATCAGAAAAGATGAGGGAAACCTCTGATAGAAAGGTAAAGAGATTAAACCCTGTGTACAGGGTATCAGAAAAGATGAGGGAAACCTCTGATAGAAAGGTAAAGAGATTAAACCCTGAGTACAGGGAATCAGAAAAGATGAGGGAAACCTCTGATAGAAAGGTAAAGAGATTAAACCCTGTTTACAGGGTATCAGAAAAGATGAGGGAAACCTCTGATAGAAAGGTAAAGAGATTAGATCCTGTCTATGGTTCTAGAGATAAGCAAAAACACTCTGATTTCCTGAAAAGGAAACGTCTAGATCCGGAGTTCAGGGAATCAGAGAAGATGAAGGAAACTTCTGAAAGAAGGGTGAAGAGATTAAACCCTGGGTACAGGGAATCAGAAAAGATGAGGGAAACCTCTGATAGAAAGTTAAAGAGATTAGATCCTGTCTATGGTTCTAGAGATAAGCAAAAACACTCTGATTTCCTGAAAAGGAAACGTCTAGATCCCGAGTACAGGGAATCAGAGAAGATGAAGGAAGCTTCTGATAGGAAGGTGAAGAGATTAAACCCTGGGTACAGGAAATCAGAAAAGATGAGGGAAACCTCTGATAGAAAGGTAAAGAGATTAAACCCTGGGTACAGGGAATCAGAAAAGATGAGGGAAACCTCCGATAGAAAGGTAAAGAGATTAAACCCTGGGTACAGGGAATCAGAAAAGATGAGGGAAACCTCTGATAGAAAGGTAAAGAGATTAAACCCTGGGTACAGGGAATCAGAAAATATGAGGGAAAGGAAATTGGAAAAATTAAAGAGATTGAATTCTGACACTAGAATTAGTCACAATAGAAAGGCCGCAATTAGTAGGCGTAAGAAAAGGGCTAAATTGAAATCGTTGGACACTAACGAATTAATATCTCTTTTCCATCAGAAGGTAAGCAATGGGCCAACCTACACCTGTGAAAGTTGTCACCAGTTATGGTACAAACACAGTGTAAAACGGTCCACAGCAGTTAGTAAGTTGAATGATTCTGCTATAAAATGTTTAACAGAAAATGGCAGTGAATGGATATGTGGCACTTGTGAAAAGTATATCAAAAAAGATAGGATTCCACCGCTATCTATCTATAATGGTAATGCTTTCCCAGAGCTAGCAGAAGAGTTGAAACTGTTTCCACTAGAGTGGAGACTGTTATCACCTAGAATCCCTTTCATGAAGGTGTATGCAGCTCCACGTGGTGGACAAAAGAAAATCAGAGGAAATGTTGTAAATGTTGTTGCTAATGTGTGTAGTACCATCAGTTCTCTTCCCAGAGCTCCAGATGAAAACTTCACAATAGCTGCTAAATTGAAACGGCAACTTAAGTATAGTCATGCTGTTATGACTGAAAATATCAGACCATACAAGATTATGGAAGCTGTAGCATGGTTGAAAGAAAATGGTGACCTCTTCCATAAGGAAGGGGTTCACTTTGGTGAAGCAACTATACCAAATAATGCAAATGATGAAGACATGGTCAAACATGTTGACCACTGTAAAGAAAATAGTGAAATATCTCCAGAAGGAAATGGTCTAAATACCATTCATGTTGACAACTCTGACGAAACAAATGTTTTATCGGAGGATGAGAAAAGGAACAAAGAAAGGCGTGTCAACGAGAATGATAACTCAGGTAAGGAAGCCACTACTTCAGGGAATCCTGAAGTCGATACTTTTGATGATTGGAGTGAGGATGAAGGTGAACAAGCTCGTGGATCTAAGGATACATTGTTGACTTCCCCTGACTTCATTGAAGATAATGAGAAGGAAAAGGTATACTCTTTTGCGCCGGGACAGGGTAATATTCCATTAAGTATCTTTATGGACAAATACTCTGAAGAGCTGTCATTTCCACAAATATTTGCAGGAAAGGCAAGAGTAGACGCAAAGGAAAGGAAAGGAAAAGTTTACTACAGTGAACTTTGTAAGTCTGAATTAAGACGTAAAGATAGAAGAGCTGCAAATTGTGTTGACAATATCTTTTTCAAATTGAAAAAGCTGCAAATGAAAACTATGATTGGTCAAGCAAACATAGCAGTTAGAAAAAATAAAACTGCTGGTAAAAATTTGACAGCTGGTGATCTCCGGACCCCTGGTCGCTTGGAGAAATTGGTGCAATTCGATGATGGTTATATGGTGTTGAAAACACTGAGAGGTTCGCCACCATACTTTAAAAAAGCTAAATCCGATCTTTTCGGAATGATAAGAATGTTAGGAGAGGCTACCTACTTTTGTAGTTTAAGTGCCGCTGAAACGAAGTGGAAGCATTTGCTTCAAATATTAGGCAAGTTGCAAGATGATAAGGAATATACTGACGAGGAAATAGATAACATGGACTGGGAGAAAAAGTGTAAGCTTATTTCGTCAGACCCAGTTACATGTGTTAGACAGTTTGATTACCAGGTCAATCTGTTGTTCAGAGATGTACTGAAAGCAGAGAACTCACCCTTGGGAAAAATAACTGATTTTTTTTATAGGGTTGAGTTCCAGCACAGGGGCTCGCCTCATATTCATGCTTTGTTATGGGTTGATGGGGCTCCTAAATACAAGTGCAGTGAAAATGAAGAAATTGTTGAGTACATTGATAGCAAGATATCATGTAGAAGAATTGTGGATGACGTTGATTTACAGCCACTAGTAAATTATCAGAAACATAAACATTCTCATACATGTAGAAGAAAGAACCGAAAGATTTGCAGGTTTGGTTTCCCAAAACCACCAATGCCAAACACTGTAATTCTAGAACCACTGGATGCAACGGTTGGTGAGAATGTCATCAATTCACATAAAAGTGATTATGACAAAGTGAAAGTAGTTTTAGATGAAATGAAAGAGGGTGAAGACATTTCTTTTGAAGATTTCTTAGGAAAGGTCTCTATCACTTATGAAAAGTATATTATGGCAGTACGTTCATCAATTAGATCAGCAACTGTCTTTTTGAAAAGAACGCCGAATGAATTGAGGATTAATTCCTATAATCCTCTTCTTCTGAAGGCATGGAGAGCAAATCTCGATATCCAATTTGTGCTTGATGTATATGCTTGTGCTATGTATATAGCCTCATATATAGCTAAGTCACAAAGGGGTATTAGTGATTTGCTAAGGCAAGCAATGAAAGAAGTTAGAAACGGTAATTATGGCATCAGAGATCAAGTTAAGGTAATTGGTAACAAGTTTCTGAATAATGTAGAAGTTAGTGCCCAGGAAGCTGCATATATCATACTGCAACTTCCTATGAGAAAAGCATCGAGAGAGGTTGTGTTTATTAACACATCTCCTCCGAGTGAAAGGGTATATCTGTTGAAATCACAAGATCAACTAGATAACCTGGATGATGAAGACGAAAATATCCAATCAAGTAATTATCTTGAAAGGTATAAAAACCGATCAAAGCAGTTAGAAAATGTAAGTCTGGCTGATTTCATTGCTTGGTACGATAGGAAAAATACCTATATTAAACGATCAAAGCAACTAGAAAACGACCAGACATTAGTTGAAGACCAAATGGAGCACAACTCTGATTGGGACGATGAAGACTTGAGAGAGAAATCTTCTCAAACAAAGAAAATAAATAAAAAATCTATGATTAAGAAAAGGGCAGTGGCAAGAGTCATTAGATATGTCAATTTTAATGTTGACAAGGAGCCCGAGAAACATTACAGAGAACTCCTCATGTTGTATTCCAACTGGAGGGATGAAGAAGTTGATTTATTGGGAGGATTTGATTCCTTCCAAAGCAGATATGAACAAATGGAAGAACAAATAGTTGAGCAAATAAAGCAATATGATGCAAATAGGGATGCTGTAGATGCAGCTATTCTTGCTGAAGGTCAGAATTTGGAAGATGCCTGGGACGAACAGGCACCTGTTGCCCAGCAAATTGAAAAGGAAGATGAAATAGAAGAAATGTTAATTATAAAGAAGGATTCTGAAAGTGGTAAGCCTACCAAATACGAGTATGATATTGGTATGGATTTGGGTCTTCCCACTGAAAGTAATGTTGAACAGGTGGCACTCTATGAAATGCCCGATGAAAATTATAGATCTCTGATGAGGTCTTTGAATCAGAAGCAGCTATATTTTGTATATGATACTTTGAATGAAATAAAACTGTCACAGAATCAGGTTTTCAGATTCTTAAGTGGCGGAGCTGGTGTAGGCAAAAGTTTTGTAACAACTGCTTTGTATCAAAGTTTGTTGAGGTATTACAAAACTAAAGCAGGTGATGATTTTGAAACTATTAAGCAAATATTGTTGGCTCCGACAGGCAAGGCCGCTTATAACATCATGGGTAGTACTTTACATAGCGCGCTGAAGATCCCTGTGTGTCAGTCTTTGCAGTATAAAAGCTTAGATAGTAGCAGATTAAATACGTTAAGATGTAGCCTTGGGGGTTTGAAAGTTGTCTTTATTGATGAGATATCCATGGTAGGAAGTGGAATGATGAATTTTGTTAATAAAAGATTTCAAGATATCAAAGGCAGCCCACTGTTATTCGGTGGATGTCATGTTATCTGTGTTGGAGATCTGTTTCAATTGAAACCGGTATTTGATGGCTATATATTTGAAAATCTCAACAGTGCCTATGGGCCATTGGCGAGTAATATATGGAAAGATAATTTCTGCATGTATGAACTTACAGAAATTATGAGGCAAAAAGATAGCAAAGCCTTTGCTGAACTATTGAATAGATTAAGAGAAGGCAATTATATATCTGAGGAAGAAAAATGTAATGATATCAACATTCTTAAATCAAGATTGTTGAAAGTTAATGAAGAGAGTGAGTATCCTTTTGACATACAACATCTCTTTTTAAGTAATGAAAAGATGAAAAACTTTAATGATAAAGTTTTTGATAACATGGTTGGTGAAAAAATTGTAATTTTAGCAAAAGATAGTCTAGTTGGGTCTGCTTCGCAAGCTGTGGGCAAAACTATACTAGAGAAAATTCCAGAAGATCCGAGAAAAACCATGCAATTACATTCCACTTTAGGATTGGTAATTGGCTTGAAGTGTGAAATAGCTTTAAATGCTAGATTGGACGATGGGTTGACCAATGGGGCGTCTTGCGTGGTAAAAAAAATCCAATCAGGCACGTCCAGATCAGCAAGTAGCACCATAGTCTGGGTCCAGTTTGAAAATCCAGATGTTGGTAAGTTAACAAGAAAAGATTATAAAAGTCATTTCAGTGCAGAAATTGATCCCCTGTGGACACCTATTCTGGCTGTTTCACGACGGTTTAGAGTTGGGAAATGCAAGAATGCAGAAGTAATGAGAATGCAGATACCTTTGAGACCAGCTGCTGCAAAAACTGTTCACCGGTCCCAAGGGGATACTTTAGAAAGCGTGGTCGTTGATTTCGAAGGTAGGAAAACTCCGCATATTCATTATGTTGGATTAAGCAGGGTGAAAACTATTGAAGGTTTACACATCATAAACCTGAATGAAAAGAAAATATCAGTAAGTAATGATGTCAAAGTAGAAATGAATGAATTGCGTACAACACGTAAAGTCATATGCAGAACGCGGGATTTGAGTTCTGTCAGCTCAGATAAAATAATTGTGGTTTATCATAATGTTAGATCACTGCAGAAATATTTTGAAGATGTAAAAGCAAGTCTTTGTAAAATAAATGCATCTGTCGTCATACTGGCAGAGACAAGAGTAAAAGCAAGTGCAAAATCAGAAATGTATAATGTACCTGGTTATACCTTGTATAGAAATGATGCTGTAACAGAAATATTGAAAAATCATCATGGTATGGCTGTATATGTCAATGATAAAATGAAAGTGAAAAATATTGTTGTTGAACCATTCAATATGAACGGTGTTGAGATGAACGTTATAACATTAGATATTGAAATTGGAAATATAAAGAAATCTTGCAAGATACTTGGGCTATATAAACCCCCTAAAGTGTCAGAGAGTCAGTTCTGTTCAGCTCTTATAGATGTGAGAAAAACGTCAAATGAAACTGATTTCACCATAGTTCTTGGTGATTTCAATATGAAGTTTGAAAAATGTAAGACTTCTAGTGTCAATGAAGTTTTGAAGGGCATGAGCCAGTTGATTGATGAACCTACCACTGATTCAGATACAGTGATAGATTTGATATACACTGATCTACCGAAAGATCACATAAGGTCTGGTGTTCAGGAGAACTACTTTTCAGACCACAAAGTGATCTATTTGATGATCAGTAAAGAAAAACTAAGTAATGATGAGAATAAAGCTTACAACAACATTAATGTTGGAAATGAAAACATGTGGAAATCCCACACTGTTAAGGAAAATAAAAAGGGTTCTTTATTTGGGGAAAATATTCCTGCAAGAAGAATTTCTAAAGAAATGAAAAGAAAGACTGGCATCCACAATGAAATGCAGGTTGATGATGTAATAGTCAGAAAGTATGGCTACCAGATAAGCAGAAGAGATCTAGCAACTCTTGCTCCAAGACAGTGGCTAAATGATCAAGTAATAAATGTGTATATGAAATACTTACAAGAAAGAGAAAGAAATGAAGGCAATCAAATATTGGCTGAAGAAATTTTCTGTTACACCAGAATAGAAGGAAATTTAAGAAATGCAGTAGAATTCTACCGAGGTAGAAATATTCTACAATATGATATGGTTCTAGTTCCAGTGTACACTTCAAGTCACTGGAGCTTATTGGTAGTATATGTAAGATCGAAGACAATAAAGTACTTTGATTCGCTTGGAAGTTGTAGTAGAGGTGCTGTATGTTTGAACACATTGCTCAGTTTTATTAATGAGATTGAGACAGTACAATCAAACACATGGAAAACGATAATGGAAAGAAACATAACTATACAAGATAATAGTTATGACTGTGGTGTTTATGTATGTATGTTTGCTGATTTAATTCTTCAGGGTTTGTCTTTGAAGAACAGAAAGAAAACCGCTCAAGGTTATCGCCAGCACATGAAGGAAATAATAATGATGTGAAATACTGGGACAACAACTATGCTCTTGCTCATTGCAAAAACATATGCTGTTGTCTTGATATGTAATAGTAATAGTGTGGGAAAATGCAATTTTGAAAGATAAATCTCTTATACACTAGTTACAGAGTGTAAAGCAGAAGAAAGATATCAGCTTTTGATATTGTAAATGGTATGTGGCAGGTTTAAGGGAGCCAGCCCAGGTGATGATTATGTTATGCTATATATAAAGCAGAAAAAGGTGTAGCCTAATACTCCTGTATTAGATAGAAAAAAAAAGCTGCTGGTTATCACCAGCACACAATGGAAATAATAGAAAGGTAGCAACTATGTTGTTGTTTATATAAAAGTTAATGTTATAAATAATGCAGAAAGTTGTAACGGCTGATACTCATGTATTACTGGCCAAGAAAGTGTAAGATTGGTGGGTGTAGGGGAGTCGGGGAGCCTGCCTATATGAATGTTTATTTATTTATATGAAAAGTATGTGTAGGAAAAAGCTGTTGGTTATTGCCAGCACATGAAGGAAATAATACAATGGTAGCAATTATGTTGTTGTCTAAGCAAGTAGTAAAGGCTAATACTCAAGTATTACTGGCCGTGAAAGTGTAAGATTGGCAGGTGTAGGGGAGTCGGGGAGCCTGCCTATATAAATATTTATTTATTTATATGAAAAGTATGTTGAATTCTTCAAGGTTTATCTCAATCTGATTAAAATACAGATATTTCTATTTCGTTTCATTTTTTATATATATATACTTTTAATGGCCTACAGCACCTAAATTTCTAATCGGTTGTAGTGGATTTTGTCCCTATGGCTTCAATTTGATGAAAAATAAAAAACATGTTAATATATCTGGTGTGATAACCCCAGGTTCCATACACCACACAGACTATTATCGCTTAATCAATCAGAATGCAGATTATACAAATCCAACTGTAGTAAAGATAAATAAAGCGAAATAGAACTTCTGTTTTTATCAGATAAGGTTTATCTTTGAAGAATGAAGTGAAGTAAGCTGCTGGTTATCTCCATCCTCGATATCCCCAATGTTATCGTTAACTTCATCACATATAAAGAGCTTGTTTGTTAATCATGCGAAGAGATGCAACAAATTTAATGTGATAGAAGTGATACCTACATTCAGCAAGGTCTTAGAATACTTTGACAAAGTTTGTTACCTTAATTCGTTGTTCTTGGTTGCAATAAAATGGTTGTTACTTCCCTTCTCCCACTTGCGAATTTTTTAGTTAGTTGATAAATAAATAAAGCACAATTATCAAGGGCTGATACTTTGACCATTTGTCTACTCCGTAAATAGTCTTAGAGGTAAATGTAAAATGGAACGATGGCGCTGGGAATATCGAGGATTGCTTATCTCCAGCAATACAGTACAAAATGATCGTACTGTCATTGTACATAGAGCAGAAAATATTGGCTTCTAATACAAATGTATTATTGGCCAATGTAGTAGAAAAATGCAGATTGGACTTGGATGGTTGGGCTAATGGTATGGAAATGGTATGGATTAATAACTGAAATTTTACTAATTGATGAGAAGATAAGTATTAAAAGATTGATTTGAAAATATTGTTTACGAATCTAGTCCTTAAATGATTGCTTTTGAAGAACAGAAAGAAATATGTTAGTTATTGCCAGCACATGAAGGAAATGATAATTATGTGAAATACTGTACAATTAAGTTGCTGAGCATAACAAATACATATGGTATAAATCCTCCTGGCCAAACGAAATGAAATGTAATTGGGTTTAACGTCCTACTCCAATGGACCTAATTACACCACAGTTTGCTATGGAGGAAATTTGCCAAGGAATCTTTTACGTGCATGTTAATGTGTAAAAGGGTTTTTCATCCCATCTGAACAACTAGGCAGCCGTCCTTGTCAAACCCTCCGCCTTGCACTACTGACAAAGGAAAACCACATAGGGAATCTAGATGAGTTTTCTAGACCAGATGATTTATTGTTAACAAAATAATACTTTATTTCCAACAACCAATTAAAATCTTTATATACATATTTTTCTATTTCTTTCAGAACTGGCAATTACCAAATATTACAGAGTTACATAATAAAAGATATTCATACCAATTTTAAATATTCACAAAGTCCATACATGTATCTTTAAAACACTCTTATTTTTTAAAATAAATTCTCATTCATTATTTCAATTACGCTTTTTCACAGACTTCTTTTACAGTAACATTTCATGTGGACATATATTGTCGTCGCCCCTGTCCATCCGTCTGTCCACAATTGTTTGTGGACTCTCTACAGTTTAAGATTTTGAGACAAACCAACATATTGATTTTCAATGAATTTTGATAATTGAACAGCTAAATCCATAATACTAAATGTTTCGTATACTAAAAGTTAGCATGGAGCTGAACTTTATAAAAAAACAAACAAATTCTAATGATTATCTGATAATTACTTAATATGCGACAACTCTTGTTGACTGCCTGGACGATTTAGCTGCTGTGGGCGTATGTTTCGTTGCCTGGCAACCTATTTTTTGCATTTTTTTCAAAATATTGCCCATTATTTCGACCACTTCCGGTTTAAGGATTCTTGTCGAAATTGCTTTATAAGTTGGTATTGGACTATAACTTCATGTTCCAGAAGTTTCAGAAACGTCAATTCTGCCATAAACCGAAACCGGAGCTCACAAAATGGGAAGAAAATTCGAAAAAAATCGAAAAATAAAGGGCGATAACTCTGAATGAAACTTATATTACTGGAATCGGATGGACTTCAGGTATCCAAAAATGTAGGTCAAATTTGAAAATTTTGAAAAATAACAAAAATTGTCTCGTAAACAACATGTTTGCAATTTTCAAACGATAAAAGTCATAGACGAATGTTCGAAATTGAAAAATGTCTCAGAATAGATTGTCTCAGAAAAGATTCAGGGATTCCAAAAATGTAATTTGTTTGAATATGGATAAAGAATTGACGAAACTATGGCCGATTTTCAATTTTTAGATAACGTACAAATTTCGGTCACTTCCGGTATGCGCAGAAATTTCAAAAATATTTTATCAAGTAGCCACCACATGGTTTCCCAATAGAAAATCTGATTCCAGATCGATATCTGTTTTCGATCATGGAGATCTTGGCCCTCGCGGTAAATAATAATAATAAACTAGACCTGCATGCAGGAATGACGGGTTTCACTGGTGCCATGTTACCTTTGAACTTGAACTTGTCACTTTCGGTGCCACGTTACCCTTGAACATATGTCACTTCCGGTATCAATGAAACCAATATACAGGTTTCCACATAAGCATTGCACACATCAAATAAAATGGAAACAAAAACAAACAAATCCAGCAATATCATTTCATTTTATACATTTGTTACATGTAATTGATCATGACAAAATTACAGTACTTCCGGTGATAATGTAAATGTTCCATTAGTTTTATGAAATCAGAAATGGCATAAGGCATCTCATGGTGAAAATTTTATGTAAATCGAATAATAATTGCCACTTTTATAGACCAAAAACCTTGAAAAGTGACGTGTAGAAAATCGTCTATTTCTCGGCAACCGTACAAGTTAGAAACCATTTTTTGGTATTTATATGACCGTATGGGTTTAATCTATTTGTTGATTGGAATCAAATATCATAATTGTATAAACATTACAAATCAGACTCATTTGAATACAATATCTGTTTTGAAGGCTTAAAATACAGTTTTTGCCAAAATGACGTTACTTCCGGTGATAATGAAAACGTTCAATTAGTTTTATAACATCGTCTATGACATTAGGCTTCAAAGGGTGAAAATTTTATGAAAATCGAATAATAATTGACACTTTTATGGGCCAAAAACCTTCAAAAGTGACTTTTAGAAAATCGCCTATATCTCGGCAACCGAACAAGTTAGAAACAATCTTATGATATCTTTTTGACCGTATGAGTTTTGTTAATATGTGAATTTAAACCAAAAGTTGATTTTATTATTATATGTGACATAATTCTTGGTTGAAAAAAATATCGATTTCAAAAGTTAAAAATTGAGTTTTTGACTAAATGACGTCACTTCCGGTGTCAATTTTAAATAGTAATCAACATGATATAACGCACACTTGCTTTTTGAATCAAATGATGTCACTTTTGTGAATATCCATTAATAATTGACTATTTTACAGGCAAAATTGCGAAAACAGTGACTTATGCAAAACTGCCCTTTTCTCGGCAACTGCTTATATTACAAACTAATTTTTACATACATTCTCTTCGTATGGATTATAGCTACAAGTTTATAAAAGTTATGTAAAAATATTTTAAAATCTGAAAAGCCTGGATGGGTTGTAAATAGGTCAATTTTACGCCTTTTTTCACCCCTTAATCCAATTTGCTAGAAAATGAAATAGAAATTAAAAAAACTGCTTCCGCCATTTTTTGCGCCTTGAAAGGACACACTCTTTGAGTCATAATTTTTCAAATAAATAATATTTGTTTTTGAAGATCGTAAAAAACTGTCAAAATTGTAGTTTTTGGTAAAATTATGCCACTTCCGGTGCCGACAGGTAACACTATCGGTAATAAAAAAAATGACAATTGAGACAACGAAGCATATAAAGTTTGTTTTATACAAATCGAACAATAAAAAAATAATCTAGGACTGAAATACTGAATTAGCCAATGGCGGCCAAGGAAAATTACTGAGACAAAAAATTTTAACATTTTTGCGCAAGTCAGATGACTCTTTAATTGTACAACACGACTAAAAAATATTCATAAATAAAAAAGTTTTTTGTAAAATTTTAAATTTTCAAAATTTGGCGCTTAATATCTTCGAAGATTTACCGAAAATCAAAAATCGAAAGTAACGTAGCTATGTGCCCTGTCGCCGGCTATGCCAAAATGTATCGAAAGTTAAAATCCCATGATTATTGTTAAAATTACTGCAATATTTTTAAAAACGATAACTTCGGTGATTTCGAGCATTTCGCATTGTCGCAGAACGTTCAAAATAGCTTTATCCTCTAAGTCACACCCACTTTCCCAACAAAACCGAAGACATCGTAACGATGCGACAAGCAGTTGCTGAGATCTACTCAAAACAAAAGAATAATAATAATAATAATAAGAATAATAATTTTAACAAAAACAATAGTGTTTCACACAAGCTTCGCAGTGTGAAACCCTAACTAGACCTGCAAGCAGCACTGAACCGGCTTTCAGGAATCATACAGGAAGTTTATTATACCATAGCCAACCCATTGAGCTACCGAACTAAACTTTAGTTGTTTTGCTTCAGTGACACCCTCTACCATATGTAAAAGTAATATTTGCTGGCGAAAAGAGCGGTCAAAATTGTAAATTATGGCAAAATTACGTCACTTCCGGTGCCGAAAGAAATTTTTATAGGTGAAAAATAAGTCGAAAATTTGCAACATACAAAATTTGTTTAATACATATCGGGCAATGGAAAATTAACATATAACCCATAAACTGAAATTAAGAAGGTAAAATAATTAAAAGTGACCCTTTTAGAAGCCTTTTCTTGATATCAATGTGATGGTATTGATTCAATCTTACTGCCCATTAGAGTCAGACGTTATAAAGTTAAACAAATAATAAATATAAATCCCTTCAAAAAAATGTTTGTTTTGAAGGCTAAAAATACGTTTTTTGCAAAAATTACATTACTTCCGATGATATTGAAAATGTTAACTTAGTTGATAGGCATCAAATGGTAAAAAAATGATAAAAATCGAATGATAATATTGACACTTTTATAGAGAGAGAGAGAGAGAGAAATGGGGTTTAACGTCCACTCGACACAAACTAGGTCATTTTGGGACTAACATATGGTTTCAGTTTTATTTCAATAATTCGCTTGCGCGTAGGGGTCTTTAGCAGTGGGAGGAAACCGGAGTGCCCGGAGGAAACCCACGAGGTTGAGAAGGCGCCCCCATCTCCATGCCACATACGCTCGCACCAGGGCTCGAAACCACAGCCGCAAGCCAGAGGTGACCGGCCAGCTAGAGGGCGAAGCGCGGCACTCTAGACCACTAGGCCATCCCAACCCCCCGACACTTTTATAGACCAAAAACCTTGAAATGTGACTTATAGAAGATCGCCTATTTCTCTGTAACCGTACAAGTTAGAAACCATTTTGTGGTGGTCGTATGGTTTCATTCTATTCGTTGATGGTAATCAAATATCATAATTTTAAAAATATTATAAGGCAGACTCATTTGAATAAAATATTTGTTTTTTAGGTTAAAAATACAGTTTTTGCAGAAATGACGTCATTTCCGGTCACAGTGAAAATGTAAAATTGGCTTGAACTAGTCCACATTGACATTAGGCATCAAATGGAAAAAAAATATTGCAAATCGAATAATAATTCACTCTTTTATAGGCAAAATAACGTGAATAGTGATGCATGCAAAATTGCATATTTCTCGGCAACTGCTCATATTTCAAACTAATTTTCGCATACATTCTCTTCGTCTAGATTATTGCTACGAGTTTATGAAAATCACAAATAAATATTTCAAAATATGAAGACGCTGAATGAATTGTAAATAATTGAATTTTACACTTTATTTTACATTTTATTCGAAATTGCCCGAAAATGAAATTGAAATTTAAAAAATCTGAGCTAAAAATTTTATACACCTTTGCAGGGTGTATTCTTTTAGTTATATCAGTTTAAAAAAAAAATATTTGCTTTCAAAAAGTGGTACCGAACTGTCAAAATTGTAGTTTTTGTTAATATTACGTCACTTCCGTTGCCGACAGAAAAATTTCACCGTAACAAAAAAAATTGCAATTGGGACCACGGAGCATATGAACTTTGTTTTATACAAATCGAACAATAAATAGTTTTTCTGGTTACGAAAAACTAAATGAGCCGATGGCGGCTAACGCAAATTACCGAGACATTTTTTTTATCATTTCTGCTCAAGTAGGATGATATTTTAACCCTGTGTAAAATACCATCAAAAAATATTCATAAATAAAAAAGGTTTTCGCAAAAAAAACAAACAATTTTCAAAATATCGGACATTTTTTCGACTACTTCCGGTTTTACGATCATTGTCGTGACAGCTTTACGAAGTTCTTTGGATACTTAACTTTCTGTACCAGAAGTGTCAGAAACATCCATTGAGTAGTTTTGGAAAAAAAAGATAAATTAAAGAGCGTTTCCAAAAATTTAACGATTTTTCAATTTTTTTCAAAGTTTGAGGCCATATTTGGACCTCTTATATTATTTCAATGCTTTTCATTTTGGATTCACTATATAGACAACCGATAGGACTTTGAGTAAGAAAAGTTTAAGAAAAATCTGCGGCGTTATTTTCGAGAAAAGGGCGTCTCAGAATGTTAAAAAATCGGTAAATACTAGATTTTTGGCATACAATAATTTATTTACTAATCATCGAAATCGTATTATTTAGACACCATATGATGGTCCATTAATAGGGCTATCCAGCGACACTTTAGTTCTTTTGGTCCGCTATTACCTAAGGGAGAAATCAAGTTTTTCGCTAGTGCGACAATGTTTTTAACATTATTTTTTCATTTTTTGAATACTTCCGGTATGGCTATTATTGTCGGAATAGTTTTAATAGGCGGTTTGGGCACTAAAATAGCCACAGGGCTCTGTAATGACATATTACATTATCTGATCAGATAAAATGCCCCTGAGAAATCCCATGTTCAAAAGTGCCAAAAATGCAAAAAAATTAAAATATCGAAAATTAAATTTCAAAAACTACATACATATTATACATCGTTAGAATCGTAATTAGGTCAGCTATCTGAATATACAATCTTGTTTTGAAAATCTCTTAAAATAAAAAAAAAGTAGAGCATTTTCCAAAATTTCACGATTTTTCGACTTTTTTCGATTTTCAGTCCGTTATTTCACCTATTCCAGATATTTCAAAGTCTTATTGGATGGCTTCATGCAAAAAACCTGCCATATTTTGCTTCCTGCTAATCGTATCCTTACGAATTGGGTATCATTCAGTGGTCCAATCAGCGCCCGACCAAATGATACCTTAATTCGTTTAATCCGTTGATATCGGACGGAGAAATCGGGTTTTTACCCAAAACACCCATTTTTCACTTTTTTTTCAAAATATCGCATATTATTTCGACTACTTCCGGTTTACGGATTGTTGTTGAAATTGCTTTAAACGGTGGTTTGACCATATTACTTCATGTTCCAGGAATTTCAGAAGCGTCGATCTGGCCGTAAAACGAAACTTAAGCTCACAAAATGTGAAGAAAATTCGAAAAAAAATCGAAAAATAAAGGGCGATAACTCTGAATGAAACTTATATTACTGGAACCGGATTGCCTTCAGGTATCCAAAAATGTAGGTCAAATTTTAAAATTTTGAAAAATAACAAAAAATGTGTCTTAAACAACATATTTTCATTTTTCGAACGCTAGAAGTCAGCGGCGAAGTTTCGAAATTGCAAAATTTTCAACTGCTATCGTCCGAGAAAAGACTCAGGGTTTCCAAAAATGTAATTTGTATGAAAATAGATACAGAATTGACGAATCTACGGCCGTTTTTTAAATATTTGGCACCGCACGAAATTCGGCCACTTCCGGTCTGCGCAGAAGTTTCAAATACAGTGGAAGGGATAGCCACCATATGGTTTCCTGATAGAAAATTATGTCCCAGATCTGTATCTGTTACAGACACTGAGAAATAGGCTCCCCCGAAAAATAAAATAATAATAATAAACTAGATCTGCTACGGTCCCATGCAGATATGAAAGCTTTCATATTCATCGTCACGTGTCATTGATTGTATCAAGTATCCTAAATAAAAGGATAAGAAGAAAAAATTATCAAAATTGGTCAAAAACTCTCGAAGTTACAAGTCTAAATATAGTATGAAACATTGCACTCAGGCATAACAATAATCTGAAAACTAAAGGGAAATAACTGAAACTTGTATTACTGTAATGAGACGGATGAGAAAATGAAATGAAAATGGCGGGAAAAACAAATTAAAAATGGCAGGTTGGACAGGCGACCTTACTCCTTGTCACGTACAACCGGGCATTTGAAAACACGCTAGTTAACTCAATGACAGGCGCGCGTGCTAACCATTCAGCCACCCAACCCCCCTTTGAAATCAGACACGTGCAATATGTCATATAGGAAGAATAAGAAGTCGCTCACAAGAAAATGGTAAATTAATGAGTTTAGGTCAAAAGGTTGAGCTACTGTTTTAGAGTATTTAATAGTTTTAAAGAGACACGTTAAGGGTTGTTCATAGTTAAAGATACATTATTGGAGAGCAAAAAATGACTTTTGTCAGTCTTCCTTTGGGCCTCAGATGTCATAGAAATTATAAATTAGATCTTTATTTAAACAACAAGCCCAAAATCAACTCCGTAGACCCACGGATGGCTTGGATTGTGCTCGGATTTAAACAGGATTTCGTTGAGTGATTTAATCACAATGGAGTCGTGGGTGGGGTTTCTTCGTGACGTTGACGTCATCATACTTCCGGAAAGTATTCATAAAAGACAGCGATGACCGAGGCTATACACAAGCTTCACTAGATGCCGTTTAAACATTACTTGATAATCGAGACTATGTAGGTGGAGTTAAGGCCTGTCAATCGACGATCGGCCATACGAAGAATCGGTGAAGATGCAATTCAATCCCATTTCTAGTCAAACATTACACTGGTAGTAACTATGTTCAGAATGAAGTAATTTGACTGAAATTTTCAATATATTCTTGTTTCATCATCTATTTTTGAACTATTATAGCAAGAATGGCTAAATCCATATAAAAATCTCCCATAATGTAACTTTAAATGAAAGTTTAATTTTAAATAAGACCAATAAAATTAGGATTTAATAATGCCAGACTAATATTCCAATATGTTTGGTTATAAGTAGGAAATCGTGACGACTTCTTAAGCATGTTTTAAACAAAGGATCGTAGACTGAATTATACAAGAATGGCACTCTGCAATAAAACAAACTGGCCAAAGCAAGATTTCTATGCAGAAATTAAATAATTGCTAGAACCAGAAAAATATTTATCCACTATAATAAATAAGCAACATAGAGAAAATGAAATGAAATTGAATGGGGTTTAACGTCCTACTGTTCTGCTCCTAAAATGGGCTAATGAAGACGGGCATATGCCATAAAGTGTACAACGAGGGAAATTTTACCCGGGCAGCGGCGTTACGGCCTACGAAGTTGGACAGGCGAACATACTCCTCGTCACGTACAACCAAGAAATCGAAACAACGCCAGTTGACTCAAAGACAGACGTTATTCAGCCACGCAACCTCCCTAAAATCGGCAAATTGCTGACCTGCAGCGAGAAACAGTTCAACCGGGCCAAATTTTCTATTTTAACAGTTTAATTTGCACGGTACCTTTAGTTATCAACCGAATATTACAAAATAAGCTCCCCTTGACCAGCTTAATCGTTCGCAATAAACGTTTGCCCCTTAAATTGGCAAATTGCTGACTTTAAAGCGAGAAACATTACAAACGGGCGAAATTTTCTGTTTTATCACTTTTACAGTACCTTTGATTACCAACCGTTTATTACAAAACTTTAAAAATAAAAGAGAAAGAGAGAAATGCGGCCTAATGTCCATTAGACACAAACTAGGTCATTTCGTGACTAACATATGTTTTTTAATTTTATTTAAAAACTCACCTTGCGCTTACTGGTCTTTAGCCGTTGGGAGGAAACCGAAGGACACGGAGAAAACCCACGAGGTTGGACATCATACTCCATGTCACGTGCAACCTAGAGATCGAAATGACGCCCGTTGACTCAATGACAGAAGTTACGATACAGCGCGCACATGCTAACCATTCAGCCATTCAGCCTCCCTGAATTCGGAAAATTGCTGACTTATAGCAAGAAACATTTCAACCGAGCGAAATTTTCTGTTTTAACAGTTTAATGTGCACGGTACTTTAATTACCAACCGATTATTACTAAACTTTTGAAAATATGCTCCAACTGACCAGCTTAACCGTATGCAATAAACGTTTGGCCTGAATTGAAAGTTCTGCACGTAAAAAGTTCATCTTGATTTCCCGGCGTGGTTCCCCGTTGTCAGTGAGGCAGAACGGAGCGACTGACAAGCACAGCTGTCTAGTCGTTCGGATGGGACGAAAAAAAATATCCCTAAGCAGTTGGAATTCGATACTGTTGAATAAGCTGTATACGATGACTAAATGTGTAGATTGTAGTCACCCACACTGCATGTTTCGCTTAACAATGAAAGGATGCCGTTTTCAATGTTCGATCCTTTTGTTCTTCTACTCCTGATATGTTGGATTGTTGATCGATGGTTTTATATAAAAGACTACCAATAAGACTCTTTGTAGAAGAAGTTCCCCAAAAATATTAAGTTGACTTTACGAGAAAGACCTCTAAACATGCTCCAAATTGTAAAAATACGACTTTTTGGATTTTCAATCTCTTTTTTTCGCCTATCCCTGATATTTAAAATAAATGATACAATGATTTCACACAACAGGCTAGCTATTGGACTCTCTATTGACAAAAGTTTCACAGCCCTCCCTTCATTATAACCGAAGCTATCGTGCCCTAAAGAATCAACAAATCAGCATGCCTATCTCTGCTTACCCTAAGCAGAAAATGCTCATCTTTGAACTCAATCATGACATTGACCTAGTGAACGTCTACACCAAGTTTGAACATTCTAGCTCAATTAGAAGGAGAGTTATTGTGTTTCAAAGTCTCGGCCCTTCAAATTGCTACTACTTTTCATTTTCAATTCAAAATGGTGACCATCACGTGACCGAAATCAAAATTCTGCTCCCTACGATTTTTGGGCCATCCTTCAAGGATTCAGAAAATATAACTCCCGTGTCTGTAAGTAAAATAACAATAAAGCCGTAGGGATTTTTCATGTTTCAAGATGGTGGCACTTCCGGTTCGATCGACAAACTCCATATTTTGTGTAGGAATCAGTAATTACTTGTCGAGTATCGAAATTTTTTTTTAGGTCATTCTGACCTATATTTCGACGATTTTTTTGAAAACTTTGATCCTTAATTTCACCAAGGGGAGATAATTTAGAAAATTTCTAATTATATTTTTGAAGTCACATCGGTAAGATCTACTTGTATACTAAATTTCATGAAAATCGTACAACTATTAAAGAAGTTGTCAAATTGGTCTAAACTTCCGGTTCGAAATCACAGCGACGAATTTTCGAAATTCGAAAATGTGAAACTGCAGATGAAAACGATTTTTTTCAAGGTATTCAAAGAAAAAAGAATTAGTAAAATCGGTCAAAAAATAACAAAGTTACGACTATGCATTGTCAGTTTTTTCGTTCGTAAAATTCGGTGATTTCGGATTCGTAAAACATTTTGAAAATATATTTAAACAACGTTCGCACCCCATTTTTGGGGGGGTAGGTCAAAGTTTCAGAAAGATCCCATGGTTAGATTCTGAGAAATCCGATTTGCAGAAAATACACAAAAAAAAAAAAATAATAATAATAATCTTAACAGAAACAATAAGCTTTCATATGTAATATGAAAGCTTAATAATAATAATTTTAGTAATCACAATAGGCTTTCAGACGAAAGTCTGAAAGCCTAATAAATAATAATTTTAGTAATCACAATAGGCTTTCAGACGAAAGTCTGAAAGCCTAATAATAATAATAACTAGATCTGCTACTGTCCCATGCAGATATGAAAGCTTTCATATTCATCGTCACGTGTCATTGATTGTATCAAGTATCCTAAATAAAAGGATAAGAAGAAAAAATTATTAAAATTGGTCAAAAACTCGCGAAGTTACAAGTCTAAATATAGTATGAAACATTGCACCCAGGCATAACAATAATCTGAAAACTAAAGGGAAATAACTGAAACTTGTATTACTGTGATGAGACGGATGAGAAAATGAAATGAAAATGGCGGGAAAAAAAATTAAAAATGGCAGGTTGGACAGGCGACCTTACTCCTTGTCACGTACAACCATTCAGCCACGCAACCTCCCTAAAATCGGCAAATTGCTGACCTACAGCGAGAAACACTTCCACCGGGCCAAATTTTCTATTGTAACAGTTTAATTTGCACGGTACCTTTAGTTATCAACCGAATATTACAAAACTTTTAAAAATAAGCTCCCCCTGACCAGCTTAAGCTTTCGCAATAAACGTTTTCCCCTTAAAATCGGCAAATTGCTGACTTTAAAGTGAGAAACATTACAACCGGGCGAAATTTTCTGTTTTATCACTTTTACAGTACGTTTGATTACCAACCGATTATTACAAAACTTTAAAAATAAAAGAGAAAGAGAGAAATGCGACCTAATGTCCATTCGACACAAACTAGGTCATTTCGGGACTAACATATGTTTTTTAATTTTATTTAAAAACTCACCTTGCGCTTACAGGTTTTTAGCCGTTGGGAGGAAACCGAAGGACACGGAGAAAACCCACGAGGTTGGACATCATACTTCATGTCACGTCCAACCTGGAGTCGAAACGACGCCCGTTGACTCAATGACAGACGTTACGATACAGTGCGCACATGCTAACCATTCCCTGAATTCAGAAAATTGCTGACTTATAGCAAGAAACATTTCAACCGGGCGAAATTTTCTGTTTTAACAGTTTAATGTGCACGGTACTTTAATTATCAACCGATTATTACAAAACTTTTGAAAATAAGCTCCAACTGACCAGCTTAATCGTATGCAATAAATGTTTTGCCTGAATTGAAAGTTCTGCACGGAAAAAGTTCATCTCGATTTCCCGGCGTGGTTCCCCTTGTCAGTGAGGCAGAACGGAGGGCCTGACAAGCACAGCTGTCTAGTCCTTCGGATGGGACGAAAAACCAAGGTCCCGTGTACACATTGGAGTGCACGTAAAATATCCCTAAGCAGTTGGAATTCGATACTGTTGAATAAACTCTATACGATGACTAAATGTGTAGATTGTAGTCACCCACACTGCATGTTTCGCTTAACAATGAAAGGGTGCCGTTTTCAATGTTCGATCCTTTTGTTCTTCTACTCCTGATATGTTGGACTGTTGATCGATGGTTTCATATAAAAGACTACCAATAAGACTCTTTGTAGAAGAAGTTCCCAAAAAATAGTATGTTGACTTTACGAGAAAGACCTCTAAACATGCTCCAAATTGTAAAAATACGACTTTTTGGATTTTCAATCTCTTTTTTTCGGCTATCCCGGATATTTAAAAAAAATGATACAATGATTTCACACAACAGGCTAGCTATTAGACTCTCTATTGACAAAAGTTTCACCGCCCTCCCTTCATTATAACCGAAGTTAGCGTGCCCTAAAGAATCAACAAATCTGCATGCTTATCTCTGCTTACCCTAAGCAGAAAATGCTCATCTTTGAACTCAATCATAACATTGACCTAGTGAACGTCTACAACAAGTTTGAACATTCTAGCTTAATTAGAATGAGAGTTATTGTGCTCCAAAGTCTCGGCCCTTCAAATTGCTTCTATTTTTCATTTTCAATTCAAAATGGTGACTCCCGGTTGACCTAAATCAGAATTGTATTCGCGACATTTTTTAGGCCTTCCTACAAGGATTCAGAAAATATAACTCCCGAGTCTGTAAGTAAAATAGCAAAAAAGCCTTATTGATTTTTCACGTTTAAAGATGGTGGCACTTCCGGTTCAATCGACAAACTCCATATTTTGTGTACGAATCAGTAATTCCTTGTCTAGTATCGAAAAAAAAACCTAGGTTATTCTGACCTATATTTCGACGATTTTTTTGAAAACTTTGATCCTTAATTTCACCAAGGGGAGATAAGTTAGAAAATTTCTAAAGTCATTTTTCAAGTCGCATCATTAAGGTCTACTTACATATTAAATTTCATGAAAATCGTACAACTACTAAAGAAGTTGTCGAGTTGGTGTAAACTTCCGGTTCGAAATCACAGCGACGAATTTTCGAAATTCGAAAATCCGAAATTGCAGATTTGAAGTAAATGTCTTAGGATACTCAAAGAAAAAAGAATTAGTAAAATAGATCAAATAGTCACAAAGTTACAGCATTGTAGGTCAAATGCATTCGTTCGTAAAATTCGGTGATTTCGGATTCGTAAAACGTTTTGAAAATACATTTAATCAAGGTTCGCACCCCATTTTTGGGGGGGTAGGTCAAAATTTCAGAAAGATCCTATGGATAGATTCTGAGAAATCCGATTTGCAGAAAACACACAAAAAAAAAAATAATAACTAGATCTGCTACTGTCCCATGCAGATATGAAAGCTTTCATATTCACTGTCAAAATCTATCGAAATTAATGTAATTTTTCACTCGTAAACAACTTTGTCGACACGAAAAACATCAAAAACGAAATTCGAATTTTTGAAATATTCAAATACCAAAAATTCCACCCGTATCCCGTCTATCCTGAAATTGAAATGTATTAAATTTTAGACATAGGAGACGCATTGAACATACTATGCCCTATTGTGTTTCTGCTCTGAACGTTTTTTAGGTTTTCCTTCGAGGGTTCAGAAAACGTAACTCTCATGTCTGTAAGTGCAATATCGCAAAAGTTCTATTGTTTTTTCACGTTTTAAGATGGTGTCACTTCCGGTTCAATCGACAAACTCCATGTTTTGTGTACGAATCAGTAATTACTTGTCTAGTATCAAAAAACAAATTAGGTCATTCTGACCTTTATTTCGACGATTTTTTTGAAAAATTTGATTCTTAATTTCACCAACGGGGGATGATTTAGGAAATTTTAAAAGTCATTTTTCAAGTCGCATCAGTAATGTCTAGTTACATACTAAATTTCATGAAAATCGTACAACTATTAAAGAAGTTGTCAAGTTGGTCTCAACTTCCGGTTCGAAATCACAGCGACGAATTTTCGAATATTACAAAATTTTAAAAATAAGCTCCCCCTGACCAGCTTAATCGTTCGCAATAAACGTCGGAAAATTGCTGACTTTAGCCGTGGGAGGTAACCGAAGGACACGGGGAAAACCCACGCGCAACCTGGAAATCGAAACGACGCCGGTTGACTCAATGACAGACGTTACGATACAGCGCGCACATGCTAACCATTCAGCCATTCAGCCTCCCTAAAATCGGAAAATTGCTGACTTATAGCAAGAAACATTTCAACCGGGCATTTCAATCGAAACAACGCCAGTTGACTCAATGACAGACGTTACGATACAGAGCATAGGTGCTAACCATTCAGCCACGTAACCTCCCTAAATTTGGCAAATTGCTGACCTACAGCGACAAACATTTCAACCGGGCGAAATTATCAACCGAATATTACACAACTTTTAAAAGTAAGCTTCCCCTGACCAGCATAATCGTTCACAATAAACGTTTCCCCCTAAAATAGGCAAATTGCTGACTTTAAATTGAGAAACTTGACAACAGGGCGAAATTTCCTGTTTTATGACTTTTACAGTACCTCTGATTACCAACCGATTATAAAAAAACTTTAAAAATAAAAGAGAAAAAGAGACATGTGGGTTAACGTCCACTCCACACAAACTAGGACATTTCGGGGCTCACATATATTTTTTAATTTTATTTTAAAACTTCCCTTACGCGTACTGGTATTCGGGAAATTGCTGACGATACAGCGCGCACATGCTAACCATTCAGCCATTCAGCCTCCCTAAAATCGGAAAATTGCTGACTTATAGCAAGAAACATTTCAACCGGGCATTTCAATCGAAAAAACGCCAGTTGACTCAATGACAGACGTTACGATACAGAGCGCAGGTGCTAACCATTCAGCCACGTAACCTCCCTAAATTTGGCAAATTGCGGACCTACAGCGAGAAACATTTCAACCGGGCGAAATTTTCTATTTTAACAGTTTAATTTGCACCGAATATTACAAAACTTTTAAAAATAAGCTCCCCCTGACTAGCTTAATCGTTCGCAATAAACGTTTGCCCCTTAAAATCGGCAAATTGCTGACTTTAAAGTGAGAAACATTACAACCGGGCGAAATTTTCTGTTTTATCACTTTTACAGTATCAGTACCATGCATTACCAACCGATTATTACAAAACTTTAAAAATAAAACAGAAGGAGAGAAATGCGGCTTAACGTCCATTCGACACAAACTAAGTCATTTCGGGACTAATATATGTTTTTTAATTTTATTTATAAACTTCCCTTACGCGTACTGGTATTCAGGAGTGGGAGGAAACCGAAGGACACCGAGAAAACCCACGAGGTTGGACACCATACTCCATGTCACGTCCATTCGACAAAAACGAGGTCATTTCGAGACTAACATATGTCTTTTAATTTTATTGAAAAACTTCCCTTGCGCGTACGGGTCTTTAGTCGTCGGAGGTAACCGAAGGACACGGGGAAAACCCACGCACAACATGGAAATCGAAACGACGCCGGTTAACTCAATGACAGACATTACGACAAAGCGCGCGTATGCTAACCATTCAGTCATTCAGCCCCCCTAAAATCGGGAAATTGCTGACTTATAGCAAACAACATTTCAACCGGGCGAAATTTTATGTTTTAGCAGTTTAATTTGCACGGTACTTTAATTACCAACCGATTATCACAAAACTTTTGAAAATAAGCTCCAACTGACCAGCTTAATCGTATGCAATAAACGTTTGGCGTGAACTGAAAGTTCTGCACCGAGAAAGTTCATCTCGATTTTCCGGCGTGGTTCCCTCTTGTCAGTGAGGCAGAACGGAGGGCCTGACAAGGACAGCTGTCTAGTCGTTCGGATGGGACGAAAAACCAAGGTCCCGTGTACACATTGAAGTGCACGTAAAATATCCCTAAGCAGTTGGAATTCGATACTGTTGAATAAGCTGTATACGATGACTAAATGTGCAAATTGTAGTCACCCACGCTGCATGTTTCGCTTAAGAAAGGGTGCAGTTTTCAATTTTCGATCCTTTTATTCTTCTACTCCTGATATTTTGGACTGTTCATCGATGGTTTCATATAAAAGACTATCGATAAGACTCTTTGTAGAAGAAGTTCCCCAAAAATATTATGTTGATTGAAGAGAAAAGGACCTTTAAAAATGCTCAAAATCGTAAAAATACGACTTTTTTGATTTTCGATCTCTTTTTTTCTGCTATCCCTGACATTTAAAAACAATGATACAATGATTTCACACAACGGGCTAGCTATTAGACTCTCGATTGGCAGGAGTTTCACCACCCTCTCTTCATTATAACCGAAGTTATCGTGTCCTAAAGAATCAACAAATCAGCATATTTATCTCTGCTTACCCTTAGCAGAAAATGCTCATCTTTAAACTCAATCATGACATTGACCTAGTGAACGTCTACACCAAGTTTGAACATTCTAGCTTAATTAGAAGGAGAGTAATTGTGTTCCAAAGTCCCGATCCTTCAAATTGCTTCTATTTTTCATTTTCAATTCAAAATGGTGACCATCACGTGGCCGAAATCAAAATTCTATTCGCGACATTTTTTAGGCCTTCCTACAAGGATTCAGAAAATATAACTCCCGAGTCTGTAAGTAAAATAGCAAAAAAGCCTTATTGATTTTTCACTTTTAAATATGGCGGCACTTCCGGTTAGATCGACAAACTCCATATTTTGTGTACAAATCAGTAATTACTTATCTAGTATCCAAAAAAAAAAATCAGGTCATTCTGACCTATATTTCGATGATTTTTTTGAAAATTTTGATCCTTAATTTCGTCAAGGGGAGATAATTTAGAAAATTTCTAATTATATTTTTGAAGTCACATCGGAAAGATCTACTTAGATACTAAATTTCATGAAAATCGTACAACTATTAAAGAAGTTGTCAAATTGGTCTAAACTTCCGGTTCGAAATCACAGCGACGAATTTTCGAAATTCGAAAATGTGAAACTGTAGATGAAAATGATTTTTTCAAAGGTATTCAAAGAAAAAAGAATTAGTAAAATCGGTCAAAAAATAACAAAGTTACGACTATGCATTGTCATTTTTTTCGTTCGTAAAATTCGGTGATTTCGGATTCGTAAAACGTTTCGAAAATATATTTAATCAAGGTTCGCACCCCATTTTTGGGGGGGTAGGTCAAAATTTCAGAAAGATCCTATGGATAGATTCTGAGAAATCCGATTTGCAGAAAACACACAAAAAAAAAAAATAATAATAATAACTTTAACAGAAACAATAAGCTTTCATATGTAATATGAAAGCTTAATAATAATAACTTTAACAGAAACAATAAGCTTTCATATGTAATACATATGAAAGCTTAATAATTTTAGTAATCTCAATAGGCTTTCAGACGAAAGTCTGAAAGCCTAATAATGATAATAAGAATAATAATTTTAACAAAAACAATAGTGTTTCACACAAGCTACGCAGTGTGAAACCCTAATAATTTTAACAAAAACAATAGTGTTTCACACAAGCTTCGCAGTGTGAAACCCTAATAATAATTTTAACAAAAACAATAGTGTTTCACACAAGCTTCGCAGTGTGAAACCCTAATTAGTGCATGTACAGCGGTAGTTGTGAGGTGAATCATTATTAATATTCTGTTGTATCAGTGGACTCAGATGGTATTATTTTTTTTGGTTTTTTTCTCAACATTATATATAATTATTATACCGAACCAATATTTCAATCATGCCAAAATTTCTTATGGATATTGTTTAATTGAAATAAAATGGAAAAAATGCTTTTTTCCAGGAAATATCACATTCATTGATACAATTTCGCTTTTGACCATATTTTTGCCGCAAATCAGGGGCTAGCCGTGTTGACGGTGTCAACACAACATTTATCTGATGTTGCTGTCCCGTAATTCAGGCATATTTGCAGAAAAATTCTCTCATACAAATGTAAACAAGCCAACGTGTTCCGTCTCGTAAAAGGTATTCCCTGGTCTATTTATGGCTATTGACCCCAGACCTAATGACGTTGATTGCTTTTCTGGTTTCTGATTGGCTTAGAATTTGATTTCTTCACCACATTATGGCTGCACTTGACAAATATAGTCCGAGGCGTAATTCGAGTGCTGGTCTGATTGTGCAAACGATCACAATAGAAATGTGTACTAATGTGACGACTTACTTCTTTACTTGTGCAGCAAAGGGTCAGATTTTCACCTGGAATTTGCTGAGACAAAATGAAACGATTTTCGTGGCTAAATCAATGCCTATAAAGAGTGGACCATGTAGACGTATTATGTCGTCGCCCCTGTCCGTCCGTCCACAATTTGTTTGTGGACTCTCTGCAGGTCACAATTCTTATCTGATTTTGACGAAACTTGAAATATAGGTCTATCCCCATAAGATCTCGGCTGCTTTCGATATTAGCATGTATCGGATCAAAACTTCATGGATTATGGCCCTTGATTGTACGAAAAATCACGTTTTTAGCTTGTGGACCCTATAGAGGTCACAATTTTGAACTGATTTTGCTGAAACTTGACATGCATGTTTATAACCCAAAGATCTTGGTTCCTTTCGATATTTGTGCCTATCGGCACGTAATTTCCTGAATTATGGCCCCTGATTGTCAGAAAAACCACCTTTTTATACGCCCACATTGAAATGTGGTCGTATATTGTCGTCGGCCCCGTCCGGCTGGCGTCCACAATTGGTTGTGGACGCTCTACAGGCTATAGTTAATATCCGATAAAGTTAATATTCGTCATGAGACGAAGAAGCCTATTGTTTTTCAGCGATTTCCGATAATAACTACCAGAGTTATGGCCCTTGATCACTTCAAAAAATCTTGTGGACGCTCTAGAGGCCAAAGTTAATATCCGATTGACTTTAAATTTATACACAGTGTTTAAGGTCATGAGACAAAAAAGCCTATTGATTTTCAGCAATTTCTAATAATTAGTGCCAGAGTTATGGCCCTTGATCACTTCAAAAAATCTTGTGGACGCTCTAGAGGCCAAAGTTAATATCCGATTGATTTATACACAGTCTTTAAGGTCATGAGACGAAGAAGCCTATCGATTTTCAGCGATTTCCGATAATTAGTGCCAGAGTTATGGCCCTTGATCACTTCAAAAAATCTTGTGGATGCTCTAGAGACCTAAGTTAATATCCGATCTACTTTAAATTTACACACAGTGTTTAATGTCGTGAGACGAAGAGGCCTATTGATTTTCAGTGATTTCAAATAATTATTGCCAGAGTTATCTCCCTTGATAACTTCAAAAATTCTTGTGACGCTATATAGGCCAAATTTATCATCTGATTGACTTCAGATTGATACACAGAGTTTAAGGTGTTGAAACGAACAAGTATTTTGATTTTCAATGAATTTGGATAACTGCACAGCTAAATCCATGATATTAAATGTTTCATGTATATACTAATTGTTAGCGTGGGTTAAAACTTTATAAAAAGCAATCAAATTCTAATGATTTTCTGATAATTACATAATGAGTTGTTACTCTTAATCAGTTTTCAGTGTATTACAAATGTTTCATTACCGAAAAAAGTAAAAATATGCGACAACCCTTGTTGACTGCCCGGACGATTTAGCTGCTGTGGGCGTATGTTTTGTTGCCTGGCAACTTATATTTTAGCTTGTGGTCCCTCTGGAGGTCACAATTATTATCCGATTTAAAAAAAACGGTTGATTATATCACCGTTACACCCTAAGGGGAGTTGAGTTCGAATTTCGAGAAAATCGGACCATAATTGCCAAAAAAATGGCTGCCGTTTGTACGCGAACAGTGTAAAAATATGGTATATCAAAGTTGTGGACCCTGTAGAGGTCACAATTTTAATTCGATTTTGATGAAACCTGAAATGCTTGTTTATAACCTAAAGATCTTTATTCTTTTCGATATTTGCGCATATCAAATTATAACTTACTGAATTATGGCCTTCGATTGTAGGAAAAATCACTTTCGGTATTGCTTGTTCTCTGTCTATCTCTCGAACAATTATTATCTGATTTAAAAAAAAACACTCTGATTATATTACTGTAGCACCGTAAGGGAGGTTGAGTTCGAATTTCGTGAAAATCGTACCAAAATTGCCGGACAAAACGGTCGCCGTTTGTACGCGAATAGTGTAAAAATATGGTATATCATGGTTGTGGACTCTCTACAGGTCACAATTCTTATCCGATTTTGACGAAAAGTAACATTTCTAGGCTGTGTACCGTCACACCATAATCATTGTCGGCTTCGAATTTCATGAATATCAGACTGGAATTGACCAACAAAATGGCTGCTCCCAATACAGTATGAAATACAGGACTTAATGATGTAGGAAAAATCACTTTCGGTATTGCTTGTTCTCTATCCATCTCTCAAAAATGTGGGCGTATCCTGCCTGGCAGTGCCAGCCTTTCTTTTTAGCTTGTGGTTCTCCGGGGAGGTCACAATTATTATCCGATTTAAAAAAAACGTTTGATTATATTACCGTTACATCTTAAGGAAGGTTGAGTTCGGACCAAAATTGACAGACAAAATGGCTGCCGTTTGTAAGCGAATACTGTTAAAAAAATGGTATATCATGGTTGTTGACCCTGTATAGGTCACAATTTTAATTCGATTTTGATGAGGAAGGTTGAGTTTGAATTTCCTGAAAATCGTACCAAAATTGCTGGACGAAATGGTCGCCGTTTGTACGCGAATAGTTTAAAAATATGGTATATCATGGTTGTGGACTCTCTACAGGTCATAATTCTTACCCGATTTTGACGAAAAGTCACATTTCTAGGTTGTGTACTGTCACACCATAATCATTGTCGGCTTCGAATTTCATGAATATCAGATTGGACACTGACCAACAAAATGGCTGCTCCCAATACAGTATGAAATACAGGACTTTATGATTTGGGAAAAATCACTTTCGATATTGCTTGTTCTCTATCCATCTTTCGAAAATGTGGGCGTATCCTGCCTGGCAGTGCCAGCCTATCTTTTTAGCTTGTGATCCCTTTGGAGGTCCCATTTAAAAAACCGTTTGGTTATATGATCACCCTTACATCGTAATGTAGGTTGAGATCGAATTTCGTGAAAATCGGACCAAAATTGACTGAAAAAATGGCCGCCGAGTGTATGCGAAGAGTGTCAAAATATGGTATATCAAGGTTGTGAACCCTGTAGAGGTCACAATCTTCATTCAATTTTGATGAAACTTGAAACACATGTTAACAACTTTACAATCTTAGTTCCTTTCGATATTTGTGCATATCGGATTGTAACTTCCTGAATTATGGCCCATGATTGTACGAAAAATGACCTTTTTTTTAGCTTGTGGTCCCTCTGGGGTCAGAATTATTATCCCATTTAAAAAAACGTTTGATTATATCACCATTACATCGTAATGAAGGTTGAGGTCGAATTTCGTGAAAATCGGACCAAAATTGACAGCTGTTCTTGTGAGGCCATCCATCCTTCATCACTAACAAGGGGAAACCACGCCAGAAAATCTAGATGAACTTTGTCACCAAATGCAGGGATCAAACACCCAACCTCAAGGCTACCGAGCCAGCATCTTACCCACTTAGCAACATGATCCCCAATCAAATTTGAAGCCTACTGAAATGCACCTTTATAACCCAAAGATCTGAATTCATTTCGATATTTGCACATATCAAATTCTAACTTTAATGGCCGCCGTTTGTACGCGATTAGTGTGAAAATATGTTATATCAAGGTTGTGGACCCTATAGAGGTCACAATTTTGAACTGATTTTGATGAAACTTGACATGCATGTTTATAACCCAAAGATCTTTGTTCTTTTCGATATTTGTGCATATCGGATTGTAACTTCCTGAATTATGGCCCCTGATTGTACGAAAAATTACCTTTTTTATACGCCCACATTTTTATGTGGACGTATATTGACGTCGCCCCAAAAGTAGATAATGTAAAATGAATAATTTGAAAATTTCATTCAAATTACTCTATTGCAAGCGAAGATATTAGCCTTTGAAGGTTTGACAGACGTGTTCAACAATTTCAACCACTGTACTGGTTGATCGAAGCTAAGTCTCGATCCTCCATATTTGATTAAATCAAAGTATCGCTGAACCATTTTTATACGCCCACATTTTTATGTGGACGTATATTGTAGTCACCCCTGTCCGTCCGTCCGTCCGTCCACAATTTGTTTGTGGACTCTCTACAGGTCACAATTCTTATCTGATTTTGACGAAACTTGAAATATAGGTTTATCCCAAAAAGATCTCGCCTGCTTTTGATATTGGCATGTATCGGATCAAAACTTCATGGATTACGGCCCCTGATTGTACGAAAAATCACGTTTTTAGCTTGTGGACCCTATAGAGGTCACAATTTTGAACCGATTTTGATGAAACTTGACAAGTTGACATGCATGTGTATAACCCAAAGATCTTGGTTCTTTTCGATATTTGCGCCTATCGGAACGTAATTTCCTGAATTATGGCCCCTGATTAGCTTCTGGTCCCTCTGGAGGTAACAATTATTATCCGATTTAAAAAACCGTTTGATTATATCACCGTTGCACCCTAAGGAAGGTCGAGTTCGAATTTCGTGAAATTCGGACCAAAATTGTCATACAAAATGGCCGCCGTTTTTACGCAAATACTGTTAAAAAAAGGTATATCAAGGTTGTGGACTCTGTAGAGGTCACAATTTTAATTCGATTTTGATGAAACTTGAAATTCATGGTTATAACCCAAAGATCTCGGTTCCTTTCGATATTGGCGCATATCTGATCGTAACTTCCTGAATTATGGCCCCTGATTGTCCGAAAAATCGCCTACGGTCCCTCTGGAGGTCACAATTATTATCCGATTTAAAAAAACGTTTGACTCTATCACGGTTACACCCTACGGAAGGTTGAGTTCGAATTTCGAGAAAATCTGACCATAATTGCCAGAAAAAAATGGCCACCGTTTGTACGCGAACAGTGTAAAAATATGGTATTATCAAAGTTGTGGACCATAATCATTGTCGGCTTCGAATTTCATGAATATCAGACTGGAACTGACCAACAAAATGGCTGCTCCCAATACAGTATGAAATACAGGACTTAATGATGTAGGAAAAATCACTTTCGGTATTGCTTGTTCTCTATCCATCTCTCAAAAATGTGGGCGTATCCTGCCTGGCAGTGCCAGCCTATCTTTTTAGCTTGTGGTCCCTCTGGAGGTCACAATTATTTTCCACTTTAAAAAAATGTTTGATTATATCACGGTTACACCTTACAGTCCTGGATCGGACTATGGTTCTGTAGGACAATTTGAGTAGGGAGATTTTTTTTGTAGAAATGTTTAGTAGGTGGCTTTGTCAATATTTTGGACTTGGGTGGACACTCACCACGTGGTAGGTTATTCCGCTATGACGTCATCAAAGATGGCCACCGACGTTATATCAATTTTATCCTACCTGCTCTAGTTTTCTGCCAATTTCTATGAAATAAAAGTCAGAATGAAGCAGTTTATGCGAACTAAAGTGAAAAATATATATTTATTATTAAACTTTTTAAAAAAATTTTACGAAAACTCATTTCCAATTTTCAAGTGACAACGCAAAAACCGCCCTAAAATATAGAAACATAACACTTCAAAATTAATTTTCAATGGTATAACAATAAGAGACTCGTTGATAACACGCAAATAGGATTTTACAAGTTCCATCATAGTCTTTGACAATCATACATTTATAAAACGAACAACAGGGTAACTAACCAATAAAATCACTTGGATACTTTTGTACATTGAATTGCAGAACCAAACCATTTTAAGAAATTTCAAAGTCAAAATGACATGTATCTAAATGAATGAATAAATTATCAAGACAGTGATGTAGGTAGCATGTATAAAAACAACGAGCGGAATCTCTCTCCCGGATTCGAAATGAAATTAGCAAACATAATCCTAGCGCCAATATAAACCCCTATTTATCACGATTATTATAATTGTTATCTTTATATTAGAAAATAACATTTTTATATACGCCCACATTGAAATGTGGACGTATATTGCTGTCGCCCTCGTTTGATACACAGTGTTTAAGGTCATGAGACGAAGAAGCCTATTGATTATCAGTGATATCCGATGCTTTCTGCCAGAGTTATGACCCTTGATCACTTTGAAAAATCGTGTTAACGCTCTAGAGGCTAAAATTAATATCCGATTGACTTTTAATTGATACACAGTGTTTGAGTTCATAAGACGAAGACGCCTATTGATTATAAACGATATCCGATAATTTCTGCCAGAGTTATAGCCCTTCATAACTTTAAACTATCTAGTGGACGCTTCAGAGGCTAAAGTTAATATCCGATTGACTTTAAATTGATACACAGTGTTTAAGTTAATGAGACGAAGAATCCTATTGATTTTCAGCAATATCCGATAATTATTGCCAGAGTTATGACCCTTGATCACTTTGAAAAATGTTGTGAACGCTATAGAGGCTAAAGTTGATATCCGATTGACTTTAAATTGATACAGTGTTTAAGGTTATGAGACGAATGATCCTAGTCATTTTCAACGATTTCCAATAATAACTGCCAGAGTTATGGTCCTTGTAGACGAAGGGCATGAGACAAATAATTCTAACCATTTTTGATAATTACTTAATGGGCTATTACTCGTAATAAATTTTTAAACGTTGTAAACGTTCTCCTTACTGACAAAAGAAAAATATGTGACAATTAACCCTTGTTGAATGCCTGGACGACTTAGCTGTTGTGGGCGTATGTTTTGTTGCCTGGCAACCTATCTTATTAAATATTAAAGCAACTAAATCGCTAATATTTGGGACTTATAAATTGACATAAATGGGTGTCCAAATGTATATAAACTGATTTACATTGAAACTTTTCCGTTTTTACTCTAATTTCAAATCAGTTATGTTCGGCGAAATACGCCAGAAGTCTCAATCGAATGGTAATCTGTAGTGCCTGGTTATTCTAGTCAGACACCGATAGTATTTATTGCGCATGCTTTCAAGATAAGAATATGGCATCACCGTTTGGCTTGTGGAATATGAACCGCATTATGGAACACGATTCGTGTACCAATGGTAAAATGTTTATTTTGTCTTAAATATTGGATATCAAAAATAATTTATGTTTTCAATGTCGAAGACTTTGAATGATGTTGGGTTAGAGACTTAACTACTTAAATGGAAAGTTTATATATAATAGAAAAAAAAATCTATTAATGTAAAGATACTAAATATCACACACTAGGCTAACTGAGCAGGCAACTATTTCTACACCGTTCCCAGTACGTCTGCAATTGGTTCTAACTAGTTTGTAATTCGAACGCTCTCCTATTGCATGTGCAATCCTGTCCTGGCCCGACGGCTATAAAAATCCATCGAGTTCTTGCCATTTCTTTTCCGGTTCAATGCTTAGAGCTGTGATGATCAAGCTCCCATCACATCACAGGGTGCTCTAGAACTTTGAACCTGGTGGTGGTGGTGGTGGTGGATGGCCGAATAGTTAGCACGTGCCTGCTGTATCATAGGCGACCCTACTACAAGCGGGAAAACGAAATCACGCCACTTGAATTAATGAAAGCATTATGA
Organism: Patella depressa; assembly: GCA_948474765.1. Taxonomy (NCBI): domain Eukaryota; kingdom Metazoa; phylum Mollusca; class Gastropoda; family Patellidae; genus Patella; species Patella depressa. The sequence continues at coordinate 33,172,888 of OX419717.1, read as the reverse complement.
TGCAACACGCACGCATTAACTTTTCGGCCAACCAACCCCCATAAACCAGTGAGGAAACAGCCCATAGTTTATACCCTAGGTTGTTACACGGCCCTAGTAGGATCGAATTACGGTAGTTCTGGTCGTAGTCACTCTGTCTAATTGAAGGAAGGGGAAAATGTTAAGCAGACTGAAAGTTCTAGGGCACCTTACCGTCCATGAATTTCATAAGCAGATCGTAAAAAAGTTGCTACTTCGTTTGAACCTTTCACCTGTTTATGCGGAGATATAAACATTGAGTTCCCTGCTGCGAGCCTACACTAACCCGATTCCCCCATATTTTTAGTATGTTTGCAATAATATATCATAGGAAGCTTCTGAAATTTTAAGGCTAGTAGTTTATTGATCCCATGAGTCTGTGAAATAAAAAAACATTTTGCCATCACAATTATGTGCGTGCAGTGAGCCTATTCTGTCCCGATTCCCCCGTATTTTAAGTATGTTTACGGTAATAGATCTCGAAAATTCAACATGAGAGGCTTCTGAAATTTTGCAATCTAGTAGTTAATTAATACCTTGACTCTGTGAAATAAAAAACATTTTGCCACCAAAGCTGATTTGGATACTGCTTGATGCAAAGTTAGCCTAGTGTGTTATATATTAGTATGTTTACGGTAATAGTTTTTTGTGTGTGTGTGTGTTTGTAGTATTGTACTATATAAATACTTTGCATGTATTAAAATGTTATTTTTTAAAGTAAAGATAACAAATATGATCAGGATACTACAATTATTATCCGATTTAAAACAACGTTTGACTCTATCACCGTTACACCCTACGGAATGTTGAGTTCGAATTTAGAGAAAATCGGACCATAATTGCCAGACAAATTAGCCGCCGTTTGTATGCGAATAGTTTAAAAATATGGTATATCAAAGTTGTGGACCCTGTAGAGGTCACAATTTTAATGCGATTTTGATGAAACCTGAAATGCATGTTTATAACCTAAAGATCTTTATTCTTTTCGATATTTGCGCATATCAAATTGTAACTTAATGAATTATGCCCTTTGATTGTAGGAAAAATCACTAATTAACAAGCTACATGGATTATTTATTTTGAACTAAAATCTGTATTAGAATTTGATGTCTTGATTTTAGATTTATTAATTAAATAATTTTGAAAACTTAAAAAATCGTGCAAAATGAAAAATAAGGTAATTTATGTATAAACTTTTATGGCATGTAAATAAAATACATAGAAACGTATATAGTAAAATTTACTGCAACCAGTAACTAACTCTCTCTCTCTTGATACAGGCGTATCAGTTTTATGGAATAGTCTACCACAGTTTTATGGAATAATCTACCATTTACTTAGTTTAAGATGTTGTACATATCTATATTTTCTAAAATATTTAAAACAAGACTTTTAATATTTTTTTTATATGATTAAATTGTCACTTTGTAAAGCGTCCCTAAACAAGTTATGAAGAGCACACTATACATGTAGTTTTATATACACATGAAGGGTATCAATATCCGTTCTTTAACTTTAATATATGTATTAACAGTAACAAAATTTCGATTTACAGTATTATTATTAATTTGTCCTCTTTATTTGCAAAACATCTCCCCGATGTTTATAATAAATTTGATTTGAATTATTTCTCCGTGCCAGTTGGAAAAATAATTGTTTAAGGTCTAATTGAACTGTGAAGTTTAAATCAAATATCAAATCGAATTAGGAAACAGGTAAATGTATTTTTGCATGAAATTACAATGCTGTTTGTTTCAAATCTCCATGGACTATGCATGATCTATTTATTGTGATTTATATTTGATATCTGTGAATGATATCCGACTATCATAAAAGCAACCTGTTTCACAGAGAATTACTAACGAAATATCCCTGTAACGGATGGCTGTCTAAAACACGTGCGTTGACTTGCACGCCTCGTAGTCATTGGCTCAACGGCTCGTGCAATGTTTACTTAACACCTAACTGCTCCGGGCAAAATGATGCATTTTACTCATTTTAATACCCATTTACACTAAATAGGAAATGTCTTTTAACTACAAATATTTCAAACGTCTTTATTTCTTTTTCTTTTACCTCAAAAAAATGTTGAGAATTTAATTTGTCGGAGTAAAAAAGTTAATATGCCGTACTCATTAAGCCTCGTCAATGTCATGCTTATCAGTGATTGTAGCGGCCAAGCGAATATTCACTGCGGGATCAGTTTGTCATAAAAGATAGGCTGGCACTGCCAGGCAGGCAGGGGCGTACATAATGATTTTGTTTTGGGGGGGGGGGGGGTGTTTAGCCAAAATGCGACCGACTGATGCACATACCCCCCCCCCTCCAGTGCGAGTAACGCAATCAGGAGCCGAGCACGGCAAGTGAGTTTTCTAGGGAATATGGGGGTGGGGTAGGGGCGGTTTCAAATCTAGGGCGCCATCCACAATCCCACCCCACAATGAAAGTAAACAAAATACTGGCTATAACATACAGTGTATATAGTATTGTAGAACTATATAGTTGTTCGCCGATCGTTGTCTCGTCAGAAAGCAGTTTTATTTAAGTTCACATATAGTCTATGTCATATTAATGATTGTGCCTATAACACATGACTGTAAACACTATGTATAAATTTGAAGTCAAGCGGGTATTAACTTTGGCCTCTAGAGCATCCACAATATTTTTTGAAGTGATCAAGGGCCATAACTCTGGCAGTAATTATCGGAAATCGCTGAAAATCAAAAGGCTTCTTCGTCTCATGAGCTTAGACACTGTGTATAAATTTAAAGACAATCGGATATTAACTTTGGCCTCTAGAGCGTCCACAAGATTTTTTGAAGTGATGAAGGGCCATAACTCCGGCACTTATTTATCGGAAATCGCTGAAAATCAATAGGCTTCTTCGTCTCATGACCTTAAAGACTGTGTATAAAATTAAAGTCAATCGGATATTAACTTCGGCCGCTAGAGCGTCCACAAGATTTTTTGAAGTGATCAAGGGCCATAACTCTGGTAGTTATTATCGGAAATCACTGAATTGTGGACGCCGGACGGACAGGGCGACGACAATATACGACCAGGGCTCGAATTAGCGGGCGACGTGAGCGAAATAGTCGCCTAAACCATGGCTGACTTCGCCCTAAAAGGCAATAGGGCGAAGCTGAAGTCGCCCTCACTTCGCCGTACATTTGTGTAAGGGCGAAGTAGTAACCGGCATCGATATAAACGGCAAATAAAGCATTTTCAAAACAACACCACACGGGGTTCACATTGTGAGCTTCGAAAGGAAAAAGGAAATTTAGAAGAGTTGTGAAAAGCAAAACATGCATTAAATATTTTGTTTTTCGACTTTCTCTGTATTAACTGTGATAATGTTTAATAGTTTCAATGATAAACATTGTATTTGATGTCAACAGGAAATACAATTCTTTAAAACAAAGCGAAAGACTTGAATCATAAATCTCCGTTACAACCTCTAGCTTAGTCCAAAAATAACAGCCAATCAAAAGCCATTATGGTCAATATGGCGGCGAATACAATGTTTTTCATGGATGTATTTCTGTCTAGATAAAGACAAAATGCTGATTTGGTTCCCTCTCGTTGAAATAATTTAATGATAAAAAGAATAATAAATATAAATATGCGATGAAAGAGGGCAAAAGGTGTATATATTGTTCTATCAACATACAATACACTCAGTAAAGAACAAGACCTTTGTGATGATACCGGTAGTGAAAATTTCTGTAGAACGATAGAGATGGTAAAACAATTTGTCAATATTGTTATCAAAATGAAAACAAATTTAACTAAACGATAAGTATAATATCGGGTTGATGATTAAAGCTACAGAAATATTATTAGTTCCACTAAGCTAAACACATGAACGTAAAATAAACAATGTAAATGAGTGTGTGTGTGTGGGGGGGTGTCAAAAGAATAAATTTCTTACTTATTACTGTACTGACTGAGTTATGTATACTGTCGTAGGAAATAAATATATATTTGCAGCTAAAAGATGTTTGTTAATTTATTTAGCATGTTGTGTAACTTATTATAATTGGTGGTGTCAAACTGTCAATGCATGAAATTTGACCTCTCCTTCGAGTCTCCCTATGTCTCCCTCACTTCTCCCTATCCTAAAATTTGTCCCTAGTTTGAGCCCTGTATACGACCACATTTCAATGTCGCCATATAAAAATCACTTTCAGTATTGCTTGTTCTCTATCTATCTCTCGAAAATGTGGGCGTATCCTGCCTGGCAGTGCCAGCCTATCTTTTTGGAGTTTTTTAAATATTAGATCCTCTACCACCGTACTACGGGGGTTCAGGTATCAAAGTTTCAAATGACAGAAACAATTTTTTTTTAAATATTTTTTGAAAACATACATAAAAAGCTACCCAATTTTTTTATTTCGTCAAAATATTCCAATTAGATCCAAAATAAGGGAATTTTATAATCCGAGATGGATGTCAAATATGTAATTTTATGTTGGGTTGAGTCAGCGCCGTGAACATAAAGTACGAATAGTTTTGTGGATGGAATTCTTGGATAATTGTTTAAAATGTATCAGAGACTCGATTACGATTTGAATATTATCTTTGGTGGCAAAAGAACTTTTAATCGTTCTATGAAGATAAAAACAATAGCGCAGGGAGGCCATTTTGTTCAAGGGAAATAACTTGTGCTGAAAACTTATCATATCGTAACGTAGCACGAAATCGGTCCGTAATAAATTTATTTGTCTTCTTTTAAATACCAATCGAGCAGATCCTATCCACCTGTTTGAAATATAGGTTCACTTGTTTTTGTCCATTTGCGAGCGGTTACTAATTACAACAAAAGTTGTGAGGTTTATAGCTTTTCGGAATGTGCATTATTGGTAAATCTATACGAAACCTGTAGTCTCGGTTTTCACGTCAGTTAGCAATCTTATAATTGCGTCAAAAGTATGGCAGATCTTAATAAACGTTCGCTGTACCTGCTTATTCCGATTGGTAAATGCCGATTCAAAGAACGATGACATTAATATTCATTTATAACAAAAAATAATATATATATTTTCACGAATCCGGTAGGTTTAGAGTATTCTGAACAGTCGCTGGGTGAACAAAAATCTTTATTTCTCTTGACGCTAAAAAAAAAAATTGAGTCGGCAGGTTTATTTTACAAAGACCTGCGTAAAACACACGGCCAAATGATTAATCACACGGTAAAACAGTTTTACTTCTCAAATTTTGATTTAACACGTATGTGTCAGATAAAGCATGTTGGTCCTTGATTATTCTCCTTTTGGTGCAGTTATCGCAACTAGTGAGAAAACACGCCAATTAAACAATAAACAACATTGACATTCTTTTTTTACCGGTCCGTTAATCAACACCCCTCTACAGAAAACGCACCTAGTGTTAATTACCGGACCTTCAGACAGTTTTTCACCCTCCTTAATAAACATACATTTTTACAATTTTGACACGGTAATACCGAGTAATAGTCAGAAAATTAATTTTCTTCCGACATACGTACAAATAACAAGCATGACCGAGAATTCTATGAGGGCTGTGCACAAAGTCACTCCTTAGCAGTTCTCAGTGTAAAAAGCTATTTTTATGAAACCTATGCAGGCCCTACCCTTCAGTAATTTACAATGGATCCCCTCTAGTATTAAAATTGTCAACAAAAAGACATCTACTCGAATTCGATGCCCAAACTATCTATTTTAATGGATTACTATTGTGAATTTCTTCAGATCATCTCAGGGTAGAAGAAGATACCACCTGTTGTCAGATATAGAGGATCAGATTGTTAATATGTCAGTTAAATGTGAACAACTAGCTATAGTACCCAGAAATGTTTTAATTGAAGACAACAGAGAAACCTTAAGAAAGGTAATATACATATTAATAATAGTGTGGAAATGTTAAAGTTAAATAGTTTTTAGTTAAATTTGAGTGCGCTCATACTTTGGAACTGGAACCTGCCTTGTGCCTTAATCATAGTTCTACATATCAAGAGGTAAAAATTTACCATCCATCGCTCAAATGAATTTTGTTGTCCCCCTTCTTTCGAAGAAAGCAGGGAACTATTATTAAAATGGGTTTGACTGTCTGTCTGTCTGTTTCCATCCGTCTTGGCAGTGTCACACTTTTTTTGGACACAATAACTCTCCTTCTAGTTGAGCTAGAATGTTCTTACTTGGTGTAGTTCGTAGGTGTTTATTAGGTCAATACCTTGATGGAGTTCGAAGAAGAGCTTTTTCTGCTTAGGGTAAGCAGAGATAAGCAATCAGATTGGTTGATGCCTTGGAACACGATAGCTTTTGTTCTAAGTGAGTGAGAGTGATGAAATTCGGTGTATAGTTTTATTACATCAATACCCTGATAATGAGATATTCTGCTCAGGGTAAGCAGTGATAGAACTTTGTGTATGTATAGTTTGATTGCTTGATACTTATGAAAAAATAAATGTGCAATTAATTAGTACTTGTCATCTGTTTATTTTGTGATTCGGAGGGGGACATCAACCTCACTGTTTGCATGTTTTTCTCCATTTCGACTAGTTTGTTTTGATCGTTTTAGCTAAACCCAAATTTTTGCGATTTGACTCTAGTTAATATTGATCTGGATAAACAAGCAGCAGTTAGTCAATTATGTATAACTGGCTGTTCGCGATTTTAATCGTCCTTTTTCACTATACATAATATCGGATGAGTTTGAATTTGAAGCAATTCAATTATTACATGAGAAAGTCTATTACTTCGGACAACAAATATCTGCTTGCCTGTTTTCTAGGACCTTTTCCACCACAAAAATAGCACTAATACTTTACCTCAGCAGTAACCGCCCTAGACTCTTAAAACCTTTAGCCAAATTTTTAGCCAAATCAAAATTTTATTAGCCAATTCATAAAGTTTTTAGCCATATATTATATTATATCATTTTTATTCATATGTTTGTTAATTAAAAATGAAAATAAATTTGTAATATGTACTATATAGTGTACTTGACTGTCAAAAAGTTCACATCATATGGAGAGAATGAATGCAGAAAACAAAAGAAATTTTATAGGATAAGATTACTAAAATCGGTCAGATCTCGCAAAGTTAATGTGATTTTGCACTCGAAAACAACTTTACAGGCAAAAGGGGATGTAACTGTGTTTTATAGTCTCGAGACTAGATCTTTCCGTCGTTTTAATGTGTAACATTGACTGATTTGCGACTAGAGTAGTAGATTTACGAAATAACACTCTATAAAATTCATTCGTCAAAATTTTCGCCAGTATCATCACTTTATTTGCCAATTGTCGCCAATGGCGAATGTCTAGGACGGTCTCTGCCTCAGCTTCATGTTACTTACCATTTGTCGGTTTAGTTGTTGATTTACCATCGTACCACTCCCATAATATCTACTCAGCAGTCCTGATGTGAATGTCATTTGCGCATACTTAATTAATTCAAGGTAATCTACCCATCCTGTACTATAATATTGGAGAGTGTTAACTCTGCTTATTTGTATTATCTTATAGGTAAATGAAGATATAAATCAACCAGATGATGTATTATGTTGGGAAGTATATCAAGATGATGATACATGTACATCTTTATCTTAGTATGAATACTAATAACATACTATGCTCATGTTTTGAAATTTTCACTAATCCTTATGGCAAAGCCATCAATGTTTCCTTTTTTTATTTGGCACAATAATGAAAACAAACACCAGAAGATTTGATTTAGGGTACTGTGACCTGTATTCTAAATATATTAAGATTTAACAGACATTATTTCACATCCTCCTCCTGGCAGTTAAGCCCCATGAATAAACACTTGCTAAGTAACAGGTATGTTTTGATGTATCTGATCATTTGTTATTTTTCCTATATTTCAAGTTAATGTTTTGGCTACAGAATAAAATTTTTATCCTCAACAAGCATCTAATTATTAAAGGACAATATTGGGGCCAGTCATTATCACATATGTGATAGAACTGATTAAACACTTCCCAAACATAATATTAACACAGAGATCATCGCTACCATAGAGGAGTAATAAAGGATTCATGAATCGGAAGTGACGAACGCCAAAGGAAAACACGAGTTATTCCTCTATATAACTAACTGAAGTGACTAGTGATAACAGATACATGGGCGAATATCTGCTCACTAATAATTACCTCGAAGACCTACAGTTGCTGTGTGACACTGTGAGAGAATATCTTACAATTCATAAAAAGAATTGACTGCCACTAGATAAGAGAACAGGAAAGAAAAACAGATTAAAAGTCTGTGCATTACCATGATTTTATAAGGTAGGGGAGACCGGGGCACATTGAACCACCATGGATATATCCTTTATAAATAATACTATACAACCCAACACTGTACAGAAGTGAGATAGCTTCTTAGACCCATTTCTCCATCAATAAGCCACATGCTGTCAATTATTTTCTTAGGCAGTGAATTTTTCAAAAAAGCGCTTAAAAGAGAAAAATTTTCCATACATGTTAACTTCTTAGCTTAGGAAATTCTTGTACTTAAGTTCATATATGTCTAATCTATACAATCCAGATAAACCGGGGTTTGATCCATATAAGGGGGCATATTGATTTATTTTTTAAAAATTTTGATCATGAAATAAAGAGATCTTCTAATAAAAACATTTGATATGAAATGAGGACAAACATGTATGTGAACAAAGTGGTTCAATGTGCCCCGGTCTCCCCTATAGAATGAATAAAAACACGGGGCTGTACCGAGTATTTATATTTTCCCCGTGTTTTCTTATCTTATGACACTTAATTACTTTATTGTATCGTCAGATAACCTCGTGCGGTCCCATATAATAACTTTTTGTCTTCGAAGGAATTATTAGTGAGCAGAAAATCGGCTGTTTATCTGTCATCACTTCAGTCATTCACATAGAGATAACTCGTGTTTTCCTTTGGCGTTCGTCACTTCCGATTCATGAATCCTTTATTACTCCTCTATGGTAGCGATGATCTCTGTGTTAATATTATATTTGGGAAGTGTTTAATCAGTTCTATCACATATGTGATAATGACTGGCACCAATATTGTCCTTTAAAGTCTGTGAAGGTTTGAATTTCAGATGAACAATAAATTAATTGTTACATCAACACAGGGAGAGATATGGTTAACTTCCTTGTAATGTAGTTGGCCGATTCAGGAGTAAAGCCCTGTTTACACTTGGACACAATAAGCATGGTTCTAGGCCACAATAAAATTCAAGAAATTGACCCGTTTAGATTACTCTTAAATAACCGGGAGAGATATGGTTAACTTCCTTGTAATGTAGTTGGCCAATTCAGGAGTAAAGCCCTGTTTACACTTGGACGCAATAAGCATGGTTCTAGGCCACAATAAAATTCAAGAAATTGACCCGTTTAGATTACTCTTAAATAACCGGTCTCGGAACGGTGCCATGCACACAAAATGTGGAACTCCTCACAGAAAAATTAATTTCAGTCCTTATGCAAATTACCCAGATAAAAACAATTATGATGGTTGATTTAGTTTGAGCAGCCATTTTGGCAGAACTGATGACAGAACAGTCAAAGTTTAAGGGGGTTGGGGTCAACGTTCGTTTCACACAGTAATCCATTCTGAAACTAAACTCAGTACATAACAAATATTTAACCATGCCGTGCCGAGACCGCCTCACTTTAGTTGCCATGCCTAGTACCATTTCTGACATGCTTAAAATTTGCAGTGTAAAATTCGCAGCAAAATTAGTCGGTCATTTTTATACGCCCACATTTTCATGTGGACGTATTATGTCGTCGCCCCTGTCCGTCCGTCCGTCCGTCCATCCACAATTGTTTGTGGACTCTCTACAGGTCACAATTCTTACCTGATTTTGACGAAACTTGAAATATAGGTTTATCCCAAAAAGATTTCGGCTGCTTTCAATATTGGCACGTATCAGATCAAAACTTCATGGATTATGGCCCCTGATTGTACGAAAAATCACGTTTTTAGCTTGTGGACCCTATATAGGTCACAAATTTGAACCGATTTTGATGAAACTTGACATGCATGTTTATAACCCAAAGATCTTGATTCCTTTCGATATTTGAGGTCATTGATTCATAACTTCCTGAATTATGGCTCCTGATTGTACGAAAAATCACCCTTTTTCGCTTGTGGTCCCACTGGAGGTCAAAATTATTATCCGATTTAAAAAACCGTTTGATTATATCACCGTTACATGGTAATGAAGATTGAGGTAAAATTTTGTGAAAATCGGACCAAAATTGACAGACAAAATGGCTGCCGTTTGTACGCGATTAGTGTGAAAATATGTTATATCAAGGTTGTGGACCCTATAGAGGTCACAATTTTGAACCGATTTTGATGAAACTTGACATGCATGTTTATAACCCTAAGTTCTTGGATCCTTTCGATATTTGCGCTCATTGATTCGTAACTTCCTGAATTATGGCCCCTGATTGTACGAAAAATCACCCTTTTTATACGCCCACATTTTTATGTGGACGTATATTGTCGTCGCCCCTGTCCGTCCGTCCACAATTTGTTTGTGGACTCTCTACAGGTCACAATTCTTATCCGATTTTGACGAAACTTGAAATATAGGTTTATCCCCAAAAAGATCTCGACTGCTTTCGATATTGGCATGTATCGTATGAAAACTTCGTGGATTATGGCCCCTGATTGTACGAAAAATCACGTTTTTAGCTTGTGGACCCTATAGAGGTCACAATTTTGAACCGATTTTGATGAAACTTGACATGCATGTTTATAATCCAAAGATATTGGTTCCTTTCGATATTTGCGCCTATCGGAATGTAATTTCCTGAATTATGGCCCCTGATTGTCCGAAAAATCACCCTTTTTAGCTTGTGGTCCCTCTGGAGGTCACAATTATTATCCGATTTAAAAAACCGTTTGCTTATATCACCGTTACACCTTAAGGAAGGTTGAGTTCGAATTTCGGGAAAATCGGACGAAAATTGTCATACAAAATGGCCGCCGTTTGTACGCTAATACTGTTTAAAAATGGTATATCAAGGTTGTAGACCCTGTAGAAGTCACATTTTTCATTTGATTTTGATGAAACTTGAAATAGATGGTTATAACCCAAAGATCTTGGTTCCTTTCGATATTTGCGCATATCCGAATGTAACTTCCTGAATTATGGCCCCTGATTATACGCAAAATCGCCTTATTTTAGCTTGTGGTCCCTCTGGTGGTCACAATTATTATCCGATTTAATAAAACGGTTGATTATATTACCGTTACACCGTAAGGAAGGTTGAGTTCGAATTTCGGGAAAATCGGACCAAAATTGCCATACAAAATGGCCGCCGTTTGTACGCGAATACTGTTAAGAAATTGTATATTATGGTTGTGGACCCTGTAGAGGTCACAATTTTGATTTGATTTTGATGAAACTTGAAATGCATGGTTATAACCCAAAGATCTTGGTTCCTTTCGTTATTTGCGCATATCTGAATTATGGCCCCTGATTGTCGGAAAAATCGCCTATGGTCCCTCAGGAGGTCACAATTATTATCCGATTTGAAAAAACGTTTGACTCTATCACCGTTACACCCTACGGAAGGTTGAGGTCGAATTTCGAGAAAATTGGACCATAATTGACAGAAAAAATGGCCGCCGTTTGTACGCGAACAGTGTAAAAATATGGTCCCTCTGGAGGTCACAATTATTATCCGATTTAAAAAAAACCGTTTGACTCTACCACCGTTACACCCTACGGAAGGTTGATTTCGAATTTCGAGAAAATTGGACCATAATTGCCAGAAAAAATGGCCGCCGTTTGTACGAGAACAGTGTAAAAATATGGTATGTCAAAGTTGTGGACCCTGTAGAGGTGACAATTTTAATTTGATTTTGATGAAACCTGAAATGCTTGTTTATAACCTAAAGATCTTTATTCGTTTCGATATTTGCGCATATCAAATTGTAACTTAATGAATTATGGCCTTTGATTGTAGGAAAAATCACTTTCGGTATTGCTTGTTCTTTGTCTATCTCTCGAAGAATTATTATCTGATTTAAAAAAAACCTCTGATTATATTACTGTTGCACCGTAAGGAAGGTTGAGTTCGAATTTCGTGAAAATCGTACCAAAATTGCTGGACGAAATGGTCACCGTTTGTTTGTACGCGAATAGTGTAAAAATATGGTATATCATGGTTGTGGACTCTCTACAGGTCACAATTCTTATCCGATTTTGACGAAAAGTAACATTTCTAGGTTGTGTACCGTCACACCATAATCATTGTCGGCTTCGAATTTCATGAATATCAGACTGGAACTGACCAACAAAATGGCTGCTCCCAATACAGTATGAAATACAGGACTTAATGATGTAGGAAAAATCACTTTCGGTATTGCTTGTTCTCTATCCATCTCTCAAAAATGTGGGCGTATCCTGCCTGGCAGTGCCAGCCTATCTTTAGCTTGTGGTCCCACTGGAGGTCAAAATTATTATCCGATTTAAAAAAAACGTTTGATTATATCACCGTTACATGGTAATGAAGGTTGAGCATGAATTTCGTGAAAATTTATGCACAAAATGGCCGCCGTTTGTACGCAAATAGTGTGAAAATATGTTATATCAAGGTTGTGGACCCTATAGAGGTCACAATTTTGAACCGATTTTGATGAAACTTGACATGCATGTTTATAACCCAAAGATCTTGGTTCCTTTCGATATTTGCGCTCATTGATTGTAACTTCCTGATTTATGGTCCCTGATTGTACGAAAAATCACCCTTTTTAGCTTGTGGTCCCACTGGAGGTCAAAATTATTATCCGATTTAAAGAAACGTTTGATTATATCACCGTTACATGGTAATGAAGATGGAGGTAAAATTTCGTTAAAATCGGACCAAAATTGACGGACAAAATGGCCGCCGTTTGTACGCGATTAGTGTGAAAATATGTTATATCAAGGTTGTGGACCTAATAGAGGTCACAATTTTGAATCGATTTTGATGAAACTTGACATGCATGTTTATAACCTAAAGATCTTGGTTCTTTTCGATGTTTGCGCCCATTGAATCGTAACTTCCTGAATTATGACCCCTGATTGTCCGAAAAATGAAAAATGACCTTTTTATACGCCCACATTTTCATGTGGACGTATTATGTCGTCGCCCCTGTCCGTCCACAATTTGTTTGTGGACTCTCTACAGGTCACAATTCTTATCCGATTTTGACAAAACTTGAAATATAGGTTTATCCCCAAAAGATCTCGGCTGCTTTCGATATTGGCATGTATCGGATCAAAACTTCATGGATTATGGCCCCTGATTGTACGAAAAATCATGTTTTTAGCTTGTGGACCCTATAGAGGTCACAATTTTGAACCGATTTTGATGAAACTTGACATGTATCTTTGTAACCCAAAGATCATGGTTCCTTTCGATATTTGCGGCTATCGGAATGTAATTTCCTGAGTTATGGCCCCTGATTGTCCGAAAAATCACCCTTTTTAGGCGGTGGTCCCTCTGGAGGTCACTATTTCTTTCCGATTTAAAAAACCGTTTGATTATATCACCGTTACACCTTAAGGGAGGTTGAGTTCGAATTTCGGGAAAATCGGACCAAAATTGCCATACAAAATGGCCGCCGTTTGTACGCGAATACTGTTAAGAAATTGTATATCATGGTTGTGGACCCTGTGGAGGTCACAATTTTAATTTGATTTTGATGAAACTTGAAATGCATGGTTATAACCCAAAGATCTTGGTTGCTTTCGTTATTTGCACATATCGGATCGTAACTTCCTGAATTATGGCCCCTGATTGTCCGAAAAATCGCCTATGGTCCCTCTGGAGGTCACAATTATTATCCGATTTGAAAAAACGTTTGACTCTATCACCGTTACACCCTACGGAAGGTTGAGTTCAAATTTCGAGAAAATTGGACCATAATTGCCAGAAAAAATGGCCGCCGTTTGTACGCGAACAGTGTAAAAATATGGTCCCTCTGGAGGTCACAATTATTATCCGATTTAAAAAAACGTATGACTCTACCACCGTTACACCCTACGGAAGGTTGATTTTGAATTTCGAGAAAATTGGACCATAATTGCCAGAAAAAATGGTCGCCCTTTGTACGAGAACAGTATACTTTCCTCTGAATTACCGTCTTGCCTATAGATGTAAGTATTGCAGGCACAGTGCTTCCACTGTGAGGAGCCCTATAGGCAAAACACAATTTATTTTTCTTTTTTTTTTCTTTCACTTTTCTGACAAATGACACATCCCGTTAGCATTATCTTTGCACCTGTCATGTAGGCTGCCTGGAAGGAGGAAATATGATAATTCTTAACCAAGGCTTTAACCCCCTGCATCCTACGCCAGGGGCAGGCGGACGACCTCATATTATGACTACTCGTGCCCTTCACATATACTATCCTCCAGTGTTTCAGACAAACTAACAGTTAGGACACTTCCCTCTTACGGCAAGGGCCGGTAACTCAGTGAATAGTATACTTTCCTCTGAATTACGGTCTTGCCTATAGATGTAAGTATTGCAGGCACAGTGCTTCCGCTCCGTAATCCGTTTACGAATATCAAAACTAAGACAATGACAACAATTCTAACTTTATTAACATTCAATACCAACTCAACTCAAGTGGTTCGCATCATACTTGAATAATCGAATGCAGTCAACTGTCATTGCAGATGCCAAGTCGGACGCAGTTGAATTAAATGGGGGAGTTCCCCAAGGCTCTGTGCTTGGACCTGTTCTGTTTGTTCTTTACACAACGAGTGTATCTCATATCATCCGCCAACACAGCCTATTACACCATTCTTATGCAGATGACACTCAGATTATTGATAGTTTTTATCCTTGTGACTTTGACCAATCATTTCAACGTACATCAAAATGTACCCAATCTTTAAAAGGCTGGATGTCCACCAATAGGTTGAAATTAAATGATGATAAAACTGAAGCTATCATGATTGGGTCAAAACACTCATTATCAAAATCTGATGCATCAACTTTGAAAATAGCTGACTCAGAAATTAAACCTGTCAACGAAGTTAAAAATCTGGGTGTCTACATCGATTCAGAACTCTCCATGGAAGTTCAGATTAATTATATCTGTAAAACCTGTTTTTTCCACCTCCGCTCTATCAGAAACATCCGTCATCTAATATCAAAGGCCGCAGCTCATACTCTGGTCCGATCACTCGTCTTATCAAGGTTAGACTATTGTAATAGTTTATTAGCTGGAATTCCCCACAAACTAATATCAAAACTCCAAACCGTTCAAAATACGGCAGCTCGAATCGTCAGTCGATTAAACAGGAACTCGCACATTACATCAGCACTCAAAGAACTGCATTGGCTGCCTATTAAATCAAGAATAGATTTTAAGCTCTTGTGCCTTGCGTATAAGTGTTTACATGGATCTGGACCTTCCTATCTAGCAGACCTGTTATTACCATATTTTCCAGGACGTTCGCTCCGTTCTCAACAAGAACACCTTCTTATAATCCCAAAATATAAACTCAAATCATTTGGATACGGATCGTTTGTTCATATTGTGCCTGTTCTGTGGAATTCATTACCACTGAAAATTAAACTGTCAGCAAGCCTAGAAACATTCAAAACAAATTTAAAAACTCATCTATTTACAGCCTATTATGGCACCTAGTCTTTGTAGCGCCTTGAGCATGCATACTAGCATGGAACTGTGCGCGATATAAATGTACATATTATTATTATTATAACCCACTTCGTCCCATAACACACTTCACCCCATAACACACTTCACTTCTCCCCATAACACACTTCATCCCACCACATATTTTCCTAACCCATTTTTGGTAATCCCGGTCAAATTATTCCGTACATACGTGCTTTGAACTTTTATACATTCTGTTCTCACTTTGAAGTATATTCGTTCGTTCCCGATAAATTAACCCCAATGATTTTAGCTAACTTTAATGCCGCAGATAATTGATACGTGGCTGTTACAGATGACTACCCAAACCCCTTTGCCCCCTTTGATTTCACACCGGTAATCCCTTATTGGCTTCCACATAAGTAAACACATTGATTTGCTTCCTCACAGGCAAGCTCACTTACTTTTCTTCCAACGCAGGCAAGACTCTTAATTTGCTTCCACAAAGGCAAGTAGTTTGCTTCCAACACAGGTAAGCACCTTAATTTGCATCCACACAGGCAAGCCCCCTTTAATTGGCTACCATCTAAACTATGCTCCCACATAGGTAAGTCCACTTTAATTTGCTTCCATCTAAACTATGCTCCCACGCAGGTAAGCCCCCTTTAATTTTCTTCCACACAGGCAAGCCCCCTTAATTTTCTTATACATAGATAAACCCCTTAACTTTGATTGCGCACAGGTAAGCCCCTTATATACTCAAAAATTTTGACCTTAGCGTATGTTCCAGGTTATATTGTGAAATAACAAAAGCTGAACAGTCTCACTTAAGATTATTAAAGAAAAAAAACAATCACGGTACTACTTGCCGACACAGCAGAAATAATTTAAAACGGCCTTAGTGTATGTCCCATTTTAGATTGCGGAACAAAATTATTAAAGAAAACATTCGCATTACTACTTGCTTCCACACAGGTAAGCCCTTTAACTTTGCTTCCACACAGGTAAGCCCCTTAATTTTGCTTCCACACACCCTCTTATATACTCAGAAATAGGTCAACATTAGTGTATGTTCCATGTTATATTGCGAAACAGCAAGGCTGGACAGGTTTCAAAATTATTAAAGAAACCATTCGCATTACTATTTGTTTCCACACAGGTAAGCCATTTAACTTTGCTTCTACACACTATACTAAAAAAATAGGTCAGCCTTAGTGTATGTTCCATGTTAGATTGCGAAACAGCAAGGCTGGACAGGTTTCAAAATTATTAAAGAAACCATTCGCATTACTATTTGTTTCCACACAGGTAAGCCATTTAACTTTGCTTCTACACACTATACTAAAAAAATAGGTCAGCCTTAGTGTATGTTCCATGTTAGATTGCGGAACAATAAGGCTGAACATTTACGTAACACTTGCCGACACATCAGAAATAAATTAAATCAACCTTAGTGTATGTCCCATGTTAGATTGCTGAACAACAAGGTTGGTCCTTTTAAAGAAAAACGGTGGCTTTGCTACTTGCCGACACAGTTGAAATAAAATACGACAACATTATTTTGTGTTCCAAGTTAGATCGCGGAACAACAAGGTTGAACATAGCTCACATAAATTATTAAAGAAAACACTCACTTTACAACTTTGTCGACACAGTGGATGTTCCATGTAATAATTATATTGCAGAACAACAAAGTCGAACAGGCTCCCCCAAATAATAAATAAAGACAAACAGGCATTTATTACCGTGCGTGTTAAAGTTGGCAAAATATCCTAACCAGTTAACCACAAGTCAAGCGTTGACACACGCGCGTGAACCATATCAGCGTCTTCGTTCAAATACCGACATACTGATGTTACGTATAATATGCTATTACTATACCTTCTAGATTCACATTCAGATCTTATTGTCTAACATTTTAATAGCCGCGACAACTAATGTTAGATTATCCTCCATTCTAGCTTCTGTATCAAAGATTTTCTCTGGCCTGTTCATCACCAAAATTTATGTCAGTCGCAAACCATTGTCGATCTACATGTATTACGTTCAAAGTTTCGATATTTACATCAGGGACGATATTGGTCAACTTCATCGGGGGTGAACCATTTCCTCAAAACGTCTACATAAATTTATTTGCAAAAGGGTTTACTTTCCCGCTCAAAGCTGATTGTGAAATTTTAAAGCAGATCGTGAACTTGACTTGACGACTCAAGTGTTTCAGACAAACTAACAGTTGGGACACTTCCCTCTTACGGCAAGGGCCGGTAACTCAGTGAATAGTGTAAAAATATGGAGGCAGACCACCATTAATTTCCCCATTGACTTCAATGTTAATTCTGGACTCTTTGCCCACCTCCAACTTATCCCCAAATTTTCGTTGGGCGAAATGCTTTTCACTACAGACAGAGGAACAAATGGTCATGTCTTTGCACTAAAATTTTTATGAGGTTGACCACCAAAATTTTGAGATACACGAACTTGAAGAAGCATACTCAAAACATGTATCTAGTTGCCGTACATATCACCGTAGCCAACCTCATAACGCCGTTATCCTTCCGCCTCAAAATCATGAATATTTACCAAAACCTAGCAGAAAATATTAATTCAAACCCTCTTAGTCCATTCTAGGCCAAAAAATCAACAAAAATGGGCATGCAAAAGGGGAGAAAAGAGACAGAGAGAGAACTGCTATAAATAGACGAACTACAATTTGTGGGTACCGAGATTTAAAATTTAATGGTGGTCTGCCTCCTATATGTTTTTAAAAATTCATATATCATCAAAATTCTTTTCTTTATAGCTTCACATTTATTTTTGCAAAATTATTATAATACAGAATCAAAAAAAAATAATTGCAGAAGAAATGGTGACCCTTTAAAGTTATGTACTGTTTTGCATGCTGGGTTGCAGATCAGGTCCATGGGCCTTTTGTTCTAGAATTGAAGACTCTTTCTTAATTTTGTCAAAATGTGAGTTTCGCAAAAAGATTTTAAGAGTTTCAAACAAGTCTCATCAAAAATATTCAAAATATTGGGATATTTTTCAAAAATTGACCTTATTTTACCTTTTTTTACAACATGGCCCATTCTTTGACACTTTGTATGTCTCCAAATGCCAATAATTCCCTATTTCTTGGAAACTCTGAGGTGAAAGGCATTTATTTCTAGAAACCTTGGCCAGTATACAAGAAGACAGGCTGCAAATTGGTTGCATTGAGGGTAACTGTAAGGAACTATAATGAAACTTGTAAGCCCACCCCCTGAAAATGTTGCTGTGATAACAAATCCAACCTGTATCCACATAAGTAATACTGTTGATGGAATATGGCTAAAAGCCACATTTTTCTATCCCTGGCTTGTATACATACATACAAACACAGGTACTTGTAAGAAATATGAATCATTTATTAAAATATGGATTGATAAATGTAAAATAAATGCTGTATTTAGTTGACAACCAGCCACTCCAACAAAAGGGTCACAAAGCTCTATTTTTTTTTAAAAAATGGGAATATTTCAGTATTTAAAACACTTTAACAATCAGAGGTATCCTTGGAATTATATAGTGTCAATATTTTGTGGAAGCAAGTTGTTTTAATCTTTACATCAATTTCCTGACAAAATGAGGTGGAAAAAGGGAGTTATGACATAATTCATTGCATAAAAGGAGTATGAAAAGGCTATTAATTAATATTTCATTGCTCTGTAAGTGCCACATTTTAAAAGATCACCACAAATAATAGATTTACATCAAAAATGTCAAACATTAAGCTGCAAAAGACACATCTACAACATATCCATTTTGGGGTGTGGACTCATTTGGGGAAAATGTCATAGAATAACATGTTTGGCCATAAACAAAATGTCTTAAAAATTCATGGAATCTTTTATGTAACTATTTGTTTGAGCAAAATAAAATGCTCGGTTACAATTCAAGCACAAAATCCAATTACTGTTAATTCGGAGTCAATATATTTTCAATTGAATATCCAAATATCATGTTCAAGAAAATGGGTGGGGTGGGGAGGTTGAGCCAGTCTAAATGAAATGAAGACAGAGAAATTTCCATGCAGACACACAGATTTTACTTTCTCGAGAAGGGAAATGCAACAATTGCAGGTTTTAAAACATTAAAATTGTGTTAAGTCTGAGGAACACCCAAGCAAAATGCAGTTCACTCATGTTTTGAAAATTCTAACATGCCTCAGCAGAACATAATTAGACCAAATTTCTTAATTTTTAAATTTCTATTCAAATCATAGATACTTTTTCAATATCTGACAAACACATGGCTCCTTTCCAAGTTATTTAACAATGGAAATAAAGACATGCAAGACATTTTGTTTCATTTTAAAACAGATGAATAATTAAAATTTTGACAGTAATATTGGGGGTAATCTGAAGAATTTCAGACAAATTATCATGATTTTTAGGCAAAATTGAGTGAAATTATTATACTTTCTTCCCATCTAACCTTTACGATGCAGAAAAAGTCAAAATTACACATTTAAATATTTTTCACTCATTTTGAAAAGCAAATAAACACTGAAAATCACAAAATTTGGACTAAAATCAAATATTCCCCTCACAAATTTGTCAAATATTTTAGAAATTTTACCATTTCAATTTTTTTATTATCAAAATGTCATATATCACATTTTCTGACAAATTGGAGATCATAGCATCAAATTTAGGCCTCTCATACGCCGTCAGTTTGTTTACATACAGGAGGCAGACCACCATTAATTTCCCCATTGACTTCAATGTTAATTCTGGACTCTTTGCCCACCTCCAACTTATCCCCAAATTTTCGTTGGGCGAAATGCTTTTCACTACAGACAGAGGAACAAATGGTCATGTCTTTGCACTAAAATTTTTATGAGGTTGACCACCAAAATTTTGAGATACACGAACTTGAAGAAGCATACTCAAAACATGTATCTAGTTGCCGTACATATCACCGTAGCCAACCTCATAACGCCGTTATCCTTCCGCCTCAAAATCATGAATATTTACCAAAACCTAGCAGAAAATATTAATTCAAACCCTCTTAGTCCATTCTAGGCCAAAAAATCAACAAAAATGGGCATGCAAAAGGGGAGAAAAGAGACAGAGAGAGAACTGCTATAAATAGACGAACTACAATTTGTGGGTACCGAGATTTAAAATTTAATGGTGGTCTGCCTCCTATATGGTATGTCAAAGTTGTGGACCCTGTAGAGGTGACAATTTTAATTTGATTTTGATGAAACCTGAAATGCTTGTTTATAACCTAAAGATCTTTATTCTTTTCGATATTTGCGCATATCAAATTGTAACTTAATGAATTATGGCCTTTGATTGTAGGAAAAACCACTTTCGGTATTGCTTGTTCTCTGTCTATCTCTCGAAGAATTATTATCTGATTTAAAAAAAACTCTGATTATATTACTGTTGCACCGTAAGGAAGGTTGAGTTCGAATTTCGTGAAAATCGTACCAAAATTGCCGGACGAAATAGTCACCATTTGTACGCGAATAGTGTAAAAATATGGTATATCATGGTTGTGGACTCTCTACAGGTCACAATTCTTATCCGATTTTGACGAAAAGTAACATTTCTAGGTTGTGTACCGTCACACCATAATCATTGTCGGCTTCGAATTTCATGAATATCAGACTGGAACTGACCAACAAAATGGCTGCCCCCAATACAGTATGAAATACAGGACTTAATGATGTAGGAAAGATCACTTTCGGTATTGCTTGTTCTCTATCCATCTCTCAAAAATGTGGACGTATCCTGCCTGGCAGTGCCAGCCTATCTTTTAGCTTGTGGTCCCTCTGGAGGTCAGAATTATTATCCCATTTAAAAAACCGTTTGATTATATCACCATTACATTATAATGAAGGTTGAGGTCGAATTTCGTGAAAATTGGACCAAAATTGACTGAAAAAATGGCTGCCGCTTGTACGCGAAAAGTGTAAAAATATGGTATATCAAGGTTGTGAACCCTGTAGAGGTCACAATCTTCCTTCAATTTTGATGAAACTTGAAACACATGTTTACAACTTGACAATCTTAGTTCCTTTCGATATTTGTGCATATCGGATTGTAACTTCCTGAATTATGGCCCCTGATTGTACGAAAAATGACCTTTTTTTTTAGCTTGTGGTCCCTCTGGGGTCAGAATTATTATCCCATTTAAAAAACCGTTTGATTATATCACCGTTACATCGTAATGAAGGTTGAGGTCGAATTTCGTGAAAATCGGACCAAAATTGACAGCTGTTCTTGTCAGGCCATCCATCCTTCATCACTAACAAGGGGAAACCACGCCAGAAAATCTAGATGAACTTTGTCACCCAATGCAGGGATCAAACACCCAACCTCAAGGCTACCGAGCCGGCATCTTACCCACTTAGGAACATGATCCCCAGTCGAATTTGAAGCCTACGGAAATGAACCTTTATAACCCAAAGATCTTAATTCATTTCGATATTTGCACATATCAAATTCTAACTTAATGATGTAGGAAAAATCACTTTCGGTATTGCTTGTTCTCTATCCATCTCTCGAAAATGTGGGCGTAACCTGCCTGGCAGTGCCAGCCTATCTTTTTAGCTTGTGGTCCCTCTGGAGGTCACAATTATTATCAGATTTAAAAAAACGTTTGATTATTTTACCGTTACACCGTAAGGAAGGTTGAGTTCGAATTTCGGGAAAACCGGACTGAAATTGACAGAC
Source organism: Patella depressa (assembly GCA_948474765.1). Classification (NCBI taxonomy): domain Eukaryota; kingdom Metazoa; phylum Mollusca; class Gastropoda; family Patellidae; genus Patella; species Patella depressa. Next base: position 33,150,517 of record OX419717.1, on the reverse strand, counting down.
AAAATGGCCGCCGTTTGTACGCGAATACTGTTAAAAAATGGTATGTCATGGTTGTGGACCCTGTATAGGTCACAATTTTAATTCGATTTTGATGAGGAAGGTTGAGTTCGAATTTCGTGAAAATCGTACCAAAATTGCCGGACGAAACCGTCGCCGTTTGTACGCGAATAGTGTAAAAATATGGTATATCATGGGTGTGGACTCTCTTCAGGTCACAATTCTTATCCGATTTTGACGAAAAGTCACATTTCTAGGTTGTGTACCGTCACACCATAATCATTTTCAGCTTCGAATTTCATGAATATCAGGGGGTTGGGATGGCCTAGTGGTCTAGAGTGCCGCGCTTCGACCTCTAGCTGGCCGGTCACCTCTGGCTTGCGGCTGTGGTTTCGAGCCCTGGTGTGAGCGTATGTGGCATGGAGATAGGGGCGCCTTCTCAACCTCGTGGGTTTCCTCCGGGCACTCCGGTTTCCTCCCACTGCTAAAGACCCCTACGCGCAAAAGAATTATTGAAATAAAATTAAACCATATGTTAGTCCCGAAATGACCTAGTTGTGTTGAGTGGACGTTAAACCCCATTTCTCTCTCTCTTTCATGAATATCAGATTGGAACTGACCAACAAAATGGCTGCTCCCAATACAGTATGAAATACAGGACTTAATGATTTAGGAAAAATCACTTTCGGTATTGCTTGTTCTCTATCCATCTCTCGAAATGTGGGCGTATCCTGCCTGGCAGTGCCAGCCTATCTTTGCTACATGTAGCTGTTTCTTTTTGTTTATCTTCTAGTTGGGATAACAATTTAATTTAGATATGACAGATAAACAGCTTTTTGCGGAAAAAATAAATAAAATAAAAATTATTATATTGACAAAAATATTATTTTTACAGTTGTATATGCCCACATTTTCAATGTAGACGTATTATGTTGTCGCCCCTGTCCGTCCGGGCGTCCGTCCACAATTTGTTTTTGGACTCTCTACAGGTCACAATTCTTATCCGATTTTGACGAAACTTGAAATATAGGTTTATCCCCATAGGATCTGGGTTCCTTTTGATATTGGCATGTATCGGATCGGAACTTCGTGGATTACGGCCCCTGATAGTACGAAATATCATGTTTTTAGCTTGTGGACCCTATAGAGGTCACAATTTTGGACCGATTGTGATGAAACTTGAAATGCATGTTTATAACCCCAAAATCTTGGTTCCTTTCGATATTTGCGCCCATCGGATCGTAACTTCCTGAACTATGGACCCTGATTGTCCGAAAAATCACCCTTTTTAGCTTGTGGTCCCACTGGAGGTCAAAATTATTATCCGATTTAAAAAAAAAAAGGTTTGATTATATCACCGTATATGGTAATGAACCGATTTTGATGAAACTTGACATGCATGTTTATAACCCAAAGATCTTGGTTCCTTTCGATATTTGCGCTCATTGATTGTACGAAAAATCACCCTTTTTAGCTTGCGTCCCACTGGAGGTCAAAATTATTATCCGATTTAAAAAACCGTTTGATTATATCACCGTTACATGGTAATGAAGATTGAGGTATAATTTCGTGAAAATCGGACCAAAATTGACAGAAAAAATGGCCGCCGTTTGTACGCGATTAGTGTGAAAATATGTTATATCAAGGTTGTGGACCCTATAGAGGTCACAATTTTAAACCGATTTTGATGAAACTTGACATGCATGTTTATAACCCAAAGATCTTGGTTCTTTTCGATATTTGCGCCCATTGGATCATAACTTCCTGAATTACTAGGAATACATCGTGTTTTGCAATGCTTCGAACTTGCGAGTCACCTTAGGCTAGGGTCGAATAAATATTGTCTATAATAAATTAAAGTTGTAATATAGTAATGCTGCCGTGAAAACGTGTACATGCATAATGCACAGGACGGTTTGAATAACAACAAACTGAGTTAAGTAATCTCGGGAAACCGGTGATCGTTACCGGGTATGATTTTTTATTCTAACGCATGTACATACATGTACATGTATGTATGCATTACCATGGACCTTATAACACATAAGGTCCATGGCATTACGTTGGGTCAAAATGTATGCAAACAATGAACGACTTACAATTTTTGAAACGTATCATTTCATCTTCGTCTGTCTTAGATGTTATCCATCAATTATTGGCTGCTATCAAATCCAAACTTTAAATTATATACGATGAGCTTTTACACATTACTTCATTACTCACAGTTTCAGTTAATCTAAATCAAACATCCATACAGCACCCGTAAATCACCCGGCAATGCGGTGAACGGTAAGTCGCGTGGTCAGAAACGCGCCAAAAGATACGGGACTATATTCCTACACTGTGTTATTCGGCGAAACGTATTGAGCATATCTTAATTTACTTATTTTGAGTTCACTTTCTGAATGATTCTATTATTTTGTACGAATCCATGACCAGTCGGACCAACTGATATACCACTCGGACGAAACAAAAAGACCACTCGGACCAATAATAACGTGTTGTTTTAATAAGTTAATAATTGCGTTTGTTTTAATATGACTACTCCAATCAGTAATAAAGTGTTGTTTTAATAAATTGATAATTGTGTTTGTTTTAACGGCCATCTACTTTCTTTGAGACAATAAAATGTCATGTAATTACCCGTGAAGCACATCAAAGAAAATCAGTTAAAACAACGATAACTGAGTGCTGAATTATTCGTATGTATCTGTACTCACCGTTATAATTATTAATCACGACTACAATTGATACTCTATTCAAGGCTTTGAAATAATAAAGTGCTATGTACTGACAATACCCTTTCAATGCAAAATTAATCAACTTTTATTGCATTTTTACTCATAACTTTCTTATTATAGATATGATCACCATAAAATTGGGAAAATTTGTCGCACAAGTTTCCATGACGATAATGAATAAAACTTTAGTTAAAATATGCACATACATAATGAATTAATTTGCATAAATTATGCGTCATGGTCTTAATTCTTTCAATGTTTTCTATAAAAATGGACATAATTTGTCGTCATTTAAGTGAAAAAATAAGGTTTTGATTTTAAGTAAAGCAATACAAAACAATATAAGCTTATATGCAAATAAGCTTACCTAATTTGAATGTTCTGATTAATATCATGCAAAATCAGAATTGTATATTGTTCATTCTTTTATTCATTTAAAAAAACAACCTACCAGATTTAGGCTTCTTAGTACATCAATTTTCAAACATATGGACTAAAATTAAAATTATGAATGTCTTTTCTTAATAAGCTAATTTGCATATTTTATGCTTATTTATGGTAAAATTTGCGGTTTGCCTTTTGTAGCCTATGCCTTGCACATGTAAAAATGCTTTATATAAAATTGTTAACATTAAAACATATTGAATAATCTAAAAACAAGGTGTTTGATTGAGCTGTGTAAATAATTATTTTCAATTTGCTGATTGCCTATTCTGCATTATTTATTTATACTATTCTGGGTTGGGCCTATGATCTATATATACAATTGTGTTTCTTGTCGGTGTGTAATTGTTTATATTGTGGGAATGTCCTCCTGCACTTCAAACAGTCAAAGACCACAAAACAATGTAAATCTGGCTCGGTAAAAGTGAGAAGTTGTATTTCTGACATCGAATAATGACATATACAAAATTCATAAATTTTTCATTCCTAATCATATTTTTCGGAGAAAAGAACGGGCTTTGAAACTAGGGGGAGTAAAATACACAAAAGAACAGCTGTTTTATACAGTTACAGACAGAGAGACGTGCAGTTATGGTTGTTCTCACATTCGTTTTCACTCCCTGTACATATAACCAAGCTATTTTCTAACCGAAACACTTCGGCTTTTTTGCAAAGATCGTCATATTTTACGCATTACTGATATCAACCTTCAAGCAAACTGTCATATATAAGCGATGATATTTCTTGGTTTAGTATGTTCCTATCAACCAATTTGGGTACCATCATGATTTTGCCGTCGTCATCGACGCGTCCGCCATATTGGCTTTTGCGCAGCGGACGAATTATGGAATGGTCATTTAAATTGAATTTATACATTGGTTCTCAAGTATTATTTACATTATTCTGATATCTTCATGGAGAAGAAAGGTTTATTATTTATTCATGGGCGTTGATTTATCTATTTTGGGAATTTCATATGAGGAAATATTCATTTATCGGGTATTCCATGTGGAAAAATTGCGTTTTGTTTAAATAATCGGTCATTTGGGTCACGGGACTCTAGAAAATTCTATTTTCACAACAATTCCAGTATTCCTCAGGGAATTCCCTTCAGTTTGATACGTAATTCGTGATAGTGACTAGTCTCTTATCATCCATACAAATATTCTACGAATATTAGTCTGGATGGGTCCTCAAAATTTGACGGAAAATAGGTCATTGTCTGGATTATCCAGTCTTTTAAGTTACCACGTACTGAATCTATCAAAACAGCTCGCTTGTCAACAATGACACCCTTTAAAATTTTGTTTGTAAAGGTTTCAATTGAAATGGTAATTTTCTCTCGTCATGAATCAGACGTATGGCTTCTCACAATCTTCTTCATTCTTCATCGTCTCTATTTTGTTTCTAATAATAGCTGTGCCAAGTGAATTGTGGGATGTATTTCAACCACGCTTTATAGAATCTAGCAAAATCGGCCCGGCTTCATAAGATCTAGCACTTACGGAGACTTAAGCCAAAAGGTTCCATTGCCCATGCGTAACCAAATGTTTTTTTTTTTTATGTGGTAGATTATCCAGTAATTTTCGTCAAAAATTGAGAACCGACCCAGACCCACCGTGCCAATCTGTTTCACAGAGAATTACTTACGAATTATCACTGTAACGGATGCCTGTCCAAAACACGTGCGTTGACTGCCCGCCTCGTAGTCATTGGCTCAACGGCTCGTGCAATGTTTACTTAACACCTAATTGACCTAACTGCTTCGGGCAAAATGATGCATTTTACTCATTTTAATACCCATTTACACTAAATAGGAAATATTTTTACACGCCCACATTTTCATGTGGACGTATATTGTGGTCGCCCCTGTTCGTCCTTCCGTCCGTCCGGACGTCCGTCCACAATTCTTTGTGAACAGACTACAGGTCACAATTTTTATCCGATTTCAATGAAACTTAAAACATAGGTTTATCACCCTAAGATCTCGGTTCCTTTCGATATTGGCATGTATCGGACTGTAACTTCATGGGTTATGGCCCCTGATTGTACGAAAAATCACGTTTTTTAGCTTGTGAACAGTGTAGAGGTCACAATTTTGAACCGATATGGATGAAACTTGAAATGCATGTTTATAACCCAACGATCTTGGTTCCTTTCGATATTTGCGCCAATCGGATCGTAACTTCCTGAATTATGGCCCCTGATTGTCCGAAAAATTGCCCTTTTTAGGCTGTGGTCCCTCTGGAGGTCAAAATTGTTATCCGATTTAATAAACCGTTTGATTATATCACCGTTCCATGGTTATGAAGATTGAGTTCGAATTTCGTGAAAATCGGACCAAAATTGACGGACAAAATGGCCGCCGTTTGTACACGAATAGCGTGAAAATATGTTATATCAAGGTTGTGGACCCTATAGAGGTCACAATTTTGAATCGATTTTGATGAAACTTGACAGGTATGTTTATAACCCAAAGATCTTAGTTCCTTTCGATATTTGCGCCCATCGGGTCATTACTTCCTGAATTATGTCCCCTGGTTGTACGAAAAATCACCCTTTTTAGCTTGTGGTGCCTCTGGAGGTCACAATTATTATCTGATTTAAAAAAAAAACGTTTGATTATAAAAACCAAACAAATTCTAATGATTTTCTGATAATTCCTTAATATGCGACAACTCTTGTTGACTGCCCGGACGATTTGGCTGCTGTGTGGGCGTATGTTTTGTTGCCTGGCAACCTATTTTTTTAAACTACAAATACTTCAAACGTCTTTATTGATTTTTCTTTTACCTCAAAAAAATGTTTGAGAATATTATTTGTCGGAGTAAAAAAGTTAATATGCCGTACTCATTAAGCCTCGTCGATGTCATGCTTATCAGTGATTGTAGGGGCCAAGCGAATATTCACTGCGGGATCAGTTTGCCACCGTGCGTTGAAGACTAGGGGGTTCTGGGTGACCGAGACTAAATAGTGACCACTGGGGAACCGGTAAGTGCTAAATAGTATGAAGCCAGGCCGATTTTGCTAAATTCTATAAAGTGAGTATAATTTAAGCCCTGCCCTTTTGTTGTTTAGGCCCTTCCCACATTTTTGAAGGTTATGGTTGTATGCTAGTATCACCATGGACCTTATGGTATCACTTACACCGGAATTCGTTTTAAATTTATAGGTTGCTGTCTTATATAAACATTAAATTAAGAATAATTCCATTAGAATTATGTTTTAGTAGTTTGAAAATCACTGTTATGGCCAGAAATACGATTTCTAATTATTTAGTTGATTCCGCAATTTTACATGACCCGTGTGTACTCGTAATATTTCGTTTCGCCATTTTTGTATTCCGAAGCTTGTTGTATTGGGAACGGAAGTTCAAAGCACATGGCAGAAGCGCTTCATGGCAGTAGCTATTTGGTAGAACATAGCATTTTGTCAGTTATTTATCATTTGTCAGACCTTGTCAGCTATGTAAGAGATTTGAAGGGGATTCGCATAAAAACACGGTATTTGTAGTGTCAATTTAATGTATTATTTAGATATTAATTGTTTTAGTTTTATATGTATTATTGCAACATTGTCATCACGCTGCACACTCGTGAGTCATGCATTTAGCTGATCAGGTTCCCGCCAGGCCCGCTTCGCATGCTATCTGACTGGTCGTTTGTCGTATCTCTATTGTTATTAGGTGTAGTCTGTTTTAGTGAGCTAATTAATATATCTAAACAATAGTGTTGATCTTAGGAGTAAAATGCATTCCACTAATCTATAGTTTTTGTATTATAGCATATTCATAGATTGCTGAAGTTCTAACTTTAGATAAAGTTAATATTAGGAGTTATCTCCCCTTAATCAAAGCGTATCAAATGGTTTGGTAAAATCTATGAAAAAAATGTACAAAGGCTGTTTTTTTATATTTAATATTCATTAATGATTGATTTTAAAATAAACATGTTATCCGTGGTTCTATGCTTTGATCTATATCCACATTAGGCATGATCAATAATGCCATTGACTTCTAAATGGACAAAAAGCACTAATTTGAACAAACAGTTGGCCAGAACAGTACCCCTGTAGTTATTTGGATCTTGATTTCAGCTTTTATCGTGAATTTCGACAAGGAAAGACTGTGACAAAGACTCTGGAATAAATGCAGATTCGAGAATCAAATTAAAAAGTTTTTTTTAAACTATTGGTCAATCATTTTAGAAAAATGAACACGCCAATGGTTTAACGGAATGTTGTCAGTTTCGTTTAAAATAGATTGACTTAAGAATTTTATTATGAGAATTTTTTATTAAATTGGAAACGAGCATTTAACCTAATAATGTGGTATAAATGAAATGACGTGGTGTTTAATGGCACGTCATAATTTATATATTTCTATGTGGCACGTCAGCACCAACCGGGATATATTGCGCGAAACATATGGTGACGGCAAACTAAATATAATCACAATACTACTACTACATTTTAACATACATAAATAAAAACAAAAATCACAGATAGTAAAATATAAAAATAAACAACCCCTCTATGTATATAAATAGTTAAAATGAAAAATACAAGTTACATTTTATACAATTAAAATTTATAATAAAAATGTGTCTCTTTTAAAAAGACTAGCAACATTCCATACAACCCCGGTTAGGATGATAATTCCCATATGGAAATTAGGTCAAAAAAAACATAAGAAAAAGACTCACTATAAAGCCAGACCGGTTGCGTTCTATATGTGGTATAAGGCAACCCTTTTTTTCTCTATATCTAGGATATATAGGATAATATTCTTGATTTATATAATAATATCACCCTAATATCGTTTGGGTTTTTTTTTTTTTTTTTTTGATGGAAGTTAATTGAAAAAATCTATGCTCCAACACCTTTTAAACATCAGAAAAGGTCTCACTATAAAACGAGGACGATTGGGTTCTGTATGTGGTAAAAGGCAACCATCTGCTCTATATCGAGGATTTATAGGGTAATATTCCTCATTTATATAATAAAATCACCCTAATATCGTTTTTTATACGCCCACATTGAAATGTGGTCGTATATTGTCGTCGCCCCCGTCCGTCGGTCCGTCCGGCGTCCACAATTGCTTGTGGACGCTCTAGAGGCTAAAGTTAATATCCGATTGACTTTAAATTTATACACAGTGTTTAAGGTCATGAGACGAAGAAGCCTATTGTTTTTCAGCGATTTCCGATAATAACTACCAGAGTTATGGCCCTTGATCACTTCAAAAAATCTTGTGGACGTTCTAGAGGCCAAAGTTAATATCCGATTGGCTTTAAATTTATACACAGTGTTTAAGGTCATGAGACGAAGAAGCCTATTGATTTTCAGCGATTTCCGATAATTAGTGCCAGAGTTATGGCCCTTGATCACTTCAAAAAATCTTGTGGACGCTATAGAGGCCAAAGTTAATATCCGATTGGCTTTAAATTTATACACAGTGTTTAAGGTTATGAGACGAAGAAGCCTATTGATTTTCAGCGATTTCCGATAATTAGTGCCAGAGTTATGGTCCTTGATCACTTCAAAAAATCTTGTGGACGCTATAGAGGCCAAAGTTAATATCGGATTGGCTTTAAATTTATACACAGTGTTTAAGGCCATGAGACGAAGAAGCCTATAGAGGCCAAAGTTAATATCCGATTGGCTTTAAATTTATACACAGTGTTTAAGGTCATGAGACGAAGAAGCCTATTGATTTCCAGCGATTTCCGATAATTAGTGCCAGAGTTATGGCCCTTGATCACTTCAAAAAATCTTGTGAACGCTTTAAAGGCCAAACTTATCATCTGATTGACTTCAGATTGATACACAGAGTTTAAGGTATTGAAACGAACAAATATATTGATTTTCAATGAATTTTGATAACTGAACAGCTAAATCCATGATTTTAAATGTTTCATGTATATATACTAATTCAATTGTTAGCGTGGGGTAAAACTTTATAAAAAGCAATCAAATTCTAATGATTTTCTGATAACTACATAATGAGTTGTTACTCTTAATCAGATTTTAGAGTATTACAAATGTTTCATTACCGAAAAAAGTAAAAATATGCGACAACCCTTGTTGACTGCCCGGACGATTTAGCTGCTGTGGGCGTATGTTTCGTTGCCTGGCAACCTATTTTTATGGAAATTAATTGAAAACAAATGCTCCAACATTATTTAAACATCAGAGAAAGACTCACTATAAAGCTAGGACGATTGGGATCAATGAGTGGTATAATGCAACGATTTTCTCTATATCTAGGATATATATTATGATATTCTTAATAATATGTTATAACACCACGTACTATCGTTTTTTTTTAATGGAAATTAATTGAAAAAAAAACTCCAACATCTTTTGAACATCAGAAAAAGACTCACTATAAAGCGAGGACGACTGGGTTCTATATGTGGTAAAAGACAACCATTTTGTCTATATCTAGGATATATAGGATAATATTCTTAATTTATATAATCAAATCACCATAATATCGTTTTTAAATGAAAATTAATTGAAAACAAATGCTCCAACATCTTTTAAACATCAAAAAAGACTCACAGTAAAGCGGGGACGATTGGGTTCAATGTGTGGTAAAAGGCAACGATTTTCTCTATATCTAGAATATATAGGTTGATATTCTTAATTTATGTTATAAAATCATCGTAATGTCGCCTTTTTAATGGAAATTAATTGAAAAAAATACTGCAACATCTTTTAAACATAAGAAAAAAGACCCACTATAAAGCGAGGACGATTGGGTTCAATGGGTGATATAAGGCAACGATTTTCTCTATATTTAGGATAATATATATATATATATGATTAGGGCAATAGGCAGACCATATTATATTTTGGGCATTAGGTAGACAATTATGAAAATCCAAACTTATTACTTTTTGAAGATAACAATTTTAAAAATGACACCATGTGACCGTCTAATTGATTTCCAAAGTTTGAAATAAAAAAATTCTCAAAAATATAAAATATACATTTTTTGTGGTCTGCCTAATACTTGTTAATATATAACAGTCATTAGGCAGACATATATATATAGCCATTAGGCAGACACGTACACATATATAGCCATTAGGCAGACACGTACACATATATAGCCATTAGGCAGACACGTACATATATATAGCCATTAGGCAGACACGTACATAAAAATAGTCATTAGGCAGACACGTACATATATATTGCCATTAGGCAGACACGTCCATAAAAATAGTCATTAGGCAGACACGCACATATATATAGCCATTAGGCAGACACGTAATATAGCCATTAGGCTGAGAGGTACATAAATAACCATTAGGCAGACACATGCATATAGATAGCCATTAGGCAGACTAAATAGCCACTGGACAGGCTAGTATTTATACTTAAAACACAGACGTGACTTCACGTTGGCGTGCTATTATTTCAAATAATTTAAGAGCACCTTGTCAATCGTACTTTCGTTATAGGTGCAATATAAGATTCATGTGAGGTATTCATTGAAGGCAGGTGTGAGATAGTGTCTGTATTTTAAATTGTTTAAAGGTCTTGAGCTTAAGACATTGTATACAGGTGTCTATAACATGATCATTAGGTAGGACAGAATGTCTATGAGGAAGCAATTATAAGGAATGTGGATAAGGAAACATTGCTAGACTTATATAAAGAGAAGGACTTTCAATGTGGTTTTCAAAATACAATATATGTTGATTCTGTCATACGAAGTGATACTGAGTTCCAAGAACTATGAGCCAAAGATTAGTCGAAGGAGCGTTTTGTTACCCAGGTTAGGTCTAAGCTAATACGTGGTACTGATCAGAGTTGTTTGATGCACACGTAATCTTGTTTGCATCAACAATAAATTTCAGAAACAACATTATACTTAAAAGCATAAAATTTATTCAAGTATTTGAAACGAATATATGACCTGTGGCACATGTACAACAACAAGCCAACAGAGAGGCTGGTGTCCCCCGCCGAAATCCCAAAATAAATAGATGACACATATTAATTAATCGCACATCAAGCAATCAAACTGTACACGAAGTGTCATCCAAAAGTGTTTTATAAAGAAAAATGTACCCTAGTTAGGGGGACCCTAAAGGCAGACAAAAGGGCACCCACGCTTGACAAAAGGGCCCCTCTGGCCAAGGGAAAGGGCCCTCGTGTCTGAGTCAATCGTTTCTATACACTGTTACTGTCGAATCCATTACTGAATAAAAATGCAGTCATTGTATTGGCATAAAAATCATCAATCAAGATGAACCTAAGTTATCTTGTCCCAAAGTATCAACCAATCAAATTGCTTATCTCTGCCTACCCTAAGCAGAAAATGCCCATCTTCGAACTCCATCAAGGCATTGACCTAATAAACATACACACCAATTTTGAACATTTTAACTCAATTAGAAGGAGAGTTATTGTGTTCCAAAGTCTCGGTAAATCAAATTGCTTATTGCTCTGCTTACCCTGAGCAGAAAATGCTTATTATCGATCTTAGTCAAGGCATTACTTATTAGAACTAAAGTTATCGTGTCCCAAAGCATCAACCAATCAAATTGCTTATCTCTGCTTACCCTAAGCGGAAAATGCTCATCTTCGAACTCCACCAAGGCATTGACCTAATAGGCATTTACACCAAGTTTGAACATTTTAACTCAATTAGAAGGAGAGTTATTGTGTTCCAAAGTCTCGACCAATCAAATTTGTGTAGCGCTCTGCTTACCCTGAGCAGAAAATGCTCATTATCGAACTTAGTCAAGGTATTACTGTAATGAAACTATACACCAAGTTTCATCACTCTCACTTAATTAGAACCAAAGTTATCGTGTCCCAAAGCATCAACCAATCAAATTGCTTATCTCTGCTTACCCCAAGCGGAAAATGTTCATTGACCTAATAAGCATATACACCAAGTTTGAACATTTTAACTCAATTAGAAGGAGAGTTATTGTGTTCCAAAGTCTCGACCAATTAAATTTGCGTATCGCTCTGCTTACCCTGAGCAGAAAATGCTCATTATCGAACTTAGTCAAGGTATTACTGTAATGAAACTATACACCAAGTTTCATCACTCTCACTTAATTAGAACTAAAGTTATCGTGTCCCAAAGCATCAACCAATCAAATTGCTTTTCTCTGCTTACCCTAAGCGGGAAATGCTCATCTTCGAACTCCATCAAGGCATTGACCTAATAAACACATACATCAAGTTTGAACATTCTAGCTCAATTAGGAAGAGAGTTATTGTGTCCCAAAAAGTGTGACGGACAGACAGACAGACAGACGGACGAACCCATTTTAATAGTCCCCCAAGTTTCTTCGAAAGGCGGGGGACAATTAGGGAAACTCCTATTACAAGAATTCTTTATTTAAACAACTTAGAACCAAACTTTACTAAATATATTTACTAAGGCGGGGGACAAAAATAAAGGTTTTTATAAATCAATCATTTAGTCTTAATATATGTTTGAGAAATTTAGAGCTAAACATAAACTAAGTATTATCCATAATAATAATTAAACACGAATCAAAATTTAATGTTCTTCCATTTCAATTGCACGGGTGTATTCAACCAGGTGTATTGAATAGCGAACAAACTGAAAACAAAAGCGATTTTCCGTACAATCAGAGGCCATAATTCAGAAAGTCATGGCCTGAAATGCGCAAATATCAAAAGGGGTTGAGATCTTTGGAATATAAAGATATATTTTAAATTTCATCAAAATCGGATAAAACCTGTGACCTCTCGAGTGCCCACAAACTTCACAGTATGGTCCACAACCTTCATTATGGTGGAATGGTGATATATTTAAATGGTTTTTAAAACAGGGGGAAAAATTGTGACCTCCAGAGAATCCACAAGCTAAAAATGACATAATCAAGGAAATTACATTCGAATATGCGCGATCACCAAAAGGGACCAAGATCTTTGTGATATAAAGAAAAATCGGGTCAAAATTGTGGCCTATAGAGGGTCCAAAACCTTAGTATATACCATATTTTTTTTTACACTATTTGTGTACTAGGAACCGCTTTTTTTCCCCGTCAATTTTAGTTCGATTTTCTCGAAATTCGAACTCAACTGACATTACGGTGTAACGGTAATATATTCGGGCGTTGTTTTAAATAGGACAATAATCATGACCTCTATAGAGGGACCCCACGCTATTTTTCGTACAATCAGGCAGGGACGGCGACAATATTACGTCCTCATGAAAATGTGGGGATATAAAAAGGGTCGATACACAAACGACAAAATAATTATAAGAAGCCAACAGCGAGGTTGATGTTCCCCGCCGAAATCCCAAAATAAATAGATGGCACATATTAAATAATCGCACATAAATTATTTTCTTTTTCAAAAGTTATCGAACAACTATACCTCTAAGTTTCATCACTCTCTATCAGATAGAATCAATGATAAAATGAATCTATATTCGGAGTTTTATCGCTCTCACTTCATTATAACCAATGTTATCGTGTCCCAAAGCATCGACCAAACAGATTGCTTAACTTTGCTTACTGTAAGCAGACAATGTTCATCATCGAACTTCATCAAGGCATTCGCCCAATGAACGCCTACAGCATGTTTGAACATTCTAGCTCAATTAGAAGGAGAGATATTGTCCAAGCCAATCAAATTGCTTATCGACCTGCTTGCAATCACTTTCACTTAATTAGAACTAAAGTTATCGTGTCCCAAAGAATCAACCATTCAAATTGCTTATCTCTGCTTGCCCTAAACAGAAAATGTTCATCTCCGAACTCCATCAAGGAATTGACCTACACCAAGTTTGATCATTACAGTGACTGACAGACAGACAGACAGACAGACAGACGAACCCATTTTAATAGTCCCCTGCTTTCTTCGAAAGGTGCGGGACAATAAAATCACGTACAATGAACTAATAAAGAACAAACGTTTGCCATTCAATTTGGACTGCTGGCGTTTTTACGAAACATAACAGATTAAAAATCATAATAATATTTTAAACATTTAATATAGTTCATTTTATATACATTCATACAGTAAATTTCTTGAGAATAGACTATTCCCCTTGGATGCTTTCATTCGGTATGTTTTTCGTACATTGAATAGTTTTACTCGTGTTTTTTGTAAGCATCGGCTGCTGATAGACACTTTACCGCTCTTAAAAATTGTTTGTTTTCACTCAAAAACTTGCTTATTTCCTTCTTACCTGAAAGAAAGAAATAATTCTGATTTATCTAAAGGTCTAATAGAGCATTACCCAAATAACTACTAAAGAAAGTGTTTTCAAATACCCACTGCAACCAACCCATACATCAGTATTCCACTTAGTAATAAAACATAATATGTCCATATAAGCCATCCAAATATACAATGTTTAAATATTTTGATAATTACATCAATATTGTCCAGTCTACTGTGTATTATCGGTGTATACTCAAATAACGTATTGTGAATATAAATGATGTAATTCCCATTAAGTATGATACAATATTACAATGGTGTTTTAAAATTTTTAAAGCCTAAGGTCCTTATGGGGAGACCGACGAAATAAAATTGCACAATATATTAGTCCTGATCCAATTGAACTGACAAATATTAAAGGGTTAAGGACCCAAAAGCTCCAATTTAATACATTCATTATGTTAAACTCTTTTGTACCATCGCCGATAACGTGTGAGTCTCTAACAACTCCGTTAGTTAATTTGCTTGTCTCAAATCAACTGCCGTTAGTGTTGCATTAACTATACTAGAACGATCAAATTCAACTGATTCAATCATTAAGAAAACAAGTATCTAACTTACTGAACAAAGAAACTGTATTGCTGTTTTCAGTGCTGTATACTGTTGTACTAAAATAGTCACAGAGTAGACTTGTTTCCTCACTATTCCATTTAACTGAAAAATCATTATGCAAACATTATTTCATTGAATATTCTGCTGTATCAAAGATTTTGAAATCCTAATATTTTAATTAGTCATAAATATCGAGAAATGAATTTGCACAATATTTGGAACGTCTAGAAGATGCAGTCTGATGTGTACTATTTTCAAATTCATCCACTAAAAAGCCCCAACGTAGCTTTATATGCCAAAGATCTTGGGATGAGTTCGAATTATATATATATCGGTCTTTACCTTCCTGAATGACTGGACCTTTTTAATATTGTGGATTATAGATGGGCCACGCTGATTACTTGATATTAAGTAACGTTCAAATATAATCATTGCACAACAATCGCGCTTGAGTTTGAATTGCGCGAAAATCAGACTACTTCTCAACAAATTGTCCCTCCCACCTGTACGGAAATAACTTTCTTGGTTATGCCCATGCCTCATACGCAAACTTTTGACACACAATAGATAACCTATATTTTCTGTCCGATTTAGATGCAACTCAAAATGTACATATGAAAAAAATAGGTTGCCGCGCAACGAAACATACGCCCACACAGCAGCTAAATCGTCCGGGCAATCAACAAGAGTTGTCGCATATTAAGTAATTATCAGGTTTTTATAAAGTTCTGCCCCATGCTAACGTTTAGTATACGAGGAAACATTTAATATTATGGATTTAGCTGTTCAATTATCGATTTTCAAGAAATTCAAACTCATTCATCATTAATGTGTAATGTCGATAGAGTCCAACGTTTTTTTTTTTTAATTCGGAATAAAATGGTGACCTGACCTCCATAAGGTCCACAAGGCAAAAATCATGATTTCTTGTACAATCAGGGGCCAAAATTCAGGAAGTTATGGTCCAATGTGCCCGATTATCGAAAGGAACCTCAATCTTTGAGTTATAAACTTACATTTTAAATTTCATCAAAATCGGATTAAAATTGTGACCTCTACAGGGTGCACAACCTTGATATACCATATTATTCTTACACCACTCGCGAAAAGTGGCGGCCATTTAGTTCGTCAATTTTGGTACAATGTTTATGAAATTCGAACCAAACATTAATTACAGTGTAACAGTGATATAATCAAACGTTTTATTAAATCAGGTAATAATTATCATGAATTCCACGAAAACAGGGACATGGGTATGATTTTTTGAACTAGGTAATTTGGTATGATTTTGATCGTAATATAGAATTTATCATTCTAAGCGACTAATTTTATCTGGGTTTTAATTTTGACGCGTCACCGGCGACCTACACGTGCGATGACGTCACGCTTCTGCTAAACAAACTAAGCTTGCCAAATACGAATTTTCGAGGCTTTTCTTTTGACGTCTTTAAAGAGACAATCCCGATAAGAACAGTCTCAAAAATTAAAGTCCGAGCCTTTATGAAATTTATGGACCAAAATATAGAGGCATGGTGTATTTACCTTGGCTCAAAGTTTCAGCTCAAAATATTGAGTCGTTTTGACGTTAACGTCAACATTGCTTATCCGGACACGTAACCCTTTTAAGATTTTGGGTCAATTTTTCGATTGGGTGACCTAATAATCGATTCCCGTTTCTTGAGAGGTCTATACAGTGAATGACCCATGTACTATACTTGATAACAAAAGATAAATTTCACCTACATAATACATTTTTATAGAAAAAAGTCTGGTTTTATCCAGATACTGTATAATACAACGGTCTCCATTTCCAGATGAAGACTGCCAGGTTTAAGTTATTTACAACCATATCACAAATATCGGGTTAGTTGGTCGGCCTTAGGTAATGGGATATAAGGGATTTTAACACAAAATTAAGCAGTTTTATTCCCCAAAAAGTTATCGGGATTGGCCCTTTAAGCTGGTTGGAACAACAAATGATATAGGTATGTTATATATCAATCTTTTCCTTATGTTTGACCCGTTATGTTTGATACAATTCTTTGAGATTTGAGTAACTTAATATCATTTTGTAGAGTGGTAAAAGTTGTCCACATTTTCACTGATTGGTGTAATTCCGTCACGCAAAAAATGATATTTATTTTTCTAAATATGTTAATATTAGGCATATTTCTATAAAAACTCATTTCCTATGTGGCAACGCATGTCAGTTTTGAAGTATGTTCTAAAATTTCACGTGTCACGAATAGAACTCAAAAATTTATGTGTGACGGAATTACATTTTCCCAACGTGACGGAATTACCAATCCCTTCGTGACGGAATTACATATTTTTTCGAAATTCAAGCTAAGCTTTTAGTAAATATTTCATAACTTTATTGAGATATAATTCAAATTTCGTCGTATTATTATATAGATCATTGTATTATAAGCTTATAGATTCATATTTGATTTCAGGTATGGCCAAAACTGCTGCAGAGAGACAACAGAAACGGAGAGAGAAATTGAAGTCATCAGTACATCGGGTGGATTACGAAACTCATAAACGCGTGGATAGGGAACGGAAGAAAAATGCCAGATCCGCCATGGGACCAAAACAGCTCAGTGATTTAAGGAAAAAGAATAGGTTAGCTGTACGAAATCACCGAATGGGCAATGTCAATGAGGAGATTGTGGATGGAAATAGGACCGTGACTGGGACCTGTTATAAAACAATGGCTTCATTAGGCAAAGCCAAATCAAGAGTTATGAAGGCCCTACCCAAAAGTCAAAGGAAAAGAGTATCTTTAGTTAAGATAATGGCATGCGAAATTCTAGATCTTCAAGCTTGTCTACAAAGAACAAAGGACAGTGTACCATCCGAATTGGAGCAGAAAGTGGTTGACTTTTATGAGAGCGACTCTGTCTCGAGGATGATGCCGGGTAAAGCAGATTTTATATCACTTAAAGAACAACTTGGCAACAAATACCACAAACAGAAACGTCATTTAGTTACTACGCTAACCGAGACCTACAAGTGCTTCTTAGAAGATAATCCTACAGCTACTAGTTTGATTAGCAAATCAAAGTTTTCATCACTTCGACCAAGATGGGTGCTCTTGTCATCCCAGATGCCTCAAAATGTTTGCGCTTGTAAATATCATAACAACATAGTGCTTCTATTAGAATCACTACATCGAAGATACCCAACTGTTGTCCCCTTGTATTCCAAGACAGATTTTTACAGCCCATTGTGTTTGTGATGTCAACAATGAGAAATGTATGTCTAACAACTGTAGTAAGTGTTGCGACGGCAAGTTATTTGAGAAAAGGTTTAAAAAGGTTGTTCCGGTGGACAAAGAGTTTTCTTGGTACCAGTGGGAAGATACTGATGGATTTGTTCAAAAGGTCAAGAAACAAAACTCTTCGTGTGACGCGTTTGACGAATTTGCTCTGAAGCTCCCCAAGTTCTTCTGGCACTCGTACATCAAGGATAAACAAGTAGGATCCTATAAACACACGAAGTCCATATCAAATGGAGAAACCTCAGAGGAGTGTCTGCTCCAAATGGATTTCGCAGAAAACTTCACTTGTATATGGCAAGACGAGATCCAGTCCGCCCATTGGAAGCAACGTCAGGTAACGGTTTACACTGTGATGATCAATTACAGAAACGAGAAGCTGTCTTACGTTATTACCAGCGATAACTTAAGTCATGACAAGAACGCCGTTGCTGCTTTCACTTCAATCATGTTCGACATCATTACTGAAAACTTCCCGACCGTTAAAAAGATTTGTATATGGACAGATGGTCCTTCCAGTCAATATAAAAAACAAATATATATTTACGTTGCTTGCCAAACTTCAGGAACACCATGCTGTATAGCTGAATTGGAACTACTTTGCTACAAGTCATGGTAAAGGGCCGAATGACGGAATAGGTGGAAATGTTAAGCGTATCGTCCACAGACTGATAATGACCAGGGCAGCGGTGGTGTACGATGAACAAACTTTTAGTGAAGCAGTTAAATCGCCCAACAGTCAGATAAATATCCTTACAGTGACTGGTGCTGATATTCTTCAAAGACGTCATTTACTTGAAGTTGATAGCCTGTGGACCGGGCTTCAAACATTCCCGGGAACGATTTCTACACATTATGCGAGACCACTTGAGAATGGATCAGTTGAATGAAGTTTTACACCAGTGATCCGGAATCTAGGAAAGTAAAATCTAAATACATCGGTGAAACACTCGGTGTTACTGATTAGAAAAATAGGAACCACTCAAAGGAGGCAGATAGAGATTGTCGCGTTTGGAACTGTAATAAGTGTGGATGGGGTTATGGTGATAAGGATGACCCAAAATTAGCAGCGGACTGGATCATGTGTCAAGTCTGTAAATTCTGGTTTCATGAATCCTGTGGCGAAACATATGGAATACTTGGAGATGATGACCAATTTACTTGCAGTGGTTGTTTATGAATAAATTTTCCAATATCGCTATAGAACTAATTTGATTTTAGATTAACTTTTATCATAACAGAAAATATACTTTTCATTCGGGATTATAAAAAAGAAGAGCAATTGTTAAAATCTATTTATTGAAAGTAAACGTCGGTTAAAATCTGTTAATTTGTGTTCATTTTATCTCCCTGTCAGGGGTAGAAACTAACCTAAAATGGTCACTAGCCATTTGGGCTAGTAGCTTTCAGATCTTACTAGCCCAGTAAATTCTGATTTAGACTGTTGTTTTGTTCATCATTAATCAATCAAAAACACCAAAATACATGCAATTTATTTTGGCACATTTTAATAATACAACAAATAGACATATAAATTATAATTCAATTTGGCACATTTAAATTCATTTCATATTTGTCCTTTGGAAGTTTAAGTAGATATTGAAGAGATTTAGCTACGATACTTTAATATTTATTTGAATTTGTATTTATATTTCATATATGTTTTATAAATTCAGTTGTGATGTGCAAAATAATATGATGTAATGTCCTTAAAATTTAATATCATAATAAGTTGTCACCGAATGATGAAGTTATTTATAGATTAGCAATAGCAGAGCACGTGTATTTACCGTTACGGGTGTCTTCATTGCCGTAATATATCGCTATTATAAAATCTTTTAACATCCATGTTCTTCGCTAAATTGCTTGATGTATCAACGATTATGTAACCGATAGGCGATTTATGATAATTAACCTGAAATAGGACTGAAAAGTTATTCAATTATATCGACTTTCGCTTCATAATTCATAGAGGTGTAAACAGAGGCTGTTCCGTGTCCTCCCTCGTTATCATACAACTTCAACCAATCAGCAAGCTCGCTTGCTTAAATTTCATACCGGTATGGCGAAATAGAACAGCCAAAGATTAAAAAAACGTAAATAGTGATAGCGACGATTTTCGGAAGTTAGTTTTATGACAGTGTTCATTAAGTATAAGTTATCAATTATTACAACCACCAAAATATCAGGTCGCCACACGGGCTAATTGATTTTGAATTTCATTCGCCCGTAGTGACTTTTACTCGCCATGGGCGACCGGGCGAGCGTTAGTTTCTATCCCTGCCTGTTGATCATTTATATTCAGCGTGACGGAATTTCTGCACGGTAATTCCGTCACAATGTGAAACGTAATTCCGTCACGCATGTTTTAGGCAACCAATCACACTACTTTGGGATGATTTGTTTACAAAAAAATGTGTTTTTTTTACTTTCAGAGCTAGATATTTTTGAAATATTCTAAAATGAACGCCATAAAATCTTTCGATTCGCAGATTTAAAATAATAAACAGTTGGTTTCTATTTTGGTAATGTCAAAGTAGTGGGGGCCTAGCACTGATCTATATAATAACTGGATAGCTCATTGGCTGAGAAGTGTGAAGTCACCGGAAGTACCAATTCCGCCATATTTAACCTCGCAAAACATTTGTTTCTACCGTTGACGTAATGTTATTTACCTCAAGTAAACTTCGATAATATTAATACCGTTATAGGTTTTTAAAATAATCCTAACTTTTCAAAATTAATAACAAGTTGTCCTGAATGAAATGTGCCGACAGTTTTTGAAAATAAAATAATGTATAACGTGAAATTACTGTGGGCATACCTTGGTCTTTATTTACATTCATCATAATCATGGTTGCATGGTAAATAGACGTAAATCAGGCCTATTATTTTAATGAAACTTTTCACATTATAAAGGAAGGGATGTGGTGAATTCACGGTTGAAAACAAAAGCAAATAAATACAGATCGGATTTATAGATTAAGCATTAAAGTCCAAACACATGCAGCTATTTATAGGCCTATCATAAGGCTAACTACAAGAGACAAGAGTCATAATCATATTTATGTATTTTAATATAGTCTAGTTCTTCAAGTTTTCTTTTCTTTTTTTTCCTTGGTTTTTTTTTTTTGTTATATATATTTTATCCTTTTTATATCTATTCATTTGCTGTTAACTTTGATTTAAAGAGTGAGAGCAAAAAAGAAATTGGATACATATTTAGGCCTATATATGACTAGCCTTTTTAAAAAATAAATAAATAAATAATAATCACTAGATCCGGGCTGTGATTTTTTCCTCTAGAATTAACTGTGAAATTACAGAATAATCTATAATAATATAGGCCTATTTGTATTTTTAAAGAATAAATTTGGACAGTGATGAGTGAATAAACAGTGGAAATACAAAATTGTAAAGTGTAGAAAAGAAAATGTGATATAGGTAGGACTATGAAATTAGTAAGATTCTTTTAAGAAGAAAATAGGATGTAGGCCTGCCAAAGCTATGGAAGTTTTTTTTTTATCATACAATTACCTCATATTAGAGAATATAAAATAGAAAAAAAAAAATTCTTTCTTGTTATATGTATGTATATTGATTATATTTCATTCATTTTTATTTTTTTCCCTTTTTGTTTGTTTAAACATCAGCGAAAAAAAGAAGTTATAAAAGAAGATAGACACATATCATAAACACATGGGCCTATAATTCTTTTATTATGTGAATAGCCTATAATTTTTAAAATAAAGACTTTAAAATTACAAATTATTCTGTCCAAAATGCCAATGAAATAACTTACTAACATCAAATCTTAGTTTCCCCCCTCTAAAATTATCTGTGAAATTACAGAAAAGTAAAGACGAAAATGGTATATAATGTGGGCCTGTATATTGATGAAAATATAAATTTTGAATATTTTTTTTTTAATAAACAGTGAAAAGACAGAATTTAAAATTTTGATATACTTGTAGGCCCAAAAAATATATTGATATAATGTAATCCTATTGTTTATTGCAAATAAATTTGTGCTTTTATTCTCTCTGAAATTACCATTGAAAAACAACATTATAAATAGTAAAGGTGAGAATGTGAATGTGATATAGGCCTATAATATAAGTATTTATTTGTTTTAAAAAATAGGATATAGGTCAAAACTCTTAAGTATTTTTTTTAAAAAATGATATAGGCCTATAATTTATAATATAAGTAATTTTTAAAAAAATGACATAGGCCTATAATATAAGTAATTTATTTAAAAAAAAAAAAGATAGGCCTATGCAATTGACTGGTGTTTATTCATATATAGACCACATAAAGAAAAATAATTTATTACAGGCCTATATTATATCTTTGAACGTTTCTAAAATTGCTAGAAATCAGACAAAAATATATGCCTATATGTGAATAGCCCAGGTTTTTTTTAAAAAAAAAAAAAATAAAGACTGTAAAATTACAGATTATACTGACCACAAGACGAAAGAAAAAAAAATAACTGGACAATACATGAGTTTTTTTCCCTCCAAAATTAACTGTGAAATTACAGAAAAGTGAAAGAAAAAATGGTGTAAGGCCTATAAACATGTATTTCTAAGTCCTTAGATGGATTCATAACTTAATTAAAATACATCTTTGATGATCCATATCAGTTATTGTTTTTGTTACCTTGTTAATTTGATTTCTTGTCATTATACGGTCATTACTCACTGACTGTTATCCATATTAATTTGTATTATTTATCATATTACAGTTACTAAATGCCCTATAAGGATTTTATCTATTTCTAAAGAATAAATTTGGACTGTTTTGTATTTAATTAACATTGAAATACAGAATATTAAATTGCGTAGAAGAATATGGGATACAGGCTTGTAAAATAAAGTTATGTATTGTAATCCTATATTTAAAAAAAAAGAGGAATTTGTGCTATTCTCTTTGGAATTAACACTGAAAACACAGAATTGTAAATTGTAAAGGAGAAAACGGGATATAGGCCTAAAATATAAGTAGTGTTTTTAAGGAGAGAGAAATGGGGTTTAACGTCCACTCGACACAAACTAGGTCATTTTGGGACTAACATATTGTTTCATTTTTATTTCAATAATTCGCTTGCGCGTAGGGGTCTTTAGCAGTGGAGGAAACCGGAGTGCCCGGAGGAAACCCACGAGGTTGAGAAAGCGCCCCTATCTCCATGCCACATACGCTCACACCAGGGCTCGAAACCACAGCCGCAAGCCAGAGATGACCGGCCAGCTAGTGGTCGAAGCGCGGCTCTCTAGATACATGATACATGATACAATCTTGGTATTCATAAATATTTAAAATATAGTAGAAAATTCGGGATGAATACAACTGGCTGATTTCCAAACATTTTTAAAATCCATAATGAAAACACTAATTTAAAAAAAACAAAAAAACAAGGGGTGGCATCTTAAATTTTTTTTTTAGTCAGATGATTTTATTTTTTCCAAACCTTACTCAATCATTTATTATTTTCAATTGTGTAGGCCTATAGAAATTGATAAATTCAACGGTATGTTAAAGTTATAATCTGATTTACGGCAAATGTGTGGTTCGCTTCAAAACATTTTATAAGGAGAATGTGCACTTTTAAAAATAAAATCAATGTTGTGAATTTATTTTATATAAAGCACCAACAATGTCGTCAACAAAATATAATGTTCTGTTGTTAATGTTTTCGTCGAATTTACTAGTAAACAAAGTGCGTACTTATAGAGGAGACTAGGGACAACGAGTGCTTCTGGGAGGAGCAAGATGCCGGACGGTGGCTTCAAGCAACGTCATTGTTAATTGCGTCATGAGCTATCCAGTTATTATATAGGTCAGTGGGGCCTAGGTACAGGGCACTGATCTATATAATAACTGGATAGCTCATTGGCTGAGAAGTGTGAAGTCACCGGAAGTACCAATTCCGCCATGTTTAACCTCGCAAAACATTTGTTTCTACCGTTGACGTAATGTTATTTACCTCAAGTAAACTTCGATAATATTAATACCGTTATAAGTTTTTAAAATAATCCTAACTTTTCAAAATTAATAACAAGATGTCCTGAATGAAATGTGCCGACAGTTTTTGAAATTAAAATAATGTATAACGTGAAATTACTGTTTTACGTGGGCATACCTTGGTCTTTCTTTACATTCATCATAATCATGGTTGCATAGTAAATAGACGTAAATCAGGCCTATTATTTTAATGAAACTTTTCACATTATAAAGGAAGGGATGTGGTGAATTCACGGTTGAAAACAAAAGCAAATAAATACAGATCGGATTTATAGATTAAGCATTAAAGGCCAAACACATGCAGCTATTTATAGGCCTATCATAAGGCTAACTACAAGAGACAAGAGTCATAATCATATTTATGTATTTTAATATAGTCTAGTTCTTCAAGTTTTCTTTTCTTTTTTTTCCTTGTTTTTTTTTTTTTGTTATATATATTTTATCCTTTTTATATCTATTCATTTGCTGTTAACTTTGATTTAAAGAGTGAGAGCAAAAAAGAAATTGGATACATATTTAGGCCTATATATGAATAGCCTTTTTAAAAAATAAATAAATAAATAATAATCACTACATCCGGGCTGTGATTTTTTCCTCTAGAATTAACTGTGAAATTACAGAATAATCTATAATAATATAGGCCTATTTGTATTTTTAAAGAATAAATTTGGACAGTGATGAGTGAATAAACAGTGGAAATACAAAATTGTAAAGTGTAGAAAAGAAAATGTGATATAGGTAGGACTATGAAATTAGTAAGATTCTTTTAAGAAGAAAATAGGATGTAGGCCTGCCAAAGCTATGGAAGTTTTTTTTTTTATCATACAATTACCTCATGTAGGTTATCCTTAAACTTTTAAAAAATATTAGAGAATACAAAATAGAAAAAAAAAATTCTTTCTTGTTATATGTATGTATATTGATTATATTTCATTCATTTTTATTTTTTTCCCTTTTTGTTTGTTTAAACATCAGCGAAAAAAAGAAGTTATAAAAGAAGATAGACACATATCATAAACACATGGGCCTATAATTCTTTTATTATGTGAATAGCCTATAATTTTTAAAATAAAGACTTTAAAATTACAAATTATTCTGTCCAAAATGCCAATGAAATAACTTACTAACATCAAATCTTAGTTCCCCCCCCCCTCTAAAATTATCTGTGAAATTACAGAAAAGTAAAGACGAAAATGGTATATAATGTGGGCCTGTATATTGATGAAAATATAAATTTTGAATATTTTTTTTTTAATAAACAGTGAAAAGACCGAATTTAAAATTTTGATATACTTGTAGGCCCAAAAAATATATTGATATAATGTAATCCTATTGTTTATTGCAAATAAATTTGTGCTTTTATTCTCTCTGAAATTACCATTGAAAAACAACATTATAAATAGTAAAGGTGAGAATGTGAATGTGATATAGGCCTATAATATAAGTATTTTTTTTAAAAAATGATATAGGCCTATGATTTATAATATAAGTAATTTTTTAAAAAAAATGACATAGGCCTATAATATAAGTAATTTATTTTTAAAAAAAAGATAGGCCTATGCAATTGACTGGTGTTTATTCATATATAGACCACATAAAGAAAAAAAATTTATTACAGGCCTATATTATATCTTTGAACGTTTCTAAAATTGCTAGAAATCAGACAAAAATATATGCCTATATGTGAATAGCCCAGGTTTTTTTTTTTTTTAAAAAATAAAGACTCTAAAATTACAGATTATACTGACCACAAGACGAAAGAAAAAAAAATAACTGGACAATACATGAGTTTTTTTCCCTCCAAAATTAACTGTGAAATTACAGAAAAGTAAAAGAAAAAATGGTGTAAGGCCTATAAACATGTATTTCTAAGTCCTTAGATGGATTCATAACTTAATTAAAATACATCTTTGATGATCCATATCAGCTATTGTTTTTGTTACCTTGTTAATTCTTGTCATTATACGGTCATTACTTACTGACTGTTATCCATATTAATTTGTATTATTTATCATATTACAGTTACTAAATGCCCTATAAGGATTTTATCTATTTCTAAAGAATAAATTTGAACTGTTTTGTATTTAATTAACATTGAAATACAGAATTTTAAATTGCGTAGAAGAATATGGGATACAGGCTTGTAAAATAAAGTTATGTATTGTAATCCTATATTTAAAAAAAAGAGGAATTTGTGCTATTCTCTTTGGAATTAACACTGAAAACACAGAATTGTAAATTGTAAAGGAGAAAACGGGATATAGGCCTAAAATATAAGTAGTGTTTTTAAGGAGAGAGAAATGGGGTTTAACGTCCACTCGACACAAACTAGGTCATTTTGGGACTAACATATTGTTTCATTTTTATTTCAATAATTCGCTTGCGCGTAGGGGTCTTTAGCAGTGGAGGAAACCGGAGTGCCCGGAGGAAACCCACGAGGTTGAGAAAGCGCCCCTATCTCCATGCCACATACGCTCACACCAGGGCTCGAAACCACAGCCGCAAGCCAGAGATGACCGGCCAGCTAGTGGTCGAAGCGCGGCTCTCTAGACCACTAGCCCCCCCCCCCCCCGTGTTTTAAGGACTATGATATAGGCCTATATATATATATAGAGAGAGGGGATCTAGAATTACAGACTATGAAGGTAATAATATTATATAATACAACATAAAATAACTGTTCTTTATATCTTGACCCCTTTTCCCTCTAAAATACTGAATAGTAGAAAAAGAAAATGGGAAAATTATACAAAGATCCTAAAAGGTAAAAAAGAAAGTAGAATAGGGGTTTAGATGTATGTATATATGTAGAAAAAAGCTATAAAATATCAAAATTACATATATTCTAAGGATAAAGATGTGCCCCCCCCCCCCAAAAAAAAAAAAAAATTAGCTGAACAGTATTTAAATTTGAATATTGTAATGCGCCATTGCAAAGACAACGGTAGTGTGAATACGGCTCATACTTTTATTATTTTATCATGGACCCTACATGTCAATAGATATTGTGCCCTTTTTTTTACCAAAGGACATGATACAATCTTGGTATTCATAAATATTTAAAATATAGTAGAAAATTCGACTGGCTGATTTCCAAACATTTTTAAAATCCATAATGAAAACAATAATTTAAAAAAAAAAAAAAAACAAGGGGTGGCATCTTAAATTTTTTTTTTAGTCAGATGATTTTATTTTTTCCAAACCTTACTCAATCATTTATTATTTTCAATTGTGTAGGCCTATAGAAATTGATAAATTCAACGGTATGTTAAAGTTATAATCTGATTTACGGCAAATGTGTGGTTCGCTTCAAAACATTTTATAAGGAGAATGTGCACTTTTAAAAATAAAATCAATGTTGTGAATTTATTTTATATAAAGCACCAACAATGTCGTCAACACAATATAATGTTCTGTTGTTAATGTTTTCGTCGAATTTACTAGTAAACAAAGTGCGTACTTATAGAGGAGACAAGGGACAACGAGTGCTTCTGGGAGGAGCAAGATGCTGGACGGTGGCTTCAAGCAACGTAATTTGTTAATTGCGTCATGAGCTATCCAGTTATTATATAGGTCAGTGGTACAGGGACGTTGACGCGCATGCGCAGACGCCCCTAGCAACGGGTTTGCGCATGCGCATGTCACTTCCGGCCCTCCTTAGCAACGGTCACTTCCGGTGATGACGTCATCGATGACGTCACTTCCTTGATGACGTCACTGCCGGTAATGACGTCACTTCCGGTGATGACGTCACGTTCGGTGATGACGTCCTTAGCAACGATCTTTTCCGGTGATGACGTCATAGGTGACGTCATGGCGACGTGACGTTATAGGTTTTTCCGGGATTCCCTCTTCTTGTTTCTTGAGGTTCTCTTGAGGTTTTCTTGTGGGAACCCCCTCCCAGGTGTTCATTTACTCTCGGGGATTCCCTCCCTTTGCTCTAGGGATTCCCTCGCCTAGTCTATATCCACATGTCATGCAACGTTGGGGAAATGAACCATAGTTACTGTTAGGTGAAGTGTGATATGATTTCTTATCACAAGTTCTTATACAGATTCTTATACAAATTATGATCAGATTTCTTTTAGAATCTTGGATTTTCCGGGTGGGAGCTCCCTGCTAGGATGCGATTCCCATAGTTATATTATAGATATATTATAGATATATCATAGATATATCATAGATATATTAAGCGGTGAGAAAGTGGTGACGGATGTAGTCTACGTGTAGGCATTTCATCCATTCTTATAAAAGCGTTTGTAAAAGTGTTTGTAAAAGTGTTTGTGAAAGGTTCTTATACATGTTCTTATAAATGTTCTTATGAAAGGTTCTCATAAATGGTCTTATAAAAGATATAAACAAAATAGAATATGAACGTTCTTTCTGAATGAGTTGGGTGGCCCTGAAATGATGGGCTCGTCGTCTTCATCGTCGTCCTCGTACAGTTTACGTTTACGGGTTGGCGTTGGTGGTGGCGTGGCCGAATCGGGCTGGTACCAGCTCTTCAATGTGTCCATATCGGTAAAGGGCTGGAAAATGGATGCTGGTGGTGGAGTGGTTGGCCTCACTGGTGTAGAGGAGACATTCGGTCTGAACGCCTCCTCATACAGCCAACTGTACACTTCCTGGTCCATTTCGCACAGGAATGGGTCTGAGACCAACCACTCCTCGTCACCAAACATCCATTCTTCTTCTTCTTCGTAGCCATCATCAATATCATCCACATCAGCTTCATATCCGTTGTTTGTCTCGACTACCTCTTCGACCACCACCTCTTCCATTGAACAGTCTTCGAGCACGCAGTGAAATTCCATGATGAAATGACAAAAAAAGTGCGACCGAGCATCCTTTTATGCAAAATAATCGGATCGAGCCCCTTCAAGCGCGGACTTCATAGAGAGCACCTTTTTAAAAAAAAAAAAAAAAAAGAAAGAAATAGACTTAAATACAAGAACACAAAAATGGATTTGGGAAATTGGATCGAGAAATGGAGTTGGGGTATTCAAGCGCGGACTTCATAGAGAGCATTGAACCCGCCCTTCTTAAACAGATTTAACTTTTCGTTAAAATACACTTAATATACACTTAATATACATTTAAAATGTATACTACACTATTAAAAATGAAAGTAAAGACGCTTAGATGCTTTGTTTTAGTATTCTAAAATTTCATTATCAAAATAGAACTATTATTAGAACTATTATTAGAACTATTATTAGAACTATTATTAGAATATGTAAACATTCTTTCTGAATGATTTGGTGGCCCTGAAAAGGGCCGTTGGTTGGTTGACCGCCTAACCAAGACGGACGCGTTGGATAAACTCGGCGTTGTCGTCCCCGGTGCTTGGTGGTGATGGTGTCGGTGGAGTGGCCGGTGTATACCAGAATGGGTCACTTGTCACTAACCACTCATCGTCGTCGTCACTATCACTCACGACTATAATTTCCGGCTCAAGGGTGGTATCTGACACAGCTTCTGACACAGCTTCTGGTACAGTTTCTGGTACAGTGTCTGGTACAGTGTCTGGTACAGTTTCTGGAGCAGGTATGACGAGCACCTCTTCCAGCACCTCGAACCAGTCATCGCCGTCAAGCATGATGTAAGACCCCATGTTGAATGACAAGAAAGCGCCATCCGCAGCCCTTTTATGCAAAATAATCGGATTGAGCCCCTGCAAGCGCGGACTTCATAGAGAGCACCCTTTTTTTTAAAAAGAAAGAAATAGACTTAAACAAAAAGGATTAAATATAAGAACACAAAAATGGAGTTGGGAAATCGGATCGGGAAATGGAGTTGGGGGTATTCAAGCGCGGACTGCATAGAGAGCACCTTTCTTGACCTTAATGTACTAGTATACTTAAAATGTCTCATGCTCCAAATCGGATCGCCAAGTGCCGCGACACTGTGGTTTACTTATTATTTTGGTTTGCAATTAGAATATGAAAAAACTCTTTCTGAAGGATTTGGTGGCCCTGAAAAGGGCCGTTGGGTGGTCGGTTTGCCTTACAGCCGAGGGTATAGACTGTAAGGCGGTGGGGGTGGCGGTAAGGAGAGTACCCCATCAGCCTGCAGCCGATAGAGGTCCAACAGCTCCTCTCTATGTGTATCCAACTCCATGGCCTCTAAGCGATGGAGTTCGCGGCGGGTCTGCCGCAACAGTTTCTGGAGGTACCCTCGCTCCTCCAAAAACCGTTGACGTTCGGCCTGCCACGCCGCTTTCTCGGCCTCCCATGCCGACCTCTCTGCACATTGTTCAGAGAGGAGTTGCTGGAACTCCCCCTGCCACAGACTTGTCAGACGTCTCTCTCTCTTCAGAGAATTACCCATGATTGAAGTGTTGGGTTTCACACGCCTATTTGTACTTCTATCGCGGACCTGTGAGAGAGCCTTGATTTTTTGGACAAAAAACATTTTGTAATTCTATGAATTCCAAGAAGACAGGAAAGACAAGAAATCGCGCGGACTTCACTGTAAGCATCATCAATCCTGTATATATAAAGCAGCCAGCGACTGTTGTCTATAGCATTCTACAATGGCGAACACACCAGGCTACACTCTACGTTTAGGACACCAGCGCCGTTCCAGACGTTTTCATACGGAAAGTTTGTATGTCAACATTGATTTTCATCAGAATTGGGACCAGATTGCACCCGCGGACGTTCCAGAAGTTTTATATGATACTTTTGATAACATATTGAATGATCTTGGAAACTTGGTTGGCTGTCAACCCAACGACTTTGTTCGATTTAGTGTATCGCACCCGGGACTCAAGACGCCGGCATGGATACCGTTTCAACCGTGGCAAGATGTCAGGCCACATCATATATTGGATCCGTTGGCCCGAATATTACAATCCAACGAAGAATTTAAAATGGATGAACGCCTGAGACTACATGTGTGTCACGTAGCGCCGCCTAATGGATCCGGAAGTGGACAACAGGTCATCAAAAAGAAGGACATGAGTTCATTCGAAGATTATTTGAAACGAAAGAGAGCCATCGTAGTGATTAAAAATCGGGACCAGCTCTGTTTTCAGCGTGCTTTGGTGGTGGCCAAACACTATGCCAACAAGAATGACACCCCAGAATGGGAAGCAGAAAGAACAAGACTTGTTAGACAGTGTGGACCCTACAGTTGGCAGACACGAAAGACCCGTCGTTTGATTGAGGAGGTTGGAGGTGCCTACGAAGCCTGCCGTGGCCCCGAGACCTGGGAACAATATCAACGTGTACTAGGTCAGCAGGGCTACCAGATCAATGTTTATTCGCGACAACTTTTTGGAAAACTCATGTTCAAAGGCACCAAGTTCGTCGTAGGTGGCCAGCCTAAAGTATTACATCTATACCATCACGCTAATCACTATGACGTCATCACATCTATGCCTGCTTTTTTTGAAAGAAACTATTTCTGCGAGGCCTGTCAGAAAGGTTACGATCATCCTGATCGACACGAGTGTCATGCTATATGTCACAGCTGTCAACAGTCAGGACCCCCGTGTTTGGAAGACGCCACCCATCGAGACTGTGACACATGCCATCGACGTTTTCCGAATCAGATGTGTTATGACCGACACCTACAACCTCGACAACCAGGAACACCAACGATCTGCCAACGATGGACGAAATGTTTACAGTGTGGTAAAGAATGGGATATTCTTAGAAGACACCGGACATTGGCCGAACACGTGTGTGGGGAATACGAGTGCTCTATCTGTAAGAAATGGCATCAGCGCGGAGACCGTTGGTGCTTTATTCAAAAACTCAAATCACCCATCGATCTGACCCAGCCGGACCGGTCACAACAGTTAGCGAAACTCCAAGGAAAAGACTTGACGCGTTTTGTGTTTTATGATTTTGAGTGCAGTCAAGATACAGGAGAACATTTAGTCAACTTGTGTGTGCTGCAGTGCTGTTGCCATTTCTGTATGGCATCGTCGAACCCCTGTGATTACTGTGATCCTTTCTGGAATGGTCAACGCGAATGGATATTTCGTACGTTGGACGACGTGGGAAAATGGTTCATCCATTTATCGGCACACGGTACAGTTCCGGGAGGAAAGTCCACACAAATCAAGTCTACACAAATCATCGCTGTTGCACATAATTTCAAGGGATACGATGGTTTACTAATGTTGCAGACAATACACGACCATGCGATAGCCGCTCCTCAAGTTATTATGAGTGGTGGGAAAGTGATGACAGTGACCTTGGGGACCGTTAAATTTGTCGATTCGCTGAACTTTTTACCGATGCCCTTACGAGATGTACCCAAGACGTTTGGCCTCACGGAACTGAAGAAAGGTTATTTTCCACACTTTTTCAACAAGCCGGAACATTACGCGTACGTGGGTTCATATCCACCTGCCGAAGACTACGATCCGGATGGTATGAGTGTGTCTGAACGTCAAACTTTTTACGCATGGTACCAACAACACAAACACGAACCGTTCGATTTTCAACACGAGCTGATGACGTATTGCAAGAGCGATGTGGATGTCCTCAGACGGGGCTGTGCTGCTTTCAGAGACTTGTTTATGATGGACACGGGCCTCGATCCTTTTGTCGAAAGTCTCACGCTGGCTTCGGCCTGTAATAAAGTATTTCGTACGCATTATTTGGAACCTGACACTATGGCCATCATTCCTCGAGCGTTGATGCAGGAACCCGAAGCCGGAAAAGATTGGAAACAATTTCGACCGCGACAGCAATCTAACATAGCCTTGAGATGGTTGGAATGGGAACAACACTGTCAGACGCTAAAAGCGTTGCGAGAGGGAAGACGCGTTCCACAGATTCGACATGCCCGTAACCAGGGTGAAGTGAGAATTGGCGAGTATCATTTAGACGGTTACGACGATAACACGGGCTACGAATTCATGGGATGTGCCTATCACGGATGTCCTCGCTGCTACCCGGGACCCATACAAGACGTGAAACATCATCACCCCTATGATCCGTCTAGAACGATGCGTGATTTGTATCAACACACCCAAGATCGTCTTCACAAATTACGTCACGTGTATTGCCTATCTGAGATCAAAGTTATGTGGGAATGTGAACTGAGCGAAGAACGTCGAAGTAATCCTGAGCTGGAAGAATTCTTTGCCAGTCTAGAAGCCCAGGGATGGCCTTGTCCGGATCCCCTGTCGCCCAGAGCTGGCTTTTTTGGAGGAAGAACCAATGCCTGTCAATTGATGGCCAAAGCCGAACATCCCGACGAAGAGATCCGATACGTGGACGTGGTATCCATTTACCCTTGGGTGTGTAAATACGGTAAATTCCCTCTGAAAGAACCGAAGATCATCACTCGACCTAGTCAAGCTTGGGAACAGTACGAAGGTCTGATTCAGTGTTCTGTGCTTCCACCCCGCCAACTCTATCACCCCGTACTCCCGTTTCGATACAACGGAAAACTCACCTTTCCGCTGTGTCGGAGCTGCGTGGAACAGCACATGCAGAAAAGTGAGATCACCCACTACGTCGATTGTACACACCAACAGAAAGAACGCGCCTGGGTAGGAACTTTTGTGTCGTTGGAATTAAAGAAGGCCGTGGCGATGGGTTATCAAGTCCTCGTCGTGTACGAAGTATGGCATTGGAGCGAATGGAGTCAGTACGACAATCAATTCAAGTCTGGAGGATTATTTGCTGGATACATTGATCATTACTTGAAAAAGAATATGGAAGCTAGTGGGTATCCGGACGATTGTCCCACGGACGACGATAAACGGCGTTTCATCCAAGACGTGTATGACAAGGAAGGCATTCAACTCGATCACGAAGCCATGATACCCAACAAAGGCCTGAGGAGTTTTTCCAAGCTACAATTGAACACATTGTGGGGCAAATTCGGACAACGCGACAATTTTACCCAAACCGTGTACATGACAGATCCTGCCGATTATTTTCCACTCATGATGGATGTCACCGAAACCACCAAAGATGTTCGAGTCGTGAACGACAACATGGTTATGGTAGAAAAGCTCAAAAAAGAAGAACACGTGAGACCATGTCCCATTACCAACGTCGTGGTGGCTGCTTTTGTGACAGCCCAAGCCCGGTTGAAACTGTATTCGGTATTGGAACCGCTGGGAGAACGTGTGTGCTACTTTGATACGGACAGTGTCATTTTCAAATACGATCGCAATCAGTGGAACCCTCCGGAAGGAAACTCGTTAGGTGAATGGAAGAACGAATTACCCGACACATTATCGATACGTCAGTTTGTATCTGGTGGACCTAAAAATTACGCCTATCAACTGAGTAATGGCGAAACGGTTTGTAAAATCAGGGGATTTACGCTCAACTACCGTAACAGTCAACTGTTGAATTTCGACACCGTGAAACAGATGGTCCTTGGTCTCGCCCAAGACAAAATAACAGTTACCAATCCGCACAAGATTGAGCGATCACGTGATAGACGGTTATGGTCACGTGTGGAGGAGAAAATCTATAAGATAGTATACAACAAACGGTTTGTGTTATTGGACCAAGACGGACAGCCGAGCAACACCCTACCTTACGGATACCATCACGAAGAAATTGAGGCAGAGACCACCTTACTTTATGGAGACCCTCGCGGAGAAACTGAGACAGAGGTGGTTGGCGCATAGCGTCAGTCATCGTTATTTACCTATTATAGACCACCACCAATATACGTTTTGCATTGGATGTTCCTACAATCACCCGAGTCAGCGGTATCATTCCTGTCTGGGTTTAGGAGTCTGTCCTACCACCGGTCAAACGTCCCATCCCGTTGACATGTATCTGGATCAAGTATTAGAGGACCACAACCACGACGATGTCGAAAAAGTATTGGGTAGTTTCACGGACGAACCACGACAAAAGGTACAAGAATGGGAAGCAGATCCCCAATGGGCAGTCGACGTGGAACTTGCTCTGCGACAACACTGGGAAGTGATACCGGGGTTCAAGACGGCTTTGATCAGAAGAAAATATGAATAGAGAAGTGAATATGAATAGAGAAGATACGTTGGTATTAAATGATATGTTGGACACGGTGTACCCTTTTACACACCTTTGGAAGGGGTATTATGAAAAGACTCAAGGCTATCGAATCATCACCTGGTACGAGGAAGATCGGATTATTTTTGATGTATTGGATCTGTTGGTCAAGACGTATGGAGTACAAATGACACAAGAAGCAATGAATCACTGGTTCGCCCCCCGTTTACTACCGGACTATCACATGGCTATGACGTATTGTTTACGCTGCGTCGGGCATGCGCAACCAGCTCAACGCTCTGGATGTTGTTTATTATGACCAATATGACCAATGAGCGAATGCCACGTCATCCATCACGTGATTTAGGGGGATATAACACCGACAACAACACCAATACTTCATTCTGGAGACATCAACTCAAGTACTCGGACGTAGTATGGAAACCTCTGGCGATGGACAACAACAGTACGATCTTCAGCGAACTCCTCAACGAACCACTCAACGAACAGAAACTCCACAACAACAACAGTCCAACAGCTGCTTTGGGTGTGGAAGCCATGAACATTGGTACAGAGACTGTCCACGCAGAGCTACTCAACAAGCCACTCAACGAGCCACTCAACGAGCTACTCAACGAACTACTCTACGAGAAACCAAACAACAGTCCAACAACTGTTTTGGGTGTGGAAGCCATGAGCATTGGTACAGAGACTGTCCACAAAGAGTCACTCAACGAGCCACTCAACGAGCCCCTCAACGAGCCACTCAACGAGCCACTCAAGGAGCAACAGTCCAACAGTTGCTTTGGGTGTGGAAGCAATGAACATTGGTACACCCCACAAAGAGCCTCAACCTCGCAAACAGAAGCTCAGCAAGAAGTCTACACACAAGGAGAAATATTTAACGGAAAAGAAACTCAGCGAGAAACTCAGCGAGAAACTCAGCGAGAAACTCAGCAAGAAGTCTACACACAAGGAGAAATATTTCACGGAAAAAAAACTCAAGGAGAAGTCAACACCCAGAGCGAAGCTCAAGGAGAAATATTTAACGGAAAAGAAGCTCAACGAGAAGCGCAAGGAGAAGCCAAAAAAGTCAGTAAACGCTACGACACCTGTTATCGATGCAAACAAGTCGGACACTGGGCTCCCGCCTGTCCCCAACGCTACCGACCTTACCCGTCGACCCGTTTACAGTCTGGAAAAGAAAAAGAAGCAAAAGAAGCTCAACATCGATGTCTCAACTGTGACGAATTTGGCCATGGATTGTTTGCCTGTGGACAGCCCCCAAAAAGAATCGACGACTTCAACACCCTTACCAGCAAACTGTGTCACGCCGAACCACGTAACTGGTACTGGGGCGAAGAAGCCAGCGAACTCTATCACCGATTCAAGCAAGGCGAAGAAGAGAAAGAAGACCTTACATCGGCCTATGTCCGAGCCCTGTACTACGACAGCAACTAGACTTGAACAGGATTTGGTTCATTGCCCGATTCAACTTGATGTGCCACCGTTTTCCATTTCCTTGACGACCGAAGAAGCTCAACGATTAGCCCACACACTCATCATTCCGGGTGGCTATCGTGGCATGACAGAACAGCCTCCACCACCACCACTGCCTTGGATGGACCAGGAATGGGCACCCCTGGTGTTGACACTACTAGATGCCCAAGACTTGGTCGACGACGACGTTCTACAACAAATGATCGGTTCCGTATATTGGGTACCTCGTGTGTTGACGCGATCTCCGTGGCTGTATGCGCATATGGTGCGCATGGAATACCCTTTGCCGTTGTGAACTTTTTGGATAACATTAATTTGTGAACTTTTTGGATAACATTAATTTGTGAACTTTTTGGATAACATTTGTGAACATTTTGGATAACATGTGTGAACACTTTGGATAACATGTGTGAACACTTTGGATAACATTAATTTGTGAACATTTTGGATAACATGTGTGAACTTTTTGGATAACATAAGTTTGTGAACTTTTTGGAGAACACCGTTGTGATTGTAAATAAATTGTAAATAAATTGTAAATATATTATATTGTTAATAAATGTTATTTTTGTTATTATACACATCTGTTTTATTTTTGTTTAAATTTTGCCAGGGAAAGTATAAAAGGGGGACTGTCCAATAAAGGAAAAGTTATTTCACCATGGACGTGTCATTCAAACACCCCTTTACCATGTTAGTGAGTGGGCCAACGGGTGTGGGGAAAACGGTCTTTGTGCAGAAATTTCTCCAAGCGTCGCTGTTTGATACTCCTCCGGATCGCATTGTCTGGGCTTATGGCGAATGGCAAGACAGTTACAAACAGTTTCCTTATACTTATACTCGTGGTTTGGGCAATTTGGACGAGGTGATGGAACAAGTCCCAGGACCCCAATGTTTAGTCGTGGATGATTTGATGGGAGAAGACACCGACACGTTAGAACGTTGGTTCACCAAGAAAAGTCATCATAGGAATGTGAGCGTGATTTACATTGTGCAAAATCTGTTTGATAAACAACAGAGGACCATCAGTTTAAATGCTCACTATGTGGTCCTCTTCAAAAATCCCCGCGATGCCTCGCAGATGGGTGTCTTGGCCCGACAAATGTATCCCGGACAAGGTCAATTTATGCAAGAAGCCTTTACCGATGCCACCAGTACCCCTCGCAGCTATTTACTGATCGATCTAAAACCCGATACCCCTGATGAACTACGTCTTCGTACACGTATCTTACCAGAGGAAGAACCGTCTCATGTCTACGTGAAAAAGGTATAAAAAGGCCCCTGGAATGACCACCTTCATTTAATGTCAGCATGGCTCGTGTGAAGAACACCGTTCGTCGACATCCACCTCCAGGACTACCTCGTGCTAGATTTCCACCGCCCGCCTGGAAAGGACAAAATTCATTTGGTGCCACACCAACAGAGGCCGCAGGACCCAACCGACGCCGAAATGTGGGCACCAATGTGGGTACCGGCACCAATCTAGCTCCAGATTTACGTTTATCCCCCGTGGTCGTACGAGTGCCACGCCATCATCAGATTCCAGTCACAGACGATGACGCCCGCCGTCCCACGAAGCGCCGTCCCGCACCACGCCGCCCTCTACGTCTGGATGATGACGGTGTCGTCAGACGCCGTCCAGCGCCCCGCCAACCACCACGTCAGGAACTGAAAGGAATGTGGAGCTTTATTAACCGTTTGAAACGACTGTCCCCCGAAATGGCTTATGGACAGTTGGCCAAGAATACAGGGATGGCTCAAATTGGTTTGCTGAAATGGTTCAAGCTGGCTGCCGACCATTTGCTGAAAGGAAATATACGACCCTTGCACAAACAACACGAACGCTGGGTAGAGCGAAATCGAGAGAGATTGCAACAACTGACCCGAGATCGTTTATCTGTCAACGATAAATTGAACATGATCATGAAACCTGGTGGACAGGGATTTTTCGGAGGTATCCTGATTCGAATCTTGATTCGTTGGAAAGAACGTTTGCAAAAGGCCAGAGAAAAACAGAGACCCGTGAGACGGGTGCAACGCGGTGGATTTTTTAGTGACATTGCCGGTGTCAAGTCCAGACAAAAACGACGAAGACGACGCTAAATACCAAAAAGGCTATAAATACCAAAAGCCAATGCTTCTCTCCACAACACCATGAAATCCCGTGATCTCAACATTATCCGGTCGCTACGGGCCCTGCCCAAACCTTGGCAGAAACAAGTTCTGAGACATGCTCCTGATACGTTTATTCAGACTCTTTCCGAATGTTGCCGCCAAGTCTCCAGGCCGCTACCCCCATCTTTAACTCTGTTGGCAAATCGTAAAACCCCGATGAGAACGAAACGACGAATCGTTCAACGCGGTGATTTTTGGGGTGAAATTGTCAAATTCGTGCTTCCAGTTCTGAAAACCGTCGGTCAGGCGGTGGGTCGTGCGGTAGGTCTACCTATCTAGAGTAGTATCTAGAGTAGTATCCAGAGTAATATCCAGAGTAGTATCCAGAGTAATATCCAGAGTAGTATCCAGACCCCTATAAAAGCTCTATAAAAAAGCTCTCCAGTATAAAAACCAAGACGTCACCATGCAGTCATTACCTCTCTTGAATGTGTTATTGAACGTGTCTCCAGCTTGGCGAAAACGTCTGATTCAACAAGCGCCCCGAGACGTGGTGAATTGTTTATCCGAGTGTATTGGTAATTTACTGCAAGGCACCATACCTCTGAGCCCCAGCGAAAAACAACGTTTACAACGTCTAAAACGTGTGTTGCGTTCTTTGGGAACCCCCAACACCTCGTGGCATCGACGAAGACGCTTATTGGATTCTTCAGCTCTTTGGAAAAACGTCTTCCCCTGTATTCAACGGCAGCTGGAACGACGACGATGAAATTTGCAAAGAAAATGAAATTGGTTCCGGTGGACGAACCCAGTGTCACGGTTATGAAGCCGTACGAACCCGTGTGGGAACGGGACCCCATTCGTCGTATCATGGAAGAAGTGTCAACCGAAATGGATACCGTCTTGAAATCCCGTATGTCTGATGCCGATAAAATGCAAAAGTATGGGCAGTTGTTTGAAAGATTTCAAACGATGCAAAAGAAACTCGAGATCCCCCAGCCATCGCCACTACCACCACCACCACCACCACCACCACCATCATCATCCCAAACACCCCAAACATCAGCGCCACCAGCACCAACCCTGCCACCCCAACCACCGCAACAACCCGATATCTCGCAATCGATCCTAGAATCGGTTCCTATCAAGTATCGCCCTAAAGCCAAACTGTTGTTAAAACACATCAAAGAAAAAACACCTTTGGAATGGAACGACAATTATGAATTGGTACGTGATGGTCAAGTGATTAAAGGAACGAATGCCTACGATATCGTCAACGATTTAATGCGAAGCCGTAAAACCGTGTCGCCAGCTCCGGGCCGGAGCGATGTTGTGTCCACGTTAAAGAAGACACATGCTTCGCGAGAATGGGTAGGGAATGCAGACCGATGGAAGACACCCACTCGTAGACCACAGGTGAAAGGCCGAAACACGGCCCAATCACCTCCACAGGCCCCACAGGCCCCACAGACCTCACGTACACCCCTGGAGGTACGCTGGACAAGACCTCGAGAACGAAAAAGGAAACGTCTTCAAACTAGCCGAAGAGCCACACCCCGTTGGATCCCCTTCAGAGACTTGTAAAATTGTTATTATTAAAATATTAAAGTGCTTGTAAAATTTGTTATTATTAAAATATTAAAATGTTTATTATTAAAATGTTAAGATTGTTATTAAAATGTTGTACAATCAATAAAATAAAATTAATAATATATTGAAAATAAAACTTTGGACATTGTATAAATACGGGTAAACTTTGCAAATAGTATAAATACGGGTAAACTTTGCAAATACGTTTAAAATACGTTTAAAATGGACAAGAAGTTGGCTCGTGTGTACTACGACCCCGAACATCCTGCGGGTTTCGGGGGAGCGACTCGTTTACAGAAAGCTACCGGGGTTCCATTGAAACGTGTCCGGGCCTGGTTACGTGGACAACGCACGTACACCTTGCATAAACCCATACGAAAACGTTTCTCTCGTTTATCCACCGTCGTGGCCGGTGTAGATCATCAGTGGCAGGCCGATTTATCCGATCTCTCGTCCTTGGCGTCCTTTAACGATGGGTACAAGTTCTTACTGTGCATCATTGACGTGTTCTCCAAATATGCCTGGGTAGTGCCACTCAAGGATAAAACGGGTCCCACGTTATTGAAGGCTTTACAGAGTGTTTTATCACAAAAACGTATTCCCCTGCGGCTGCAAACAGACAAAGGAACCGAATTTCTCAATCGACATGTTCAAGCTTTCCTGAAGAAGAAAAAGATTCATTTTTTCGTCACGCACAATGTCGAAACCAAAGCCAGTGTGGTAGAACGATTTCAGCGCACGCTCAAACAACGCATGTGGCGTTATTTTACGTATCGGAACACACAACGTTATATCGATGTACTGTCCGATCTGGTGAGGGGTTATAACGCGGCCCGACATCGTACTATTGGCATGGCACCCAAGGACATGACCCCAGACAAAGAATGGCAAATCACTTCCAAGAAAACCAAGGTCGTTCCAACCCGATTGCCTCCACGTACGTCCGTTCGTTTGGCCTTACCCAAACACGGGGCATTCGACAAAGGCTACTGGCCCAATTGGACCCTGGAAACGTTTCGTGTGGATCGACAGAGTGGGTCGACGTACAAATTATTGGATGAACGTGGCGAACCTATCGCAGGATCATTTTATCCCCAAGAATTACAAAGTGTGAGAACGGATCCGAACGAAGAATTTCCCATTGAACGGGTGTTGGACCGTCGCCGCGGCGACATGTTGGTCAAATGGTTGGGATACCCCGCCAGCTTCAATTTCTGGATACCCAAGAGTGCCGTTGTCTATAAATAGTCCCGATGTGTTCCAGGGAATGTCACAATGTCACAAGACGAAGCCACGTCAACGATTTCTACGTCCCTCTCCGAACATCGACGTCACTGGTCTTGTTTTGGCAGTCGCATCCCTCAAGCGGAAATTGTCTTTTTCTGTCACGTGATTTTAGTGTACGTGGTGGCCGGTGTCGCTTTAGCTCAGTTAGCCACACGCCCAGACGGTCCACAAACCACCCTGTGGACGGCCCTCCTGTCCAGTAGTATTGGTTACCTGCTTCCGGCGCCAGCTCTCAATCCCACCCCTAAAAATGACAAATCCCCGCCAGTTTTATCTCACGTTGCCTAGTGACAGTTCCATGAAAGTGTATCCCGACAACACAATGTCCAGCTATCGTACGTTGCTGAATTCTCCCATCGAGTTGGACCACCGAGACTGGGAAGTGGGATTGGCCTCCGTGTCGTTTCCCACGACGTGGAACAATCTCCCGGAAGGAAGTAGTGAGGTTAGTCTGATGATGGTGATGATTGCACCCTTTAATCCAGACGTACACAGGCCAGACAACATACCAAAGACTGACAAATGGAAGGTAGTCGAAGAGCCTGCCAAGGTTGAGATCAAAAAATACCCTATTCCTGGAGGAACGTACAATAGTATCCAACACTTGTTGGCTGAGATAAATTCGCTTATACGAGCTCTGTTTAAAGATCACGTGACGCTGGAAACACTGCATGCCAAACCCAGACGAAAACACCCGGACAATCCCGAACTCACGGAACTCGAAAAAGAACACGAGAAGAATTATCAAGCCAAAATAAATGCCTACAGTGAAGCGATCAAAGAAGAACCGATCATATCCTTTGTGCTGGACGACGTCACGAAAAAAGTCAAGTTGCAGATCAATACGGAAGACGGCTTTAAATATCTCAAACTTATACCCTTTCTCCAATTGAAGTTGACGGGCCCCGTGGTATCCTCGTTGGGGTGGATTCACGAGACCACGATTATGCCCCGATTGGACCATTTAACGTCTTTCAAACAGAGGGATGTCATCGTGGCCCCGGACACCTTTGACATCAATGTGGGACACACCATGTTTTATCTGTATGCGGATCTCTTGGAACCTCAACGTGTGGGGAATATGGTGGCGCCTTTATTGGATGTCTTTCCCAGTTCTCACGGTTATCATCGCCCGACGGTCATCCATTATCAACCCTTCAAGTACGACAGCATCACCACCATTGGCCTCTATATAAGAAACGGCCTGGGCCACAAAGTGTCATTCACCAAAGGAAAAGTCGTCGTCAAACTACATTTCCGACGAAAAGCGTAATATGCAGCCAAAAGGGCGCCAACATGAAGACCCGCACGCCCATCAATG
Organism: Patella depressa; assembly: GCA_948474765.1. NCBI lineage: Eukaryota > Metazoa > Mollusca > Gastropoda > Patellidae > Patella > Patella depressa. The sequence goes on along the minus strand of OX419717.1, from coordinate 33,107,458 downwards.
TCTACCGGGGTGGTGTCTTGCGGCAAAAGGGCGCGGGACGTTTACAGGGGCTACTGAATATGGCGAAACCCTTTCTGCAAGCCGGAAAGAACGCCTTAAAAGCCAATTTCTTGAACAAAGAGACGTTTGGAGAGTTGGGAAAAGCGGCCCTCGGTGTAGTGTCGGGAAAACAAAGTGTGGGCCAAAGTTTGAAGAATGTGTTCCAGCACACCATAAAACCGCGTCTCCGACAAACACTAGCCGACGTCATGTCCTCCAGACCACCCAAAACCCAACGCCGACCAACACACACCAGACCACCCAAACCCAAAACTTCTATAAAAAGGAAAAGAAAATCCCCTGGCGTCATTTCACGAGCCAAACGTCCTCGGCCAGACATCTTCGATCATGGCTTCAGCAATGCGTAACGATTCCTGTCCTTGTGCTCGAGATGAACTGCAAGAATTGTTTCAAGTGCCCGACACGCACACGGCCATTACCAGAGTGACCAAAATACGTAAATATTCCATCACACCCGATCTGAATCACGATGGACCGATTGAATTTCTGGTGAACAATGCCAGTATGGATTTCATCGATTTGGCCAATACGACCCTGTACCTGCGACTCAAAGTGGTGAAAGAGGATGGTACCAATCTACCAGCAGACGAAGCCGTGGGTCCCGTGAATAATTGGATGCACTCTTTGTTTAAAGATGTGAAATTGCGGCTGGGAAAAGATTCTGATACGCTGGTCACGTCTCCTCTACCTAATTACGCCTATCGAGCTTACCTAGAGAATTTACTGAGTTATGGAAAACAAGCCAAGACGAACCATTTAGACCGACAAGTCCTGTGGCACAAGGATACAGCCGGCGAATTTGATCAAGCCTCACCCGTCAAAGTCAATGCAGATTCCCCCGAGCCTGCGAATGCTGGATTGGTGGAACGCTACAAACGCATCTCTGAAAGTCAGGTGGTAGAATTACAAGCGCGGTTGCATTTAGATATGTTTTTACAGGAGAGATACTTATTGGACGGGGTCGATCTACGCCTGAGTTTGGAAAAACAAGCCTCCAAATTTTTCCTGATGTATGCCGACAACAAAGGACCCTACAAGATTGATTTCATCACAGCTTATTTGGAAATTCCGTTCGTCACCCTTTCTCCCACCACGTACACGCGAATTACCAACCAACTCCAAACCACCAATGCCAAGTACCCCTTGAAACGCATGGTCGTCAAAGATGTGGTCGTACCCAGTAACCGCACCAGTCACGTCCTGGACAATCTGTTCATTAACGAAACCTTACCCGCGCGTCTATTTGTGGGGTTGGTCAGTAACCGAGCTTACGATGGATATAATACCAGGAACCCGTTCCGATTTCATCATCATAACCTCAAGCACATTCGCCTGACCATGAATGGAGAAGTCGTGGATGATTATGCCGATCTCAACTTTGCCGATAAATTGGCTATCACACCGTACATGGATTTAATGAATCGTGTGGGTGTTCTCAACACCCGAGAAGATTTGGATCTCAGTTTCCACGATTATATCAAGGGTTACACACTCTTTTGTTTTGATTTGATCAACGACCGAGGAGCTAACGGGGCCTATTCACACCCCAGAACCACCGGTAACCTGTCTCTAGAGCTACGCTTCTCGGCCGCCCCCGCCAACGCTCTCAATCTTATGCTGTTTGCCGAATACGACAATGTCTTGGAAATCGATCGTAACCGACAAGTCATCCTGGATTGGTAGTCCTTTATCCACGTTACAATTAGAAGAGGCCCTGCGGTATCATTCTGACGTCTTTGGCGGTGTTTGGTCACGGAATCACCTGTACCGGTTGCAACCCCATACCTATCCTCTAGCCTACATCGTCAATACCGACGACGAACAGGACCCCGGCACCCACTGGACCGTGTTTATGTGTGAAGGACCTGGGCACTTGTATTTCTTCGATTCTTACGGATGCCCACCCGAAACCTATGGACAAGCCTTTGCCGATTTCAGTCAGCGTCACGGACCCACTACCCATCAACCCCAATGGTTACAGAGTTTAACAAGTTTTGTGTGTGGACATTATTGTTTATTTTTTATCTGCCACTCGAAACGGTGCCTGCAATTGTTTGGCACCGATACTCGGCAAAATGATGTGCTGGTGAATCAATGGGCTCAAAATCATTTTCCATCCTTAAATCGTTTGGGTGGACAAACGTGTTGTTCTTTTTCAAACATGTAAATACGTTATAAAATTGTTCTGCTGTTCTGTTGCTATTAAAAATATGAATAAAAATTGTTATTAAAAATTGTTATTACAAATGTGATTAAAAATGTGATTAAAAATTAAAATGTATTGTTATTAAAATTGTTAAGAACTCCTGGGGAACCCCTCGAGAAAGGGCGAGGGAACCCCTCGAGAAAGTGAATCCCCAGAGCAAAGGAAGGGAATCCCTAGAAAATGTCGCCCAAAAAAGAAAAAAGAAAGGGAGGGAATCCTCAGAGCAAAGGAAGGGAATCCCTAGAGCAAAGGGAGGGAATCCCCGAGAGTAAATGAGCACCTGGGCGGGGGCTCCCACAAGAAAACCTCAAGAGAACCTCAAGAAACAAGAAGAGGGAATCCCGGAAAAACCTATAACGTCACGTCGCCATGACGTCACCTATGACGTCATCACCGGAAAAGATCGTTGCTAAAGACGTCATCACCGGAAGTGACGTCATAACCGGAAGTGACGTCATTACCGGCAGTGACGTCATCAAGGAAGTGACGTCATCGATGACGTCATCACCGGAAGTGACCGTTGCTAAGGAGGACCGGAAGTGACATGCGCAAAGAGGGTAATTCCGTCACATAATGTTATAGACCTTATTTCATAAAATCCATCTGATATAAAGAGTCCAAGATGATCTTTAATCATTCCTCATATATCCCCCATCTTATAAAAGCCTCAAAAAATCGAATTAAAATTGTGACCTCTATAGGGTCCACAACCTTGATATACCATATTTTTACACTATTCGCGTACAAACGGCGGCCATTTTGTTTGTCAATTGTGGTCCGATTTTTCACGAAATGCGAACTCAACCGGCATTACCATGTAACAGGGATATAATCAAACGTTTTTTTTTTTTAAATCGGTTATTAATTTTGACCTCTAGAGGGACTACAAGCTAAAAAGGGCTATTTTTCGGAGAAATCTGGGGCCATAATTCAGGAAGTTACTATCTGATGGGCGCAAATATCGAAAGGAACCAAGAACTTTGGGTTATTAACGTTCATGTCACGTTTCATCAAAATCGGTTCAAATTTGTGATTTTTCGTACAATCAGGGGCCATAATCCACGAAGTTTCAATCCGATACATGCCAATATCGAAAGCAGTCGAGATCTTACGTAGTCTCTTATTATCCAGACTTATATTCTACGAATATTAGTCTGGATGGGTCCTCAAAATTTGACAGAAAGTCGGTCATTGTCTGGATTATCCAGTCTTTTAAGTTACCACGTTCTGAATCTATCAAAACATCTCGCTTGTCAACAATGACACTCTCTAAAATTTTGTTTTAAAGGTTTTAATTGAAATGGTAATTTTCTCTCGTCATAAATCAAACGTATGGCTTCTCACAATCTCCTTAATCGCGATTCATGCTGTTGTATCGTCTCTATTTTGTTTCTAATAATATATGTGCAAAGTGTATTGTGGGATATATTTTATCCTCGCTTTATAGAATCTATCAAAATAGGCCCGGCTTCATAATATCTATCACTTACCAAGACTTTAGCCAAGAGGTTCCATTGCTCATGCGTAACCGGGAGTTTGTTTTTTTATGTGGTAGATTATCCAGTAGTTTTCGTCAATAATTGAGAACCAACCCAGACCCTCCGTGCGTTGAAGACTAGGGGGTTCTGGGTGACCGAGACTAGATCTTACGGGGATAAATCTATATTGCAAGTTTTGTCAAAATCGGATAAGAATTGTGACCTGTAGAGAGTCTATAACAAACAAATTGTGGACGGACGGACAGGGGTGACGGCAATATACGTCCACGTGAAAATGTGGGCGCATAAAAATGAGTTTGGGTTTGGTGTGCATCAGACCTTTCATTGATCTCCACCCGCCAATTGTGCCTGTATATTGCATGACAACCACTTTTACTATTAGAAATGAAAAGAAATGAAATGGGGTTTAACGTCCTACTCTTTTGCACCTAACCTGGGCTAATGGAAGACGGGCATACGCCATATACAGTGGCGCTACGGCACACTCTTATGTCGAAATCCAACTGCAAAGGGATCTTTTACGTGCACTCCAATGTGTACACGGGACCTCGGTTTTTCGTCCCACCCGAATGACTAGGCAGCTGTCCTTGTCAGGCCCCCTTCTGCATCACTGACAAGGGGGAATCACGCCGGAAAATCGAGATAAACTTTCTCGGCCAATGCAGTTATCGAACACCCGACCTCCAGGCTAGCGGACCAGCGCCTTATCCACTTAGCTTTTACTTTTAGACAATAGAATAAAATATGTATAACTTATATGGAGTGCTTTATTTTTAAATTAAACATACGTTATGCAAGAGCTAAAACTTCTATTGTAGACCTTTCTTTAGGCCTGAAATATTATCTATATTATTAATTGGACATTAATGAACTTATCACTTATAGCCTGTGATATTTACTGGATTAGGAACCGATTTTTTGCTCAACTTTCATTCGTGATTTAATCATGAAATGGGTAATCAAGACTATGTTTTTATCGAACCGACTTTAGTAATGATGATCAAGGCTATGCCGAAAATTCAGTCGCTAAAATCTCAGTTCAAAGTTGATCAATTTGACTGAAATTTTCCGCAAAATCTCTTTACATTATGTATTTAGTTTTTAACAATTATATACGGTAGTTAGAACTTTCAGCTGTTTATAATCTCGCATAATGTATTTTTAAGTTTTTATTTTAACATTGTTTCCTTATTGAGCTGATCACATCGGGAGAAACGGTGCACTAATTGAAACAGAACTTTATATTATGTTATTCGGCAAAGACGAACGCGGGATCATATACTGCAAATGTGGAGGTTAATACATCAGGCATAAGGTTGTTGGAAAACTAAGCATACACGAGTCGTGTAATCTAATTGAAAAAAAACATAAAATAACATCTTCGTATTCGTTTTTACAGATATTTTTCGTCAACTTTGTGCAATGCCAACCAAAGAATCATTAAAAATATTTGCATTGATTCACTTTACTAGTCACTTGGCTCACTGTTACTCATCTCCTGTGTCGCTAGACTCACTAAACTAGTCACTATAAGTCTCACTAAAGTAGTCGAAGAACTCACTTTACGTGACGAGTCACTTGACTCACTTATTGAGTCGTTTTATGGATTTTTTGGTGAGTAAAAAAAAATGAGTCTTTTGACTCATTATTTGAGTCCCAGGTAAGTTCCAAATTAGTCCCAAGGTAGTCAACGAAAACTGAGTCGTTTTATGGATACTCATCCAAATAAGTCAACTTGCCCACTTTTTTCTCTCTGTGTACTCCTGGTCACGTATATACAACCAGGAACTGGAAACCACACCAGTTAACTCAATGGCAGGCTTTATGATACAGCGCGCATTATACTCATAAAGTTGTAATTCAATTTACATACATCTTTTTGTTTATAACAGCTACTTCCACACAAAATATGGAAATCTGGTTCACACTAATTCATACAAGTGTGAAGTGTCTGCCAATTAGATTGTCTGCCGATTAGAAATTACGATTATGATCTTAAACTTCTCAATACCGGGTACTGTATTCAGCAACTTGACAAATTTTCTATTTTAGAAACTTATGTCTACCGTTATGGTCTCTAACGTAATACTCTGTTTATTTTGTTAAGCCTATCGAATACTTTATTTTTAAAGTGCTTAAGTTAATTAGGTAACATTTTTCAAATCAATAAGCTAGTAATTAGTAATAATTAATGTTAATATGTTTATACTCACACATATTTTTTACCATCGAAATTGAAGGACATGACATTTTCAGTTTCAACCCGCTTAGAATAACTGTTCAGTCGGCTGCCAACAATTTCTAGCAAAAAGTCCCCAGCCATAAATTTGTATTTCAATACACACCGGATATTCTTAGTCAAAGAATTACAAAGTTATCTAATTAAGTCTTCAGAATGCATTAAGAATTTACACATTCAAATTATATTTCATAGCTGTATATTAGTATAGAATCATAATTTGACTATAATAATTACTATTAGTATTATTAGATAGGACACCTACCTCTACTAACAGATCGGACTTCGAACCCATCCTGATCAATCCCATTTCTTATCCAAAATAAAGCCTCCTCATTTTTATACGCCCACATTTTCATGTGGACGTATATTGTCGTCGCCCCTGTTCGTCCGTCCGTCCGTCCACAATTGTTTGTGAACAGTCTACAGGTCACAATTTTTATCCGATTTCAATGAAACTTAAAACATAGGTTTATCACCCCAAGATCTCGGTTCCTTTCGATATTGGCATGTATCGGACTGTAACTTCATGGGTTATGGACCCTGATTGTACGAAAAATCACGTGTTTTAGCTTGTGAACAGTGTAGAGGTCACAATTTTGAACCGATTTGGATGAAACTTGAAATGCATGTTTATAACCCAAAGATCTTGGTTCCTTTCGATAATTGCGCCAATCTGATAGTAACTTCCTGAATTATGGCCCCTGATTGTCCGAAAAATCGCCCTTTTTAGCTTGTGGTCCCTCTGGAGGTCAAAATTGTTATCCGATTTAAAAAACCGTTTGATTATATCACCGTTCCATGGTTATGAAGGTTGAGTTCGAATGTCGTGAAAATCGGACCAAAATTGACGGACAAAATGGCCGCCATTTGTACGCGAATAGTGTGAAAATATATTATATCAAGGTTGTGAACAGTGTAGAGGACACAATTTTGAACCGATTTGGATGAAACTTGAAATGCATGTTTATAACCCAAAGATCTTGGTTCCTTTCGATATTTGCGCCAATCGGACCGTAACTTCCTGAATTATGGCCCCTGATTGTCCGAAAAATCGCCCTTTTTAGCTTGTGGTGCCTCTGGTTTCAAAATTTTATCCGATTTAAAAAACCGTTTGATTATATCACCGTTCCATGGTTATGAAGGTTGAGTTCGAATTTCGTGAAAATCAGACCAAAATTGACGGACAAAATGGCCGCCATTTGTACGCGAATAGTGTGAAATATGTTATATCAAGGTTGTGAGGACACAATTTTGAACCGATTTGGATGAAACTTGAAATGCATGTTTATAACCCAAAAATCACGTTTTTTAGCTTGTGAACAGTGTAGAGGTCACAATTTTGAACCGATTTGGATGAAACTTGAAATGCATGTTTATAACCCAAAGATCTTGGTTCCTTTCGATAATTGCGCCAATCTGATCGTAACTTCCTGAATTATGGCCCCTGATTGTCCGAAAAATCGCCCTTTTTAGCTTGTGGTCCCTCTGGAGGTCAAAATTGTTATCCGATTTAAAAAACCGTTTGATTATATCACCGTTCCATGGTTATGAAGGTTGAGTTCGAATGTCGTGAAAATCGGACCAAAATTGACGGACAAAATGGCCGCCATTTGTACGCGAATAGTGTGAAAATATGTTATATCAAGGTTGTGAACAGTGTAGAGGACACAATTTTGAACCGATTTGGATGAAACTTGAAATGCATGTTTATAACCCAAAGATCTTGGTTCCTTTCGATATTTGCGCCAATCGGACCGTAACTTCCTGAATTATGGCCCCTGATTGTCCGAAAAATCGCCCTTTTTAGCTTGTGGTCCCTCTGGAGGTCAAAATTGTTATCCGATTTAAAAAACCGTTTGATTATATCACCGTTCCATGGTTATGAAGGTTGAGTTCGAATTTCGTGAAAATCGGACCAAAATTGACGGACAAAATGGCCGCCATTTGTACGCGAATAGTGTGAAAATATGTTATATCAAGGTTGTGAACAGTGTAGAGGACACAATTTTGAACCGATTTGGATGAGACTTGAAATGCATGTTTATAACCCAAAGGTCTTGGTTCCTTTCGATATTTGCGCCAATCGGATCGTAACTTCCTGAATTATGGCCCCTGATTGTCCGAAAAATCGCCCTTTTTAGCTTGTGGTCCCTCTGGAGGTCAAAATTGTTATCCGATTAAAAAGATAGGCTGGCACTGCCAGGCAGGATACGCCCACATTTTCGAGAGATGGACAGAGAACAAGCAATACCGAAAGTGATTTTTCCTGCATCTTTAAGTCCTGTATTTCATACTGTATTGGGAGCAGCCATTTAGTTGGTCAGTTCCAGTCTGATATTAATGAAATTCGAAACCGACAATGATTATGGTGTGACGGTACACAACCTAGAAATGTGACTTTTCATCAAAATCGGATAAGAATTGTGACCTGTATTGAGTCCACAACCATGATATACCATATTTTTACATTATTCGCGTACAAACGGCGACCATTTCGTCCGGCAATTTTTGTATGATTTTCACGAAATTAGAACTCAACCTTCCTAATCAAAATCGAATTTAAATTGTGACCTATACAGGGTCCACAACCATGATATACCATTTTTTTAACAGTATTCGCGTACAAACAGCGGCCATTTTGTGTCAATTTTGGTCCGATTTTCCCGAAATTCAAACTCAACCTTCCTTACAGTGTAACGGTGATATAATCAAACGTTTTTTTAAATTGGATAATAATTGTGACCTCCAGAGGGACCACAAGCTAAAGAAAGGGGGATTTTGCGTATAACCAGGGGCCATAATTCAGGAAGTTACGATCCGATATGCGCAAATATCGAAAAGAACCAAGATCTTTGGGTTATAACCATGAATTTCAAGTTTCATCAAAATCAAATTAAAATTGTGACCTTTACAGGGTCCACAACCTTGATATACCATTTTTTAACAGTATTCGCGTACAAACGGCGGCCATTTTGTATAGCAATTTTGGTCTGATTTTCCCGAAATTCGAACTCAACCTTCCTTACGGTGTAACGGTAATATAATCAAACGTTTTTTTAAATCAGATAATAATTGTGACCTCCAAGCTAAAAAAAAGGAGATTTTGCGTATAATCAGGGGCCATAATTCAGGAAGTTACGATCCGATATGCGCAAATATCGAAAAGAAGCAAGATCTTTGGGTTATAACCATGAATTTCAAGTTTCATCAAAATCGAATCAAAATTGTGACCTCCACAGGGTCAACAACCTTGATATACCATTTTTTAACAGTATTCGCGTACAAACGGCGGCCATTTTGTATGGCAATTTTCGTACGATTTTCCCGAAATTCGAACTCAACCTTCCTTAGGGTGTAACGGTGATATAATCAAACGGTTTTTTAAATCGAATAATAATTGTGACCTCCAAGCTAAAAAAAATGCGATTTTTCGTATAATCAGGGGCCATAATTCAGGAAGTTACGATCCGATATGCGCAAGTATCGAAAGGAAGCAAGATCTTTGGGTTATAACCATGAATTTCAAGTTTCATCAAAATCGAATCAAAATTGTGACCTCCACAGGGTCCACAACCTTGATATACCATTTTTTAACAGTATTCGCGTACAAACGGCGGCCATTTTGTATGGCAATTTTCGTCCGATTTTCCCGAAATTCGAACTCAACCTTCCTTAGGGTGTAACGGTGATATAATCAAACGGTTTTTTAAATCGAATAATAATTGTGACCTCCAGAGGGACCACAAGCTAAAAAGGGTGATTTTTCGGACAATCAGGGGCCATAATCCAGGAAATTACATTCCGATAGCCGCAAATATCGAAAGGAACCAAGATCTTTGGGTTACAAACATGCATGTCAAGTTTCATCAAAATCGGTTCAAAATTGTGACCTCTATAGGGTCCACAAGCTAAAAACGTGATTTTTCGTACAATCAGGGGCCATAATCCATGAAGTTTTGATCCGATACATGCCAATATCGAAAGCAGCCGAGATCTTTTGGGGATAAACCTATATTTCAAGTTTCGTCAAAATCGGATAAGAATTGTGACCTGTAGAGAGTCCACAAACAAATTGTGGACGGACGGACGTCCGGACGGACGGACGGACGTCCGGACGGACGGACGGACGTCCGGACGGACAGGGGCGACGACATAATACGTCCACATGAAAATGTGGGCGTATAAAAACGGTTTGATTATATCACCATTCCATGGTTATGAAGGTTGAGTATGAATTTTGTGAAAATTGGACCAAAATTGACGGACAAAATGGCCGCCGTTTGTACGCGAATAGTGTGAAAATATGTTATATAAAGGTTGTGGACCTTATAGAGGTCACAATTTTGAACCGATTTTGATGAAACTTGACATGTATGTTTATAACCCAAATATCTTGGTTCCTTTCGATATTTACGCCCATTGGATCATAACTTCCTGAATTATGTCCCCGGATTGTCCGAAAAATCGCTTTTGTTCGCTTTTGGTCCCTCTCGAGGTCAAAATTATTATCCGATTTAAAAAAACGCTTGACTATATCACCGTTACATGGTAATGAAGAGAGAGTTTGAATTTCGTGAAAATCGGACTAGAATTGACGGACAAAATAGCCGCTGTTTGTACACGAATAGTGTGAAAATATGTTATATCAAGGTTGTGGACCCTATAGAGGTCACAATTTTGAATCGATTTTGATGAAACTTGACAGGTATGTTTATAACCCAAAGATCTTGGTTCCTTTCGATATTTGCGCCCATCGGGTCATTACTTCTTGAATTATGTCCCCTGATTGTACGAAAAATCACCCTTTTTAGCTTGTGGTGCCTCTGGAGGTCACAATTATTATCTGATTTAAAAAACCGTTTGATTATATCACCGTTACACCCTAAGGATGGTTGAGTTCGAATTTTGGGAAAATCGTACGAAAATTGCCATACAAAATGGCCGCCGTTTGTACGCGAATACTGTTAAAAAATGGTATATCAAGGTTGTGGACCCTGTAGAAGTCACATTTTTAATTCGATTTTGATGAAACTTGAAATTCATGGTAATAACCCAAAGATCTTGGTTCCTTTCGATATTTGCGCATATCGGAACGTAACTTCCTGAATTATGTCCCCTGATTATACGCAAAATTGCTATAAAACGTTTGATTATAAAAACCAAACAAATTCTAATGATTTTCTGATAATTCCTTAATATGCGACAACTCTTGTTGACTGCCCGGACGATTTGGCTGCTGTGTGGGCGTATGTTTCGTTGCCTGGCAACCTATTTTTCTTTTTCGTTGTCGATCTCTGTGTCTTTAAAAAAAAATAATTCATGGATCAAATCTAAATTTGATTCAAGTAAAGACAGAAAAAACAAAATGATATGCCACAACAAAATGAATACCATATAGGCCTACGCTAGATACAGAGCCTACATATGCGAACGATGAAAGCCTACGTGATTGCTTGTTAGATTTATCAAAAGTAACAAAAGTATACCCGATTTTCATTTTGTAGCTTAGAGATCGAGCATAAATACAATGAATAGTGTAGGGCGTAGCATCTAACCCTGCGTAACAATTTCTGAACTTGGTTTTAATTATACATATTATGAAGTTGTGGTGGCTCGAAATGGAAACTGTAGACTTTAGGCCTATTCGAGATAGCTAGGCCTGTAGAAATTCCGCAGGCTAGGCCTAATTTAAATTATGATTATGATCATTCATAGGCTAGTATTAAAGTGAGCCCCACATCGTCCTGGCAAAACTAAACCCCACATAAGACTAATCCATACTCAATAATACTCATTTTGATTTAGTTTATTTACTTAAAATTCTTTCGGTATTCGAAATAATAATTTGACTTACCATCCGTTTTCCATATGGAAGATAACTGCCAATGGAAGATACACTGCCATTTTTCACAAGCAAAAAAGAAAAAGACCAGTTCCGAAAGTTTCCGGGTCGACACCTGCCGTTTACGTCATCGAAACACTGACGTCATCCAGACGTTGACATCATATACCCGTGCATGTTTCAATTAAGAGATAAACACTTCCTGTTACGTATTTAGAGGGGGTTTATCATTGACGTCATATAGAGATTGTCCATTTAACCATAGATCGTATATAATTCTAGTACAGTTCTATGATTTAACCATGCTTGAATCATTAAAACACGAGACGCGATAGCGTCGAGTTGTTCTAATGGATAATTCAAGCATGGTTATATGGACAATAAACCCCCGATAAATACATAACAGGAACGTGTTTATCGATATTGTAGCTCAAATATATAGGGATTTTCTTAGGAACTATTTAGGAAACATTTTTACACCTATTTCAAAAAGCCGTTATTTGCCCACGTGCTTGCGTTCATTTTTCAAAATATTCTCAGCACAGATTTAGGCCGTCCTGGCTTTCCTTCAAATATAAAATTCTGCATTCTCAAGTGGCTAGTAAATGAATTATGAAAGAAAATGTTATTCGGATATCGATTTATATTTTTTGTTAACGTTTGAAGATTTTTTAAAAGAACGGGAAATTAGTCTTACTGTGGCATTTAGAGAGACGGGTGTTTGCGTGATAGAAACATTCCGGCCTGCTATCCGAGACTAAAAGAGGGGTAACTCTTGGCAACAAAGGGGGCTTCGCTTCGTGAGTTTCATGTAAGTTTTCAGTCTTTATTATTTTATTTGCAGACTGTTATCACAACCCTGCAGCTAGTTCTTGTTCAAACAATTGCATTTCGTACTTACATACTCAAAAATACCGTATCAAACTATGACAGTGATGGCTAGCCTAAGATTTCAAGTGGTTGCTATGAATACTATTCTGACGTTGTCAACAAATGTCAATTTTGGCATGTTTAGATATTCAGCTGCTATTTTCGACTCCCTCGTTCAGACTCGTTGTATTTTCAAGCGGTTTCTTGTGACTAATGACTTATTATTAGGTAGATCATGTTAGCCAGACTTTGATCATACCGGGATTTGAAAAAAAAATCCACCTGATTAAGTAAACATTGATTTGTGAGTGAAGCTATATCCTACCAAAAAAGAAAATAAATTTGTCCATACTGTGACTGCCTAGTTACGAATATATTTAGATACCTGAAAACGGTTTTAATTAATTTATGACTGATTTTCTACGGTTTTTTGTATTTCAGAAATGTGTGTTCATAAAAGATTATGTTTGAAAATGGTGTGATAGTCATATGTGCAGAATTTCTTCAAATTCTTGAAGATATTTGCCAATAAAGATTTGAGTTGAGGAAGATCATGGAGCACAAACAAAAATGAAAAAAAGTAGCTACACTGGAATATTTATAAGCAGTAATTCGCCTTGATAATTCAGAGGGGGTTTATTGTCCATTAGACCACACTTTTCGACCAATCAGAATCAAGGAAATTTCTAATTTGTGCTACAATGAGGAGATAAACACTTCCTGTTACGTATTTAGAGGGGGTTTATTGTCCATTAGACCACACTTTTCGACCAATCAGAATCAAGGAAATTTCTAATTTGTGCTACAATTAGGAGATAAACACTTCCTGTTACGTATTTAGAAGGGGTTTATTGTCCATTTAACCATGCTTGAATCATTAGAACACGAGACGCGATAGCGTCGAGTTGTTCTAATGGATAATTCAAGCATGGTTAAATGGACAATAAACCCCCGATAAATACGTAACAGGAACGTGTTTATCGATATTGTAGCTCAAATATTTAGGGATTTTCTTAGGAACTATTTAGGAAACATTTTTACACCTATTTCAAAAAGCCGTTATTTGCCCACGTGCTTGCGTTTATTTTTCAAAATATTCTCAACACAGATTTAGGCCGTCCTGGCTTTCCTTCAAATTTAAAATTCTGGATTCTCGAGTGTCTAGTAAATGAATTATGAAAGAAAATGTTATTCGGATATCGATATAATTTTTTTTAACGTTTGAAGATTTTTTAAAAAGAACGGGAAATTAGTCTTACTGTGTCATTTTAAGAGACGGGTGTTAGCGTGATAGAAACATTCCAGCCTGCTATCCGAGACTAAAAGAGGGGTAACTCTTGGCAACAAAGGTGGCTTCGCTTCGTGAGTTTCATGTAAGTTTTCAGTCTTTATTATTTTATTTGCAGACTTTTATCACAACCAAGCAGCTTGTTCGTGTTCAAACAATTGCATTTCGTACTTAAATCCGCAAAAGTACCGTATAAAACTATGACAGTGGTGGCTAGCATAAGATTTCAAGTGGTTGCTATGTATACTATTCTGACGTGTTGTCAACAAAATGTCAATTTTGGCATGTTTAGATATTCAGCTGCTGTTTTCGACCCCCTCATTGTATTTTTAAGCGGTTTCTTGTGACTAATGGCTTATTATTAGGTAGATCATGTTAGCCAGACTTTGATCAAACCGTGTTTAATAAAAAAAATCCACCTGATTAAGTAAAGATAGGTTGCCAGGCAACGAAACATACGCCCACAGCAGCTAAATCGTCCGGGCAGTCAACAAGGGTTGTCGCATATTTTTACTTTTTTCGGTAATGAAACATTTGTAATACACTAAAAACTGATTAAGAGTAACAACTCATTATGCACTCATTATGTAATTATCAGAAAATATTAGAATTTGATTGCTTTTTATAAAGTTTTACCCCACGCTAACAATTAGTATATACATGAAACATTTAATATCATGGATTTAGCTGTTCAGTTATCTAAATTCATTGAAAATCAAAATACTTGTTCGTTTCAACACCTTAAACTCTATGTATCAATCTGAAGTCAATCGGATGGTAACTTTGGCCTCTATAGCGTCACAAGAATTTTTGAAGTTATCAAGGGAGATAACTCTGGCAGTAATTATTTGAAATCACTGAAAATCAATAGGCTTCTTCGTCTCATGACCTTAAACACTGTGTATAAATCTAAAGTCAATCCGATATTAACTTTGGCGTCCACAAGATTTTTTGAGGTAATCAAGGGCCATAACTCTGGCATTAATTATCGGAAATCGCTGAAAATCAATAGGCGTCTTTGTCTTATGACCTTAAACACTGTGTATAAATTTGAAGTCAATCGGATATTAACTTTGGCCTCTAGAGCGTCCACAAGATTTTTTGAAGTGATCAAGGGCCATAACTCTGGCACTAATTATTGGAAATCGCTGAAAATCAATAGGCTTCTTCGTCTTATGACCTTAAACACTGTGTATAAATTTAAAGTCAATCGGATATTAATTTTGACCTTTAGAGCGTCCACATGATTTTTTAAAGAGATCAAGGGCCATAACTCTGGCACTAATTATCGGAAATCGCCGAAAATCAATAGGTTTCTTCGTCTCATGACCTTAAACACTGTGTATAAATCTAAAGTCAATCGGATATTAACTTTGGCCTCTAGAGCGTCCACAATATTTTTTGAGGTGATCAAGGGCCATAACTCTGGCACTAATTATCGGAAATCGCTGAAAATCAATAGGTGTCTTCGTCTTATGACCTTAAACACTGTGTATAAATTTAAAGTCAATCGGATATTAACTTTGGCCTCTAGAACGTCCACAAGATTTTTTGAAGTGATCAAGGGCCATAACTCTGGCACTAATTATGGGAAATCGCTGAAAATCAATAGGCTTCTTCGTCTTATGACCTTAAACACTGTGTATAAATTTAAAGTCAATCGGATATTAACTTTGACCTTTAGAGCGTCCACAAGATTTTTTAAAGAGATCAAGGGTCGTAACTCTGGCACTAATTATCGGAAATCGCCGAAAATCAATAGGCGTCATTGTCTTGTGACCTTAAACGCTGTGTATAAATTTAAAGTCCATCGGATATTAACTTTGGCCTCTAGAGCGTCCACAAGATTTTTTGAAGTGATCAAGGGCCATAACTCTGGTAGTTATTATCGGAAATCGCTGAAAAACAATAGGCTTCTTCGTCTCATGACCTTAAACACTGTGTATAAATTTAAAGTAAATCGGATATTAACATTAGCCTGTAGAGCGTCCACAAGCAATTGTGGACGCCGGACCGACGGACGGGGGCGACGACAATATACGACCACATTTCAATGTGGGTGTATAAAAATTGATTGGTGAGTGAAGCTATATCCTACCAAAAAAGAAAATAAATTTGTCCATACTGTGACAGCCTAGTTACGAATATATTTAGATACCTGAAAACGGTTTTAATTAATATATGGACTGATTTTCTACTGTTTTATGTATTTCAGAAATGTGTTTTCATAAAAGATGATGCTTGAAAATGGTGTGATAGTCATATGTGCAGAATTTCTTGAAGAAATTTGCCAGTAAAGATTTGAGTTGAGGAAGATCATTGAGCACAAAAATGAAAAAAAGTACACTGGAATATTTATACGCAGTAATTCGCCTTGATAATTCAGAGGGGGTTTATTGTCCATTCGACCACACTTTTCGACCAATCAGAATCGAGGAAATTTCTAATTTGTGCTACAATTAATAATGATCGCTCACGTCAAAACGAAATTTAGACGGTAAAAAAATAACAAAATGTTATTTTCTAAAAAAGCAACGCTTCCTGAATGAAAAGATAGGTTGCCAGGCAACGAAACATACGCCCACAGCAGCTAAATCGTCCGGGCAGTCAACAAGGGTTGTCGCATATTTTTACTTTTTTCGGTAATGAAACATTTGTAATACTCTAAAAACTTATTAAGAGTAACAACTCATTATGTAATTATCAGAAAATCATTAGAATTTGATTGCTTTTTATAAAGTTTTACCCCACGCTAACAATTGAATTAGTATATATACATGAAACATTTAAAATCATCGATTTAGCTGTTCAGTTATCAAAATTCATTGAAAATCAATATACTTGTTCGTTTCAACACCTTAAACTCTGTGTATCAATCTGAAGTCAATCAGATGATAAGTTTGGCCTTTAAAGCGTCCACAAGATTTTTTGAAGTGATCAAGGGCCATAACTCTGGCACTAATTATCGGAAATCGCTGAAAATCAATAGGCTTCTTCGTCTCATGACCTTAAACACTGTGTATAAATTTAAAGCCAATCGGATATTAACTTTGGCCTCTATAGCGTCCACAAGATTTTTTGAAGTGATCAAGGGCCATAACTCTGGCACTAATTATCGGAAATCGCTGAATATCAATAGGCTTCTTTGTCTCATGACCTTAAACACTGTGTATAAATTTAAAGCCAATCGGATATTAACTTTAGCCTCTATAGCGTCCACAAGATTTTTTGAAGTGATCAAGGGCCATAACTCTGGCACTAATTATCGGAAATATATGAAAATCAATAGGCTTCTTCGTCTCATGACCTTAAACACTGTGTATAAATCTAAAGCCAATCGGATATTAACTTTGGCCTCTAGAGCGTCCACAAGATTTTTTGAAGTGATCAAGGGCCATAACTCTGGTAGTTATTATCGGAAATGGATGAAAATCAATAGGCTTCTTCGTTTAAACACTGTGTATAAATTTAAAGCCAATCGGATATTAACTTTGGCCTCTAGAGCGTCCACAAGATTTTTTGAAGTGATCAAGGGCCATAACTCTGGTAGTTATTATCGGAAATCGCTGAAAAACAATAGGCTTCTTCGTCTCATGACCTTAAACACTGTGTATAAATTTAAAGTCAATCGGATATTAACTTTAGCCTCTAGAGCGTCCACAAGCAATTGTGGACGCCGGACCGACGGACGGGGGCGACGACAATATACGACCACATTTCAATGTGGGCGTATAAAAATGAAAAAAAAATATAGACATTCATATGTCTTAAGAAAGCTGTTTAGGGTCAAAGCCGGTAGCCTAATGCCTATAATAATAATAATAGATAAAGAAATATACTCAGGTCAAAACTTAGGTTAATAAAATAAATTTCATTGTTTTGTATTTTTAAAATCCAGATGCCTAAAATTACTCCGAGGGACAACTAAAATCCATTCCAACTATAGAAATGTGGTTTCTCACATTTTAATTTGTAGAATTCATCGGTTAAAATGTCTGCCTAATCCATCGGTAAGCTTAATGGATATATATTTGTATTTATGGTCTGCCTATTGCCCCGGTCATATATATATTGTTAATTTATATATTCAAATCACCTTAATATCGTTTTTGTTTTTTGACTGGAAATTAATTGAAAAAAAATACTGCAACATCTTTTGAATATAAGAAAAACACTCACTATAAAGCGAGGACGATCGGGTTCAATGTGTGATAGAAGGCAACGACCTTCTCTAGGATGTATAGGATAATACTCTTAATTCATAAACATCACCGTAATATGTGGTATAAGACAATCATCTTCTCTATATCTAGGATATATAGGATGATATCCTTAATTCATATAATAAAATCGCCCTAATATCAGGGTTTTTTTTATGAAAATTAATTGAAAAAAATACTCCACGATCCTTTAAACATAAAAATACTCACTATAAGGGCGGGGCCGACTGGGTTCAAATGTAAGGTATAAGGCAACAATTTTCTTTATATCTGGGATATATAGGATGATATTCCATCGTAATATCATTTTTTTGTAATGGAAATTAATTGAAAAACATTAGAAAAAGACTCACTATAAAGCGAGGCCGATTGGGTTCTATATTATGTGGTGAAAGGCAACCATTTTCTCTATATCTAGGATACATAGGATAATATTCTTAAAGGGACAATCCCGATAAGAACAGAGTCTCAAAAATTGAAGTCCGAGCATTTATGAAATTTATGGACCAAAACATAGAGGCATGGTGTATTTACCTTGTCTCAAAATTTCAGCTCAAAATATTGAGTCGTTTTGACGTTAACGTCAACACTGCTTATCTGGACACGTAACCCTTTTAAGATTTCGGGTCAATTTTTTCATTGGGTGACCTGCTAATCGATTCTCGTTTCTTGAGAGGTCTATACAGTGAATGACCCATGTACTGTACTTGATAACAAAAGGTAAATTCCACCTACATATTATTTTTTATAGAAAAAAGTCTGGTTTTATCCCTATACTGTATAATGAAATGGTCTCCATTTCCAGATGAAGACTGTCAGGTTTAAGTTATTTACAAGCATATCACAAATATCGGGTTAGTTGGTCGGCCTTAGGTAATGGGTTTTAAGGGATTTTAACACAAAATTAAGCAGTTTTATTCCCGAAAAAGTTATCGGGATTGGGCCTTTAATTTATATACTCATATCGCCCTAATATCGTTTTTTTTTATGGAAATTCATTGAAAAAATACTCCACGATCCTTTATACATAAGATAAAAACTCGCTATAAAGCGAGAACGATTGGGTTCAATGTATGGTATAAGGGAACGATTTTCTCTAGTTTGAGGATTTATAGGGTAATATTCCTCATTTATATAATAAAATTAACTTCCATCAAAATAAAAAACCCAAACGATATTAGGGTGATATGATTATATAAATCAAGAATATTATCCTATATATCCTAGAGGACGATTTGGTTCAATGTATGGTATAAGGCAACGATTTTCTCTATTTCGAGGATTTATAGGGTAATATTCCTCATTTATATAATAAAATCACCCTAATATCGTTTTTTGAATGGATATTAAAGTTACATTATGGGAGATAAGATAAATGGATGTCAGTTCTCACTACAATAGTTAAAAACTAGATAGTGTAAAGATAATTTGCTGAAAATTTCAGTCAAATTGATTCACTATTAGCCGAGAAAAAAGCTTTTGAAATATTCATAGCCTCGGTCATCATTACTCAAATCATTAATATAAACAGCATAGTCTCGATTATCCACTTGATTGATTTAATTATCAACCGCCATTGAGCGGCATATACGATTTTAATCTGCCAACATCGAAGGCTAGTCTTGACATAAAGAGTTTATTATGGTCTGAATATGTTAATTAATGTTTAATGGGTTAATTAATGGGTTCGTCTGTCTGTCCGTCCGTCTGTCTGTCCGTCACACTTTTTGGGACACAATAACTCTCTTCCTAATCGAGCTAGAATGTTCAAACTTGGTGTATGTGTTTATTAGGTAAATGCCTTGATGGAGTTCATGAGCATTTTCCGCTTAGGGTAAGCAGAGATAAGCAATTTCATTGGTTGATGCTTTGGTACACGATAACTTTAGTTCTAATTAAGTGAGAGTGATGAAACTTGGTGTATAGTTTCATTACAGTAATACCTTGACTAAGTTCGATAATGAGCATTTTCTGCTCAGGGTAAGCAGAGCGATACGCAATTTGATTGGTCGAGACTTTGGAACACAATAACTCTCCTTCTAATTGAGTTAAAATGTCCAAACTTGGTGTATATTATGCTTATTAGGTCAATGTCTTGATGGAGTTCGAAGATGAGCATTTTCCGCTTAGGGTAAGCAGAGATAAGCAATTTGATTGGTTGATGCTTTGGGACACGATAACTTTAGTTCTTATTAAGTGAGAGTGATGAAACTTGGTGTATAGTTTCATTACAGTAATACCTTGACTAAGTTCGATAATGAGCATTTTCTGCTCAGGGTAAGCAGAGCGATACGCAATTTGATTGGTCGAGACTTTGGAACACAATAACTCTCCTTATAATTGAGTTAAAATGTTCAAACTTGGTGTATATGCTTATTAGGTCAATGCCTTGATGGAGTTCGAAGATGAGCATTTTCCGCTTAGGGTAAGCAGAGATAAGCAATTTGATTGGTTGATGCTTTGGGACACGATAACTTTAGTTCTAATTAAGCGAGAGTGATGAAACTTGGTGTATAGTTTCATTACAGTAATACCTTGACTAAGTTCGATAATGAGCATTTTCTGCTCAGGGTAAGCAGAGCGATACGCAATTTGATTGGTCGAGACTTTGGAACACAATAACTCTCCTTCTAATTGAGTTAAAATGTTCAAACTTGGTGTATATGCTTATTAGGTCAATGCCTTGATGGAGTTCGAAGATGAGCATTTTCTGCTTAGGGTAAGCAGAGATAAGCAATTTGATTGGTTGATGCTTTGGGACACGATAACTTTAGTTCTAATTAAGCGAGAGTGATGAAACTTGGTGTATAGTTTCATTACAGTAATACCTTGACTAAGTTCGATAATGAGCATTTTCTGCTCAGGGTAAGCAGAGCAGTAAAGCAATTTGATTTGCCGAGACTTTGGAACACAATAATTGAGTTAAAATGTTCAAAATTGGTGTGTATGCTTATTAGGTCAATGCCTTGATGGAGTTCGAAGATGAGCATTTTCTTCTTAGGGAAGGCAGAGATAAGCAATTTGATTGGTTGATACTTTGGGACAAGATAACTTAGGTTCATCTTGATTGATTATTTTTATGCCAATACAATGACTGCATTCTCACTCAGTAATGGATTCGACAGTAACAGTGTATAGAAACGATTGACTCGGACACGAGGGCCCTTTCCCTTGGCCAGAGGGGCCCTTTTGTCAAGCGTGGGGCCTTTTTGTCTGCCTTTAGGGTCCCCCTTACTTGGGTACATTTTCATTTTTCTCGTCGGTTTTAGCATTTTTCTTTATAAAGCACTTTTGGATGACACTTCGTGTACAGTTTGATTGCTCGATACGTTTGAAAAAAAAAATGCGCGATTAATATGTGTCATCTATTTATTTTGGGATTTCGGCGGGGGACATCAGCCTCACTGTTGGCTTGTTGATTATTTAGATAACATCTCAGGCTTAAAGAAAGACCTGTAAAAATCAGATTTTGCTCTTGCATAATGCTATTTTAATTGAAAAAAATACTCCAACATCTGGGATATATAGGATGGTATTCTTAATTTATGTTATAAAACCACCGTAATATCGTTTTTTCTAAAGGAAATTAATTGAAAAACTCTCACTATAAAGCGAGGCCGATTGGGTTCTATATTATGTGGTAAATGGCAACCATTTTCTCTATATCTAGGATACATAGGATAATATTCTTATTTTATATACTCATATCGCCCTAATATCGGGGGGGGGAGGGGGAAATTAATTGAAAAAATACTTCAGGATCCTTTATACATAAGATAAAAACTCGCAATAAAGCGAGGACGATTGGGTTCAATGTATGGTATTAGGCAACGATTTTCTCTATTTCGAGGATTTATAGGGTAATATTCCTCATTTATATAATAAAATCACCCTAATATCGTTTTTTGGATGGATATTAATTGAAAAAAAATATTCCAACATCTTTTAAACATAAGAAAAAGACTCACTATAAAGCGAGGACGATTGGGTTCAATGTGTCATATAAGGCAACGATTTCCTCTTTATCTAGGATATATAGGATAATATTCTTAATTTATATAATAAAATCACCTTAATATCGTTTTTTATGGAAATTAATCGAAAAAAAATGCTGCAACATCTTTTAAACACCAGAAAAAGACTCACTATAAAGTGAGCACGATTGGGTTCAATGTGTGGTATAAGGCAATGATTTTCCCTATATCTACGATATATAGGATGATATTCTTAATTTATAAAATCAAATCAGAGTAACATCGGTTTTTTTATGGAAATTGCTCCAAAATCCTTTAAATAGACACACTATACAGGAAGATGCAATATCTGATTTAGCCTCTAATGAACTGTTAATCAATGATTTTCTGTTTCTAAGATATGCAGGATAATATTCTTAATTTATATAATAAAATCACGCTAATGCCATTATTTTATGGAAGTTAATTGAAAAAAAAATACCCCCAAATCTTTCAAAGAATCGAGTTCGATTGGATCCGATGTAATAGTGTGGTGATTTTCTCTATTTCTAAAGGGGGGGGGGTGCCTAGTGGTCTAAAGTGCCGCGCTTCGACCTCTGGCTTGCGGCTGTGGTTTCGAGCCCAGGTGTGAGCGTATGTGGCATGGAGATAGGGGCGCCTTCTCAACCTCGTGGGTT
Organism: Patella depressa; assembly: GCA_948474765.1. NCBI lineage: Eukaryota > Metazoa > Mollusca > Gastropoda > Patellidae > Patella > Patella depressa. The sequence goes on along the minus strand of OX419717.1, from coordinate 33,084,580 downwards.
TCCTCCGGGCACTACGAGCAAGCGAATTATTGAAATAAAATTGAACCATATGGTAGTCCCGAAATGACCTAGTTTGTGTTAAGTGGACGTTAAACCCCATTTCTCTCCCCCTCTCTCTATTTCTAGGATAATATTCTTAATTTATAATAAATCTTCACTTCGTGTTCAGTTTGATTGGGCGATACGTTTGAAAAAAATAAATGTGCGATTAATTAATGTGTGTCATCTATTTATTTTGGGATTTCGGCGGGGGACATCAGCCTCACTGTTGGCTTGTTTATAATAAAAAGAATTACTCTAATATAATTATTTTATGGAGATTAATTGAAAGACATATCAAAATCTTTTAAACATAAGAAAAAGCCTCACTATAAAGAGAGACCGTTTGGGTTGTATATGTGGTCATAGGATAGCCTATACAGGATAATATTCTTAATCTATGACTATATAATAAAATCACTCTAATATCTTTATTTTATGGAAATTAATAGAAAGAAATACTCCAAATTTCTTTCAAATATAAGAAAAAGACTCAATATATAAAGCGAAACCGATGGGTTCTAATTCTATGTGTCGTATAATGCGATGATTTTCTCTATTTCTAGGACATATACGATAATATTCTTAATTTAAAAAAATCACTCAAAATTCGTGATTTTATTTATGGAAATTACTTGAAAAAATATTCCAAAATCTTTTAATTTAAACAGACGCAATTACAGCGAGGCCGAACAAATATTTACAAGACCGTAGATCCAACATCTGATATTAGGCCGTACATCGAACTGTCAATCAAATTGACTGACATGTTCCTCGCTCTATATCTTACTCGCTTTATAAGATTTAGCATTTTCCTGAGGAACCAGTGTTAAAGAGCACATAAAATGAGGAAACTAAATTCATTGAGCTTATAAACATTGGTTACTATATGCATTTTACGGCAGTTTAACGTCGATCTGATGAAAATTAATTCAGATATCGTCACTCAAAGTCGCAAATATAGACCTCCCGTAAAAACGACTTGGCCAATTATTGAAAACACTCTTAATCCCCTCAGACGCCAGTGACGTCACAGTGACCGAATGCATATTCGGGATGTTTACTACTACCTGATGTTTTAACGTCCGCTTCCACAGAAGTGATATCGCAGACAAGACATAGGAGAGCCGAGGCTTCTTCCTGTTTTTAGAATATGATTTTGCAATCTTTCCATTTGCGGCCTTGAACCATGGAATAGGTTTAGTGAGAAGTTCTTCCCTTTATTTAATAAAACACATATTGTTTGGTAGTTGATCTGTAGGGACAGCATTTATGCAGACATATATGTGTCTCGTCTCTGGATTGGTAGAAGTCATCTTTTGAGGTATAGTGTTTAGGTGCCAGGCCCGTCTTATCGTGGCCTCCCCTTACTCCACTTATCCCACTTTGTAGGTTTGGTGTTTTTCTAGTGGATTAGTGTTTAGATGCCGAGCTCGTCTTACCGTGACCCTCCCTTACTCCACTAGCCCGCTACTTTGGTATATATCCCCTATGTAGTTTAGTGTTTAGATGCCGAGCTCGTCTTATCGTAGCCCCCTCTTACTTCACTATTCTACTTAATCCAACGGTGCTCATTAAATCGTGGATTAGTTCGAAGATTTGCAGCTTCAGATCGGGTCTTGGAAAGAGTAGGTTCTTAGTGCTGAGCGGTATGTTGTTGGTCTCCATCATCTCCACTAGTTCCGTTCTCTCTTCCTTGAATACCTCGCAGTCTACCAGGACATGGTTGGTGGTACATTCTTCTCCGCACTCACAGACGATGACTTGGTGTTTGTAGTCTCGCAGCCGCTCTTTCACCCTTAGTTTCGATATAAGTTTGCATATATCTCTTCTAGGGTGATCCGTTGTTTTTCTTGTCGGTTTTCTGTAGCAGATCTAGATTGACCGGTGGTATTGGGAGTGTCCAAGGAGCGATCGATGGTGGGTCGTGTTCGTTTATCACGAGCTCCTCCAGTCGTAGTTCCTTGACTGTTTCCCTGATACCCTGGCCGAAGCTTTTCTTTCTAGGATCTCTTACATATCTTGTCTTCTTTAGGCTGACAAAGGCCGGGGATCTCTCGCCCAATTGCGAGATCTTAGCCCAATACCTTGTTGCTAGTTCTTTTCTTCTTAGGGATAGGGGCAACTCTCCGGCTTCCTGTAGTAATGCCTCTCTCCTGGTCCCAAGCCCTACGCCAGTCGCAATACACAGAGCTTTGTATTGGATGGTGTCAAGCTTACTTAAGAGTGTTGGCGCGCAGTTCATGAAGACCAAAGATCCGTAGTCTAATACAGAGCGTATTAGAGCACGATACACCATTATAAGTGTAACTCTATTGGCTCCCCAGGTGCTACCCGTTATTTTTCTCATTAAGTTTAGGACTTTGGAGCATCTATCTACAGTCCAGTCGATGTGCGGTTTCCAGGTCAGCCTTCGATCAAAGATTACGCCAAGGAACTTGGTTTGGTCTTTAAACTCGATGGTTTTCCCGTTCATACACAGAGTCATTCTGCTTATCCCTCTATCCCTGCACACAAGCATGCCGACTGTTTTCTTCTCTGAGACCTTAAATCCCCAGTCGTTTGCCCATGTCATGAATTTGTCTAAGGCCTTTTGCATATTCTTTTGAAGTTCACAGAACCTCGTCCCTTTCCTCCATATTGTGCTGTCGTCAGCAAATTTTGCTAGCTCAGTTCTGGCGTCGAGATATGAAGATTTCTGTATGTCGTTGATCATAATATTGAAGAGAGTGGGACTGATGACCGACCCCTGAGGCGTGCCATTTTCTAATGTTTGCTCGGCACTCAGGAATCTGCCAACATTCACCTGTATCCTTCTATCGCTCAGAAAGCTTTTGATCCACCGAAACATTGTGCCCGTTATTCCGATACGTCCCAGCTTGAAAAGCAGCCCGTCCAACCAAACTAAATCGAAAGCCTTGGTTAAATCTACAAACACGGCACATAGCAGGTGCCCCGAGAGGAGTGCCTGAGACATGACTTGCTGTAGTCGCACCAAGTGGTCCATTGTTGATCGTCCCTTCCTGAACCCGCTTTGATTTTCGTCGATCAGTCGGTTACTCTCCAGGTAGAACTGAAGTCGGATGTTAACCATTGTCTCCAAGGTTTTGCACAGTGTGGAAGTCAAGCTTACTGGTCGATAGGACTCTGCCTTTGATCTCTCTTTCCCTGGTTTCGGAAGAGGGATGACGTTGGCTTTCCGCCATTCTTTAGGTACCTCCCCTGTCAACCAAGATGTGTTGAAGAAGTTCAGTAGTATCTTTTTGGCATTTCTGGGCAGATGTTTGAGCATTGGGTACTTTACTTTGTCCTCACCAGCCGCACTATCCTTCTTGAGGGAAAGAGCCTTATTTAACTCTTCCTCTGAGAAGGGCAGATTGATTGGTTCAGCCTCTACATTAGATTCAATTACTAATGAAGGGTGCTGTGAGTAAAAGATTTCTTTCCTCTTCATGAATTCTGGTGGTTGGTTTTCATCTTTACTTGCATCTGCAAATGTCTTAGCAAGTAAATCTGCCTTTTCATTGCCGTTGGTAACGTACTTGTCTCCATCTTCAAGGTTTGGTATGTTGAACGATCTGCGTTTTCCGTACATGGCGTTCAGTTTCTTCCAGACGACACCTGTTTGCGTGTTTTGGTTCAGCGCATTACAGAATGTCCTCCAGTGCCCACTTTGTACCTTCTGGATGGTGTCTCTTGCGGCGTATTTCAACTTCAGGTAATTTTGGTGGTTGACTTCATTGAAGTGGCGTTTTCGTAGACGAAGTGCCTTCTTTCTTTCATAAACTGCCTCTTGACATTCTGAAGACCACCAGGGTTTTGTATTCCTTGGTTTCCTGCCAGAAGTCTTTGGAATGGAGTTGTCTGCTGCACCTATAATTGCATTCGTGATATTGGCGGAGTACACGTCGATGTCGGTGTCGATGATATCTTCTTCCTTCCAATCGAGGCAGCCTACACGGAAGTTAGCCCAATCAGCTTCTATCATTTTCCAATTGGGTCTTCCGTTATAGACTTCTCTGTTGGTTTCAGCATTGGATGTTAAATTCTATCACCAAATGGTCACTGCCAAGTGTCTCATCTTCATGTACTAGCCAATCGCAGCGGTTTGCAATACCAGGCGTGCAGAATGTGAGATCTAGGTGTGAAGGTGGGACATTTCCCCCAACAAATGTAGGGCTCTCATCATTCAGTACGCATAGGTCGTTCCCTTCTATTATTGAGCATAGGCTAGTCCCCCGACAGTCATTCCTCGGTGACCCCCACAGAGCGTGCTTTGCGTTGAAATCTCCACAAAGCACCGATTCGCCCCGTGGAAGCTGATCGAGAAGTGACTGGAAGTCATCTGGTTTTATTGTGACCTCTGGGGGTGCATAGACATTCACTGTTGTCAACTTTGTTTTATTGCTCAATGTGATGGCTATGCCCATTGCTTCAAGGGGGTTGGTTACATTCAGTGGAACAGAAATGTAATTTATGTTGTCACTGACGTAAATAGCAAGGCCGCCGCCACGTGTCGTGCTGTCCGGTCTGTCCCTTCTCTGACAAGTATATCCGGGTAAGTAGATGTCGCTCTTCGTTGGTAGTAGCTTGGTTTCCTGGAGGCATATTACATCTTTGGGGTTGCGGTTTATGTATTTTCTCAGTTCAGCACACCTGGGTCTGTTCCTCTCTCCTTTTTGTCACAGGAAAGAACTTTGGTGCAGGGCTGCTTTTAAAAGCGTCAGCCATGGACATGGTTGAGCTAGCCTCTGACGCCATCGTTCTTATGCTGTCGAAATAATCAAAAAACAAAAGGAGGGACCGAACAGTGTTGATTGGAGTTTAAAGCTGTTGTTAATTAATCTTGTAAGCTGATTTAACTGTTGTTAACCCTTTCCACAGAGAGCCGCTAGTTAATTAATGTTATTTAAAGCTAATTAACTATGGGCTCTTATTGCCTGTGTGAGTTTACTTAACAGTTGTCAGGCTTGTTAACTGTAAGAATAGTTTAGCTTGTTCTTGTTTTTATTAAGAAGCTTGTTATGAGTACAATCAGTTGAATGGCTTGTTCACTGAGCTTTTCGACTAATGAGTGATGGATGGTAAGACAAAAAGAGTAAATAAAAAGAAAAAGTAACTAAATAGCGTAGATTATAAATGAGAGATGGGTAAAACTAGTATAATAAAAAAAAAGCCTATATATGTTGAATAAGTAAGAAGAGATATTATCCTATTAATAAAGCAAGGAAGAAGGGAAATTTGACAAAAGAAAAATGAAATTAACAAAAAAGAAAAAAAGGTAAATAGTAATGAACAGAAAAAAAAAGGAGAGAAAAATAAAAGAAAATAAAGGCTTATACCTTGCGAGGGTATAAAAATAAAAACAACCTTAAATTACTTAGGACTGGAAGATCTTTGCAGTATCTAGTAGTCTTTCTGGATTTGAGGAGTCTTTGGATTCTTGAGTCTTGGCTAGGCTTCTTTATCTATGATAAACTCAGCAATAGCTTTGGAGCTCTGGAGCACAGATGTTAACAGGGCGAACGCTAATTAACGTGGAGCCATGGAGGTGTATATATACAGCTCTATGCATATATGACGTCAATGGCTCTATGGGTATAACCTATCCCGGAATGTTGACGTCTCGCGGTCTAATGTTCGAGAGAAACAACACTTACGGAAACAAATATTTTACCAACAGAAACAACAGTGGCTGATAAAAAAATATTTTTGTGCAATTTTATAAAATTTAATCTTATAAAATCAACAAAAACTTCAAAGATTTCAACAGCAAATATTTCATACAAGCAGCTAGGTTAAACATAGACAAATTTGTGAAAAGTAAATGGCATTCAACTGCACATGACGGCCATTTTATTGCGTCACTGACCTCTCTAATCAATGACGTATACGTCATTGTCTCTAATAATATAAAGATGGGATCATTTTAAATATATGGAGCACTCAGCAGTCTACTCTCAAATATATTTTATTGAATAAAACACATTAATCTTGTGTAAAGGATGCCTCAGAACGTTTATCTAAATCTTTCAATTTCCATGTAGAATTGAGAATTAAGTCCATAAGGTTAGAGATCGTCAAATTGCAAAGTCACACATGACATACTATAAGTATAAAACGATATGGGTTCTTAAATGGTTTGTATAACCCTGTCAAGTGAAGTAAATTAAGCAAAACCATATCATAATTTGGTGTTTACACTACAAAAGTAATAACTGTGCCATGCCTAGTACCAAACCTATTTTTATTCAGGTCATTACATGTCAAATCACCCACCAAAAGTGTAAAAGTTAAACCCTACCCCTTTCGATTTAGCTGAAAGTTAGTGTACATGCTTATTTGGACAGGAAAAACTGATATTTCAAATTTTAGCTTGATCCAACCAACGGTTGCCAAGATATGTCAGTCTCAATTTTGAGGAATTTAGCCAAAGTGGGCTTGGCCGCCATTATTCATTTGACCATTAATCAGCTACAAACAAGTCAAAATTATTATAATAAGGGTTCCAAATATGCCATTATTTTTGACATGGGTGAATTTTGAAGTATCAAAAACCATGGACTTTGACCATGACCTTGTGGAACTCGTGACCTTGAGATTAAGGTTGTTCAAAAATTAGCCCAACATATTTTCTACACAATATCAAAAGATAGGGTTGCCAGGTAACGAAACATACTCCCACAGCAGCTAAATCGTCCGGGCAGTCAACAAGGGTTGTCGCATATTTTTACTTTTTTTGGTAATGAAACATTTGTAATACACTAAAATCTGATTAAGAGTAACAACTCATTATGTAATTATCTGAAAATCATTAGAATTTGTTTGCTTTTTATACGCCCACATTGAAATGTGGTCGTATATTGTCGTCGCCCCCGTCCGTCCGTCCGGCGTCCACAATTGCTTGTGGACGCTATATACAGGCTAAAGTTAATATCCAATTGGCTTTAAATTTATACACAAGGTGATCGGTTCGGACACCATCACGGACATACCAAGAAGTGCCTTCTGTCCCAATGCCATATCCATGTCAGACCTGCTTTTTAGGGCTAGTCTGAGATGGCCTGGCACTGCTATCTTGATATCGGGTAAGCTGGTGATACCCCACTTACTTTTTATCTCCTTCCCCACAGCCGTAAGTTTGGCCCCTTGGAAGGACTTGCCTTCAAGTGGCTTCACTAGAACGACGTGGGTCTGTTCCTCTCTCCTTTTTGTCACAGGAAAGAACTTTGGTGCAGGGCTGCTTTTAAAAGCGTCAGCCATGGACATGGTTGAGCTAGCCTCTGACGCCATCGTTCTTATGCTGTCGAAATAATCAAAAAACAAAAGGAGGGACCGAACAGTGTTGATTGGAGTTTAAAGCTGTTGTTAATTAAGCTTGTAAGCTGATTTAACTGTTGTTAACCCTTTCCACAGAGAGCCGCTAGTTAATTAATGTTATTTAAAGCTAATTAACTATGGGCTCTTATTGCCTGTGTGAGTTTACTTAACAGTTGTCAGGCTTGTTAACTGTAAGAATAGTTTAGCTTGTTCTTGTTTTTATTAAGAAGCTTGTTATGAGTACAATCAGTTGAATGGCTTGTTCACTGAGCTTTTCGACTAATGAGTGATGGATGGTAAGACAAAAAGAGTAAATAAAAAGAAAAAGTAACTAAATAGCGTAGATTATAAATGAGAGATGGGTAAAACTAGTATAATAAAAAAAAGCCTATATATGTTGAATAAGTAAGAAGAGATATTATCCTATTAATAAAGCAAGGAAGAAGGGAAATTTGACAAAAGAAAAATGAAATTAACAAAAAAGAAAAAAAGGTAAATAGTAATGAACAGAAAAAAAAGGAGAGAAAAATAAAAGAAAATAAAGGCTTATACCTTGTGAGGGTATAAAAATAAAAACAACCTTAAATTACTTAGGACTGGAAGATCTTTGCAGTATCTAGTAGTCTTTCTGGATTTGAGGAGTCTTTGGATTCTTGAGTCTTGGCTAGGCTTCTTTATCTATGATAAACTCAGCAATAGCTTTGGAGCTCTGGAGCACAGATGTTAACAGGGCGAACGCTAATTAACGTGGAGCCATGGAGGTGTATATATACAGCTCTATGCATATATGACGTCAATGGCTCTATGGGTATAACCTATCCCGGAATGTTGACGTCTCGCGGTCTAATGTTCGAGAGAAACAACACTTACGGAAACAAATATTTTACCAACAGAAACAACAGTGGCTGATAAAAAAATATTTTTGTGCAATTTTATAAAATTTAATCTTATAAAATCAACAAAAACTTCAAAGATTTCAACAGCAAATATTTCATACAAGCAGCTAGGTTAAACATAGACAAATTTGTGAAAAGTAAATGGCATTCAACTGCACATGACGGCCATTTTATTGCGTCACTGACCTCTCTAATCAATGACGTATACGTCATTGTCTCTAATAATATAAAGATGGGATCATTTTAAATATATGGAGCACTCAGCAGTCTACTCTCAAATATATTTTATTGAATAAAACACATTAATCTTGTGCAAAGGATGCCTCAGAACGTTTATCTAAATCTTTCAATTTCCATGTAGAATTGAGAATTAAGTCCACAAGGTTAGAGATCGTCAAATTGCAAAGTCACACATGACATACTATAAGTATAAAACGATATGGGTTCTTAAATGGTTTGTATAACCCTGTCAAGTGAAGTAAATTAAGCAAAACCATATCATAATTTGGTGTTTACACTACAAAAGTAATAACTGTGCCATGCCTAGTACCAAACCTATTTTTATTCAGGTCATTACATGTCAAATCACCCACCAAAAGTGTAAAAGTTAAACCCTACCCCTTTCGATTTAGCTGAAAGTTAGTGTACATGCTTATTTGGACAGGAAAAACTGATATTTCAAATTTTAGCTTGATCCAACCAACGGTTGCCAAGATATGTCAGTCTCAATTTTGAGGAATTTAGCCAAAATGGGCTTGGCCGCCATTATTCATTTGACCATTAATCAGCTACAAACAAGTCAAAATTATTATAATAAGGGTTCCAAATATGCCATTATTTTTGACATGGGTGAATTTTGAAGTATCAAAAACCATGGACTTTGACCATGACCTTGTGGAACTCGTGACCTTGAGATTAAGGTTGTTCAAAAATTAGCCCAACATATTTTCTACACAATATCAAAAGATAGGGTTGCCAGGTAACGAAACATACTCCCACAGCAGCTAAATCGTCCGGGCAGTCAACAAGGGTTGTCGCATATTTTTACTTTTTTTGGTAATGAAACATTTGTAATACACTAAAATCTGATTAAGAGTAACAACTCATTATGTAATTATCTGAAAATCATTAGAATTTGTTTGCTTTTTATACGCCCACATTGAAATGTGGTCGTATATTGTCGTCGCCCCCGTCCGTCCGTCCGTCGGTCCGGCGTCCACAATTGCTTGTGGACGCTATATACAGGCTAAAGTTAATATCCAATTGGCTTTAAATTTATACACAGTGTTTAAGCACAGGCACTTGAAGAGATTAAAATAAAACTTCTTACTATTGCTTGACTATATATATAATATCATTCAAGGTATTGCAGACGACATCTTTGTTGTGACTTTTTTATGATATATTGTCTGCTGTCATCTCGCAATACTCACTAGTTCTAACACTTCATGTCATTTTTATTGCCAACGAGACTTTATTTGATCATTATTCACATTCAGATGTAATTAAATTGGTCCTTTCACAGCGTTATTAATAACAAATCAAACTTAAAAAGCTATCACTAGTCGATATTCAACTTGGCGAGCCCGGAAGTAACGCGAAATAAGGTCAAAAGAAGTCTGTATCACCCAGTCCCTTTATAAACCTATCATTACTCGATATGTGCATAGGAACTGGGTGATCAAGTCTCGCTGAACCGCGGCCTCGCTTCGTAAGTTCTATCACGCGAGACTTGATCACCCAGTTCCTATGCACATATCGAGTAATGATAGGTTTATAAAGGGACTGGGTGATACAGACTTCTTTTGACCTTATTTCGCGTTACTTCCGGGCTCGCCAAGTTGAATATCGACTAGTGATAGCTTTTTAAGTTTGATTTGTTATTAATAACGCTGTGAAAGGACCAATTTAATTACATCTGAATGTGAATAATGATCAAATAAAGTCTCGTTGGCAATAAAAATGACATGAAGTGTTAGAACTAGTGAGTATTGCGAGATGACAGCAGACAATATATCATAAAAAAGTCACAACAAAGATGTCGTCTGCAATACCTTGAATGATATTATATATATATAGTCAAGCAGTAGTAAGAAGTTTTATTTTAATCTCTTCAAGTGCCTGTGTGTTTAAGGTCATGAGACAAAGAAGCCTATTGTTTTTCAGCGATTTCCGATAATAACTACTAGAGTTATGGCCCTTGATCACTTCAAAAAATTTTGTGGACGCTCTAGAGGCCAAAGTTAATATCGGTTTGACTTTAAATTTATAGACAGCGTTTAAGGTCATAAGACAATGACGCCTATTGATTTTCGGCGATTTCCGATAATTAGTGCCAGAGTTATGACCCTTGATCTCTTTAAAAAATCTTGTGGACGCTCTAAAGGTCAAAGTTAATATCCGATTGACTTTGAATTTATACACAGTGTTTAAGGTCATAAGACGAAGAAGCCTATTGATTTTCAGTGATTTCCCATAATTAGTGCCAGAGTTATGGTCCTTGATCACTTCAAAAAATCTTGTGGACGCTCTAGAGGTCAAAGTTAATATCCGATTGACTTTAAATTTATACACAGTGTTTAAGGTCATAAGACGAAGACGCCTATTGATTTTCAGCGATTTCCGATAATTAGTGCCAGAGTTATGGCCCTTGATCACCTCAAAAAATCTTGTGGACGCTCTAGAGGCCAAAGTTAATATCTGATTGACTTTACAGGGTTCCCGCAGTCCTTGAAAATCCTTGAATATCCTTAAATTTAAAATGTCATTTTCAAGGTCTTGAATATCCTTGAATTTCGCGGAAATAGGAAAATATCCTTGAATTTCAGTTGAGATCCTCAATTTTGTTGGTAATACTGGTAAGGTGATCTAAAAAAAAACGTTTAGATTATAATTAATGCTGGTTATACTAAACAATAACTCTGACGTATACCTGTCAATCAACTGATCTAAATAAACAGCTGTGTTTTGTCACGTAATAACAAGACAAGCCAATGACATTTACCGTTAGGCAACCAAATACTCTAACATGACTCCATTGTCCAATTAACAACATACCAGAAGCCACTACACTGACTAATCAATGCATAAGGAAAAGGGAAATAACTCTGTTTAAAAAATGGCGGCAGTTTTCCCCGGTGTACCGAAAGTCGATCTGTAATAATAAATAACAGTTTATGTCTTCAATTATAACGATAGTTGGTAATGTTTTAGTTGTTTTTAAGATGAAAAATTGTAACTTTGGGCTAAAAATGTCCTTGAAAATCCTGGAATTTGACGTATAATTATCCTTGAATATCCTTGAAAAAATGTTTGACGAAGCCGCGGGAACCCTGCTTTAGATTTATACACAGTGTTTAAGGTCATGAGACGAAGAAGCCTATTGATTTTCGGCGATTTCCGATAATCAGTGCCAGAGTTATGGCCCTTGATCTCTTTAAAAAATCATGTGGACGCTCTAAAGGTCAAAGTTAATATCCGATTGACTTTAAATTTATACACAGTGTTTAAATTCATAAGACGAAGAAGCCTATTGATTTTCAGCGATTTCCGATAATTAGTGCCAGAGTTATGGCCCTTGATCACTTCAAAAAAGATGGCCGCCATTTTTACACTGAAATTGAGCGCACCGGGAAATCCTTCATAACTCCTCAACCGATTGACCTATTGATATGGAATATGGCTCAAAATCTTCACAATGACATTCTACATCTGCTGATATATGATACATGAAGTTGAATGAATCATATATTTTCTAAATCAACAGGTTATTCCGAAAAAAGCAACATTTTGGCATTTTTTTTCCAGATTTATTTTATAAGTTTACTACCATATCATGTTTAGAGTGATTTTAGCCAAATTATGTGTGTAGTCGTCTTCAGTTATTCATTTGGCATAAATATATACGCTCAGTGGCCACCTCTGTACAGGTTTTGTGGTCGCAAACTCAACAAAAGTCTTGCGTAGACTGTCAATTTTAAAATGTTGAACGGCGGCGGGACAGGGTACCAGCTTAGTGAGAGTTTAACTAGGGGACTCACAATCGGAACGATAGTTGGGAACGTGTTGTTTCTGAGGCAAAATTTATTACTGAAGACAATTTTGAGATTATATCACTTCTGTGTCGTCATTTTCGGTTGGAATCTGTCCGAAATCCAAAATGGCCGCCAAAATTTGACGAAAAATGAATTCCTTGTTGGAATGGGTGAGTATCACACAAGAAAAGACTTGTGATATATCATAGATTGGATTTTCGTAGTCATTAAGCTTAAAATTGATCTCTAAAATTAGTTCTCCCAAATCCAAGATGGCGGAAATTCAAAATGGCAGCCAAAGTTTGCCTAAAACGGTCGATGCCTCAGATAATCGTCATTTTACTGTTTGATATGCATTTTAATATGCCATTTGAAGGGTTTGTGATGTCACTGAACTTAAATACTACCTCTCAAATAATAGTTTCCAAAATCCAAGATGGCTAAAATCCAAGATGGCTACAAGACGTCCCTAAAATGAACAATTTTTCAGATAATCGTTATTTTTCTGTTTTGTATGGCTTGTAATATGTCCTTTGTCAGGTTTTCGGATCACGCTTCTGAAATATTATGTCAAGAATCAATTTGGAATATCCTACACGATTATTTAAGAACAAAACGGGACAATCGTCAATCTTTGTCTTGGATTAACTTTTTATAAAAAAATGGCCACCGTTATTTCTTGGAAATTGAGCTCGTCAGGGAAATCTTCATAGCTTCTTAACAGGTTCACCTATGGAAATGTAACATTACTCAAAATGTTCATAACACAATTCTACATCTGCTGTTGTTTAATCAATACTATCGGTTTTTCGACAAAATATTAATCTGAAAAAAGCAACATTTACGATTTTTTATTCAAGTGGTCTGTTCGTAAGTTTACTAACAAACCTTGTTCAAACCCATATAAGCCATATAAACCAGAGTGCCCCAAATCTGAGATGGCGGAAATTTAAAATGGCGGCCAAAATTTGCTAAAATGGCCAATTTTTCAGATAATAGTCATTTCACTGTTTGATATGACACATAATATCCAATTGAAAGGGTCTTCAGTCTTATTTAATAATCCAAAAATTCAAAATGGTGGCCAGAATTATTGATTGATTTGTTAAGATAATCGTTAATTTTCTGTTTGATATAGCTTGTAAAATCTCTATTATAAGGTTTTCAAAAATAACCTCAAAAATAAATATTGAAAATGATGCTTATGATCATGCAAAAATTGACACATTCTTTTAGAGAATATATCTGTCTTATCTGACCCTCCACCCTACCATATAATGGGGCATCTGGAATTGATTATACTGAATCTCACAGATCACAAGACATTCCATCAAAATAATGAGGCAATTAAATTTCATCTTCTATGCCTTTGCACCGTTTTAGCGGAGTGAGAATCTCACAGATCACAAGACATTCCATCAAAATAATGAGGCAATTAAATTTCATCTCCTATATGCCTTTGCACCTTTTTAGCGGAGTGGGAATCATATATGATATATTCAGTTGTTAAGAACTTAAATTCTCCTATTGGTCCAGAAATGGTAATAGGTACAAGCCTGTTATTGAAATGATTGATATGCTGAATTTGAACAAAGACTGTTCAATTATTGCAACCTGTAGAAACAGGTATGGTAGACACAAATCTCCAACAATTGGCGTGGCTCTGCCCCTGGGTGGTACACATGGGCCAATATAAAAAGGTACAAACCTATTATGGATCATGCCCAATTGGATCCAAATCTGTTAATAATTGCAACCTGTAGATTATTTACAGACAAAATATTTACAAAAGGGGGGTATAGTGGGGATGGATCATGCACCAAATCAATAGTTGCCGACCTTGGGGTATAATGAAAAGGCATAAAAAGTTCCAAATTAATCCATTCAAAATTGTGGCCTTCAGGCGTTATACACAAAAACTGGGAGTGACTCCTAGCCTGGGTTCGGGACATGCGCCAAATTAAATAATTGCCACCCTTAGGCTATAAGGAATACATATGCCAAGTTTCGAGATGATACAATCAGAATTGCGGCCTGTATTATAGACCCCAAATTTGGGCTTGGCTCTGCCCCAGAAACAACAGTTGTCCTTAAAATATACGGAATACATTTGCCAAGTTCCAAGACGATCCATTAAGAATTGTGGCTTTAGGGTATAAAGCATAGGTTTGCAAAGTTTCCAAAGGATCTGTTAAGAATTGCTCCCTGTAGGAGACACACAGACACACAAAAACACTAAACACACTGTTACACCCCGACGGTAGAGATACGGTTTATCGAGGTATGACATACAATCACATGCTTTTTACAGATATATCTAGGTTTGGGCTATCTCGTCAGATAGATGGTTTAAATCTTTGTGTGTCCTCGATAAGGACCATACAAAATCCACTCACACACAGAGACAGTTATGAATGTGGACGTATAAAAATGGCGATTCATTTTGGGGAAAGTCTTGCTGCCATCTTGTATTTTATTTGGATTTTGGAAACTCTTATATGAGAGGTTGTATTAAAGTTCACTGACACCACAAACCCTTCAAATGGTATATTACAATGCATATCAAACAGTAAAATGACGATAATCTGAAGCATCGACCATTTTAGGCATATTTTGGCTGCCATTTTGAATTTCTGCCATCTTGGATTTGGGCGAACGAATTTTAGAGATCAATCTTGACGTAATATTTCAGAAGCATGATCCTGAAAACCTGACAAAGGACATATTACAAGCCATACAAAACAGGAAAATAACGATTTTCTGAAAAATTGTTCATTTTAGGGAAAGTCTTGCCGCCATCTTGGATTTTAGCCATCTTGGATTTGGAAACTCTTATTTGAGAGGTATTTAAGTTCAGTGAAATCACAAACCCTTCAAATGGCATATTACAATGGATATCAAACAGTAAAATGGCGATTATCTGAAGCATCGACCGTTTTAGACAAATTCTGACTGCCATTTTGAATTTCCGCCATCTTGGATTTGGGAGAACTAATTTGAGAAATCAATCTTAAGTTTAATGACTACGAAAATCCAATCTATGATATATCACAAGCCTTTTCTTGTGTGATACTCACCTATTCCAATAAGAAATTCATTTTTCGTCAAATTTTGGCGGCCATTTTGGATTTCGGACAGATTCCAACCGAAAATGACGTCACAGAAGTGATATAATCTCAAAATTGTCTTCAGTAATAAATTTTGCCTCAGAAACAACACGTCCCCAACTATCGTTCCGATTGTGAGTCCCCTAGTTAAACTCTCACTAAGCTGGTACCCTGTCCCGCCGCCGTTCAACATTTTAAAATTGACAGTCTACGCAAGACTTTTGTTGAGTTTGCGACCACAAAACCTGTACAGAGGTGGCCACTGAGCGTATATATTTATACCAAATGAATAACTGAAGAAGACTACACACATAATTTGGCTAAAATCACTCTAAACATGATATGGTAGTAAACTTATAAAATAAATCTGGAAAAAAAAATGCCAAAATGTTGCTTTTTTCGGAATAACCTGTTGATTTAGAAAATATATGATTCATTCAACTTCATGTATCATATATCAGCAGATGTAGAATGTCATTGTGAAGATTTTGAGCCATATTCCATATCAATAGGTCAATCGGTTGAGGAGTTATGAAGGTTTTCCTGGTGCGCCCAATTTCAGTGTAAAAATGGCGGCCATTTTTAAAGATGGCCGCCAAAATGGCATTTCGCAAAGTGACCCGGATGTCCATCAACTAAATTTGAATACTTCAGGCACCAGGCTAACTGAAAATCATGGTTGAATTTATTCATCAATTTGGTAATGATACTCCAAAATCGGCGGTCTGTCACATGGACTAACAAGCGTTGGGCCTGTTTGGCATGTAACATAACTCTCCATGTGGGAAGCAGATGAATACCGATCTATTCGCTATGTTTAAAAATATATTGGAGACAAAGTCACTAAATTTCAGAAAGCAGTGCCTAGTAGTTATCACAAAACACTATAAAACAAGTGCATGGGGTCCACGGAGACCCCACGTGCACCGACAAGGGTTAAACACTGTGTATAAATTTAAAGTCAATCGGATATTAACTTTGGCTTTTAGAGCATCCACAAGATTTTGTGAAGTGATCAAGGGCCATAACTCTGGCACTAATTATCGGAAATTGCTAAAAAAAACAATAGGCTTCTTCGTCTCATGACCTTAAACACTGTGTATAAATTTAAAGTCAATCGGATATTAACTTTGGCCTCTAGAACGTCCACAAGATTTTTTGAGGTGATCAAGGGCCATAACTCTGGTAGTTATTATCGGAAATCGCTGAAAAACAATAGGCTTCTTCGTCTCATGACCTTAAACACTGTGTATAAATTTAAAGTCAATCAGATATTATCTTTAGCCTCTAGAGCGTCCACAAGCAATTGTGGACGCCAGACGGGGGCGACGACAATATACGACCATATTTCAATGTGGGCGTATAAAAAATGGAGGTATAATTTTTTTTTATAAGCCTGTAAAATCATGTCAAATGTCCACACATGAGGCTGAAAATCGGTGTTTTTGCACTTAAATCAGGGTTTTGTTCTTTGAGACATATAGTAACCTGCTGCAGAATTCCTAAAGATAGCTAATCATGTTTAAAACAGCAAACGATCCTCTTTTTAATTAGTCTGAACATATATTACATGTAATTAAAATCACAGGTGCATGCGGACAGGGATGTAACAATGTTGTAAAACATTGTGACCAAAATTAACTGTTGGGAAAAGGAACAATTGTCATACAAATGCGTTTAATTTAGTGTCAATTGGACACAACTTGATCATTTTTCATTGGCAACCCTTTTCGTAATTCCGATTCATTCAGACTACTTGACAGAATTGATTCCCTTATTACCGCTTCTGTCATTTCTACTCAACATGTTGATGAATTGTAAAAAATTTCCTGAGTGATTTGTAGCAAATAAACTGATTTAGAATTTTTGTTAAAATATGAAATATGTGTTTTTATCGAAAAGAATATATATCGAATGGAACCGAGTGGTTGATTTTTAAGGCAGGACAATTTTATTCACGATTTTGAATTAAATAGCCACAGGGGTACTTCATAGAGATAAAAATGTCAAACGTATCGAGCAATTAAACTGTACACGAAGTGTCATCCAAAAGTGTTTTATAAAGAAAAATGCTAAAACTGACGAGAAAAATGAAAATGTACCCTAGTTAGGGGGACCCTAAAGGCAGACAAAAAGGCCCCACGCTTGACAAAAAGGCCCCTATGGCCAAGGGAAAGGGCCCTCGTGTCCGAGTCAATCGTTTCTATACACTGTTACTGTCGAATCCATTACTGAGTGAGAATGCAGTCATTGTATTGGCATAAAAATAATCAATCAAGATGAACCTAAGTTATCTTGTCCCAAAGTATCAACCAATCAAATTGCTTATCTCTGCCTTCCCTAAGAAGAAAATGCTCATCTTCGAACTCCATCAAGGCATTGACCTAATAAGCATACACACCAATTTTGAACATTTTAACTCAATTATTGTGTTCCAAAGTCTCGGCAAATCAAATTGCTTATTGCTCTGCTTACCCTGAGTAGAAAATGCTCATTATCGATTTTAGTCAAGGTATTACTGTAATGAAACTATACACCAAGTTTCATCACTCTCACTTAATTAGAACTAAAGTTATCGTGTCCCAAAGCATCAACCAATCAAATTGCTTATCTCTGCTTACCCAAAGCGGAAAATGCTCATCTTCGAACTCCATCAAGGCATTGACCTAATAAGCATATACACCAAGTTTGAACATTTTAACTCAATTAGAAGTAGAGTTATTGTGTTCCAAAGTCTCGACCAATCAAATTGCGTATCGCTCTGCTTACCCAGAGCAGAAAATGCTCATTATTGAACTTAGTCAAGGTATTACTGTAATGAAACTATACACCAAGTTTCATCACTCTCGCTTAATTAGAAGTCTCGGCAAATCAAATTGCTTATTGCTCTGCTTACCCTGAGCAGAAAATGCTCATTATCGATCTTAGTCAAGGTATTACTGTAATGAAACTATACACCAAGTTTCATCACTCTCACTTAATTAGAACTAAAGTTATCGTGTCCCAAAGCATCAACCAATCAAATTGCTTATCTCTGCTTACCCAAAGCGGAAAATGCTCATCTTCGAACTCCATCAAGGCATTGACCTAATAAGCATATACACCAAGTTTGAACATTTTAACTCAATTAGAAGGAGAGTTACATGTATTGTGTTCCAAAGTCTCGACCAATCAAATTGCGTATCGCTCTGCTTACCCAGCGCAGAAAATGCTCATTATTGAACTTAGTCAAGGTATTACTGTAATGAAACTATACACCAAGTTTCATCACTCTCGCTTAATTAGAACTAAAGTTATCGTGTCCCAAAGCATCAACCAATCAAATTGCTTATCTCAGCTTACCCTAAGCGGAAAATGCTCATCTTTGATCTCCATCAAGGCATTGACCTAATAAGCATATACACCAAGTTTGAACATTTTAACTCAATTAGAAGGAGAGTTATTGTGTTCCAAAGTCTCGACCAATCAAATTGCGTATCGCTCTGCTTACCCAGAGCAGAAAATGCTCATTATTGAACTTAGTTAAGGTATTACTGTAATGAAACTATACACCAAGTTTCATCACTCTCACTTAATTAGAACTAAAGTTATTGTGTCCCAAAGCATCAACCAATGAAATTGCTTATCTCTGCTTATCCTAAGCGGAAAATGCTCATCTTCGAACTCCATCAAGGCATTGACCTAATAAACACATACACCAAGTTTGAACATTCTAGCTCGATTAGGAAGAGAGTTATTGTGTCCCAAAAAGTGTGACGGACAGACAGACGGACAGACAGACAGACGGACGAACCCATTTTAATAGTCCCCCAACTTTCTTCGAAAGGCGGGGGACAAAAATTTTGAAAAAATCACATTGACTATTGACATAGGTAAGGAGGGGCGTTCATGTCCACATGTACCCGTGATCCCACCAAGGTTAAACCCATATTAAAAGTCAACATGACAAGGAAGAGAACTCTGTGATCTCTGACCTATAAACTTTTAACTTTTTAAAACAATCTATCAGCAGTAATGTACCATGTACAATATACTTGTGAGTGTGACCCAATAAAAATAACACTGTTCATTAAAATTGCCTGTTTAATCCTTTAGATAAATAAACAATGAAAATGCTAAATGATATAATTTGCATGGATTTACAAACTAAAAGATGGACTAGGTCAGAACTCAAAGCAGTAGCACATATTACTATCAAATAATGTACAAACATTAATAATAACATGTAATAAAAAAAAATACACATGGAAGGTATCAGTCTCACAAATTATGATACATAACAGATGGACATGTCCTTTCATCTTTTCATAGTAATTATAAGTTCATTATTCCTCTCTTCACAAGCATCAACACAACAGATTTGGATATTAAAATATGTACTGACAAAGCCTATATTATCTGGGCCCTTAATATACAACTATATACATGTATTATATTTCACTTAGAAAATGCAGAAAATATAAAAAGATGGATTGCACACAATGTATTTAAGCTGCATCATTGTAATAGTAAAAGCATTTCTCAATATTCTCATTAAATAATAACTTGTAAATTTATTCATGTTATTAGAATAATTATATTTTAATAATTAATATGCTTAGTGACAGTCGATCAAGCTGATAAAGTTAATATAAATCTAACTTTTTCTTTATGTCGTTGCGCTTCCATTCAGCCAATTTGTAGAATTTATCTCGCGGCATCTTAAATAAATTATCAAAATCTTCATCATTCAAATGAATCTGAAATAAAAATAAAAGTCAGATAAGACTAATTATTTGCATATAGGACACCCCTATGCGGTGTAGTCCAATAAACCTTACATTAGATAAATATTTATTCTGTAATAGAGCCATGCGTAGCAAATAGAACCGGGCATCCCAATTATGCTACCTGCTTATAGTTGGGTGCCCCGAGCTAAAAAATACAAGTCCGCTTTTGTGTACTAGCGACGGACATGGTTATTTTGGATTTTCAATTATTGATTTCTTTTCCGTTAAGAATTAACCACCACTACTATTCGGGACTAATCTTTTAAATCTTAATTTGCTATTCTTTTCCGATAAGAATTAACCACCACTTCCATTCGGGACTATTCTTTTAAATCGTAAATTGCTATCTAACAAAATCTGCTCCATGATTCGATTGAATTTCAGATCTCCGAGCATGCGCAATGCAGCTCAGTTTTGGATCGGCCATTCCCTTGTACTTGTATTATATGTGTGTGTGCAGTCCAATTTAAATTTCATTAAGTTTTTGAAGATATATTGGACCGATCTATTTCTATTTTCTATATACCAATAGACACACAGGTCTATTTATATTGGTATTTATATGTGAACATGCTTTTGTAAATTTATGTTTTATGTCCCATTTAAGAAATAATATTTGCAAGTACGCTTATTGAAGGAATGTTTTATGGAATAATTAGGGTATTAAAGAGGAAGACCAACGATTTTCAACAAGGTTTCCATAGATCTTAAATATATATTCAGAAATAATCCCCTCTGTAACACAAGTAAAAAAGTTTTTGTAAAAGAGAAATTAATTTTTATTAAAACCGGAAGTGACATAGTTGGTTCAACACGCTCACTGGGGCCTATAGAAAGCATACAGATTTGGTACTAAACGGCTTTGTGTACTAAACGTTAAAAAAACATAAATTCGTGTTTATAATATCCTAACAAACAGTCCATTTCATAAGATTTTTGGCCCAAGGACGGGACATGAATACAATACATCAGTAGACTTATGCCAAATCTATATGCTTTCTATAGAGCCCAGTGAGCGTGCTGAACCAACTATGTCACTTCCGGTTTTAATAAAAATCAATTTCTCGTTTACAAAACTTTTTTACATTTGTTACAGAGGGGATTCTTTCTGAATATATATTTCAGATTTATGGAAACCTTGTTGAAAATTGTTGGTCTTCCCCTTTAAAAATATTGACAGACTATTTTAATCAATCTGAATGAAAAATATGCAATAGCTGATCAAGTTATGTACAGATTTGAGATGTACATTGACATTTTGAAGTTGGGTTTGAATAAGTGAATACAAACTAGAAGATACATAATTAAGAATAAATTGAAATTCGGGATCACGTTCCTTCTTGCATGATAACATTTACACAAGAATAAATATGCTGATTATATTAATATATATTTCCTATAATTTTATAGGTACTGAAAGCGATCGATAACATTAACAAAAACACATATCATCGTGACCGGAATGTCGGTCTGCTGGGACGTCTGGATTGACAAATAAATTAGAAACAAAGAATAAAGAAATTGTATTTTTATATGCCCACATTTTCATGTGCCCGTATATTGTATATTGTCGTCGCCCCTGTTCATCCGTCCACAATTGTTTGTGAACAGTCTACAGGTCACAATTTTTATCCGATTTCAATGAAACTTACCATGCAACGGTGATATATTCAAACGTTTTTTTAAATCGGATAATAATTTTGACCTCCAGAGGGACCACAAGCTAAAAAGGGCGATTTTTCGGACAATCAGGGGCCATAATTCAGGAAGTTACGATCCGATTGGCGCAAATATCGAAAGGAACCAAGATCTTTGGGTTATAAACATGCATTTCAAGTTTCATCCAAATCGGTTCAAAATTGTGACCTCTACACTGTTCACAACCTTGATATAACATATTTTCACACTATTCGCGTACAAATGGCGGCCATTTTGTCCGTCAATTTTGGTCCGATTTTGACGAAATTCGAACTCAACTTTCATAACCATGGAACGGTGATATAATCAAACGGTTTTTTAAATCGGATAACAATTTTGACCTCCAGAGGGACCACAAGCTAAAAAGGGCGATTTTTCGGACAATCAGGGGCCATAATTCAGGAAGTTACGATCCAATTGGCGCAAATATCGAAAGGAACCAAGATCTTTGGTTTATAAACATGCATTTCAAGTTTCATCCAAATCGGTTCAAAATTGTGACCTTTACACTGTTCACAAGCTAAACAAGCCAACAGTGAGGCTGATGTCCCCCGCCGAAATCCCAAAATAAATCGATGACACATATTAATTAATCGCACATTTATTTTTTTCAAACGTATCGACCAATCAAACTGAACACGAAGTGTCATCCAAAAATTGCTTATCTCTGCCTACCGTAAGAAGAAAATGCTCATCTTCGAACTCCATCAAGGCATTGACCTAATAAGCATACACACCAATTTTGAACATTTTAACTCAATTCGAAGGAGAGTTATTGTGTTCCAAAGTCTCGGCAAATCAAATTGCTTATCGCTCTGCTTACCCTGAGCAGAAAATGATAATTATTGATCTTAGTCAAGGTATTACTGTGATGAAACTATACACCAAGTTTCATCACTCTCACTTAATTAGAACTAAAGTTATTGTGTCTCAAAGCATCAACCAATCAAATTGCTTATCTCTGCCTACCCTAAGCGGAAAATGCTCATCTTCGAACTCCATCAAGGCATTGACCTAATAAGCATATACACCAAGTTTGAACATTTTAACTCAATTAGAAGGAGAGTTATTGTGTTCCAAAGTCTCGACCAATCAAATTGCGTATCGCTCTGCTTACCCTGAGCAGAAAATGCTCATTATCGAACTTAGTCAAGGTATTACTATAATGAAACTATACACCAAGTTTCATCACTCTCACTTAATTAGAACTAAAGTTATCGTGTCCCAAAGCATCAACCAATCAAATTGCTTATCTCTGCTTACCCTAAGCGGAAAATGCTCATCTTCGAACGCCATCAAGGCATTGACCTAATAAGCATATACACCAAGTTTGAACATATTAACTCAATTAGAAGGAGAGTTATTGTGTTCCAAATTCTCGACCAATCAAATTGTGTATAGCTCTGCTTACCCTGAGCAGAAAATGCTCATTATCGAACTTAGTCAAGGTATTACTATAATGAAACTATACACCAAGTTTCATCAATCTCACTTAATTAGAACTAAAGTTATCGTGTCCCAAAGCATCAACCAATCAAATTGCTTATCTCTGCTTACCCTAAGCGGAAAATGCTCATCTTCGAACGCCATCAAGGCATTGACCTAATAAGCATATACACCAAGTTTGAACATATTAACTCAATTAGAAGGATAGTTATTGTGTTCCAAATTCTCGACCAATCAAATTGCGTATAGCTCTGCTTACCCTGAGCAGAAAATGCTCATTATCGAACTTAGTCAAGGTATTACTATAATGAAACTATACACCAAGTTTCATCAATCTCACTTAATTAGAACTAAAGTTATCGTGTCCCAAAGCATCAACCAATCAAATTGCTTATCTCTGCTTACCCAAAGCGGAACATGCTCATCTTCGAACTCCATCAAGGCATTGACCTAAAAAACACATACACCAAGTTTGAACATTCTAGCTCAATTAGGAAGAGAGTTATTGTGTCCCAAAAAGTGTGACGGACAGACAGACGGACAGACCGACGGACAGACAGACAGACGGACGAACCCATTTTAATAGTCCCCCAACTTTCTTCGAAAGGCGGGGGACAAAAACGTGATTTTTCGTTCAATCAGGGGCCATAACCCATGAAGTTACGGTCCGATAAATGCCAATATCGAAAGGAACCGAGATCTTAGGGTGATAAACCTATATTTTAAGTTTCATTGAAATCGGATAAAAATTGTGACCTGTAGACTGTTCACAAACAATTGTGGACGGACGGACGGACGAACAGGGGCGACGCCAATATACGTCCACATGAAAATGTGGGCGTATAAAAAAGGTATATCAAGGTTGTGGACCCTGTAGAGGTCACAATTTTAATTCGATTTTGATGAAACTTGAAATTCATGGTTATGACCCAAAGATCTTGGTTCCTTTCGATATTTCCGCATATCAGATCGTAACTTCCTGAATTATGGCCCCTGATTATACGCAAAATCGCTTTTTTTTTTAGCTTGTGGCCCCTCTGGAGGTCACAATTATTATCCGATTGAAAAAAAACGGTTGATTATATTACCGTTACACCGTAAGGAAGGTTGAGTTTGAATTTCGGGAAAATCGGACCAAAATTACCATACAAAATGGCCGCCGTTTGTACGCGAATACTGTTAAAAAATTGTATATCATGGTTGTGGACCCTGTAGAGGTCACAATTTTAATTCAATTTTGATGAAATTTGAAATGCATGGTTATAACCCAAAGATCTTGGTTCCTTTCGTTATTTGCGCATATCGGATCGTAACTTCCTGAATTATGGCCCCTGATTGTCCGAAAAATCGCCTATGGTGCCTCTGGAGGTCACAATTATTATCCGATTGAAAAAAAACGTTGATTATATTACCGTTATACCGTAATTTCGGGAAAATCTGACCAAAATTGCTATACAAAATGGCCGTCGTTTGTACGCGAATACTGTTAAAAAATTGAATATCATGGTTGTGGACCCTGTAGAGGTCACAATTTTAATTCAATTTTGATGAAATTTGAAATGCATGGTTATAACCCAAAGATCTTGGTTCCTTTCGTTATTTGCGCATATCGGATCGTAACATCCTGAATTATGGCCCCTGATTGTCCGAAAAATCGCCTATGGTGCCTCTGGAGGTCACAATTATTATCCGATTGAAAAAAAACGTTGATTATATTACCGTTATACCGTAATTTCGGGAAAATCTGACCAAAATTGCTATACAAAATGGCCGTCGTTTGTACGCGAATACTGTTAAAAAATTGAATATCATGGTTGTGGACCCTGTAGAGGTCACAATTTTAATTTGATTTTGATGAAACTTGAAATGCATGGTTATAACCCAAAGATCTTGGTTCCTTTCGTTATTTGCGCATATTGGATCGTAACTTCCTGAATTATGGCCCCTGATTGTCCGAAAAATCGCCTATGGTCCCTCTGGAGGTCACAATTATAATCCGATTTAAAAAAAAACGTTTGACTCTATCACCGTTACACCCTACGGAAGGTTGAGTTCGAATTTCAAGAAAATCAGAAAAAAAGGCCGCCGTTTGTACGCGAACAGTGTAAAAATATGGTATATCAAAGTTGTGGACCCTGTAGAGGTCACAATTTTAATTCGATTTTGATGAAACCTGAAATGCTTGTTTATAACCTAAAGATCTTTATTCTTTTCGATATTTGCGCATATCAAATTGTAACTTAATGAATTATGGCCTTTGATTGTAGGAAAAATCACTTTCGGTATTGCTTGTTCTCTGTCTATCTCTCGAACAATTATTATCTGATTTAAAAAAAACCTCTGATTATATTACTGTTGCAGCGTAAGGGAGGTTGAGTTTGATTTAAAAAAACCTTTGATTATATCACCGTTCCATGGTTATGAAGGTTGAGTTCGAATTTCGTGAATATCGGACCAAAATTGACGGACAAAATGGCGCGGTTTGTATGCGAATAGTGTGAAAATATGTTATATCAAGGTTGTGGACCTTATAGAGGTCACAATTATTTTGAACCGATTTTGATGAAACTTGACATGTATGTTTATAACCCAAAGATCTTGGTTCCTTTCGATATTAGTCTCTATCATCCATACAAATATTCTACGAATATTAGTCTGGATGGGTCCTCAAAATTTGACGGACAATAGGTCATTGTCTGGATTATCCAGTCTTTTAAGTTACCACGTACTGAATCTACCAAAACAGCTCGCTTGTCAACGATGACACCCTTTAAAATTTTGTTGTGTAAAGGTTTCAATTGAAATGGTAATTTTCTCTCGTCATGAATCAGACGTATGGCTTCTCACAATCTTCTTAATTCTTCATCGCGATACATGCTTATTCCTCGTCTCTATTTTGTTTCTAATAATAGATGTGCCAAGTGAATTGTGGGATATATTTCAACCACGCTTTATAGAATCTAGCAAAATTGGCCCGGCTTCATAAGATCTAGCACTTACCGATACTTTCATTGGATACTTTAGCCAAACGGTTCCATTGCCAAAAGGTTCCATTGCCCATGCGTAACCAAATGTTTGGTTTTTTGTGTGGTAGATTATGCAGTAATTTTCGTCAAAAATTGAGAACCGACCCAGACCCTCCGTGCGTTGAAGACTAGGGGGTTCTGGGTGACAGAGACTATTTCGATATTTGCGCCCATCGGATTATAACTTCCTGAATTATGTCCCCTGATTGTCCGAAAAATCGCTTTTGTTACCTTTTGGTCCCTCTGGAGGTCAAAATTATTATCCGATTTAAAAAAAAACGTTTGATTATATCACCGTTACATGGTAATGAAGGTTGAGTTCGAATTTTGTGAAAATCGGACTAGAATTGACAGACAAAATGGCTGCGGTTTGTACACGAATAGTGTGAAAATATGTTATATCAAGGTTGTGGACCCAATAGAGGTCACAATTTTGAACCGATTTTGATGAAACTTGACATGTATGTTTATAACCCAAAGATCTTGGTTCCTTTCGATATTTGCGCCCATCGGATCATAACTTCCTGAATTATGTCCCCTGATTGTCCGAAAAATCGCTTTTGTTAGCTTGTGGTCCCTCTGGAGGTCAAAATTATAATCCGATTTAAAAAAAACGTTTGATTATATCACCGTTTCATGGTAATGAAGAGAGAGTTTGAATTTCGTGAAACTCGGACTAGAATTGACAGACAAAATGGCTGCCGTTTGTATACGAATAGTGTGAAAATATGTTATATCAAGGTTGTGGACCCTATAGTAGAGGTCACAATTTTGAACCGATTTTGATGAAACTTGACAAGTATGTTTATAACCCAAAGATCTTGGTTCCTTTCGATATTTGCGCCCATCGGATCATAACTTCCTGAATTATGTCCCCTGATTGTCCGAAAAATCGCTTTTGTTAGCTTGTGGTCCCTCTGGAGGTCAAAATTATTATCCGATTTAAAAAAACGTTTGATTATATCACCGTTTCATGGTAATGAAGAGAGATCTAGAATTTAGTGAAGATCGGACCAGAGGTGACGGATAAAATGGTTGCCGTCTGTACGCGAATTGTGTGAAAATATGTTATATCAAGGTTGTGGACCCTATAGAGGTCACAATTTTGAACTGATTTTGATGAAACTTGAAATACATGTTTATAACCTAATGATCTTGGTTCCATTGCATATTTGCCCATATCGGATCGAAACTTCCTGATTTAAAACATACCTACGAAACCAGAGCTGTGCTTTCAGTGCCTCTTTCATTTCCCTATCTGTAAGTTGTAAAAGCCCATTTTCCATCATACTATGCGCAGTGTTGCGATTGATTAGAGGTAATCCAACTACACACTGCTATTATGAGTGGTTATTGTTGTTTTAAATTTTGATTTGTCAGTAGTCCGTCTACCAACCAATCACTAGCTGCCAATATTGGACCAAATATGTTTACATAACGTTACGTCATGACTCACGATTTTATTATGCCTAATTAACCCGTGCATAGCAGAATACTGTGGTAAAACTAATTGTGTGACAAACGAGGCTATAAAGTTGAATGAAATGTAAACAATACTGTTTGAAAACGAACATACTTTCATCATTTTGAATACCTTAAATCACTGTCCAAAGTTTTAGGGAAGACCCAGATTAAACGAAGCACTGTCATGTTGCTGTACTAATGTGATAGCTTTCATTGCTTTAGGAATATGATTTTCCATACCCTCTTTACTTTTCCAAAGACCCATCCTGACAATTTCTGTTGTTAGGCGCTCTTTTTTCCTAATCTCACATGTCCCCTTTTGTAACAATTGATTCATTCTTTTTTGACAAAAGAAGCGCTAGATTTTTTTCTTTAGATTTCTTCCCGTCTTTGCCTAAATTTAGAAAGTTGATTTTTAGTTATTGTTTGAGCATCCATTAAAGGACAATATTGGTGTCAGTCATTATCGCATATATGATCAAACTGGTTAAACACTTTCCACAAATAATTTAAACACGGAGATCATTGCTACGATAGATTCATGAATCGGAAATGACGAACGCCAAAGGAAATCATGTGTAATCCCACTATATAACTGACTGAAGTGACAAGTAATAACAGATACATGGGCGAATTTCTGCAAACTAATAATTCCTTGGAAGACCAAAAGTTGTTGTGTGAGACTGTGAGAGATATTTGACAATTCATAAAGATAGGCTGGCACTGCCAGGCAGGATACGCCCACATTTTTGAGAGATGGATAGAGAACAAGCAATACCGAAAGTGATTTTTCCTACATCATTAAGTCCTGTATTTCTTACTGTATTGTGAGCAGCCATTTTGTTGGTCAGTTCCAGTCTGATATTCATGAAATTCGAAGCCAATAATGATTATGGTGTGACGGTACACAACCTAGAAATGTTACTTTTCGTCAAAATCGGATAAGAATTGTGACCTGTAGAGAGTCCACAACCATGATATACCATATTTTTACACTATTCGCGTACAAACGGCGACCATTTCTTCCGGCAATTTTGGTACGAATTTCACGAAATTCGAACTCAACCTTCCTTACGGTGCAACAGTAATATAATCAGAGTTTTTTTTTAAAATCAGATAATAATTGTTCGAGAGAAAGACAGAGAACAAGCAATACCGAAAGTGATTTTTCCTACAATCAAAGGCCATAATTCATTAAGTTACAATTTGATATGCGCAAATAACGAAAGGAACCAAGATCTTTGGGTTATAACCATGCATTTCAAGTTTCATCAAAATCGAATTAAAATTGTAACCTCTACAGGGTCCACAACCATGATATACAGTATTCGCGTACAAACGGCGGCCATTTTGTCTGTCAATTTTGGTCCGATTTTTCCGAAATTCGAACTCAACCTTCCTTACGGTGTAACGGTAATACTATCAACCGTTTTATTAAATAGGATAATAATTGTGACCACCAGAGGGACCACAAGCTAAAATATAGCAATTTTGCGTATAATCAGGGGACATAATTCAGGAAGTTACGTTCCGATATGCGCAAATATCGAAAGGAACCAAGATCTTTGGGTTATTACCATGAATTTCAAGTTTCATCAAAATCGAATTAAAAATGTGACAACCTTGATATACCATTTTTTAACAGTATTCGCGTACAAACGGCGGCCATTTTGTATGGCAATTTTCGTACGATTTTCCCGAAATTCGAACTCAACCATCCTTAGGGTGTAACGGTGATATAATCAAACGGTTTTTTAAATCGGATAATAATTGCGACCTCCAGAGGGACCACAAGCTAAAAAGGGTGATTTTTCGGAAAATCAGGGGCCATAATTCAGGAAATTACATTCCGATAGGCGCAAATATCGAAAGGAACCAAGATCTTTGGGTTATAAACATGCATGTCAAGTTTCATCAAAATCGGTTCAAAATTGTAACCCCTATAGGGTCCACAAGCTAAAAACGTGATTTTTCGTACAATCAAGGGCCATAATCCATGAAATTTTCATCCGATACATGCCAATATCGAAAGCAGCCGAGATCTTTTGGGGATAAACCTATATTTCAAGTTTCGTCAAAATCGGATAAGAATTGTGACTTGTAGAGAGTCCACAAACAAATTGTGGACGGACGTCCGGACGGACAGGGGCGACGACAATATACGTCCACATAAAAATGTGGGCGTATAAAAAGAATTGACTGCCACTAGATAAGAGAACACGAAAGAAAAACAGAAAAAAGTCTGCGCATTACCATGTTTTTATACGCCCACATTTTCATGTGGACGTATTATGTCGTCGCCCCTGTCCGTCCGTCCGTCCACAATACGCGAATAGTGTGAAAATATGTTATTTCAAGGTTGTGGACCCTATAGACATGTATGTTTATAAGCTAAAGATCTTGGTTCCTTTCTATATTTGCGGCCATCGGATCGTAACTTCCTGAATTATGGCCCCTGATTGTCCGAAAAATCGCCCTTTTTAGCTTGTGGTCGCTCTGGAGGTCAAAATTATCATCTGATTTAAAAAAAACGTTTGATTATATCACCGTTACATGGTAATGAAGGTTGAGTTCAAATTTTGTGAAAATCGGATCCAAATGGACAGACAAAATGGCCCCTGTTTGTACGCGATCAGTGTGAAAATATGTTATATCAAGGTTGTGGACCCTATATATAGGTCACAATTTTGAACTGATTTTGATGAAACTTGACACGCATGTTTATAACCCGAAGATCTTGGTTCCTTTCGATATTTGCACCCATTGGTTCGTAACTTCCTGAATTATGGCCCCTGATTGTACGAAAAATCACCCTTTTTAGCTTGTGGTCCCACTGGAGGCCAAAATTATTATCTGATTTAAAAAAACGTTTGATTATATCACCGTTACATGGTAATGCAGATTGAGTTCAAATTTGTACACGAATAGCGTGAAAATATGTTATATCAAGGTTGTGGACCCTATAGAGGTCACAATTTTGAACTGATTTTGATGA
The DNA here is from genome assembly GCA_948474765.1 of Patella depressa. Classification (NCBI taxonomy): domain Eukaryota; kingdom Metazoa; phylum Mollusca; class Gastropoda; family Patellidae; genus Patella; species Patella depressa. The sequence goes on along the minus strand of OX419717.1, from coordinate 33,053,786 downwards.
AACTTGACATGTATGTTTATAACCCAAAGATCTTGGTTCCTTTCGATATTAGTCTCTATCATCCATACAAATATTCTACGAATATTAGTCTGGATGGGTCCTCAAAACACTGTGTATAAAATTAAAGTCAATCGGATATTAACTTTGGCCTCTAGAGCGTCCACAAGATTTTTTGAGGTGATCAAGGGCCATAACTCTGGTAGTTACTATTGGAAATTGCTGAAAAACAATAGGCTTCTTCGTCTCATGACCTTAAACACTGTGTATAAATCTAAAGTCAATCGGATATTAACTTTAGCCTCTAGAGCGTCCACAAGCAGGACCGACGGATGGACGGGGGCGACGACAATATACGACCACATTTCAATGTGGGCATATAAAAATGGTATATCAAGGTTGTGTACCCTGTAGAGGTCACAATTTTAATTTGATTTTGATGAAACTTGAAATTCATGTTTATAACCTAAAGATCTTTGTTCCTTTCGAGATTTGCGCATATCGGATCATGGTAACTTCCTGAATTATGGCCCATGATTGTACGAAAAATCGCCTTTATTAGATTGTGGTCCCTCTGGAAGTCAAAATTATAACCCGATTAAAAAAAATGTTTGATTATATCACCGTTACATGGTAATGAAGATAGAGGTCAGCTTTTGTGAAAATCAGACCAAAATTGACAGACAAAATGGCCGCCGTTTGTACACGAATAGTGTGAAAATATGTTATATCAAGGTCACAATTTTGAACCGATTTTGATGAAACTTGACATGAATGTTTATAACCCAAATCTTGGTTCCTTTCGATATTAACACCCATCGGATCGTAACTTCCTGAATTATGGCCCCTGATTGTCCGAAAAATGACCTTTTTTTTTAGCTTGTGGTCCCATTTAAAAAACAGTTTGATTATATCACCGTTACATCGTAATGAAGGTTGAGGTCGAATTTCGTGAAAATTGAACAAAATTGACAGCTGTCTTGTCAGGCCATCCATCCTTCATCACTAACAAGGGGAAACCATGCCAGAAAATCTAGATGAACTTTGTCACCCAATGCAGGGATCAAACACCCAACCTCAAGGCTGCCGAGCCAGCATCTTACCCACTTAGCAACATGATTCCCAGTCGAATTTGAAGCCTACTGAAATGCACCTTTATAACCCAAAGATCTTAATTCATTTCAATATTTGCACATATCATATTCTAACTTAATGATGTAGGAAAAATCACTTTCGGTATTGCTTGTTCTCTATCCATCTCTCGAAAATGTGGGCGTATCCTGCCTGGCAGTGCCAGCCTATCTTTAGCTTGTGGTCCCTCTGGAGGTCACAATTATTATCCGATTTAAAAAAAACGTTTGTTTATATTACCGTTAAACCGTAAAGAAGGTTGGGTTCGAATTTCGGGAAAATCGGACCAAAATTGCCATACAAAATGGCCGCCGTTTGTACGCGAATACTGTTAAAAAATGGTATATCAAGGTTGTGGACCCTGTAAAGGTCACAATTTTAATTCGATTTTGATGAAACTTGAAATTCATGGTTATAACCCAAGGATTTTGGTTCTTTTCGATATTTGCGCATATCGTAACTTCCTGAATTATGGCCCCTGGTTATACGCAAAATCCCCCTTTCTTTAGCTTGTGGTCCCTCTGGAGGTCACAATTATTATCCGATTTAAAAAAACGTTTGATTATATCACCGTTACACCGTAAGGAAGGTTGAGTTTGAATTTCGGGAAAATCGGACCAAAATTGACAGACAAAATGGCCGCCGTTTGTACGCAAATACTGTTAAAAAAATGGTTTGTACACGAATACTGTTAAAAAATGGTATATCTTGTAGACCCTTTAGAGGACATAATTTTAATTCAATTTTGATGAAACTTGAAATTCCTGGTTATAACCCAAAGATCTTGGTTCCTTTCGATATTTGCGCATATTGGATCGTAACTTCCTGAATTGTGGCCCCTGATTATACGCAAAAATCATCTTTTTTTTAGCTTGTGGTTCCTCTGGAGGTCACAATTATTATCCGATTTAAAAAAAATGTTTGATTATATTACCGTTACACCATAAAGATAGGCTGGCACTGCCAGGCAGGATACGCCCACATTTTCTAGAGATGGACAGAAAACAAGCAATACCGAAAGTGATTTTTCCTACATCTTTAAGTCCTGTATTTCATACTGTATTGGGAGCAGCCATTTAGTTGGTCAGTTCCAGTCTGATAGTAATGAAATTCGAAACCGACAATGATTATGGTGTGACGGTACACAACCTAGAAATGTGACTTTTCATCAAAATCGGATAAGAATTGTGACCTGTAGAGAGTCCACAACCATGATATACCATATTTTTACACTATTCGCGTACAAACGGCGACCATTTCGTCCGGCAATTTTGGTACGATTTTCACGAAATTAGAACTCAACCATCCTCATCAAAATCGAATTAAAATTGTGACCTATACAGGATCCACAATCATGATATATCATTTTTTTAACAGTATTCGCATACAAACGGCGACCATTTTGTCTGTCAATTTTGGTCCGATTTTCCCGAAATTCAAACTCAACCTTCCTTACAGTGTAACGGTGATATAATCAAACGTTTTTTTAAATTGGATAATAATTGTGACCTCCAGAGGGACCACAAGCTAAAGAAAGGGGGATTTTGCGTATAACCAGGGGCCATTATTCAGGAAGTTACGATCCGATATGCGCAAATATCGAAAAGAACCAAGATCTTTGGGTTATAACCATGAATTTCAAGTTTCATCAAAATCGAATTAAAATTGTGACCTTTACAACGTCCACAACCTTGATATACCATTTGTTAACAGTATTCGCGTACAAACGGCGGCCATTTTGTGTGGCAATTTTGGTCTGATTTTCCCGAAATTCAAACTCAACCTTCCTTACGGTGTAACGGTAATATAATCAACGTTTTTTTAAATCGGATAATAATTGTGACCTCCAAGCTAAAAAAAAGGCAATTTTGCGTATAATCAGGGGCCATAATTCAGGAAGTTACGATCCGATATGCGCAAATATCGAAAGGAAGCAAGATCTTTGGGTTATAACCATGAATTTCAAGTTTCATCAAAATCGAATCAAAATTGTGACCTCCACAGGGTCCACAACCTTGATATACCATTTTTTAACAGTATTCGCGTACAAACGGCGGCCATTTTGTATGGCAATTTTCGTCCGATTTTCCCGAAATTCGAACTCAACCTTCCTTAGGGTGTAACGGTGATATAATCAAACGTTTTTTTAAATCGAATAATAATTGTGACCTCCAAGCTAAAAAAAAGGCGATTTTGCGTATAATCAGGGGCCATAATTCAGGAAGTTACGATCCGATATGCGCAAATATCGAAAGGAAGCAAGATCTTTGGGTTATAACCATGAATTTGAAGTTTCATCAAAATCGAATCAAAATTGTGACCTCCACAGGGTCCACAACCTTGATATACCATTTTTTAACAGTATTCGCGTACAAACGGCGGCCATTTTGTATGGCAATTTTCGTCCGATTTTCCCGAAATTCGAACTCAACCTTCCTTAGGGTGTAACGGTGATATAATCAAACGGTTTTTTAAATCGAATAATAATTGTGACATCCAGAGGGACCACAAGCTAAAAAGGGTGATTTTTCGGACAATCAGGGGCCATAATTCAGGAAATTACATTCCGATAGCCGCAAATATCGAAAGGAACCAAGATCTTTGGGTTACAAACATGCATGTCAAGTTTCATCAAAATCAGTTCAAAATTGTGACCTCTATAGGGTCCACAAGCTAAAAACGTGATTTTTCGTACAATCAGGGGCCATAATCCATGAAGTTTTGATCCGATACATGCCAATATCGAAAGGAACCGAGATCTTATGGGGATAAACCTATATTTCAAGTTTCGTCAAAATCGGATAAGAATTGTGACCTGTAGAGAGTCCACAAACAAATTGTGGACGGACGGACGTCCGGACGGACAGGGGCGACGACATAATACGTCCACATGAAAATGTGGGCGTATAAAAATACTTTTTACAGATAAACATATACAAGACATAGGATTGAATAGAATCTTTCAAGATAGATCAGTAATAAAATCCATACCAGATACTATCCCAAAAATTTCACCTACAGTCATATATATACAAATTTTTACCTCCAATTCGTAATAAAATTTTTAACTACCATGAATTGTAGCTTGGTCTGATAAATTTCGTGCACCGTTAGAATCTTTTGGAGAATGGAGAAACACTGTTTTTGACCTCTTGTCAAAGAGAATCAAATATATAAAACTTAACCCAAGACACCCACCACCCGAAATCCTAAAAAACGCATCTGCAGCTGAATGTCTTGCTGCTCTTCAGATTTGTTCTAACACCTGTTGATAAGGCTAATAATAACATTGCCTTTATCTGTAAAATGTACTATATTAAAAATATCCTTACCGAAGTCGGACTTTGGCCTAACACCAATAATGATACTTATAAATGTATTACGGAATTATCTAAAATAGATATTTTGCATAACCAACATTCGTTTAACAGGAGTAATGATATCAGAGACAATGTGAAAATAGATGCACTACCTTATATTTATTCTATACCGAAATTTCATAAAAATCCAGTAAAATTCAGATACATGTATATAATTTCCTCCAGCATCTGCCAGAGAAAACCTCTAGCAGTGACTATAACAAAAGGACTTAAATTATGTCAGGCCCAACATGCCATTTGGTGCAAAACACTTCGAAATTATACTGGAATTAACAGTTTTTTCATAATTGATAAAAATAAACCTCTAGTAGACACTTTAGATACAATTAACAAAAAAGGCAATGCTAAATCAATAGAAACTTTTGACTTTTCCACTTTATATACTATGCTACAACATACAGATCTTAAAAATAATTTGGATTGGTTCGTTGATAAAGCCTTTAATGGAGCTTTCGGAAAGGGCAGAAACCTGATGGCCATCTACTCACAAGATGCAAGGTGGATAATAAAACGGCGCAATGCTAATACTGTAGTTTTCGAAAAAGAAAAATTTATTATACATTTTCTCATTGACAATGCCATATTTGAGGTTGGGGATCAGATAATACAACAAACTATTGGTTTACCAATGGGAACTGACCCCGCCCCATTTATGGCAAATGCACATTTATACAAATACGAATTCGACTTTCAAGACCACAAAAGAAAAACCGATTACAAGGTAGCTAAAAGTCTAAATTATACCTTCTGTTACATTGATGACATAACACCAATCAATGATAATGGTAATTTCAATAAATATAAAGATGAAATATATCCTTCTGAACTTATATTAAACAAAGAAAATTCGGGCACTATTAATGCATCTGTCCTTACCTGGACATCAATATAATTTACGATAAATTTAATGTCGGTATATTCGATAAAACGGACAAATTTGGTTTTAAAGTAGTAAAATACCCGTCAGCTTACAGTAACATCCCTGGGGCCTATTTCACGAAATTTTAACTAAGATAAGATCCCAATTTTAGTAATTTGATTGGATAATATTAGACTGATTTTAGTGCTTAGCCAATCAAAATTGAAGTATCTACTTAAATTGGACTTTATCTTAAGTTAAAATTTCGTGAAACAGGGCCCAGATACTACACTATATAATGTTTTCTATTCACAGGCATTACGATTTTTAAAAATATGCAACAAGAAGGAACTGTTTCTCTCACGAATAAAAACTCTTAATTTTAAGTGCACGGCCAAAGGCGGATCACAATTACGCATTTTTAAAGAAATTTCTAAACTCCCATTTCTTCAACATAATAGATTTGTCATTTCTTATAAATATATTACTGACTACATATTGGATAATGATTCAGTATAATTTTTTATCTTCTATAAATGTCTAGTCCTGTTTGGATTATTGCCCTTATTATTATGCCTTTGTAAATACACTTATAATCTACGATTTCTTCAGCATTCCTGTTTTGCGTTTCTTACGTGGGTTATTATATGATATTTATACTATGGTTTGTACAATTACATGGTCTCAAAAACTTATAGTTTTTTAGTTTTTAATGTTATTTCATCTGGATTATCGCCCTTTTTTATCGGGAAATTGCACCTTCTAAGCGACGACGTCATAACAGCTATAACGACAGATTCACGTCACGCCATTCAGTTAGCAGACGACGGTCTCCCTAGACGGTCTTACATTCCTTTGCTTCCATGTATTCAGTTTTGTTTCTGTGACGGTTGTAATGTGTGTCCTAATGCATTCAATATACTTCAATCCTCTTCTTTATTGATTTAATGCATCTAGTTTTTTAGAACTAGGCCTACTTCTTTGATACATTTAACGGTGTGGTTACTTGTATATCGGAATTTATACAACAATATGCTTGCATTCGTAATTCTTGCAACATATGACAGATCATGACTCATGCTGACATTATATAATTGTTTCCTTGGGTTTTACTCCCTACTTGTTTTCAAATATGAGTGAAGTCTGTGTCACCACAGGCCCGGGACTGTACAGCGCAGGGGACGCTTACGGCTAGCCCCCGGATCCATTCATTCTTTTTGATTTGTTTTTGGTTGTGGTCTCTTAGTATGATGTCTTATCTGTATATTTGTTTTTGTGTAGAATTGTGTGTGGTGCAGTACCCCTGCACTTACTATAAGGACGGTTGAGTTCGAATTTCGGGAAAATCAGACCAAAATTGACAGACAAAATGGCCGCCGTTTGTACTCGAATACTGTTAAAAAATGGTATATCATGGTTGTGGACCCTGTATAGGTCACAATTTTAATTCAATTTTGATGAGGAAGGTTGAGTTCAAATTTCGTGAAAATCGTACCAAAATTGCCGGACGAAATGGTCGCCGTTTGTACGTGAATAGTGTAAAAATATGGTATATCATGGTTGTGGACTCTCTACAGGTCACAATTCTTATCCGATTTTGACGAAAAGTCACATTTCTAGGTTGTGTACCGTCACACCATAATCATCGTCGGCTTCGAATTTCATGAATATCAGATTGGAACTGACCAACAAAATGGCTGCTCCCAATACAGTATGAAATACAGGACTTAATGATTTAGGAAAAATCAATTTCGGTATTGCTTGTTCTCTATCCATCTCTAGAAAATGTGGGCGTATCCTGCCTGGCAATGCCAGCCTATCTTTATAAGGTAGGGGAGATCGGTGCACATTGAACCACCTTGGATATATCCTTTATAAATAATACTAGACAACCCAAGACTATACACAGGAGTGATATTACTTCTTAGACCCATTTCTCCGTCAATAAGCAGTAGTCTTATGCTGTCAATTATTTTTTTTGGCAATGATTTTTTTTCAAAAAAGTACTTAAAAGTGAAAATGCACCACTACCACTTATCATTTACTATACATGTTAAGAGTGTATCCTCGAGAAGACCATGCAAAAATCGCAAAAAGTGCTAAGATGGGGGGTCGGAAGTTTTTGATCAAACTTATGGTATGACATCCCCTAGACGCAAAAAGTGACATGCTGAAGTGGTTTCAACCTAATGTCGCTATAAAGGACCGTACTGGAAATATTCATTTTATGGGTAAAATCTTGGTTTTCACATCTATATTTATCACCCTTTTTAAGCATAGACTGCATTCTATGGTGCAATAACAACCTTCTAACTTTGACCCTGTCTGATAAATCGGGTTGTCAACTACCACTCCAGCACAAATTTGAAAAAAAAAAATTTTTTTGTGGACTTGTTTTAGGGTACCATATTCACATTATCCCAATAGTACAGCAAAAGATACACTGTAACTTTTTCTTTCATGGTCGCTAGTGGAATTTCTTTGGATGGTTTTGAAGTGCTAAGCACATAGTATCAATAGGTGTAAAAAAAATGACCGGAATGCAACATACTTTAAATATTGAAAAAAATGCTAAAATTAAGCTTTTGTGATACATTTTTTTGCAAATTTGATTAGAGAAATAACAATTTTGGCTTTTATACCTTTTCATCATATCCATAGCCCTCATTGTACCGTGTGGTACTGTATATAAGTGTGTATTTATTGTATATGTGGTATTGTCCCTTTAACATATTTGTTGTATTGTCTCTTTAAAGTTTCATTGTCCAACAGGTTACCGAAAATGGCTACAAATTTTAGAGCTTGTTTGCAGTATTCCTTTTGGGACATATCTATCTACTGATTTCACAATACAGAAATGTTGAAGTTTTAATTTTAACTGCAAGGCAGCCTTGCATCGAAATGGGCGACGTTGAATCGACGCTAAACGGTATAGTATGGTAGCTACAGCTCTCGAGCGCCGTCAGTTACACCTTCAGGGCCAGATTTAGAATAAGAGAGACCATGGGCAATCACCCTGAACTGGTCCCGCGACATGGACCTTGGGGTCCTGGGACAAGTGATTTGGTGATGGGGTCCGTTGGGGGAAGTCATGCGGTTGGTGGTTCGAATCTCACTTACTGTTCGAGTTATGACGCTTGATCACTTTGAAAAATCTTGTGACCACACTAGAGGCTAAAGTTAATATCCGACTTTAAATGTATACACAGTGTTTACGGTCATGAAACGAAGAAGCCTATTGATTTTCAGCAATCTCTGACAATTACTACCAGAGTTATGACCCTTGATCACTTTGGAAAATCTTGTTGTTGCTTAGGGGCTAAAGTTAAAATCCCATTGACTTTAAATTTATACACAATGTTTAAGGTCATGAGACGGAGAAGCCTATTGATTTTCAGCGATATCCAATAATTACTGCCAGGGTTATGACCCTTGATCACTTTGAAAAGTCTTGTGAATGCTCTAGAGGCTAAAGTTAATATCCAATTGCCTTTAAATGTAGAACTACACAGAATTTATGGTCATGGGACGAAGAAGCCTATTGATATTCAGCAATATCCGATAATTACTGCCAGAATTATGACCCTTGATTACTTTGTAAAATCTTGTTGACACTTTGGAGGCAAAAGTTAATATCCCATTGACTTTAAATTTATACACAGTGTTTAATTTAAGGTCATGAGACGAAGAAACTCAAGTTAATATCTGATTTCAATTTATACTCAGTGTTTGGGGTCATGAGACGAAGAGACCTATTGATTTTCAGCGATATTCGATAATTACTGCCAGAGTTATGATCCTTGATCATGTGTTGTAAACGTTTTCCTTACTGACAAAAGAAAAAATATGCGATGCCGACAGTTTAAGATCATTTCATTGATGACATTGATATTCCGATGGCAGCTCGTGGACAACTGCGGCAACCATTTCCCATCGGCGCCAGATGCTGCCAGATAAACAATGAACGATTACAGGCCATTTAAAGTATTTTTTTCTGTGACATTTTTCTAAATCAGATACTAATGTATTTTAGGGCTGGTAGTAAACACGATAAGAATGAAAAGGAAAAATAAATGTTAGGTTTTTTTTCTACTACGGTTAATTTACATCAAAATAAGGTCATGAGACGAAGAAACTCAAGTTAATATCTGATTTCAATTTATACTCAGTGTTTGGGGTCATGAGACGAAGAGACCTATTGATTTTCAGCGATATTCGATAATTACTGCCAGAGTTATGATCCTTGATCATGTGTTGTAAACGTTTTCCTTACTGACAAAAGAAAAAATATGCGATGCCGACAGCCCTTGTTGGCTGCTCGGACAACTTTGCTGTTGTGGGTGTGTGTCTTGTTGCCTGGCAACCTATCTTGTTTGGATTATTTCATTAAAAATAATGTCTATTTGAGATTAATGGATATGTTTAAGATCATTTCATTGATGACATTGATATTCCGATGGCAGCTCGTGGACAACTGCGGCAACCATTTCCCATCGGCGCCAGATGTTGCCAGATAAACAATGAACGATTACAGGCCATTTAAAGTATTTTTTTTTTGACATTTTTATAAATCAGATACTAATGTATTTTAGGGCTGGTAGTAAACACGATAAGAATGAAAAGGAAAAATAAATGTTAGGTTTTTTTTCTACTACGGTTAATTTACATCAAAATAAGGAAATTACAGGTTAATTTCATGGGCTATTGTTTCGTTTTTGTCAAGTCGATTGCGGTCATTTTTATTTTTTGTATCAAATGTTGGGAAGTTGTTTGTTCACATGAGCATAAATTTTTTAAACCCACGCCATGAAAGAAGTAGCTATAGAGAGTCAAACTTTGGGTGACGAATAATGGGGAATTTAGAAAGGCTTTGATATCCGGTCCGTATACAGCCCATGGTAACAACACTAGGTCATCTACAAACTGTGTGAGTTTGGTCTTTTTGCCACGTATAGTAAAGGTGTGAGGACTTGCCAAAGTTGGTATTTGAGAAAAGACAGATTTTGGCAATTTCACCATATGATAAATGTTTTTTCACTTTTCTCAGCCAGGAATGGAAAGATTTATCTGATATTGTACATATATGTGTTTTGGGACTATCCCAACTTATAAACCAAATTTGGTCAAAATCTGTGATTGAAGCCTTAGCACCTTCTGCATGGTTTTCTCGCGGACACACTCTTAACTGCTTAGCCTAGGAAATTTTTGTACTTAAAATCAGTTCATATATGTCTAATCTGCAATCGAGATAAATGTTAGGCTTGGCCCATATAAGAGTGCAGATTTTCATGTGGACATATATTGTTGTTGCCCCTGTTCGTCCGTCCGTCTGTCCACAATTGATTGTGAACAGTCTACAGGTCACAATTTTTATCCGATTTCAATGAAACTTAAAAATATAGGTTTATCACCCTAAGATCTTGGTTCCTTTCGATATTGGCATGTATCGGACTGTAGCTATATGGGTTATGGCCCCTGATTGTACGAAAAATCACGTTTTTAGCTTGTGAACAGTGTAGAGGTCACAATTTTGAACCAATTTGGATGAAACTTGAAATGCATGATTATAACCAAAAGATCTTGGTTCCTTTTGATATTTGCGCCAATCGGATCGTAACTTCCTGAATTATAGCCCCTGATTGTCCGAAAAATCACCCTTTTTAGCTTGTGGTCCTTCTGGAGGTCAAAATTATTATCCGATTTAAAAAAACGTTTGATTATATCACCGTTACATAGTTATGGAGGTTGAGTTTGAATTTTGGGAAATCGGACCAAAATTGATGGGACAAAATGGCCACTGTTTGTACGCGAATAGTGTGAAAATATGTTATATCAAGGTTGTGGACCCTATAGAGGTCACAATTTTGAACCGATTTTGATGAAACTTGACATGTATGTTTATAACCCAAAGATCTTGGTTCCTTTCGATATTCAAAATGGCTACCGTTTGTATGCGAATACTGTTAAACGATAGGTTGCCAGGCAACGAAACATACGCCCACAGCAGCTAAATCGTCCAAGCAGTCAACAAGGGTTGTCGCATATTTTTACATTTTTTGTTAATGAAACATTTGTAATACACTAAAATCTGATTTAGAGTAACAACTCATGTAATTATGAGAATAAATTTTTACCCCACGCTAACAATTAGTATATACATGAAACATTTAATATCATGGATTTAGCTGTTCAGTTATCAAAATTCATTGAAAATCAAAATACTTGTTCATTTCAAAACCTTAAACTCTGTGTATCAATCTGAGGTTTGACCTCTATAACGTCACAAGATTTTTTGAAGTTATCAAGGGAGATAACTCTGGCAGTAATTATTTGAAATCTCTGAAAATCCAAAGGCTTCTTCGTCTCATGATCTTAAACTCTGTGTGTAAATTTAAAGTAGATCAGATATTAACTTTGGCCTCTAGAGCGTCCACAGGATTTTTTCGAAGTGATCAAGGGCCATAACTCTGGCAGTAATCATTGAAAATCGATAGACGTCTTAGTCTCATGACTGTAAACACTATGTATAAATTTGAAGTCAATCGGATATTAACTTTGGCCTCTAGGGCATCCACAATATTTTTTGAAGTGATCAAGGGCCATAACTCTGGCAGTAATTATCGGAAATCGCTGAAAAGCAAAAGGCTTCTTCGTCTCGTGACCTTAGACACTGTGTATAAATTTAAAGTCAATCGGATATTAACTTTGGCCTCTAGAGCGTCCACAAGATTTGTTTAAGTGATCAAGGGCCATAACTCTAGCACTAACTATCAGAAATCGCTGAAAATCAATAGGCTTCTTCGTCTCATGACCTTAAACACTGTGTATAAAATTAAAGTCAATCGGATATTAACTTTGGCCTCTAGAGCGTCCACACGATTTTTTGAGGTGATCAAGGGCCATAACTCTGGTAGTTACTATTGGAAATTGCTGAAAAACAATAGGCTTCTTCGTCTCATGACCTTAAACACTGTGTATAAATCTAAAGTCAATCGGATGTTAACTTTAGCCTCTAGAGCGTCCACAAGCAATTGTGGAAGCAGGACCGACGGATGGACGGGGGCGACGACAATATACGACCACATTTCAATGTGGGCATATAAAAATGGTATATCAAGGTTGTGTACCCTGTAGAGGTCACAATTTTAATTCGATTTTGATGAAACTTGAAATTCATGTTTATAACCTAAAGATCTTTGTTCTTTTCGAGATTTGCGCATATCGGATCATGGTAACTTCCTGAATTATGGCACATGATTGTACGAAAAATCGCCTTTATTAGATTGTGGTCCCTCTGGAAGTCAAAATTATCCCGATTAAAAAAAATGTTTGATTATATCACCGTTACATGGTAATGAAGATAGAGGTCAGCTTTTGTGAAAATCAGACCAAAATTGACAGACAAAATGGCCGCCGTTTGTACACGAATAGTGTGAAACAAGCCAACAGTGAGGCTGATGTCCCCCGCCGAAATCCCAAAATAAATAGATGACACATATTAATTAATCGCACATTTATTTTTTTCAAACGTATCGACCAATCAAACTGAACACGAAGTGTCATCCAAAAATTGCTTATCTCTGCCTACCGTAAGAAGAAAATACTCATCTTCGAACTCCATCAAGGCATTGACCTAATAAGCATACACACCAATTTTGAACATTTTAACTCAATTCGAAGGAGAGTTATTGTGTTCCAAAGTCTTGGCAAATCAAATTGCTTATCGCACTGCTTACCCTGAGCAGAAAATGCTCATTATCGATCATAGTCAAGATATTACTGTAATGAAACTATACACCAAGTTTCATCACTCTCACTTAATTAGAACTAAAGTTATCGTGTCCCAAAGCATCAACCAATCAAATTGCTTATCTCTGCCTACCCTAAGCGGAAAATGCTCATCTTCGAACCCCATCAAGGCATTGACCTAATAAGGATATACACCAAGTTTGAACATTTTAACTCAATTAGAAGGAGAGTTATTGTGTTCCAAAGTCTCGACCAATCAAATTGCGTATCGCTCTGCTTACCCTGAGCAGAAAATGCTCATTATCGAACTTAGTCAAGGTATTACTGTAATGAAACTATACACCAAGTTTCATTACTCTCACTTAATTAGAACTAAAGTTATCGCGTCCCAAAGCATCAACCAATCAAATTGCTTATCTCTGCTTACCTTAAGCGGAAAATGCTCATCTTCGAACTCCATCAAGGCATTGACCTAATAAGCATATACACCAAGTTTGAACATTTTAACTAAATTAGAAGGAGAGTTATTGTGTCCCAAAGTCTCGACCAATCAAATTGCGTATCGCTCTGCTTACCCTGAGCAGAAAATGCTCATTATCGAACTTAGTCAAGGTATTACTATAATGAAACTATACACCAAGTTTCATCACTCTCACTTAATTAGAACTAAAGTTATCGTGTCCCAAAGCATCAACCAATCAAATTGCTTATCTCTGCTTACCCTAAGCGGAAAATGCTCATCTTCGAACTCCATCAAGGCATTGACCTAATAAGCATATACACCAAGTTTGAACATTTTAACTCAATTAGAAGGAGAGTTATTGTGTTCCAAATTCTCGACCAATCAAATTGCGTATAGCTCTGCTTACCCTGAGCAGAAAATGCTCATTATCGAACTTAGTCAAGGTATTACTATAATGAAACTATACACCAAGTTTCATCAATCTCACTTAATTAGAACTAAAGTTATCGTGTCCCAAAGCATCAACCAATCAAATTGCTTATCTCTGCTTACCCTAAGTGGAAAATGCTCATCTTCGAACTCCATCAAGGCATTGACCTAATAAACACATACACCAAGTTTAGACATTCGAGCTCAATTAGGAAGAGAGTTATTGTGTCCCAAAAAGTGTGACGGACAGACAGACGGACAGACAGACGGACGGACAGACAGATGGACAGACAGACGGACGAACCCATTTTAATAGTCCCCCAACTTTCTTCGAAAGGCGGGGGACAAATATGTTATATCAAGGTTGTGGACCCTATAGAGGTCATAATTTTGAACTGATTTTGATGAAACTTGACATGAATGTTTATAACCCAAATCTTGGTTCCTTTCGATATTTACACCCATCGGATCGTAACTTCCTGAATTATGGCCCCTGATTGTCCGAAAAATCACCCTTTTTAGCTTGTGATCCCTCTGGAGGTCAAAATTATTAACCGATTTCAAAAACCGTTTAATTATATCACTGTTACATGGTAATGATGGTTGAGTTCAAATTTTGGGAAAATCAGACCGAAATTGACGGACAAAATTGCCACCGCTTGTATCCGAAAAGTGTAAAAATATGGTATATAGGTTTTAATCTGATGTTGATGAAACTTGAAATGCATGTTTATAACCAAATGATCTTGGTTCCTTTTGATATTCAACAGATAATATCGGATTGTAACTTCCTGAAATATAGCCCCTCTGGTTGTACGCAAAATTGAAAAATGTGTCTTAATATCAACGAATAGTGATACTAAAATTCTACTTCTTTTTCAAATTTTGTTTTAAGAATATACAGAATTTATTTCTTAAAGTATATAGACAATATAGCTAATATTAAGGTTATCAGTTGGTCTTTCCTTACATTTAATGTCAATATTTGTCAGTGATTGCCTAAAAGCATGATTGGTGTTGACTGTTTTATAATCTTTGAATGCCAGTAGGCTTATTAATTTAGTCTCTGTCACCCAGAACCCCCTAGTCTTCAACGCACGGAGGGTCTGTGTCGGTTCTCAATTTTTGACGAAAATTACTGGATAATCTACCACATAAAAAAACAAACATTTGGTTACGCATGGGCAATGGAACCTTTTGGCTAAAGTATCCAATGAAAGTATCGGTAAGTGCTAGATCTTATGAAGCCAGGCCGATTTTGCTAGATTCTATAAAGCGTGGTTGAAATATATCCATCAATTCACTTGGCACATCTATTATTAGAAACAAAATAGAGACGAGGAATAAGCATGCATCGCGATGAAGAATTAAGAAGATTGTGAGAAGCCATACGTCTGATTCATGACGAGAGAAAATTACCATTTCAATTGAAACCTTTACACAACAAAATTTTAAAGAGTGTCATCGTTGACAAGCGAGCTGTTTTGATAGATTCAGTACGTGGTAACTTACACCCTACGAAAGGTTGAGTTTGAATTTCGCAAAAATTGGACCATAATTGCCAGAAAAAATGGCCGCCGTTTGTACGCGAACAATGTAAAAATATGGTATGTCAAAGTTGTGGACGTAGAGATGACAATTTTAATTCGATTTTGATGAAACCTGAAATGCTTGTTTATAACCTAAAGATCTTTATTCTTTTCGATATTTGTGCATATCAAATTGTAACTTAATGAATTATGGCCTTTGATTCTAGGAAAAATCACTTTCGGTATTGCTTGTTCTCTTTCTATCTCTCGAACAATTGTTATCTGATTTTATATTACTGTTGCACCGTAAGGAAGGTTGAGTTTGAATTTCGTGAAAATCGTACCAAAATTGCCAGACGAAATGGTCACCGTTTGTACGCGAATATCGTAAAAATATGGTATATCATGGTTGTGGACTCTCTACAGGTCACAATTCTTATCCGATTTTGACGAAAAGTAACATTTCTAGGTTGTGTACCGTCACACCATAATCATTATTGGCTTCGAATTTCATGAATATCAGACTGGAACTGACCAACAAAATGGCTGCTCCCAATACAGTATGAAATACAGGACTTAATGATGTAGGAAAAATCACTTTCGGTATTGCTTGTTCTCTATCCATCTCTCAAAAATGTGGGCGTATCCTGCCTGGCAGTGCCAGCCTATCTTTTTCATGTTATAATTATGAAACAAAAAGAAATAGCAGGGTATACTTCACTAAATGTGAAAAAGAAAACAATCTATATTTATATATATATATATATATATATATATAAATCATATTGAGAACTTCTATTTTATTACATGAAAAACATAGTAATGTTGTTATTATCTTATGATTAAAATTAAAAGAACTAGGTCTATGTGGTCTAATCAAACTTATCCAGTCTTTTAAGTTACCACGTACTGAATCTATCAAAACAGCTCGCTTGTCAACGATGACACTCTTTAAAATTTTGTTGTGTAAAGGTTTCAATTGAAATGGTAATTTTCTCTCGTCATGAATCAGACGTATGGCTTCTCACAATCTTCTTAATTCTTCATCGCGATGCATGCTTATTCCTCGTCTCTATTTTGTTTCTAATAATAGATGTGCCAAGTGAATTGTGGGATATATTTCAACCACGCTTTATAGAATCTAGCAAAATCGGCCTGGCTTCATAAGATCTAGCACTTACCGATACTTTCATATTGAGAACTTCTATTTTATTACATGAAAAACATAGTAATGTTGTTATTATCTTATGATTAAAATTAAAAGAACTAGGTCTATGTGGTCTAATCAAACTTATCCAGTCTTTTAAGTAACCACGTACTGAATCTATCAAATCAGCTCGCTTGTCAACGATGACACTCTTTAAAATTTTGTTGTGTAAAGGTTTCAATTGAAATGGTAATTTTCTCTCGTCATGAATCAGACGTATGGCTTCTCACAATCTTCTTAATTCTTCATCGCGATGCATGCTTATTCCTCGTCTCTATTTTGTTTCTAATAATAGATGTGCCAAGTGAATTGTGGGATATATTTCAACCACGCTTTATAGAATCTAGCAAAATCGGCCTGGCTTCATAAGATCTAGCACTTACCGATACTTTCATTGGATACTTTAGCCAAAAGGTTCCATTGCCCATGCGTAACCAAATGTTTGTTTTTTTATGTGGTAGATTATCCAGTAATTTTCGTCAAAAATTGAGAACCGACACAGACCCTCCGTGCGTTGAAGACTAGGGGTTTCTGGGTGACAGAGACTATTAATAAGCCTACTGGCATTCAAAGATTATAAAACAGTCAACACCAATCATGCTTTTAGGCAATCACTGACAAATATTGACATTAAATGTAAGGAAAGACCAACTGATAACCTTAATATTAGCTATATTGTCTATATACTTTAAGAAATAAATTCTGTATATTCTTAAAACAAAATTTGAAAAAGAAGTAGAATTTTAGTATCACTATTCGTTGATATTAAGACACATTTTTCAATTTTGCGTACAACCAGAGGGGCTATATTTCAGGAAGTTACAATCCGATATTATCTGTTGAATATCAAAAGGAACCAAGATCATTTGGTTATAAACATGCATTTCAAGTTTCATCAACATCAGATTAAAACCTATATACCATATTTTTACACTTTTCGGATACAAGCGGTGGCAATTTTGTCCGTCAATTTCGGTCTGATTTTCCCAAAATTTGAACTCAACCATCATTACCATGTAACGGTGATATAATTAAACGGTTTTTGAAATCGGTTAATAATTTTGACCTCCAGAGGATCACAAGCTAAAAAGGGTGATTTTTCGGACAATCAGGGGCCATAATTCAGGAAGTTACGATCCGATATGCGCAAATAACGAAAGGAACCAAGATCTTTAGGTTATAACCATGCATTTCAAGTTTCATCAAAATCGAATTAAAATTGTGACCTCTACAGGGTCCACAACCATGGTATACAATTTTTTAACAATATTTGCGTACAAACGGCGGCTATTTTGTATGGCAACTCAACCTTCCTTACGGTGTAACGGTAATATAATCAACCGTTTTATTAAATCGGATAATAATTGTGACCACCAGAGGGACCACAAGCTAAAATAAGGCGATTTTGCGTATAATCAGGGGCCATAATTCAGGAAGTTACGTTCCGATATGCGCAAATATCGAAAAGAACCAAGATCTTTGGGTTATAACCATGAATTTCAAGTTTCATCAAAATCAAATAAACAAGCCAACAGTGAGGCTGATGTCCCCCGCCGAAATCCCAAAATAAATAGATGACATATATTAATTAATCGCACATTTATTTTTTTCAAACGTATCGACCAATCAAACTGAACACGAAGTGTCATCCAAAAATTGCTTATATCTGCCTACCGTAAGAAGAAAATGCTCATCTTCGAACTCCATCAAGGCATTGACCTAATAAGCATACACACCAATTTTGAACATTTTAACTCAATTCGAAGGAGAGTTATTGTGTTCCAAAGTCTCGGCAAATCAAATTGCTTATCGCTCTGCTTACCCTGAGCAGAAAATGCTCATTATCGATCTTAGTCAAGGTATTACTGTAATGAAACTATACACCAAGTTTCATCACTCTCACTTAATTAGAACTAAAGTTATCGTGTCTCAAAGCATCAACCAATCAAATTGCTTATCTCTGCCTACCCTAAGCGGAAAATGCTCATCTTCTAACTCCATCAAGGCATTGACCTAATAAGCATATACACCACGTTTGAACATTTTAACTAAATTAGAAGGAGAGTTATTGTGTTCCAAAGTCTCGACCAATCAAATTGCGTATCGCTCTGCTTACCCTGAGCAGAAAATGCTCATTATCGAACTTAGTCAAGGTATTACTATAATGAAACTATACACCAAGTTTCATCACTCTCACTTAATTAGAACTAAAGGTATCGTGTCCCAAAGCATCAACCAATCAAATTGCTTATCTCTGCTTACCCTAAGCGGAAAATGCTCATCTTCGAACTCCATCAAGGCATTAACCTAATAAGCATATACACCAAGTTTGAACATTTTAACTCAATTAGAAGGAGAGTTATTGTGTTCCAAATTCTCGACCAATCAAATTGCGTATAGCTCTGCTTACCCTGAGCAGAAAATGCTCATTATCGAACTTAGTCAAGGTATTACTATAATGAAACTATACACCAAGTTTCATCAATCTCACTTAATTAGAACTAAAGTTATCGTGTCCCAAAGCATCAACCAATCAAATTGCTTATCTCTGCTTACCCTAAGCAGAAAATGCTCATCTTCGAACTCCATCAAGGCATTGACCTAATAAACACATACACCAAGTTTGAACATTCTAGCTCAATTAGGAAGAGAGTTATTGTGTTCCAAAAAGTGTGACGGACAGACAGACAGACAGACGGACAGACAGACGGACAGACGGACGAACCCATTTTAATAGTCCCCCAACTTTCTTTGAAAGGCGGGGGACAAAAATGTGACTTCTACAGGGTCCACAACCTTGATATACCATTTTTTAACAGTATTCGCTTACAAACGGCGGCCATTTTGTATGGCAATTTTCATCCGATTTTCCCTAAAATCGAACTCAACCTTCCTTAGGGTGTAACGGTGATATAATCAAACGATTTTTTAAATCGGATAATAATTGTGACCTCCAGAGGGACCACAAGCTAAAAAGGGTGATTTTCCGGACAATCAGGGGCCATAATTCAGGAAATTACATTCTGATAGGCACAAATATCGAAAGGAACCAAGATCTTTGGGTTATAAACATGCATGTCAAGTTTCATCAAAATCGGTTCAAAATTGTGACCTCTATAGGGTCCACAAGCTAAAAACGTGATTTTTCGTACAATCAGGGGCCATAATCCATGAAGTTTTCATCCGATACATGCCAATATCGAAAGCAGCCGAGATCTTTTGGGGATAAACCTATATTTCAAGTTTCGTAAAAAATCGGATAAGAATTGTGACCTGTAGAGAGTCCACAAACAAATTGTGGACGGACGGACGGACAGGGGCGACGACAATATACGTCCACATAAAAATGTGGGCGTATAATGAATAATAGAATAAATGACATATGACAATATATTGGATCATAAATAATATATAAGACTAAATAAGAACATAACGCTACAATATACGTCCACATTCCTGCTTTGATTGATATGGTACTTTGTCAAGAAGGCTAGGCGTTTGGTTTGTTTAGCGTTGAGGGTCGTGCATCAACATTAATAGTTGCCGTCCTTAGAGTATAAGGAATAACTATACCAAGATAATCCATTCAGAATTGTGCCTTCCTAACACTAAAGGCAAAAAGTGGGCGTGGCTCTGCCCCTGGGGGGTCGGGACATTCATCAAAATCAATAGCGGACGCCCTCAGGCTATAAGGAATACATAAACCAAGTACCAAGCTGATTCATTCGTAATTGCGGCCTGTAAACGACAAACACAAAAATTGGTTGTGTCTTGCCTGTGTGTGTCGGGACATGTAGTTGACGTCCTTAGGCTATATGGAATACATATCCCAAGTTTAAAGACGATCCATTAAGAATCGTGGCCTGTAGACAACACACATAGACACGAAGTAAAAATGGGCATGGCTCTGCCCCTGGGGGTTAGGAAATCACCAAAACAATAGGGGTCATCTTTAAGGTATAAGGAATAGGCTTGTAAAGTTTTAAAAGGATCTGTTAAGAATTGCATCCTGTAGGCGAACACAAGACACAAAAGCATTGGGCGTGGCTCTGTCCCAGGGGGTCCGTCATGCACCAAAAATAATAGTGGTCAGCCTTAGGGTATAAGGAATAAGTATAAAAAAAGTTTTCAAGACGATCGATTAAGAATTGTGGGCTGTAGGTGACACACAGACAGACAAAAAAAAAGGGCGTGGCACTGTCCCTTGGGGTTGGGCATGCACCAAAAACAATAGGGATCTTCCTTAAGGTACCAAGAATAAGTATTCAATGTTTCAAGATGATACATTAAGAAATGCAGCCTGTAGACGACAGACAAACAAATACAAGAAATGGGTGTTGCTGTCCCACGGGGGTCGGGCATGCACCCAAAACAAAAGGGGTCATCCTTAGGGTATAAGGAATAAGTATTTTAAGTTTCAAGATGACCGATTAAGAATTGTGGCCTGTAGGCGACACACAAAAAGAAAATGGGTGTGACTCTGCCCCTGGGGGTTGGGCATGCACCCCAAATGATAGAAATGTTCCTTAGGGTACAAAGAATAATCATTCAAAGTTTCAAGATGATACGTTAAGAAATGTGGCTTGTAGACGACAAACAAATAAATACAAGGAATGGGCGTGGCTCTGCCATTGGGGGTCGGGCATGCACCAAAAAACAATAGGGATCATCCTTAGGGTAAGTATACAAAGTTTTAAGAAAATCCAGTTAGAATTGCAGCTTCTAGGCGACACAGAGACACACAAAAAGAAAATGGGCGTGGCTCTGCACCTGGGGGTTGGGCATGCACCCCAAACGATAGGGATCATCCTTAGAGTATAAAGAGTAAGTATACAAAGTTTTAAAGAAAATCCAATAAGAATTGCGGCCTGTAGGCGACACAAAGACACACGATAAGAAAATGGGTGTGGCTCTGCCCCAGGGGGTTGGGCATGCACCCCAAATGATAGGGATGTTCCTTAGGGTACAAAGAATGTGTATGCTAAGTTTCAAAATTATAAGTTAAGAAATGTGGCCTGTAGACGACAAACAAATACATACTAGAAATGGGCGTGGCTGTCCCTGGGGGTCGGGCATGCACCAAAAACAATGGAGATCTTCCTTAGGGTATAAGGAATACGTATACCAAGTTTGAAGAAAATCCAGTAAGAATTGCGCCCTGTAGGCGACACAAAGACACACGAAAAGAAAATGGAGGTGGCTCTGCCCCTGGGGGTGGGGCATACACCCCAAAGGATAGTGATGTTCCTTAGGGTACAAAGAATGTGTATGCAAAGTTTCAAGATTATAAGTTAAGAAATGTGGCCTGTAGACGACAAACAAACAAATACTAGAAATGGGCGTGGCTCGGCCCCTGGGGGTCGGGCATGCCCCAAAAACAATAGGGATCTTCCTTGGGGTATAAGGAATAAGTATACCAAGTTTGAAGAAAATCCATGAAGAATTGCGCCCTGTAGGCGAACCACAGACACACACACACAGATACATACATACACACACACACACACACAGACAGGGGCGACGGCATAATACGTTCACATTATGAATGTGGACGTATAAAAATGAATTAGATCATAAAAAAAATGATCACATAAGTAAATAATCGATCATAATATAAGAATAAGAAATGGTCATGCAGTAAGAGTAAGAAATGATCATGGTAATAACTAAAATATTGAATAATACTTTATGGGAAAAAAAGAATAGAGTATCTTCTGAGCCTTTGCACAGTCTTGACAATTTGACAGTGTTGAAGACATACGTGATTATAACATTTGGAATGGAAAGTGAGAATGGTATTACATTTTAGTCAGGCTGAGTACAGGGAATGACCACATTCTTTTGATTCAAAATTATTTAGTATAATTGATTTATTGTCACACATTAAATGTTATTATATGAGATGGTCAAGAAATATTTCAGATTTAATCTTGCTGAGCAACATCTCTGATAACAGAAGTACCAGCACATGGTTCATCACCAGATAAACTTCAAGGTATCCAGAAAAAAAGTTGTGCAAGATCAATAAGATGAATGTGGTGGACCTTACAATTATAATCTCTAATCCAGTAAATTCCAATGTTCCAGAAATTGCTAAAGATTTAAAGTGTGTTACTGATAAAATTTTGTGTATATAAGTGCAGTGAATTCATTAAAGTTGTGTGTTGCAGCAGAGATTATTTTTATATAACCATGTAAATAGCTAATGTGTATGTGTTCTGCATTGGAAACAATCAATTTTCAACTACTGCTAGAGATAATTATCTCCAAACGAAAATTATAAATATTCCGGTGACGCAGACTTTTACTTTAAAAAGATATTAAAACTTCCGTCAGCATAGTACTAATATTTTATTATGTGACTCTTAATTACCATTGACTTTTTACATTTTATTATCTTTATTCAGTTCAATAACTGACCAAAAAAAACCATTAAATTGGAATTTTGCATTCCTTAACAAATTTTTTTCTTCTCATAATTATTGCAAGTGACAAGAATGTATTATACATAAGGCGACAACAAAGGTTTCCATAATAGTAAGTGCAGGGGGACTGTACCACACACAATTCTACACAAAAACAAATATACAGATAAGACATCATACTAAGAGACCACAAACAAAAACAAATCAAAAAGAGTGAATGGATCCGGTGGCTAGCCGTAAGCGTCCACTGCGCTGTACAGTCCCGGGCCTGTGGTGACACAGACTTCACTCATATTTGATAAACAAGTTGGGAGTAAAACCCAAGGAAACAGTTATATAATGTCAGCATGAGTCATGATCTGTCATATGTTGCAAGAATTACGAATGCAAGCATATTGTTGTATAAATTCCGATATACAAGTAACCACACCGATAAATGTATCGAAGAAGTAAGCCTAGTTCTAAAAAACTAGATGCATTAAATCAATAAAGAAAAGGATTGAAGTATATTGAATGCATTAGGACACACATTACAACCGTCACAGAAACAAAACTGAATAAATGGAAGCAAAGGAATGTAAGACCGTCTAGGGAGACCGTCGTCTGCTAAGGCTGTGTTGAATTGAAACTATGTTTCTTGTCACTACCTTCATGACAATCCAATGAGGGTGTGAGGCAAACACAACACAAAGTTTATTTTTCAACACAAAGGATACAAACCAACACAAACCATCATTTTGATTTTATTCTACCCCCAAAAGCTCAAAGTTAATTCATATTCCTAGGTATTAACCTATGAATGAAATAATGAAGTAAAATACAAAGTTGTTTGAAATACTTTTTAAAACTTGAATGCCATGACCAAATAAAAGTTGGTTTGAACAATATCCCCTACTAAATTAACTTTTGGATTCAACAAACAATTGGCAAACAATATTCAACACCAAATGTTTAACTTGGTGCAATACATCAGCAATTATTTTGCAGACTTCAAAAAAAAAAAAAAAATTCTCCATAACTTTCAGAGATATAATTTTGACTAAAATTGTTAACTGTAGAAAAAAAATGATTTGGGATATGTTCCATTAATTCATTTTACGTTATGTATTTCTTATAAATTATACAATATTGGCTTATTTTATTTCTTGTTATGTGTATATTTACATGTGTAACTTTGACACATATGCATGTAACTTTGACATACAATGACATAAATGTTATCCTAAACAACAGAACTTAGTAATGGTATTATTATTCTTTATTGGATTATGGGTGTCTGTCAAACTTATTGAGTGATTTACAAAAAATCTAAAGCCATTTTATTTGAAAGTCTTCAAAAATATCTACAAACAATGACGTATTTATCAAGAATATTAGCGATAAACTGACGAGAAGGAATATCTAGGACATCAGCTCAGTGCGCATGCCTAATAACATGATCTGCTTGTTTCTGATTGGACACTTCAACCATTGCCCTTAGCGACCGACCAATCAAATAACTTATTCTTAAAATAACTTCATTATGTATGCAAAAACATGGCCGCGCCGAGCGAAAGCCGAGAATTTCGCTTGTTGAATACCTGTTTTTAGATTTATATTAAAAGTTTTACTAGTTGAAATACATTTCCATCACATGTCAACATTAGAGGAAACGAGGAGGCAGATCGACTCGCAAACGAAGGTCTCAAGGATACAGCACCACTCCGCACCATAGACTACAGCACCACGGAAATCTACAGTATGGTTAAAAGACAGGTCAATTCAATCTGGGAATTTAAATTGCTTAAGTGACAAATTTAAAATGGAAAACGGAACGCCGCAGGGATCCGTTATCAGCCCAATACTCTTCAATATAATGATAAACGATCTTATTAGCTACGTAGGGAACGGCACAGAATCCGCACTCTTTGCTGATGACAGTTCATTCTGGAAAGCTTCAGACAACCTAGGCATAATCAAAAAATCTCTCCAATATACCCTAAAACAAATTTCAAAATGGGCAAATGAATGGGGATTCAAAATTTCAGAAGGGAAAACAGTAGCAATACTGTTTCATCCAACAGACAATAACAGGAAAATCGACTTAACTCTCAATGGCTCAAGAATTGAATTCAAAACAGAGGCTAAATTTCTTGGCATGACATTTGACTCTAAACTATCTTGGAAATCTCATATCGACGGCCTAGTAAATCGAACATCTAAAACACTCAACATGATGAAATATATCAGAGGGACGCAATGGGGCGCAGACAGAATTACACTTATGCTAATCTACAGATCACTAATCCGTTTGGTAATCGACTACGGGTGTTTGGCCTATGCCAACGCAAGTGACACACAACTAAACAAACTAAACATAATACAAAACAAAGCACTAAGACTAATAACAAGAGCCGCCATAGGAACCAAAACAACTGCCCTATTACAAGAGATGGGAGAACTCCCGCTTGATCTCAGGCGGGAGGAACTGTCGCTCAAGTACTGGGGAAAACTGCAAATGCTAGAAGAGAGATGTCCAACATACAAGTGCCTCAATCAATTCAAACGCATAGGCTTCAGGAAAAACACCCGTCCTATGACATTCGGACAAATGACAAACGATATTTTAAACAAACATAGCTTGAAAGGTACAATTATACGGAAAAAAACTTATCCTGACACCCCACCATGGAAACTAAGCAATCCAAACACCAACACGCAACTAAATAGAAGTACAAACAAACATGTAAATCCCATAGAAGCTAGAGATCTAGCACTTCAACTGATAAACACCGAATGGGCAGATCATCTCAAAATCTACACAGATGGATCCAAAAATACCACACAGGGGTCTACAGGGTACGGCATACACATACCCAAAGCAAAGCTAAACATCAGGAAAAGGATACCAGAGCACTGTTCTGTGTACACCGCTGAACTGATGGCCATTAAAACTGCACTAGAATGGCTAGCCACGCAAACGCACCAAAAAGCCGTAATCCTGACCCATTCCCTGAGTAGCGTTAAATCCATAGAATCAGATTCCTCAAAAAGTAGGCAGAACATAATCAGTCAAATTAGGGATATTAATCAAAAAATTAAAAACAACGGAAGGGAGGTAATCCTCGCGTGGATCCCCTCCCACATCAATATTCTCGGCAACGAAAAAGCTGACACATTAGCCAAGGAGGGGACGACACTAAACGAATTTGACTATTTAGAATACAGCAGCCAGGAATTTACAAGCATAGCTAAAACAAAGATCAAAGAAGCATGGAAAACCCGTCTACAACAAGAAAACACCCATCGCTATCAAATAGATAGCAATCTTGTCGACAAGGTTTACATCAATCATCCTTCCATCAAAATATGCAAACTAATCACTAGGCTTAAAACAGTAAATGTAATCAAAGATTTCACCTACACACCAATAAAGTGCCCGTGTGGACAAATTGCAACCACGCCACACCTGCTAATCAACTGTAATCAATTATACAATGAACGACAACCAATGATTAAAAAACTAACAGAGAGAGGAAAAACTCTCTGTCTTAAATCCCTCCTTTCTCCATCACCTAATGACAGATACTGGACATCTCAGCTTATCTGGGACTTTGTTGAAAAAATAGGAATGACAAAATACATATAATAAACAAAACTAACCAACATCAACACAGTAGAACGAAATCGCAAAAACGTCCCCTTGAGGGAAGCGCAAATCGTTCTACGACATAGATAATATTACATTAAAACTAATTAATCAAGCACATTCAAACAAAATCACACAGTAGGATAATGAGTAAAAACGTCCTCTCGAAGGAAGCTCACTCATTCTACACCACTAAAAATACTTGGTAGCAGGGTATTGGCGCAAAACTGTCCCCACCGAGGGAAACGCTACATACCCTGAAACTCAATGGATTAGCTTTATCTTTATTCGACTAAACAAGACATTGATTGTAGATCATAGTAAATCACCATGTATGCTTTATTGTACTTTATGAACCTTGAATAAAAGTAGTTTATAGATCATATATCTTATTATCTCTTGTCGACTAAATAAATATTGATTGTAGATCACATTAAGTTAACATATATGCCATAATGCATTTATTACCTCTTGTAAGTAAAGAACATTGTAACTGATTATCTATTAATAAAGATTGACTATATAAACACTTACGGCAAACTTGAACGGAATTCAACACCCTTAGTATGATCCTAAAAAAGAACACCACAGTATATAGGGAAACCATGGAAGATCGACAACTGCCCCAGTCCTTTCCATGACTCAATAAGTATCTTTTAAAACTCTTTACTATTACTGTTTTAAAAATCTAAATACCCCCAATATTATTCAATACTAATACCTTCCAAATTTATTCTACTCTAACCTTAATTACTATTATTATTCTTATCTACCTAATTATTCTTATTATTGATTTACTCTTATTATCTTCTCTACTATTATTATTATTTTAGGCCCCCCCACCCCCAACCCCCCAACCCCCCAGAAGCCTTACTAGACGAAATCATAACACATATCACTGTAAGACCAGATACTATTTTTTTCCTTCTCTCTTTCAGGCGCTGGATTCTTCCTTCTGAGAACCAACAACAAAGGAATGAACCATAGAAACAAAATTCAAAACAATACCACCATACCGGACAACATATCCAAATGGAAGGAAGAATGGACCAGGCCCTAAAACTCACCACCAAGCCCCAAGGAAGAGTTGCACCGCCCTGCCATTCGACCGGACAGAACGACCTGACCAACCAAATTAACAATAGATATAGATATATATATATGTTCGTCCACCTTCATGTCTGTAAAATGTATGTATACAAATGTCTCTGTCTGTGTAAATGTTCGTCCATGTCCATGTCTGTTCTATCATATGTCCATGCACCTGTTACTCCTGTTAACTCACGTCTCGTCTCTGTATATTCGTTGCACATATATATCTATTAAAACACCTAATTAATCCACACTAATCCACTAATCACGTTGTAAATATTATCACCATGCACATATAACACGTAATTGTCTGCGATATCACCTCGGTGGAAGCGGACGTTAAATAAAACTAATTCACACACAATCTGGGAATTACAACTCGTTGAACTTGACACATACAGATTCCGGCTGGATGACAAGATCTACACGAAGACAGCAATCAATCACCCTAGAAGAGATATATGCAGATTTATATCGAAACTAAGGGTGAGAGAGCGGCTGCGAGACCACAAACACCAAGTTATCGTCTGTGAGTGCGGGGAAGAATGTACCACCAACCATGTCCTGGTAGACTGCGAGGTATACAAGGAGGAGAGAAGGGAACTAGTGAGAATAATGGAGAACAACAACATACCGTTCAACACTAAGAACCTACTCTTCCCTAGACCAGATCTGAAACTGCAAATCTTTGAACAAATCCACGCCCTAATGGACACAGTTGGACTAAGTAGAATAGTGAAGTAAGAGGGGGTCATGATTAGACGGGCCCGGCATCTAAACACTAAACTACATAGGGGATTTATACCAAACTGGCAGGATAGTGGAGTAAGGGAGGGTCACGATCAGACGGACTCGGCATCTAAACACTATTCTGCCAAAAAACAGACACTAAACAGAATAGGATAGTGGAGTAAGAGGAGGTCACGATAAGACGGGCCTGGCACCTAAACACAAATCCCACAGATGACATCTACCAAACTAAGCAGGATAGTGGAGTAAGGGGGAGTTTCGGTCAGACGTACTCGGCACCTAAACACTATTTCGTAAATAAAACTGATACCAAACCCATAGAGTGGGATAGTGGAGTAAGGGGAGGCCACGATAAGACGGGTCTGGCACCTAAACACTAACCCCAAACGATGACACCAACCAACCCAGAAGCAAACAAGATCATCTACCAAATGATATGTTTTTTAATAAATAAAGGGAAGAACTTCCCACTAAACCCAATCCATGGCTTAAAGCCAAATAGAAAGATTGCAAAATCATATTCTAAAAAACAGGAATCAGCTTCGGCTCTCCTAAGTCTTGTCTGCGATATCACTTATGTGGAAGCAGACGTTAAACACTAAGTAGTAGTAGTAGTTGAAATACATCTTATAGAGCAAAGTGGCCATGGGCGCATAAAATTTGTGTAAATAGCAGCTATCCGCCAACGAAATCGACTGTTATATCGCTCTGAATTAAATACGGCAACAGACCGCAACATAATGTCACTTATTTTTGTTTAGTCGGTAAATATTGATAAACGAGACATTACGGGGTAACTTATTTCTAAAATAATTGTTAAAAATGTCGGAAACATTCAAATAAAACTTCAAAATTTTTTTGTGTTGAAAAGCTATGCGGCCGAAAATAGACCCCCCGATCCTAAGCGCGCGGGCGACAAGAAACATAGTTCCAATTCAACACAGCCTAACTGAATGGCGTGACGTGAATCTGTCGTTATAGCTGTTATGACGTCGTCGCTTAGAAGGTGCAATTTCCCGATAAAAAAAGGGCGATAATCCAGATGAAATAACGTTAAAAACTAAAAAACTATAAGTTTTTGAGACTATGTAATTGTACAAACCATAGCATAAATATCATATAATAACCCACGTAAGAAACGCAAAACAGGAATGCTGAAGAAATCGTAGTCCCGGGCCTGTGGTGACACAGACTTCACTCATATTTGAAAACAAGTTGGGAGTAAAACCCAAGGAAACAATTATATAATGTCAGTATGAGTCATGATCTGTCATATGTTGCAAGAATTACGAATGCAAGCATATTGTTGTATAAATTCCGATATACAAGTAACCCCACCGTTAAATGTATCAAAGAAGTAGGCCTAGTTCTAAAAAACTAGATGCATTAAATCAATAAAGAAGAGGATTGAAGTATATTGAATGCATTAGGACACACATTACAACCATCACAGAAACAAAACTGAATACATGGAAGCAAAGGAATGTAAGACCATCTAGGGAGACCGTCATCTGCTAACTGACTGGCGTGACGTGAATCTGTCGTTATAGCTGTTATGACGTCGTCGCTTAGAAGGTGCAATTTCCCGATAAAAAAGGGCGATAATCCAGATGAAATAACATTAAAAACTAAAAAAATATAAGTTTTTGAGACCATGTAATTGTACAAACCATAGCATAAATATCATATAATAACCCACGTAAGAAACGCAAAACAGGAATGCTGAAGAAATCTTAGATTATAAATGTATTCACAAAGGCATAATAATAAGGGCGATAATCCAAACAGGACTAGACATTTATAGAAGATAAAAAATTATATTGAATCATTATCCAATATAATGTAGTCAGTAATATATTTATAAGAAATGTCAAATCTATTATGTTGAAGAAATGGAAGTTTAGAAATTTCTTTAAAAATGCGTAATTGTAATCCACCTTTGGCCGTGCACTTAAAATTAAGAGTTTTTATTCGTGAGAGAAACAGTTCCTTCTTGTTGCATATTTTTAAAAATCGTAATGCCTGTGAATAGAAAACATTATATAGTGTAGTATTTGGGATGTTACTGTAAGCTGACGGGTATTTTACTACTTCAAAACCAAATTTGTCCGTTTTATCGAATATACCGACATTAAATTTATCGTAAATTATATTGATGTCCAGGTCAAGAACAGATGCATTAATAGTGCCCGAATTTTCTTTGTTTAATATAAGTTCAGGAGGATATATTTCATCTTTATATTTATTGAAATTACCATTATCATTGATTGGTGTTATGTCATCAATATAACGGAAGGTATAATTTAGACTTTTAGCTACCTTGTAATCTGTTTTTCTTTTGTGGTCTTGAAAGTCAAATTCGTATTTGTATAAATGTGCATTTGCCATAAATGGGGCGGGGTCAGTTCCCATTGGTAAACCAATAGATCTTTTGGGGATAAACCTATATTTCAAGATTCGTCAAAATCGGCTAAGAATTGTGAGCTGTAGAGAGTCCACAAACAAATTGTGGACGGACGGACGTCCGGACGGACGTCCGGACGGACGTCCGGACGGACAGGGGCGACGACATAATACGTCCACATGAAAATGTGGGCGTATAAAAACGACGAAGCGGGGGGGGGGGGGGTCGTGGGGACAGCAACAACCATACAGACAACTTCCAGTAAAATTGAAAGTTGTTGTTTTCGGGCAAAATTTGACCTATTCCGACCAAATTTTAACCCTAATTTCAAAATGGTATGATAGGCCTAGTAGTCTAAAACTGGCAGTTGTTTGGAATGAATGATTCTTGTGGAAGTATCTGTGAGTGATCTTAAAGTGGTCATTTTAGATATATTTAAAACTAGGCCATCTTAAAACGTATGCAGCTCCTCTTTTGCAGGTCTGACATAGATATGCTTGTGTGATTATGGAGGGTGTTCCTCAAAGTAAATGCCAGGAGAAAATAATTGACTACAACACAACCCACTAAATTGCTGAGCTAATCTGAAAATGTGTAAAGATAGGTTGCCAGGCAACGAAATATACACCCACAACAGTTAAGTCGTACGGGCAGTCAATGTCTTTTTACGAGTTGTACTCTGAAACGGAGTAGTCATGTGCCCAACCCTGATGTTTAACAGCGTGATGTAAACAAATCATGATTTTTCATGAGAGAGAGGTTATGTAGCTTGATCTGAATTTGGTGCAAGAAATGTTAAAGAATAATCCAATTAATCCTATAATTCACTATTGCCAGTTGAGAAATTGGCAAAATTGTCATTTTCAAATTCAAACGTTTGAAGATACCTATTGAATGGGGGGGGGAATAGAAAAACAAGGCAGGTAATTGTGATATTATTTCCAGTGTGAATGATTTTTAAGTGTGGGAAGTAATGCCTATGAGTGAGTTGACAACCTATTGAGCAAAAGACATAGAAATAATTATGTTTTGACTTTCTTAGATTAATAATAACCATAATTAAGTTATTTGTTCATAATCATAGAAATCCATTTAGGATGGATCAGACAGTAGCTTAATAATTATAATATGATGTATCAAAATCATTAAGAAAAGACGTTGATTTTTTTGACTGGACATAATTTTAATTCCACACTGAACAAAGTTAGGGAGGTGTATTAAAATAGGCTAGCTGTATCTGCCCTTCCATCCTAATCTGCCCTACTTGGGCAGTAAATTAAAATGCATATCAAAAAAGAATAATACAGTTTTATATATATATATATATATATAGGGAGAGAGAGAATCTGCACTTACTTCTAGCATATTTCTATCAACATCTTTAGGTAAAACAAAGTTAGTAACTTTCAATCTATCATAGTCATACATCTACAATATAAACATACCTATTGTTAACTCTCCTACTACTCTCAAAAGATAGGTTGCCAGGCAACGAAACATACACCCACAGTTGCTAAATCGTCCGGGCAGTCAACAAGAGTCAAAGTGATCAAGGGCAATGACTTTTTCAGTATTTATCAAAATCGCTGAAAATCAATAAGCTTCTTCGTCTCTGTGTATCAATTAAGAGTCATTTGGATATCAACTTTGGCCTCTAGACCGTCCACATGTTTTTCCAAGTGATCAAGGGCCATAATACTGGCAGTAATTCTCTGAAATTGCTAAAAATCAATAGGGTTCTTTGTCTCTTGACCATGAACACTATGTATAAATTTAAAGTCAAGCGGATATTAACTTTGGCCGATAGAGTGTCCACAAGATTTTTTGAAGTGATCAAGGGCCATAACTCTGGCAGTAATGAATAGAAATCGCTGAAAATCAATAGGCTTTTTGATTTTGTGAGCTTAAACACTGTAAATTTAAAGTCAATCGGATATTAACATTGGCCTTGAGCATCCACAAGATTTTTTGAAGTGATCAAGGGCCATAACTTTTGCAGTAATTATCGGAAATCGCTGAAAATCAATAGGCTTCTTCGTCTCATGACCTAAACCCAGTGTATAATTTTAAAGTCAATCGAATATTAACTTTGACCTCTAAAACGTCCACACGATTTTTTGAACAGCCATTACTTCAGGCAGTAATTAATGGAAATCGCTAAAAATCAATAGGCTTCTTCGTCTCATGACCATAAACACTGTGTATAAATTTAAAGTCAATCAAATATTAATTTTGGCCTCTAGAGTGTTCAGAAGATTTTTTGAAGTGATCAAGGGCCATAACTATTGCAGTAATTATCGGAAATCGCTGAAAATCAATAGGCTTCTTCTTCTCGTGACCTTAAAGCTGAACTCCTATTACAAAATTACAGAAATAAATAATTAATAAAATCTACCGCATAAATAATCACCATACTTGTTTTCAATTTGTAGAACAAGTAAGGCGATTGTACGGCGTATGAAAGCAGAGGCAGGTCATGCCCACATCCAGTGTGTAGCTTGTCAACCACACTGTCCACATCCGGCTAGCAATATTTCAACTACCAATTACCCCTTGACTGATCGACGTGTTTTCACTATCAGTTTACTGAAAATATTATTGTTACACAATAATTATATGTCTCACAGGTACATATTATAACTAGACCTGCGAAGCAGGAATGACAGGTTTCACCGGTGCCATGTTACCCTTGAATTTACTTCACTTCCAGTGCCACGTTACCTTTGAACTTCCGGTACCTATGAAACCGTTCAACAGGTTTCCACATACGCATTGCACACATGAAATAAAATGAACGCAGAATGAACCAAATCCAGCAATCAATTCATTTTTGTTACATGTAACTGATCCTGACACAATTACTTCCGGTGATAATGAAAATGTTAAATAAGTTAAGAAATGGAATCATCACATGGCGAAAATTTTATGTAAATCGAATAATACATGTAATTGTCACCTTAAAAGACCAAAAACCTTGAAAAGTGACTTGTAGAAAATCGTCTATTTCTCTGCAACCGTACAAGTTAGAAACCATTTTGTGGTATCTATATGATCGTAAGGGTCCATTCTATTTGTTGATTGGCATTAAAAACATTACAAATCAGACTCATTTGAATAAAATATCTGTTTTGAAAGCTAAAAATACAGTTTTTGCCGGTAATACTAAAACGTTAAATTAGTTTTATAACATCGTCTATGACATAAGGCATCAAAATAAAATAATATGTGACACTTTTATGGGCCAAAAACCTTCAAAAGTGACTTTTAGAAAACCGCCCATTTCTCGGCAACTGCTTATATTACAAACTAATTTTCACATACATTCTCTTCGTATGGATTATAGCTACAAGTTTATAAAAGTTATGTAGAAATATTTTAAAATCTGAAAAGCCTGAATGGGTTTTAAATAGGTCAATTTTACACCTTTTTTCACCTTTTAATCCAATTTGCTCGAAAAGAAAATGAAATCAAAATTAAAAAACAGAGCTCACACTTTCTTGTGCCTTTAAAGGGCACACTCTTAGTTATATCAGTTTTTTAAAAAAAATAATATTTTCTGTCAAAATTGTAGTTCTTGGTAAATTTACGCCACTTCCATTGCCGACAGATAACACTAATGGCAACAAAAAAAATGACCAT
Organism: Patella depressa; assembly: GCA_948474765.1. Lineage (NCBI taxonomy): Eukaryota > Metazoa > Mollusca > Gastropoda > Patellidae > Patella > Patella depressa. The sequence goes on along the minus strand of OX419717.1, from coordinate 33,019,104 downwards.
TGAGACAACGGAGCATATGAAATTTGTTTTATACAATTTGAACAATAAATAATTAGTCTAGGGCTGAAAAACTGAATTAGCCAATGGCGGCCAAGGAATATTACTGAGACAAAAAAATTTCACATTTTTGCTCTAGTGAGATGACTCTTTAATTCTGTGTAAAACACGACTAAAAAATATTCATAAATAAAAAAGTTTTTTGTAAAAATTTTAATTTTCGAAATTTAGCGCCTAATATCTTCGAAGATTTGCCGAAAATCAAAAATCAAAAGTAGCGTTGCTATGTCCCCTATCTCCAGCTATGCCAAAATGTATCGAAAGTTAAAATCCCATGATTATTGTTAAAATTACTGCAATATTTTTAAAAACGCTAACTTCAGTGATTTCGGACATTTCGCATTGTCACAGAACATTCAAAATAGCTTTATCCTCTAAGTCACACCCACTTTCCCAGTAAAACCGAAGAAATCATAACGATACGACAAATAGTTGCTGAGATCTACTCAAAGTGGAATTGGAATAATAATAAGAATAACTAGACCTGTATAGCAGTGCTGAATCGGCTTTCAGGGTCCTTTATGTCATTGCCATGCTTTTAAATTTACATTTATACTCTAAACGACTGATAGGACTCTTATGCATATCGGACAAATATAATAAACCTAAAACCCATAAACTGAAATTACAAAGGCAAAAAAACTTAAAATGATCCTGCGAAAATTGGTTATTTCTAGACAAGGGAAAATATGCTAGAAGCAATTTTTTGATATGGATACGATTGTATTGATCCAATCTAAATGGCCATTAGAATCAAACATTATTACGTTAAACGAATAATAAGTATAACTCACTTCAAAAAAAATAATTTGTTTTGAAGTCTAAAAATATGGTTTTTGCTAATATGAATTACTTTCGGTGATAATGAAAATGTTTAGTTAGATCATTGCAATCATAAATGGCATAAGTCATCACATGATGAAAATTTTATTAAAATCAAATAATAATTGACACTTTTATAGACCAAAAACCTTGAAAAGTGACTTGTAGAAAATCGTCTATTTCTCGACAACGGTACAAGTTAGAAACTATTTTGTAGTATCTATATGATCGTATGGGTTAATGCAATTCGTTGATGGGATTCAAATATCATAATTTCAAAAATATTATAAATAACACTCATTTGAATAAAATATTTGTTTTTTAGGTTAAAAATACAGTTTTTTCCAGTCACAGTGAAACTGTAAAATTGGCTTAACCTAGTCCGAATTGGCATTAGGCACCAAATGAAATTAAAATATTGAAAATCGGATAATAATTTCCTCTTTTATAGGCGAAATAACGTGAAAAGTGATGCATGCAAAATCGCATATTTCTCAGCAACTGCTCATATTACGAACCCTATTTTGCATACATTCTCTTCATCTGCATTGTTGCTACGAGTTTATGAAAGTTACGAATAAATATTACAAACAAGCCAACAGTGAGGCTGATGTCCCCCGCCGAAATCCCAAAATAAATAGATGACACATATTAATTAATCGCACATTTATCAAACTGTACACGAAGTGTCATCCAAAAGTGTTTTATAAAGAAAAATGCTAAAACCGACGAGAAAAATGAAAATGTACCCTAGTTAGGGGGACCCTAAAGGCAGACAAAAGGGCCCCCACACTTGACAAAAGGGCCCCTCTGGCCAAGGGAAAGGGCCCTCGTGTCCGAGTCAATCGTTTCTATACACTGTTACTGTTGAATCCATTACTGAATGAGAATGCAGTCATTGTATTGGCATAAAGATCATCAATCAAGATGAACCTAAGTGATCTTGTCCCAAAGTATCATCCAATTAAATTGCTTATCTCTGCCTACCCTAAGAAGAAAATGCTCATCTTCGAACTCCATCAAGGCATTGACCTAATAAGCACACACACCAATTTTGAACATTTTAACTCAATTCGAGGGAGAGTTATTGTGTTCCAAAGTCTCGGCAAATCAAATTGCTCATTATCGATCTTAGTCAAGGTATTACTGTAATGAAACTATACACCAAGTTTCATCACTCTCACTTAATTAGAACTAAAGTTATCGTGTCCCAAAGCATCAACCAATCAAATTTGCCTCTCTCAGCTTACCCTAAGCGGAAAATGCTCATCTTCTAACTCCATCAAGGCATTGACCTAATAAGCATATACACCAAGTTTGAACATTTTAACTCAATTAGAAGGAGAGTTATTGTGTTCCAAAGTCTCGACCAATCAAATTGCGTATCGCTCTGCTCACCCCGAGCAGAAAATGCTCATTATCGAACTTAGTCAAGGTATTACTGTAATGAAACTATACACCAAGTTTCATCACTCTCACTTAATTAGAACTAAAGTTATCGTGTCCCAAAGCATCAACCAATCAAATTGCTTATCTCTGCTTACCCTAAGTGGAAAATGATCATTTTTTCAAACTCCATCAAGGCATTGACACTAAGGACCGGGAATCTTCAAGTTTTTACGAAAAAAGGTAAGAAACTACCCTTATCATCTAAAATCTAATACACATCAACAATGTGTTAAATACCGTCAAGATTCATCAAAGATAGGTTGCCAGGCAACGAAACATACGCCCACAGCAGCTAAATCGTCCGGGCAGTCAACAAGGGTTGTCGCATATTTTTACTTTTTTCGGTAATGAAACATTTGTAATACTCTAAAAACTGATTAAGAGTAACAACTCATTATGTAATTATCAGAAAATCATTAGAATTTGATTGCTTTTTATAAAATTTTACCCCACGCTAACAATTGAATTAGTATATATACATGAAACATTTAAAATCATGGATTTAGCTGTTCAGTTATCAAAATTCATTGAAAATCAATATACTTGTTCGTTTCAACACCTTAAACTCTGTGTATCAATCTGAAGTCAATCAGATGATAAGTTTGGCCTTTAAAGCGTCCACAAGATTTTTTGAAGTGATCAAGGGCCATAACTCTGGCACTAATTATCGGAAATCGCTGAAAATCAATAGGCTTCTTCGTCTCATGACCTTAAACACTGTGTATAAATTTAAAGCCAATCGGATATTAACTTTGGCCTCTATAGCGTCCACAAGATTTTTTGAAGTGATCAAGGGCCATAACTCTGGCACTAATTATCGGAAATCGCTGAAAATCAATAGGCTTCTTCGTCTCATGACCTTAAACACTGTGTATAAATTTAAAGCCAATCGGATATTAACTTTGGCCTCTATAGCGTCCACAAGATTTTTTGAAGTGATCAAGGGCCATAACTCTGGCACTAATTATCGGAAATCGCTGAAAATCAATAGGCTTCTTCGTCTCATGACCTTAAACACTGTGTATAAATTTAAAGCCAATCGAATATTAACTTTGGCCTCTATAGCGTCCACAAGATTTTTTGAAGTGATCAAGGACCATAACTCTGGCACTAATTATCGGAAATCGCTGAAAATCAATAGGCTTCTTTGTCTCATGACCGTAAACACTGTGTATAAATTTAAAGCCAATCGGATATTAACTTTGGCCTCTATAGCGTCCACAAGATTTTTTGAAGTGATCAAGGGCCATAACTCTGGCACTAATTATCGGAAATCGATGAAAATCAATAGGCTTCTTCGTCTCATGGCCTTAAACACTGTGTATAAATTTAAAGCCAATTGGATATTAACTTTGGCCTCTAGAGCGTCCACAAGATTTTTTGAAGTGATCAAGGGCCATAACTCTGGTAGTTATTATCGGAAATCGCTGAAAAACAATAGGCTTCTTGGTCTCATGACCTTAAACACTGTGTATAAATTTAAAGTCAATCGGATATTAACTTTAGCCTCTAGAGCGTCCACAAGCAATTGTGGACGCCGGACCGACGGCCGGACCGACAGACGGACGGACGGACGGGGGCGACGACAATATACGACCACATTTCAATGTGGGCGTATAAAAACCGTCCAGTTTGTGCTACCGCATATTCCTGAAGCAATGGCCCGAGAAATCCCTCTCTGACCATTGCTGGAATAGCGTCTGTTTCTTGAACTTATGCGGGAGTGTGTCTATTCTTTCCGTTTAATGAAAGATATCACTTAAGTACAGCAACATGACAGTCCTTCGTTTCATCTGGGTCTTCCATAAACCTTTGGACAGTGATTTAAGGTATGAAAACGGTGAAAGTATGTTCGTTTCCAAACAGTATTGTTTACATTTCATTCGACTTGATAGCCTCGTTTTTCACGCAATTAGTTTTACTGCAGTATTCTGCTATGCACGGGTTAATTAGGCATAATAAAATCGTGAGTCATGACGTATACGTTATGTAAACATATTTGGTCCAGTATTGACAGCTCGTGATTGGTTGGTAGACGGACTACTGATCAATCAGTAGATTTAGAAACACCGTCTAGTTTTGTCATCGATCGTCTACTTTACGACCGTCCAGTTTCTCGGGATGTTTTAGATTTGAAAGGGGTTTAGTTTTTAGCAAGGCCTTATTTTCCCGTACGTTGTCTAGAAATGAACAGAGTGTTTAATTACTAACGGCGTTTAGTTTTTACGCCAAATTACCACTTTACCGAGAGCCGTCTAGAAACTTACGGGTGATTAGAAATGCAATGCCGTTTTCTTTTCATGTCTTTTAATTAGTTTGCCCGGTGTCATCTAGAAAACGTACGGCGTTTGTTTTTGTGTGAAATATTTAATTTCTATCTCCCAATTTAGAATCTTAGCATAGTGTCTAAAATTCTCGAATGAATTGCATATTTGTTGAATATCTTCTGTATTGCCGACCGAAGTCCGTTGGGAAACGTCCATTTGCAATGAATTATTTTCCCGGCGTAAATAAAACTCAACGATTTATTTGTTAGAAATTAACGAAACAAATGGACGTATATCTTGTTTCTTATAATCTTGTTTTCTGGGTTATTTACCCGCTCCAGTCATCAATAACAAATGCATTTGTGAATTTGTGTCCATTTGTTTCGTTAATTTCTAATAAATAAATTGTTGAGTTTTATTTACGCCGGGAAAATTGACGATTCATTGCAAATGGACGTTTCCCAACGGACGTCGGCAATACAGAAGATATTCAACAGATATGCAATTCATTCGAGAATTTTAGACACTATGCCAAGATTCTAAATCGGATCATAGTTTCTAAAATTGGGAGATAGAAATTAAATATTTCACACAAAAACAAACGCCGTACGTTTTCTAGATGACACCCGGCAAACTAATTAAAAGACATGAAAAGAAAACGGCATTGCATTTCTAATCACCCGTAAGTTTCTAGACGGCTCTCGGTAAAGTGGTAATTTGGCGTAAAAACTAAACGACGTTAGTAATTAAACACTCTGTTCATTTCTAGACAACGTACGGGAAAATAAGGCCTTGTCTAAAAACTAAACCCCTTTCAAATCTAAAACATCCCGAGAAACTTGACGGTCGTAAAGTAGACGATCGATGACAAAACTAGACGGTGTTTCTAAATCTACACGGTAGCACAAACTGGACGTTTTTTGATGAATCTTGACGGTATTTAACACATTCTTGACGTGTATTAGATTCTAGATGATAAGGGTAGTTTCTTACCTTTTTTCGTAAAAACTAGAAGATTCCCGGTCCCTAGTGTGACCTAATAAGCGTGATGAAACTATACACCAAGTTTCATCACTCTCACTTAATTAGAACTAAAGTTATCGTGTCCCAAAGCATCAACCAATCAAATTGCTTATCTCTAATTACCCTAAGCGGAAAATGCTCATCTTCAAACTCCATCAAGGCATTGACCTAATAAGCATATACACCAAGTTTGAACATTTTAACTCAATTAGAAGGAGAGTTATTGTGTTCCAAAGTCTCGACCAATAATATTGCGTATCGCTCTGCTTACCCTGAGCAGAAAATGCTCATTATCAAACTTAGTCAAGGTATTACTTTACTGAAACTATACACCAAGTTTCATCAATCTCACTTAATTAGAACTAAAGTTATCGTGTCCCCAAAGCATCAACCAATCAAATTGCTTATCTCTGCTTACCCTAAGCGGAAAATGCTCATCTTCGAACTCCATTAAGGCATTGACCTAATAAACACATACACCAAGTTTGAACATTCTAGCTCAATTAGCAAGAGAGTTATTGTGTCCCAAAAAGTGTGACGGACAGACAGACAGACAGACAGACAGACAGACATAAGGATAAACAGACAGACAGACAGAGAGACGAACAGACGAACCCATTTTAATAGTCCCCCAACTTTCTTCGAAAGGCAGGGGACAAAAAAGCGATTTTTCATACAATCAGGGCCCATAATTCAGGAAGTTACGATCCGATATGCACAAATATGCAATGGAACCAAGATCTTTAGATTATAAACATGTATTTCAAGTTTCATCAAAATCGATTCAAAATTGTGACCTCTATAGGGTCCACAACCTTGATATAACATATTTTCACATATTCGAGTACAAACAGCGGCCATTTTATCCGTCAATTCTGGTCCGATTTTCACGAAATGCACACTCTTTCTTCATTACCATATAACGGTGATATAATCAAACTTTTTTTTTAATTGGATAATAATTTTGACCTCCAGAGGGACCACAAGCTAACAAAAGCGATTTTTCGGACAATCAGGGGACATAATTCAAAAAGTTATGATCTGATGGGCGCAAATATCGAAAGGAACCAAGGTTTTTGGGTTATAAACATACATGTCAACTTTCATCAAAATCGGTTCAAAATTGTGACCTATAAAGGGTCCAGAACCTTGATATAACATTTTCACACTATTTGTGTACAAACGGCGGCCATTTTGTCCGTCAATTTTGGTCCGATTTTCATGAAATTCGTACTCAACCTCCATAACTAAACGGGATATAATTAAACGTTTTTTTTATACGCCCACATTTTCATGTGGATGTATATTGTCGTCGCCCCTGTTTGTCCGTCCGTCCACAATTGTTTGTGAACAGTCTACAGGTCACAATTTTTATCCGATTTCAATGAAACTTAAAATATAGGTTTATCACCCTAAGATCTCGGTTCCTTTCGATATTGGCATGTATCGGACTGTAACTTCATGGGTTATGGCCCCTGATTGTACGAAAAATCACTTTTTTTCGCTTGTGAACAGTGTAGAGGTCACAATTTTGAACCGATTTGTATGAAACTTGAAATGCATGTTTATAACCCAAAGATCTTGGTTCCTTTCGATATTTGTGCCAATCGGATCGTAACTTCCTGCATTATGGCCCCTGATTATCCGAAAAATTGCCTTTTTTAGCTTGTGGTCCCTCTGGAGGTCAAAATTGTTATCCGATTTAAAAAATCGTTTGATTATATCACCGTTCCATGGTAATGAAGGTCAAGTTCGAATTTCGTGTGTGAAAATATGTTATATCAAGGTTGTGGACCTTATAGAGGTCACAATTTTGAACCGATTTTGATGAAACTTGACATGTATGTTTATAACTCACAGATCTTGGTTCCTTTCGATATTTGCACCCATCGAATTGTAACTTCCTGAATTATGGCCCCTGATTGTCCGAAAAATCGCCCTTTTTAGCTTGTGGTCCCTCTGGAGGTCAGAATTGTCATCCGATTTAAAAAAACGTTTGATTATATCACCGTTCCATGGTTATGAAGGTTGAGTTCGAATTTCGTGAAAATTGGACCAAAACTGACGGACAAAATGGCGCCGTTTGTACGCGAATAGTGTGAAAATATGTTATATCAAGGTTGTGGACCTTATAGAGGTCACAATTTTGAACCGATTTTGATGAAACTTGACATGTATGTTTATAACTCACAGATCTTGGTTCCTTTCGAAATTTGCACCCATCGAATTGTAACTTCCTGAATTATGGCCCCTGATTGTCCGAAAAATCGCCTTTTTATACGCCCACATTTTTATGTGGACGTATATTGTCGTCGCCCCTGTCCGTCCGGACGTCTGTCCGTCCGTCTGTCCACAATTTGTTTGTGGACTCTCTACAGGTCACAATTCTTATCCGATTTTGACGAAACTTGAAATATAGGTTTATCCCCAAAAGATCTCGGCTGCTTTCGATATTGGCATGTATCGGATGAAAACTTCATGGATTATGGCCCCTGATTGTACGAAAAATCACGTTTTTAGCTTGTGGACCCTATAGAGGTCACAATTTTGAACCGATTTTGATGAAACTTGACATGCATGTTTATAACCCAAAGATCTTGGTTCCTTTCGATATTTGCGCCTATCGGAATGTAATTTCCTGAATTATGGCCCCTGATTGTCCGAAAAATCACCCTTTTTTTTTTGAAAGGGCTAAGGAGGTGGCTGACTAAGAACACTCCTAAGAAATCATTATCGTTGGCGAAATATTGGGGGGGGGGCGGAGATGTACTAATTCGATTTTTGGGGGTCCACAACCTTCGTATTACATGTTTTTACACAATTTGCTTACAGAAAACGGCCATTTTGTTGGGCAGTTTCATTTCGTTTATCCTGAAATTCAAATGGTTTTTATCCTGAAATTCAAACAGTTTTTATACGCCCACATTTTCATGTGAAAGTATATTGTCGTCGCCCATCCGTCCGGCCCTCCGGATGTCCGTCAGTCAACAATTGTTTGTGAACAGTCTACAGGTCACAATTTTTATCAGATTTCAATGAAACTTAAAATATAGGTTTATCACTCGAAGATCTCGGTTCTTTTCGATATTGGCAAGTATAGGACTGTAACTTCATGGGTTATGGCCCCTGATTGTATGAAAAATCACGTTTTTAGCTTGTGTACCCTATAGAGGTCACAATTTTGAACCGATTTTGATGAAACTTGACATGCATGTTTATAACCCAAAGATCTTGGTTCCTTTCGATATTTGCACCTATCGGATCATAAATTCCTGAATTATGTCCCCGGATTGTCCGAAAAATCACCCTTTTTTTTTTGAAAGGGCTAAGGAGGTGGCTGACTAAGAACACTCCTAAGAAATCATTATCGTTGGCGAAATATTGGGGGGGGGGCGGAGATGTACTAATTCGATTTTTGGGGGTCCACAACCTTCGTATTACATGTTTTTACACAATTTGCTTACAGAAAACGGCCATTTTGTTGGGCAGTTTCATTTCGTTTATCCTGAAATTCAAATGGTTTTTATCCTGAAATTCAAACAGTTTTTATACGCCCACATTTTCATGTGAAAGTATATTGTCGTCGCCCATCCGTCCGGCCCTCCGGATGTCCGTCAGTCAACAATTGTTTGTGAACAGTCTACAGGTCACAATTTTTATCAGATTTCAATGAAACTTAAAATATAGGTTTATCACTCGAAGATCTCGGTTCTTTTCGATATTGGCAAGTATAGGACTGTAACTTCATGGGTTATGGCCCCTGATTGTATGAAAAATCACGTTTTTAGCTTGTGTACCCTATAGAGGTCACAATTTTGAACCGATTTTGATGAAACTTGACATGCATGTTTATAACCCAAAGATCTTGGTTCCTTTCGATATTTGCACCTATCGGAATGTAATTTCCTGAATTATGGCCCCTGATTGTCCGAAAAATCACCCTTTTTAGCTTGTGGTCCCTCTGGAGGTCACAATTATTATCCGATTTAAAAAACCGTTTGATTATATCACCGTTACACCCTAAGGAAGGTTGAGTTCGAATTTCTGGAAAATTGGACGAAAATTGCCATACAAAATGGCCGCCGTTTGTACGCGAATACTGTTAAAAAATGGTATATCAAGGTTGTTGACCCTGTAGAGGTCACATTTTTTATTCGATTTTGATGAAACTTGAAATTCATGGTTATAACCCAAAGATCTTGGTTCCTTTCGATATTTGCGCATATCGGAACGTAACTTCCTGAATTATATGGCCCCTGATTATAGGCAAAATCGCCTTATTTTAGCTTGTGGTCCCTCTGGTGGTCACAATTATTATCCGATTTAATAAAACGGTTGATTGTATTACCGTTACACCGTAAGGAAGGTTGAGTTCGAATTTCGGGAAAATCGCACAAAAATTGCCATACAAAATGGCCGCCGTTTGTACGCGAATACTGTTAAAAAATTGTATATCATGATTGTGGACCCTGTAGAGGTCACAATTTTAGTTCGATTTTGATAAAACTTGAAATGCATGGTTATAACCCAAAGATCTTGGTTCTTTTCGTTATTTGCGCATATCGGATCGTAACTTCCTAAATTATGGCCCCTGATTGTCCGAAAAATCGCCTATGGTCCCTCTGGAGGTCACAATTATTATCCGATTTGAAAACGTTTGACTCTATCACCGTTACACCCTACGGAAGGTTGAGTTCGAATTTCGAGAAAATTGAACCATAATTGCCAGAAAAAATGGCCGCCGTTTGTACGCGAACAGTGTAAAAATATGCTATGTCAAAGTTGTGGACCCTGTAGAGGTGACAATTTTAATTCGATTTTGATGAAACCTGAAATGCTTGTTTATAACCTAAAGATCTTTATTCTTTTCGATATTTGCGCATATCAAATTGTAACTTAATGAATTATGGCCTTTGATTGTAGGAAAAATTACTTTCGGTTTTGCTTGTTCTCTGTCTATCTCTCGAACAATTATTATCTGATTTAAAAAAAACCTCTGATTATGTTACTGTTGCACCGTAAGGAAGTTTTAATTCGAATTTCGTGAAAATCGTACCAAAATTGCTGGACAAAATGGTCACCATTTGTACGCGAATAGAGTAAAAATATGGTATATCATGGTTGTGGACTCTCTACAGGTCACAATTCTTATCCGATTTGGACGAAAAGTAACATTTCTAGGTTGTGTACCGTCACACCATAATCATTGTCGGCTTCGAATTTCATGAATATCAGACTGGAACTGACCAACAAAATGGCTGCTCCCAATACAGTATGAAATACAGGACTTAATGATGTAGGAAAAATCACTTTCGGTATTGCTTGTCCTCTATCCATCTCTCAAAAATGTGGGCGTATCCTGCCTGGCAGTGCCAGCCTATCTTTTAGCTTGTGGTCCCTCTGGAGGTCAAAATTGTTATCCGATTTAAAAAACCGTTTGATCATATCACCGTTCCATGGTTACGAAGGTTGAGTTCAAATTTCGTGAAAATTGGACCAAAATTGACGGACAAAATGGCCGCCGTTTGTACGTGTATAGTGTGAAAACATGTTATATCAAGGTTGTGGACCTTATAGAGGTCACAATTCTGAACCGATTTTGATGAAACTTGACATGTATGTTTATAACCCAAAGATCTTGGTTCCTTTCGATATTTGCGCCCATCGGATCATAAATTCCTGAATTATGTCCCCGGATTGTCCGAAAAATCGCTTTTGTTAGCTTTTGGTCCCTCTGGAGGTCAAAATTATTATCCGATTTAAAAAAAACGTTTGATTATATCACAGTTACATGGTAATGAAGAGAGAGTTTGAATTTCGTGAAAATCGGACTAGAATTGACGGACAAATTGGCCGCCGTTTGTACACGAATAGTGTGAAAATATGTTATATCAAGGTTGTGGACCCTATAGAGGTCACAATTTTGAACCGATTTTGATGAAAGTTGACATGTATGTTTATAACCCAAAGATCTTGGTTCCTTTCGATATTTGCGCCCATCAGATCATAACTTCCTGAATTATGTCCCCTGATTGTCCGAAAAATAGCTTTTGTTAGCTTGTGGTCCCTCTGGAGGTCAAAATTATTATCCGATTTAAAAAAACGTTTGATTATATCACGGTTTCATGGTAATGAAGAGAGAATTTGAATTTCGTGAAAATCGGACCAGAGTTGACGGATAAAATGGCCGCCGTCTGTATGCGAATTGTGTGAAAATATGTTATATCAAGGTTGTGGACCCTATAGAGGCCACAATTTTGAACTGATTTTGACGAAACTTGAAATACCTGTTTATAACCTAATGATCTTGGTTCCATTGCATATTTGCCCATATCGGATCGTAACTTCCTGAATTATGGCCCCTGATTGTACGAAAAATCACCCCTTTTCAGCTTGTGGTCCCTCTGGAGGCCACAATTATTATCTGATTTAAAAAAAAGTTTGATTATATTACAGTTACACCGTAGTTATGGTTGAGTTTGAATTATGATTTTCTGATGACTACTTAAAATGCAACAACTCCTGTTGACTGCTCGGACGATTTGGCTGCTGTGTGGGCGTATGTTTCGTTGCCTGGCAACCTATTTTTAAATCTGATAACAATTTTGACCTCCAGTGGGACCACAAGCTAAAAAGGGCGATTTTTCGGACAATCAGGGGCCATAATTCAGGAAGTTATGATCCTATTGGCGCAAATATCGAAAGGAAGCAAGATCTTTGGGTTATAAACATGCATTTCAAGTTTCATTCAAATCGGTTCAAAATTGTGACCTCTACACTGTTCACAAGCTAAAAACGTGATTTTTCATACAATCAGGGGCCATAACCCATGAAGTTACAGTCCGATACTTGCCAATATCGAAAAGAACCGAGATCTTCGAGTGATAAACCTATATTTTAAGTTTCATTGAAATCTGATAAAAATTGTGACCCCCAAATCCCCATAACTTGGTACTCACAAAATTGTGAAGTTGAAGAATGGAGAAAGGGCACTAATTTAAGCATGACCAAGGGCTTGATTTTAACAACAAAATCATGTTCCTACATAAATAAAATGAGCATATACCCGGGGTTCAGCCTCTGTATGCCAAGTACTTTTCTGTAATTTAAGAACAGATATAGATGGTCCTTCAACAAAGCCTTGTACTCTTCCTTCATGCTGCAATATGATAATTTATAACTTATCATTTAAACTTTAATATAGCTCCTTTATCCGACAAATATTCAATGTAAACAATGCATATAGATCAGAGAGAAATTGGGTTTAACGTCCATATGGTTTAATTTCATTCAAAAATTCATTTGTGGTTGGGGGTCTTTAGCAGTGGGAGTCAACCGGAGGACCCGGAAAAAAACCACTAGGTTTGACAGGTGACCCTACTCCTTGTCACGTACAACCGGGGATTCGAAAGCATGCCAGTTGACTCAATGATCGGTAGTATGATACAGTCTGGGACTGTACAGCGCAGTGGACGCTTACGGCTGGCCCCCGAATCCATTCACTTGATTTGATATTTGTTTATTTTTCTTGCAATGTCTGTTTTCTGTCTTGTCCGCAGGTTAATCTTGTAATAGTTTAGCGTGTAGTGCGGTCCTCCTGCACTTACTAATATAGATGAGAGATACAAAGAGCACACAATGTTGTACATGACTGAAGTTGCTTTATCAATTAAATGAAAATTAAATAAAATGTTACCCGTATTCCAGAATCTGTAGAATTCTGAAGATCTGTAAAAAAGAAAAAATTCACTATTACATAGTAATCAACAACCATCACAGATTCATTTATAAGAAAATCAAAGATAGGTTGCCAAGCATTGAACATATGCCCACAACAGCTAAGTTGTCTGGGCAGTCAGCTAGGGATGTTGTTTATTTTTATACGCCCACATTTTCATTTGTGAATACGAATGATAAAGTGAAAGGAATCCAAAACCATTTAAATAACATAAACAAAGACAGGATCAAAGTCATAATAAACTTGATACAGTGACACCAGTAGTAGGAGTGGACATTTTCATTTGGCCGTATCATGCTGTTGCCCCTGTCCGTCTACAATTTGTTTGTGGATACAGTCACAATTTTTATCCGATTTCAACGAAACTTGAAATATAGGGTCTGCTTGATTTATCCACCAATAGGCGAGTCGGTTTATTAAAAAAATATTAAACTGGTTACATGACATGATTTAATAAAAACAGTATTCATGTATATATGACTATCAGTAAGCGACCACAAAATAAGCATCTGGTTTTACGAAGCTCCAATTTAACTTCAAAACATTTGGTTTAATTTTACCGCTTTAATATCCGTGTTTGATGGCATTCCCAATGAACGTGAATTTTATCTCATTAACCTGTTCACCATCTTGCGTCGGTGATCACTGCTGCCAACAAAGTGTGGCATTTGCATACACTGCGGCAGAACTTTTGTGGATTTCCGATTAAATCAAGTCACCTTGCCGGGAAACTGCCGAACTGTGGTCAGCCGGTAAGCATTGGTATGGACAAATCAGATCTCGGTTTCTTTCCATATTGGCATGTATTGTACAGTATTTTTAGCTTGTGGACACAATTTTGATCTGATTTTGATGAAACTTGAAATACATGTTTATAACCCAAAGTTCTTGGTTCCTTTCGATATTCACGCCTATCAGATCACAATTTTCTGAATTGTGACCTTGTAACAGTGATATTTTTCGGGTGACTATGGTGGATAACTCTAAATTGTAGAACTGGATGTAATGTCCATGTGAGAATAGAATACAATGTCTTCAACCTTTCTACATTTCTGTTTTGTTTACTAAGCTACACTGCTTCCTTGTCAATATACTACATAATGGCGATGAGAAAAGGGATTTTTAAGCAGTAATTCATCATGCCAGGGGATCGCCAGTCTGCAACTAACGCAAAACTTCATTTTACCAGTGTTGTGGCTGTTGCCCCCCCCCGACCATTTCTACAATTTCCTGGCAAACCATGCATACCATGAATCCAGTGGAAGAAAATCTTTGTTAATTATATGCTTGCTAGTGGGATTGCTGGCGAATGCATATCTGATGCACGTAGAACAGCCTTACTCCTACATTCATTGGGGACTGAAGGGACAGCCAAATACACTATACATTGCCTGAATTTCAAGCTTCAGCAGCTGGGGACAACAATCTGTCAGAGTATGATAAAGCTCTCAGAGCTTACCTTCTGCCAATGTTGTTGCTGAACAGTACAAGTTTCGACAACGGTGTCAATTTCCTGATGAGTCAATTGATGCTTATATTGATGCTTATATTGCTTTTACATGCAGTTTTGGCCAAATGACTGATGAGATGATACGAGATCAATTCATAGAAAAGACAAATATTACCAGGATTTGGGAGCGATTACTAATGGAGACTACATATTTAACTTGCAAAACAAATTGAGCAGGCCATTCTGGAAGCAAAGGTTTTGTCTGATGCTCCGTCAACTTCAGTTCAAGCTATTCATCCTACTTTATTTCATCATCATGCTACTTTTTCCAAGAAACCTCACAGAAGGCATACTACTCAACATTTACCCATAAATTCACAAGCTCCTTTAAGGAATTCAACAACAGTGAAAAGAATTTGTTTCCGCTGTGGCTCTAACCAACATCTAGCTAATGAACCTACCTGCAAAGCTGTTGGTGCTACCTGTTCATACTGTCATATTAAAGGTCATTTCGCTACGATTACACAGGGGGGTTGGGATGGCCTAGTGGTCTAGAGTGCCGCGCTTCGACCTCTAGCTGGCCGGTAACCTCTGGCTTGCGGCTGTGGTTTCGAGCCCTGGTGTGAGCATATGTGGCATGGAGATAGGGGCGCCTTCTCAACCTTGTGGGTTTCCTCCGGGCACTACAGTTTCCTCCCACTGCTAAAGACCCCTACGCGCAAGCGAATTATTGAAATAAAATTAAACCATAATATGTTAGTCCCGAAATGACCTAGTGTGAGTTGAGTGGACGTTAAACCCCATTTCTCTCTCTCGCTACGATTACACAAACACCCAAAACCTGTTCGGTTTCTTATGGATTCCACCGCTGATGATTCAACTTCCTTCACCATTTTGAAAGTAAATGATGGTACTTCTCTAGTGGTATATATGCGTATATATCAGGTTTCAATTTAGTCTAAAACCAATGAGTAGCAAATTTTTGTGACAGATTCACATTTTGGCTAATCAATTCAAAATTTGAATAGCATTTGCTCAGATTTGAGGAGCAGTAAAATGTAGCCTAATCACAAAAATTTGCAATTCTAATTTTTCAAGGTATAAGTAGATTCTTTTTCCGCCTTCGTTTTCCACCTTCGTTGTATACCCTGCTTCGGCTTATGTGCGGATGAAGGTAAAAAAACACTGACATCTCTCCCCAAAAAATCAGTTACCATCTCTCCACGATGCCTGACGCACTAATCGTCTAAAACAAAAGTTACACCATTCCAATCGAAATATTGGCTTTGCTTATTTATTTCTTTATTTAAAACCATCCCCCTAACAGCCTTCAAAATATTATCAAGCGTCTCGCGAGATGTCTACTTTTAGTTTCCAGTTAAGTTAACCAATCATACTATTCTGCGTTGTTTTATTCTATTTTAGTAACATATTTTATAAACACGTGTGATTAAAAACGGAGTCTGCATATAATTGTCTTCTAGTTATTGGATGTATTGAAATAAAAACTGGTTCAAATTAATCATGACCACAACTTGGAATATTTAACAAGTTAGTACTGCATTTATAAATTCATTTTTTCATAGGCCTAATTATTCTCCACATTCATCCAAAATGTAATGAATCGCACTTCAATAGTTTGAAAGCAATTTTTGGCTAATGAATAAAATAATTCTATCGCTTTTTGCGATGCGATACCGCTTAAATTGAACCCTGGTACATATGCTTTGATAGATGCAAGCGCTGAAATAAGCAGCCGGACACGGACACTGTCCGGTCGAATTGACCCCCTTTGACAGGCCAAATTGCCTTTCGTCCGGACATAATTGTCCGTCCGAGTTTGAGTAAAACAGTAAGCCAAAAATAGTAATTTCAGTCGCGAACTCGAGTCGATCGCTAATTATTACTAGACTCGAAAATCCAGGCACAAAAATATCAACTACCCGAGTCATAGTGAAAATGTTACTATTTATATCTAGGCCGCGTGCAGATAAAACAATCAATAATTTTGATAATCAGCTTTTTTACGCTGGTTATGTCAACGACCCGGGTCCTAGTAAAAATATTACTGTTTTTTATAGAATCGGCTCAAAATCCAGACCCAAAAATATCAACGGCCCGATTCAAAGTGAAAATGTTACTATTTATATCTCGGCCGTGTGCAGATAAAATAATCAATAATTTTTCGAATCGGCTTTTTTTACGCTGGTTAAACAACGAACCGAGTCACAGTAAAAATATTATTATTTTTTAGAATCGGCTCTTTTACGCTGGTTATATCAACGACCCAAATCATAGTAAAAATATCATTATTTACATGTATCTCGGCCGCGTGAAGATAAAATAATGAATAATATTGAGAATCGGCTCTTTTACGCTGGTTATTCGAGTCTACGTGTAGTAGCTAGCTTTGAGTTACTTTCGTATATGATTAACTCTAAATCACACCTAACATGACATGTAATTATACATATTATTAGTAATAAAAGTAAAAATATTTAAAATGTTACAAGAAAATGTTCAAGTTGACTATGAGTGTAATTAGGGAGAGACTTTTTTATACGACAATTGAAATATCTCACTTTATTGGACACTTCCGATGAGAATCGAAATAGAAGGGCCTTGAAAACATGTCGAATAAAATAACTTCTTATTTTTCCCAATCCCCGTACACAGGATATCCCGGCTAGTGGGACCGTTCCAGAAAATTTTAAGACAGGTACTGTGTCTAATGTTTCTCAAAATGACATTTCTAAACGGGGACCATCGCCATCACTAGTTCGAAAATTACATACAATAAGAATCGTAGAAAAGTGAGTCAAAAACAATGTAGCAAAATCCAATGCTGATGTGTGGTTAACATACGAAGAAGACAATGGTTTTGTGACTACACTAAAATGTGAAGTCTGTAAAAAGTATTTTAAAACATATCAAATATATGAGGGAATTTTCAACTGCATAGAGCAATGGTATTTGTCAGGCTGAAAATCTGAAATGTCCGGCCGAAAATCAGTTAGCAGTTATTTCAAGGCTTGGATAGATGTAGTATTATACTTACCTTTCTTACCAATGACCTATATATACAACATTTTTCTACAATTCCACTCAGCAACTGTCAACGATATTACTGTTATCTTACACCAAGGATCCAATACCTGTTCTTGGATTTTTACTACAACTGCAACCTACAATACTTACACAGCTTCAGTGACCCTTGGATGTTTTGCTACAACTGCAACCTACAATACTAACACAGCTTCAGTGACCCTTTATGTTGTAGTAAACGGCATTTCCTTAATTGGTTTAGATATTCTTCGTTCTCTGGCCTTAAAGATTACTGGCACAGATATTACCTGCAATCAAACCACTGTCACATGTACTGATAATCACTTATCTTCGTCACTTCAAGCAGACTTCCCATCATTATTTACAACTTTCCTTGGTCTTGCCAAAGGATTTAAACATCAAGTCAAGATCAATCCAGTTCAGCAGAAACTTCAACGTTTACCAATGTCTATTCGCGATAAAGTTTTTCGACAGAATTAGACCGTTTGCAAGCTCCTGGTATAATCAAGAGCATAGATGCTACCCCATGGGTTTCACTTCACCTATTGTTGTAGTTTGGAAGAAATTGGGAGACATCCGATTAAGTGTTGATCTACGACTGCCTAACAAAGCCATCATCGTTGACCAATTTCCATTACCAAGTATTGATGAAATTCTTGATCAACTTGTTGCATCTAGTCATTACTCTTCTTTGGATATAAAATCAGCCTACCATCAGTTAGAGTTAGCAGAAGAAAGTCGTGACCTCACTGCATTTACCACTTTTATCACTTATTTCGTTTCACACGAGTTTACTTTGGTCTTGCTTCAGTGCCCCAGCTTTTCAGAAGATGATGTTGATTGTCCTTAAAGGTTTCAACAGTGCTCTTAATTACTTGGATGATGTTTTCTTTCATGGCCAATCACAAGATGAACATGATCGGATCTTACAAGCTTTATTACAATGATTTCAAGACTACAGGTTTCATATCAAGGGATAGAACCAGATGCCAAACACCTACAAGCCAGTGCAGATGCTCCATCACCACATGATGCCAATACTCTTCGTTCATTTTTAGGCCTTGCCCAGTACTATTCTAGATTTGTTCCAGATTTTGCTACTATTGTGGAACCGATGAGAACCTTGCTTCGGAAAGACGTACCTTTTCAGTGTTCTTCGGAAACTGAATAAAGTTTCCAACATCTCAAGTCTGTTAATCACCATAGTGGAATATTTTCAATGTTGGCCTCTATAGCGTCACAAGAATTTTTGAAGTTATCAAGGGAGATAACTCTGGCAGTAATTATTTGAAATCGCTGAAAATCAATAGGCTTCTTCGTCTCATAACCTTAAACACTGTGTATAAATCTAAAGTCAATCGGATATTAACTTTGGCCTCCAGAGCGTCCACAAGATTTTTTGAGGTGATCAAGGGCCATAACTCTGGCACTAATTATCGGAAATCGCTGAAAATCAATAGGCGTCTTTTTGTCTTATGACCTTTAACACTGTGTATAAATTTGAAGTCAATCGGATATTAACTTTGGCCTCTAGAGCGTCCACAAGATTTTTTGAAGTGATCAAGGGCCATAACTCTGGCACTAATTATCAGAAATCGCTGAAAATCAATAGGCGTCTTCGTCTTATGACCTTAAACACTGTGTATAAATTTAAAGTCAATCGGATATTAACTTTGACCTTTAGACCGTCCACATGATTTTTTAAAGAGATCAAGGGCCATAACTCTGGCACTAATTATCGGAAATCGCCGAAAATCTATAGGCTTCTTCGTCTCATGACCTTAAACACTGTGTATAAATCTAAAGTCAATTGGATATTAACTTTGGCCTTTAGAGCGTCCACAAGATTTTTTGAGGTGATCAAGGGCCATAACTCTGGCACTAATTATCGGAAATTGCTGAAAATCAATAGGCGTCTTCGTCTTATGACCTTAAACGCTGTGTATAAATTTAAAGTCAATCAGATATTAACTTTGGCCTCTAGAGCGTCCACAAGATTTTTTGAAGTGATCAAGGGCCATAACTCTGGTAGTTATTATCGGAAATCGCTGAAAAACAATAGGCTTCTTCGTCTCATGACCTTAAACACTGTGTATAAATTTAAAGTCAATCGGATATTAACTTTAGCCTGTAGAGCGTCCAGTGGACGCCGGACGGACGGACGGACGGACGGACGGACGGACGGACGGACGGACGGACGGACGGACGGACGGACGGACGGATGGACGGACGGGGGCGACGACAATATACGACCACATTTCAATGTGGGCGTATAAAAAGAATATGGGCCTATTTAGGTTCAGAACGGAAGAGAGTGTTATCTTATTACGTCATTATGTCAAAATTGTTTTATTTGGTTTTTACGTCATATAAACCCTTAAAACGACCGTCCACAATCGCGAAAGAAAGAATTCCATTAAAAATGTTAAATATTTTGGACTAAAATATTGATAAACACCTCCTGTTTTGAATTTATCGGACTGTTATTGTCCATTTGATACTGCTTAAATGTAACTAATGATAACCTGTAAGTTTTGTTGCTGTTACATTTTACACAAATGTGATGGAATCACAATCTGATTAAGACACAGATCTTATTTCGTAGTTCAAAATTTCATTTTACTTGTCTTTACTACATTAGGATCTGAAAGATTTGTTATTTAACGCGTGTTCTGCTTGAAATGAGGGGTCAGCCAATCAAATTGTCTATCGAATCGAGAGTTTGACCTTTTTTTGCCCGGAATTGTGGGTAGGCATTATCAACGATAGAAATCAAAACAAAGCAACAACGATTCTGATTGGTTAATCGAATGACTGAAGTTATTTGGTCAAATGTCGCGTGCTTGACATCTGAACTGGCTGAATGTGACCTCCCGCTATAACTTGTTAGATCTACATGTAGTGAAGGCCATCGAAATTATAAAAACCGAAACGAAATATAGATCTGAATTTTAATTAGATTGATGGAATCAGAGAATATCACAAGTTGTTTGACGATCAGCTCCACAAGTCAGAAGCGGTCGTGGTTCCTTATTGTTAGACATAATTTGTGTTATTTGGTATGTGATTTATCTATTAGTGATGAAATTCTGTTTCCTTGGAAAGCCATATTTACGACCCAGGTAAGAAATACATTCGCAGCTTGTTTGGGAATAACTCTAATGATAACTAATGCAAAAAATGGTCAAACATGCATCATTGTTACTTACTTAACCCATATAGTTATCTATATATGAGATTTTGGCGGCCATTTAGAAAAAGCGCACTAACGGAAAAAGGTTCAGGATATGGCCTGTTTACCTCATATATTCTTGTTCAGCATAAAAATCTAGTCTAGAAATTCGAGTAGAAATCTAAACCACATAAGAATTTCTATATCTCCAAGTGTCACCTCCCTCAATTTTAACCCTGACTACTGTACCCATGGTTTATCAGAAAGCTATTTCATACAATCGCAAACCATGGGAATATTAAGTTATGTGTTTAAATTTAGCTGTTCTTATAAAACCTGTATTTCCATAGGTCATCAACACCAGTAGTTGAATGTGCTGTAGACATGCAAGTATTCACGAAAATTGGATCTTTAAGAACTTTACCATCTTGAAGGGCAATTTTAATGACATCACCAAGATTACGATGAAAACGTTCAATTGGGCCATTGGCTTGTGGATAGTAGGGCCAAAAAAAAAAAAGAGTTCTGTTTCCTGTAACGGATGGAAAATAGGGTAGGGTCGGTAGGTAGGGGGGGGGGTGTTGTTTTTTTTGTTTTTTTAAACATTAGATCTTCTACCACCGTACTACGGGGGTTCAGGTCAAAGTTTCAAAAGACAGAAACAATTTTTTTAAAAATATTTTTTGAAAACATACATAAAAAGCTACCCAATTTTATTATTTCATCAAAATATTCCAATTAGTTCGAAAATCATGGAATTTTAAAATCCGAGATGGACGTCAAAAATGTAATCAAAACTGTCCGTGGTGGCTGTATGCCGTATGTCGTCGTATAATATTCTGTGCGAAAATCTTCAATTTCATGTTGGGTTGAGTAGGCGCCGTGAACATACAGTACGAATAGATTTGTGGATGGAAATCTTGGATAATTGTTTAAAATGTATCAGAGACTCGATTACGATTTAAACATTATCTTTGGTGGCAAAAGAACTTTTAATCGTTTTATGAAGATAAAAACAATAGCGTAGGAAGGCGATTTTGTTCAAGGGAAATAACTCGCGCTGAAAACTTATCATATCGTATCGTATTGTTTTTGTCCATTTGCGAGCCGTTACTAATTAGAACAAAAATTGTGAGGTTTATAGCTTTTCGGAATGTGCATTGGTAAATCTATACGAAACCTGTAGCCTCGTTTTTCACGTCAGTTAGCAATCTCGCCTCAAAAGTATGGCAGATCTTAATAAACGTTCGCTGTACCCACTTATACAGATTGGTAAATGCAGATTCAAAGAACAATGACATTAATATTCATTTAGAGCAACAAAAAATATATATATATTTTCAGGAATCCGGTAGGTTTAGAGTATTCTGAACGATCGCTTGGTGAACAAAAAACTTTCTTATTTCTCTCGAATCTAAAAAAAAAAAAATTTATTCGGCAGGTTTTGTAATGGGTCGGTCAGGTTACCGGAAACATAACAAATTTTTTTTTTTTTTTTTGGCCTCAATACTTGACTCGCGATGTTGAATATTTCTCTCGTGAAGGTAAGCGTTGAAAGAGTAAGATTCAAATTGTGGCCCATGATTTGTGACTATAATGGAGGGAATTGCAGACTCTTGAAAGTAAAAAAATAGGTTGCCAGGCAACGAAACATACGCCCACATAGCAGCTAAATCGTCCGGGCAGACAACAAGAGTTGTCGCATATTAAGTAATTATCAGAAAATCATTAGAATTTGTTTGGTTTTTATAAAGTTCTATCCAATGCTAACGTTTAGTATACGAAACATTTAATATTATGGATTTAGCTGTTCAATTATCAATTTTCAAGAAATTCACACTCAACCTTCATTAATGTGTAACGGTGATAAAGACAAACGCTTTTTTAAATCGGAATAAAATTGTGACCTCCATAGGGTCCACAAGGTATAAAAAACATGATTTTTCGTACAATCAGGGGCCATAATTCAGGAAGTTACGATCCAATATGCGCAAATATTGAAAAGAACCAAGATCTTTGGGTTATAAACAAACATGTCAAGTTTCATCAAAGTCAAAATAAAATTGTGACCTCTATAGGTTCCACAACCTTGATAAAACATATTTTCACACTGTTCGCGTAAAAACGGCGGCCATTTTGTTTGTCAATTTTGGTTTGATTTTCACGAAATTCGAACTCAACCTTCATTACCATGTAACAGTGATATAATCATACAGTTTTTTAAATCGGATAATAATTTTGACCTGCAGTAGGACCACAAGCTAAAAAGGGTGATTTTTCGTACAATCAGGGGCCATAATTCAGAAAGTTACAAATCAATGGGCGCAAATATCGAAAAGAACCAAGATCTTTGGGTTATAAACATGCATGTCAAGTTTCATCAAAATCGGTTCAAAATTGTGACCTCTATCGGGTATACAACCTTGATATGACATATTTTCACACTAATCGCGTACAAACGGCGGCCATTTTGTTTGTCAATTTTGGTCCGATTTTCACGAAATTCGAACTCAACCTTCATTACCATGTAACGGTGATATAATCAAACATATTTTTAAATCGGATAATAATTTTTCGGACAATCAGGGGCCATAATTCAGGAAGTTACGATCCGATGGGCGTAAATATCGAAAGGAACCACGATTTTGGGGTCATGAACATGCATGTCAAGTTTCATCAAAATCAATAAAAATTGGGACCTCTGAGTGTCCACAAGCTAAAAAGATAGGTT
The DNA here is from genome assembly GCA_948474765.1 of Patella depressa. NCBI lineage: Eukaryota > Metazoa > Mollusca > Gastropoda > Patellidae > Patella > Patella depressa. The sequence continues at coordinate 32,995,329 of OX419717.1, read as the reverse complement.
GCCAGGCAACAAAATATACGCCCACAGCAGCTAAATTGTCCGGGTAGTCAACAAGGGTTGTCGCATATTTTTACATTTTTTGGTAATGAAACATTTGTAATACACTAAAATCTAATTAAGAGTAACAACTCATTATGTAATTATCTGAAAATCATTAGAATTTGTTTGCTTTTTATAAACGTTTTGCCCCAAGCTAACAATTAGTATAGGAAACATTTAATATCATGGATTTAGCTGTTCAGTTATCAACACCTTAAACTCTGTGTATCAATCTGAAGTCAATCAATCGGATGATAAGTTTGGCCTCTATAGCGTCACAAGGTTTTTTGAAGTGATCAAGGGAGACAACTCTGGATGTAATTATTTGAAATAGCTGAAAATCAATAGGCTTCTTCGTCTCATGACCTTAAACAGTGTGTGTGTATTTAAAGTCAATCAGATATTAACTTTGGCCTATTGATTTTCAGCGAATTCTGATAATTACTGCCAGAGTTATCTCCCTTGATCACTTTGAAAAATCTTTTGTAATGCTCTAGATGACAAACTGCCAAACTTATCACCCGATTGACTTCAGACTGATATACAGAGTTTAAGCCAGTTTAAGGTCTTGAGATGAACAAGTATATTGATTTTCAATGAATTTTGATAACTGATCAGCTAAATCCATGATTTTAAATGTTCCGTATACTAAGCTTTATAAGAACTTTATAAAAACCAAACAAATTCTAATGAATTTTTGATAATTACTTTGTTGAATTGTTAATCTTAATCAGATTTCAGAGTATTATTACCGAATAGTGATACTAAATTTTACTTCTTTTTCAAATTTTATTTTTAAGAATATACAGAATTTATCTATTAAGCATTTAGACAATATAGCCAATATTAAGGTTATCAGTTGGTCTTTCCTTACATTTAATGTCAATATTTTGATTTTAAAGTAATTGCCTAAAAGCATGATTGGTGTTGACAGTTTTATAATCTTTGAATGCCTACAGTTAACAATGCAGGCAGATCAAGTGTCAACGCCTATACTTTCTTTATGGCTTAAAGCTTATTAAATAATTCCATTAAATTTATTATGAAACTTCAACCAATGAAACGTATATATTAATTTAACTTTCATTTGATTTGTTTATCCCTTATTTTATCTTTAATTTGATTTGGTGAAATTGTTCCTTTGTGTAGATATTGGTGTCTTTAAAAGACCCCTACACAGAGATTGGAGAGAGAGAGACAGGGAGATCAGATGCCCTGTATAGAATTTGTAAATAATGTATTTTTAAACTGTATATAAAGTAATATTGAAATGGATTTGGACTTTTATTGAACACATTGAACAGTGACCGCCTTCACCAGAATACTTCTCCAGTAATGAGCTATGCTACACCCCCAATCCTAGCTCATCCATATGTATGAAATTTTGCATATGTATCACCTGGGTGCATATTCGAACGAAGAATAGCCCCCGAAACGCGTCAGTGATAGTATTATGAATGTTTCATTACCGAAAAAAGTAAGAATATGCGACAACTCTTGTTGACTGCCCGGACGATTTAGCTGCTGTGGGTGTATGTTTCGTTGCCTGGCAACCTATCTTTCAGCTTATGGTCACCTTTGTGGCCATTTTCTCCTGCCATTTGAACTCAATCTTCATTATGGTGTAACGGTGATATAATCAAACAGTTTTATTAAATCGAATAATAATTGTGACCTCAAGAAGGACCACAAGCTAAATTAGACGATTTGTTGACAATTAGGGGCCTTAATTCAAGAAGTTACGATCGCTGATGATACTCAGCTATATATTACTTTTAACCAGAGTTGGGATTTCGCCCGTATATTCCGGTCTTGTCCGAATTTTTTTTCCAAACGCACAATGTTGTCCGACCGGGAATATGCCCAATCGGACATCAAGACATAGTGAATAATATTCAAAATTCCAAAATTAATATAGTGTACTGAGAATATAACTACCACTCAACCCGATTATCGTTGACAATAGGCAGGATTGATTAGGTAATTAAGTGATCAACGTATTTATCGTGTTATACCGTCAATAAACCTACCTTGATTAACTACTTAATCTGTCTTGATTGATTGACTTAATCCTTTGTCGGACAATTCATCAATCTAATCTTAAACAGAAGTCATTGCTTTCCCTTTGTCGGACTATTCATCAATCCAATAAGAGTGATTATAATTTTAATTCACCTGTTTACCTTGTGGTCTTCAATTGTCAGGCATTTTACTTAATAATCCAAAATTTAGTGATTATGTCGAATTCATATATCCTGATGAGCTGGAAATTAAAAACACCACTGACGGTGACAATTACGCTTCCTACTTGGATCTGCGTCTCGATTTTGACAATTGCCATAAACTGAGTGTTAAATTGTACGATAAGCGTGATGACTTTGACTTTCCGATTGTTAACTTTCCATTTATTAGTAGTAACATTCCAATATCACCAGCTTATGGAGTGTTTGTGTCTCAGCTAATTCGTTACGCGAGAGCTAGTTCCTTTTATTCTGATTTTTTAAGTAGATCGAGGCATTTGTCATCTAAGCTTCAACCACAAGGATACGTGCTCACTAAACTTATAAAAACCTTTAAAAAGTTTTATGGCCGTCATATTGACTTGATTGGTAAATATAACGTGTCTCTCTCGGCTATTATTCTAGATATATTTAATTGACACGTATACTAATACTATCTCCCTGATTAAATGTCCACTACATAGTTAACACAGTTCATCACCTGCATTTTGCATACCGATAGTTCATTGGCCAATCACGCTATTTTATCGACATTTTGCCTAATAGTTTGGATGCAGCTATGGCGGGTGTGGCGTGCCAGGCAGGGTAAGCTTACTCTTCCGGACACCTGTTACCACTGTTTGTCGTGTATTTTGTACACAGGGAGCAGTCCATTTGCTGATTACACTATTTTGCCTATAACGTTTTTTAGGACTTCGAATTCTGTCTAATGGTTTGGATTGTTCGTACTTGGTTTTATTTTATTGATGTAAGCCGACAGCATCTATCAACTAATCATAGATGTCACATATCGTAAGAGTATATTATTTTATAACACCCTAATTCATTTTGTCTACGATATCTTTTACGTCTTTTAAGAATCCATATATAAATTCTCATCCACAGTGGCACTTTCCCGTGATCTCGAGCGCTGCACGAATATTGCTTAACATGTTAGGCAGTGCTTACTATGAAGCTGTGTGCTGTAAGTCACGTACGCCATAGCGGCAATACGCTGAAGTCAGCTATGCCTTTTTTTCATCACACGCTGAAGTCAGCTATGCCTTTTGTCATCACCGCAAGTATTATTTCGAACGCTTTTCTTTCATTTGCTGTCGTGTTCTTATTTCTATTACGCACGGATTTGAATATTTTGTTGACATTTTATAAAGAAAAAACGATGTTCTGACATCACAAACTATTCTTATTTCGGAAGTTCAGCATTCATTTGCTGCCACGTAAATCTAAAGGAATATTACCGTTGTGAATTTTATGCTGAAGCAGGATCGGCAAGCTTTCATTCAATGTATTACGAAAATGCTTAATTTTGTACGACATTTACTGACATGAATTTGAATGCCGTACGGGAATTAGGTGTGAAAAATAGCGAGGTTCACCAATTTTTATTACGTACGGGATTTGAATATTTTGTTGACATGTGATTTTTAATTGTGGTATGAATTGAATACCGTACGGGAATTAAATATGAAAAATAGCGAGGTTCACCTAATTTTTTTATGTACGTTATTTGAATATTTTGACATGTGACTTTTAATTTGTGGTATGAATTCGTCTGCTTAAATAACGATAAGAGTTATGCCCCTTTATTTTCGGTAAAATGTCCGACACGAAAATTTTTGAAATCCCAACTCTGCTTTTAACCTCAAATATCCATTTTCTTTTAACATATCTAGACAGCAACTTGAAGACTGTATTAGTGAATTAAGACTATGGATGTCTAAGAATTTTCTTAAATTAAGTGCCGATAAAACAGAATTTCTTCTTTTGGTATCAAAATATCAATTATATAAACATGTACATTCTAACTCATCCATTGTTATAGGTGATTGTGAGATTAATCCTACTGCTTTTAGTCGAAATATTAGTGCAATGTTTGATAATTTTTTGAATATGGAAGCACAAGTTAATCATATTCACAATATTGGTAAAATACGAAACTATTTATCAAGAGATGCAACTAAAACTCCCTTGTGACGTTAAGACTCGATAATTTTAACCCTCTTAGCTGTCTTACCCCTTTAACTTATTAATAAACCCCAACGAATACAAAATAAAAGTACATTAATTAAGCAATTATTTCTAAAAGTACATACAAGAACTACAACAGACAAAATAATAAGTGTTAAAATTTGTTATAAGCCTTAAAGCTTTCCTATTCACAGTCACTTCCTGTTACATGTCATGGGTCATATAAATAATCCGAACAAGAAAAAATAAATCATTTAAATCGGTCACAATTTAGTGAAGTTAACAACATTGTCGGCACGAAAATCATCAAAGGCAAAATTCAAATTTTTGAAATGGTCAAATACCAAAAATTCGTACCATATCCCCTCTCACATGAAATGTATTAATTTCAGAAACAGGAGACGCATTGAACATACAATGCCCTATTGTGTTTGTTTACAAGCCCGCAAATGTGGATTGACCATCAGTTGACCTAAATCAAAATTCTACTCTGAACATTTTTTAGGCATTCCTTCAAGGATTCAGAAAATATAACTCCCATGTCTGTAAGTGCAATATCGCAATTAGGGACTTTTCATATTTCAAGAAGGTGGCACTTCCAGTTTGTTTGACAAACTCTATATTTTGTGTACGAATCAGTAATTACCTGTCTAGTATCGCAGAAAAAATCAGGTCATTCTGACCTATATTTCGTTGATTTCTTTGAAAACTTTGATCCTTAATTTCATCAAGGGGAGATCAAATTTTTGAACTCGCATCGGTAAGATCTACTTACATACTAAATTTCACGAAAAATCGTAAAACTGTTAAAGAAGTTGTCAAATTGGTCAGTTATTACAGCTGTTCAGTTATCAAAATTCATTGAAAATCAAAATACTTGTTCTTTTCAACACCTTAAACTCTGTGTATCAATCTGAAGTCAATCGGATGATAAGTTTGGCATCTATAGCAACACAAGATTTTTTTGAAGTGATCAAGGGAGACAACTTTGGCAGTAATTATTTGAAATCGCTGAAAATCAAGAGGCTTCTTCATCTCATGACCTTAAACACTGTGTGTAAATTTAAAATCAATCAGATCTTAACTTTGGCCTCTGGAGCATCCACAGGATTTTTTTTTAAGTGAATAGGGGACATAACTCTGGCAGTAAATATTGGAAATTGCTGAAAATCAATAGACGTTTTCATCTCATGACCTTAAACACTGTGTATAAATTTAAAGCCAATCGGATATTAACTTTGGCCTCTAAAGCGTCCACAAGATTTTTTAAGTGATCAAAGGCCATGACTCTGGCATCAATTATCGGAAATCGCTGAAAATCAATAGGCTTCTTTGTCTTACGACCATAAACACTGTGTATAAATTTAAAGTCAATAAAATATTAACTTTGGCCTCTAGAGCGTTCACAAGATTTTTTGAAGTGATCATGGGCCATAACTCTGGCACTAATTATCGGAAATCGCTGAAAATCAATAGGTTTCTTTGTCTTATGACCTTAAACACTGTGTATAAATTTAAAGTCAATCGGATATTAACTTTGGCCTCTAGAGCGTCCACAACATTTTTTGAAGTGATCAAGGGCCATAACTCTGGTAGTTATTATCGGAAATCTCTGATAAACAATAGGCTTCTTCGTCTCATGACATTAAACACTGTGTATAAATTTAAAGTCAATCGGATATTAACTTTGGCCTCTAGAGCGTCCTTTAGCCTTTCAATGTGGGCGTATAAAAACAATAAGCTTTCATTTTCATAGATATAATTTCTAGGTCAAGTAGACTTGATTATAATGACCATAAAACAGGGGGTTCTTCCAGGGGCGTGGTGAGAATGAGTTCATGAGTAGCCATACTCATGCGCCAAAAAGTTTTTGCGCCAAAATCACAATCAAATTACTCAAAAAATGAAAAACATTTGTAAGTGGAAAAATTGTTTCATCTGACCCAATTAAAAAAATTTTGAAAGAGTCAAGTTGGAAAATTTAATCATATTTTATTACCGTATTTCTTGTCTCAGATTGCTGGAGATTGCGTTTCTGGGCTTCTAATTTTCGAAATTTTCCCGGGGGAGGGCCCCCTGGACCCCCCGCACCCCCCGCCGCGGGCTCGCGCCATCGGCGCTGGCGATGGCCGGGTTCGCCGGCCACAGCTCCGCGGTCAGTAAAAGGGTTTTTGTGCCAAAATCTTTTTTGTTACTCATAATTTCTTCTCAATAATTGCCATCACAACGCCCCTGGGTTCTTCACACAGGACGTGTAAATCAGCTGATGTAAACAGACATAAAAACAGCCCCGGTGATACAGTTCTTTCTGACATTGTAACTGAATTGAAGGAAACTGAGAAAACTCCTTATGACATAATTAAAGTCAGGAATTAGCTATTTTAATAGATGATTTAATGTTTAAGAAAGAAAAAATCGATGAAGAAAAAATTAAAGAGAAATTAGCAAAGATTACTCCGACCTAATAACTGTCATTCATTGGTCACAACAAAAGTTGATGATTCAATGTGGACTGTTCTCAATAATTAGTGAAAAAATCCTAACATGCTATCGTTTAATTTCTTACTTCTGTTCATGTAATTTCTAACCTCCATTCATGTAACTTCTAATTTCCATATATTAGTGTCAAAATTCTAACATGCTATCGTCTAATTTCTTACTTCTATTCATGTAATTTCTAACCTCCATTCATGTAACTTCTAACTTCCATTTATGTAATTTCTAAATTAAGACAATGTATAATTAAACTTCTTTATTTGTTCAGTGTAAATATCAATTCTGTTTCATCTTATTTCTATTATTGAGGCGAAAGATGTCTACTTTATTGTTGTATTACATGTTAAGCATGAACGGCAAACAAATTTAGAATTATGATACTTCTATCTGGCAACCATCATTATGATGTCGTTAGGTGTCGCCACCATGTGCTCAGTTTGGCGATTGAGCACCTGATCGGGACCATTCTATTGATACAAGCTCTTCGTCAGATTGAGTGGCTTGTCTGAGTGTTAAAATTGAAAACAACATCGGGAGAGAGACATGGTGACATTTTTTTGAAGTGATCAAGGGAGATAACTTTGGCAGTAATTATTTGAAATCGCTGAAAATCAAAAGGCTTATTCCTCTCATGACCTTTCATATTCACGGTCAGTTTCTGTTGCATCTCATGAGTTATATAAAGAATCTTAAAGATAGGTTGCCAGGCAACGAAACATATGCCCACAGCAGCTAAATCGTCCGGGCAGTCAACAAGGGTTGTTGTCTGATTAAGAGTAACAACTCATTATGTAATTATCTGAAAATCATTAGAATTTGTTTGCTTTTTATGAAAGCTTTGCCCCACGCTAACAATTAGTATAGGAAACATTTAACTCATTCGGTACAGGCAGGGGCGTGTACATAATGATTTCGTTTGGGGGGGTGTTTAGCCAAAATGCGACCGACTGATGCACATCACCCCCCCCCCCCCCCCAGTGCGAGTGACGCAATCAGGAGCCGAGCACAAAGTGCGAATTTTCTAGGGAATATGGGGGTGGGGTAGGGGCGGTTTTAAATGTAGGGCGCCATCCACAATCCCACCCCACAATGAAAGTAAACAAAATACTAGCTATAACATTAAGCGTCCCAGTAGAACATAGATTATATAATTGTGTAGTTGTTCGCCGATTGTTGTCTCGTCGGAAAGTAGTTTTATTTTAATTCACATATAGTTTATGTCATATCAATAGTGGTGCCTATAACACTGAGTAATTTGAGAAAATTTTTGAAAAATTGATTCAATATCCTGGCATTGCTGGGAGAAATTCCTGTGGACGAGTGTACCAGAAATGTCAGTCAATGGGACAGAATCTCCTGATGTGTTTTGGGGACCGACTGGAGTGACTGCACTTATTTTGTGACCGATTATTTTTCTCCCTTGGTGAAATTTTGTTGTTAGACCAACATACTCACAACAGAATAAGAGTGACGTATGCAATTTAGGCTCACGGATTCACGCAAATATATAGTATTTGGGATCTATTCTGGCATTGTGTTGGAGACTGATTGCAGTGACTGCACTTATTTTGAGACCGACTATTTTTCTCCCTGGGTGAAATTTTGTTGTTAGACCAACTACTCACAACAGAATGAGAGTGAAACACAACATCTTTTCAAACATGATAAGTTGACAAGGTTATTTTATACTAAAGACTGCTCCTATTTTACGACCGACTGCACTGATTTTGCGACCAACTATTTTTATACTAAAGTTTTGCGTGAGTAGCGTGACGTATACAGTGAGTACTTATTTTGATACCGACTACCCCTATTTTGCGACCGACTGCACTAACTTTGCGACCGACTATTTTGGGGGTTGGGGGGTGACCCCCCCACATTTACGCCCCTGGGTACAGGTTACTAGTGGAGGCGACATAATTAGACACTGAGCCTCACTGACTTACCCTGCCAGACGTTGACCTAGTGTCTAGTCAGACTCCCGTACATCGCTTGGTGACGACATCTTTGGTGTACTGTTTTATGGGTAGCACGATTTACCCAAATCCCCAAATCTACCCAAATCAACCCAAATCCACCACTATTTCAACTCATACCACAATAATTTATATTGATATTTGATAATATACCGTTCTTTATGTGGAATTGACATTTTTAATTTAAAATCGCAGCTTTTTATTGTCAAAATGCCCCTCAAAATGCGATTTCCAAGCAAGTTTGGAAGTCGTAACCAAGGGAATAGCTCGTGTAATTCACAAATCTACCCAAAACTACGTTATTTCCACATATATCACAATTATGTTTATCTTTTTTTAATATACTATCATTCGTTTAGCTAAATATGCCATAATTACTTTAAAATCATGGTCTTCTTGTCTTAAAATCCAACAATTCATGCGTGTTTCGTCGTCGTATGTAAGGGACATAACTCGTGTATATACCCACATGGATGCAGATCACCATTAAATTTGTAGTTCTTCCAAAGTTACGTGGAAATCACATTCTGACACAAAAACGCTACGATTTTAAATTTAAAATGACAATTTGACAGAAAGAACTGTATACGATCAATTACCGATATAAATTATTGTGATATCAGTTGAAATAATGGTGGATTTGGGTAGATTTGGGTGGATTTGGGTAAATCGTGCTACCGTTGTTGGGGGTAAATCGTGCTACCGCTGTTTTATTGATCAATAAAGTTATTAAAAGATAGGCTGGCACTAACAGGCAGGATACGCCCACATTTTCGAGAGATGGACAGAGAACAAGCAATACCGAAAGTGATTTTTCCTACATCTTTAAGTCCTGTATTTCATACTGTATTGGGAGCAGCCATTTAGTTGGTCAGTTCCAGTCTGATATTAATGAAATTCAAAACTGACAATAATTATGGTGTGACGGTACACAACCTAGAAATGTGACTTTTCATCAAAATCGGATAAGAATTGTGACCTGTAGAGAGTCCACAACCATGATATACCATATTTTTACACTATTCGCGTACAAACGGCGACCATTTCGTCCGGCAATTTTGGTACGATTTTCACGAAATTAGAACGCAACCTTCCTCATCAAAATCGACTTAAAATTGTGACCTATACAGGGTCCACAACCATGATATATCATTTTTTTAACAGTATTCGCGTACAAACGGCGGCCATTTTGTCTGTCAATTTTGGTCCGATTTTCCCGAAATTCAAACTCAACCTTCCTTACAGTGTAACGGTGATATAATCAAACGTTTTTTTTAAATTGGATAATAATTGTGACCTCCAGAGGGACCACAAGCTAAAGAAAGGGGGATTTTGCGTATAACCAGGGGCCATAATTCAGGAAGTTACGATCCGATATGCACAAATATCGAAAGGAAGCAAGATCTTTGGGTTATAACCATGAATTTCAAGTTTCATCAAAATCGAATCAAAATTGTGACCTCCACAGGGTCCACAACCTTGATATACCATTTTTTAACAGTATTCGCGTACAAACGGCGGCCATTTTGTATGGCAATTTTGTCCGATTTTCCCGAAATTAGAATTCAACCTTCCTTAGGGTGTAACGGTGATATAATCAAACGTTTTTTTTAAATCGAATAATAATTGTGACCTCCAGAGGGACCACAAGCTAAAAAGGGTGATTTTTCGGACAATCAGGGGCCATAATTCAGGAAATTACATTCCGATAGCCGCAAATATCGAAAGGAACCAAGATCTTTGGGTTACAAACATGCATGTCAAGTTTCATCAAAATCGGTTCAAAATTGTGACCTCTATAGGGTCCACAAGCTAAAAACGTGATTTTTCGTACAATCAGGGGCCATAATCCATGAAGTTTTGATCCGATACATGCCAATATCGAAAGCAGCCGAGATCTTTTGGGGATAAACCTATATTTCAAGTTTCGTCAAAATCGGATAAGAATTGTGACCTGTAGAGAGTCCACAAACAAATTGTGGACGGGCGGACGGACAGGGGCGACGACATAATACGTCCACATGAAAATGTGGGCGTATAAAAATTGCCGTTTGGCTTCCCAAAAGTAGTTACCTGGTAAACTGATAGTTTGAACTATTTACCGAAATCATAAAATGTATACGTCATAACAGCGGTTTGGGTGTTATAAGGTCGCGAGCTCACGAGAAAATTCTGTTCATATCGGTCGCCATTTTGGACGGTCGACCGCTTTGATGTACTATTTAATTGACCAATAAAGTTATAAAAAACGACGCTTGACATTCCAAATGTTGTAATTCCTTAAAACAATAGCGAACCAAAATGGTGGGCAATCTTCGAGATTCAACTTTCAACAAGGATTTTATTTGGAATGATCCACTGAATTCCGTTAGATGCCCATCATTTTTAGGAGATGGCTAGGCCCATAATACATAGACAGGCGTTAACTCCACCTACATAGTCTCGATCATCAAGCAATAATAATATCATGGACAGCGAATTGACTGAGTGAGAAAAACAAATTTAATTTTTTTAGTTTAATTTTTTGTTTAAAGATACATTATGGAAGATTTTGACAAGGAGTTATCCATTCTTGCTATAAAAGTTCAAAAGTAGATGTTGAAACAAGAATATATTGAAAATTTCAGTCAAATAACTTTATCCTGAACAAAGTTGTTACCACTATAATTTTTTACTAGAAATGGTAGTTAAATTCATCGACACCCTTTTCCCACATAGTCTCGATCATCAAGTAATGTTTAAACGGTATCTAGTGAAGCTTGTGTATAGCCTCGGTCATCACTGTCTTTTATGAATAATTTCCAGAAGTATGATGACGTCAACGTCACGGAGAAACCCCACCCATGACGCCATAGTGATTAAATCAGTCGACGAAATCCTGTTTTAATCCGAGCCCAATCCAAGCCATCCGTGGGTCTACAGAGTTCATTTTGGGCTTGTTGTTTAAATAAAGATCTAATTTATAATTTCTATGACATCTGAGGCTCAAAGGAAGACCGACAAAAGTCAGTTTTTGCTCTTCCATAATGTATGTTTAAACTTGCTCGCATTGGTTGATCGACGAAACCAATAGATTTCACGTTGAGAAATTCAATGCGGTTCGAAAAAAAAAATTGGAGGAACATAACGGTTGAAGAAATTCGTGATTGCGAACATTGTATTTACAGTGCCAATCCTAAAAACTGGTTATAGACTAAATTAATCGATTGTGCTTACTGTGTGATGCATGGATCAGTAAAATGTAACTTCATAATTCATAATCGTAATCTTATTTTACATAGTTCTTTTTATGATAAAGAATAACTTTATTGTTTTTTGGTATTTTTGTTTTAAAAAAGCATGCTTGTAAAGCCTGTTTTTAATTCTACATTTGGTAATATAAACATTTTTTGATTAGAGTAATAGTTTTTGTTTTATTTTGGGATATCTGCAATAGGTGAGATTAGTGGATAATCTTTAAATTAACACTAGGGATAGAAGCTATAGTCTGGTTAATTGGCTTAGGAGATTAAGCAGTAATTAACATAATTAGCTCTAGGGGTCAATGAGTTAATATCATGGATTTAGCACTTCAGTTATCAAAATTCATTGAAAATCAAAATACTTGTTCGTTTCAACACCTTAAACTCTGTGTATCAATCTGAAGTCAATCGGATGATAAGTTTGGCCTCTATTGCATCACAAGGTTTTTTGAAGTAATCAAGGGAGACAACTCTGGAAGTAATTATTTGAAATCGCTCAAAATCAATAGGCCTTAAACAGCGTGTGTGTATTTAAAGTCAATCGGGTATTAACTTTGGCCTCTAGAGCGTCCACAGGATTTTTTGATGTGATCAAGGGCCATAACTCTAGAAATCGCTGAAAATCAATAGGCTTTTTTGTCTCATGACCTTAAACAATGTTTAAATGTGAACTGTAACAAGATGGCGGCGAGTAAGACGCAGTGAAAACTGCTCCTCATAAATGTTTGTTAAACATCCTGTGTAGCTCAATTTAGCAACGGATTATCAATAGGATATGTATAGGATAACGAAATGAGGTAAATATTCACCATATAAAGTTACAAACTTTTGTGATTTTAGAGATGACTGAAATTAATAAAACAAAAACAATGAGTGAAGACGAAGTGAAAAGTACTAACAAGCACTCGCCATCAAGGTTCAATTCAAATGGAAAAATGAACAGACACAGCGACTCCAGTCTTGCAAGTGAGTCTGAAGAATTGTGTAAAATTCCTCGTCTACAATCCCTAAACGAAGATGATTCTGAAAGCTGCTTTATTGAGAAAAGTGATATAAAACATATGATTGATAATGCTGTGGAAAAAGGTATTTCAGCCGCAATTACGCAACTTGAACTTGACTTAAAAATATTCATAAACAAACGATTGGTTGAAGTTGAATATCGTGTGACTGACATAGAAGCAGCCCACGATACAGTAGGACGAGATATAGATAATTTTGAAGAGCAAGTGTCTATCATCGAATCACAGTTGAATAATGAATCCCAGAAAATAATAGTCTTAGAAAATAAACTTAACAATCGCGAACAATACAGCAGAAAGTCACATTTGCGCATATTCGGTTTACAAGAATCTGCAGATGAAAACTGTGTAGAAATAGTTAAGTCACTTTTTAAAGATAAACTCAAAATCGCAGATAACATAAGTGTTGATGTGGCACACCGAGTTGGCCAGGTCAAACAAGCAGACGACAAACTTCCAAAACACAGGGGTGTGATTGTTCGAATTGTTAGGCGAGATGATCGTCAAAAAGTTATCAAACATCGAAAACTTTTAAAACATTCTGGTATTTCGATAGCCGAAGATATGACCTACACAAATGTTAAGCTTCTGGAAGAAGCCCAATCGCACCCTGAGGTTAGCACGGCATGGTTTGCCATTGGCAAAATTTTTGCAGTTGATAAATCCGGTCTTAAAATTCGAATCCAAATGCACATGAATATAAGCGAGGAAATAAAGAGAATAAAACACAAATTGACTAGACCCCAAAAATAACGATTCTATCTGTATTCACAATATCACACCTCTAGTATAATGATCAAAAGAAAGAAAAACATAATATACTAATTGTTGTTACTTCGTCCATATTTTATTCGCAATGTTTAAAATGATTTAATATCAATGTACCAAAAGTTTTCACGGTGCCCCCATCCCCCTTTTGACGTTTTGTTTATCTGTGCCTAAAAAACACTGAGATTTATTTACTTATTTGTATAATGTAAAAAGGTTTAGCAATAGCAAACACATCGCTCTCTTAACCCAATCAGTACCGTTAATCATTACTCACTACTGATTTAATTTAACGAAAGCTTGTTTAATCTGGGCCAAACGGTTGATTATTCATCACTAATCCTACCCTCATTTTGGCTTACCTTATCATATCATATGATTCTCTTCATCTTAAAATTAATACACTATATTCCTCTTATAATAGGTTGCTTTTGAGCTCTTATGTATTAGTATTTGAAATTTTGTTTCATATTGTTATTTATTTTTTGTGTTTATTCGTGTGTATGTACATTTCCGTATATATGTTATATTCTGCCGTGCACTTAACACAACCTCTAGAAACTACCCATACTTATGCATCAACAACAGGAACACACCCACACCTTTCTCCTTCCTTGGTCAAGATAACGGGGTGAATTCTAGACACGTGGATCTAGACCCTATCTTTATTGGGAGAAGGGGGAAGTGTGGGATTCATATTAGATACTATGATATACTGGTTGATTTACTTATATTTGCGTGTAATGTAATTACAGCATCCCACATTAATCTCATAAAAACTTTTATTTTCACACTGCTTATCAGATCTGGGGACATCCGGCTAAACCCTGGTCCCATCCATTCGTCAAATGACCATGTATCAATATTTCATCTTAACGCGCGAAGCATTAGAAACAAACTCGACTCGGTCTCACAGTAACGCATCTGGATAACCGAGTAGTCAATGAGATTCTTACTTTTAAAAATTTTCACCAGCCGTTTAGAAAGGATAGGAACTTCAGTGGGGGAGGAATTCTGGTGTATGTTGATAAGAAACTTTCATGTAGACGAAGATTAGACTTAGAATTTAAAGACGCTAAAATAGTTTGGGTTGAAGTGAAGTTAAAACACGAAATCATATTGGTAGCTACTGCTTATAGACCACCAAACTCGGGCGTTGAATTTTGGTTATTTTTAGAATCATCAATCGAACTAGCCTATCAATTCTCAAAAAATTTAATTATAATCGGGGATCTCAACTTTGATCTTATAGGTCTAAAAAATGGTAAACTCTATGATTTGATGCTAACTAACAATCTTAAAAATATTATTTATGAACCAACTAGAGTTACCGCTTTAAAATCATCCTTGCTAGACGTAATTCTTATTCAAGACGAGATTAAGATATGTCTAAGTGAAACTATAGATATTGATAAGAAAATATCAGACCACAAAGGCGTTGCTGCGGTTCTAGAATTGTGTACTTATTCAAACCCATGCTTTGAACGAGAAATTGTCCTATACAAGCAAGTCGACTACGAAAAGTTGAATAATCGTATTTCTGGTTTTAATTGGGACGAGGCGCTCACTCCCCTTGAGTTAAATAACGCGATTGATATCTTCTATTCAATTCTCACGAAATTTACAAACGAATGTATTCCCAGGAAGAAAGTAATTATTAGACCTTCGGATAGACCCTGGTTTAATTCAAGTCTACGTAAGGAGATTCGGATTCGTGATCGTTTAAGGAAGCGGGCCATTAAAACTAAACGCCACAGCCATTTAGCGAAGTACAAACATCAACGTAATAAAGTAAATAATTTTAAAAAAGTTTTAAAAACTGAGTACAATGATAGGTTGGTATCTGAATTATCAAATCCAGAAGCGAATCCTCAAGATTTTTGGAAACATATTAAACATCATATAGGTGAAATGGTAGATTCTGATATACCACCATTATCAAGCAATACGAGCATTATTGCACATTCCGATTTAGATAAGGCCGAACTCTTAAATACATTTTTCGGTTCCGTTTCCAACAATGTTGAGAAAAATGAATTTCCGTATTTTCCCAAACGAACAAACTCTCTGTTTCACATGCCGGAAATTACCGATCAAGAGATTTTTGATCTTATCCAAATCCTAAAAATAAAAAAGGCTAACGGCCCCGATAAAATAAGTAACCGTCTATTGAAAAATGTAGTTTCGACGATATTTTTACCCCTGAAACTATTATTTAACAAATCACTTAGTTCTAACACGTTTCCTAGCGCATGGAAAATTGCAAATGTTATGCCCTTGTTTAAAAACGGGGACAGAGGAAACGTTTCAAACTATCGTCCCATATCCTTATTATCGTCAGTGAGCAAAATCTTTGAAAAAATTGTTTTCAAACACATTTACAATTATTTTCATAGTAATGATCTATTTAATTGTTTCCAGTCAGGCTTCAGAGCCAAACATTCCACTGTGCACCAATTACTAGAAATTTTTCAGGACGTGGTATCTTCTATAGACAAACGACAGTACTCATGTCATATATATTGTGACATCTTCAAAGCGTTCGACCGGGTTAATCATTTAGGTTTACTCCACAAACTACCCAGCTATGGTATAAGTGATAACTTAATAGACTGGCTAAAAAATTATCTCACCGGTAGAAAACAAAGAGTCTTCATAAACAGTTCATTTTCGAGTTATGCAACTTTGGCCTCTGGGGTACCGCAGGGATCTGTACTAGGTCCCTTCCTCTTCCTTGTTTATATTAATGACATCCAGGATGTTTTGGATAATACAGCTAGGCTCTTGGGTGAAACAAAACAAACTTACCGGACCTCGAAAATTCATTAAATTTAGACTTAAAAAAACTGTCTGAGTGGTCAAAAAACTGGTCAGTTAAATTCAACCCCAACAAAACTAAGGTCGTAACTTTCACAAACAAAAAATTTTCAATTTCTCCAAACTTCAAATTCGGCGATAACCAACTCGATATCGTTCATTCCCACAAGCATCTTGGCATTAACTTGTCAAATGATTGCAAATGGAGCACACACATTGACACGTTGTGTAGGTCAGCCTCAAAACGATTAAATATTCTAAGAAAGCTAAAATATACCACAACAAGGAGCGCGCTTGATAAAATCTATAAAGTGCATATACGCTCTATTCTTGAATATGCTTGTGAAGTCTGGGATAGCTGTTCGTCAAACGACGCAGAAAAACTCAAAAAAATTCAATTAGAGGCCGCAAGAATTATCACCGGACTTCCAAAATTCTGTAGCCGAGCAGTGCTTTATTATGAATCTGGTTGGAACAGACTTTCTGAACGCCGGAGTATAAAACGTCTTACCACCCTGCATAAAATTTTAAACAATAACGCGCCCCAATATTTACTAGATATTATTCATGCTTTTGAAAGCAATACACTTAGATATAACTTAAGAAATAGTGATCATATTTCCCCACCCTTATGTAGAACATCATTATATAAAAATTTGTTCTTTCCGTCAACAATTCGAGACTGGAACTTATTGGATTCATCAACCAAAAAAATAAAAAATATAAAAACTTTTAAAAACAAATTGTATAAGAGATTCAAGATAATAACGGCTCCAAATTATTATGCAAGCGGTAATAGAAAATTGAGTATTTTACACACAAAACTTCGTCATGGGTGCAGTTCCCTAAACTCAGATCTGTTTCGAATAAATTTAATTGAAAATCCTAAATGTTCTTGTGGCGCGCCATCCGAAAACGCAAAACACTATCTAATGGAATGTAATTTGTTTGATATTGAAAGAAATGAACTTTTCGATTCTTTACGAAACTTCAGTACAATAACCTTAAATTTACTTCTCTGGGGTGATTCTAGTTTAAATACTGACATCAACATTTATATCTTCAATCAAGTACAAAAATATATTAAATCAACCAAAAGGTTCAGTTGATAAGTATGTGCAGTGTAGTTTCTTTTTTTCCCCTATTTGCACAACTGTAAAATGTGTTGTTGTTGTTTTGTTTTTTGGTTTTTGTTTTGTTTTGTTTTTTGGGGTTTTTTTTGGGGGGGGGGGATTATTTTTGTGTAGATAATACTATTACTTTATGTGGTTTTTTTCCCTTCCAACTTTCGATTTCGTTTTTTTCTATTCGCAAGGGTGAAAACCACGTTGAATTTCAAAAGAAGACATAAAATCCCCCAGTGAGATTCTTTGGGCATATCGAAAATTACTTTCATAAACTAAATATTTAAGAATTTCTCTATAACGGGATTTTAAATTATTTATTATAACATTTATATCCTTCGTTTTTGTATGTTCTTAACAATTGTACTATTTATATCCTTCGTTTTGTATGTTCTTAACGATTGTACTATTATAACTGTCACTTACAATGTATGTGGAGAGGGCATCGGTAAGTTTTCGTAACTTTTGTCCCAATCCGTTTGTACTTCTAGTACAATAAAAATATGTTTAATAACAATGTTTATAAATTTAAAGTCAATCGGATATTAACTTTGACCTCTAGAGCATCCACAAGATTTTTTGAAGTAATCAAGGGCCACAACTCTGGCACTAATTATTAGAAATCGCTGAAAATCAATAGGCTTCTTTGTCTCATGACCTTAAACACTGTGTATAAACAGTGTGTGTGTATTTAAAGTCAATCGGATATTAACTTTGGCCTCTAGAGCGTCCACAAGATTTTTTTAAATTGAACAAGGCCCATAACTCTGGCATTAATTATCTGAAATGGCTGAAAATCAATAAGCTTCTTTGTCTTATGACCTTAAACACTGTGTATAAATCTAAAGTCAATCGGATATTAACTTTGGCCTTTAGAGCGTCCACAAGATTTTTTGAAGTGATCAAGGGCCATAACTCTGGCACTAATTATCGGAAATTGCTGATAATCAATAGGCTTCTTTGCCTTATGACCTTAAACACTGTGTATAAATTTAAAGCCAATCGGATATTAACTTTGGCCTCCAGAGCGTCAACAAGATTTTTTTGAAGTGATCAAGGGCCATAACTCTGGCACTAATTATCGGAAATTGATAGGCTTCTTCGTCTCATGACCATAAACACTGTGTATAAATTTAAAGTCAATCGGATATTAACTTTGGCCTCTAGAGCGTCCACAAGATTTTTTGAAGTGATCAAGGGCCATAACTCTGGTAGTTATTATCGGAAATCACTGAAAAACATTAGGCTTCTTCGTCTCATGACCTTAAACACTGTGTATAAATTTAAAGTCAATCGGATATTAACTTTAGCCTCTAGAGCGTCCACAAGAAATTGTGGATGCCAGACGGACAGGGGCGACGACAATATACGACCACATTTCAATGTGAAACTTTCAATCAATAGAAACAGGAAACACAAACCAAATACAGACGATTTGATAGGACCGATTTCGACAAAGTCAAAATGATGCATATGATATACTATTCAAAAAAAGTAGGGGATATTTGATTTTGGTTGCATAATACTAAAATATGCAAATGACTACGAAAAAAGTCACTATAGAACCTAACAGAAGAAACATTTCCAGTTACATGTGACGCCCAAACGCACCAATAGCTACCGCATGGAATGCAGGTGATGCTTGGGATCATCATGGGGGTCCAACCCAAGATTTGCACGACTCTGACTTTGAATGTTACAGTCATTGTGGCATTGAATTCCAGGGTGGAACCATCAGTTCAATTGTTTTAGTGACCAGAAAACAAATTTTGATATGCGTCGGCTTACCCAAAATGAAAGGTTACGTGCCCTTGGCATGCTACAGATCGGCACAACACAGGCGGTTGTGGCGCGGACGATGAATGTTTCTCAGTCTGTCATAAGCAGGCTATGGTCCAGATACCGTGATACACAATCTGTACAGGACAGACCACGCTCAGGTCGACCAAGGGCGACAACTCAATCCCAGGATCGATTTATCCGTACCTTGGCCTTGAGAAATCGTATCATCACAGCAATTCAGATCAGCGCTCGTCTTCAAACAGACACTGGTGTGAGAGTGAGTGGCCAGATGATTCGGAATCGACTACATAGGGGTCACCTTCGCGCCCGACGTCCTCGCGTGATCCCTTGTTTGAGAGATCATCACATTCAGGCAAGACGTCGTTGGTGTAGGGATCGTCAACACTGGGATAATCGACGCTGGAGCAATGTGATGTTTTCAAATGAGTCAAGGTTCACCAGGGCTCAGGTGAAGGGGCGATACGGGCAAATTCAAGCAAAAACTTGCGCCCGGAACGCCTTGGAGCTTGACCACGGCGACTTCTCGATTGCCTTGTGTCGCCGTATCATGTCTTGGTGGCGACTTGAGACTTTTTTACGTGAATTGTTTCAATGTTTGTAATGTATGTAATCTCACGCATCCGACCAGCTTGAGTTGCTAGCGTCATATCAAATGTGACGTAACTAGTAATAATGCGCGGAAGTTTTATGATTTTAATGATAAATTATCCCTTCTTTATTGCGTTTATATAAATGTTTGTATGAACTATCGCGTACAAAATTATTAATTACGTGACCGCCCAAGCGTATTGTCTATTTTTATCACAATATGGAGTCGGCGTGTATCCGACCAATCGAAGCCTTTGTTTCAAAAATAATCCATTTTTAGTAACATAACAAACGGTCTCTCAATATACTCGACATTATTAACTCAATCAATGGTAAATGAAAATCCCGTTTTATTCCAAGAAATACGGCTTCTTTGTGGCGGCTATTGTCATTCTAAATGCTAGCATATAAAAGAATACTGAAATGAGTGGCTCTGACGGTTATATCTCAAGATATTTCTTTGTTCTGTATTCGTTTCGTGTGGTGTAAAATAATAAACAATGAAATTGAGTAAAGATAGGTTGCCAGGCAACGAAACATACGCCCACAGCAGCTAAATCGTCCGGGCAGTCAACAAGGGTTGTCGCATATTTTTACTTTTTTCGGTAATGAAACATTTGTAATACTCTAAAAACTGATTAAGAGTAACAACTCATTATGTAATTATCAGAAAATCATTAGAATTTGATTGCTTTTTATAAAGTTATACCCCACGCCAACAATTGAATTAGTATATATACATGAAACATTTAAAATCATCGATTTAGCTGTTCAGTTATCAAAATTCATTGAAAATCAATATACTTGTTCGTTTCAACACCTTAAACTCTGTGTATCAATCTGAAGTCAATCAGATGATAAGTTTGGCCTTTAAAGCGTCCACAAGATTTTTTGAAGTGATCAAGGGCCATAACTCGGGCACTAATTATCGGAAATCGCTGAAAATCAATAGGCTTCTTCGTCTCATGACCTTAAACACTGTGTATAAATTTAAAGCCAATCGGATATTAACTTTGGCCTCTATAGCGTCCACAAGATTTTTTGAAGTGATCAAGGGCCATAACTCTGGTAGTTATTATCGGAAATCGCTGAAAAACAATAGGCTTCTTCGTCTCATGACCTTAAACACTGTGTATAAATTTAAAGTCAATCGGATATTAACTTTAGCCTCTAGATCGTCCACAAGCAATTGTGGACGCCGGACCGACAGACAGACCGACGGACGGACGGACGGGGGCGACGACAATATACGACCACATTTCAATGTGGGCGTATAAAAATCGGACTGAGGTGGTATATAAAATGTAATATTTGATGGAACCGTTATTAAATCATTTTGATATCTAAATCATGTCTGCTACAAACTGGCTAAGTCAAAATTCTCCTAAACCGGGTACTAAACGAAAGGATCGCGATGATTCCACCAACATGATTCCACCGACATACCTCCTGCCAAACGAAAGTACGGCAAGGAATTTACCCAGGATTCTTTCGATTGGTATGTGGTCGAAGAAAACGGAAAATGGCATTGTAAGATATGTAGAGCAGCTAAAGTTGATTCTAATTATGCTGTAGGCCACGATCGTCCTGCTAAAACAACCAATCATACTCGTTTGCAAGTTTAGTTTATTTTTTGTATTATCATAATTTTCATGACCTATTTTTTTTATGAGTACAATGTATGTGATCTTTGATGAAATGTACGATCTCATTGGTCAATAATACATTGACGTTGAAAACAGATCATTTGATTGGCTGAAGGACATTGACCTACATATTTTGAAGAGAGATAACTCCATTTTTTTTTTGCATTTTCGTTTACATTAAAATAAAGAATTAAGTTCAGTTTTTACTTTAATTGATAATTTTGTTATTTTCAGCACAAAAACACCTGAATTCTGTGACAAAAAGCCAACTTAAAGAACAGAAACCACTTCAAAAATTTATAGAAACGAAATTGGATAGAGATGAAGAATATATTTTGGGATACCTCAAGCTGGCATATTTTTTGGGAAAGATAGAACATCCTAAGAATGACTTTCACAAATTTGTATCAATGGCAAAATGTTTAGGATTAAACATCAACAACAACAGTAGCACTTTATATACTAGTCTCTGTCACCCAGAACCCCCTAGTCTTCAACGCACGGAGGGTCTGTTTTTTTTTCAATTTTTGACGAAAATTACTGGATAATCTACCACATAAAAAACCAAACATTTGGTTACGCATGGGCAATGGAACCTTTTGGCTGAAGTATCCAATGAAAGTATCGGTAAGTGCTAGATCTTATGAAGCCGGGCCGATTTTGCTAGATTCTATAAAGCGTGGTTGAAATATATCCCACAATTCACTTGGCACATCTATTATTAGAAACAAAATAGAGACGAGGAATAAGCATGCATCGCGATGAAGAATTAAGAAGATTGTGAGAAGCCATACGTCTGATTCATGACGAGATAAAATTACCATTTCAATTGAAATCTTTACACAACAAAATTTTAAAGAGTGTCATCGTTGACAAGCGAGCTGTTTTGATAGATTCAGTACGTGGTAACTTAAAAGACTGGATAATCCAGACAATGACTTATTTTCCGTCAAATTTTGAGGACCCATCAAAACTAATATTCGTAGAATATTTGTGTGGATGATAGAGACTATTTATATACCAGTAATCAGGCTGTAACTGAGTTTCAAGCTTCATTGTCACAAGTTGTGCTGAATGAATGCTTACTTAAGGTATCAGATTCAGTGTATTACTCACTGTTACTTGATGAAAGTACAGACAGAGCTAATAGTAAAAGACTATAGTATACATACAGTATTTGGATAATAAGAAAGTGTCAATTAATTTATTGAACAACTTAGAAATTACTGGGTCTTCAGCTAATGCAGAAACCATTGTTGCAAAAGTTATAGAGGAACTTAAACTCAAAAATCTAAACATCAAGAATTTAGTTGGCATAGGAACTGATGGTGCCAGTGTGATGACTGGTAGAAAGAATGGTGTGATAGTAAAGCTCAGAGAGCATTCTCCTGCTTTGATTGGCTTGCACTGTTCTGCACATAGGCTGTCTTTAGCTGCATCACAAGCAGCTAATTCTGTGGAGCAAGTTAAAGCTTATTCAAAAACTTTGAATAGTGTTTTTTATTATTTCAGTAATTCTGCATTACGGTCCAACCGACTTAGATATATACAGAATGTTTTGAATTTGCCTGAGCTTAAATTTGCCGAAATGCACTCTGTTAGATGGTTGAGTTTAGACAGGGCAGTGACTGTTATTTACAGAACATATCCTGCTCTTGTAATGGCTGTCAATTGAGGCAGAATCAAACCCCATTGCCCAAGGCCTTTACAAAGAAGTGAACCAGTACAGGTTCATTGCAATAACTCATTTACTAATGGATATATTGCCCTTTTTAAGTAAGCTATACAAAATCTTTCAAGCTGCATATGTGAACCTTGAAAAGATTGATCCAATGGTAAAGTGTACTTCAGACTCTTTGCTAGATTTGCTGGACTGCGATGGAGTTTTTATGAGTAAGTTATCAGATTTCATTTTAAATACTGATGAAAAATGCATTTACAAAAGGCCGGTATCAGAACGGTTTTCAGGTTTTGATGATAATCATGTAAATGATAAAATTATTGATGATTGTAATGAAGTTGAATTGAGGTATTACATGTATGTCAATCAAAAAAACAGTGTAAATAGAATTTCAAATGATTATGTCAAGGCAATTGTAAATAACCTCAAAGATAGATTTGTCCATTCCAATATAATAAATTCTATTAATATTTTATTACCAAATAAAATTGTAGAACATAAGCATAATTTAAATAGCTTTGGGGAAGCAGAAATTACTTTATTAATTGATAACTATGCTCTGAATTTTGAAATAGAAAAAGATGTCTGTAAAGCTGAATACAGAATGTGACCTCTAAGCTAAAAATAAGGCGATTTTGCGTATAATCAGGGGCCATAATTCAGGAAGTTACGATCCGATATGCGCAAATATCGAAAGGAAGCAAGATCTTTGGGTTATAACCATGAATTTCAAGTTTCATCAAAATCGAATCAAAATTGTGACCTCCACAGGGTCCACAACCTTGATATACCATTTTTTAACAGTATTGCGTACAAACGGCGGCCATTTTGTATGGCAATTTTCGTCCAATTTTCCCGAAATTCGAACTCAACCTTCCTTAGGGTGTAACGGTGATATAATCAAACAGTTTTTTAAATCAAATAATAACTGTGACCTCCAAGCTAAAAAAGATAGGCTGGCACTGCCAGGCAGGATACGCCCACATTTTCGAGAGATGGACAGAGAACAAGCAATACCGAAAGTGATTTTTCCTACATCTTTATGTCCTGTATTTCATACTGTATTGGGAGCAGCCATCTAGTTGGTCAGTTCCAGTCTGATATTAATGAAAATCGAAACCGACAATGATTATGGTGTGACGGTACACAACCTAGAAATGTGACATTTCATCAAAATCGGATAAGAATTGTAACCTGTAGAGAGTCCACAACCATGATATACCATATTTTTACACTATTCGCGTACAAACAGCGACCATTTCGTCCGTCAATTTTGGTACGATTTTCACGAAATTAGAACTCAACCTTCCTTAATTAAATTAGATTTCTTTTAGGTACGTGCAAATTAAGGGAGATCCCTGTTTTGTCAGCATTGAGAGTGTATTGTTATGTACATGTATATATTGACTTGTCTTATTTTTTAGATTTTATCATTGCTTGATAACGACTAGAGAAGCCTAGTCGAAACGTCGCTCAGTAATAAGCAGTAATTGTATTCCATAGAATTGTGACCTGTATACTTCCTCATCAAAATCGAATTAAAATTGTGACCTATACAGGGTCCACAACCATGATATATCATTTTTTTAACAGTATTCGCGTACAAACGACAGCCATTTTGTCTGTCAATTTTGGTCCGATTTTCCCGAAATTCAAACTCAACCTTCCTTACAGTGTAACAGTGATATAATCAAACGTTTTTTTAAATTGGATAATAATTGTGACCTCCAGAAGGACCACAAGCTAAAGAAAGGTGGATTTTGCGTATAACCAGGGGCCATAATTCAGGAAGTTACGATCCGATATGCGCAAATATCAAAAAAAACCAAGATCTTTGGGTTATAACCATGAATTTCAAGTTTCATCAAAATCGAATTAAAATTGTGACCTTTACAGGGTCCACAACCTTGATATACCATTTTTTAACAGTATTTGCGTACAAACGGCGGCCATTTTGTATGGCAATTTTGGTCTGATTTTCCCGAAATTCGAACTCAACCTTCCTTACGGTGTAACGGTAATATAATCAAACGTTTTTTTAAATCGGATAATAATTGTGACCTCCAAGCTAAAAAAAAGGCGATTTTGCGTATAATCAGGGGCCATAATTCAGGAAGTTACGATCCGATATGCGCAAATATCGAAAGGAAGCAAGACCTTTGGGTTATAACCATGAATTTCAAGTTTCATCAAAATCGAATCAAAATTGTGACCTCCACAGGGTCCACAACCTTGATATACCATTTTTTAACAGTATTCGCGTACAAACAGTGGCCATTTTGTATGGCAATTTTGGTCTGATTTTCCCGAAATTCGAACTTAACCTTCCTTAGGGTGTAACGGTGATATAATCAAACAGTTTTTTAAATCGAATAATAACTGTGACCTCCAAGCTAAAAAAGATAGGCTGGCACTGCCAGGCAGGATACGCCCACATTTTCGAGAGATGGACAGAGAACAAGCAATACCGAAAGTGATTTTTCCTACATCTTTAAGTCCTCTATTTCATACTGTATTGGGAGCAGCCATTTAGTTGGTCAGTTCCAGTCTGATATTAATGAAATTCGAAACCGACAATGATTATGGTGTGACGGTACACAACCTAGAAATGTGACTTTTCATCAAAATTGGATAAGAATTGTGACCTGTAGAGAGTCCACAACCATGATATACCATATTTTTACACTATTCGCGTACAAACAGCGACCATTTCGTCCGGCAATTTTGGTACGATTTTCACAAAATTAGAACTCAACCTTCCTCATCAAAATCGAATTAAAATTGTGACCTATACAGGGTCCACAACCATGATATATCATTTTTTTAACAGTATTCACGTACAAACGGCGGCCATTTTGTCTGTCAATTTTGGTCCGATTTTCCCGAAATTCACACTCAACCTTCCTTACAGTGTAACAGTGATATAATCAAACTTTTTTTTAAATTGGATAATAATTGTGACCTCCAGAAGGACCACAAGCTAAAGAAAGGGGGATTTTGCGTATAACCAGGGGCCATAATTCAGGAAGTTACGATCCGATATGCGCAAATATCGAAAAGAACCAAGATCTTTGGGTTATAACCATGAATTTCAAGTTTCATCAAAATCGAATTAAAATTGTGACCTTTACAGGGTCCACAACCTTGATATACCATTTTTTAACAGTATTTGCGTACAAACGGCGGCCATTTTGTATGGCAATTTTGGTCCGATTTTCCCGAAATTCGAACTCAACCTTCCTTACGGTGTAACGGTAATATAATCAAACGTTTTTTTAAATCGGATAATAATTGTGACCTCCAAGCTAAAAAAAAAGGCGATTTTGCGTATAATCAGGGGCCATAATTCAGGAAGTTAGAATCCGATATGCGCAAATATCGAAAGGAAGCAAGATCTTTGGGTTATAACCATGAATTTCAAGTTTCATCAAAATCGAATCAAAATTGTGACCTCCACAGGGTCCACAACCTTGATATACCATTTTTTAACAGTATTCGCGTACAAACGGTGGCCATTTTGTATGGCAATTTTGGTCTGATTTTCCCGAAATTCGAACTCAACCTTCCTTAGGTTGTAACGGTGATATAATCAGACGTTTTTTTAAATCGAATAATAATTGTGACCTCCAAGCTAAAAGATAGGTTGCCAGGCAACGAAACATACGCCCACAGCAGCTAAATCGTCCGGGCAGTCAACAAGGGTTGTCGCATATTTTTACTTTTTTCGGTAATGAAACATTTGTAATACTCTAAAAACTGATTAAGAGTAACAGAGTATGTAATTATCAGAAAATCATTTTCGGACAATCAGGGGCCATAATTCAGGAAATTACATTCCGATAGCCGCAAATATCGAAAGGAACCAAGATCTTTGGGTTACAAACATGCATGTCAAGTTTCATCAATATCGGTTCAAAATTGTGACCTCTATAGGGTCCACGAGTTAAATACGTGATTTTTCGTACAATCAGGGGTCATAATCCATGAAGTTTTGATCCGATACATGCCAATATCGAAAGCAGAGATCTTTTGGGGATAAACCTATATTTCAAGTTTCGTCAAAATCGTATAAGAATTGTGACCTGTAGAGAGTCCACAAACAAATTGTGGACGTCACAACTTTGGCGACGACATAATACGTCCACATGAAAATGTGGGCGTATAAAAATCATTAGAATTTGTTTGGTTTTTTATAAAGTTCTGGCCCATGCTAATGTCTAGTATACGAAACATAATTCAGGATGTTATGATCCGATATGATCCGATATGCGCAAATATCGAAAGGAACCAAGATCTTTGAGTTATAGACATGCATTTCAAGTTTCATCAAATTCGGTTCAAAATTGTGACCCCTACAGTGTTCACAACCTTGACATACCATATTTTTACACTTTTCGTGTACAAACGGCGGCCATTTTGTCCGTCAATTTTGGTCCGATTTTCACGAAATTCAAACACAACCTTCTTTATGGTGTAACGATGATATAATCAGACGGTTTTTCAAATCGGATAATAATTTTGGCCTCAAGAAGTACCACAAGCTAAAAAGGGTGATTTTTCGTACAATCAGGGGCCATAATTCAGGAAGTTATGATCCGATATGCGCAAATATCAATAGGAACCAAGATCTTTGAGTTATAAACATGCATTTCAAGTTTCATCAAAATCGGTTCAATATTGTGACCTCTACAGTGTTCACAACCTTGACATACCATATTTTTACACTTTTCGCGTACAAACGGCGGCCATTTTGTCCGTCAATTTTGGTCCGATTTTCACGAAATTCGAACATGACCTTCTATACGGTGTAACGGTTATATAATCAGACGGTTTTTTAAATCGGATAATAATTTTGGCCTCAAGAAGGATCACAAGCTAAAAAAGGCGATTTTTCGTACAATCAGGGGCCATAATTCAGGAAGTTATGATCCGATATGCGCAAATACCGAAAGGAACCAAGATCTTTGGGTTATAAACATGCATGTCAAGTTTCATCAAAATCGGTTCAATATTGTGACCTCTACAGTGTTCACAAGCTAAAAACGTGATTTTTCGTACAATCAGGGGGCATAATCCATGAAGTTACAGTCCGATACATGCCAATATCGAAAGGAACCGAGATCTTGGGGCGATAAACCTATATTTCAAGTTTCATTGAAATCGGATAAAAATTGTGACCTGTAGACTGTTCACAAACAATTATGGACAGACGGACGGACAGGAGCGACGACAATATACGTCCACATAAAAATGTGGGCGTATAAAAACCATCGCTTTATCCAGTTAGTATTTTTACTGATGAAACGTTGGATAAAGCGATGGTTTTTTGATATTGTATTCTACTAATTATTTTATATCACATTTCAATGTTGGCGTATAAAAAGGAAAAAAATAGGTTGCCAGGCAACGAAACATACGCCCACACAGCAGCCAAATCGTCCGGGCAGTCAACAAGAATTGTCGCATATTAAGGAATTATCAGAAAATCATTAGAATTTGTTTGGTTTTTATAATCAAACGTTTTTTTTTAAATCATATAATAATTGTGACCTCCAGAGGTACCACAAGCTAAAAAGGGTGATTTTTCGTACAATCAGGGGACATAATTCAGGAAGTAATGACCCGATGGGCGCAAATATCGAAAGGAACCAAGATCTTTGGGTTTAAAACATATCTGTCAAGTTTCATCAAAATCGATTCAAAATTGTGACCTCTATAGGGTCCACAACCTTGATATAACATATTTTCACACTATTCGTGTACAAACGGCGGCCATTTTGTCCGTCAATTCTAGTCCGTTTTTCACGTAATTCAAACTCTCTCTTCATTACCATGTAACGGTGATATAGTCAAACGTTTTTTTAAATCGGATAATAATTTTGACCTCTAGAGGGACCAAAAGCGAAAAAAAGCGATTTTTCGGACAATCCGGGACATAATTCAGGAAGTTATGATCCAATGGGCGCAAATATCGAAAGGAACCACGATCTTTGGGTTATAAACATACATGTCAAGTTTCATCAAAATCGGTTCAAAATTGTGACCTCTATAAGGTCCACAACCTTTATCTAACATATTTTCACAATATTCGCGTACAAACGGCGGCCATTTTGTCCGTCAATTTTGGTCCGATTTTCACAGAATTTATACTCGACCTTCATAACCATGGAAAGGTGATATAATCAAACGGTTTTTTAAATCGGATAACAATTTTGACCTCCAGAGGGACCACAAGCTAAAAAGGGCAATTTTTCGGACAATCAGGGGCCATAATTCAGGAATTTACGATCCGATTGGCGCAAATATCGAAAGGAATCAAGATCTTTGGGTTATAAACATGCATTTCAAGTTTCATCCAAATCGGTTCAAAATTGTGTCCTCTACACTGTTCACAACCTTGATATAACATATTTTCACACTATTCGCGTACAAATGGCGGCCATTTTTTCCGTCAATTTTGGTCCGATTTTCACGAAATTCGAACTCAGCCTTCATAACCATGGAATGGTGATATAATCAAACGGTTTTTTAAATCGGATAACAATTTTGACCTCCAGAGGGACCACAAGCTAAAAAGGGCAATTTTTCGGACAATCAGGGGCCATAATTCAGGGAGTTACGATCCGATTGGCGCAAATATCGAAAGGAACCAAGATCTTTGGGTTATAAACATGCATTTCAAGTTTCATCCAAATCGGTTCAAAATTGTGTCCTCTACACTGTTCACAACCTTTATATAACATATTTTCACAATATTCGCGTACAAACGGCGGCCATTTTGTCCGTCAATTTTGGTCCGATTTTCACAGAATTCATACTCGACCTTCATAACCATGGAACGGTGATATAATCAAACGGTTTTTTAAATCGGATAACAATTTTGACCTCCAGAGGGACCACAAGCTAAAAAGGGCAATTTTTCGGACAATCAGGGGCCATAATTCAGGAAGTTACGATCCGATTGGCGCAAATCTCGAAAGGAATCAAGATCTTTGGGTTATAAACATGCATTTCAAGTTTCATCCAAATCGGTTCAAAATTGTGTCCTCTACACTGTTCACAACCTTGATATAACATATTTTCACACTATTCGTGTACAAATGGCGGCCATTTTGTCCGTCAATTTTGGTCCGATTTTCACGAAATTCAAACTCCACCTTCATAACCATGGAACAATGATATAATCAAACGGTTTTTTAAATCGGATAACAATTTTGACCTCCAGAGGGACCACAAGCTAAAAAGGGCAATTTTTCGGACAATCAGGGGCCATAATTCAGGAAGTTACGATCCGATTGGCGCAAATATCGAAAGGAACCAAGATCTTTGGGTTATAAACATGCATTTCAAGTTTCATCCAAATTGGTTCAAAATTGTGTCCTCTACACTGTTCACAACCTTGATATAACATATTTTCACACTATTCGCGTACAAATGGCGGCCATTTTGTCTGTCAATTTTGGTCAGATTTTCACGAAATTCGAACTCGACCTTCATAACCATGGAACAATGATATAATCAAACGTTTTTTTAAATCTGATAACAATTTTGACCTCCAGAGGGACCACAAGCTAAAAAGGGCAATTTTTCGGACAATCAGGGGCCATAATTCAGGAAGTTACGATCCGATTGGCGCAAATATCGAAAGGAACCAAGATCTTTGGGTTATAAACATGCATTTCAAGTTTCATCCAAATCGGTTCAAAATTGTGTCCTCTACACTGTTCACAACCTTGATTTAACATATTTTCACACTATTCGCGTACCAATGGCGGCCATTTTGTCCGTCAATTTTGGTCCGATTTTCACGAAATTCGAACTCGACCTTCATAACCATGGAACGGTGATATAATTAAACGGTTTTTTAAATCGGATAACAATTTTGACCTCCAGAGGGACCACAAGCTAAAAAGGGCGATTTTTCGGACAATCAGGGGCCATAATTCAGGAAGTTACGATCCGGTTGGCGCAAATATCGAAAGGAACCAAGATCTTTGGGTTATAAACATGCATTTCAAGTTTCATCCAAATCGGTTCAAAATTGTGACCTCTAAACTGTTCACAAGCTAAAAAACGTGATTTTTCGTACAATCAGGGGCCATAACCCATGAAGTTACAGTCCAATACATGCCAATATCAAAAGGAACCGAGATCTTAGGGTGATAAACCTATGTTTTAAGTTTCATTGAAATCGGATAAAAATTGTGACCTGTAGACTGTTCACAAACAATTGTGGACGGACGGACGGACAGGGGCGACGACAATATACGTCCACATGAAAATGTGGGCGTATAAAAAAATTATTGAAATCGGCCAAAAACTCACTAAGTTATAATGAAAAACAATTCAATGGGTCCAAATTCTACCTTAATGGAAAACAGAGTTGTTATGTTGAACATTCTCGGCCAATCAAATTGCTTATTGCTCTGCTTTCCTGGAGCAGAAAATGCTCATTATCGAACTTAGTCAAGGTATTGACCTAATAATAACATAGACTAAGTTTGAACCTTTATAACTCAATTAGAAGGAGAGTTATTGTGTTCAAAAGTCTCAGCCAATTAAATTGCTTATCGCTCTGCTTACCCTGAGCAGAAATGTTCATTATCGAACTTAGTCAAGGTAGTGATGTAAAGAAACTACACGCCAAGTTTAACCACTCTCACACTTAATTAGAACTAAAGTCATTGTGTCCTTAAACATCAACCAATCAAATTGCTTATCTTACTTACAGTAAGCAGACAATGCTCATCTTCACACTCCATCACAGCATTGACCTAATGAACGCTTTCACCAAGATTGAACATTCTGCCCCAATTAGAAGGAGTTTTTTGTTTCCATTTCTCGACCAATCAAATTGCTCACCGCTCTGCTTATCCATGGCAGACAATGCTCATTGTCGCACGTATTCAAGGTATTGATGTAATGAAACTATACACTAAGTTTCAGCACTCTAACTTAATTAGAACAGAAGTGAAAGTGTCCGAAATCATCAAGCAATCAAATTGCTTATCTCTGCTTACTAGTGCTCCTACCGTTAGGAGTTTTTGTTATTCGAATAATCGTAGCTATTAACCGATTATTAACCGGTTTTGTATCAATTTTAATTATGCAACAGAGCTCGTCCGAAGGTACGTGCCATTCCATAAAATCAATTTATAAATAAAGGATTATAAGTTGAGGTCTTGGTTAATCTGAACCAGTTTTTATTTCAATATATCCGATAACTATAAGACAATGCAGACTCTGTTTTTAGTCACACGTGTTTATAAAATATGTTACTAAAAATAGAATAAAACAATGCAGTATAGTATACTATTCACTGAGTTACCAGCCCTTGCCGTAAGAGGGAAGTGTCCCAACTGTTAGTTTGTCTGAAACACTGGAGGACAGTATATGTGAAGGGCACGAGTAGTCATAATATGAAGTCGTCCGCCCGCCTCTGGTGTAGAATGCAGAGGGTTAAAGACTTGGTTAAGAATTATAATAATCCCGGTGCAAAGATAATGCCAACGGGATGTGTCATTTGTCAGAAAAGTAAAAAAAAAAAAAAAAATTGTGTTTTGCCTATAGGGCTCCTCACAGTGGAAGCACTGTGCCTGCAATACTTACATCTATAGGCAAGACGGTAATTCAGAGGAAAGTATACAAATATCAAAACTAAGACAATGACAACAATTCTAACTTTATTAACATTCAATACCAACTCAACCCACTTCGCCCCATAACACACTTCAACCCATAAAACACTTCAACTTCTCCCCATAACACACTTCATCCCGCCACATATTTTCCTAACCCATTTTTGGTAATCCCGGTCAAATTATTCCGTACATACAGGCTTTGAACTTTTATACATTCTGTTCCCACTTTGAAGTATATTCGTTCATTCCCGATAAATTAACCCCAATGATTCTAGCTAACTTTAATGCCGCAGATAAGTGATATGTGGCTGTTATAGATGATTACCCAAACCCCTTTGATTTCACACCGGTAATCCCTTATTAACTTCCACATAATTAAGCACATTGATTTGCTTCCACACAGGCAAGCTCACTTATATTCCATATAAGCCCTTCGGGCCTCTCGGATTTATATTGCATATTTCTCATTACTCGTTCTAACCATGCACACTCGCTCAAACTTAAAAGGTTAACAAGCCAACAGTGAGGCTGATGTCCCCCGCCGAAATCCCAAAATAAATAGATGACACATATTAATTAATCGCACATTTATTTTTTTCAAACGTATCGACCAATCAAACTGAACACGAAGTGTCATCCAAAAATTGCTTATCTCTGCCTACCGTAAGAAGAAAATGCTCATCTTCGAACTCCATCAAGGCATTGACCTAATAAGCATACACACCAATTTTGAACATTTTAACTCAATTCGAAGGAGAGTTATTGTGTTCCAAAGTCTCGGCAAATCAAATTGCTTATCGCTCTGCTTACCCTTGTTGTAGGGGGTTAAATTATTAGACAATAAACGACCACACAAGGGTTCAGTTTAACAACTGTTTATTCCAGTAAAGAA
This sequence comes from Patella depressa, assembly GCA_948474765.1. Lineage (NCBI taxonomy): Eukaryota > Metazoa > Mollusca > Gastropoda > Patellidae > Patella > Patella depressa. Next base: position 32,961,386 of record OX419717.1, on the reverse strand, counting down.
AAACCCTGAAAGTATACATTTATAATATAAATAATACAATCAAACATATAAAAATCAATGCGTTCATATTCATTAAAATAATATATTACATATTAATAATAAAACACTTCTAATTACCATACTATTTACTTATACTTAATCTATAATATTGATCTACATGTATAAAGGTAAAACTACCTCCTGTTAACCCGCATGACATATGCAGAAACTCGTAGGTTCCTAATTAGTATAAAGCTAATTAATAAAATCATAACATATCTTACCCTGAAAAGGGGTTTTCCTGGCTAACCAGACTTTAACAAAGGTGAAGTACCTTATGAAGTCTGTAATAAAATAATATAAGTTGTGTGAAAAGTAATAAATGTAGTTTTAAAGCGAAATGCTTTAAATAGCGTTATTATTATTGACTATGTATATATATAAGATGTATTTGCAGAATGCAATTAATAAAACCTAGACTAACTTTAACTTATTTGAAAACTTTACCAATAAAACTAACATGGCCGCCACTTTAACAAAGACCAATTACACAATGAAATATAAAAACTATTAAAACAAATAGCAACACATACCTTTAAATTCTATCACTGGAACTTTATTAAAACACCTGCTCTCAATAATACACTATATTATACTAAATTGAAGAAGATTCAACTACAAAACTCTATAAAATTAAACACAAACTAACCATGAATTACAGAGGATGAAAATATCCTCTGACCTTCATGAAATCATTCCTAAGAAGTGACCATAGTGATGATGATACAAAACTAAGAAAACCTCAGGTCAAAGTTGAAATAAACTACAAGTGAGCTGAGTGAACTCGAACTCACTGGAAACCACTTTAAGAAGAGTGTATAGGACAGGATAGTTTAAAGAAGCAGTGATGTGTAACATATTATCTAAGATTAAATTAGTATTGTGATTCCATTAAAATACCCATAAAATAAATAAAATCACTCTATCACACCCTGAGCAGAAAATGCTCATTATCGATCATAGTCAAGGTATTACTGTAATGAAACTATACACCAAGTTTCATCACTCTCACTTAATTAGAACTAAAGTTATCGTGTCCCAAAGCATCAAACAATCAAATTGCTTATCTCTGCTTACCCTAAGCGGAAATGCTCATCTTCGAACTCCATCAAGGCATTCACCTAATAAGCATATACACCAAGTTTGAACATTTTAACTAAATTAGAAGGAGAGTTATTGTGTTCCAAAGTCTCGACCAATCAAATTGCATATCGCTCTGCTTACCCTGAGCAGAAAATGCTCATTATCGAACTTAGTCAAGGTATTACTATAATGAAACTATACACCAAGTTTCATCACTCTCACTTAATTAGAACTAAAGTTATCGTGTCCCAAAGCATCAACCAATCAAATTGCTTATCTCTGCTTACCCTAAGCGGAAAATGCCCATCTTCGAACTCCATCAAGGCATTGACCTAATAAGCATATACACCAAGTTTGAACATTTTAACTCAATTAGAAGGAGAGTTATTGTGTTCCAAATTCTCGACCAATCAAATTGCGTATAGCTCTGCTTACCCTGAGCAGAAAATGCTCATTATCGAACTTAGTCAAGGTATTACTATAATGAAACTATACACCAAGTTTCATCAATCTCACTTAATTAGAACTAAAGTTATCGTGTCCCAAAGCATCAACCAATCAAATTGCTTATCTCTGCTTACCCTAAGCGGTAAATGCTCATCTTCGAACTCCATCAAGGCATTGACCTAATAAACACATACACCAAGTTTGAACATTCTAGCTCAATTAGGAAGAGAGTTATTGTGTCCCAAAAAGTGTGACGGACGGACAGACAGACAGACAGACGGACGAACCCATTTTAATAGTCCCCCAACTTTCTTCGAAAGGCGGGGGACAAAAATAGCTCACTGCATCAGTGTATACACACCTGATGACATGTGACCACACCACTATATAAGCGATCACAACACCTTCAGTATTGTCTTTTTCTCTTTTGATTTAGACCGTGCACATTCGTGTGTTAGTGATAACGCTGTTATCATTTTTTCTTTTGATTGTATTTAGTTTGTGTTGATCATTTTATGGTTATAGGCTACTTTCCGTCGTCTTCATAGACTATGATAGACGTAGAATCGCTGATTCACATTCACGTCGCGGTCACCACGTAGTGTTGACATTATTTCATTCTTTATGATGGAAGGAAAGCGAATTTGAGGGATTCTGCGATGCAGATCTTTTAAATGATCATAACGTAACCACAGACGTGGATATTCTACATCTAAATGTCGTAAAATACGGCTTTTTTAGATAAGAGATTTTATTCACAATGATTCATTGAATGAACAGGACATTCGAGAAGAAACCGGATGTTGACAACATTCCGATGATGGCGGTAATAATAGTACCGTAATGTGCTATGTACATGGAGATGTATCTATACACCTCTCTGGCTGTGTAGTAATACTTCCGAAATCTATAATAACATACCGGTAAGTAAAGACGGTTGTAATAAAGGAAATCTTTCTTTATATTATATAACTTATAGGGTCGAAAAAGGCCTGTAAATCTCGTAAACGAAAATCAAAAGTATTAGTGTTTTGAAAGTCTGTCCAATAATAATATAATCCAATTGATTGATTGTATTGAGAAATCATAAGTTCATTGATTGATCGGTGTTTTTGGTCATCCTCATAATATGTTAACTTTATTAACAATAAATAAAGACGGTTATCCTTACACCAGTAGTATTATTATCACTAGTAGTAATAAGTATTTGAGTAGATGGAATAAAAAAATTGTTATATAAATAAGTCTGCAACAAATAATGTCGTCAGGAACAAATGAGCCGTTACGGCCCCTGCTACGACCCACTGCTATAGCCTAGGCTTATAGCATAGTGCATCTATCTAATAAAAAGATTGTTATTTTAAATAAGCCTGCAACAAATAATGTCGTCACGACAAATGAGCCGTTACGGCCCCTGCTATAGGCTTGAAACATAGTGCACCTTATTATAAAATGATTATTATTATAAGCCTGCAACAAATAATGTCGTTACGACAAATTGCTATAGGCTTGAATCATAGTGCAAATGATATTTATTTACATAAATAATAGGTCAACAGGGCCAACTCCTACTAAAGTTCAAGATTATGACAGGATTCTTTATTTTTCAAGGCTTTCAGGCGATATCATTTTAGTAGAAAAAACGAACTTGAGTCTCTTCAAAACCAGGGTTTCTGGAGAACCTTTAATTTTCGCGAATTTAATAACAATCCATCTTATAATCAGGTCTTGATGATACAGTAAATACAGTTGTACATGTATAATAATCATTAATAAAGATGTGTATACTAATGTATGAATGAATGTGAAATAAATAAATTAGTCTGTTTTATTTTTTGGCTAATAGGCCTGCATGACATAATAATAATAATAATAATAATAATAATAATAATAACTAGATCTGCTACTGTCCCATGCAGATATGAAAGCTTTCATATTCATCGTCACGTGTCATCGATTATATCAAGTATCTCAGATAAAAGGATAAGAATAACAAACTATCAAAATTGGTCAAAAACTCGCGAATTTACAAGTCTAAATATAGTATGAAACATTGAGTAATCTGAAAACTAAAGGGAAATAACTGATACTTGTGTTGCTGTAATCGGGATGACTTCCGATTTCAAAACTTTCAGAAAAATGAAATGAAAATGGTAAGAAAACATCGAAAAATTAAATGAGATAACTTTGAACAAAACTAAAACTTTTTGAATCAGGTTGAACTCAACTGTTTGAATATGTACGTTAAATATGTAGATTTGGAAAATTATAAAGACATAATATCAAAATCGGTCAAAAACTCACAAAGTTACAAATTTAAATGTAGTGAGAAACATTGCACCCGGGCAAAAAAATAATCTTTAAACTAAAGGGAAATAACTGAAACTTGTATAGCTGTAATCGGGCTTCCAAGATATGTTATATAATTATGGTTTCCAATATGTTTGGTTATAAGTAGGAAATCGTGACGACTTCTTAAGCATGTTTTAAACAAAGGGTCATAGACTGCTATATACAAGAATGGCACTCTGCAATAAAAAAAAACTGGCCAGAGATTTCTATGCAGAAATTAAATAATTGCTAGAACCAGAAAAATATTTATCCACTATAATAAATATGCAACATAGAGAAAATGAAATGAAATTGAATGGGGTTTAACGTCCTACTGTTCTGCTCCTACAATGGGCTAATGAAGACGGGCATACCCCATAAAGTGTGCAATTAGGGAAATTTTACCCGGGCAGCGGCGTTACGGCCTACGAGGTTGGTAAGGCGACCATACTCCTTGTCACGTACAACCAAGAAATCGAAACAAGGCCAGTTGACTCAATGACAGACGTTATGATACAGAGCGCACATGCTAACCATTCAGCCACGCAACCTCCCTAAAATCGGCAAATTGCTGACCTACAGCGAGAAACATTTCAACCGGGCCAAATTTTCTATTTTAACAGTTTAATTTGCAGGGTACCTTTAGTTATCAACCGAATACTACAAAACTTTTAAAAATAAGCTCCCTCTGACCAGCTTAATCGTTCGCAATAAACGTTTGCCCCTTAAAATCGACAAATTGCTGACTTTAAAGTGAGAAACATTACAACCGGGCCAAATTTTCTGTTTTATCACTTTAACAGTACCTTTGATTACCAACCGATTATTACAAAACTTTAAAAAGAGAAAGAGAGAAATGCGGCCTAACGTCCATTCGACACAAACTAGGTCATTTCGGGACTAACATATGTTTTTTAATTTTATTTAAAAACTCCCCTTGCACGTACTGGTCTTTAGCCGTTGGGAGGAAACCGAAGAACACGGAGAAAACCCACGAGGTTGGACATCATACACCATGTCACGTGCAACCTGGAGATCGAAACGACATCCGTTGACTCAATGACAAACGTTACGATACAGCGAGCACATGCTAACCATTCAGCCATCCAGCCTCCCTGAATTCGGAAAATTGCTGACTTATAGCAAGAAACATTTCAACCGGGCGAATTTTTCTGTTTTAACAGTTTAATGTGCACGGTACATTAATTACCAACCGATTATTACAAAACTTTTGAAAATAAGTTTCAACTGACCAGCTTAATCGTATGCAATAAACGTTTTGCCTGAATTGAAAGTTCTGCACGGAAAAAGTTCATCTCGATTTCCCGGCGTGGTTCCCCTTGTCAGTGAGGCAGAACGGAGGGACTGACAAGCACAGCTGTCTAGTCCTTCGGATGGGACGAAAAACCAAGGTCCCGTGTACACATTGGAGTGCACGTAAAATATCCCTAAGCAGTTGGAATTCGATACTGTTGAATAAACTCTATACGATGACTAAATGCGTAGATTGTAGTCACCCACACTGCATGTTTCGCTTAACAATGAAAGGGTGCCGTTTTCAATGTTCGATCCTTTTGTTCTTCTACTCCTGATATGTTGGACTGTCGATCGATGGTTTCATATAAAAGACTACCAATAAGACTCTTTGTAGAAGAATTTCCCAACAAATATTATGTTGACTTTACGAGAAAGACCTCTAAACATACTCCAAATTGTAAAAATACGACTTTTTGGATTTTCAATCTTTTTTTTTCGGCTATCCCTGATATTTAAAAAAATGATACAATGATTTCACACAACAGGCTAGCTATTAGACTCTCTATTGACAAAAGTTTCACCGCCCTCCCTTCATTATAACCGAAGTTATCGTGCCCTAAAGAATCAACAAATCAACATGCTTATCTCTGCTTACCCTAAGCAAAAAATGCTCATCTTTCAACTCCATCATAACATTGACCTAGTGAACGTCTACACCAAGTTTGATCATTCTAGCTTAATTAGAATGAGAGTTATTGTGCTCCAAAGTCTCGGCCCTTCAAATTGCTTCTATTTTTCATTTTCAATTCAAAATGATGACTCCCGGTTGACCTAAATCAAAATTCTATTCGCGACATTTTTTAGGCCTTCCTACAAGGATTCAGAAAATATAACTCCCGAGTCTGTAAGTAAAATAGCAAAAAAGCCTTATTGATTTTTCACGTTTCAAGATGGTGGCACTTCCGGTTCGATTGACAAACTCCATATTTTGTGTACGAATCAGTAATTCCTTGTCTAGTATCGAAAAAAAAAAATTAGGTCATTCTGACCTATATTTCGACGATTTTTTTGAAAACTTTGATCCTTAATTTCACCAAGGGGAGATAATTTAGAACATTTCTAATTATATTTTTGAAGTCACATCGGTAGGATCTACTTATATACTAAATTGAATGAAAATCGCAAAACTATTAAAGAAGTTGTCAAATTGGTCTAAACTTCCGGTTCGAAATCACAGCGACGAATTTTCGAAATTCGAAAATGTGAAACTGCTGATGAAAATGATTTTTTTCAAGGTATTCAAAGAAAAAAGATTTAGTAAGATCGGTCAAAAAACAATAAAGTTACGACTATGCATTGTCCATTTTGTCGTTCGTAAATTTCGGTGATTTCGGATTTGTAAAACGTTTTGAAAATATATTTAATCAACAGCTACCACCCATTTTTGGGGGAATAGGTAAAAGTTTCATAAAGATACTGTGGTTAGATTCTGAGAAATCCGATTTGTGGATAAAACACAAAAAAAAAATAACAATAACTAGATCTGCTACTGTCCCATGCAGATATGAAAGCTTTCATATTCACTGTCACTTCCAGTCACATGTCATGGGTCATATAAATAATCCAAAGAAGAAAAAATAAATCATTAAAATCGGTCACAATCTATCGAAATTAATGTGATTTTTCAATCGTAAACAACTTTGTCGGCACTAAAAACATCAAAAGCGAAATTCGAATTTTTGAAATATTCAAATACCAAAAATTCCACCCGTATCCCGTCTATCCTGAAATTGAAATGTATTAAATTTTAGACAAAGGAGACGCATTGAACATACTATGCCCTATTGTGTTTCTGCTCTGAACCTTTTATTAGGTTTTCCTTCAAGGGTTCAGAAAACGTATTTCCCATGTCTGTAAGTGCAATATCGCAAAAGTTCTATTGTTTTTTCACGTTTCAAGATGGTGTCACTTCTGGTTCGATCGACAAACTCCATGTTTTGTGTACGAATCAGTAATGACTTGCCTAGCATCGAAAAAAAAATTAGGTCATTCTGACCTTTATTTCGACGATTTTTTTGAAAAATTTGATTCTTAATTTCACCAAGGGGAGATAATTTAGAAAATTTTAAAAGTCATTTTTCAAGTCGCATCAGTAATGTCTAGTTACATACTAAATTCCATGAAAATCGTACAATTATTAAAGAAGTTGTCAAGTTGGTCTCAACTTCCGGTTCGAAATCAAAGCGACGAATTTTCAAATATTACAAAACTTTTTAAAATAAGCTCCCATGACCAGCTTAATCGTTCGCAATAAACGTTTGCCCCTTAAAATCGGCAAATTGCTGACTTTAAAGTGAGAAACATTACAACCGGGCGAAATTTTCTGTTTTATCACTCTTACAGTACCATTGATTACCAACCGATTATTACGAAACTTTAAAAATAAAACAGAAAGAGAGAAATGCGGCTTAACGTCCATTCGACAAAAACGAAGTCATTTCGGGATTTACATATGTCTTTTAATTTTATTGAAAAACTTCCCTTGCGAGTACGGGTCTTTAGCCGTGGGAGGTAACCGAAGGACACGGGGAAAACCCACGCGGTTGGACACAATACTCCATGTCACGTGCAACCTGGAAATCGAAACGACGCCGGTTGACTCAATGACAGACGTTATGATACAGCGCGCACATGCTAACCATTCAGCCATTCAGCCTCCCTAAAATCGGAAAATTGCTGACTTATAGCAAGAAACATTTCAACCGGGCATTTCAATCGAAACAACGCCAGTTGACTCAATGACAGACGTTACGATACAGAGCGCAGGTGCTAACCATTCAGCCACGTAACCTCCCTAAATTTGGCAAATTGCTCACCTACAGCGACAAACATTTCAACTGGGCGAAATTATCAACCGAATATTACAAAACTTTTAAAAATAAGCTTCCCCTGACCAGCATAATCGTTCGCAATAAACGTTTCCCCCTAAAATCGGCAAATTGCTGACTTTAAATTGAGAAACTTGACAACAGGTCGAAATTTCCTGTTTTATCACTTTTACAGTACCTCTGATTACCAACCGATTATAACAAAACTTTAAAAATAAAAGAGAAAGAGAGAAATGCGGGTTAACGTCCATTCCACACAAACTAGGACATTTCGGGGCTCACATATATTTTTTAATTTTATTTTAAAACTTCCCTTGCACGTACGGGTCTTTAGGAGTGGGAGGAAACCGAAGGACACGGAGAAAACCCACGAGGATGGACACCATACTCCATGTCACATGGAACCTGGAAATCGAAATGACCCCGGTTGACTCAATGACAGACGTTACGATACAGCGCGCACATGCTAACCATTCAGCCTCCCTAAAATCGGGAAATTGCTGACTTATAGCAAGAAACATTTCAACCGGGCATTTCAATCGAAACAACGCCAGTTGACTCAATGACAGACGTTGCGATACAGAGCGCAGGTGCCAACCATTCAGCCACGTAACCTCCCTAAATTTGGCAAATTGCGGACCAAAAGCGAGAAACATTTCAACCGGGCGAAATTTTCTATTTTAACAGTTTAATTTGCACCGAATATTACAAAACTTTTAAAAATAAGCTCCCCTGACCAGCTTAATCGTTCGCAATAAACGTTTGCCCCTTAAAATCGGCAAATTGCTGACTTTAAAGTGAGAAACATTACAACCGGGCTAAATTTTCTGTTTTATCACTTTTACAGTACCAGTACCATGGATTACCAACCGATTATTACAAAACTTTAAAAATAAAACAGAAGGAGAGAAATGCGGCTTAACGTCCATTCGACACAAACTAGGTCATTTCGGGACTAATATATGTTTTTTGATTTTATTTATAAACTTCCCTTACGCGTACTGGTATTCAGGAGTGGGAGGAAATTGAAAGACACGGAGAAAACCCACGAGGTTGGACACCATACTCCATGTCACGTGCAACATGGAAATCGAAACGACGCCGGTTGACTCAATGACAGACGTTACGACAAAGCGCGCGTATGCTAACCATTCAGCCTCCCTGAATTCGGAAAATTGCTGACTTAAGCAAGAAACATTTCAACCGGGCGAAATTTTCTGTTTTAACAGTTTAATGAGCACGGTACTTTAATTACCAACCGATTATTACAAAATTTCGAAAATAAGCTCCAACTGACCAGCTTAATCGTATGCAATAAACGTTTTGCCTGAATTGAAAGTTCTGCACGGAGAAAGTTCATCTCGATTTCCCGGCGTGGTTCCCCTTGTCAGTGAGGCAGAACGGAGGGCCTAACAAGCCCAGCTGTCTAGTAGTTTGGATGGGACGAAAAACCAGGTTCCCGTGTACACATTGGAGTGCACGTAAAATATCCCTAAGCAGTTGGAATTCGATACTGTTGAATAAACTCTATACAATGACTAAATGTGTAGATTGTAGTCACCCACACTGCATGTTTCGCTTAACAATGAAAGGGTGCCGTTTTCAATGTTCGATCCTTTTGTTCTTCTACTCCTGATATGTTGGACTGTTGATCGATGGTTTCATATAAAAGACTACCAATAAGACTCTTTGTAGAAGAAGTTCCCAAAAAATATTATGTTGACTTTACGAGAAAGACCTCTAAACATGCTCCAAATTGTAAAAATACGACTTTTTGGATTTTCAATCTCTTTTTTTCGGCTATCCCTGATATTTAAAAAAAATGATACAATGATTTCACACAACAGGCTAGCTATTAGACTCTCTATTGACAAAAGTTTCACCGTCCTCCCTTCATTATAACCGAAGTTATCGTGCCCTAAAGAATCAACAAATCAACATGCTTATCTCTGCTTACCCTAAGCAGAAAATGCTCATCTTTCAACTCCATCATAACATTGACCTGGTGAACGTCTACAGCAAGTTTGAACATTCTAGCTTGATTAGAATGAGAGTTATTGTGCTCCAAAGTCTCGGCCCGTCAAATTGCTTCTATCTTTCATTTTCAATTCAAAATGGTGACTCCCGGTTGACCTAAATCAAAATTCTATTCGCTACATTTTTTAGGCCTTCCTATAAGGATTCAGAAAATATAACTCCCGAGTCTGTAAGTAAAATAGCAAAAAAGCCTTATTGATTTTTCACTTTTAAAGATGGTGGCACTTCCGGTTTGATCGACAAACTCCATATTTTGTGTACAAATCAGTAATTACTTATCTAGTATCCCAAAAAAAAATCAGGTCATTCTGACCTATATTTCGATGATTTTTTTGAAAACTTTGATCCTAAATTTCGTCAAGGGGAGATAATTTAGAAAATTTCTAATTATATTTTTAAAGTCACATCGGTAAGATCTGCTTATATACTAAATTTCATGAAAATCGTACAACTATTAAAGAAGTTGTCAAATTGGTCTAAACTTCCGGATCGAAATCACAGCGACGAATTTTCGAAATTCGAAAATGTGAAACTGCAGATGAAAATGATTTTTTTCAAGGTATTCAAAGAAAAAAGAATTAGTAAAATCGGTCAAAAAATAACAAAGTTACGCCTATGCATTGTCATTTTTTTCGTTCGTAAAATTCAGTGATTTCGGATTCGTAAAACGTTTTGAAACAAGCCAACAGTGAGGCTGATGTCCCCCGCCGAAACCCCAAAATAAATAGAAGACACATATTAATTAATCGCACATTTATTTTTTTCAATGTATCGAGCAATCAAACTGTACACGAAGTGTCATCCAAAAGTGTTTTATAAAGAAAAATGCTAAAACCGACGAGAAAAATGAAAATGTACCCTAGTTAGGGGGACCCTAAAGGCAGACAAAAGGGCCCCTCTGGCCAAGGGAAATGCTCATCTTCGAACTCCATCAAGGCATTGACCCAATAAGCATATACACCAAGTTTGAACATTTTAACTCAATTAGAAGGAGAGTTATTGTGTTCCAAAGTCTCGACTACTCTCGACCAATCAAATTGCGTATCGCTCTGCTTACCTTGAGCAGAAAATGCTCATTAACGAACTTAGTCAAGGTATTACTGTAATGAAACTATACACCAAGTTTCATCAATCTCACTTAATTAGAACTAAAGTTATCGTGTCCCAAAGCATCAACCAATCAATTTGCTTATCTCTGCTTACCCTAAGTGGAAAATGCTCATCTTCGAACTCCATCAAGGCATTGACCTTATAAGCATATTATACACCAAGTTTGAACATTTTTACTCAATTAGAAGAAGAGTTATTGTGTTCCAAAGTCTCGACCAATCAAATTGCGTATCGCTCTGCTTATCCTAAGCGGAAAATGCTCATCTCCGAACTCCATCAAAGCATTGACCTAATAAGCATATACACTAAGTTTGAACATTTTAACTCAATTAGAAGGAGAGTTATTGTGTTCCAAAGTCTCGACCAATCAAATTGCTCTGCTTACCCTGAGCGGAAAATGCTCATTATCGAACTTAGTCAAGGTATTACTGTAATGAAACTATACACCAAGTTTCATCACTCTCACTTAATTAGAACTAAAGTTATCGTGTCCCAAAGTCTCGACCAATCAAATTGCGTATCGCTCTGCTTACCCTAAGCGGAAAATGCTCATCTCCAAACTCCATCAAGGCATTGACCTAATAAGCATATACACCAAGTTTGAACATTTTAACTCAATTAGAAGGAGAGTTATTGTGTTCCAAAGTCTCAACCAATCAAATTGCTCTGCTTACCCTGAGCGGAAAATGCTCATTATCGAACTTAGTCAAGGTATTACTGTAATGAAACTATACACCAAGTTTCATCACTCTCACTTAATTAGAACTAAAGTTATCGTGTCCCAAAGCATCAACCAATGAAATTGCTTATCTCTGCTTACCCTAAGCAGAAAATGCTCATCTTTGAACTCCATCAAGGCATTGACCTAATAAACACATACACCAAGTTTGAACATTCTAGCTCAATTAGGAAGAGAGTTATTGTCCAAAAAAAGTGTGACGTACAGACGGACAGACAGACAGACAGACAGACAGACAGACGGACGGACGAACCCATTTTAATAGTCCCCCAACTTTCTTCGAAAGGCGGGGGACAAATATATTTAATCAAGGTTCGCACCCCATTTTTGGGGGGGTAAGTCAAAATTTCAGAAAGATCCTATGGATAGATTCTGAGAAATCCGATTTGCAGAAAACACACAAAAAAAAAAAATAATAATAATAATAACTTTAACAGAAACAATAAGCTTTCATATGTAATACATATGAAAGCTTAATAATCACTTTATTTCAAAAGGGTAGAAAATTAGGCCTTAGGCCTTTCTTACATTTTGCCCTTATAACAACAACAAGCATGCATAAAATCCGGAACAACTGTTTTGCATAATGATAATAAACGTAATAGATGTGATGTTTGATAAATGTGAAAATTATTTACAATATGAGACGTATGAATAGTACATGGTCAAAAATAGATATGAATAGTATTATACAAAATATATGTACAGGGAAACTGATGACATAGATCTATAATAATATGGATGGGCAAGAAACGTTAAATTATGAAGCACTTAAATATTTATAGATATGCTTGCGAAACATGCTGATTGAGCTTATATCTTTAATATTATTTGGCAATGAGTTCCATAATTGAGATCCTCTGTATTTTATACTATTTTTAACAACAGAAAGATAGGGTCTGAGAACGATTAATCTGCTATTAATATTACTATACGGTGTATTATAAAAGGGGAGAACATTAGTTAAATACTCCGGGCAACGATGATAAATGATTTTGTGAAGGTAGGTGAACATATTTAATGAATGCCTTTCCTTAATTTTTAATAATTTAAAATCCGCAATGCCAGGGGATAAATCTTTTGTGTGCTCAATATCTAGAATAATTTTAAATGCTCGGTTTTGTTGTCGTTGGAGAGTGTTAAGAAGTATAATATCACAGTTTTCCCATATAGGTGAACAGTAGTCAAGATATGGCTGAATATGTGATTTATAAAATATTGATCGGAAATTACGCGGGAGGAATTTTTTCAGTTTACGTAGCTGAAATATTTTTTGATTGATAATTTTTGAAATATAATTTGCGTGATCGTTCCATTGTAGATGATTATCGACCTGAACACCAAGCAGTTTAAAAGTTGGAACATTTTCAATCGCACAGTTGTTAAGGTTTATCAATAAATTTGGTGATAAGAGTCGCTTTCTTTTCTGTTTGGTAGTTATTAGCATGCATTTAGTTTTTAATTCGTTGACCATCATCGAATTTTGGCACCCAGTTGAGTAAGATATCAGTATCACCTTGTAATTTAATTTGAAGATCATTTAAATTGGTAGCTGACGAATAGACTGTTGTGTCATCCGCAAATAAATCACAGAATGATTCAAGATGAAGAGGAAGGTCATTTATGAAAATATTAAATAATGAAGGTCCCAAGATAGATCCCTGTGGAATACCATTAGTAATTGGCTGGAGTTGAGAATATTGTCCATTTGCGAAGGTACATTGATTTCGGTGATCCAGGTAAGAATGAATTAAGTTCAGGAAGTTATCAGAGAGTTGATAGTAACGACATTTGTTCAACAAGATGCTGTGGTTAACAAGATCAAAGGCTTTCTTAAAATCAAAAAATATAGCACCACAAAATTCATCATTATTTAGAGAATTATAAAAGTTTTCTGTTATGTTAGTTAAAGCGGTAAGACACGAGTTTTTTGTTCTGAAACCTGATTGGTTAATATAAAGTAAATTATTGTTATTTAGATAGTTATATAAATTACTGTTAATGTGCCGTTCGAGAACCTTGGATATTGGCGGTAATATAGATATCGGTCTGTAATTATTTGGGTCGGTTTTGGGACCATTTTTATGAACCGGTAATACTTCACCATTTTTAAATTTTTTAGGAAAATAATTTGATTTTATACACAAATTAAAGATATAGGTTAAACTGTCTGATAGAACATGAGCACCAAGTTGCAGAAAGTGTGCATTTACCATATCTAATCCTACAGATTTTGAGACATCTAAAGCTTTAAGAGATTTATTAACTTCATTAATAGTTATAAATGGGAGATTAAATTCAGATTTCACAGGCATATTTAGGTTGATAAAATTACGGAGAATGTTGTCAGTTTCAGTATTATTATTTCGCTTATTAGTGTTGGGTTTTAACAAATTATTGGCAATATTGGTGAAATATTCATTGAATGTTTCAGAGTCAATTGGGTAGGATTGAGATGAATAATTCGGATCGTTTACGGAAGTTTTTTATGGCAGACCAGATCTGTTTTGAATTACGGCTGTCAGTGACAAGGCTGTTTATATATGAACATTTTGATTTACGTATTAAACTTTTCACAAGATTCCTGTAATATTTAAATAAGTTATGGTTGCCTTTCTTTTTGTAATGGTCTCGATTTTGCATAGTTTTAAGTATTTCATTATTTAACCACGTCGGTTTAATGGCACATTTAACCCGTTTTGTTCTCAGTGGAGCATGTTTGTTAATTATAGGGCTTATGATCTGATACCATATATCCAGGGATTCATCAGGTTCATCAGAGCTTAGAATATTGTCAAATGGGGCCAACATTAGATCGTTCACATAATCAGTAGGGTTAAAGTGTTTGAGTGATCGATATTTGATGTAAATATGTTTAGTTTTGGGAATTTTAATGCCGTGTTTACGCCATGTAAAACAGGTTGGGAAATGGTCGGAAATAGAATAAGAGGGTACATTAGTTTCAGTAATATTTTGTGGGGAGGAAACAATAACATGGTCAATTAATGTGGACGATTTGTCAGTCACACGAGTTGGGGAAGAAATGATTTGTTTTAAGTTATAATTATCCAGTATGTCAGTCCAGTAAGAATTGTTTGAAGTTAAAATATCAATATTGATATCTCCAAACATAAGAATTTCATAATTATGATTTGAAATGGGGTCCATCATGTCTTTAAAATCATTTATCCAACTAGTTTTAGCTAGGGGGTTTCTGTATATGCAAGAGACGAGTATTGGCGTGGCATTTTTAATATTGATTTCGATCCAAATTGTTTCAATATTATCGTGTTCTAGGTCAGCTCTCCTTTTACAGTTCAACGTATCCCTAACATAAATAAGGGTCCCTGAAGAACTAGTGTTGCATTTATCTATGCAAAAAGGAGGGTGGAAAGTGACAAAATATCAAGGTCAACTTATAGTTTACAAACTACTAATGTAATAAACATATGAAATGATCATCTATACCTATAAATTATCAAATTTAATACATGCATACAATAGAAACATAAGAAAAATAAACACACGATTAGCACTGGGAAGTACATCACAAAGTATAAATTGGCACAATGGTAGCACTGGGGCGAAATAAACAATGATGATATAAGTACATCACAAAGAATAAATTGGCACAATGGTAGCACTGGGGCGAAATAAACAATGATGATATCATGGGGGCTATAAGGATTTCACTTATCCCAATTTTGATCACTAAGAATGGCACCGGGGCACAATAAACAGTCATGAATTAGTGGGGGCTATTCGGACACCTCCAAATCACAGTTTAAATTCTTGTCCATGGAGGAAAATTACAATTGTACATAAAAGGAAGATTTGGCATAGGCGGTGGGGGAGGATATCTAGGATCAGGTAGTCTAAGTCCCTGCATACGAAGAGTCACATTAGAATTGAAATAATTAGGTGTGGAGTTTATTCTACTGATATGTTGATTACTGGCATAGGATGGCGATAACGGAATTTGGGAATTTAGGTTGAACGCTGCTTTCAGTATTGAGGCCAGCCTCCCTGTTCCTTTTAAATTTAGATGGACCTCACCATCATATAAATGTTTTTTAATTGAAGAATCGTGATATGTAAAGCTTTGGGCTGTCTTGATGAGTTCACATTTAGTTATGTCGCACACCTCTTCTAGTACTTTATTGAGTTCGTTTATGTGTTCTTTAAGATCATTGTCCCTTGGAAGCAGTTCAATGAACGCAATAACAGCATTCGGGAATTTACTTTTGGCTGTAGAAATCAAGGTTGGATAATCATTTTTACACTCAAGCAGGTTAGTGCTTGACGTAACGTTGTTTGAACCTATTAAAAATAATGCTTTTTTAGTTTCACCTGATGCTGGGCATCGCTCCAGGAATTTGCATGCATCAATGATTTTACCACCACTGATGGTACGGACGGCTGACTTCCCGCTTCTATCTAGCCGATTAGGCTTTATCCACCGTAGGATAGATGAGCCAATTACCACATTCACCTGACTATCCAATATCTTATTGCGTTTATGACGTTCTATGAAGCCTCCCTTGCTGCTACTTTGGGTCATAATAGTAGGTCTATAACTGGTATCAACTATGTCATTGGTAACCTCAGCTTTTTGAGACATTCTTAGAAGGTTGAGTTCATTTGATAGGTCCATGTTGGTCACTCTTAGAGTAGCATTATCACTCATTAAATTTTGATTAGTTGTGTTTAGGATCATATTTTTATCTTCAAGAGTTTGAATCTGATTTTGAAGCTTTAGATTCTCTTCCTCTTTGGCCTTGAGACATAAACTAATCTGTTTGAACTTCTCATTAACCCCATTGATAGTAGATTTAAGTTCAGTTATTTCAGATTGTAGCTCGACGAAATCTGCATGCTGGTTTATTGGAATGGGCGTTGGACTGATTACCGCCTTAGACTTAAAACGAGGGGTGATGTCTATCAATCTTGGTATGAGACTTGGAGTAGAAACTTTTGATGGATTTATTACTAGCCTACGACCATTACTGTGCATGAGTAGACCTGATGGTGTAGCAGTTTCATCTATCTCTACATTGGGCTCGCTGTATCTGGTGTTTATCTGGATAGGTGATACGCTTGAGGTAGAGATATCTGGTGAAGGTGTTGCTTCACTTGACAGCGACATTTCAGGGATATAAGTAGGCCTATTTGGTGACATAGACCCATCAATAATATTATTACTATCATTAGTGTTGGGCTTGGAACATAGTGACTTCTGGACTAAGCTATTTATATTCTTAGCCCTGTCGTCATTTATCAAATCTATGATTTCTGGAAAGTGGGAGGACAGGAAGACAGTTTCACCAGAACCATTTACCAAAGCACTCGAGGTAGTATTGTACAAATTTATTGTATATCGGAAGCATCTTCATGTGGTACCAGTACATTATGATGATCAGTATTATGACAATAACATCTTAAGTAATAAGGTATTACATATCATGGATTCTTCAAGTTTGTTTGATGAATTCATAGCCTGAGCCCGAGTTTGATATCCCCAAAATCTTTTAGGGTGATGATGTTTTTAATGATCTTAGGATCAAACTAGCTACCAATTAAAAGGTCAAGATAAAGAAATTGACTTTCTACTATCCTCTATTAATTAGTGAATGCAAGATATCTTTGCCACCTTTGGTGGACCAGGATATGTGGCACGTCCTGCCCATAGTGGCTCAGGATTGTTCTCTTCAGGAGTAAGGTCTGGGTTTATCTCCTCTGATGCCTCTTTTAAATAAATTTTGACCCTGAGGTCAAGTCCTATATTGTAGATTCTATCATAACTTTAGGCAGTGTCCATTTAAAGTTGTCTCTGAAACATAGATTATTTCTCAGGAAATATATTGCCAACCACAAGGCTTGTTGATTATACTTTGTTTAATCCTGAGGTAGCTTTTCTAATAGGATAGATTTTAAAAAGAAACGACTGAAAATCGTTTTTAGGTCAAAACTTCAAGCAATAGATATAACCACCGGATTGCCCTTTCTCCAACCAGGGCAGGGCGAGAGGCAGGTTCCCTCGCCAAAACTACCACTAGATGGTGAAAGTAATAATTAATCGTTTTATGCTGAGCAAAATTTCGAATTTTTATATCACCGGGTCACAATTACCTCAGGTCAGTGAGTTTTGATTGTTGTAAGTGGTTACAAGATTGACTTTATTCAAATTCCTATTCAGATGGCTATTAAAATAGCTTGCTTTTTTATCTTGAACAGATGTCTTTAATAGACGAGGAAGTCAATAAAATGACATGTAAGAAAACCATTGATACAGTTATGAAAATAAAAACTGGCTATTGCCATAAAGATGCTTATTTTTCAAACGCTGTCTTGATCATCGAAAATATTTAAGTTTTATATAAAGTTTATGAGTTCACATGTTTACCTCTTCGACTTTTAGTCGGTTACACATATCTTTACAAAAACTCTCAAACCTATGTTTGCTTGGCTCAGGAAACAGGGCATTATATCTACATAATAGATGATTCTTTATCTGCAACAAGTTCAGTTAAGAAAGGTATTATAAATACACGAACAGCTATCAGTTTATTAGATAGATTTCTGTGTGAATAAGAAGATATCGTGTTTAGAACAATCTAAAAAGTTTCAGTTTTTGGCTTCATATTTAATACTGAAAGTTATCAAGTTTTGTTGACATCTGAGCAAGTCTCCAAAATAAATAAAATGGCTTAGGAAATTTTGTTTAGTTCAAATTTGTCAATTCATATGAGCCACCATTCATTGGACTGTGTTTCTTTAGTAGAACTGCTATTTTACTTCCATTATTTTTATCCAATTTTTAAACAAACAGAAGAATACGTTTCTGTCACACTGTATTTTCAGCTATGATAATGATGTCATTCTTAATAGCTTAATTACGCAATGGTTTTGGGAATGGAATGGTGGATATCTAAGGTTTATATATAAACATGTATATTGGGTTTTATATTCATTCACCTAGTTATCCTGGTTCATAATATCAGATGCTTTCCCAGATAGATTGGGTGCCCACTTGGGTAATTTCCGAAGCAATGACCATTTGAATCTTTCAGAGGAAGGAAATATATATTAACTATTTAGAAGTTTGAGCAATATTCCGTGCTCTTAGGTATCTCTGTGGTCATCTTATTAATACATGTTTGTATAAAGTCTGACAATACTTTGTTATTTCTTATATCAGAGTGGTTCTATTGGTAACCTCATTGAATTATCTAAAGAAATTTTGGCTGTGGTTTTCGGTCAGAGGAAACTTTTTGTCAGCCAAACATATTGCTAGAAAATCTAATGTGTTGACTGACATTTTGTTTAGAATATTTTCTAGTTGATTGAAATGAAAGTTATATGAGTATATCTTTTCATACCCGATGTTGATCTGTTAGATTCCGGGATTAATACAAATTGTGTATCTTGACATCCAGACCCTTTTTTCAAGCATGCAATGCTTTTCTATATCTGAGACAAAATATAAACCATATATGTTTCCACGTTTCAGCATGATATTAAGGGTTCTGGCAAAGGTATTTAAAAAGAGAGTAGACCAAGCAGTCATAATCATTCCAGGCTGTTTAACTCCTGTATGGTATCCATTTTACTATCATGCTCACAGCCGACCCCGTTCGGTTACTTGTTCGCAAGGACCTCTTGTGTTTATAAGTCTCAATGGTGCCTTTTATTCTCTTCGAGGGAAGAAATTATATCTAACAGTGAACAGGATGCAGGATAGCTGACATCTACTACGAACAGTATGTAGGCCTAGCTAGAGAAGATGGACTTTTTTGGAGTTGTGAACTACAAATTAGTTCATTGGATCCATCTGTAGAAATTTTTATAAATTTCTTAGGAAATATGTCTAAAAGACATTTTTGATCCTCTGTAATTCAAACACTTGTAGCTACAGTTAATTCTGTCCTTAAGGATCAGCCGTTGGTTGGTCGATTCAAGTAAGGATTGTATGATAATAATCCAACTAAGTCCAGATATGTGTTTTCTTGGAATGCTTCATTATAAGTAAATTTTTGGTTACGCTGTATCCATTGCTAGATTTATCTTTGAGAATATGTACATATAAAACAGTTGATTGTTGGCTTTAGCTCCAGCTCAGAGATGTCAAATTTTCACAGCCTTTTGGCTTAATGCTTTATATGATTCAGGCTCTGCTATAATAAGGTTTCGAAAAGCTTCTCGTGCTTCAACATTGTTATTCAGGGTTAAAATTTTAAAGATGTTAGAATCTGTCCCTGTTTTACTTTGAGAGTGTATATCCGTACAACAGCAGAATACCGTAAATCCAATAAAGGATTTGTTTCCTTTTATACGAAGAAGGCTGTAGCTCCAGGAACTGTTGCTAGATGGTTATAAGAAATATGATAGTAATTAGATGGTTTTGATGCTTCGATTTTTTAAGTTCATTCAATTAGAGGGACATCAACTTCATCAGCATTTAATGCTGTTTGTTCACATTCAGAATTGAAAATCTGCAGTTATTTTTCGCCAGGTTTTACCATCAGTATGGGCGAAAAATTGTGCTGGCTGTGGAATAAATAAACTACTAAGTTGTTTTAGTTGTTATTTCATTTGTTGACAGCCCTTTAAACTATGCAATATAAATCCGAGAGGCCCGAAGGGCTTATATGGAATATAATCCCACTCTCATCCAAGCGCCCGAAGGGCGTGATGGATGAGAAGGATTATATGAATATATAGCCTGAGGGCTCGAGGATTTATCTTCCCACCCTTGAGCCCTCCCAGTGCTATAGTTGGCTGTCAACAAACCTTTAAAAAGACAATACTGAAGGTACCGGTGTTGTGATCGCTTATATAGTGGTGTGGTCACGTGTCATCAGGTGTGTATACACTGATGCAGTGAGCTATTTTCAAGTTTGAGCGAGTGTGCATGGTTACAACGAGTAATGAGAAATATGCAATATAAATCCTCGAGCCCTCGGGCTATATATTCATATAATCCTTCTCATCCATCACGCCCTTCGGGCGCTTGGATGAGAGTGGGATTACTTTGCTTCCAACACAAGCAAGCCTCTTAAATTGCTTCAAAAAAGGCAAGCCTCTTACTTTGCTTCCAACACAGGTAAGCACCTTAATTTGCTTCCACACAGGCAAGCCCCCTTAAATTGGCTTCCATCTAAACTATGCTCCCACACATGTAAGTCCACTTTAATTTGCTTCCATCTAAACTATGCTCCCACGCAGGTAAGCCCCGTTTAATTTTCTTCCACACAGGCAAGCCCCCTTAATTTTCTTATACACAGATAAACCCCTTAACTTTGCTTGCGCACAGGTAAGCCCCGTATATACTCAAACATGGTGACCTTAGCGTATGTTCCAGGTTAGATTGTGGAATAACAAAGCTGAACAGTCTCCCTTAAAATTATTAAAGAAAAAAACAATCACGGTACTACTTGCCGACACAACAGAAATAATTTAAAATGGCCTTAGTGTATGTCCCATTTTAGATTGCGGAACAACAAGGCTGGACAGGTTCCAAAATTATTAAAGAAAACATTCGCATTATTATTTGCTTCCACACAGGTTAGCCCCTTAACTTTGCTTCCACACAGGTAAGCCCCTTAACTTTGCTTCCACACAGGTAAGCCCCTTAATTTTGCTTCCACACACCCTCTTATATACTCAGAAATAGGTCAACCTTAGTGTATGTTCGTTCCATGTTAGATTGAGAAACAACAAGGCTGGACAGGTTTCAAAATTATTAAAGACACCATTCGCATTGTTATTTGCTTCCACACAGGTAAGCCACTTAAATTTGCTTCTACACACCCTCTTATATACTAAAAAATATGTCAGCCCTTTAGTGTATGTTCCATATTAGATTGCGGAACAACAAGGCTGAACATTCAGGTAACACTTGCCGACACATCAGAAATAAATTAAATCAACCTTAGTGTATGTCCCATGTTAGATTGCGGAACAACAAGGCTGAGCCTTTTACAGAAAAAACATTCGCTTTGCTACTTGCCGACACAGTTGAAATAAATTAAGACAACCTTATTTTGTGTTCCATGTTAGATCGCGGAACAACAAGGTTGAACATAGCTCACATAAGTTATTAAAAAAAACACTCACTTTACTACTTTGTCGACACAGTGGATGTTCCATGTAATAATTATATTGCAGAACAATAAAGCCAAACAGGCTCCCCCCCAAATAATAAATAAAGACAAACAGGCATTTATTACCGTGTTAAAGTTGGCAAAATATCCTTACCAGTTAACCACTGTTAAACACAAGTCAAGCGTTGACGCACGCGTGTGACCCATATCAGCGTCTTCGTTCAAATACTGACATACTGATGTTACGTATAATATGCTATTACTATACCTTCTTGATTCACATTCAGATCTTATTGTCTAACATCTTAATAGCCGCGACAACTAATGTTAGATTATCCCCCATTCTAGCTTCTATATCAAAGGTTTTCTCTGGCCTGTTCATCACCAAAATTTATTTTAGTCGCAAACCATCATCGATCTACATGTAGTACGTTCAAAGTTTCGATATTTACATCAGAGACGATATTGGTCAACTTCTTCGGGGGTGAACCATTTCCTCAAAACGTCTACATAAATATATTTGCAAAAGGGTTTACTTTCCCGTTCAAAACTGTTTGTGAAATTTTAAAGCAGATCGTGAACTTGACTTGACGACTCAAGTGTTTCAGACAAACTAACAGTTGGGACACTTCCCTCTTACGGCAAGGGCAGGTAACTCAGTGAATAGTTAATTTAACTGAAAACTAAAGAGGGGGTGATTTAAATAAAGAAATAAACAAGCGAAGACAAGTCTACAAATATTTCGATTGGAATGGTGTAACTTACAGTACATGTTATGTAGTTTTGTTTAGACAATTAGTGTGTACAGCATTGTGGAGAGACGGCCGGTAACTGAAACTTTTTTTTTGGGGGGGGGGGGGAGATGTCAATTTTTTTTTTTTTTACCTTCATCCGTACATAAGTCGAACGAAGCGATCTATACGACCAAGGCCGGAAAAAAAGTATTGATTTATACCTCGAAAAATATGGTACTCGTGTGCTAGATATAATCGCGCAAAAATTTTCTGGAATTTTTTCATGGAAATGTACAATTCTTTAATGGAAATTTTAACTGTTTCCCTCAATTAGTACATGACAAATGACGATAATATCAGATTACACAATGTTACTAAGAATAGAATATGGAAGGCGTCTTTTGATTGGATAATAATAAGAAATAATTCAGGGCTTGCAAGTAGAATTTTCATGATTGGCTAATTTAACTGAAATCCAAAGTAAAATTCTCCTGAGAATTTACGAGATATGAAACGAGTTGAATGTTGTAACGAATCTACCATTATGTCATTTTTTAGCCTTTTTATTATATTTTGAATAAATATTAAACAAGGTAGAATATAGTTGGAAATGCCGAAAAGTATTTAGAGGATTAACAATAGCTAAAGTCAGAACCAAGTCATTTGACTTTGCCGTATGACAACGATGAGTGCTAATAATAGTCGGCTTCGCAGGATGACTGTTACATTCTAATATTTTCAAATATAAATGGACAAGTTTTATTATAAAAGAGGAATATAATGGAACACAACTCGATGTAATGGGGGACATCTCCGAATAACCGTGCTGTTAAATTCGAACCGTTTAACCGCCCAGTTCGAACCGTTTACAGCTATCCGACTAGCCGTAGGAGCACTACTGCTTACTCTAAGCAGAAAATGCTCATCTTCGAACTCCATAAAGCATTGACCTAATATAGACCTACACCATGTTTGAACATTCTAGCTGAATAACATCAAGAGTTATTTTTCAACACCCAATATTAACATTATGAGATCACGTGAGATTGCATCTTGCCAGCGAGAGTCAGTGCGTGCTTGCCAGTCACAAGCGATGGACTTGTTTCGAAGCTCTTTGCTTTTTTGTCATTGTGTCTTTTAAAAAAGTTTCTTTTCCAATATTTGGACCTATTCTGTTATGTAGTAACAACGAAAATTGTGTTGACGTAGTCAATAATTTATTAAAGCAGTTTGCTGTTTTAGTTAAAAGCAGTTTGCTTTTTTGATTTCACAGCAAGGCACATGGCTGAATAAATGGCGAAACATGCTCCCGCTCCTAAGCAGATTCTAAAAGAAAATTTACAGGAACCCCTGACTGGTGGGAAAAGAAAATACCAAAATCCAACAAAAGAATCTGGGAACGGAGTTCCCTCTAAAAAACAATGTAGCGAAAAAACTAAAAATATATCAAGGCCAAATGAAGGCCTTGCCTCATCTTAGTCCAGTAAATCCAAAACGACGAACAAACAATCTGACCCAGTAGAATCAAGGTCATTTCCACCCGACAGTATAAACACACTTGGTGATATCTTTACGTCGTCCATAAGAGATTTCCAATCCGTGTTAGTATCACATTTTAAAGATTTGAAATCTACGATTGTAAATCAAGGACAAAATAGATATGATTATGAATATGATGAGGGTGATGCCACTCAATGTGGGTCATACTATGATTACAGTTACTATCCATATGAATATGAAAGTCAGGAGGACAATGAAACCAACAGAAATTATCATTTTATTTCTGATTCTTATGAAGAACCTCAAAGACATCTGGCAGAAACGCAAAGGCCAGAAGCTGAGGACATTGCTTCTTTGGGCAGTGCTAATCATCCTTCTGTGACTGATCCCTCAGATATAATTTCTAGGTCAAGTAGACTTGGTTATAATGACCATAAAACAGGGGGCGCTTCACACAGGACGTGTAAATCAGCAGTTGTAAACAGACATAAAAACAGCACCGGTGATACGGTTCTTTCTGACGTTGCAACTGAATTGAAGGCAACTGAGAAAACTCCTTATGACATAATTAAAGTCAGGAATTAGCTATTTTAATAGATGATTTAATGTTTAAGAAAAAAAATCGATGAAGAAAAAATTAAAGAGAAATTAGCAAAGATTACTCAGACCTAATAACTGTCATTCATTGGTCACAACAAAAGTTGATGATTTGAGGTGGAGAAGACTCCAGAGCCGAATTAAAACATTTGATTACAAACTACAATTGGTTCAGTCTCAGATTATTAAATGTGTTACTATTCTGTCAAAAACTATTGACAGTGTCTAGAAACTAAAAGCTAGTACAGGCCAAGGGAAACCAAATCAATCTAGGCCTAATAATAGTAATGTTTCAGATGATAACTCAAGAAAATAGTACTGATACTACTGACTCAAATAATTCAATGTGGACTGTTCTCAATAATTATGGCGGTATATTCGTGTCAAAATTCTAACATGCTATCGTCTAATTTCTTACTTCTGTTCATGTAATTTCTAACCTCCATTTATGTAGAGAGAGAGAGAAATGGGGTTTAACGTCCACTCAACACAAACTAGGTCATTTTGGGACTAACATATGGTTTAATTTTATTTCAATAATTCGCTTGCGCGTAGAGGTCCATTCATGTAACTTCTAATTTCCATATATTAGTGTCAAAATTCTAACATGCTATCGTCTAATTTCTTAGTTCTATTCATGTAATTTCTAACCACCATTCCTGGGGTCCACTCGACACAAACTAGGTCATTTTGGGGCTAACATATGGTTTCATTTTATTTCAATAATTCGCTTGGGCGTAGGCGTCTTTAGCAGAGGGAGGAAACCGGAGTGCCCAGAGGAAACCCCATGAATTTGAGAAAGCCCCTATCTCCAACTGTTCTATCACTCTTTAGAAAACCTCAAGATAGATGCTTCAAGGCAAAATTATGGTAATTTTGAAGCATTTACCACCTTATCTGATACAGTTGTTTCTCACATAAATTGGTGGATTGATAATATTATATCATCTAAAAAACATATTGTCCATGAGAAACCAACTAAATTTTTGTATTCAGATTCCTCAAAAGTTGGATGGGGAGCACATCTTGGCACAGAGAATCCAATTACTACCGGTGGAAGATGGTCCCCATTGGAGAGTGATTTGCATATCAATGAATTAGAGTTAAAAGCAGTGTTTTTTGCTTTAAGATCCCTCTGTTACACTTTCACAAATATACATATACGTATTCATGTATGTTATATTAATAACATGGGAGGCAGTAGATCACGTGCATGCAATGACATAGCAATTGAAATTTGGTTATGGTGTATTGAACATAATATTTGGATTACTGTTGCACACTTACCTGGTGAACATAATTCTTTAGCTGATTATAAATCTAGAACTTTTAATGACAACAAAGAATGGCAATTGGGTATAGAAGTATTCAGGAAAATCACAAATATTTTTGGTGTTTTTGATATTGATTTATTTGCATCATCAATGAACAGTCAATTAGACATTTATGCATCCTGGAGGCCAGATCCACATGCAAGACATATAGATGCTTTTACTGTTAATTGGCATAATATGTTTTTTTATGCTTTTCCACCTTTTTGTATTATTGACAGATGTCTTCAGAAAGCTATAGAAGATCAAGCGGAAGGGGTTCTAATACTTCCTCTATGGACAACGCAAGCTTATTACCCACTCATGCTTTCACGGAAGAAAAGACTTTTAACACTTTCAGACAAAGAGTGCATCCATCCTCTACATCACAAACTTCACATTTCTGGCATAGACAAGGCAAGGAGTTCCGTCAAAATCTAAACAAATCATGTTACAGTCCTGGAGAATCTCAACCCCAAAACAATATAGTGTGTACATCGAATAATGGCTATCATTCTGTAGTGAAGGGAACTGTGATCCTTTTCCGACAAATATAACTAATGTGTTATCGTTCTTAACGAAACTTTATAACGATGGCTTAGGATACAGCGCCATATAAATACAGCCCGTAGTGCTTTATCAAACCTTTTATGTGATACCAATTCATCAATTGGTATTCATCCTTTGATAGTCCGATTTATGAAACATGTTTATCAAGTTAGACCAACACAATCAAAGTATGTTGATGTTTGGGATGTGAAAGTAGTGTTTGATACTCTCAGACAATGGGAAAGTAATGATGACTTATCTTTAAAATATTTGTCATATAAATTAGTAATTTTAATAGCTCTTGTTACTGCAGAAATGGAAATGAATCACCATAGTGTTGGTTTTCGTTTAGGGTTACTAAAGCAAAGTAAGCCTTCTGTATGTTCTAGTTTTTGGAAGTTATATCCATATTCTTCTGATGTTAAATTATGCGTGGTTAACGCATTAAAATAATATTTGAATCAAACTGAATCTTTGAGAGGTGATCAAACTAAATTATTTATATAAGTTATTTAAAACCTTACAAGGCAGTAAGTAAAGCTACAATTAGTAGATGGATAAAAACAATGTTATCATTATGTAATGTTATCTTTATGTAATGTAATGTTATCATTATGTAATTTGGTGCTCATAGTACAAGGAGTGCATCTACATCTAAAGCGTTAGATATATCTGTTCCAATATGTGATATTCTTAAAACTGCCAGTTGTGCAGGAGAACAGACATTTGCTAAACATTATAATGTACCTATAAACAATCTACAATCCAGTAATGAAAATTTTGCTACCTCAATCATAAACAGTGTTGTAGATTAATGTAATTATGTATAACAATTTTGCTACCTCAATCATAAACAGTGTTGTAGATTAATGTAATTATGTATAACAATCTAGATATGAAGGTACATATTTGTTTAGTTATAAATAGTGTTACAAAAAAAATCTAAATAATAATCATTTCAATTATTCCAGTGGGCAAATATTTTGCTGTACATGTTGAAAACTTGTATCTGTCTGCTTCGAAATCTCACGTGATCTCATAATGTTAATATTGGGTGTTGAAAAATTAATAAATTAAACAATACTTATGTAGTAAGTTGAAGTTTGATTAGGATTTTTCAGTTAGGATTTAATAATGCCAGATTAATATTAAAATAAAGTTTTAAATTAAGAACAATTGATTATTGGTCTGATGGCAATGAAATGTTTTGATTTGATGGATGAAATGCATGATGAGCGGCGTTGGCGTTGGGCCGCTATTGGAAGAGAAAGTTCATCTCTATTTTCCGGCGTGGTTCCCCCTTGTCAGTGAGGCAGAACGGAGGGCCTGACAAGGACAGCTGTCTAGTCGTTTACATGGGATGGAAAACTAAGGTCCTGTGTACACATTGGAGTGCACGTAAAAGATCCCTTTGCAGTTGAAATTCGATACTTTTGAATAAGCTCTATACAATGACTAAATGTGAAGATTGTAGCCACTCACACTGCATGTTTCGCTTAACAATGAAAGGGTGCCGTTTTCAATTTTCGATCCTTTTGTTCTTCTACTCCGGATATTTTGGACTGTTGATCGATGGTTTCATATAAAAGACTACCGATAAGACTCTTTGTAGAAGAAGTTCCCAAAAAATATTATGTTGACATTACGAGAAAAAGACCTCTAAAAATGCTCCAAATCGTAAAAATACAACTATTTGGATTTTTGATCTCTTTTCTTTGGCTACCTCGGACATTTAAAAAAAATGATACAACGATTTCACAAAACAGGCTAGCTATTAGACTCTCAATTGACAAGAGATTTGTTGTGGGTACTGGTCTGAGACCCGACAGTAGGTGGGACTACTTCGTGAGGCATTCCTATGCCAGAGTTATAAATAGTCGTAGGAATGAATAGATGTGGCCAGAATTTATAGAGTTTACAAAGAGTAATAAGGTACTGTTGTTGTTGGTAGTTTAGCGGACATACACCGGAGTGGGACTTCGGGGTTACACATTAATGGTAGTACGAATTTAAAAATATTTAGTTTACGTTGATTGAAAAAAAGTTTTTTTTCTATTGACGGGGAGGAGAAGTTACAGTATATTGTTTAATCGTTTATTGACATTATAATTTAGAAAGAGACTGTAATTTATTGTTATTATACTGACGTGGTCTATTTAGAGTAACACACGGGTGCTTGTGCATTGCACGTGCAGATTAGCAATTGTTTACATTGCGATACACCTCTGGTGTCTAACTAGTATTGTTTATACATTGATAAATAAACAAAGGGGTTAAATCATTTGCTGATTACACTATTTTGCTTATAACGTTTTTTTTAGGACTTGGTTTTATTTTATAGATAGTTCAAAAGTATGTGGGTAAATATAGATACCGCTTCAGTCTCTGAATTATTGGAATCTCTTGATCGTTTGAAATCTTGTTCAAGATCTCCTTCTAGATCTCGCTCTCCTTCTAGGGACCAAATTGCATGTTTTCATTGTGGAAATCAAGGTCATTACAAGCGGGAATGTCCAGACTTATATCCTCCAAGGCATGGTACGCCTATATCGGGTAAAACGGATGCCGATAAACACGTGGCTTTTGAATCGGATTTAAATTAGTAAGGATCGAACGAACGGGCGAGCGTCCGATCCCACCTAATTATGATTCGCCTTTTCCTCCTTTTGACGAGACGTACAGCGACGCCAGTTTGGGCGGTACAGTTTGGACGGAGTGAGCTTCTTGTTCCGGTTTGTGATACCACCGAAGCCGTCGGTGCTACTTCTAAAAACACTGTTGCCCCGGAGGTCGGTGTCAATATTGTTCCAGCTGATACCGTTGATGAAGGTGTCATAGGTATAATTCCTGAAACTCCTGGATTCGCGCCTGCGAGTATTCATCGCGTCAATACTGATGCAATGTGTAAGTTAAAAGTAAAAGTACAAGGAGAAAATATATTATCTGTTTTAGATACTGGTAGTCAATGCACTATTCTTAGCGATAAACGCTATGAAATACTTAAGAAAAAGCCGCCAAAAATTATGGACGTTAAGTTGTATATTGCGAGCTGTGAAATGGATTTTCAAGGTTTTATCGTAGGCCCAGCTGTATTAGATCTTGGGTCTTTCCAAATGGAATTAGATCATTTGTATGTCGCTCCAATCAAAGACGACATGTTGCTTCGATTAGATTTTATGCGTGAAAATAAAGTCCGAATTGATATGTTAACGGACAAATTACAAATTGGTAATGATGATTTTGATTTGATATATAGCGAAAAGGACGAAATCAGCGAACATGCTGATATTGCTGTTGTAAAACTTATCCTTATACCACCGTTAAGTGTAGCGCGTGTGCGATGTACTCTAAGTAAAAGTCTATCGCGATATGTAGTAGAACCCTTAAATCATCCGAATTTGTTGATAGCACGATCTGCTCATTCTCACGTCGAAACGGAATTTCCTCGGATATGTTTAATCAATCCATCACAAGAAACGATTGTATTAGAGACCAATCAATCTGTTGGCAAGGCAGTAGAATTCAATGAAAATGACGTCATGACACCGGTGGAGACAGGTGAAGGGAATGATAATAGTAAAGTTAATTCACTTAAAATTCCAGAGCATTTAGTAGATGTTTATGACAGATCAAAAGGACTGTTAGCTCCAGCTGACCAATTTAAATTGTCTAAATTACTTGTTGAATACCAAGACGTATTTGCTAAAGATCAATTTGATTTAGGGAATTTTACCTCTCTTGAGCATAGTATAGAAACCAAAGATTCGAAACCCATTAAGCAAAACTTACGCACAGTTCCGATTTGTTTCGCAGGGGAGGAGGAAGCACATTTTAAAAAAATGTTAGATTCAAAAGTAATTGGGCGTTTTGGGATTTTGCTTATTATCACAGAACATTCCTAAAGCAATTTGCTGAGAAGTCTTTCCGTTATATCAAATGACTTGGACGATAACGACTATTGCTGTAATTAGGATTCTGCTCCTGGAATTTTGGCGGGTCAAAATCAAGGGGGTCGGAGGTGCTACGTTAACGGGTCGTAAGTAGGCCTAAGGAAGGGGTTACTGTATATATATGTGTATATTTTTGTTGTTTGTAAGGGCGTGTTTGGATGAATGTTACGGTGTATATTAGATACCGTCGCCTGAGTGTTTGGTGTGTGATTGGATAATTTGTTTTTTGTAGCCCAGGAGATGCTAACCTCCCGAAAGTAAACGGGGAGGAGTGTTGTGGTTAGTGGTCTGAGACCCGACAGAAGACGGGACTATTTTGTGAGGCATTCCTATGCCAGAGTTATAAATAGTCGTAGGAATGAATAGATGTGGCCAGAATTTATAGAGTTTACAAAGAGTAATAAGGTATTGTTGTTGTTGGTAGTTTAGCGGACATACACCGGAGTGGGACTTCGGGGTTACACATTAGTTTCATCGCCCTCCATTCATTATAACTAAAGTTATCATGCCCTAAAGAATCAACAAATCAGCTTGCTTATCTCTGCTTATCTCTGCTTACCCTAGGCAGAAAATGCTCATCTTTGAACTCAATCAAGACATTGACCTAGTGAACGTCTACACCAAGTTTGGACATTCTAGCTCAATCAGAAGGAGTGTTATTGTGTTCCAAAGTCTCGGCCCTTCAAATTGCTACTAATTTTCTTTTTCAATTCAAAATGGTGACTACCAGTTGACCTAAATCAAAATTCTGCTCTGAACGTTTTTTAGGCATTCCTTCAAGGATTCAGAAAATATAACTCCATGTCTGTAAGTAAAATATCAAAAAAGCCTTATTGATTTTTCACGATTCAAGATGGTGGCACTACCGGTTTGATCGAGAAACTCCATATTTTACGTACGAAACAGTAATTATCAAAAAAAAAATCAGGTCCTTCTGACCTATATTGCCTCGATTATTTTGAAAACTTTGACCCTTAATTTCTCCAAGGGGAGATAAGTTAGAAAAGTTCTAAAGTCATTTTTTAAGTTGCATCAGTAAGATCTACTTACATACTAAATTTCATGAAAATAGTGCAACTATTAAAGAAGTTGTCAAGTTGGTCTAAACTTCCGGTTCAAAATCACAGCAACGAATTTTCGAAATTCGAAAATCCAAAATTGCAGATTTGAAGTAAATGTTTCAAGGTACCCAAAGAAAAAAGAATTAGCAAAATAGGTCAAATAGTCACAAAGTTACAGCAATGTAGGTCAAATACATTTATTCGTAAAATTCGGTGATTTCAGATTCGAAAAACGTTTCGAAAATATATTTAATCAACAGCTACCACCCATTGTTGGGGGGATAGGTAAAAGTTTCAGAAAGATATTGTTGTTAGATTCTGAGAAATCTGATTTGTGGACAAAACACACACAAAAGAATAACAATAATAACTTTAACAGAAACAATAAGCTTTCAGGGTATAAGGAAAAGGTATGCAAAGTTTTAAAAGGATCTGTTAAGAATTGCATCCTATAGACGAACACAAGACACACAAACATTGGGCGTGGCTCTGTCCCAGGGAGTCCGACATCCACCAAAGATAGGTTGCCAGGCAACGAAACATACGCCCACAGCAGCTAAATCGTTCGGGCAGTCAACAAGGGTTGTCGCATATTTTTACTTTTTTTGCTAATGAAACATTTGTAATACACTAAAAACTGATTAAGAGTAAGGGCTCATTATGTAATTATCAGAAAATCATTAGAATTTGATTGCTTTTTATAAAGTGTTACCCCACACTAACAATTAGTATATACATGAAACATTTAATATCATGGATTTAGCTGTTCAGTTATTAAAATTCATTGAAAATCAAAATACTTGTTCGTTTCAACACCTTAAACTCTGTGTATCAATCTAAAGTCAATCGGATGATAAGTTTAGCCTCTATAGCGTAACAAAATTTTTTGAAGTTATCAAGGGAGATAACTGTGGCAATAATTATTTTAAATCTCTGAAAATCAATAGGCTTCTTCGTCTCATGACCCTAAACACTGTGTGTTAATTTAAAGTCGATCGGATATTAACTTTGGCCTCTAGAGCTTCCACAGGATTTTTTCGAAGTGATCAAGGGCCATAACTCTTGTAGCAATTATTGAAAATCACTGAAAATCGATAGACGACTTAGTCTCATGACTGTAAACACTATGTATAAATTTGAAGTCAATCTGATATTAACTTTGACCTCTAGAGCATCCACTGTGTATAATTTAAAGTCAATCGGATATTAACTTTGGCCTCTAGAGCGTCCGCAGGATTTTTTGAAGTGATCAAGGGACATAACTCTGGCACTAATTATCGGGAATTGCTGAAAATCAATAGGATTCTTTGTCTCATGACCTTAAACACTGTGTATAAATTTAAAGTAAATCGGATATTAACTTTGGCCTCTAGAGCGTCCACAAGATTTTTGAAGTGATCAAGGGCCATAACTCTGGTAGTTATTATCGAAAATCGCTGAAAAACAAGGGCTATAACTCTGGCACTAATTATCGGAAATTGCTGAAAATCAATAGACTTCTTCGTCTCATGACCTTAAACACTCTGTATAAATTTAAAGTCAATTGGATATTATGACCTTAAACACTCTGTATAAATTTAAAGTCAATTGGATATTAACTTTGGCCTCTAGAGCGTCCACAAGATATTTTCAAGTGTTCAAGGGCCATAACTCTGGCACTAATTATCGGAAATCGCTGAAAATCAATAGGCTTCTTCGTCTCATGACCTTAAACACTGTGTATAAATTTAAAGTAAATCGGATATTAACTTTGGTCTCTAGAGCGTCCACAAGATATTTTGAAGTGATCAAGGGCCATAACTCTGGTAGTTATTATCGAAAATCGCTGAAAAACAATAGGATTCTTCGTCTCATGACCTTAAACACTGTGTATAAATTTAAAGTCAATCGGATATTAACTTTGGCCTCTAGAGCGTCCACAAGATATTTTGAAGTGATCAAGGGCCATAACTCTGGTAGTTATTATCGGAAATCGCTGAAAATCAATAGGCTTCTTCGTCTCATGACCTTAAACACTGTGTATAAATTTAAAGTCAATTGGATATTAACTTTGGCCTCTAGAGCGTCCACAAGATATTTTCAAGTGTTCAAGGGCCATAACTCTGGCACTAATTATCGGAAATCGCTGAAAATCAATAGACTTCTTCGTCTCATGACCTTAAACACTGTGTATAAATTTAAAGTCAATCGGATATTAACTTTGGCCTCTAGAGCGTCCACAAGATATTTTGAAGTGATCAAGGGCCATAACTCTGGTAGTTATTATCGAAAATCGCTGAAAAACAATAGGCTTCTTCGTCTCATGACCTTAAACACTGTGTATAAATTTAAAGTCAATCGGATATTAACTTTGGCCTCTAGAGCGTCCACAAGATATTTTGAAGTGATCAAGGGCCATAACTCTGGTAGTTATTATCGGAAATCGCTGAAAATCAATAGGCTTCTTCGTCTCATGACCTTAAACACTGTGTATAAATTTAAAGTAAATCGGATATTAACTTTGGCCTCTAGAGCGTCCACAAGATTTTTTGAAGTGATCAAGGGCCATAACTCTGGCACTAATTATCGGAAATCGCTGAAAATCAATAGGCTTCTTCGTCTCATGACCTTAAACACTGTGTATAAATTTAAAGTCAATCGGATATTAACTTTAGCCTGTAGAGCGTCCACAAGCAATTGTGGACGCCGGACCGACGGACGGACGGACGGACCGACGGACCGACGGACGGACGGACGGACGGGGGCGACGACAATATACGACCTCATTTCAATGTGGGCGTATAAAAATAATAGTGGTCAGCCTTAGGGTATAAGGAATAAGTATCAAAAGTTTTCAAGACGATTGATTAAATTGTGGCCTGTAGGTGACACACAGACACACAAAAGGAAATGGGCGTGGCACTTCCCTGGGGGTCGTGCATGCTCTAAAGATAGGTTGCCAGGCAACGAAACATACGCCCACAGCAGCTGTTCAGTTATCAACATTCATTGAAAATCAAGGTAGATAACTCTGGCAGTAATTATCAGAATTCGCTGAAAATCAATAGGATTCTCTGTCTCATGACCTTAAACAATGTGTATAAATTTAAAGTCAATCGAATATAAACTTTAGCCTCTAGAACGTTCACAAGATTTTTCAAAGTGATCAAGGGTCATAACTCTGGCAGTTATTATTGGAAATCTTATGACCTTTAACACTGTGTGTAAATTTAAAGTCAATCGGATATTAACTTTGGCCTCTAGAGCTTCCACAAGATTTTTTGAAGTCATCAAGGGCCACAAGTCAATCGGATATTAACTTTGGCCTCTAGAGCGTCCACAACATTTTTTGAAGTGATCAAGGGCCATAATTATCGGAAATCGCTGAAAATAAATAGGCTTCTTCGCCTCATGACCTTTAACACTGTGTATAAATTTAAACTCAAACGGATATTAACTTTGGCCTCTAGAGCGTCCACAGGATTTTTTGAAGTGATCATGGGCCATAACTTTGGCAATAATTATCGGATATCGCTGAAAAACAATTGACTTCTTCGTCTCATGACCTTAAACACTGTGTTTAAGGTCTAGAGCATCCACAAGCAATTGTGGACGACGGACGGACGGACGGATGGGGGCGACGACAATATACAACCACATTTCAATGTGGGCGTATAAAAACAATAATAAGGTACCAAGAATAAGTATACAAAGTTTCAAGATGATACGTCAAGAAATGCAGCCTTTAGACGACAGACAAACAGATACAAGAAATGGGTGTTGCTGTCCCAGGGGGTCGGGCATGCACCCTAAACAAAAGGGATCATCCTTAGGGTATAAGGAGTAAGTATTTTAAGTCTCAAGATGATTGATTAAGAATTGTGGCTTGTAGGCGACACACAAAAAGAGAATGAGTGTGGCTCTGTCCCTCGGGGTCCGGCATGCACCAAAAAACAATAGGGATCATCCTGAGGGAGTAAAGAGTAAGTATACAAAGTTTGAAGAAAATCCAGTAAGACCTGCGCCCTGTAGGCGACACACAGACACAAAAAGAAAATGGGAATGGCTTTTCCCCTAGGGGTTGGGCATGCACCCAAACGATAGGGATCATCCTTAGGGTATAACGAGTAAGTATATAAAGTTTGAAGAAAATCCAGTAAGAATTGTGCCCTGTAGGCGAAACAAAGACACACAAAAAGAAAATGGGCGTGGATCTTCCCCTGGGGGGTTGGCATGCACCCAAAACGATAGGGTACAAAGAATATATAAGCAAAGTTTCAAGATTATAAGTTAAGAAATGTTGCCTGTAGACGACAAACAAACAAATACTAGAAATGGGCGTGGCTCTGCCCCTGGGGGTTGGGCATGCACCCAAAACAATAGGGATCTTCCTTAGGGTATAAGGAATAAGTATACCAAGTTTGAAGAAAATCCATGAAGAATTGCGCCCTGTAAGCTACTCACAGACACACACACACACAATTACACACATACATATACATACACACACACACACAGAGACAGGGGTGACGGGAAATATACGTCCACATTGTGAATGTGGACGTATAAAAAAAAACAAGCCAACAGTGAGGCTGATGTCCCCCGCCGAAATCCCAAAATAAATAGATGACACATATTAATTAATCGCACATTCATTTTTTTCAAACGTATCGAGCAATCAAACTGTACACGAAGTGTCATCCAAAAGTGTTTTATAAAGAAAAATGATAAAACCGACGAGAAAAATGAAAATGTACCCTAGTTAGGAGGACCCTAAAGGCAGACAAAAGGGCCCCCACGCTTGACAAAAGGGCCCCTCTTTCCAAGGGAAAGGGCCCTCGTGTCCGAGTCAATCGTTTCTATACACTGTTACTGTCGAATCCATTACTGAATGAAAATGCAGTCATTGTATTGGCATAAAAATCATCAATCAAGATGAACCTAAGTTATCTTGTCCCAAAGTATCAACCAATCAAATTGCTTATCTCTGCCTACCCTAAGAAGAAAATGCTCATCTTCGAACTCCATCAAGGCATTGGCCTAATAAGCATATACACCAATTTTGAACATTTTAACTCAATTAGAAGGAGAGTTATTGTGTTTCAAAGTCTCGATCAATCAAATTGCGTATCGCTCTGCTTACCCTGAGCAGAAAATGCTCATTATCGAATTTAGTCAAGGTATTACTGTAATGAAACTATACACCAAGTTTTATCACTCTCACTTAATTAGAACTAAAGTTATCGTGTCCCAAAGCATCAACCAATCAAATTGCTTATCTCTGCTTACCCTAAGCGGAAAATGCTCATCTTCGAACTCCATTAAGGCATTGACCTAGTAAGCATATACATCAAGTTTGAACATTTTAACTCAATTAGAAGGGGAGTTATTGTGTTCCAAAGTCTCGAACAATCAAATTGCGTAAAGCATCAACCAATCAAATTGCTTATCTCTGCTTACCCTAAGCGGAAAATGCTCATCTTCGAACTCCATCAAGGCATTGACCTAATAAGCATATACACCAAGTTTGAACATTTTAACTCAATTAGAAGGAGAGTTATTGTGTTCCAAAGTCTCGACCAATCAAATTGCGTATCGCTCTGCTTACCCTGAGCAGAAAATGCTCATTATCGAACTTAGTCAAGGTATTACTGTAATGAAACTATACATCAAGTTTCATCAATCTCACTTAATTAGAAATAAAGTTATCGTGTCCCAAAGCATCAACCAATCAAATTGCTTATCTCTGCTTACCCTAAGCGGAAAATGCTCATCTTTGAACTCCATCAAGGCATTGACCTAATAAACACATACACCAAGTTTGAACAGTCTAGCCCAATTAGGAAGAGAGTTATCGTGTCCCAAAGCATCAACCAATCAAATTGCTTATTTCTGCTTACCCTAAGCGGAAAATGCTCATCTTCGAACTCCATCAAGGCATTGACCTAATAAACACATACATAAAGTTTGAACATTCTAGCTCAATTAGGAAGAGAGTTATTGTGTCCCAAAAAGTGTGACGGACAGACAGACGGACAGACAGACGGACGAACCCATTTTAATAGTCCCCTGCTTTCTTCGAAAGGCGGGGGACAATAATAATCTTAACAGAAACAATAAGCTTCATATGTAATTAGCCTTACTTGTGATTCTATTGAAATTGGAGTTATTCAAGTGAAAAGAAATAGGGTAATGATAAAATTACATATAAATACCTTGTCTTTCTTGGTCATGTTCATAATCAAAAATTTGCTGTAAAATAAATATAAATGATTTTAATTAAATTTTTAGCTATCAAGGGTTGTATTTATTCAGTAGGAAGATCATAAAGTGGACTAGATTTTAAAAGTGACATGTACCAGTTATTGATCCCCTTCATTAAGTTGTTATAGACTATATCGTTTACCTAGGTTTTGCCAAATTTTCCATGTTTACCGAAAATGCGCTGTACTAAACACCGAAAAAATAGTTTGCCAGGCAACGAAACATACGCCCACAGCAGCTAAATCGTCCGCACAGTCAACAAGAGTTGTCGCAAATTTTTACTTTTGTCGTAAATGAAACATTTATAATACACTAAAACCTGATTAACAACTCATTAAGTAATTATCAGAAAATCATAAGAATTTAGTTGGTTTATATAAAGTTCTGCCCCATGCTAACGTTTAGCTATATTATACGAAAACATTTAATATCATGGATTTAGCTGTTCAGTTATCAAAATTCATCTCAAGACCTTAAATTCGTCTCAACATGATAAGTTTGGCCTCTAGAGCGTCACAAGATTTTTCAAAGTTATTAGCAAAAAACACCTCCTGGGCAACACATCAAAAAGGTGGACCATGGGATGGCCTAGGCCTGACTACAAATAAAAATTGTGAATTCATCTGATTGGATGGATGAAATTCTGGTCGGCAAAGAGTGGGATTTGGGTTGCAAACTGAATTTACTATGAATTAAAGCATTTTATCTGGAGCCACTCTACTTTGTTCGGGCATCGATTATTATAATAATTCCGAATTACTGGTGAGCTGTTAAAACAATTCCATGAAAGAACAATTTCCAAATGTAATAAAACTGATGGAAATAGGGAGAACGCTACCAGTTAGTAGTGTCGAGTGTGAGAGGGGTTTTTCTAAGCAGAACGTTATCAAAACTAAGCTTAGGTGCCGTCTAAACGTAGAAACTTTAGATAACTTGATGCGGATAAGTTTAGAAGGCCCCCCCTCTATCTTCCTTCGATCCACATGATCGTTTACTAAAGTGGAAAGGCATTAGATCCAGGCGACTGTATGCAGGTGACACTAAAAATAAATTAATCTGAATCGAGACAATTGGTCACGTGATCGGCATCTTTCCGACTATACACGGAAATAAATTTGTGCTACGTTGTTAACTTGTTATACTATTGATATGTTCTTATATATTTTATTGTTTTTATATATTTACCAGTGATTAAGAATAAAAAATAGTTTTAAAAAACATATTTGTATTTACTCGTATTTTTTTTTTATTATTAAATTATAACTTCCGTCTGGTTGGACGAAACAATGAAAGCAAAAGTAGGACTAGGAATATGCATTTTGCAAAGTACTGAAATTTGACTGTAAAAGTGTGAATATATCGACTTATGAATACAAGTATGCTATTAAAACAAAGGTTTTGTTTATTAAGGGTATATATTCAGGGTTTAAGGTAATATTATTCTTAATACGATATGCAATTATGGTCGTGAATAGAATATGCATAAAGACGACTATCTGTTAGGGCGACCCGTGGCCGGTTCATTTCAAAATGAAGTAAGAACCCTGGTTTAACCCCCCCCCCCCCCAATTTAACCTTATTTGCAGATTTTTTTCAATTTTGAGCTTGAATAACATCAAATAGTGGCTTATCAAAAACTGTTATAGTGGAAAATATGATGTATCTGATGCAACCTGATCGTGATGGGCAGAGGCAAAGGACAGAGAGAGAAATGGGGTTTAACTTCCACTCGACATATACTGGGTCTTTTCGGGAATAACATATGGTTTAATTTTATTTCAATAATTCGCTTGCATGTAGGGGTCTTTGGAAGTGGGAGGAAACCGGAGGTCCCGGGGGAAACCCACAAGGTTGGACAGTCAACCCTATTCCTTATCACGTACAATTGGGGATTTGAAACCTTGCCAGTTGACACAATGACAGGCGTCAAAGGATAATGCTGCATTAATTCTAGCAGAACTGTGTCAGGAACATTGTTTTTTTTGTAATGTATGTAATGTATAAAAGATAAGAACTAACCACATCTTGAATACAATACTAAAACTCTATTCAGAGTTAACAAATTTGATATTAAGAGTGTGTCCGTGAGAAAACCATGCAGAAGGTGCTAAGGCTTCAATCACAGATTTTGACCAAATTTGGTTTATAAGTTGGGATAGTCCCAAAACACATATATGTGCAATATCAGATAAATCTTTCAATTCCAGACTGAGAAAATTGAAAAAACATTTTCCAAATGGTGAAATGGCCAAAATCTGTCTTTTCTCAAATACCAACTTTGACAAGTCCTCACACATTTACTATATGTAGCAAAAAGGTCAAACTCACACAATTTGTAGATGACCTAGTGCTGTTTCCACAAAATTAATTTCCGACAATTCCGGCAAACGAGGACTGTATACGGACTGGATATCAAAGCCTTTCTAAATACCCCATTTTTCGTCACCCAAAGTTTGACACCCTATAGCTACTTCTTTCATGGGATGGGTTTAAAAAATTTATGCTCACGTGAACAAACAACCTCCCAACATGTGATACAAAAAATAAAAATGACCGGAATCGACTTGACAAAAACTAGGTAAAGGAAACAATAACCCATGAAATTAACCTGTAATTTCCTTATTTTGGTGTAAATTAACCGTAGTAGACCTTAACAATTTTTTTTCCTTTTCATTCTTATGGTTTTTACTATCAGCCCTAAAATACATAAGTATCTGATTTATAAAAATGCCTTAAAAAAAAATGCTTTAAACGGCCTGTTATTGTCCATTGTTCATCTGGCGCCAAAGGGAAATGGTTGCCACAGTTGTCCATGAGCTTCCATTGGAATATCGATGTGTTCAATGAAATAAGCTTAAATATATCCATTAATCTCAAATAGACATTATTTTAAATGATATAATCCAAACAAGATAGGTTGCCAGGCAACGAAACATACGTACACAAAGTCGTCCGGGCAGTCAACAAGGGTTGTCACATATTTTTTCTTTTGTCAGCAAGGAGAACGTTTACAACACATGATCAAGGCTTCTTCGTCTCACGACCTCAAACACTGAATATCAATTGAAATCTGATATTAACTTGAGATTCTTCGTCTCATCCATGACCTTAAACACTGTGTATAAATTTAAAGTCAAAGGGATATTAACTTTTGCCTCCAAAGCGCCAACAAGATTTTACGAAGTGATCAAGGGTCATAACTCTGGCAGTAATTATCAGAAATCGCTGAAAATGAATAGACTTTTCGTCTCATGACCGTAAACACTGTGTATAAATTTAACGTCAATGGGATATTAACTTTTGCCTCCAAAGCGTCAACAAGATTTTACGAAGTGATCAAGGGTCATAACTCTCGCAGTAATTATCGGATATCGCTGAAAATCTATAGGTTTCTTCGTCTCATGACCGTTAACACTGTGTGTCAATTTAAAGTCAATCGGACATTAACTTAACTTTGGTCTGTAGAGCGTCTACAAGATTTTTTAAAGTGATCAAGCGTCATAACTCTGGCAGTATGTGAGATTCGAACCACCAACCGCATGACTTCCCGCCAACGGACACCATCACCGAAATGCTTGTCCGAGGACCCAAGGTCCATGTCGCGGGGCCTGTTCTGGGAGATTGCCTATGGCCTCTCTTATTCTAAATCCGATCTTGTAGGTGTAACTGACGGCGCTCGAGAGCCGTAGCTACCATACTACACTGTTCAGCGTCGATAAGTTGTTAAAATTTAAGCTTCCACATTTCTGCATTGTAGAAATCAGTGGATGTGTCCCAAAATGAATACTGGAAACAAGCTCTTAAATTTGTAGCCATTTTCGGTAACCTGTTGGAAAATGAAACCTTAAAGAGACAATACAACAAATATGTTAAAGGGACAATACAACAATACCAAATATACCATAAATACAAATACACACTTATATACAGTACCACATGGTGCAAATGATGGCTATGGGTACGATGAAAACGTATAAAAGCCAAGCATTTTATTTCTCTAATCAAAATTTCTAAAAAAAATGTATCACAAAAGCTTATTTTTAGCACTTTTCAATAAGCTGTATATTTAAAGTATGTTGCATTCCGGTCATTTTTTTTACACATAATATATGATACTATGATACTATGGCAACCATTTCCCTTTTCCAAATAAGGCAATGTTCTCCCCCTGGTCTTGGGGAAATGGGGTGGTTTATTCCATTTGGCCTGGAAATGAAAGTCAAGGTCAGCCTATAGGACGTGCAGAAAAAAGGGGATTATAAAAGAGGGTGTTGAGCGAGACTGATAAGAGCTCACCAGGTATTCCAAGCAGCTATGATTTATTGAGAACGAGGGTTCTTCAAATCCAATCCAGCTTCATAACAAAGTTGTAGGAAATCCAATATTACAAGTTACAAGTTCTGGAATGAGGATCGTTGGATTGATGCAATGTAAATTTAGTGAAAAGCTAAAATAATTTTAGTTTAAATACCATTTGCGTGGGAATTACCACTGTTTGGTTGGTTGTTGTGTCGTAATATTTATCAACAAGGAGATTTCTGTTTCAGATTGTTGGATATTGCTATTGAAGGCAAGATGCATCAATTTGGACTGCTTGGTATTTATAAATGACGACATTACATTCGCCTTTCCGTATACGATAGATTAATCCATATTTTTATTTCATAAAATGCAATTTTATACATATGGTACGTAATAGGCCTACAATAGACATAGGCCTACAATAGAATGATTAATCGCACGGTAAAACAGTTTTACTTCTCAAATTTTGATTTAACATGTATGTGTCAGATAAAGCATGTTGGTCCTTGATTATACTCCTTTTGGTGCAGTTATCGCAACTAGCGAGAAAACGCGCCTATTAAACAATACACAACATTGACATTCATTTTTTACCTGTCGGTTAATTAACACACCTCTACAGAAAACGCACCTAGTGTTAATTAACCCACCTCTCAGACTGTTTTTCACCCTCTTTAATTAACACACCTTTTTACAGTTTTAAACCGGTAATACCGAGTAATAGTCCGAAAATTAATTATCTTCCGACACACGTAGAAATAACGAGGATTTTGAAGAAAACTATAGGGTCTGTGCACAAAGTTACTCCTTAGCAGTTCTCAGTGTTTCCAAATAAGCATTGCACACACATGAAATTTAATGGACACAGAACCAACCAAACCCTGCAATCAATTCATTTTATACATTTGTTGCATGTCAGTGATCCTGACAAAATTACATTACTTCCGGTTATAATGAAAATGTTAAATTAGTCTGATGAAATCAAAGATAGGTTGCCAGGCAACAAAACATACGCCCACAGCAGCTAAATCGTCTGGGCAGTCAACAAGAGTTGTCGCATATTTTTACTTTTTCAGTAATGAAACATTTATAATACACTAACATCTGATTATGAGAAACAACTCATCAGAAAATCATTAGAATTTGTTTGGTTTTTATAAAGTTCTGCCTCATGCTAACATTCAGTATACGAAACATTTAATATCATGGATTGAGTTGGTCAGTTATCAAAATTCATTGAAAATCAATATACTTGTTTGTCTCAAGACCTTAAACTCTGTGTATCAATCTGAAGTTAATCGTATAATAAGTTTGGCTTCTTGAGCATTACAAAAGATTTTTCAAAGTGATCAGGGAAGATAACTCTGGCAGTAATTATCGGAAATCGCTGAAAATCAATAGGCTTCTTCGTCTCATGACCTTAAACACTTTGTATAAATTTAAAGTCAATCAGATATTAACTTTGGCCTCTAGAGCGACCACAAAACTTTTTGAAGTGATCAAGGACCATACCTCTGGCAGTAATTACTGAAAATTGCTGAAAATCAAAATGCTTCTTCGTCTCATGGCCTTAAACACTGTGTATAAATTTAAGCTCAATCGAATATTAACTTTGGCCTCTAGAGCTCCCACAAGATTTTTTGAAGTGATAAAGGGCCATA
This sequence comes from Patella depressa, assembly GCA_948474765.1. Classification (NCBI taxonomy): domain Eukaryota; kingdom Metazoa; phylum Mollusca; class Gastropoda; family Patellidae; genus Patella; species Patella depressa. The sequence goes on along the minus strand of OX419717.1, from coordinate 32,917,445 downwards.
ACTCTGGCAGTAATTATCAGAAATCACTGAAAATCAGTAGGCTTCTTCATCTCATGACCTTTAACACTGTGTATAAATCTAAAGTCAATCGGCTATTAACTTTGGCCTCAAGAGTGTCCACAAGATTTTTTGAAGTGATCAAGGGTCATAACTCTGGCAGTAATAATCGGAAATCACTGAAAATCAATAGGATTCTTCGTCTCATGAAATCGGAAATTGCTGAAAAACAGTAGGCTTCTTCGTCTTATGACCTTAAACACTGTCAGTCGGATATTAACCTAAGCCTCTAGAGCGGACGGACGGGGGTGACAACAATATACCACCACATTTCAATGTGGGCGTATAAAAATGACAATTGAGACTGAATTAACAAATGGCGGCCAAGGAAAATTACTGGAGACAAAAAAAATTCACAATTTTGCTCAAGTCAGATGACTCTTTAATTTTGTGTAAAACACGATGAAAAAATATTCATAAATAAAAAAGATTGGCGCCAAATATCTGCAAAGATTTGCCGAAAATCAAAATTCTAAAGTAGCATAGCTATGTGCCCTGTCTCCGGCTATGCCAAAATGTATCGTAAGAATAAATGCCATGTGATATGAAGTCTTTAATAATGACTACCGTATTTTTCGAGGTATAAGTCAATAACATTTTCCACTGAAGTCTGTCCTTTGTCTTATAATCTGCCTTGACTTATATACGGATGAAAGTAAAAAAAAATTGACGTTTTAAAAACATATTTTTCAGTGAGAGTCTCTCACCAATGCCGCAAGCAAAAAAAATTTCAAGTTACACTATTCCAATCTTAATATTTGTAGATGTTTCTTAATTTTAAAAATAGGTTGCCAGGCAACAAAACATACAACCACAGTAGCTAAATCGTCTAGGCAGTCAGCAAGAGTTGTCGCATATTAAATAATTATCAGAAAATCATTAGAATTTGTCTGCTTTTTATAAAGTTCTGCCCAATGCTAACGTTTAGTATACGAAACATTTAATATTATGGATTTAGCTGTTCAATTATTGATTTTCAAGGAATTCAAACTAAACCATCATTAATGTGTAACGGGGATATAGTCAAACGTTTTTTTCATTCGGAATAAAATTGTGACCTCCATAGGGTCCATAAGGTAAAAAAAAAACGTGATTTTTCGTACAATCAGGGGCCATAATTCAGGAAGTTATGGTCCAATGTCCCCAAATATCGAAAGGAACTGCGATCGTTGGGTTATAAACATACATTTCAAATATCATTAAAATTGGATTAAAATTGTGACCTCTACAGGGTTCACAACCTTGATATACCATATTTTTACACAATTCACGTAAAAGTGACGGCCATTTTGTTCAGTAATTTAGGTCTGATGTTTATGAAATTCCAAACGAACATTCAATACAGTGTAACGGTTTATCATCAAACATTTTTTTAAATCAAGTAATTATTGTGACCTCCAGAAAGACCACAAGATTTTTTTCATACAATCAGAAGCCATAATTCAGAAAGTTACAAACCCATATGCACAAATACTGAAAGGAACCAAGATCTTTAGATTATAAACATGTATTTCAAGTTTCATCAAAATCAAATTAAAATTGTGACCTCTATAGGGTCAACAACCTTGATATAACATATTTTCACACTATTCGCGTACAAACAGCGGCCTTTTTGTCTGTCAATTTTGGTCCGTTTTTCACAAAATTCGAGCTCAACCTTCATTACCATGTAACGGTGATATAATCAAACAGTTTTTTAAATTGGATAATAATTTTGACCTCCAGAGGGACCACAAGCCAAAAAGGGCCATAATACAGGAAGTTACGATCCGATGGGCCAAATATCGAAAGGAACCAAGATCTTTGGGTTATAAACATACATGTCAAGTTTCATAGGGTCCACAAGCTAAAACATGATTTTTCGTACAATCAGGGGCCATAATCCATGAAGTTTTGATCCAATACATGCCAATATCGAAAGCAGTCGAGATAAATATATATTTCAAGTTTTGTCAAAATTGGGTAAGAATTGTGACCTGTAGAGAGTCCACAAACACATGAAAATGTGGGCGTGTAAAAACATACCCTCTCCCCTACAAAATATTATCATAGACCTAAGAATATGCCATCAAAATAGAATCCTTTCTCAGACACTTGTCAAAATTGACACATTTCTACTTCACACGTTTCGCGAGATGTTTAGTAATGTCTTTTTAAATATTAATAAATTGAAATTAACATACATAGTTTACTCTAGCACCATAAACACCAGAAAGTGGAAGCGTTGTTGCTCTTGGTGATAATCCATAACTCGGTCCATAACCTGGCTTTGGAACTGAAAATATAAATTATTTCAAAATACTTAGCAAACAACATAAAATGAAGTAAGAGGCCCATTCACTTGATTTGATATTTGTTTACTGTTTGCAATGTCTAATTTCTGTCTTGTCCAAGGTTTATCTTGTAGATTTTTGTTTAGCGTGTAGTGCGGTCCTCCTTCACTAACTAATAGAGAAATGTACTTGAAGCTAGTCTCACTACTACTACTACTACTACTACTACTACCTGGTGTTTTAACTTCCGCTTCCACAGAAGTGATATCACAGACAAGCCAGTCTCATTATATACACTTTTTAATATATTACCGCTTATGTGTCGCACAAGCTAAAACATATGTCAGTTTCTTGATAACCATCATAACCGTGTTGAATTGTGTGTCACATCAGACTACTACAAAGTGCACAATTTTAGCATCCTGTGCTCCGAGCCATGGTTGGCTCCTATGATTATTTTAATCATCCATACATCTACAATGCGTCTATAACTGATCGAAATATGAATACCATGATTACAATTAATTTCCCAATTGTACAAAGCAGTGAGTGATTACACGTGATTATCTCATGAGAAAATTACAGATAGGTTACCAGGCAACGAAACATACACCCACAGCAGCTAAATCGTCCGGGCAGTCAACAAGAGTTGTCGCATATCCTTACTTTTTTCGCTAATGAAACATTTATAATACTCTGATTAAGATTAACAACAAGTAATTATCAGAAATTATCACAAGATTTTTTGATGTGATCAAGGCCATAACTCTGTAATTGCTCATCTCATGACCTTAGAGCATTTACTAGATTTTTTTTATGTGATCAAGGGCCATAACTGTAGCAGTAGTTATCAGAAATCGTTGAAAATCAGCAGGCTTTTTCGTCACATGACCTTAAACACTGTGTGTCAATTTCAAGTCATTTTGAACAAGATTTTTCAAAGTGATCAAGGGCCATAACTCTGGCAGTCCACAAAATCATGACCTTAAACAGTGTATAAATATTAACTTTGGCCTCTAAAGCATCCACATGATTTTTTTAAGTGATCAATGGCCATAACTCTGGCAGTTATTATTGAAAATCGCTGAAAATCAATAGACTTTTTCATCTCATGACCTTAAACACTGTGTAAGTCAACCATTACCAGCAGTCCACATCTGACCCCGTTCAAGGTCAGTGGTGTTATCAGTCAAGTTGACGAAAAGGGTGGGGTATGCATTTATACAAGCACTTTCATTGGTTCAATATCAGTGATTGGTAATAAGGGTGGGTTTACAGTTAAACTGACATATCATATATTGAAGTCAGTCTAACCTGTCGTCGAAACGGCAAATCTACTCGACGATATTTCATTGACACAGTAAACCAATTCTTTCTCAATTTGTGGATAATGTGCAAAACTCTATCTATTCGCTTCTTTATTTGGTTTATGTCACTAATTCCTAACTCATAGCTGTCTTACGTTTGATTCATCAAAATGAAATTCCCAACCCGCTACACTGTTACTGTACTCTTTACCGTTTTGTATACATTCTGAATAACTAATCTTTATTTTTTTGGTTTTGACCCCTCTGACATTGTGCCGTTGATTGCAGATGAAACATCCATAGGTGTACAAATGTGTTGTTATTGATGTGTTCCCATTTGAATATTGTTCACAATAAGAAGCAAAATAAATAAGATATGTTTACAGGATCGTTTTGTTACACATAAAACTAAGTCATGCGTTTTCTATGGCGCTCAGTATATATAAAGCTTGATATGGCTAAATATCTGCAATTACTCTACTACATGTATAACTGTAAACAGTAAGTTTGGCCCAGTTACAAGAGATTGCATGTGTATTTGAATCACGTATGGTATTGCACGTGTTTCACAAGGAGCCGGAGAAAGGTGTGTCTAAAGCATGCACTTTTATTTTTTCCTGAAACACCTCTGCCAAACTTGCCCTGTGTCTTATTATCTACACATGAGCCAAATACACCAAAAAAATACAGTAAATTTAAAGTCAATCGGATACTAACTTTAACCAGCAATTGTGGATGTTGGACTGACGGGCGGGGGTGAGGACAATATACGACCGCATTTCAATTTCGGCATATAAAAAAGATAGGCTGGCACTGCCAGGCAGGATACGCCCACATTTTCGAGAGATGGACAGAGAACAAGCAATACCGAAAGTGATTTTTCCTACATCTTTAAGTCCTGTATTTCATACTGTATTGGGAGCAGCCATTTAGTTGGTCAGTTCCAGTCTGATATTAATGAAATTCAAAACCGACAATGATTATGGTGTGACGGTACACAACCGAGAAATGTGACTTTTCATCAAAATCGGATAAGAATTGTGACCTGTAGAGAGTCCACAACCATGATATACCATATTTTTACACTATTCGCCTACAAACAGCGACCATTTCGTCCGGCAATTTTGGTACGATTTTCACGAAATTAGAACTCAACCTTCCTCATCAAAATCGAATTAAAATTGTGACCTATACAGGGTCCACAACCATGATATATCATTTTTTTAACAGTATTCGCTTACAAACGGCGGCCATTTTGTCTGTCAATTTTGGTCCGATTTTCCCGAAATTCAAACTCAACCTTCCTTACAGTGTAACGGTGATATAATCAAACGTTTTTTTTAAATTGGATAATAATTGTGACCTCCAGAGGGACCACAAGCTAAAGAAAGGGGGATTTTGCGTATAACCAGGGGCCATAATTCAGGAAGTTACGATCCGATATGCGCAAATATCGAAAAGAACCAAGATCTTTGGGTTATAACCATGAATTTCAAGTTTCATCAAAATCGAATTAAAATTGTGACCTTTACAGGGTCCACAACCTTGATATACCATTTTTTAACAGTATTCAAGTACAAACGGCGGCCATTTTGTATGGCAATTTTGGTCTGATTTTCACGAAATTCGAACTCAACCTTCCTTACGGTGTGACGGTTATATAATCAAACGTTTTTTTAAATCGGATAATAATTGTGACCTCCAAGCTAAAAATAAGGCGATTTTGCGTATAATCAGGGGCCATAATTCAGGAAGTTACGATCCGATATGCGCAAATATCGAAAGGAAGCAAGATCTTTGAGTTATAACCATGAATTTCAAGTTTAATCAAAATCAAATCAAAATTGTGACCTCCACAGGATCCACAACCTTGATATACCATTTTTTAACAGTATTCGCGTACAAACGGCGGCCATTTTGTATGGCAATTTTAGTCCGATTTTCCCGAAATTCAAACTCCTTAGGGTCCTAGGGTGTAACGGTGATATAATCAAACGTTTTTTTAAATCAAATCAGGGGCCATAATTCAGGAAGTTATGTTCCGATATGCGCAAATATCGAAAGGAAGCAAGATCTTTGGGTTATAACCATGAATTTCAAGTTTCATCAAAATCGAATTAAAATTGTGACCTCCACAGGGTCCACAACCTTGATATACCATTTTTTAACAGTATTCGCGTACAAACAGCGGCCATTTTGTATGGCAATTTTTGTCCGATTTTCCCGAAATTCGAACTCAACCTTCCTTAGGGTGTAACGGTGATATAATCAAACGTCTTTTTAAATCGAATAATAATTGTGACCTCCAGAGGGACCACAAGCTAAAAAGGGTGATTTTTCTGACAATCAGGGGCCATAATTCAGGAAATTACATTCCGATAGCCGCAAATATCGAAAGGAACCAAGATCTTTGGGTTACAAACATGCATCTCAAGTTTCATCAAAATCGGTTCAAATTTGTGACCTCTATAGGGTCCACAAGCTAAAAACGTGATTTTTCGTACAATCAGGGGCCATAATCCATGAAGTTTTGATCCGATACATGCCAATATCGAAAGCAGCCGAGATCTTTTGGGGATAAACCTATATTTCAAGTTTCGTCAAAAGCGGATAAGAATTGTGACCTGTAGAGAGTCCACAAACAAATTGTAGACGGACATGGGCGACGACATAATACGTCCACATGAAAATGTGGGCGTATAAAAACTGTTTGATTATATCACCATTACACCGTAATGAATGTTGAGTTCAAATTTCAAGAAAATGGGACCAAAACTGCCGGACAAAATGGCCGCCGCATGTATAAGAATTGTGTAAAAATATGGTATATCTTGGTTGTGGATCCTGTAAAGGTCACAATTTTAATCCAATTTTGATGAAAATTAAAAAGCATGTTTATAATCCAAAGATCATGGTTTCTGTCAATATTTGCGCATATTGAATCGGAACTTCCTGAATTGTGGCCCATGATTGTATGAAAGATAGGTTGCCAGGCAAGGGCTAAAACTCTACTCTAATAGTAAGTCGGGCAACGGAACATACGCCCACACAGCAGCTAAATCGTCCGGGCAATCAACAAGAGTTGTTGCATATTAAGTAATTATCAGAAAATCATTAGAATTTGTTTGGTTTTTATAAAGTTCTGCCCCATGCTAACGTTAAGTGTACGAAACATTAGCTGTTCAATTATCGATTTTCAAGAAATTCACACTCAACCATCATCAATGTGTGACGGGGATATAGTCAAATGGTTTTTGCAGAATAAAATTGTGACCGCAGTAGGGTCCACAGGTAAAAAACATGATTTTTCATACAATCAGGGGCCATAATTCAGGAAATTATGGTCCAATGTGCCCAAATATCGAAAATAACTTCGATCTTTGGGTTATAAACTTATATTTCAAATTTAAGTAGAAAGAAAAGGGCGATCTTCTAGTTATCCCTGGTTTTCTAAGTTACTAGTTTCGTTCGTATTGAACTCTTCAGACTGGTTAGACTCCAAAGGCGGAGGTCTATTTATACTATTCCGAGAATTGGCGGGGTTGGCGGGGTCAGTTGCCATACACTCCAACTTAAAACCACCTTCCGATCGACCCAAACCGGCAAAACGCACAAATGCTACAACCAGTGGACTTGCCATAGTAAGAATGTCATCTACCTTCTCACATGTAGGCTCTGCCATAAGCAGTACACAGGTGAAATGAAAAGATTGTTCCGCGTTAGGCTGAAAGAACACTTTGCTGACATTAGCCACAAGAGAGACTGTAGCAATATAGTCGGGGTGACATTGTTTTAAAAGATTATAGACAAGGAATGGGGAGATAAGATATAGTTTTATGTTTCTAACATATTCACATATATGCAGGTGTGTACTGGTATTAACTAACATTTGATTGACATATTGGTATATGAAAAAGGGTTATAGAAACAAAACATACTGGTTCTATACGTCAACAACATGATAACAGATATCTCATGCGCAATTTCTAGAGTAAATTTCCATAACCATATAAGGGTGGGTTTTGACGTCATTGGGCTCAATTAACCAATCTCTCTTATTATTTACATCATGTTTGACCAATTAGATAATTGAATGTCCAAAACCAGTTGATACAAAATTAGGATACCTGTGAGTATTCAGCAGACTTCGATTAGATTCCAGAGGGTTACCATCTAAGAGTCCTAGACACTGCGAGGTGTCTAGGTTGAGAAGAGTTTAGTTAGCATTGACTGTAATTGTAATATGCTTGTATGTATACCTATGCTACATAAAAGGTAAAAACGAACTGTTGCATTGTTATAACTGAAAAAGACAAACGTCTTAAGAAACCAGTAAGAAGTAAACACAACGTGAAGGAGAAGAAAAGACGATCAGAGATAAATCCTAGACGATCACAAGGCTAACGGTAATATGTAGCAACAACCAAGATGCATGGGTCATACGTAGGATGTGGCGACCGGACCGGCCGGCACCCGCTCTCCACGTCAGACAAAAAGGCCCATGGTGCTACATGACACCCCAGTCGCCTCTCACTTCAACTTACCGAGACATTCTAGTCGAGACCTTGACTACCAAATAATTAAACAACTGGGCTCAGACCCTGAGTTATACACTTCCACAACCAACAGACGCACATTTGAACTACATTGGATTATTAGATTAAAAACTTTTCAACCACACGGTATCAACGACAAAATCTGAACTTGGGCACCCCCACTTATTTTTATATATTTCAAATTTAATCGAAATCGGATTAAAATTGTGACCTCTAAAGGGTCCACAACCTTGACATATCATATTTTTACACTATTCGCGTACTAGCGGCAGCCATTTTGTCCGGCAGTTTTGGTACGATTTTCACGAAATTCAACCTCACCCGTCATTACGGTGAAACGGTGATATAATCAAACGTTATTTCAAATCCGTTAATAATTGTGAGCTCCAAAGGAACAAGCTAAAAGATAGGTTGCCAGGCAACGAAACATACGCCCACAGCAGCTAAATCGTCCGGGCAGTCAACAAGGGTTGTCGCATATTTTTACTTTTATTGGTAATGAAACATTTGTAATACACAAAAATCTGATTAAGAGTAACAACTCATTATGTAATTATCTGAAAATCATTAGAATTTGTTTGCTTTATATAAAAGTTTTGCCCCACGCTAACAATTAGTGTAGGGAACATTTAATATCATGGATTTAGCGGTTCAGTTATCAAAATTCCGAGTTTTGTGTTTTCAATCGAGTCAAATCATATAACTCGGAAAAAGAAAGATAGGCTCGCTGGCTGGCACTGCCAGGCAAGATACGCCCACATTTTTGAGAGATGGATAGAGAACAAGCAATACCAAAAGTGATTTTTCCTACATCATTAAGTCCTGTATTTCATACTGTATTGGGAGCAGTCATTTTGTTGGTCAGTTCCAATCTGATATTCATGAAATTCGAAGCCGACAATGATTATGGTGTGATGGTACACAACCTAGAAAGGTTACTTTTCGTCAAAATCGGATAAGAATTGTGACCTGTAGAGAGTCCACAACCATGATATACCATATTTTTACACTATTTGCGTACAAACGGCGACCATTTCGTACAGCAATTTTGGTACGATTTTCATGAAATTCGAACTCAACCTTCCTTACGGTGCAACAGTAATATAATAAGAGTTTTTTTTTAAAATCAGATAATAATTGTTCGAGAGATAGACAGAGAACAAGCAATACCGAAAGTGATTTTTCCTACAATCAAAGGCCATAATTCATTAAGTTACAATTTGATATGCGCAAATATCGAAAAGAATAAAGATCTTTAGGTTATAAACAAGCATTTCAGGTTTCATCAAAATCGAATTAAAATTGTGACCTCTACAGGGTCCACAACTTTGATATACCATATTTTTACACTGTTCCCGTACAAACGGCGGCCATTTTTTCTGGCAATTATGGTCCGATTTTCTCGAAATTCGAACTCAACCTTCCGTAGGGTGTAACGGTGATAGAGTCGAACGTGGGACCATAGGGACCATAGGCGATTTTTCGGACAATCATGGACAATAATTCAGGAAGTTACGATCCGATATGCGCAAATAACGAAAGGAACAAAGATTTTGGGTTATAACCATGCATTTCAAGTTTCATCAAAATCGAATTAAAATTGTGACCTCTACAGGGTCCACAACCATGATGTACAATTTTTTAACAGTATTCGCGTATAAATGGCGGCCATTTTGTATGACAATTTTGGTCCGATTTTCACGAAATTCGAACTCAACCTGCCTTACGGTGTAACGGTAATATAATCAACCGTTTTTTTCAATCGGATAATAATTGTGACCTCCAGAGGGACCACAAGCTAAAAGATAGGCTGGCACTGCCAGGCAGGATACGTCCACATTTTTGAGAGATGGATAGAGAACAAGCAATACTGAAAGTGATTTTTCCTCATTAAGTCCTGTATTTCATACTGTATTGGGAGCAGCCATTTTGTTGGTCAGTTCCCGTATGATATTAATGAAATTAATAAACATGCATGTCAAGTTTCATCAAAATCAGTTCAAAATTGTAACCTCTATAGGGTCCACAAGCTAAAAACGTGATTTTTCGTATAATCAGGGGCCATAATCCATGAAGTTTTCATCCGATACATGCCAATATCTAAAGCAGCCGAGATTTTTTGGGGATAAACCTATATTTCAAGTTTCGTCAAAATCGGATAAGAATTGTGACCTGTAGAGAGTCCACAAACAAATTGTGGACGGACGGACGTCTGGATGGACAGGGGCGACGACAATATACGTCCACATAAAAATGTGGGCGTATAAAAAGGTGATTTTTTGGACAATCAGGGGTCATAATTCAGGAAATTACATTCCGATAGGCACAAATATCGAAAGGAACCAAGATCTTTGGGTTATAAACATGCATGTCAAGTTTCATCAAAATCGGTTCAAAATTGTGACCTCTATAGGGTCCACAAGCTAAAGACAGGCTGGCACTGCCCACATTTTCGAGAGATGGATAGAGAACAAGCAATACCGAAAGTGATTTTTCCTACATCATTAAGTCCTGTATTTCATACTGTATTGGGAGCAGCCATTTTGTTGGTCAGTTCCAGTCTGATATTCATGAAATTCGAAGCCGACAATGATTATGGTGTGACGGTACACAACCTAGAAATGTGACTTTTCGTCAAAATCGGATAAGAATTGTGACCTGTAGAGAGTCCACAACCATGATATACCATATTTTTACACTATTCGCGTACCAACGGCGACCATTTCGTCCGGCAATTTTGGTACGATTTTCACGAAATTAGAACTCAACCTTCCACATCAAAATCGAATTAAAATTGTGACCTATACAGGGTCCACAACCATGATATACCATTTTTTAAACAGTATTCGCATACAAACAGCGGCCATTTTGTCTGGCAATTTTGGTACGATTTTCCTGAAATTCAAACTCAACCTTCCTTAAGGTGTAACGGTAATATAATCAAACGTATTTTTAAATTGGATAATAATTGTGACCTCCAGAGGGACCACAAGCTAAAAAAAAGGCAATTTTGCGTATACTATAACCAGGGGCCATAATTCAGGAAGTTGCGATCAGATATGCGCAAATATCGAAAGGAACCAAGATCTTTGGGTTATAACTATCACCAAATAGTGATACTGAATTTTACTTCTTTTTCAAATTTCATTTTTAAGAATATACAGAATTTATTTATTAAGCATTTAGACAATATAGCTAATATTAAGGTTATCAGTTGGTCTTTCCATACATTTAATGTCAATATTTTGATTTAAAGTAATTGCCTAAAAGCATGATTGGCTTTGACTGTTTTATAATCTTTGGATGCCAGTAGGCTTATTAAGAGAAACCTTGAGCAAAGATTTATACAGTTAACAATGCAGTCTGATCAATGCCAATCAAGTGTCAATGCTTTTTAATTGTTATGGCTTAAAGCTTATTAGATCCTATAAATTATATTTCACTACGAAACTCTCAACCAATGAAATTTATATATTTATTTAACTTCTTTTAATTTGATGTGTTACAATAATTTTATCTTTCATCTGATTTGTCAAAATTGTTCCTTTGTGTGTATGCAAATTAGTGTCTTTAAAAGACCCATACACAAACAGATGACATATACAGATATACAGACAGACAGGGAGATCAGAAGCCCTTGATGTGATCTTGTAAATAATGTATTTTCAAACTGTATATAAAGTAATATTGAAATGGATTTGGAATTCGACTTATAATGAACAGTGACCCCCTTCACTAGAATACTTCTCCAGGAATGAGCTATACACCCCCAATCCTAGCTCATCCATATGTATGAAATATTATCATAATACATATGTATCACCTGGGTGCATTTTCGGACTAAAAGAATAGCCCCGAAATGTAGGTGATTTAATGGTGGAAGATGAATTGAAGATTCGGAACCTCTAACATGCCAAGCGAGAAAAACTGAAGATCTAACGGTTTGAACAAAGACATTCAAGAACAGATTGGAGATACAAGTGGATTCCTAGATTTGGTTCATATGAGATCAGAGAATTAGTTTGGTAAGTTAAATCAACTATTTCTTGTACCATTCTCGAAAATTTACATTTAGTGTGTGACAATAATTATCATTCTTTTTGATAATAGATAATTTACTAGTTGATTTCAACCTAAGTCAAAATCATTAAGATGGGTCATTCTCAATCAAAGGAACTAGATTGTAATACCAAATCTTCGACTACCGATATAAATGTTATCGCTTCCCTAAATAAAAATTTTGTAAATGTGACTTTAGGCAATACTGTCATAAAAAGTCTCATTGATACAGGGGCGAGCATATCTTGTATTTCCAAATCACTGTTAGATAAAGTTTTACCAGATGCAGAAATATCATCATCAGATATAACTTATATTTCTGGTGTCGGGGGTCAAACTGTTAAAGTAGTAGGCAATACTCTACTTGAATTTCAAATTTCCAACACTAGTATTATTCATAAATTTTACATCTTTAATTATATCCAACATGATTTTATAATTGGTAATGATTTACTTATTGATACAAATGCTGAAATTAGTCATAATTCACGTGGCATATGCACTCCCAGATAGCACAATAGAAAATAAACATAAAGGTACTAAAGTAAAACTACAACCCAGTGCAAATAAAGAGGCATCAGATAAAATGCTGAAGTGCCAAGGATATAGAAAACATCAAGTGGGATTTGTCAGGACCATCAAAGACATATCAATTGATCCTTATTCAGAAATATTAATTCCAGCTAAAATATCCAAAATACCTTTAAATGAAATTGTATATATTGAACCCACATCGAGAATTCAAAAAAAGAAAAATTTATTAGGTGGTAAAAGTATCATTAAAACAAATGTTAATAGAGGTTATGTTAGATTTTTAAATTCCTCAGAGGAACAAATTAAAATTAAAGCTAATACTATAATAGCGAAAGCTCATATCATAAATAAAGATCATATTTTAGACATAGAGCAAGATAGACAAAATCATGATAATTTTACAGTCTCAAGTATCCAGTGTCCAGAACATGAATCGGTGGAAGTAGCTAAGTCTTTGGGATTCAATTTAGAAAACTCTGATTTATCTCAAAAACAGAAGACAAAATTACTAGGCTTCTTAGGTCAATACAGAGATATATTTGCAACAAATCTAGCAGAATTAGGCAAAGCAAAAGGATATATGCACAAAATTAATACAAATAATGCACCACCAATTAGATCAAGGCCATATAGACAAAGTACTGAGGCAAAGGGTATTACTGAAAAATTAACCAAGGAAATGTTAGACAACGGTGTAATAGAACCATCTTCCAGTAGTTGGGCATCTCCAATTGTGTTAGTTAAGAAACCAGATGGCAGTCATAGGTTTGCAGTAGACTATAGAAAATTAAACCAAGTCACAGTACCTATGACACATCCATTACCACTCTTATCAGACACCATAGATCTCATTGCTGCTGCAAACGCTACTATTTTTTCGGTAATAGACTTGCAATCAGGATTTTGGCAACAGGAATTAGATCCAGAAACAAAGCACAAAACTGCTTTTGTCACGCACCAAGGATCATTTGAATTTAATCGGCTCCCATTTGGCTTGCGTAACTCGCCGGCCGCATTCCAAATGATGATGAACTCCGTGTTGCGAGGGCTAAATTGGAAAACCACGTTAGTCTACGTAGATGATTTAATCATTTTTAGTCAAAACTTTGAATCTCATTTAAATGATTTACGGCAAATCTTCAACAGACTTCGCGAAGCTAATCTAACAGTAAACCATCAAAATGTCAATTTGCTAAGAAGAAAGTTAAATATTTGGGACACATTTTAAGTAAAGAAGGCATTAGCGTTGATGAAGGCAAAATACGAGCAGTAACAGAATTTCCTACACCAAAGAATGTGAAACAGGTATGTAGTTTTTTAGGAACCTGTAACTATTATAGACAATTTATCAAAAATTATTCAAAGATTGCCTCTCCTTTAAATGCTTTACTGCAAAAGGATGCAACATTTCTGTGGACAAAAGAATGTGATGTTGCATTTGAGAATCTTAAGAAGCATCTAACTTCAGGTCCAATTTTAAAATTTCCAGATTTCAGAAAACAATTTATTATTTCAACAGATGCATCTAATGATTCTATTGGCTTTGTTTTAGGGCAGAAGGATGATCAAAATAGAGAATATGTGGTTGCTTACGGAGGTCGAGCATTACATGGGGCTGAAAAGAAATGGTCAATTTCTGAAAAAGAAGGCCTTGCGTTAATCGAAGCTGTAAAAACATACCGGCCATACATAGTTAACCAAGAATTTCTCGTATTTACTGATCACATTTCTCTCAAATGGTTAAAAAGCATTAAGGATAAAACTAGTCGCCTTGGAAGATGGTCTATGCTTTTAGGAGAGTATCGCTTTGACATCCAACATAGAGCAGGTTCCAAAAATGGCTTATCAAGAAGAATCTACCCTCCATCAGACAATCCAAATAAGTTCCTTGATGATCAACCAGTCTATTACTGCCAGGAGAAAAAGCTAGAAACAATCTACACATTCGAGTATGAGACAGATCGATATGAAGTGCAGCATTCCTCGTGCACTCTTCCACTAGTCGCTGCAGCCATGGACGAAGCGGATGTTCCAGATGATCAAGGTAATCACAATTCTTGCACAATATTAAATGATCCAAATTTATGCCACCTGCAACGTAATTGTGAAGATCTGTCGGATATCATAATCTTTAAAGAAAGTAATATACTGCCTGATGACGAGAAGATGGCGAAATCCATCAACATTAGGTCCAAAGATTATGAATTAGAAGATGGAATCTTGTTCTATATGCGGAAACTAAAGTATAAAGGCCCAAACAAGGAGGAAAAATTTCGAAAATTGTTGGCAGTACCCAAAGCACTTCAAAATGATGTCTTAATTGCATACCATGACTCAAATTTTGGTGGATGTCATCAAGGCCAAGAGAGATTATTTGAAACCATCAGAATGAAGTACTACTGGCACAATATGTTCAATGATATTCATCAGTATGTCAAGACCTGTGAAGATTGCCAAAGATGTAAGAGAAATTTCCATGGAAAGAAAACTCCACTCAATCCTCTACCAGTTAACGAGATTTTCAGTAGATGGCATATGGATGTATTGCAGTTAACCCCAACACCAGATGGTTACAAATATGTTCTATTACTTGCTGAAAGTACTAGCAAATGGCCAGAAGCATTTCCTTTAAAGACACAGCAGGCTCCTGAAATTGCTAATGTACTGTACAAAGAAATATTTACCAGGTACGGAGCTCCAAAGTCACTCTGCTCCGATCTCGGTCAAAATTTCATGTCATCATTGGTCAAGGCACTTTCAGAATTGTTTCAGGTCAAGCGAACCCATACCACACCATACCATCCTCAGACCAATGCAGCATGTGAGCGAATGAATTCCTTCATTATCCAGTCATTACGGATGTATTGCGATGAGAATCATACCAACTGGCCAGATTTACTACCAGGTGTCATGATGGCTTACAGACTAAGTCCAGCCACACAGTCAACAGGTTCCTCACCATTCGCAATGCTTTTTGGGAAAGAAATGCGAGTTCCGCTTGATTCACAGTTAATACCCAAAGGAACGCTACCAAGATCAAGTAAGGACTACCTAGCAAAAGTCATTGAGCAACTAGAAATCACCAGAAAAATTGCAGCAGCGAATATGGAAAGGGCTCAACAAAAATACAAAGGTCAGCATGATAAAAAATCAGAAGAACCAAGATTTGAAAAGGGAACAAAGGTATGGTTGTTTTGTTCAAAATTCAAGGCAGGATTAGCACCAAAACTTTGCAAGAAGTGGCTCGGACCTTACTACATTGTAGACCTTGGACCAAAATACACCTACAAACTTAGAAGATGTTCTGATGACAAACCTTTGAAATATCTTACAAATGCCAATCGTCTAAAGAAATATTTTGACCCTGCAACACGCCCAACAAATGTACCTATTCAGTCCGAAGAGGAATTAAATCCAGAAGAACTTGAAGAGGAACAAGATACAGAACAGAAATCTACGGACGAAGCTACTGATGATTCTTTACAATCTAATTCACAGCAATAAACACAATCTCAAGTGTCGAAATCAAAAATGTTGTCTGAAGCTCAGATTGAAAAAATCATTAAAGCAGCACAGTTCCAGGGACGAAAGTCATATCTGATTGATGGATCAACACAATGGCAATTTACAGAACAAATACCTGAGAAATTACGCAAGGAGTTCCACATTACGAGAAATGAAGCTGGTAAGAAACGGAAGCGCCCTCTCAGGAACCATAAATTTTTTGTCAAGAAGGATGAAGATATCACCAAATCACAGAATTCAATAAATTTACCAAATGTGAATATGATAAAACATCAGCAAAATACAAAACAAGATTTAGAAAAAATGATGGCTGACTTCAAACTCAACACTAACATTAAAATGCTGTGTGATATGAGAAGCATGAAGACAGGCCTTGAAAGAAAAATGATGCAAATGGATAAAGGATTAAACCTACGGATAGAAGAGGGACAAAACCCTTTTCATGAACAGAGAAGCCAGAATTTTGATGAAATAGTTGACCACATTTGGATGGAAATAGAGAGCCTATCAAAACATTGTGACAATCGCTGTAACAATAATTATAAGGAAATATCTGATCTAACAGACTATTGTAATTATTTTTCTAATGATCTTTTTAATCATGTACAATACAATAAAGCAGTTTCCACAGCAACTTTTAAAGCGTTGATTACATCGGTACACAAGGCAGTTACACAGACTTTAACTGCATTACACAGTACAAAAACAAAGGAAGTTAGAACAGATTCATTACATTGAAAAAAAAAAAAAAAAAAATTATTATAACAAATACTATAGACATTGTGACTTTGTTCCCCTGTGGGACCGGGGACAAGAGTAGGCCCAACGTTTGGTTAAATTGCGTGTCGTAAAAAGCGACTAAAATTTAACACCCTTAAAATTTCCACATATTAATTACATTATATTACTTTCAAAAGAAAAAGGTCTGTGTGTCTAAGTTATTTTTAAAATTGTAGTTATATAGCTACAATCAGGTTTGTCAGGCAAGGTGGACTGGCCATCCATTTTTGAATGACACGCCAGCGCTGTGCCATATTGGTGACGATCAATGTGTAAAGCACTGTGTAATCATTTTACAAACTTTTACAAAGTTTGATTAGACCACATAGACCTAGTTCTTTTAATTTTAAACATAAGATAATAACAACATTACTATGTTTTTCATGAAATAAAATAAAAGTTCTCAATATGATTATTAATATATTGAATGATATGTATTATATAAATATAAATTGTTTTCTTTTTCACATTTTGTGAAAAATACCCCCCAATTTTTTTTTTTTTTAGTTATTATAACATAAAAATAAATAAGCGAATAAATGACATACCGGTATGACAATATTAGAATTATTAGATCATAAATAATATATGAGAATAAATAAGAAAATGAATTAGATCACAATAAGAAATGATCATAAGAATGAAAATTGATCACATAAGTAAAGAAACGATCATAATATAAGAATAAGAATAAGAAATGATCATAATATAAGAATAAGAAATGATTATCATATCAGAATAAGAAATGATCATAAGAATAAGAAATGATCATGATAATAACTAAAATATTGCATAATACTTTATGGAAAATAGTGAATAAATAAATAGAGTATCTTCTGAGCCTTTGCACAGTCTTGACAATTTGACAGTGATGAAGACATACATGATTATATTTGGAACGAAAAGTGAGAATGGTATTACATTTAGTCAGGTTGAGTACAGGGAATGACCACATTCTTTTGATTCAAAATTATTTAATATAATTGATTTATTGTCACACATTGAATGTTATTTTATGAGATGGTCAAGAGATATTTCAGGTTTCGTCTTGCTGAACAACATCTCTGATAACAGACTGGTCCAAAGAAGTTTGAAGCTGATATCTTCTATTCTGGGCAAGTTTGACTTTGTCAAACCAAGTGAGATTTCTCCATGTCAAGAAAAGGAGTACTAGCGCATGGTTCATCACCAGACAGACTGCAAGGTAACCAGATAACAAAATGTGCTAGACCAATAAGATGAATGTGGTGGACCTTACAGTCATAATCCCTGATCCGGTAAATTGTAATGTTCCAGATATTGCTGAAGATTTAAAGTGTGTACCTGATAAAATTTTGTGTATATAAGTGCAGTGAATTCATTAAAGTTGTGTGTTGCAGCAGAAATTATTTTTTATATACCCTTGTAAATAACTAATATGTATATGTGGACTGCATTGGAAACAATCAATTAATTATCATAACAACTACTGCTAGAAATAATTACCTCCACAAATTAAAAATATTCCGGTGACGCAGACTTTAAAAGTGAAGATATTGAAACTTTCGTCAGAATAGTGCTAATACTTTATCATATGACTCTTACCATTGACTTTTTAAATTTCATATATTTTTTTATTCAGTTTGATTACTGACTGAAAATCATTTTAATTGGAATTTTGCATTCCTTAAAATCTTCTTCTTTTTTTTCATAATTATTGCAAGTGATATTTATGTATGTGACAAGAGTGTATTATACATAAGGCGACAACAAAGGATTACCTAAGTGACTTTAGACTGTATATTCATATAACAACATAATTCACTCAAGATATTGTGATACAAAACTTTAAACAAATCTTTAATTATAAGCATATATTTTTCTTTTTTAACTATTTATTAATAGTTTCATCAAGTATATTGTGTATATATATATATATCATGCGAGGACGCATGAATTTTTCAGGACGGGGGCATTTATCACCAAATAGTGATACTGAATTTTACTTCTTTTTCAAATTTCATTTTTAAGAATATACAGAATTTATTTATTAAGCATTTAGACAATATAGCTAATATTAGGGTTATCAGTTGGTCTTTCCATACATTTAATGTCAATATTTTGATTTAAAGTAATTGCCTAAAAGCATGATTGACTTTGACTGTTTTATAATCTTTGGATGCCAGTAGGCTTATTAAGAGAAACCTTGAGCAAAGATTTATACAGTTAACAATGCAGTCTGATCAATGCCAATCAAGTGTCAATGCTTTTTAATTGTTATGGCTTAAAGCTTATTAGATCCTATAAATTATAATTCACTACGAAACTCTCAACCAATGAAATTTATATATTTATTTAACTTCTTTTAATTTGATGTGTTACAATAATTTTATCTTTCATCTGATTTGTCAAAATTGTTCCTTTGTGTGTATGCAAATTAGTATCTTTAAAAGACCCATACACAAACAGATGACATATACAGATATACAGACAGACAGGGAGATCAGATGCCTTTGATGTGATCTTGTAAATAATGTATTTTTAAACTGTATATAAAGTAATATTGAAATGGATTTGGAATTCGACTTATAATGAACAGTGACCCCCTTCACTAGAATACTTCTCCAGGAATGAGCTATACACCCCCAATCCTAGCTCATCCATATGTATGAAATATTATCATAATACATATGTATCACCTGGGTGCATTTTCGGACTAAAAGAATAGCCCCGAAACGTAGGTGATATAACCATGAATTTCAAGTTTCATCAAAATCGAATTAAAATTGTGACCTTTACATGGTCCATAACCTTGATATACCATTTTTTAACAGTATTCGCGTACAAACCGCGGCCATTTTGTATGGCAATTTTGGTCCGATTTTCCCGAAATTCGAACTCAACCTCTTTATGGTGTAACGGTAATATAATCAAACGTTTTTTTTAAATCGGATAATAATTGTGACCTCCAGAGGGACCACAAGCTAAAAGATAGGCTGGCACTGCCAGGCAGGATACGCCCACATTTTTGAGAGATGGATAGAGAACAAGCAATACTAAAAGTGATTTTTCCTCATTAAGTCCTGTATTTCATACTGTATTGAGAGCAGCCATTTTGTTGGTCAGTTCCAGTATGATATTAATGAAATTCGAAGCCGACAATGATTATGGTGTGACGGTACACAACCTAGAAATGTTACTTTTCGTCAAAATCGGATAAGAATTGTGACCTGTAGAGCGTCCACAACCATGATATACCATATTTTTACACTATTTGCGTACGAACGGCGACCATTTCGTCCGGCAATTTTCACGAAATTCGAACTGAACCTTCCTTACGGTGCAACAGTAATATAATCAGAGTTT
Organism: Patella depressa; assembly: GCA_948474765.1. Classification (NCBI taxonomy): domain Eukaryota; kingdom Metazoa; phylum Mollusca; class Gastropoda; family Patellidae; genus Patella; species Patella depressa. The sequence goes on along the minus strand of OX419717.1, from coordinate 32,897,009 downwards.
TTTTTAAAATCAGATAATAATTGTTCGAGAGATAGACAGAGAACAAGCAATACCGAAAGTGATTTTTCCTACAATCAAAGGCCATAATTCATTAAGTTACAATTTGATATGCGCAAATATCGAAAAGAATAAAGATCTTTAGGTTATAAACAAGCATTTCAGGTTTCATCAAAATCGAATTAAAATTGTGACCTCTACATGGTCCACAACTTTGATATACCATACTTTTACACTGTTCACGTACAAACGGCGGCCATTTTTTCTGGCAATTATGGTCCGATTTTCTCGAATTCGAACTCAACCTTCCGTAGGGTGTAACGGTGATAGAGTCAAACGTTTTTTTAAATCGGATTATAATTGTGACCTCCAGAGGGACCATAGGCGATTTTTCGGAAAATCAGGGGCCATAATTCAGGAAGTTACGATTCGGATATGTCCAAATAACGAAAGGAACCAAGATCTTTGGGTTATAACCATGCATTTCAAGTTTCATCAAAATCGAATTAAAATTGTAACCTCTACAGGGTCCACATTGCAACCATGATATACAATTTTTTAACAGTATTCGCGTACAAACGGCGGCCATTTTGTATGGCAATTTTGGTCCGATTTTCCCGAAATTCAAACTCAACCTTCCTTACGGTGTAACGGTAATACTATCAACCGTTTTATTAAATCAGATAATAATTGTGACCACCAGAGGGACCACAAGCTAAAATAAGGCGATTTTGCGTATAATCAGGGGCCATAATTCAGGAAGTTATGTTCCGATATGCGCAAATATCGAAAGGAACCAAGATCTTTGGGTTATAAGCAAGCATTTCAGGTTTCATCAAAATCGAATTAAAAATTGTGACCTCTACAGGGTCCACAACTTTGATATACCATATTTTCACACTGTTCGCGTACAAACGGCGGCCATTTTTTCTGGCAATTATGGTCCGATTTTCTCGAAATTCGAACTCAACCTTCCGTAGGATGTAACGGTGATAGAGTCAAACGTTTTTTTAAATCGGATAATAATTGTGACCTCCAGAGGGACCATAGGTGATTTTTCGGACAATCAGGGGCCATAATTCAGGAAGTTACGATCCGATATGGGCAAATAACGAAAGGAACCAAGATCTTTGGGTTATAACCATGCATTTCAAGTTTCATCAAAATCAAATTAACATTGTGACCTCTACAGGGTCCACAACCATGATATACAATTTTTTAACAGTATTCGCGTACAAACGGCGGCCATTTTGTATGGCAATTTTGGTCTGATTTTCCCGAAATTCGAACTCAACCTTCCTTACGGTGTAACGGTAATATTATCAACCGTTTTATTAAATCGGATAATAATTGTGACCACCAGAGGGACCACAAGCTAAAATAAGGCGATTTTGCGTATAATCAGGGGCCATAATTCAGGAAGTTACAATCCGATATGCGCAAATATCGAAAGGAACCAAGATATTTGGGTTATAACCATGAATTTCAAGTTTCATCAAAATCGATTTAAAAATGTGACTTTTACAAGGTCCACAAACCATGATATACAATTTTTTAACAGTATTCGCGTACAAACGGCGGCCATTTTGTATGACAATTTTCGTCCGATTTTCCCGAAATTCGAACTCAACCTTCCTTAGGGTGTAACGGTGATATAATCAAACGTTTTTTTAAATCGGATAATAATTGTGACCTCCAGAGGGACCACAAGCTAAAAAGGGTGATTTTTCGGACAATCAGGGGCCATAATTCAGGAAATTACATGTTTATAATCCAAAGATCTTGGTTCCTTTCGATATTTGCAAATATCGAAAGGAACCAAGATCTTAGGGTTATAAACATACATGTCAAGTTTCATCAAAATCGGTTCAAAATTGTGACCTCTATAGGGTCCACAAGCTAAAAACGTGATTTTTCGTACAATCAGGGGCCATAATCCATGAAGTTTTCATCCGATACATGCCAATATTGAAAGGAACCGAGATCTTTTGGGGATAAACCTATATTTCAAGTTTCGTCAAAATCGGATAAGAATTGTGGCAGGGGCGACGACAATATACGTCCACATAAAAATGTGGGCGTATAAAAACCAAAAAAAAAGAGGCGATTTTGCGTATAATCAGGGGCCATAATTCAGGAAGTTACGATCCGATATGCGCAAATATCGAAAGGAACTAAGATTGTTAAGTTGTAAACATATGTTTCAAGTTTCATCAAAATTGAATGAAGATTGTGACCTCTACAGGGTTCACAACCTTGCATATACCATATTTTTACACTCTTCGCGTACAAGCGGCAGCCATTTTTTCCGTCAATTTTGGTCCGATTTTCACGAAATTCGACCTCAACCTTCATTACGATGTAACGGTGATATAATCAAACAGTTTTTTAAATGGGATAATAATTCTGACCTCCAGAGGGACCACATGATAAAAAAGGTCATTTTTCGGACAATCAGGGGCCATAATTCAGGAAGTTATGATAAAATGGGCGCAAGTATCGAAACGACCCAAGATCTTAGGGTAATAAACATTCATGTCAAGTTTCATCAAAATCGGTTCAAAATTGTGACCTCTATAGGGTCCACAACCTTGATATAACATATTTTCACACTAATCGCGTACAAATGGCGGCCATTTTGTCTGTCAATTTTGGTCCGATTTTCATGAAATTTAATCTCAATCTTCATTACTATGTAACGGTGATATAATCAAACGGTTTTTTAACTCGGATAATAATTTTGACCTCCAGTGGGACCACAAACTAAAAATAGGTTGCCAGGCAACGAAACATACGCCCATACAGCAGCCAAATCGTCCGGGCAGTCAACAAGAGTTGTCGCATATTAAGGAATTATCAGAAAATCATTAGAATTTGTTTGGTTTTTATAATCAAACGTTTTTTTTTTAAATCAGATAATAATTGTGACCTCCAGAGGCACAACAAGCTAAAAAGGGTGACTTTTCGTACAATCAGGGGACATAATTCAGGAAGTAATGACCCGATAGGCGCAAATATGGAAAGGAACCAAGATCTTTGGGTTATAAACATACAGGTCAAGTTTCATCAAAATCGATTCAAAATTGTGACCTCTATAGGGTCCACAACCTTGATATAACATATTTTCACACTATTCGTGTACAAAAGGCGGCCATTTTGTCTGTCAATTCTAGTCCGATTTTCACGTAATTCAAACTCCCTCTTCATTACCATGTAACGGTGATATAGTCAAATGTTTTTTTAAATCGGATAATAATTTTGACCTCGAGAGGGACCAAAAGCGAACAAAAGCGATTTTTCGGACAATCCGGGGACATAATTCAGAAAGTTATGATCCAATGGGCGCAAATATCGAAAGGAACCAAGATCTTTGGGTTATAAACATACATGTCAAGTTTCATCAAAATCAGTTCAAAATTGTGACCTCTATAAGGTCCACAACCTTGATATAACATGATATAAGCGGAAAATGCTCATCTTCGAACTCCATCAAGGCATTGACCTAATAAGCATATACACCAAGTTTGAACATTTTAACTCAATTAGAAGGAGAGTTATTGTGTTCCAAATTCTCGACCAATCAAATTGCGTATAGCTCTGCTTACCCTGAGCAGAAAATGCTCATTATCGAACTTAGTCAAGGTATTACTATAATGAAACTATACACCAAGTTTCATCAATCTCACTTAATTAGAACTAAAGTTATCGTGTCCCAAAGCATCAACCAATCAAATTGCTTATCTCTGCTTACCCTAAGCGGAAAATGCTCATCTTCGAACTCCATCAAGGCATTGACCTAATAAACACATACACCAAGTTTGAACATTCTAGCTCAATTAGGAAGAGAGTTATTGTGTCCCAAAAAGTGTGACGGACAGACAGACGGACAGACAGACAGACGGACAGAGAGACGGACAGACAGACAGAGAGACGAACAGACGAACCCATTTTAATAGTCCCCCAACTTTCTTCGAAAGGCAGGGGACAAAAAAGCGATTTTTCATACAATCAGGGCCCATAATTCAGGAAGTTACGATCCGATATGCACAAATATGCAATGGAACCAAGATCTTTAGATTATAAACATGTATTTCAAGTTTCATCAAAATCGATTCAAAATTGTGAACTCTATAGGGTCCACAACCTTGATATAACATATTTCCACACTATTCGCGTACAAACGGCGGCCATTTTGTCCGTCAATTTTGGTCCGATTTTCACAAAATTCATACTCAACCTTCATAACCATGAAATGGTGATATAATCAAACGTTTTTAAAATCGGATAACAATTTTGACCTCCAGAGGGACCACAAGCTAAAACGGGCGATTTTTTTGGACAATCATGGGCCATAATTCAGGAAGTTACGATCCGTTGGGCGCAAATATCAAAAGGAACCAAGATCTTTAGGTTATAAACATACATGTCAAGTTTCATCAAAATTGGTTCAAAATTGTGACCTCTATAAGGTCCACAACCTTGATATAACATATTTTCACACTGACTATTCGCGTACAAACGGCGGCCATTTGATCCGTCAAATTTGGTCAGATTTTCACGCAATTCGAATTAAACCTTCATAACCATGTAACGGTGATATAATCAAACGTTTTTTTAAATCGGATAACAATTTTGACCTCCAGAGGGACCACAAGCTAAAAAGGGCGATTTTTTGGACAATCAGGGGCCATAATTCAGGAAGTTACGATCCGATGGGCCCAAATATCGAAAGGAACCAAGATCTTTGGGTTATAAACATACATGTCAAGTTTCATCAAAATTGGTTCAAAATTGTGACCTCTATAAGGTCAACAACCTCGATATAACATATTTTCACACTATTCGCGTACAAACGTCGGCCATTTTGTCCGTCAATTTTGGTCCGATTTTCACGAAATTCGACTTCAACCTTCATAACCATGGAACGGTGATATCAAACGTTTTTTTAAATCGGATAACAATTTTGACCTCCAGAGGGACCACAAGCTAAAAAGGGCAATTTTTCGGACAATCAGGGGCCATAATTCAGGAAGTTAAGATCCGATGGGCGCAAATATCGAAAGGAACCAAGATCTTTCGGTTATAAACATACATGTCACGTTTCATCCAAATCGGTTCAAAATTGTGACCTCTATAAGGTCCACAACCTTGATATAACATATTTTCACACTATTCGCGTACAAATGGCGGCCATTTTGTCCGTCAATTTTGGTCCGATTTTCACGAAATTCGAACTCAACCTTCATAACCATGGAACGGTGATATAATCAAACGGTTTTTGAAATCGGATAACAATTTTGACCTCCAGAGGGACCACAAGCTAAAAAGGGCGATTTTTCGGACAATCAGGGGCCATAATTCAGGAAGTTACGATCCGATTGGCGCAAATGTCGAAAGGAACCAAGATCTTTGGGTTATAAACATGCATTTCAAGTTTCATCCAAATCGGTTCAAAATTGTGACCTCTACACTGTTCACAGCCTTGATATAACATATTTTCACACTATTCGCGTACAAATGGCGGCCATTTTGTCCGTCAATTTTGGTCCGATTTTCACGAAATTCGAACTCAACCTTCATAACCATGGAACGGTGACATAATCAAACGTTTTTTTAAATCAGATAAGAATTTTGACCTCCAGAGGGACCACAAGCTAAAAAGGGCGATTTTTCGGACAATCAGGGGCCATAATTCAGGAAGTTCCGATCCGATACATGCCAATATCGAAAGGAACCGAGATCTTATGGGGATAAACCTCCATCAAGGCATTGACCTAATAAGCATATACAACAAGTTTAAACATTTTAACTCAATTAGAAGGAGAGTTATTGTGTTCCAAAGTATCGACCAATCAAATTGCGTATTGCTCTGCTTACCATGAACAGAAAATGCTCATTATCTAACTTAGTCAAGGTATTACTGAAATGAAACTATACACCAAGTTTCATCACTCTCACTTAATTAGAACTAAAGTTATCGTGTCCCAGAGCATCAACCAATCAAATTGCTTATCTCTGCTTAACCTAAGCGGAAAATGCTCATCTTCGAACTCCATCAAGGCATTGACCTAATAAGCATATACACCAAGTTTGAACATTTTAACTCAGAAGGAGAGTTATTGTGTTCCAAAAAATGTGATGGACAGACGGACAGACAGACGGACGGACGAACCCATTTTAATAGTCCCCCAACTTTCTTCGAAAAGCGGGGGACAATAATGGGCTTTAACGTCCATACTCGACTAGGATTATATATCATTCCATATTTCACTTGTGCTAGGGTTCTTAATAGTTAGAGGAAATCAGAGGACTCAGTGATACAGGATGGAGGGGAAAGCTGTCTAGTGTTTCAGATGTTACAAAAAACCGAGGTCCTGTGTACACATTTGTGTGCACGTAAAAGATCCCTTGACAGTTGGAATTCGGTATAAGAGTAGGTCGTAGTGCGGCTGTCTGGGCAAAATTTCCCTCATAGCACACTGTAGGGCGTATGTCCGTCTTCATTATGCCGTGTTCATTAGCCCAGTTCGGTGCAGAAAAGTAGGAAGTTAAACCCCATTTCATTTCATTTGCTCCCAATGCTAAAGACCTCTACAAACAAGAGAATTATTGAAATAAAATTAAACCATGTGTTAGTCCTGAAATGATGTAGTTTGTGTCAAGTGTATGTTAAACCCCATTTTGTTCCCTCTCTCCTTGATTTCGGTTGCAAAACCACATAAAAAGGCTATTCATTAGACCACTTTTAAATTTTTGTAGTCACAGACACGAATAGTAAGGAGAAGGTGTTTGTGAACTGCAAAGTTTTTTTTGGCATTACATTTATGACCCCGGAGACACCGTGGCTAAGTCAGTTAGACACTGGCTGGCTAGCTTGGAGGTCACAGGTTTTCTCGCAGTGTTGCAAGAGAATGTTCGTAAGGATTTTTGGATGTGGTTTCTACATGCCAGTGGTGCGGGACGGAGAGCCTGACAAAGACAGTTGTCTAGTTTTTCAGATGGTATGTAAAACTGAGGCATGCATCCCCTGGCAGTTGGGATTCAATATAAGAGTAGGCCTTAGCGCTGCTGTCCGGACAAAACTCTGTGGTAGCGCACGGAAAACTCAGATATTTAATTATAACTGCCATTATTTTGGTTAAAATCTAACTGAAAAGGTTATAGATCATGTTCAACTTATTAAATAGATGTGTTACTGTCATAATCATAATTATCCAATGAAAAATAGTGTATTTTGATATCTTTTTGCCACTTTCCGAGTTTTTCGAGTTTTGTATTTTGGTATAGGCATTATTTTGGTTAAAATCTAACTGAAAAGTTATAGAACATGTCCAACTTATTAAATAGAAGTGTTACTGTCATTCCTTTCGCCAATTTTATTTCTAAATGTTAGGTAGGCCTATTCTCTACACGACGTATATAGTATGGTAGAACGGGGCAGGTTCGGCCTCGAGGCCATGTGTCAAATTGAAATTATATACACACCTCGTTTTAATCATTTCATCTTTTGGATGTCCGAGTTTTCGATCTCACCCAAGTTATCCCTGTAAAGGCGAGTTGAGTTCCTTTGTACATATTACAACCCTTACACACCATATCCAATGAAAAATATTTTATTTTGATACCTTTTGACCACTTTCCGAGTTTTCCGAGTTTTGTGTTTTCGTATAGGCCAAAATACAAAACTCGGAAAACTCGGATAATCGATTATAACTGCCATATTGCATTATTTTGGTTAAAATATAACTGAAAAGTTACAGATTATGTCCAACTTATTAAATCGATGTATTTACTACAACTACTTTCGACAATTTAAAAAAAATAATATTTTTGATAATTTTCCAACTTTTTCCATTTCCGAGTTTTATGATTTGACCCAATTGAAAACACAAAACTGGGAAAGGTCGGAAAAAATTGTTTGACTTTTTTGTTTGAATAGAAAACTCGGAAAATATTTTTTTCTGAGTTTTCCGAGTTTTGTGTTTTCAATTGAGTCAATTCATAAAACTCGAAGAGGAGAAAGTCAAGTTTTCCGAGTTTTGTACCGGACCCATTAGCAGAAGAAACTTTGAACTTGGCATGTAGGAGTAACCTGAGTGGTACTACAAAGGTCCCAAAATTTTGTCTGTCCAAATAAATTATTGTCTGAATAGCAGATCATCTAAAATTGGTTCCAAAATTGACCATTTTTTGCCCATTTTCCAGTCAGTATCAACTGAATCAATCAAATTTTTAGTGGGGATGTAAGTGGGTACTACTAACCCTTCTCACAGAAAAAATATTGTCTTAAGCAGGTATCTTAATCGGCTGTTTTTTGTGGGCTTTAACCCTAAGTCCAATCAAGAGGATCGGTAAAACAATAAACTGGCCACTATCATATCTTAAATCAATCTCCTTTCGGCTAAATTACGAGTTAGGCCTAATTATTATTTGTTGATTAAGTAGTCAATCTATGTGCTTGTAGGCAATAACAGTCTTACACGGTAACATGCATAGTGTGTAGAAATGTTGTCAGAGCTTTTAGTATTGGGCTTCTGGGTTAGAAAATCCTCTGAGCAACTAGTAAAGCTTAATTATGGTTACTATTAATGAAAACTAGTGAGAAATATACGTGTTGTCGATCAGTTGTCGCTTAAAACCCGTCAGTACTTGTACCGTACGTCAGTATTTCTGTTAATGGTCAGTAATAATCATACGGTGAGTATGTAAGTTAATTGGTTAGTATTCCTTACTTTTGTCAGTATGTAAAAATAACGTGCGTAATTAAACAAACGTGAGTTTATCTAAACATATCACTAGTGAGGCACGAGCGGGAGAAATTGACGAAAGCGTGACTAATTAAGAAAACGTCACTATATGAGCTACCGCTTACTATCTGAGTATAACCGCTAGTTACCTTTGATGTGCGTTAGTAATTGAACACGGCACCAGTAGAGCGTGAAATTGTTAACTATATACATTTCTGGTGAGTATTGTTACTATAGGTAATTGTAACTTCCCGTTAAATTGTCGCTACCTTCTGAATAAAATATTAATTAATTATTTATTATTATTCTCAAATCAGAAATTTTTTTTTTTTAACAATAATGGATGGTAGTGAACAGGAGTATTTTTCGGTTACCGCCGTAGATTGCAGAATACTGTTTTTAAACAATAACGGGTGTTTTTTTTGGCGATTTCCATAACTGCCGTAGTTTGCAGAATACGGGGCAATGTGTAGTTTGCAGAATACTGGTCAATGTGTAGTTTGCAGAATACGGGCCATGTGTATAGTGTTATTTAATTAGGGTTTCACACTGCGAAGCTTGTGTGAAACACTATTGTTTTTGTTAAAATTATTAGGGTTTCACACTGCGAAGCTTGTGTGAAACACTATTGTTTTTGTTAAAATTATTATTCTTATTATTAGGCTTTCAGACTTTCGTCTGAAAGCCTATTGTGATTACTAAAATTATTATTATTTATTATTATTATTTTATTTTTCGGGGGAGCCTATTTCTCAGCGCCTGTAACAGATACCGATCTGGGACCTATTTCTCTATAGGGAAACCATGTGTTGGCTACTTGATAAACTATTTTTGAAACTTCTGCGCAGACCGGAAGTGGTCGAATTCGTCAATTCTGTACCTATTTTCATACAAATGACATGTTCGGAGTCTTTTCTCGGACGATAGCAGTTGAAAATTTCGATATTTCGAAACTTCATCGCTGACTTCTTGCGATCGAAAAATGAAAAATTTTATTTGAGAGACAATTTTTGTTATTTTTCAAAATTTTCAAATTTGACCTACATTTTTGGATACCTGAAGGCAATCTGGTTCCAGTAATATAAGTTTCATTCCGAGTTATCGCCCTTTATTTTTTTATTTTTTTTTAATTTTCTTCACATTTTGTGAGCTTAAGTTTCGTTTTACGGCCGGATCAACGTTTCTCAAATTCCTGATACATGAAGCAATATTGTCAAACCACCGTTTAAAGCAATTTCAACAACAATCCGTAAACCGGAAGTAGTCGAAATAATATGAGATATTTTGAAAAAAACGTGAAAAATTGGTGTCTTGGGTAAAAACACGATTTCTCCGTCCGATATCAACGGATTAAACAAATTAAGGTATCATTTGGTCTAGCGGTGATTGGACCACTGAATGATACCCAATTCATACGGATACTATGATCAGGCAGCAAAATATGGCACGCTGAAAATCAAGTATTTTCTGATTTGGAGCGTTTTTGGACGCCTGTATCTCGAAAACTGCTACAGCGATTTTTCTTAAACTTTATCTATCGATGGTCCTTCCGCTAGTCTTTAGCATGGATCCATCCATTAAGACTTTTATATAATTGGAATAAGACAAAAAAGGGACTGAAAATCGAAAAAAGTCGAAAAATCGTGAAATTTGGGAAAATGCTCTACTATTTTTTTATTTTAAGAGATTTTCAAAAAAAAGATATATATTTAAAAAGCTGACCTAATTACGATTCTAATGATGTATAATATGTATGCAGTTATTGAAATTTAATTTTCAATATTTTGACATTTTGACATTTTTAACACTTTTGAACATAGGATTTCTCAGAAGTATTTTATTTGATCGTATAGTGTCGCATATCATTAGAGAGCCCTGTTCCCATGCAAACTCCAAAACTGGATGCGAAAACTACTCGACAATGATTCGTATACCGGAAGTAGTTCAAAAAACGACGAAAAATGTAAAAAAGATGAAAAAAAATTGGAGCTCTTGCCAAAAGTTCGAATTCTCCGTCACATATTAGCGGACCAAAACAATTAAAGTGTCGTTGGATAGTTCCATTAATAGACGATCGTATGACATCTAAATAACACGAATTTGATTCTTAGGAAATAAATTATGGTACGCCGAAAACTAAGTATTTTCCGTTTTGGAGCATTCTGAGACGCCTTTTTCTCGAAAACGACGCCTACAATTTTTTTAAATATTCTTTACTCAGAGTCCTATCGGTGGCCTAGCGTGTGCATTTAATAATAAAAGCGTTGCAATATTATAGGTGGTCAAAAAATGACCTCAATCTTTGAAAAAAGTTGAAAAATCATTAAATTATTGAAAATGCTCTTTTATTTATCTTTTTTTCGAAAATTACTCAATGAATGTTTCTGACATTTCTGGTACAGGAAGTTAAGTATCTAATCAACTTGTTAAAACCGGAAGTAGTCGAAAAAATCTCCGATATTTTGAATTTTTTTTACATTTTTACAGAAAACTTTTTTATTTATGAATATTTTTTGATGGTAGTTTACACAGAGTTAAAGTATCACCCTACTTGAGCAGAAGTGAGAAAGAATTTTGTCTCAGTAATTTTCTTTAGTCGCCATTGGCTAATTTAGTTTTTCGTACCTAGATTAATTATTTATTGTTCGATTTGTATAAAACAAAGTGCATATGCTCCGTGGTATCAATTGAAATTTTTTTTGTTACCGTGAATTTTTTCTGCACGCAACGGAAGTGGCGTAATATTAACAAAAACTACAATTTTGACAGTTCAGTACCACTTTTTGAAAGCAAATATTATTTTTTTCGAAATCTGATATAGCAAAAAGAATGCGCGCTGTAAAGGGGCACAAATCGTTAGCTCAGATTTTTTAATTTCAATTTCATTTTCGGGCAATTTCGAATAAATGTAAAAAAAAGTGTAACAATCAGTTATTTACAACCCATTCAACGTCTTCATATTTTGAACTATTTATTCGTAACTTTCATAAACTCGTAGTAATAATTCAGACGAGGAGAATGTATGCAAAAAATAGTTCGTAATATGAGCAATTGCCGAGAAATATGCAATTTTGCATACATCACTTTTCACGTTATTTTGCCTATAAAAGAGTAAATTATTATCCGATTTTCAATATTTTTTTTTCATTCGATGCTTAATGCCAATTTGGACTAGTTTAAACCAATTTTACAGTTTCACTGTGACCGGAAATGACGTCATTTTGGCAAAAACTGTATTTTAAACCTAAAAAACAAATATTTTATTCAAATGTGTCTTTTTTATAACATTTTTAAAATTATGATATTTGAATCCCATCACCGAATAGCATGAACCCATATGATCATACAGATACCACAAAAAAGTTTCTAACTTGTACGGTTGCCGAGAAATAGACGATTTTCTACAAGTCACTTTTCAAGCTTTTTGGTCTATAAAAGTGTCAATTATTATTCAATTTTCATACAATTTTCACCATATGATTGCATTAAACTAATTTAAGATTTTTATTATCACCGGAAGTAATGTCTTTTTTGCAAAAACCGTATTTTTAGACTTCAAAACAAATATTTTTTTGAAGTGAGTTATATTTGTTATTTGTTTAACGTTATAACGTTTGATTCTAATGGCCATTTAGATTTGATCAATATAATCATACTGATATCAAAAAATTGCTTCTAGCATGTTCCCTTGTCGAGAAATAACCAATTTTCTAAGGATCACTTTTTAAGTTTTTTTACCTTTTAATTTCAGTTTATGGGTTCCAAGTTTATTATTTATTGCCTGATATGTATAAAACAATTCTCAATTGCGAAATCTCAACTTATTTGTTACCGATAATGATTTCTTTTGGCACCGGAAGTGAAGTAATTTTGCCAGATTTTACAATTTTGACCGGTGTATTTGCAAGCATATATTACTTTTACAAATCTGATAAAGGGTGTCACTGAATCATAACAACTACAGTATCGTTTGGTAGCTCGATGGATCGGCTATTGTATGACGAACTTCCTGTCTGATTCCTGAAAGCCTATTTAGCACTGCAGGTCTGCAGAGGTCATTCCATAGCGAGCGAAGAAACATAACTAATTTCGTCGAGAATTTTAAGAAATAGGACAGATTTAAAAATACGGTACTCTTACAAAACGTTCAAATAAAGGTGTTCTAAAATCTTTTATTGCTATTTTGATCTTTTGTGTCGATAGATAGTATATTTATAGACTCATTTTTGAGAACATCTCATCAATATTTTTACTAATTTGCCTCTACTCCAAAATTAGATTTTGCTCGATCCGACTCAAGATTTCGTGTTCAATGACAAATATTACGGGACGCTGAAGATCTAGTATTTTCCTTTTTGGACTTTTATATGATATCAGAATGATACAAATTCGATGGTTAGGCAATAGATTATGAGATGCCGAAAATGTAGTATTTTCCTCTTTTTTTTTTGGAGCCTTTTCAGACTCGTTTATCTCGAAAACTACTTCTATTTCACTTCTTAAACTTCTGTTACCCCGAGTCCTATCGGTCTTTTAGAGTATAAAGGTAAATTTAAAAGCATGGCAATGATATAAAGGACCCTGAAAGCCGATTCAGCACTGCTATGCAGGTCTAGTTATTATTATTATTCTTCTTTTGTTTTGAGTAGATCTCAGCAACTGCTTGTCGCATCGTTACGATTTCTTCGGTTTTACTGGGAAAGTGGGTGTGACTTAGAGGATAAAGCTATCTTGAACGTTCTGCGACAATACGAAATGTCCGAAATCACCGAAGTTATCGTTTTTGAAAATATTGCAGTAATTTTAACAATAATCATGGGATTTTAACTTTTGATACATTTTGGCATAGCCGGAGACATGGCACATAGCTACGCTACTTTCGATTTTTGATTTTCGGCAAATCTTCGAAGATATTAGGCGCCAAATTTGGAAAATTTAAAATTTTACAAAAAACTTTTTTATTTATGAATATTTTTTAGTCGTGTTGTACACAGAATTAAACAGTCATCTGATTTGCGCAAAAATGTTAAAAATGTTTGTCTCAGTAATTTTCCTTGGCCGCCATTGGCTAATTCAGTTTTTCAGTCCTAGATTATTTTGTTATTGTTCGATTTGTATAAAACAAAGTTCATATGCTTCGTTGTCTCAATTGTCATTTTTTTTGTTACCGATAGTGTTATCTGTCGGCACCGGAAGTGGCATAATTTTACCAAAAACTACAATTTTGACAGTTATTTTAGATCTTCATAAACAAATATTATTTTTTTGAAAAAATTATATGACTCAAAGAGTGTGTCCTTTCAAGGCGCTAAAAATGGCGGAAGCAGTTTTTTAATTTCTATTTCATTTTCTAGCAAATTGGATTAAGAGGTGAAAAAAGGCGTAAAATTGACCTATTTACAACCCATTCAGGCTTTTCAGATTTTAAAATATTTTTACATAACCTTTATAAACTTGTAGCTATAATCCATACGAAGAGAATGTATGTGAAAATTAGTTTGTAATATAAGCAGTTGCCGAGAAAAGGGAGGTTTTGCATAAGTCACTGTTTTCGTAATTTTGCTTGTAAAATAGTCAATTATTAATGGATATTCACAAAAGTGACATCATTTGATTCAAAAAGCAAGTATGCGTCATATCAAGTTGATTATAATTTAAAATTGACACCGGAAGTGACACCATTTGGTCAAAAACTGCATTTTTAACTTTTAAATCGATATTTTTTTCAACCAAGAATTATTTAATATGTAATAAGAATATTAACTTTTGGTTTAAATTAACATATTAACAAAACTCATACGGTCATATAGATATCATAAAATTGCTTCTAACTTGTTCGATTGCCGAGATACAGGCGGTTTTCTAAAAGTCACTTTTTTAAGGTTTTTGGCCCATAAAAGTGTCAATTATTATTCGATTTTCATAAGATTTTCACCCTTTGAAGCCCAATGTCATAGAGGATGTTATAAAACTAATTTAACTTTTTTAGTGTCACCGAAAGTAATGTTGTTTTGGCAAAAACTGTTTTTTAGCCTTCAAAAAAGATATTTTATTCAAATGAGTCTGATTTGTAATGTTTTTTAAAATTATGATATTTGATGCCAACCAACAAATAGAATGGACCAATACGATCATACAGATGCCACAAAATCGTTTCTAACTTGTACGGTTGCCGAGAAATAGCCGATTTTCTACACATCACTTTTCATGGTTTTGGGTCTATAAAAATGGCATATATTATTCGATTTGCATAAAATTTTCACCATGTGATGCCTTTTGCCATTTCTGATTTCATAAAAGTAATTGAACATTTTCATTATTACCGGAAGTACTGTACACTTACATGCAACAAATGTATAAAATGAATTGATATTGCTGGGTTTGGTTGATTCTCTGTCCATTTTATTTAATGTGTGCAATGCTTATGTGGAAACCAGTTTATTGGTTTCTTTGGTACCGGAAGTGACATATGTTAAAGGGTAACGTGGCACCGAAAGTGACACAAGTTCAAAGGTAATGTGGCACCAGTGAAACCCGTCATTCCTGCATGCAGGTCTAGTTATTCTTATTAAGCTTTCATATTACATATGAAAGCTTATTGTTTCTGTTAAAGTTATTATTATTATTATTATTTTTTTTTGTGTATTTTCTGCAAATCGGATTTCTCAGAATCTAACCATAGGATCTTTTTGAAACTTTGACCTACCCCCCCATAAATGGGGTGCGAACCTTGATTAAATATATTTTCAAAACGTTTTACGAATCCGAAATCACCGAATTTTACGAACGAATGCATTTGACCTACAATGCTGTAACTTTGTGACTAGTTGACCTATTTAATTAATTCTTTTTTCTATGAGTACCTTGAGACATTTACTTCAAATCTGCAATTTCAGATTTTCGAATTTCGAAAATTCGTCGCTGTGATATCGAACCGGAAGTTTAGACCAACTCGACAACTTCTTTAGTAGTTGTACGATTTTCATGAAATTTAATATGTAAGTAAACCTTAATGATGCGACTCGAAAGATGACTTCAGAAATTTTCTGAATTATCTCCCCTTGGAGAAATTGAGGATCGAAATTTTCAAAAAAATCGACGAAATATAGGTCAAATCATCTTGAATTTTTTTTTGGTTACTAGTTCCGAGAACACTGATTCGTACACAAAAAATGGAGTTTGTAGCTCAACCCGGAAGTGCCACCATCTTGAAATGTAAAAACCTCAAACGCCATTTTGCTATTTTACTTACAGACACGGGAATTATATTTTCTGAATCCTTGGAGGAAGGCCTAAAAAATTTAGGTCAACTGGGAGTCACCATTTTGAATTGAAAATGAAAAATAGAAGCAATTTGAAGGGCCGAGTTTTTGGAACACAATAACTCTCCTTCTAATTAAGCTAGAATGTTTAAACTTAGGGTAGACGTTCACTAGGTCAATGTCATGATTGAGTGTAAAGATGAGCATTTTCTGCCCGGGGTAAGCAGAGATAAGCATGCTGATTTGTTGATTCTTTAGGGCACAATAACTTCGGTTATAATGAAGGGAGGGTGGTGAAACTCTTGTCAATCGAGAGTCTAATAGCTAGCCTGTTGTGTGAAATCAATGTATCATTTTTTTTCAAATATCAGGGATAGCAGAAAAAAGAGATCGAAAATCCAAAAAGTGGTATTTTTACGATTTAGAGCACATTTAAAGGTCCTTTTCTCTTAAAGTGAACATAATATTTTTGGGGAACTTCTCGTACAAAGAGTCTTATCGGTAGTCTTTTATATGAAACCATCGATCAACAGTCCAAAATATCAGGAGTAGAAGAATAAAAGGATCGAAAATTGAAAACGGCACCCTTTCATTGTTAAGCAAAACATGCAGTGTGGGTGGCTACAATCTGCACATTTAGTCATCGTATAGAGCTTATTCAACATTATCGAATTCCAACTGCTAAGGAATCTTTTACGTGCACTCCAATGTGTACACGCCGGTGGGAGGACACGCCAGAAAATCGAGATGAACTTTCTCGGCCAATGCAGGGATCGAACATCCGACCTCCTGGCTAGCAGGTCAACGCCTTCGCCACATAGTGTGGACACCCATCGTACATTTCATCCGTCAAATCAAAGCATTTCATTGCATTAGACCAATAATTAATTATTCTTAATTTGAAACTTTATTTTAATATTATTAAATCCTCATTTTATTGGTAGACGTTCGTCTTATTTAAAATTAAACTTTCATTTAACTATGAACAACCCTTAACGTGTCTCTTAACAAAACAATTAAATACTCTAAAATAGTAGCTCAACCTTTTGACCTAAGCTCATTAATTTACCATTTTGTATGTGAGCGACTTGTTATTCTTCTTATATGACATATTGCACGTGTCTGATTTCAAAGGGGAGTTTGGTGGCTGAATGGCTAGCACGCGCGCGCTGTATCATAAAGCCTGTCATCGAGTCAGCTAGCGTGTTTTCGAATCTCCGGTCGTACCTGACAAGGAGTAAGGTCGCCTGTCCATCTTGGTGGGTTTTCGTCATTTCCCCCGGTTTCCTTCCACTGCCAAAGACCTCTACGTGCAAGCGAAATATTGAAATAAAATCGAACTATATGTTAGTCCCGAAATGATCTAGTCTGGGACACAATAACTCTCTTTCTAATGCAGCTAGACTTGGTGTGGGTGTTTATTAGGCCAATACCTTGATGACTCTGGAACACAATAACTCTTCTTCTAATTGGGGTACAATGTTCAAACTTGGTATAGGCATTCACTAGGTCAATGTCTTGATGAAGTTCGAAGTAGAATTTTGATTTAGGTCAACTGGTAGTCACCATTTTGAAGTGAATATGAAACATAGTGAAAAATCGACATTTACGGACTTGTAAACAAACACAATAGAGCATAGTATGTTCAATGCGTCTCCTATGTCTGACATTAATACATTTCAGGATAGTCGGGATACGGTATTTGAATATTTCAAAAATTCGATTTTTGCCTTTGATGTTTTTCGTGCTGACAAAATTCTTTACGAGTGAAAAATCACATTAACTATACTAGATTGTGACCGATTTTAATGATTTTTTTTCCTTGTTCGGATTATTCATATGACCCATGACATGTGACAGGAAGTGACTGTGAATATGAAAGCTTTCATATCTGCATGGGACAGTAGCAGATCTAGTTAAGCTTTCATATTACATATGAAAGCTTATTGTTTCTGTTAAGATTATTATTGTTATTTTTTTTGTGTGTTTTATCCACAAATCGGATTTCTCAGAATCTAACCACAGTATCTTTATGAAACTTTTACCTATCCCCCCAAAAATGGGTGGTAGCTGTTGATTAAATATATTTTCAAAACGTTTTACGAATCCGAAATCACCGAAATTTACGAACGACAAAATGGACAATGCATAGTCGTAACTTTATTGTTTTTTGACCGATCTTACTAAATCTTTTTTCTTTGAATACCTTGAAAAAAATCATTTTCATCAGCAGTTTCACATTTTCGAATTTCGAAAATTCGTCGCTGTGATTTCGAACCGGAAGTTTAGACCAATTTGACAACTTCTTTAATAGTTTTGCGATTTTCATTCAATTTAGTATATAAGTAGATCCTACCGATGTGACTTCAAAAATATAATTAGAAATGTTCTAAATCATCTCAGGGGGGTTGGGATGGCCTAGTGGTCTAGAGTGCCGCGCTTCGACCTCTAGCTGGCCGGTCACCTCTGGCTTGCGGCTGTGGTTTCGAGCCCTGGTGTGAGCGTATGTGGCATGGAGATAGGGGCGCCTTCTCAACCTCGTGGGTTTCCTCCGGGCACTCCGGTTTCCTCCCACTGCTAAAGACCCCTACGCGCAAGCGAACTATTGAAATAAAATTAAACCATATGTTAGTCCCGAAATGACCTAGTTTGTGTTGAGTGGACGTTAAACCCCATTTCTCTCTCTCTCTCTCTCTAAATCATCTCCCCTTGGTGAAATTAAGGATCAAAGGTTTTCAAAAAAATCGTCAAAATATAGGTCAGAATGACCTAATTTTTTTTTTGATACTAGACAAGGAATTACTGATTCGTACACAAAATATGGAGTTTGTCAATCGAACCGGAAGTGCCACCATCTTGAAACGTGAAAAATCAATAAGGCTTTTTTGCTATTTTACTTACAGACTCGGGAGTTATATTTTCTGAATCCTTGTAGGAAGGCCTAAAAAATGTCGCGAATAGAATTTTGATTTAGGTCAACCGGGAGTCATCATTTTGAATTGAAAATGAAAAATAGAAGCAATTTGAAGGGCCGAGACTTTGGAGCACAATAACTCTCATTCTAATTAAGCTAGAATGATCACACTTGGTGTAGACGTTCACTAGGTCAATGTTATGATGGAGTTGAAAGATGAGCATTTTTTGCTTAGGGTAAGCAGAGATAAGCATGTTGATTTGTTGATTCTTTAGGGCACGATAACTTCGGTTATAATGAAGGGAGGTCGGTGAAACTTTTGTCAATAGAGAGTCTAATAGCTAGCCTGTTGTGTGAAATCATTGTATCATTTTTTTAAATATAGCCGAAAAAAAAAGATTGAAAATCCAAAAAGTCGTATTTTTACAATTTGGAGTATGTTTAGAGGTCTTTCTCGTAAAGTCAACATAATATTTGTTGGGAAATTCTTCTACAAAGAGTCTTATTGGTAGTCTTTTATATGAAACCATCGATCAACAGTCCAACATATCAGGAGTAGAAGGACAAAAGGATCGAACATTGAAAACGGCACCCTTTCATTGTTAAGCGAAACATGCAGTGTGGGTGACTACAATCTACGCATTTAGTCATCGTATAGAGTTTATTCAACAGTATCGAATTCCAACTGCTTAGGGATATTTTACGTGCACTCCAATCTGTACACGGGACCTTGGTTTTTCGTCCCATCCGAAGGACTAGACAGCTGTGCTTGTCAGTCCCTCCGTTCTGCCTCACTGACAAGGGGAACCACGCCGGGAAATCGAGATGAACTTTTTCCGTGCAGAACTTTCAATTCAGGCAAAACGTTTATTGCATACGATTAAGCTGGTCAGTTGAAGCTTATTTTCAAAAGTTTTGTAATAATCGGTTGGTAATTAAAGTACCGTGCACATTAAACTGTTAAAACAGAAAAATTCGCCCGGTTGAAATGTTTCTTGCTATAAGTCAGCAATTTTCCGAATTCAGGGAGGCTGGATGGCTGAATGGTTAGCATGTGCTCGCTGTATCGTAACGTTTGTCATTGAGTCAACGGGCGTCGTTTCTATCTCCAGGTTGCACGTGACATGGTGTATGATGTCCAACCTCGTGGGTTTTCTCCTTTCCTCCCAACGGCTAAAGACCAGTACGTGCAAGGGGAGTTTTTAAATAAAATTAAAAAACATATGTTAGTCCCGAAATGACCTAGTTTGTGTCGAATGGACGTTAGGCCGCATTTCTCTCTTTCTCTTTTAAAAGTTTTGTAATAATCGGTTGGTAATCAAAGGTACTGTTAAAGTGATAAAACAGAAAATTTGGCCCGGTTGTAATGTTTCTCACTTTAAAGTCAGCAATTTGTCGATTTTAAGGGGCAAACGTTTATTGCGAACGATTAAGCTGGTCAGAGGGAGCTTATTTTTAAAAGTTTTGTAGTATTCGGTTGATAACTAAAGGTACCGTGCAAATTAAACTGTTAAAATAGAAAATTTGGCCCGGTTGGAATGTTTCTCGCTGTAGGTCAGCAATTTGCCGATTTTAGGGAGGTTGTGTGGCTGAATGGTTAGCACGTGCGCTCTGTATCATAACGTCTGTCATTGAGTCAACTGGCCTTGTTTCGATTTCTTGGTTGTACGTGACAAGGAGTATGGTCGCCTTACCAACCTCGTAGGCCATAACGCCGCTGCCCGGGTAAAATTTCCCTAATTGCACACTTTATGGGGTATGCCCGTCTTCATTAGCCCATTGTAGGAGCAGAACAGTAGGACGTTAAACCCCATTCAATTTCATTTCATTTTCTCTATGTTGCATATTTATTATAGTGGATAAATATTTTTCTGGTTCTAGCAATTATTTAATTTCTGCATAGAAATCTCTGGCCAGTTTTTTTTTTATTGCAGAGTGCCATTCTTGTATATAGCAGTCTATGGCCCTTTGTTTAAAACATGCTTAAGAAGTCGTCACGATTTCCTACTTATAACCAAACATACTGGAAACCATAATTATATAACATATCTTGGAAGCCCGATTACAGCTATACAAGTTTCAGTTATTTCCCTTTAGTTTAAAGATTATTTTTTTGCCCGGGTGCAATGTTTCTCACTACATTTAAATTTGTAACCTGATTCAAAAAGTTTTAGTTTTGTTCAAAGTTATCTCATTTAATTTTTCGATGTTTTCTTATCATTTTCATTTCATTTTTCTGAAAGTTTTGAAATCGGAAGTCATCCCGATTACAGCAACACAAGTATCAGTTATTTCCCTTTAGTTTTCAGATTACTCAATGTTTCATACTATATTTAGACTTGTAACTTCGCGAGTTTTTGACCAATTTTGATAGTTTGTTATTCTTATCCTTTTATCTGAGATACTTGATATAATCGATGACACGTGACGATGAATATGAAAGCTTTCATATCTGCATGGGACAGTAGCAGATCTAGTTATTAGGCTTTCAGACTTTCGTCTGAAAGCCTATTGAGATTACTAAAATTATTATTATTATTATTATTATTATTATTATTTACCGCGGGAGCCTAGATCACCATGATCGAAAACAGATATCGATCTGGAATTAGATTTTCTGTTGGGAAACCATGTGGTGGCTACTTGATAAAATATTTTTGAAATTTCTGCGCATACCGGAAGTGACCGAACTTTGTATTTTGTCTAAAAATTGAAAATAGGCCATAGTTTCGTCAATTGTTTATCCATTTTCAAACAAATTACCTTTTTGGAATCCCTGAATCTTTTCTTAGACAATGGCTATCTCACATTTTTCGATTTCGAACATTCGTCTATGACTTTTAGCGTTCGAAAATTGAAAACATGTTGCTTACGAGACAATTTTTGTCATTTTTCAAAATTTTCAAATTTGACCTATATTTTTGGATACCTGACGTCCATGCAATTCCAGTAATATAAGTTTCATTCAGAGTTATCGCCCTTTATTTTTCGATTTTTTTCGAATTTTCTTCCCATTTTGTGAGCTCGGATTTCGTTTTATGGCAGAATTGACGTTTCTGAAACTTCTGGAACATGAAGTTATAGTCCAATACCAACAAATAAAGCAATTTCGACAAGAATCCTTAAACCGGAAGTGGTCGAAATAATGTGCAATATTTTGAAAAAAATGCAAAAAATGGATATTTTTGTGAAAAACGCGATTTCTCCGCCCGATAAAAATGGATTAAAGAAATTAGGGTACCATTGGACTGCACTGGGATTGCACTATCGTATGATACCAAATTCATACGGATACTATGAACAGGCAGCAAAATATGGCACGCTGAAAATCAAGTATTTTCTGATTTTTAGCATTTTTGGACGCCTGTATCTCGAAAACTACTCCAGCGATTTTTATGAAACTTTCTCTATCGAGAGACCTTGTGGTAGTCTGAAGTACGAAACATTCCATTACGACTTTGAAATATCTGGAATAGGTGAAATAACGGACTGAAAATCGAAAAAAGTCGAAAAATCGTGAAATTTTGGAAAATGCTCTACTATTTTTTTATTTTAAGAGATTTTCGAAAAAAGGTTGTATTTTCAGATAGCTGACCTAATTACGATTCTAACGATGTATAATATGTATGTAGTTATTGAAAGTTAGTTTTCGATATTTTAAATTTTTTGCATTTTTCTCACTTTTGGACATAGGATTTCTCAGTGGCATTTTATCTGATCAGTAAATGTAATATATCATTACAGAGCCCTATGACTATTTTAGTACCCAAACCGGCTATTTAAACTATTCCGACAATAATAACCATACCGGAAGTATTCAAAGATAGGTTGCCAGGCAACGAAACATACGCCCACAGCAGCTAAATCGTCCGGGCAGTCAACAAGGGTTGTCGCATATTTTTACTTTTTTTGGTAATGAAACAACTCATTATGTAATTATCTGAAAATCATTCGAATTTGTTTGCTTTTTATAAAGTTTTGCCCCACGCTATCAATTAGTATAGGAAACATTTAACATCATGGATTTAGCTGTTCTGTTATCAAAATTCATTGAAAATCAAAATACTTGTGCGTTTCAACACCTTAAACTCTGTGTATCAATCTGAAGTCAAACGGATGATAAGTTTGGCATCTGTAGCGTCACAAGGTTTTTTGAAGTGATCAAGGGAGATAACTCTGGAAGTAATTATTTGAAATCAATGAAAATCAGTAGGCTTCTTTGTCTCATGACCTTAAACAGTGTGTGTAAATTTAAAGTCAATCAGATATTAACTTTGGCCTCTAGAGCGTCCACAGGATTTTTTGATGTGATCAAGGGCCATAACTCTGGCACAAATTATCGGAAATCGCTGAAAATCAATAGGGTTCTTCGTCTTATGACCTTAAACACTGTGTATGAATTTTAAGTCAATCGGATATTAACTTTGGCCTCTAGATCGTTCACAAGATTTTTTGAAGTGATCAAGGGCCATAACTCTGGCACTAATTATCGGAAATCGCTGAAAATCAATACGCTTCTTCGTCTTATGACCTTAAACACTGTGTATAAATTTAAAGTCAATCGGATATTAACTTTGGCTTTTAGAGCGTCCACAAGATTTTTTGAAGTGATCAAGGGCCATAACTCTGGCACTAATTATCGGAAATCGCTGAAAATCAATAGGCTTCTTCGTCTTATGACCTTAAACACTGTGTATAAATTTAAAGTCAATCAGATATTAACTTTGGCTTTTAGAGCGTCCACAAGATTTTTTGAAGTGATCAAGGGTCATAACTCTGGCAGTTATTATCGGAAATCGCTGAAAAACAATAGGCTTCTTCGTCTCATGACCTCAAACACTGTGTATAAATTTAAAGTCAATCGGATATTAACTTTAGCCTCTAGAGCGTCCACAAGCAATTGTGGACGCCGGACCGACGGACGGACGGACGGACGGACGGACGGACGGACGGGGGCGACGACAATATACGACCACATTTCAATGTGGGCGTATAAAAAATAAAAAAAAAGGTTAAAAACATTGTCGCACTTGCGAAAAACTTGATTTCTCCCTTAGGTAATAGCGGACCAAAAGAATTAAAGTGTCGTTGGATAGCCTATTAATGGACCATCATACGGTATGTAAATAATACGATTTCGATGGAAAGGAAATAAATTATTGTATGCCAAATATCCAGTATTTTCCGATTTTTTAACATTCTGAGACGCCCTTTTCTCGAAAACGACGCCTACGATTTTTCTCAAACTTTTCTTACTGTCGGCAACGGAAATGACGTAATATTAATAAAAACTACAATCAATTTTGACAGTTCGGTACCACTTTTTGAAAGCATATATTATTTTTTTTCAAAACTGATATAACTAAAATGATGCACCCTGCAAAGGTGCACAATATCCTTAGCTCAGACTTTTTAATTTCAATTTCATTTTCGGGCAATTTCGAATAAAATGTAAAATAAAGTGTAAAATTCAGTTGTTTGCAATTCATTCAGCTCTTCATATTTTGAAATATTTATTTGTAATTTTCATAAACTCGTAGCAATAATCCAGACGAAGAGAATGCATGCGAAAATTAGTTTGTAATGTGAACAGTTGCCGAGAAATATGCAATTTTGCATGCATCACTTTTCACGTTATTTTGCCTATAAAAGAATGAATTATTATTCGATTTGCAATTTTTTTCCCCATTTGATGCTTAATGCCATTTTGGACTAGGTCAAGCCAATTTTACATTTTCATTGTGACCGGAAATGACGTCATTTGGGCAAAAACTGTATTTTTAACCTAAAAAACAAATATTTTATTCAAATGAGTCTGCCTTATAATATTTTTAGAATTATGATATTTGATTCTCATCAACGAATAGAATCAAGCCATACGACCATACAGATGCCACAAAATGGTTTTTAACTTGTACGGTTACAGAGAAATAGGCGATCTTCTATAAGTCACTTTTCAAGGTTTTTGGTCTATAAAAGTGTCAATTATTTTTATAATATTTTTACCATTTGATGCCTTATGCCATTTATGACTTCAATGAACTAAGTTAACATTTTCAATATCACCGGAAGTAATGTAATTTTTGCAAAAAACGTATTTTTAGCCTTCAAAACAAAACATTTTTTTGAAGGGATTTATATTTATTATTCAATTAACTTTATAACGTCTGACTCTAATGGGCAGTAAGATTGAATCAATACCATCATATCGATATCAAGAAAAGGCTTCTAGCATGTTCCCTTGTCGAATAATAGCCAATTTTCCCAGGGTCACTTTTAATTTTTTTACCTTCTTAATTTCAGTTGATGGGTTACAGGTTAGTTATTTATTGCCCGATACGTATAAAACAAAGTTTGTATTTTGTATGTTGCGAATTTTCGACTTATTTTTCCCCTATAAAAATTTCTTTCGGCACCGGAAGTGACGTAATTTTGCGATAATTTACAATTTTGGCCCGTCTTTTCGCCAGCACATATTACTTTTATATATGATAGAAGGTTTCACTGTAGCAAAACATCTAAAGTATAGTTCGGTAGCTCAATGGATCGGCTATGGTATAATAAACTTCCTGTATGATTCCTGAAAGCCGGTTCAGTGCTGCTTGCAGGTCTAGTTATTATTATTATTATTCTTCTTTTGTTTTGAGTAGATATCAGCAACTGCTTGTCGCATCGTTACGATTTCTTCGGTTTTACTGGGAAAGTGTGTGTGGCTTAGAGGATAAAGCTATTTTGAACGTTCTGCGACAATGCGAAATGTCCGAAATCACCGAAGTTATCATTTTTGAAAATATTGCAGTAATTTTAACAATAATCATTGGATTTTAATTTTCGATAGATTTTGGCATAGCCAGAGACAGGGCACATAGCTACGTTACTTTCAATTTTTGATTTTCGGCAAATCTGCGAAGATATTAGGCGCCAAATTTCGAAAATTTAAAATTTTACAAAAAACTTTTTTATTTATGAATATTTCTTAGTCGTGTTGTGCACAGAATTAAAGAGTCATCTGATTAGTGCAAAAATGTTAAAAATTTTTGTCTCAGTAATTTTCCTTGGCCGCCATTGCCTAATTCAGTTTTTCAGTCCTAGATTGATTTTTTATTGTTCGATTTGTATAAAACAAAGTTCATATGCTTCGTTGTCTCAATAGTCATTTTTTTTATTACCAAAAGTGTTATCTGTCGGCACCGGAAGTGGCATAATTTTACCAAAAACTACAATTTTGACAGTTATTTACGATCTTCTAAAACAAATATTATTTTTTTTAAAAATTATATTACTCAAAGAGTGTGTCTTTTCAAGGCGCAAAAAATGGCGGAAGCAGTTTTTTTAATTTCTATTTTATTTTCTTGCAAATTGGATTAAGAGGTGAAAAAAGGCGTAAAATTGACCTATTTACAACCTATTCAGGCTTTTCAGATTTTAAAATATTTCTTCGTAACTTTTATAAACTTGTAGCTATAATCCATACGAAGAAAATGTATGTTAAAATTAGTTTGTAATATAAGCAGTTGCCAAGAAATGGGCAGTTCTGCAGAAGTCACTGTTTTCGTTATTTTGCCTGTAAAATAGTCAATTATTATTGGATTTTTATAAAAGTGACATCATTTGATTCAAAAAGCATGTAGCGTCATATCAAGTTGATTACAATTTAAAATTGACATCGGAAGTGACGTCATTTTGTCAAAAACTGCATTTTAAACTTTTTAAATCAATGTTATATTCAACCAAGAATTATTTAATATGTATTAATAATTTTAACTTTTGGTTTAAATTCACATATAAACACAACTCATATGTTCATATAGATATCATAAAATTGTTTCTAACTTGTTCGGTTGCCGAGAAATAGACGGTTTTCTACAGGTCACTTTTGAAGGTTTTGGGGCCATAAAAGTGTCAATTATTATTCTATTTTCATAAACTTTACACCATGTTATACCTAAGG
Source organism: Patella depressa (assembly GCA_948474765.1). Lineage (NCBI taxonomy): Eukaryota > Metazoa > Mollusca > Gastropoda > Patellidae > Patella > Patella depressa. The sequence continues at coordinate 32,870,138 of OX419717.1, read as the reverse complement.
CCATTTAGGATTTCATACAAGTAATTTAAAATTTTCATTATCACCGGAAGTAACGTCATTTTGGCAAAAACTGAATTTTTAGCCTTCAAAACAGATATTTTATTCAAATGAGTCTGTTTTGAAATCTTTTTCAAATAATGATATTTGATGCCAATCAACAAATAGAATGAACCCATACGATCATACAGATACCACAAAATGGTTCCTAACTTGTACGGTTGCAGAGAAATAGCCGATTTTCTACAAGTCACTTTTCAAGTTTTTTGGTCTTTAAAAGTGGCAATTATTATTCAATTTACAAAAAAATGTTCACTATATGATATCTATGCCATTTCTGATTTCATAAAACTAATTGAACATTTTCATTAACACCGGAAGTAATGTAATTTTGTCAAGATCATTTACAAGTAACAAATGTATAAAATGAATTGATATTACTGGATTTGGTTGATTCTGCGTCCATTTTATTTGATGTGAGCAAAGTATTTGGAAACCTGTTTAGTGGTTTCGTTGGTACCGGAAGTGACATATGTTCAAGGGTAACTTGGCACCGGAAGTGACATGTTCAAGGGTAACGTGGTACCAGTGAAACCCGTCATTCCTGCATGCAGGTCTAGTTTACAATTTATATTTATTCTCGTTCAAGCGGATTGGCACTTGTTTTGGGACGTGCGGCGCTTTCATATCTGTATGGTTTAAATTGGAATCACAACTAATGGTTAAAAAAAGATCATCAACACAAATCTGTTTTCACTAATTTTATTGAAACAGACAGCATGATAGCAGATAACAGAAATAATGAATTTCAAACATACACATACGAGCTGAAATTCTTAGCACTGAAGAATCGTATGAGGCAACGCACATCTTGTGTTGTCGCTTATCGTGAAATAGTTCCAAATCTTACTACTTCACGTTAGTTTTATCTAGATCACTGCTGGTATTGTCTGGATACTTAATCATTATGAACAGAAGTATTGGAAAAGGCGGGAAAATAAACCGCATGGTTTACGTTTGAGTAGCATGAAAGATGAAAGGGAGGATATCCCTTTGATGTCACGAGATTGACATCCCAGCCAATGAAAATTTAGAAATAAATTTAGTGATTTGATTTCTTTTGTTATGCTAGGCTACTTTATAATAATAATTTATTAAACTTGTATAGCGCCAGAATCCAGCTGGAAACAGCTGCTCTATGGCGCTTTTACATACAATAGACATGTAAAAGTATGATTAGTAAACTTATAAGATACCATAACGTATAAAAGACAAGTAAAAGTAATTCTGTTAACTTATAAAGAAAAAACAACATATAAAAGACATGTAAAAGTATCTCGGTAAAATTATAAAAATATTTTCTCACAAGGCTAAAACATGTTCAGAGCTAAGTAAACTTTTAATCAATTAAAAGCCTTAATAAATAATTCTGTTTTAAGATTCTTTTTAAAAATACTGAAAGTTGGGCTAGTTTTTGTGGTGATGGACAAATCATTCCAAGGTTTAGGGGCTGCCACTGAGAAAGAACGTTCACTAAAAAGAGACGTGGATTTTGGAACGTTGAGGAGGTGTTGGTTTACTGAACGTAGTTGGCGTGAGGGTTTGTACTTTGATAAAATATTATGAAGATAAACTGGTGATCCTGGACAATTAAAAGATAAATAAGTGAGACAGAGAACTTTGAAATCAATCCTATAGGGAATAGGGAGCCAGTGAAGCTGCTTGAAAATTGGGGTTATAGGGTAACGTGATCGGGTTAATGACACAATTCTTGCTGCTTTATTTTGTATAAGTTTTAAGGGGTATAGTGTTGTAGCAGGAAGGGCAACTAACAGAGAGTTACAATAATCTAAACGTGAGGTTATCAGAGAATTTGCTAGCAATTTACAGGTTTCAACGTTCAGGTATGATCGAATTCTACCAATCTTATATAGGTTAAAATTACAGGCTTTACATACTGACAAAATATGAGACTGCATATTTAATGATGAGTCGAACATGACCCCAAGGTTGCGAACAATGTGTGTCGGTCCAACATTTAAGTCTCCAATTTTCACAGAATCACAGTTTATATTCAAAATACTTTTACGTTTTGAAAGACGAATGACTTCGGTTTTATTATCATTCAACTTTAACAGATTTTGTTTCATCCACAATCTTATGTCTGCGATACATTTTTAAAGTTTAAGAATATTTTGTTCTTCATCGGAACCGTTCAGTGCAATGTAGAGCTGAGTGTCATCAGCGTATAAATGGTAACTCATTCCATGCTGCCGAATGATGTCACCTAGAGGTGAAGTGTATGCCGTAAAAAGTAAGGGTCCAAGGACGGACCCTTGCGGGACGCCATATTTAAGTGTCTGTGGGTCAGATTTGCAATCATTAATAACTACCATCTGTTTGCGACTTTCCAAATAAGACGAAAACCAAGATAGAGCAGATCCATCAATGCCAAAACGACATTTAAGACGGTTCAAGAGTATCGAAATGTCAATTGTGTCGAAGGCTGCACTGAGATCTAGTAGTACCAGAAACACACAGCCATTGTTGTCCATTCCTTTAACAATATCATTGTGTACGAGTGCAGTTTCCGTGCTGTGACATTTCTTGTAAACCGATTGAAATGGTTCATCAAGTTTGTTGATTTCAATGTGAGACTTGAACCTTGCAGCGACCACCTTCTCTATGACTTTCGAGAGGAATGACAGGTTGGAGACGGGGCGGTAGTTTGTTAAGTTCTCTGGATCAAGAGTTGCCTTTTTTAGTAAGGGCCTGACAAGAGCATTCTTAAGGGATGCAGAAACATTCGTATCTTCTAGTGAGCGATTCACAATATGTGTAACAACAGGACAGAGAGCAGATGAGCAAAGTTTTAATAACCATGTGGTTATTGGGTCCAAATCACATGACTTACTTGCAGATTTTGAAATAATTTTAGACACTTCAGACACTGTTGTCGGCTCAAGACTTGTCAGTAAAGCGCCTATAGATGGTTCATTGTAGTTTGAGACTGTGGATACTGAATCTTCCAAATCAGATCTTATTTTAGTAACCTTTTCACAGAAAAACGACGAGAACGGCTCCGACAGGGTTTTAGCACATTTTACAGGAGGGATCAATTTTTTTCCCGTTGGTTTAGAAATACTATCTATGATCTTGAAAATTTGCTTAGGATTATTTATATTTAGTTCTATCTTGTTTTTAATAAATACAGTTTTAGCCTGTTTAATTAATTTATTAGTATTAGTTCTATGATGGTTATATATTTGCCTATGAATTTAGACATAATATGTATCAACAAATAATAATTTATGATATAGATCATACTTTATTTATTAATAGTATTACAAACAAATAAGTTCCCATTAGATCGTTTATAGTTCTAGAAATGACGGGAGAATGTCACGTGATTGCCACTGTTTACAGACGAGTCACGGAGCCCTTCGCTTTGATGTTTCATTCATTGCCGCATGAACCTTTCAGTTCAGACACCTATTATAGACATACAGGTGCCAATCATTTTAGGAATTACATCGTAATCAACACTAGTTACTATAGTACTTATAGTAACTATCAACACATGACATATTATAATCTCGACTTTATTTAATGATACAGCAAACAATTAACAAGATAGATGGAGTGTATTTGTGATTGCATAGGAAGCGTGACACAATTTTATTGCTTCAAAAACGCGGCGTTCGTGCTTGGTAACCGAGGTAAAATAGTACCATGCGTTTCCTGACTAACAGTGATATTCATCTACAAAGATTATTATGCCATTCGAGACATTTCAATGTGTAATAGTTTTATATCCACCACTATCGGTAATTACATGTATCAGCCGATATTATATGTTGCTGTCAATATCTGATATCGGTAAAACCGATAGGTGTCATATCGGACCATCACTATAAATATATTTAGGACCTAGAAATTGACCCAAGTGGGTCGCAATGCATATAATAATGTAAACTGATTGTATATGAGCTGATCTACATTCAATTGTTTCCATTATGACTCCAATGCCAAACCAGTTACGTTCAGTGATATACGGCTTGAATCTGAACCCAATAGAAATTTCTAGTGTCTCATTACTTTTGGAAAAAAAAAGGAGAATAGTCCATACATTAGTAATATAGGTCTTCTATTAAATCTTTTATGGGATTAAATTCTGTTAATCTCACCACTTAATTAGCACCTTTGTGTTATAGTGCTCGGGAGATTAAGAATGTTGATAGGCTACCACCTCAGTAGAGCGTGAAATCATTAATTTTATCATTGAAAGAAAATTTGTTATCAGTGGACTATTGTAAAAGAACTCCAATGAAAATTTTGAATATGTAACTGATAAATTTTAAGAAATAAAAATGCTCCCCCACCAAAAACCTGGTCAATAATTTTAGAAAATAAAAAAAAAATTGTAATACGTTTCGGTATCAATACCTTCAGCGGTGATTAAATGCCACATCCCCACTCAGTCATAGACTTGCATGTTGAGTGATTTCTTACCAAGCTGTTCGGTAGTGTCGCCGATATTTCACATTTGTGTGTTTGGTTATCTATGGTGAAGAGGTGTATTTTGAAAGAAGGAAGCAGGGTTAGAATGAGAAGCGCTTTTTACGATCCTCAAAATTTTGGGGTATAGGTCCAACGTGACGAGAATATACATTCACTTGATACACTCACTCTGTTCATTTGACACCTCCCTCTTTGTTAGGATAAGCTGCTGATTTGGCAAAGAAAAGTATCTGGCCAGCTCAATTTATCTCGACAACCAGTGCCTGGAATGCTGCCTGGCTGCATTTCCGACAGTCTATTTCACAAAATATATTGGTGAATATATTCATTCACATTGAGTCACTCACCCCACCCGTTTGACACTTTCCTCTGTTCGGATAAACTAGTGATTTTGCGACATTTTCGAGAAAAAGCAAGTTAAAGATACCGTTAGATTTTAACACTAAATCACATAACAACCATGTAATATATTTGTTAATGTTTGTTTAATATTTCACTTGGTGTTAGAATTTAGAACCAAAGAGAATAGTCCATACATTAGTAATATAGGTCTTGTATGTTAAATCTTTGATGGGATTAAATTCTGTTAATCTCACCACTTAATTAGCACCTTTGTGTTATAGTGCTCAAGAGATTAGGAATGTTGATTGGCTACCACCTCAGTAGAGCGTGAAATCAATAACTGTATAAATTTCTGTTATGTTTATTGATAAACTAGGAATGTTGATTGGCTACCACCTCAGTAGAGCGTGAAATCAGTAGCTGTATAAATTTCTGTTATGTTTATTGATAAACTGTATCATTCAAAGAAAATTTGTTATCGGTGTGACTAATGTACAAAAACTCAAACGAAAATTTCGGATATGTAAGTGACAAATTTTAAGACATTAAAATGCTCTATTTGTTGGAAATTTTTAACAAAAGTTTTGCTATTGTGTTTTCAATTCCTTGAAATTTCTTGTGTAGTTATAAATGTGTTTTTTTAGGGGATGATTTTCAATGTTCCTATAGAAGTATTTTTATCAGCCTTTTGTTTTAATAAAGAATTAATCGCACAGGATATCTACATGACTTTCGAATTTCACATATGAAAGATATTCCAAGATCGAACGTCACACATGGTTTTACTATTTCACCGTTGCATGCAATGTATCAATTATATTTATCGTGTGCTAAATAAAACAATTTCTAACATATTAATAGACTCTTCCGTGCTCATAATTTCGAAGTACTTGAATGAAATTTATTATTTTTCTGTTACGTATGATCATATTGTATTTTAACATTGTGTATCGTGCCTTATTATATGGTATTATTATTTTCATCATTATATATACTATTCAAAAAAAGTAGGGGATATTTGATTTTTAAGTGTTATTAAAGTCACCTAATGAAACTGACGAAGAAACAAATGACAAAATGAAATGAAGTTCACATTCATCGATTTATTCCAAATGATCGTTAGACTAAGTAAGGCACAGACTGACCATTATAAGGGTAAAATGATACCCGGGGTCAAACAGCAAAGTTACCACAGCATCACAACAAAGTCAGTAACGGGTAAATCCTCCTCTGTTTGCCAATCAAGCATTGATCCGACGTGGCATAGTCCTAATGAGACGTCTAAGGTCATTTTGGTCCAGATTGTCCCATTCCTGTTGCAACGCAGCAGCGAGTTCTTGGATATTGGCAGGACGTTCTTGACGTTGACGTAATGCTCGATGGGGGAGAGGTCGGGACTCAGTGCTGGCCAAGGTAATGTGGTGATGTTCTGTTGTTGTAGGTAACCTGTAACGATCCTGGCCCTGTGACATCTTGCGTTGTCATCCTGGAAGATGAAACGGCGGCCATGACGTCGTGCGAACGGCACAACATGGACTGCCAAGATGTTGTCCCGGTAGTACTGGCCTGTAACACGCCCTGCAACAACATGTAAAGCCGTTCTTCCAGCAACAGTGATGCCTCCCCACACCATAACAGAACCACCCCCAAATCGATCATGTCTGATGACGTTAACGTCTTGGAAGCGCTCGTTTCGACGACGCCACACCCTCCTACGTCTGTCCAAAAGATCAACAGTGAACCTTGACTCATCTGAAAACATCACATTGCTCCAGCGTCGATTATCCCAGTGTTGATGATCCCCACACCAAAGACGTCTTGCCTGAATGTGATGATCTCTCAAACAAGGGATCACGCGAGGACGTCGGGCGCGAAGGTGACCCCTATGCAGTCGATTCCGAATCGTCTGGCCACTCACTCTCACACCAGTGTCTGTTTGAAGACGAGCGCTGATCTGATTTGCTGTGATGACACGATTTCTCAAGGCCAAGGTACGGATAAATCGATCCTGGGCTTGAGTTGTCGCCCTTGGTCGACCTGAGCGTGGTCTGTCCTGTACAGATTGTGTATAACGGTATCTGGACCATAGCCCAGGGCTTGCCATGAGACGCGAGCAACTGCTCGCGCTGTGCTCGCGTAACGGTAGATTTACGCGAGCTGTTCATTGCTCGCGCAAAAATTTTAGGAAAAACCTGTAAAAATAATCAAAATATTGACAAGTTTATTGCCAAAACTAATCAAATAATGTCATAAATTCGTCTGTCAAACTGAGATTCATCAAGCTCCACGCGGCATTTCGTCCTTAAATTTGATTGGCTAATGAATCGTGTTACTAAAAATACACTTTATACCTGAACGTCATGACTGGTTTTCCTACGAACACCAGTCACAAACGCGTGATAATCGAGTCTAAAGTAAAGAATGTTTACATCCGGATGATTTGGCATTTCACGCTAAATGAACACGTTTCAAACTTATAATTATCGGTACCGGTATTTCTTATTTTATCAGAACGTCGTTTTTTATTCCATTGTGCAGTCGTATAATTTTAAATCTAAGCGTAATAATTGGTTAATGGAAACCTGATTGCCCTACCTATCCACATTTATGTCGTGGGGTGAAGAAACCTTTAAGGAAATTGATTATAAAAAGAGTATGACTGTCAAAAACAGAAAAACGAGGGTCACACATGTTTACTGCAAACTCTGTGCCAGGAATAGCAATTTTGTTGCTCAATCGTTCACTTTGTCATTATTTATTTAACAAAAGTATCCAGGCAACAAATTGATTTTAAATTGAAACAATTTTACAAAATATGTGTGCTCACGCAAGCAACATTTTACGTGAGCAATTTTTATTGCTCGCCAAACCTAAATTTGCGAGAGCAGTCATCTGCTCGCCATCAATTTATTCGTGGCCAGCCCTGATAGCCTGCTTATGACAGACTGAGAAACATTCATCATCCGCGCCACAACCGCCTGTGTTGTGCCGATCTGTAGCATGCCAAGGGCACGTAACCTTTCATTTTGGGTAAGCCGACGCATATCAAAATTTGTTTTCTGGTCACTAAAACAATTAAACTGATGTTTCCACCCTGGAATTCAATGCCACAATGACTGTAACATTCAAAGTCAGAGTCGTGCAAATCTTGGGTTGGACCCCCATGATGATCCCAAGCATCACCTGCATTCCATGAGGTAGCTATTGGTGCGTTTGGGCGTCACGTGTAACTGGAAATGTTTCTTCTGTTAGGTTCTATAGTGACTTTTTTCGTAGTCATTTGCATATTTTAGTATTATGCCCCCAAAATCAAATATCCCCTACTTTTTTTGAATAGTATATATTGTTTCATTGTTATATATATTGTTTAATAGCTATTATTTCTCAAAAGTAAATAGATAATCACACGATTCTTTGGTGTTCAGAATTTCAGCGTGTATATAATGTATGAAGTTCAATATTATCTGCTATCATAATCTGTTTCAATAAAATTACTGAAAACAGATTTGTGTTGATGATCTTCTTAAACCATTAGTTTTGATTCCAAATTTACTAATCCATACCGTGCCACCTACCCCAAAATATGTGCCAACCCGCATGTAACGAGAATACATATAAATCGTAATACACATTGCGCCCTATTCTGCATGGGAAACCCGTTGTAAGAACGTGAACAGGTACAGATAATGTGACGAATCCAACCTCGCCACTGAGCATTTAAATTCATATTTATATATGAAGTGGACTCTGTCACATCCGAACTCTGATCACTGTATTTAGAGATCGATCTAACTATCTTTGGCGTTTTTTTGCAACTACGGCGGAAAGCAAAATTGCCGACAAATAGTCCCTTTACTCATTGCCACCAATTATGGTGTAAAAAATCTCCTCGATTCGAGAATATTAATAAATAATTAAAATTATATAATAAATAATTTTAATTATTTATTAATATTCTCGAATCGGAGGAGATCATTAACTATATAAAATACTTGCGAGTATGGTTACTGTAACTGATCATAATATTTTTATTTCTAACCTGAATATCTCCTCCGATTCGAGTATATTAATAAATAATTAAAATTATAAGCAAGTATTTTATATAGTTAATGATTTCACGCTCTACTGACGTCAGGTCCAATTACCGACGCACATCAGGTAAATAGCGGTTATACTCGGATAGTGAGCGGTAGCTCAAATAGTGACGTTTTCTTAATTAGTCACGCTTTCGTCAATTTCTCCCGCACGTGCCTCACTAGTGATATGTTTGGATAAACTCACATTTGTTTAATTACTCACGTTATTTTTACATACTGACAGAAGTAAGGAATACTAACCAATTAACTTACATACTCACCGTATGATTATTACTGACCATTTATAGAAATACTGACGTTCGGTACAAGTACTGATAGGTTTAAGCGACAACTGACAACACGTATATTTCTCACTAGTTTCCATTAATAGTAACCATAATTAAGCTTTACTACTTGCTCAGAGGATTTTCTAACGCAGAAGCCCAATACTAAAAGCTCTGACGCCAGTTCTACACACTATTTTTCAGGATCTATCAGTGGAATTTGGCTCAAATTTATTCTGAATATTGTTTATGTGTCACTGTGTGCAAATAAGAAGTTTGGTGGAGAAAAAATAATATAAAGTCACATTATGACGGCCACAAAAATTAACGAAGTGAAATTTAGTACAGCCCTAGTTACTCTAGAAAACATAACTTTTGCCCTATGTGTTGCATATTCAAAAAAAGCCTTATTTGTACACAGTAACACCTCACTAAGCATCTCTGAAAATTTAAAATTGATATCTCCAATAGTTTTTGAAAAATAGCGAAACTAAAAGTTGTGATTGGCGCAAAAACATATTTGGAGAAAATGCCATTTGAAGTTTGCACAAAATTTTTTTCAAGCATTTCATACTAAATTTTTAACTTAAAATGCTAGGATATTTAAATTTTCACATAAGACACATATACATGAAACTAGTATACAATTTGTCTTATCGTTAAAATCTGGCAACCGGTTGCCATGGCAACGGAAAAATGGGATTTTATATCTCATTTTTTTAGGTTTGCTATTTTTTGAGATCTATCAGTTGGATTTCGCTCAAATTTATTCTGAATGTTGTTTGTGTCACTGTGTGCAAATATAAAGTTTAGTGGAGAAAAAATGATATAAAGTCACACTATAATGGCTCCCCAAATTAGCTGTAATCATAACAAAAACTATGATCAGAAAAAACGATGAGGATATCCGTGTTACTGCATCAATTGTTTGTAATGTTATTATATTATTCGTTAAATCTTGCAAAGTGAAAAATTCACGGTTTTTGAACATTGATGGTTTATTTTTATGTACCAGTACTAAAATTAAAACCCTATGGTAATATAAACTGCTCACTCTTTTCTACTGCTAGTTGGATTTTTTTTTTTTAATTTTCCAAATTCTTTAACTTTAGTATTTTTTTTAATATCTTTCTGAATTTTGTTTATTATAATTCTATGTTGGACAATATACGACCTCATTTCAATGTGGGCGTATAAAAAGACAAAAACAAGCTCAGGAATCGCAGGTCTTAAAGTTAGATGAAGCATATGAATTCCAGGTACTGATAGGTATTAAAATAACAATTAGATCATACATTTAATAGTTTCGCTGACCAGGATACTAAACAGTCATTAATGACCTATTTATTTTCCAACAGAATATCTTCAATGTCGCTAGTTTTAGTTTTAAATAGGGTTTACCGTTATGATTTTTTATTTGATACACATGCTGACAGAGGCTTAATTTTTATACGCCCACATTTAAATGTGGTCGTATATTGTCGTCGTCGCCTTGTCAATCCATCCGGCATCCACAATTACTTGTGGACGCTCTACAGGCTAAAGTTAATATCCGATTGACTTTAAATTTACACACAGTCTTTGTCATGAAGCGAAGAAGCCCATTGATTTTCAGCGTTTTCTGATAATTACTGCCAGTGTTATGGCCCTAGATCACCTAACAAAATCTCGTGGATGCTCTAGAGGCCAAAGTAAATATCCGATTGACTTTGAATTTATACGCAGTGTTTAAGGTCATCAGACGAAGAATCCTATTGATTTTCAGCGAATTCCGATAATTACTGCTAGAGTTATCTCCCTTGATCACCACTTTGAAAAGTCTTTTGTAATGCTCTAGTGCCCCCCCCCCCCCGCACAGAAATTGCTAACAATCATTAAAGTATACACAGTTCCTTATATTAACCTAAATAAGATAATTTTTTTGGTTTGAATACTTATTTTTAAATGCTTATTAAACGCCAAGGTAACTACGCTAGCATGATGTTTACAACAGTCTGTTAGAATGACCTTTCCGAAAATTTCCTCAAAATGTTCGCCCCCCCTACCGAAAGGTAATGCCCCCCCACTTAATGGTGTCTAGATACGGGCCTGCTCTCTAGAGGCCAAACATATCCAATTGACTTCAGATTGAGACACAGAGTTTATGTTCTTGAGACTAACAAGTATATTGATTTTCAATGAAGTTTGATAACTGAACAGCTAATCATGATTTTAAATGTTTTGTATACTAAGCAGGCAGAACTTTATGAAAACCAAACAAATTCTAATAATTTTCTGTTAATTACTTTATGAGTTGTTAATTTTAATCAGATTTCAGAGTATCATAAATGTTTCATTACCAAAAAAAATGTAAGAATATGCAACAATCCCACTCTCATCCAAGCGCCCGAAGGGCGTGATGGATGAGAAGGATTATATGAATATATAGCCCGAGGGCTCGAGGATTTATATTGCAAATTTCTCATTACTCCGTTCTAACCATGCACACTCGCTCAAACTTAAAAGGTTAAAAATAGCTCACTGCATCAGTGTGTATACACACCTGATGACACGTGACCACACCACTATATAAGCGATCACAACACCTTCAGTATTGTCTTTTTAAAGGTTTGTTGACAGCCAACTAAAGCACTGGGAGGGCTGAAGGGTGGGAAGATAAATCCTCGAGCCCTCGGGCTATATATTCATATAATCCTTCTCATCCATCACGCCCTTCGGGCGCTTGGATGAGAGTGGGATTATATTCCATATAAGCCCTTCGGGCCTCTCGGATTTATATTGCATAGTTTAAAGGGCTGTCAACAAATGAAATAACAACTAAAACAACTTAGTAGTTTATTTATTCCACAGCCAGCACAATTTTTCGCCCATACTGATGGTAAAACCTGGCGAAAAAATAACTGCAGATTTTCAATTCTGAATGTGAACAAACAGCATTAAATGCTGATGAAGTTGATGTCCCTCTAATAGAATGAACTTTAAAAATCGAAGCATCAAAACCATCTAACTAATTACTATCATATTCCTGATAACCATCTAGCAACAGTTCCTGGAGCTACAGCCTTCTTCGTATAAAAGGAAACAAATCCTTTATTCGATTTACGGTATTCTGCTGTTGAACGGATATACACTCTCAAAGTAAAACAGGGACAGATTCTAACATCTTTAAAATTTTAACCCTGAATAACAATGTTGAAGGACGAGAAACTTTTCGAAACCTTATTACTTGCAAGGTTATAGCAGAGCCTGAATCATATAAAGCATTAAGCCAAAAGGCTGTGAAAATTTGACATCTCTATGCTGTAACTAAAGCCAACAATCAACTGTTTTATATGTACATATTCTCAAAGATAAATCTTACAATGGATACAGCGTAACCAAAAATTTACTTATAATGCAGCATTCCAAGTAAACAGATATCTGGATTTAGTTGGATTATTATCATACAATCCTTACTTGAATCGACCAACCAACGGCTGATCCTTCAGGACAGAATTAACTGTAGCTACAAGTGTTTGAATTACAGAAGATCAAAAATGTCTTTTAGACATATTTCCTAAGAAATTTATAAAAATTTCTACAGATGGATCCAATAAACTAATTTGTAGTTCACAACTCCAAAAAGTCCATCTTCTCTAGCTAGGCCAATACATACTGTTCGTAGTAGATGGCCACTAGGAATTGATATTCCTCTATTAGAGAAGGATTGCCAGCTATCCTGCATCCTGTTCACTGTTAGATATAAATTCTTCCCTCGAAGAGAATAGAAGGCACCATTGAGACTTATAAACACAAGAGGTCCTTGCGAACAAGTAACCGAACGGGGTCGGCTGTGAGCATGATAGTACAATGGATACCATACAGGAGTTAACCAGCCTGGAATGATTATGACTGCTTGATCTACTCTCTTTTTAAATACCTTTGCCAGAACCCTTAATATCATGCTGAAACGTGGAAACATATATGGTTTATATTTTGTCTCAGATATAGAAAAGCATTGCATGCTTGAAAAAAGGGTCTGGATGTCAAGATACATAATTTGTATTAAGCCCGGAATCTAACAGATCAACATCAGGTATGAAAAGATATACTCATATAACTTTCATTTCAATCAACTAGAAAATATTCTAAACAAAATGTCAGTCAACACATTAGATTTTCTAGCAATATGTTTGGCTGACAAAAAGTTTCCTCTGACCGAAAACCACAGCCAAAATTTCTTTAGATAATTCAATGAGGTTACCAATAGAACCACCCTGATCGATTATTTATATATAAGAAATAACAAAGTATTGTCAGACTTTATACAAACATGTATTAATAAGATGACCACAGAGATACCTAAGAGCACTGAATATTGCTCAAACTTCTAAATAGTTAATATATATTTCCTTCCTCTGAAAGATTCAAATGGTCATTGCTTCGGAAATTACCCAAGTGGGCACCCAATCTATCTGGGAAAGCATCTGATGTTATGAACCAGGATAACTAGGTGAATGAATATAAAACCCAATATACATGTATATATAAACCTTAGATATCCACCATTCCATTCCCAAAACCATTGCCTAATAAAGCTATTAAGAATGACATCATTATCATAGCCGAAAATACAGTGTGACAGAAATGTATTCTTCTGTTTGTTTAAAAATTGGATAAAAATAATGGAAGTAAAATAGCAGTTCTACTAAAGAAACACAGTCCAATGAATGGTGGCTAATATGAATTGACAAATTTGAACTAAAAATTTCCTAAGCCATTCTATTTATTTTGGAGACTTGCTCAGATGTCAACAAAATTTGATAACTTTCAGTATTAAATATGAAGCCAAAAACAGAAACTTTTTAGATTGTTCTAAACACAATATCTTCTTATTCACACAGAAATCTATCTAATAAACTGATAGCTGTTCGTGTATTTATAATACCTTTCTTAACTGAACTTGTCACAGATAAAGAATCATCTATGTAGATATAATGCCCCGTTTCCTGAGCCAAGCAAACATAGGTTTGAGAGTTTTGTAAAGATATGTGTAACCGACTAAAAGTCGAAGAGGTAAACATATGAACTCATAAACTTTATATGAAACTTAAATATTTTCGATGATCAAGACAGCGATTGAAAAATTTAAGCATCTATAGGGCTATAGGGCAATAGCCAGTTTTTATTTTCATAACTGTATCAATGGCTTTCTTACATGTCATTTTATTGACTTCCTCGTCTATTAAAGACATCTGTTCAAGATAAAAAAGCAAGCAATTTCGAATAGCCATCTAAATAGGAATTCGAATAAAGTCCTTCTTGTAACCACTTACAACAATCAAAACTCACTGACCTGAGGTAATTGTGACCCGGTGATTTTTAAATTTGAAATTTTGCTCAGCATAAAACGATTAATTATTACTTTCACCGTCTAGTGGTAGTTTTGGCGAGGGAACCTGCCTCTCGCCCTGCCCTGGTTGGAGAAAGGGCAATCCGGAACAATCCGGTGGTTATATCTATTGCTTGAAGTTTTGACCTAAAAACGATCTTCTGTCGTTTCTTTTTAAAATCTATCCTATTAGAAAAGCTACCTCAGGATTAAACAAAGTATAATCAACAAGCCTTGTGGTTGGCAATATATTTCCTGAGAAATAATCTATGTTTCAAAGACAACTTTAAATGGACACTGCCTAAAGTTATGATAGAACCTACAATATAGGACTTGACCTCAGGGTCAAAATTTATTTAAAAGAGGCATCAGTGGAGATAAACCCATACCTTACTCCTGAAGAGAACAATCCTGAGCCACTATGGACAGGACGTGCCACATATCCTGGTCCACCAAAGGTGGCAATGATCTCTTGCATTCACTAATTAATAGAGGATAGTATAAAGTCAATTTCTTTATCTTGACCTTTTTATTGGTAGCTAGTTTGATCCTAAGATCATTAAAAACATCATCACCCTAAAAGATTTTGGGGATATCAAACTCGGGCTCAGGCTATGAATACATCAAACAAACTTGAAGAATCCATGATATGTAATACCTTATTACTTAAGATGTTATTGTCATAATACTGATCATCATAATGTACTGGTACCACATCTTCAAAACCATGTGATGCAGGCCTATTAGCCAAAAAATAAAATGGACTAATTTATTTATTTCACATTCATTCATACATTAGTATACACATCTTTATTATACATGTACAACTGTATTTACTGTATCATCAAGACCTGATTATAAGATGGATTGTTATTAAATTCGCGAAAATTAAAGGTTATCCAGAAACCCTGGTTTTGAATGGACTCAAATTCGTTTTTTCTACTAAAATGATATCGCCTGAAAGCCCTGAATAATAAAAAATCCTGTCATGTCATAATCCTGAACTTTAGTCGGAGTTGGCCCTGTTGACCTATTATTTATGTAAATTAATATCATTTGCACTATGATTCAAGCCTACTATTTAAAATAACAATCTTTTTATTAGATAGATGCACTATGCTATAAGCCTAGGCTATAGCAGTGGGTCGTAGCAGGGGCCGTAACGGCTCATTTGTTCCTGACGACATTATTTGTTGCAGACTTATTTATAACAATCTTTTTATTCCATCTACTCAAATACTTATTACTATATAGTGATAATACTACTGGTGTAAGGATAACCGTCTTTATTTATTGTTAATAAAGTTAACATATTATGAGGATGACCAAAAACACCGATCAATCAATGAACTTATGATTTCTCAATACAATCAATCAATTGGATTATATTATTGGACAGACTTTCAAAACACTAATACTTTCGATTTTCGTTTACAAGATTTACAGGCCTTTTTCGACCCTATAAGTTATATAATATAACGAAAGATTTCCTTTATTACAACCGTCTTTACTTACGGGTATGTAATTATAGATTTCGGAAATATAACTACACAGCCATAGAGGTGTATATATACACCTCCATGTACATAGCACATTACGGTACTATTATTTAATTATTACCTCCATCATCGGAATGTTGTCAACATCCGGTTTCTTCTCGAATGTCCTGTTCATTCAATAAATCATTGTGAATAAAATCTCTTATCTAAAAAAGCCGTATTTTACGACATTTAGATGTAGAATATCCACGTCCTTGGTTACGTTATGATCATTTAAAAGATCTGCATCGCAGAATCCCCCAAATTCGCTTTCCTTCCATCATAAAGAATGAAATAAAGTCAACACTACGTGGTGACCGCGACGTGAATGTGAATCAGTGATTCTACGTCTATCATAGTCTATGAAGACGACGGAAGGTAGCCTATACACCATAAAAATGATCAACACAAACTAAATACAATCAAAAGAAAAAATGATAACAGCGTTATCACTAACACACGAATGTGCACGGTCTAAATCAAAAGAGTAAAAGACAATACTGAAGGTGTTGTGATGGCTTATATAGTGGTGTGGTCACGTGTCATCAGGTGTGTATACACACTGATGCAGTGAGCTATTTTTAACCTTTTAAGTTTGAGCGAGTGTGCATGGTTAGAACCGAGTAATGAGAAATATGCAATATAAATCCGAGAGGCCCGAAGGGCTTATATGGAATATAACTCTTGTTGACTGCCCGGACAATTTAGCTGCTGTGGGCATATGTTACTGGCAACCTATCTTTAAAAGATAGGTTGCCAGGCAACGAAACATACGCCCACAGCAGCTAAATCGTCCGGGCAGTCAACAAGGGTTGTCGCATATTTTTACTTTTTTTGGTAATGAAACATTTGTAATACACTGATTAAGAGTAACAACTCATTATGTAATTATCTGGAAATCATTAAGCTTTCATATTACATATGAAAGCTTATTGTTTTTGTTAAGATTATTATTGTTTTTGTTAAGATTATTATTATTATTATTTTTTTTTTGGTGTCATTTCTGCAAATCGGATTTCTCAGAATCTAACCATGGGATCTTTCTGAAACTTTGACCTACCCCCCCAAAACTGGGTGGCAGTTTTTGATTAAATATATTTTCAAAACGTTTTACGAATTCGAAATCAGAGAAGTTTACGAACGAGTGAATTTGACCTGCATTACTGTAACTCTGTGACTATTTGACCTATTTTACTAATTCTTTTTTCTTTGAGTACCTTGACAAAAATCATTTTCAACTGCAGTTTCAGATTTTCGAATTTCGAAAATTCGTCGCTGTGATTTCGAACCGGAAGTTGAGACCAACTTGACAACTTCTTTAATAGTTCTACGATTTTCATGAAATTTAGTATGTAAGTAGATCTTACCCACGTGACTTCAAAAATATAAATAGAAATTTTCTAAATTATCTCCCCTTGGTGAAATTAAGGATCAAAGTTTTCAAAAAAATCGAAGAAATATAGGTCAGAATGACCTGATGTTTTTTTTGGATACTAGATAAGTAAATACTGATTCGTACACAAAATATTGAGTTTGTGGATTGAACCGGAAGTGCCGCCATCTTGAAACGTGACAAATCACAAAGGCTTTTTAGCTATTTTACTTACAGACACGGGAGTTATATTTTCTGAATCCTTAAAGGATGGCCTAAAAAATGTTCGGAGTAGAATTTTGATTTAGGTCAATTGATGGTCGCCATTTTGAAGTGAAAGTGAAAAATAGAAGCAATTTGAAGGGCCGAGAATTTGGAACACAATAACTATCCTTCTAATTGAGCTAGAATGTTCAAACTTGGTGTAGACGTTCACTAGGTCACTGTCTTGATTGAGTTCACAGATGAGCATTTTCTGCTTAGGGTAAGCAGAGATAAGCAAGCTGATTTGTTGATTCTTTAGGGCACGATAACTTTGGTTATAATGAAGGGAGGGCGATGAAACTCTTGTCAATCGAGAGTCTAATATCTAACCTGTTGTGTGAAATCATTGTATCATTTTTTCTTAAATGTCCGGGGTAGCGGAAAAAAAGAGATTGAAAATCCAAAGAGTCGTATTTTTACAATTTAGAGCATGTTTAAAGGTCTTTCTCGTAAAGTCAACATGTGTTTCCTGCAAATCGGATTTCTCAGAATCTAACCATAGGATGTTTCTGAAACTTTGACCTACACACCCAAAAATGGGTGGTGAGTATTGATTAAATACATTTTCAAAACGTTTAAAGCATTCGAAATCACCGAATTTTACGAACGACCTGCATTACTGTAACTCTGTGACTATTTGACCTATTTTACTAATTCTTTTTGCTTTGGGTACCCTGACAAAAATCATTTTCAACTGCAGTTTCAGATTTTCGAATTTCGAAAATTCGTCGCTGTGATTTTGAACCGGAAGTTGAGACCAACTTGACAACTTCTTTAATAGTTGTACGATTTTCATGAAATTTAAGTAGATCATACCGATGTAACTTTAAAGATGTCCTTAGAAATTTTCTAAATTATCTCCCCTTGGTGAAATTAGGGATCAAAGTTTTCAAAAAAATCGAAGAAATATAGGTCAGAATGACCTGATTTTTTTTTTTGATACTAGATAGGTAAATACTGATTCGTACACAAAATATTGAGTTTGTGGATCGAACCGGAAGTGCCGCCATCTTGAAACGTGAAAAATCACAAAGGCTTTTGCGATATTTTACTTACAGACATGGGAGTTACATTTTCGGAATCCTTGAAGGAATGCCTAAAAATCTATCGGATCAGAATTTTGATTTCGGTCACGTGATGGTCACCATTTCGAACTGAATATGAGAAAAGGTGAAAAATCGACATTAACGAGCACGTGAATGAAAGCAATAGGCCGTAGTTTGGAGAATATGTCTCCTATTTCCAAAATGAATACATTTCTGGATAGTCGGGATCAGGTTCGAAATATTGTTATTTGAAAATGTCACATTTTCGAATTTTGTCTTTGATGTTTCTCGTGCCGATAAAGTGGTTTACGATTGAAAAATCATAAAAACTTCGCTATATTTTGACCGATTTTAATGATTTTTTTTTTGTTGATGAGATTATTTACATGACCCATGACATGTGACAGGTAGTGACTGTTAATATGAAAGCTTTAATATCTGCTTTGCAGATCTAGTTATTATTATTATTATTTTTTTTTTTTGTGTCATTTCTGCAAATCGGATTTCTCAGAATCTAACCATGGGATCTTTCTGAAATTTTGACCTACCCCCCCAAAACTGGGTGGCAGTTTTTGATTAAATATATTTTCAAAACGTTTTACGAATTCGAAATCAGAGAAGTTTACGAACGAGTGAATTTGACCTGCATTACTGTAACTCTGTGACTATTTGACCTATTTTACTAATTCTTTTTTCTTTGAGTACCTTGACAAAAATCATTTTCAACTGCAGTTTCAGATTTTCGAATTTCGAAAATTCGTCGCTGTGATTTCGAACCGGAAGTTGAGACCAACTTGACAACTTCTTTAATAGTTCTACGATTTTCATGAAATTTAGTATGTAAGTAGATCTTACCCACGTGACTTCAAAAATATAAATAGAAATTTTCTAAATTATCTCCCCTTGGTGAAATTAAGGATCAAAGTTTTCAAAAAAATCGAAGAAATATAGGTCAGAATGACCTGATGTTTTTTTTGGATACTAGATAAGTAAATACTGATTCGTACACAAAATATTGAGTTTGTGGATTGAACCGGAAGTGCCGCCATCTTGAAACGTGACAAATCACAAAGGCTTTTTAGCTATTTTACTTACAGACACGGGAGTTATATTTTCTGAATCCTTAAAGGATGGCCTAAAAAATGTTCGGAGTAGAATTTTGATTTAGGTCAATTGATGGTCGCCATTTTGAAGTGAAAGTGAAAAATAGAAGCAATTTGAAGGGCCGAGAATTTGGAACACAATAACTATCCTTCTAATTGAGCTAGAATGTTCAAACTTGGTGTAGACGTTCACTAGGTCACTGTCTTGATTGAGTTCACAGATGAGCATTTTCTGCTTAGGGTAAGCAGAGATAAGCAAGCTGATTTGTTGATTCTTTAGGGCACGATAACTTTGGTTATAATGAAGGGAGGGCGATGAAACTCTTGTCAATCGAGAGTCTAATATCTAACCTGTTGTGTGAAATCATTGTATCATTTTTTCTTAAATGTCCGGGGTAGCGGAAAAAAAGAGATTGAAAATCCAAAGAGTCGTATTTTTACAATTTAGAGCATGTTTAAAGGTCTTTCTCGTAAATTCAACATGTGTTTCCTGCAAATCGGATTTCTCAGAATCTAACCATAGGATGTTTCTGAAACTTTGACCTACACACCCAAAAATGGGTGGTGAGTATTGATTAAATACATTTTCAAAACGTTTAAAGCATTCGAAATCACCGAATTTTACGAACGAGTGAATTTGACCTGCATTACTGTAACTCTGTGACTATTTGACCTATTTTACTAATTCTTTTTTCTTTGGGTACCCTGACAAAAATCATTTTCAACTGCAGTTTCAGATTTTCGAATTTCGAAAATTCGTCGCTGTGATTTTGAACCGGAAGTTGAGACCAACTTGACAACTTCTTTAATAGTTGTACGATTTTCATGAAATTTAGTATGTAAGTAGATCATACCGATGTAACTTTAAAGATGTCCTTAGAAATTTTCTAAATTATCTCCCCTTGGTGAAATTAGGGATCAAAGTTTTCAAAAAAATCGAAGAAATATAGGTCAGAATGACCTGATTTTTTTTTTGGATACTAGATAGGTAAATACTGATTCGTACACAAAATATTGAGTTTGTGGATCGAACCGGAAGTGCCGCCATCTTGAAACGTGAAAAATCACAAAGGCTTTTGCGATATTTTACATACAGACATGGGAGTTACATTTTCGGAATCCTTGAAGGAATGCCTAAAAATCTATCAGATCAGAATTTTGATTTCGGTCACGTGATTGTCACCATTTCGAACTGAATATGAGAAAAGGTGAAAAATCGACATTAACGAGCACGTGAATGAAAGCAATAGGCCGTAGTTTGGAGAATATGTCTCCTATTTCCAAAATGAATACATTTCTGGATAGCCGGGATCAGGGTCGAAATATTGTTATTTGAAAATGTCACATTTTCGAATTTTGTCTTTGATGTTTTTCGTGCCGATAAAGTTGTTTACGATTGAAAAATCATAAAAACTTCGCTATATTTTGACCGATTTTAATGATTTTTTTTTTGTTGATGAGATTATTTACATGACCCATGACATGTGACAGGTAGTGACTGTTAATATGAAAGCTTTAATATCTGCTTTGCAGATCTAGTTTTAATTTGTTTGCTTTTTATAAAGTTTTGCCCCACGCTAACAATTAGTATAGGAAACATTTAACCCCTTGTGGACGGGATTTTCGACGAAATTTCGTAACCCTGGACGGGATTATTTAGGGGAAAAAATCATTTTTTTTAAAATGTGAATTTATCTTCAATCTGCTTGGCTTAAATTCTTAAAAAAGAATTCCTGTTGTAATTTTATGATGTTTTGAGTTCACAAAATGAATTTTCCTTGCCTTATTGTCTACTTTACTTCGTCGAAAGACAGCTGGCGCTTCCTGGCAACCGCCATTGTTTACATGTCGTAACTATGCAGAAAATTGGAAAATTCGAGAAAATTACACGATAAAATACAAGTGATGCCATCTAGAACAACGGGAGACAACTAGTTTATGATCGCAAGGCAAAGGGGGATTCCCCGTGCTAAATTTAGCATATTTAAATGAGGACTGATTCAGGGTGTCACGTGTGACGTGTTAACACGTCAACCGTCTCTGGGCACGGAAAATATTTGCGTGTCAACACGTCATCCGTCCAAAAGGGGTTAACATCATGGATTTAGCTGTTCAGTTATCAAAATTCATTGAAAATCAAAATACTTGTTCGTTTCAACACCTTAAACTCTGTGTATCAATCTGAAGTCAATCGAATGATAAGTTTGGCATCTATAGTGATCAAGGGAGATAACTCTGGAAGTAATTATTTGAAATCGCTGAAAATCAGTAGGCTTCTTCGTCTCATGACATTAAACACTGTGTATAAATTTGAATTCAATCGGGTATCAGCGTTGGCCTTTAGAGCATCCACAAGATTTTTTGAAGTGATCAAGGGTCATAACTCTGGCACTAATTATCGGAAATCGCTGAAAATCAATAGGCTTCTTCATCTTATGACCTTAAACACTGTGTAAGAATTTAAAGTCAATCGGATATTAACTTTGGCTTTTAAAGCGTCCACAAGATTTTTTGAAGTGATCAAGGGCCATAACTCTGGCACTAATTATCCGAAATCGCTGAAAATCAAAAGGCTTCTTCGTCTTATGACCTTAAACACTGTGTATAAATTTAAAGTCAATCGGATATTAACTTTGGCTTCTAGAGCGTCCACAAGATTTTTTGAAGTGATCAAGGGCCATAACTCTGGCACTAATTATCGGAAATCGCTGAAAATCAATAGACTTCTTCGTCTTATGACCTTAAACACTGTGTATAAATTTAAAGTCAATCGAATATTAACTTTGGCCTCTAGAGCGTCCACAAGATTTTTTGAAGTGATCAAGGGCCATAACTCTGGCACTAATTATCGGAAATCAATGAAAATCAATAGGCTTCTTTGTCTTATGACCTTAAACACTGTGTATAAATTTAAAGTCAATCGGATATAAACTTTGGCTTTTAGAACGTCCACAAGATTTTTTGAAGTGATCAAGGGCCATAACTCTGGCACTAATTATCAGAAATCGCTGAAAATCAATAGGCTTCTTCGGCTTATGACCTTAAACACTGTGTATAAATTTAAAGCCAATCGGGTATTAACTCTGGCCTCTAGAGCATCCACAAGATTTTTTGAAGTGATCAAGGGCCATAACTCTGGTAGTTATTTTCGGAAATCGCTGAAAAACAATAGGCTTCTTCGTCTCATGACCTTAAACACTGTGTATAAATCTAAAGTCAACCGGATATTAACTTTAGCCTCTAGAGCATCCACAAGCAATTGTGAACGACGGACGGACGGACTGGGGCGACGACAATATACGACCCCATTTCAATGTGGGCGTATAAAAAGTGTGCCATAAGTGCACAGAATTAAATTTTAATGCAATTTCAATTATGGTTGTCACATGATCAATCATAGATGAATGAATAAAAATATTTGCAAGTTACATGATAGGCAAAAACTAAAAATTGTGTTATGAAGAAATACCATGGTGCCATAACACCGTATATCCATCGAAAAAAGACAGTAATTTATTCAGCAATATTACTGACAAGAATTTCAAGTCGGTACACGAATTAAATATGAAAAATTTTCCAAACAGTGTACCTATTTGTTGTTATTTTCGTGGCAATTACATACATTAGAATACGATATTCCTCATAACAAATTACCAAAAAAATTTTGTTGAAGTCTGGTTCGTCATACAGCTTATATTATGGTATATGGTTCAAGATCACCCAACCACTTAACACTGACTAAATTCTTATCCAAAATATCTGTCCAGTTGACGAAATGGGAATAAACCCACCTTATAAAGATTTGGTCTCTACGATATTACACACATTTTGGAAAACTAACAGTGTCTTTAGCTAATTAGCAATATCGTTATTAGGACAATGCTTTAATCGTTACTTTGAGTGAAGATATGTCTATTAATTGTGAATACACTTATCATTTTAAACAACTTTATAGTAAATACTAAAATATAATATGATGCAAAAATGCATTTTGCAAGTAAAGTAATATAATGATTACTTACTAGGTAAATTAGCTAATGTTGTAAGAGATCTATAACCTCGAATATCACTATCATCCCATGATCTTCTACTATAATCCAAGAAACGAGATGGTGCTGAAAAAAATAATTTTTTTTTTTCAATCCATATACTTACTTATAATATTAGTTTTTAAGTTAACTAACATGACTAACAATTTTCTTAAAACTTTTGAATTAAATTCAATTTCTTCCATATGAACATGACTTTCTACTTGGGACTTCCGCACAAATAATTACTGGTACTCTGGGCCTACACACTGTAGAGCTTATAGGAGCAAGGCATTTACCATCTAAAATTCTAGTTTTGTTGCACATTTGCACAAAAATTTTGAGCATAAGACTCAAATATAGGTTGCCAGGAAATAAAACATGCCCACAGCAGCTAAGTCATACGGTTGTCAACAAGGGATGTTGCATACTTTTTCTTTTTGGTAATGGAACATTTACAATACACTAAAATCTGATAAATAACACAAATTTATATGGAAAACAATCACTGAGTTTATTTCACACTAAGTTTCAACAAGTTCCTCTTGTCGTTCTCAAGTGAGTAATGATCGTGTAATGGCAAGGAATCAAATTTATATCCCAGGCCCGTAGCCAGCTTGAAGGCTTCGGGGGGGCAGTGAAGTTTCTAGGAGGGGCACACCCGTTACTGTCTATAGTAAGTATTTTAGAGTTATGGTTGGCAAATTTTCTTTCGGGGGGGCAAAACATTTTTTCAGGGGGGCATTGCCCCCCCTGGCTACGGGCCTGCAACAAGATAACAAAAACAATAACTAATATGAAACCATCAAAGGGCTAATAAAAAAGAAACAATCATAACACTAGACCTGCATGCAGGAATGGCGGGTTTCACTGGTGCCACGTCACTTTCGGTGCCACGTTACCCTTAAACATATGTCACTTCCGATACCAATGAAACCATCAAACAGGTTTCCACATAAGCATTGTAAACATCAAATAAAATGGACGAAGAATCAACCAAATCCAGCAATATCAATTCATTTTATATATATGTTACTTGTAAGTGATCCTGGCAAAATTTCATTACTTCCGGTGATAATGAAAATGTTCAATTAGTTTTATGAAATCAGAAATGGCATAAGGCATCATAATGGCGAAAATTGTATGTAAATCGAATGAGAATTGCCACTTTTATAGACCAAAAACCTTGAAAAGTGACTTGTAGAAAATCGTCTATTTCTCGGCAACCGTACACGATAAAAACTATCTTTTGGTATCTATATGATCGTATGGGTTCAATCCATTTGTTGATTGGAATCAAATATCATAATTTGAAATATATTACAAATCAGACTCATTTGAAAAAAATGTCTGTTTTGAAGGCTAAAAATACAGTTTTTGCCAAAATGACATTACTTCCGGTGATACTGAAAATGTTAAATTAGTTCTATGAAATCATAAATGACACAAGATATCATATGGTGAAAATTTTATGAAAATCGAATAATAACTGACACTTTTATAGACCAAAAACCTTGAAAAGTGACTTAAGGAAAATCGCCCATTTCTCTGCAACCGTACAAGTTAGAAACCATTTTGTGGTATCTGTATGATCGTATGGGTTCAATCTATTTGATCAATAGAATCAAATATCACAATTTGAAAAAAATAACAAATACGACTCATTTGAATAAAATATTGTTTTTTGAAGGCTAAAATTTAAGTTTTGAGCAAATGACGTCATTTCCGGTGGCAGCGCAAGGGGTAAAATGGTTTGACATAGTCCACTATGGTATTAGGCATCCAATGGCGAAAGAAAATTGAAAATCGAATAATAATTGATTCTTTTACAGCCAAAATTACGTGAAAAGTGACTCATGCAAAATTGCCTATTTCTCGGCAACTGCTTATATTACAAACTAATTTTCACATACATTCTCTTCGTATGGATTATAGCTACAAGTTTATAAAAGTTACGTAAAAATATTTTAAAATCTGAAAAGCCTGAATGAGTTGTAAATGGGTCAATTTTACGCCTTTTTTCACCTCTTAATCCAATTTGCTAGAAAATGAAAAAGAAATTAAAAAAACTGCTTCCGACATTTTTTGCGCCTTTAAAGGACACACTCTTTGAGTCATATAATTTTTCAAAAAAATAATATTTGTTTTCAAAAAATGTACCTAACTGTCAAAATTGTAGTTTTTGGTAAAATTATGCCACTTCCGGTGCCGACAGATAATACTTTTGGTAATAAAAAAAATGACAATTGAGACAACGAAGCATATGAACTTTGTTTTATACAAATCGAACAATAAAAAATTAATCTAGGACTGAAAAACTGAATTAGCCAATGGAGGCCAAGGAAAACTACTGAGACAAAATTTTTTAACATTTTTGCGCAAGTCAGATGACTCTTTAATTCTGTGCACAACACGACTAAAAAATATTCATAAATAAAAAAGTTTTTTGTAAAATTTTAAATTTCCGAAATTTGGCGCCTAATATCTTCGAAGATTTGCCGAAAATCAAAAATCGAAAGTAGCGCAGCTATGTGCCCTGTCTCCAGCTATGCCAAAATGTATCGAAAGTTAAAATCCCATGATTATTGTTAAAATTACCGCAATATTTGTAAAAACGATAACTTCGGTGATTTCGGACATTTCGCATTGTCGCAGAACGTTCAAAATAGCTTTATCCTCTAAGTCACACCCACTTTCCCAGTAAAACCGAAGAAATCGTAACGATGCGACACGTAGTTGCTGAGATCTACTCAAAACAAAAGAAGAATAATAATAATAATAATAAGAATAATAATTTTAACAAAAACAATAGTGTTTCACACAAGCTTCGCAGTGTGAAACCCTAATTACAGAATGGACATCAAAGATATAGATTATTAGGGATTAACTAATTAAGATATGAATCCATCTAAGGGCCAATAGAAAGGAATACTAAAAACATTACAAATGGGCAACAAAAATATTAATTAAGGGTTAATTAAGACATCATAGCTCCTTGGAAGGTATAATCCCTCGTCTCTATTAAGTTCAGGTTTAAATCTCTTGATTTGGATGGCTTCTTGTAGTTTTCTGGATTTCTTATTATGGAGATTTTGGTTTAATACTTTGACTTCAGAATAGTTAACTTGATGGTGTTTGTTCAGTATCAGGTGTTCATAAACAGCGGATTTGTTGTCTGTGCCTCTGGACTGATGTTGCTTCAACCTCTTAACTAACAGGCATTTCATTTTGCTGATGTAGATCTTCGAACAGGAACAAGTTATTTGGTATACACAGCCCCTGGGTTGTTTACTTATTGTGGATTCGGTCTTCCCATTACTCACTTGAGAACGACAAGAGGAACTTGTTGAAACGTAGTGTGAAATAAACTCAGTGATTGTTTTCCATATAAATTTGTGTTATTTATCATATGTTCAGTTACTAAATGCCGAAAAGGATTACACTAAAATCCATTAAGTAATTATCAGAAATCATTAGAGTTTGTTTGGCTTCTAGTTCTAAGCCATGCACAAAAATTTTGAGCATAAGACTCAAATATAGGTTGCCAGGAAATAAAACATGCCCACAGCAGTTAAGTCATACGGTTGTCAACAAGGGATGTTGAATACTTTTTCTTTTTGGTAATGGAACATTTACAATACACTAAAATCCATTAAGTAATTATTAGAAGTTGTTTGGCTTCTAGTTCTAAGCCATGCTGCTAATGTTTAGTATACAAAAATTTAATATCATAGATTTAGCTGTTTAAATTATCAAAAATCGTTGAAAATATCCTTGTTCGCCTCAAAAACTTTAATGTCAATCGCATGATAACTTTGGCCTGTAGAGAATTTTCAAGATTTCACAATGTGATCAAAGGCCATAACTCTGGCAGTACTTATCGAAAATCGTTGAAAGTCAATTTTCTTCTTTGTCTCATGATCTTAAACACTGTGCATAAAACTTAAGTCAGTCAGATATTAACTTCAGCCTCTACAAGATATGGAGGTGACAATTTTATTCCGATTTAAAAAACAGTTTGACTATATCCCTGTTACACGTTAATGATGTTTGAGCGTGAATTTCTTGAAAATCGATAATTGAACAGCTAAATCCATAATATTAAATGTTTTGTATACTTAACATTAGCATGGGCCAGAACTTAATGAAAACCAAACAAATTCTAATGATTTTCTGATAATTACATAATATGCGACAACTCTTGTTGACTGCCCGGACGATTTAGCTGCTGTGCGGGCGTATGTTTCGTTGCCTATTAAAGTGCCTATTAAAGCATTTATTGTGTACTACATAGGCCAAATTTTACAGCATGACCTGCACTTAATGACAGATGAACTGCATCGATACATTGTATCAACTGTTAAGTTCCCAATCTTCTGCACCTGGCTATAGTATAGAAGTTGCCATACACCGTTGTTTATATTTTACAGAGACTGATTGATATACTGTGAATTATTTACTGTTATATAACCATAAGTTTTGACTATTGTTCCACAGTTTCACTATATTGTTTAGCGGTCATAATACCTAGAATTTAAAGTGACAATTCATACGAAAAAAAAAATAAAATTAAATATTAATTAATCATTTATTGACGGGTGTGCGATTGCAACCTTACTAGGAGTAATTCATTTATTCTTTATTCCTCACTACTAAGATTTTATATTGCATTTTCATATAATGTATACATGTATGTATCTGTCTGTCGCCATCAATACATAGTCTGTCGCACTTCCACCGCCCGTTACCATTTCAATTTCAGCCATTATGGACCGTCACCATTTTTATGAACGTTTTGATGGTAGCAATGTGGTAGTGTATATTTGTATTTATTGTATAGTGAGTATTTGTTGTATTATTGTCTCTTTAATATAATTGTTATTGATAGTATATTTGGTGTTGGTTGTATTGTCCCTTTAATTGTACATCTTTAAGCTGGTCTCTTTTCAATAGCAAGTCTAAACTCAACTCACTTTTAACTCACTAAACTAATCACATCTCAGCTTCTATTTCAAACCTCACTTCCATCTTAACTTTGTTACAAGAAGGAGCACATAATATCACTTGTGTGGGAGTTTCGTATTTTACAGGTCATTGAAATAGCTGTGACTTCAGTTATTCTTGTCCCGTAGATAGAAATGGCCTATATTATTTGCTCTGCGTTGCATAAAACTCGGAATTGCCGGTAATCCCACGTAGAAATGGTATAGAAACACGCCATTTTGTAAATGGGCTTGGTATAGTACATGTAGATCGGCACCTCCTATTGGATAACGTTGGTTAAACGGCCAACGGAAGTGACTACCGAATTAGTGCGAATGCAGTGTCAAAGGTTACGCACGTGCATTCTCCTGTGCAGCGCGTATACAACGGGTATATAAGGCCACTAATAGCCAGTCTCAGTGGAACGGTCGGGGGGTGCGGACCTCAGCTGGAATATTCACATATTTCGCTCTGCGGTAAGCATTCCCAAGGGAGACTCTGTCTCTGGTGGCTAGCGAGTTCCGCTGGAATGATCACTCATTTCGCTCGGGGCAAGCCAGTTCTCCGGAGTAGAGTTTAGTAGCGTGCGAGTCCTACTGGCGTGACCACTCATGCCGCTTAGGATAAGTGCGAACTAAGACGAGCGTTCCAAACTTTAAGGGGAGGGAGACTCTGTTTCTGGTGATTAGCGAGTTCCGCTGGAATGATCACTCATTTCGCTCGGGACAAGCACGGTCTCCGGAGTAGAGTTTAGTCTTGTAGTAGATGGTTTAAGTTATGAGTTTCTAGTTATTTTTAGGGTTCCGATTGGGTGATGTAAGATTTATTGTTTCCCTTCGTGCGAATATTGAAGTTCGGGCAAAGGGCAAACATATTGTATTTATTCGTGGAGTTATGAGTTTCTAGTTATTTTTAGGGTTCCGATTGGGTGATGTAAGATTTATTGTTTCCCTTTGTGCGAATATTGAAGTTCGGGCACAAGGCAGACAAGTTGATATTTATTTGCGGAGTTATTAGTTCCTAGTTAATTTAAGGGTTCCGATTGGGTGATGTAAGATTTATTGTTTCCCTTTGTGCGAATACTTTAAGTTCGGGCTGAGGCAGGCATTAATATTGTTTATAAGGTCGCTGAGTTCTAATTAGTTCATCCCTAGAATTTCGTTCAGAAGTTACAAGATTTGACAATACCGGACATTCCGTTTTGGTTTTGTGAAGGGACAAGGTAGAAGGATTTGGCGTAGGAATTTCTATTTCAGCTGGTTACCAATTGGAGAGAAGAAGACCAACCACTCGGACGCGCGTATCGGTCAATAAAATCTTTGTAATTAATGAAATAAAGAATTTGAAACTTAATAAAAAGTGTTTTCTTTGACTTCAGTTCACGTGGGAAACCTGACATCCTGTGTACGAACCTGGACTTCCGGTTTGCACGAGCCGGTCACGCCCGACGCTCAAGTGCAAATCGAAAACGACCCCTCCTGTTACATATTTTTGGCGAGCTTGCCAGGATGTCAGATAATTTTTCCGTGAATTGAGGTTGAATGAACATTTTTTATTGATAAACAAGCCAACAGTGAGGCTGATGTCCCCCGCCGAAATCCCAAAATAAATAGATGACACATATTAATTAATCGCACATTTATTTTTTTCAAAAGTATCGAGCAATCAAACTGTACACGAAGTGCCATCCAAAAGTGTTTTATAAAGAAAAATGCTAAAACCGACGAGAAAAATGAAAATGTACCCTAGTTAGGGGGACCCTAAAGGCAGACAAAAGGGCCCCCACGCTTGACAAAAGGGCCCCTCTGGCCAAGGGAAAGGGCCCTCGTGTCCGAGTCAATTGTTTCTTTCCACTGTTACTGTCGAATCCATTACTGAATGAGAATGCAGTCATTGTATTGGCATAAAAATCATCAATCAAGATGAACCTAAGTTATCTTGTCCCAAAGTATCAACCAATCAAATTGCTTATCTCTGCCTACCCTTAGAAGAAAATGCTCATCTTCGAACTCCATCAAGGCATTGACCTAATAAGCATACACGCCAATTTTGAACATTTTAATGCAATTCGAAGGAGAGTTATTGTGTTCCAAAGTCTCGGCAAATCAAATTGCTTATCGCTCTGCTTACCCTGAGCAGAAAATGCTCATTATCGAACTTAGTCAAGGTATTACTGTAATGAAACTATACACCAAGTTTCATCACTATCACTTAATTAGAACTAAAGTTATCGTGTCCGAAAGCATCAACCAATCAAATTGCTTATATCTGCTTACCCTAAGCGGAAAATGCTCATCTTCGAACTACATCAAGGCATTGACCTAATAAGCATATACACCAAGTTTGAACATTTTAACTCAATAAGAAGGAGAGTTATTGTGTTCCAAAGTCTCGACCAATCAAATTGCGTATCGCTCTGCTTACCCTGAGCAGAAAATGCTCATTATCGAACTTAGTCAAGGTATTACTGTAATGAAACTATACACCAAGTTTCATCACTATCACTTAATTAGAACTAAAGTTATCGTGTCCGAAAGCATCAACCAATCAAATTGCTTATATCTGCTTACCCTAAGCGGAAAATGCTCATCTTTGAACTCCATCAAGGCATTGACCTAATCAACACATACTCCAAGTTTGAACATTTTAACTCAATAAGAAGGAGAGTTATTGTGTTCCAAAGTCTCGACCAATCAAATTGCGTATCGCTCTGCTTACCCTAAGCAGAAAATGCTCATTATCGAACTTAGTCAAGGTATTACTGTAATGAAACTATACACCAAGTTTCATCACTCTCACTTAATTAGAACTAAAGTTATCGTATCCTAAAGCATTAACCAATCAAATTGCTTATCTCTGCTTACCCTAAGCAGAAAATGCTCATCTTCGAACTCCATCAAGGCATTTACCTAATAAGCATATACACCAAGTTTGAACATTTTAACTCAATAAGAAGGAGAGTTATTGTGTTCCAAAGTCTCGACCAATCAAATTGTGTATCGCTCTGCTTACCCTGAGCAGAAAATGCTCATTATCAAACTTAGTCAAGGTATTACTGTAATGAAACTATACACCAAGTTTCATCAATCTCACTTAATTAGAACTAAAGTTATCGTGTCCCAAAGCATCAACCAATCAAATTGCTTATCTCTGCTTACCCTAAGCGGAAAATGCTCATCTTCGAACTCCATCAAGGCATTGACCTAATCAACACATACTCCAAGTTTGAACATTCTAGCTCAATTAGGAAGAGAGTTATCGTATCCCAAAGTATCAACCAATCAAATTGCTTATCTCTGCTTACCCTAAGCGGAAAATGCTCATCTTCGAACTCCATCAAGGCATTGACCTAATAAACACATACACCAAGTTTGAACATTCTAGCCCAATTAGGAAGAGAGTTATCGTGTCCCAAAGCATCAACCAATCAAATTGCTTATCTCTGCTTACCCTAAGCGGAAAATGTTCATCTTCGAACTCCATCAAGGCATTGACCTAATAAACACATACACCAAGTTTGAGCATTCTAGCTCAATTAGGAAGAGAGTTATTGTGTCCCAAAAAGTGTGACGGACAGACAGACGGACAGACAGACGGACGAACCCATTTTAATAGTCCCCTGCTTTCTTCGAAAGGCAGGGGACAATTATAAGTCATAGGTTACAATATAGTTACAGGATTAAATATAGGAATCAGTTGTATAGTTTATTTAAAGGATAAAATATAGGAGTTTGTTCTATAGTCACTTAAAAGACTAGACCTGCATGCAGGAATGACGGGTTTCACTGGTGCCACGTTAACTTTAAACTTATGTCACTTTCGCTCCCATGTTGCCCTTGAACCAATGGCACCGATAAACAGATTTCCACATAAACATTGCATACATCAAATAAAAGGGAAACAGAATCAACAAAAATCCAGCAATATCAATTCATTTTATACATTTGTAACATGTAATTGATCCTGATAAAATTACAGTACTTCCGGTGATAATGAAAATGTTCAATTAGTTTCATGAAATCAGAAATGGCATAAGATATCATATAGTGAAAATTTTATGTAAATCGAAAAATAATTGCAACTTTTATTGACCAAAAAACTTGAAAAGTGACTTGTAGAAAATCGGCTATTTCTCTGCAACCGTACAAGTTAGAAACCATTTTGTGGTATCTGTATGATCGTATGGGTTCATTCTATTTGTTGATTGGCATCAAATATCATAATTTGAAAAAGATTTCAAAACAGACTCATTTGAATAAAATATCTGTTTTGAAGGCTAATAATACAGTTTTTGCCAAAATGACATTACTTCCGGTGTTACTAAAATGTTAAATTAAGTTTATACTATCGTATTTGACATTAGGCATCAAATGATGAAACTTTTATGAAAATCGAATAATAATTAACACATTTACGGGCCAAAAACCTTTAAAAGTGACTTGTAGAAAACCGCCTATATCTCGGCAACCGAACAAGTTAGAAACAATTTTATGATATCTGTATGATCATATGAGTTTTGTTAATATGTGAATTTAAACCAAAAGTTAATTTTATTATTACATATGACATAATTCTTGGTTTAAAAAAATATCGATTTTAAAAGTTAAAAATGGAGTTTTTGACTAAATGACGTCAATTCCGGTGTTAATTTTAAATAGTAATCAACATGATATGACGCACACTTGCTTTTTGCATCAAATGATGTCACTTTTGCGAATATCCTTTAATACTTGACTATTTTACAGGCAAAATTACGAAAACAGTGACTTATGATGCAAAACTGCACATTTCTCGGCGACTGCTTATATTAGAAACTAATCTTAACATACATTTTCTGCGTATGGATCAAAGCTACGAGTTTATAAAAGTTACGTAGAAATAATTTAAAATCGGAAAAGCCTGAATGGGTTGTAAAAGGTCAATTTTACACCTTTTTTCAATTCTTAATCGAAGTTGCTCGAAAATGAAGTCGAAAGGGCGCACTCTTTTTGTTATATCAAGTTTTTAAAAAAATAATATTTTCTCTTGCAAAATGGTACCTAACTGTCAAAATTGTAGATTTTGTTAGTTTTTGGTAAACTTATGCCATTTCCGGTGCCGACAGATAAAACTATTTGGTAACAAAAAAAATGACAATTGAGACAAGGTGTGAACTGCAAGCGAAGACAACTCTGCTTGGGAGATCGATGCACAAGACCAAAGCGCACCGGGTCCATAAAATTGTGGACTCGGCATCAACAAACTACGCTCACCATTTGAATAAAGACAAACACGTTAATCTGACCCTCCAAAAGTCTGCATTGATTAATACATGAAACAAATATAATATCCCTTCTTTCATTCTTTCTCCCATTTTGGCCAAATGTGAAAAACGTACTAAGGGATACACGACATGTACATAATCACTGACGCCGACGTGTATTAAATAACATTAAGATACTAGATCATAACCCACAAATGGTTCTGAGGTTTTTTTATAAATCTTTCCAACAAATTAAGAAACACAATTTGCAAGCGGTGGATAGTGAACAAGCTAAACAAAAAGCGATTTTTCATACAATCATATTTAATTCAGGAAGTTACAATCCGATATGTGCTAATTACCACAGGAACCAATCCATGTTATACATGTACACGTGTTACATGTAAGTGATCCTGACCATATCACAGTACTTCCAACGATAATGAAAATATTAAATTAGTTTCTTAAAATCGGAAATAATAATCACATGGTGAAAATTTTATGTAAATCGAATAAGAATTGACACTTTTATAGACCCCAAACCTTGAAAAGTGACTTGTAAGAAATCGTCTATTTCTCTGCAAACATACAAGTGAGAAACCATTTTGTGGTATCTGAATGATCGCATGGGTTCATTTTATTAGTTGATGCGAACTAAATATCATAATTTTAAATATATTACAAATCAGACTCATTTGAAAAAAATATCTGTTTTGAAGGCTAAAAATACAGTTTTTGCCAAAATATAATTACTTCCGGTGATACTGAAAATGTTAAATTAGTTCTATGAAATTATAAATGACGTAAGATATCATATGGTGAAAATTTTATGAAAATCGAATAACAACTGACACTTTTATAGACCAAAATCCTCGAAAAGTGACTTTTGGAAAATCGCCCATTTCTCTGCAACCGTACAAGTTAGAAACCGTTTTGTGATATCTGTATGATCGCATGGGTTCATTCTATTTGATGAATAGAATCAAATATCATAATATGAAAAAAATAACAGGTACGACCCATTTGAATAAAATATTGTTTTTTAATGCTAAAAATTAAGTTTTGACCAAATGACGTCATTTCCGGTGGCAGCGTATGAGGTAGAATGGTTTGACCTTGTCCACTGTGGCATTAGGCATCCAATGGTGAAAGAAAATTGAAAATCACATAATAATTGATTCTTATACAGCCAAAATAACGTGAAAAGTGACTCATGCAAAATTGACTTTTTCTTGGCAACTGCGCATATTACAAATTAATTTTCACATACATTCTCTTAGTATGGTTTATTGCTACGAAATTATGAATGCTACGGAGATATATTTTTTAATATGAAGACGCTGGATGGGTTGTAAATAGCTTATTTTGACACCTTTTTTCACCCTTTAATCCAAATTGCCCGAAAACGAAATCGAAATTAAAAAAACTGAGCGCGATGTTTTGTGCGCATTTATATGGCACATCTTTTCGGTCACATTAGATTTGAAAAAAATATTTTTTGCTTTCAAAAAGTGGTACCGAACTGTTAAAATTGTAGTTTTTGCTAAATTTACGTCACTTACCGTGCCGACAGGAAACTTTGCCGGTAACAAAAAAAATGACATTTTGGACCATGGAGCATATAAACTTTGTTTTATACAAATCGGACAATAAATAATTTATATAGAACCGATAAACTGAATTAGCCAATAGCGACCAAGGAAAATTATCCAGAAAAAAAATGTTCACATTTTTGCCCAAATCAGACGACCCTTTAACCCTTGGTAAAAGGTCATTAAAAAATATTCATTAATAAAAAAAAAATTTGTCAAAATTTAAATTTTCAAAATTTGGCGCCTTATTTTTCCGAAGATTCGGCGAAATTTAAAACTCTAAAGACCCGTAGCTATGTGCCATGTCTCTGGCTATGTCAAAAACTATCAAACGATAAAATCCAACAATTGTTGTTAATATTACGGCAATATTTCAAAAAACGACAACTTCGGTGATTTCGGACATTTCGCATTGTCGCAGAATGCCGGAAATAGCT
The DNA here is from genome assembly GCA_948474765.1 of Patella depressa. NCBI lineage: Eukaryota > Metazoa > Mollusca > Gastropoda > Patellidae > Patella > Patella depressa. The sequence goes on along the minus strand of OX419717.1, from coordinate 32,833,942 downwards.
TTAATCTCTAAGTCACACCCACTTTCGCAGTAAAACTCAAGACATTGCATCGATCCGACAAGTAGTTCCTGAGATATAAGCAAATTGGAAAAAAAAAAATAATAATAATAAGAATAATAATAAGAAGAATTTTAACAAAAACAATAGTGTTTCACACAAGCTACGCAGTGTGAAACCCTAATAAACACAGTGTGTAGTTGCTTAAAGATAAAAAATAACAGTAGTATTTAAGATGGACACATATTGGCATATTCTTGATGAAATGGTAGGTAGAGGTTATCGTAGGGATTGAGTGTCTTTTTCTAATCCATTATCGACTTCTGCTATGGTGTTCGGTAGTAATACGACTGGTGTAGGAAGTAGTTGTTCTGGTCAGAATAGTTATTCATTTGTTCCGACTACCCAATATAGTGGAAGTCCTGTTGCGGGCACATGGCGGAACCCTGAATCTCTCCTCAGCAGTGTTAGGAATAATGGATATGCTGACGCAAGTTATTTACGGGAGGACAATTTTGATAGTTATGTCTCTGAACCTGCGGTTAGGTCCGGAATGGGGCTTGCCGGTCTGGTTTCTGAAAGGGATATCCCTAACAGGCATGGGGTGGATACAGGGTATGCTAGTAGGGAAGGTTACTCCGCTAGGTCGAGTATAAAGGAGAATCCCCCAGCGCCCATGCAATATATGTCAACGGAGACTTGCACTTCTCCCGCTCCTAGATATACCGGTACCCCACACCCTTATGGGTCAGCTCAGAATAGTTATCGGGGAATGGGACCTGGTGACCCAGATTATGTGCCCCAGGGACAAAATTTCGATCGTCGAGTTACACGTAGAGAAAAAGAACCTGATAAGTTTAATGGGGATAGCGACGATTGGCCAGACTTTCTCATCCAGTTCGAACATGTAGCGGAATGGAACGGGTGGTCGTCCCGAGAGAAGGCACAGCAACTCGTGATGTGTTTGCGTGGGAAAGCCCTTAAACTTTTAAGTACGCTTGTACCCTATCAGTTAAAACAATACGAGGAGTTAAAGGCGGTCCTTTCCCATATCTATAGGTTTTGTCCAGCAGAGCGACTTGCTACCCACAGGGTTGAATATAGAAATAGGCGAAGAAATAAGGATGAATCGGTAATAGATTACGGCTATAGTTTGAAACACTTGGCTAGGAAAGCTTTTCCTGAGTTTTCGGCATTAAATTTAGAATCCTTAGTAATCGATCAATACGTTCATGGGCTAGGAAATCATGAGATTAAAAAACATGTTCAGTTTTGTCACCCCCAAACAATTGAGCAAGCCATTGCCGTAGCGGTAGAATTTGAGGCGGTTGAAGGGCCTATAGATCGTATACGGAAACCAAATTGTGAGGAGGTGAGGTCTAGGAATGGTGAGTTCGAGGATTTCTGAGTACAAATTGCCGACATGATTGATAGAAAATTTAAGGAGAATAGGGCTAACACATTTCGGCCGCGTAGTGAGCACCGAGGGGATAATGTAGGAAGTGATAGGCCTGCGACCGGGAATTATATTCCAAGAGATAGTTGGAATCGGGGTAGGAATTTCCCTTCTCAAGATGTTAGAAATGACGTGCAATTTGATAGGCAGCCACGTTGTTTTTATTGTCAAGAGGCACAACAAGCTAAAAAGGGTGATTTTTCGTACAATCAGGGGACATAATTCAGGAAGTAATGACCCGATGGGCGCAAATATCGAAAGGAACCAAGATCTTTGGGTTATAAACATACATGTCAAGTTTCATCAAAATCGGTTCAAAATTGTGACCTCTATAAGGTCCACATCCTTTATATAACATATTTTCACACTATTCGCGTACAAACGACGGCCATTTTGTCCGTCAATTTTGGTCCGATTTTCACAAAATTCACATTCATCCTTCATAACCATGAAATGGTGATATAATCAAACGTTTTTATACGCCCACATTTTCATGTGGACGTATTATGTCGTCGCCTCTGTCCGTCCGTCCGTCCGTCCACAATTTGTTTGTGGACTCTCTACAGGTCATAATTCTGATTTTGACGAAACTTGAAATATAGGTTTATCCCCATAAGATCTCGGTTCCTTTCGATATTGGCATGTATCGGATCAAAACTTCATGGATTATGGCCCCTGATTGTACGAAAAATCACGTTTTTAGCTTGTGGACCCTATAGAGGTCACAATTTTGAACCGATTTTGATGAAACTTGACATGCATGTTTGTAACCCAAAGATCTTGGTTCCTTTCGATATTTGCGGCTTTCGGAATGTAATTTCCTGAATTATGGCCCCTGATTGTCCGAAAAATCACCCTTTTTAGCTTGTGGTCCCTCTGGAGGTCACAATTATTATTCGATTTAAAAAAACGTTTGATTATATCACCGTTACACCCTAAGGAAGGTTGAGTTCAAATTTCGTGAAAATCGGACGAAAATTGCCATACAAAATGGCCGCCGTTTGTACGCGAATACTGTTAAAAAATGGTATATCAAGGTTGTGGACCCTGTGGAGGTCACAATTTTGATTCGATTTTGATGAAACTTCAAATTCATGGTTATAACCCAAAGATCTTGCTTCCTTTCGATATTTGCGCATATCGGATCGTAACTTCCTGAATTATGGCCCCTGATAATACGCAAAATCACCTTTTTTTTAGCTTGGAGGTCACAATTATTATTCGATTTAAAAAAACGTTTGATTATATCACAGTTACACCCTAAGGAAGGTTGAGTTCGAATTTCGGGAAAATCGGACGAAAATTGCCATACAAAATGGCCGCCGTTTGTACGCAAATACTGTTAAAAAATGGTATATCAAGGTTGTGGACCCTGTGGAGGTCACAATTTTGATTCGATTTTGATGAAACTTGAAATTCATGGTTATAACCCAAAGATCTTGGTTCCTTTCGATATTTGCGCATATCGGATCGTAACTTCCTGAATTATGGCCCCTGATTATACGCAAAATTGCCTTTTTTTTAGCTTGGAGGTCACAATTATTATCCGATTTAAAAAAACCTTTGATTATATTACCGTTACACCGTAAGGAAGGTTGAGTTTGAATTTCGGGAAAATCAGACCAAAATTGCCACACAAAATGGCCGCCATTTGTACGCGAATACTGTTAAAAAATGGTATATCAAGGTTGTGGACGCTGTAAAGGTCACAATTTTAATTCAATTTTGATGAAACTTGAAATTCATGGTTATAACCCAAAGATCTTGGTTCTTTTCGATATTTGCGCATATCGGATCGTAACTTCCTGAATTATGGCCCCTGGTTATACGCAAAATCCCCCTTTCTTTAGCTTGTGGTCCCTCTGGAGGTCACAATTATTATCCAATTTAAAAAAACGTTTGATTATATCACCGTTACACTGTAAGGAAGGTTGAGTTTGAATTTCGGGAAAATCGGACCAAAATTGACAGACAAAATGGCCGCCGTTTGTACGCAAATACTGTTAAAAAAAATGATATATCATGATTGTGGATCCTGTATAGGTCACAATTTTAATTCGATTTTGATGAGGATGGTTGAGTTCTAATTTCGTGAAAATCGTACCAAAATTGCCGGACGAAATGGTCGCCGTTTGTACGCGAATAGTGTAAAAATATGGTATATCGATATATCATGGTTGTGGACTCTCTACAGGTCACAATTCTTATCCGATTTTGATGAAAAGTCACATTTCTAGGTTGTGTACCGTCACACCATAATCATTGTCGGTTTCGAATTTCATTAATATCAGACTGGAACTGACCAACTAAATGGCTGCTCCCAATACAGTATGAAATACAGGACTTAATAAAGATGTAGGAAAAATCACTTTCGGTATTGCTTGTTCTCTGTCCATCTCTCGAAAATGTGGGCGTATCCTGCCTGGCAGTGCCAGCCTATCTTTTTAAATCGGATAACAATTTTGACCTCCAGAGGGACCACAAGCTTAAAAGGGCGATTTTTTGGGACAATCAGGGGCCATAATTCAGGAAGTTACGATCTGATGGGCGCAAATATCGAAAGGAACCAAGATCTTTGGGGTATAAACATACATGTCAAGTTTCATCAAAATTGGTTCAAAATTGTGACCTCTATAAGGTCCACAACCTTGATATAACATATTTTCACACTATTCGCTTACAAACGGAGGCCATTTTGTCCGTCAATTTTGGTCCGATTTTCACGAAATTCGAATTCAACCTTCATAACCATGGAACGGTGATATAATCAAACGTTTTTTTAAATCGGATAACAATTTTGACCAGAGGGACCACAAGCTAAAAAGGGCGATTTTTGGGACAATCAGGGGCCATAATTCAGGAAGTTACAATCCGATGGACGCAAATATCGAAAGGAACCAAGATTTTTGGGTTATAAACATACATGTCAAGTTTCATCAAAATTGGTTCAAAATTGTGACCTCTATAAGGTCCACAACCTTGATATAACATATTTTCACACTATTCGCGTACAAATGGCGGCCATTTTGTCCGCCAATTTTGGTCCGATTTTCACGAAATTCGAACTCAACCTTCATAACCATGGAACTGTGATATAATCAAACGTTGTTTTAAATCGGATAACAATTTTGACCTCCAGAGGGACCACAAGCTAAAAAGGGCGATTTTTCGGACAATCAGGGGCCATGATTCAGGAAGTTACGATCCGATTGGCGCAAATATCGAAAGGAACCAAGATCTTTGGGTTATAAACATGCTTTTCAAGTTTCATCCAAATCGGTTCAAAATTGTGACCTCTACACTGTTCACAACCTTGATATAACATATTTTCACACTATTCGCGTACAAATGGCGGCCATTTTGTCCGTCAATTTTGGTCCGATTTTCTCGAAATTCGAACTCAACCTTCATAACCATGGAACGGTGATATAATCAAACGGTTTTTTAAATCGGATAACAATTTTGACCTCCAGAGGGACCACAAGCTAAAAAGGGCGATTTTTCGGACAATCAGGGGCCATAATTCAGGAAGTTACGATCCGATTGGCGCAAATATCGAAAGGAACCAAGATCTTTGGGTTATAAACATGCATTTCAAGTTTCATCCAAATCGGTTCAAAATTGTGACCTCTAAACTGTTCACAAGCTAAAAAACGTGATTTTTCGTACAATCAGGGGCCATAACCCATGAAGTTACAGTCCGATACATGCCAATATTGAAAGGAACCGAGATCTTAGGGTGATAAACCTATGTTTTAAGTTTCATTGAAATCGGATAAAAATTGTGACCTGTAGACTGTTCACAAACAATTGTGGACGGACGGACGGACGAACAGGGGCGACGACAATATACGTCCACATGAAAATGTGGGCGTATAAAAAACCCCTTTGTTTAACAATGCGGTAGAAATCTATTACCGCGCAGTAGAGCGGTACATGAGGCCATTTCGCGGCATTTTACCGCGTGATGCGGTAGAGTTGACAGGTCTGCCACTTTGTTCACGGGCTGAAATAGCAGGAAAACGTGTTTGCAGCCGTCAAATATTCCACCATTTTCTTGAGGGTTGGGGGCGTCAGATAAATTTTCAAAATTTTCCCGTCTTCGTGGACTGTAAACGATTGGTTGAAATTCGAGTCAGCCATCTTAATTAAGCTTTTTTAGGCCACTTTGTTCACGGGCTGAAATAGCAGGAAAACGTGTTTGCAGCCGTCAAATATTCCACCATTTTCTTGAGGGTTGGGGGCGTCTGTAAATCCGAAAATTTTTCGGGAAATTCAGGTTCTGCCCCCCTAACTGTTATCGAGCCTGTACGTCTATGCCCATGCTTACCCTTAGAATACGAGACATTTATAATCATGGATTTAGCTGTTCAGTTATCAAAATTCATTGAAAATCAATATTCTTGTTCGTCTCAAGACCTTAAACTCTTGTGTATCAATCTGAAGTCAATTGGATGATAAGTTTGGCCTCTAGAGCATTACAAAAGATATTTCAAAGTGATCAAGGGAGATAACTTTGGCAGTAATTATCAGAATTCACTGAAAATCTATAGAATTCTTTGTCTCATGACCCTAAACACTGTGTATAAATTTAATGTCAATCGGATATTAAATTTGGCCTCTAGAGCGTCCACAAGATTTTTTGAAGTGATCAAGGGCCATAACACTGGCAGTAACTATCGGAAATCACTGAAACTCAATAGACTTCTTCGTCTCATGACCTTAAACACTGTGTATAAATTTAAAGTCAATCGGATATTAACTTTGGCCTGTGGAGCATCCACAAACAATTGTGGATGGACGGACGTACAGGGGCGACAACAATATAAAAACTAAAGTGTAACCCCTTAATCCCCTCATAGTTATCTTAGTGCTGCACTAAGAAGGGCCATTCTTCGTTAATCATAGAACTCTTTTCCCGTGCTGTAGTTTTAGTACAGAGAAGATAATATGGTTCCAGTCAGTAACTCTCTTACTGCAACTTATAGTATTAGTAATATTACAAATAATGCAGTGGCTGAAACTAGTATGAGTGCAGACGTTAAAGGTCATCTTTATCAACCTGTGACATTGTCACCTACGACGGCATTGCCGACTCTAGGAAAGCTACCATTTGCCAACAGTAAAGCTGCCCCGGTTCCGGATAATGAAGTTTTTTGTTATGTTTTGGATGACAAGTGTGATGCTGAACAACAAAATATGTCTGTCTTTTACTTTGAAAAAAGACCAGCATTTCAAGGCCTATCGAAATACAGAGGCGCGTAGTCTTGGACATCTAGAGCAACCATTAGCCTAAGGTTCGCCTATTCGAGGGCATCATACTAGAAAAGCAACTAGTACCATCACTTCCGCCTCAATGGAAATGAGGCCCAAGATGGCAGCCTTCAGTGTTTTGTCGGAAGAAACTGTTTGTTCTCTTCATTCGGCATTGGGGATAGGACAAATTATTAATTCCCTTCATAAAATCAAATCGGCTCTTGGTAAACGGACTGAAAAACGATAGTTTTATTGATGATTCAGCACCGAAGTGCAAGTCAAGAAAACTAAACTCCAAAAAAGATGTTGATGTTTACGATGACAGCCATAAAGGCAATGATTATGATGACAGATTTTCTGAGGCTTTTCAGAAGATGAAAACCAGTAAACCAGTTTTTGACACACTGGCATCTATGCTTACTAGGGTAAGCACGTCCCAGACTGACCCTGATTTCCTTAAATGTATCAAAGATAAGTATCTCCGACCAAATAATAAATATTCCGTTTGTATCTGTCCCTACCATTAACAGTGGAGTTTATAAGAAAATGTCTCGAGGTCAGAAAGAAAGAGACCAGAGGTGGGATTTTGCCCGTATATTCTAGACTTGTCCGAATTTCTTTTCCAAACGCCCAATATTGTCCGACCGGGAATATGCCCAATTGGACATCAAGACATAGTAAATATTATAAATTCCATAATTAATATAGTGTACTGAGAGTATAACTACCACTCAACCCGATTATCGTTGACAATAGGCAGGATTGATTAGGTAATTAAGTGATCAACGTATTTATCGTGTTATACCGTCAATAAACCTACCTTGATTAACTACTTGATCTGCCTTGCTTGACTTAATCCTTTGTTGGACAATTCATCAATCTAATCTTAAACAGAAGTCATTGCTTTCCCTTTGTCGGACTATTCATCAATCCAATAAGAGTGATTATAATTTTAATCCACCTGTTTACCTCGTGGTCTTCAATTATCGGGCACTTTAATCGCATTGATGTGAGCCGACAGCATCTATAAACTAATCATAGATGTCACATATCGTAAGAGTATATTATTTTATAACACCCTAATTCATTTTGTCTACAAAATCCTTTACGTCTTTTAAGAATCCATGTATAAATTCTCATCCACAGTGACACTTTCCCGTGATCTCGAGCGCCGCACGAATATTGCTTAACATGTTAGGCAGTGCTTACTATGAAGCTGTGTGCTGTGAGTCACGTACGCCATTCGTCATCACCACAAATATTATTATTTCGAACGCTTTTCTTTCATTTGCACGGATTTGAATATTTTGTTGACATTTTATAAAGATAAACGATGTTCTGACATCACAAACTATTCTTATTTCGGAAGTTCGGCATTCATTTGCTGCCACGTAAATCTAAAGGAATATTACGGTTGTGAATTTTATGCCAAAGCAGGATCGGCAAGCTTTCATTCAATGTATTACGAAAATGCTTAATTTTGTACGACATTTACTGACATAAATTTGAATGCTGTATGGGAATTAGGTGTGAAAAATAGTGAGGTTCACCAATTATTATTACGTACGGGATTTGAATATTTTGTTTACATGTGATTTTTAATTGTGGTGTGAATTGAATACCATACAGGAATTAATATAAAAAATAGCGAGGTTCACCTAATTTTGTTATGTACGTGATTTGAATATATTGACGACATGTGACTTTTAATTGTGGTATGAATTCGTCTGCATAAATAACGATATGCCCCTTTATTTTCGGTACAATGTCCGACACGAAAAATTTTGAAATCCCATCACTGAAAGAGACCATACTTTCCAATGTTCCTTATGTAGTGGAATTTATGCAGTAGCGGGTTTGACAGATTGTTTAAATTCCCTGAAATAAGAAAACCCTCCTATTGAGGAGTTGGCCATCCTGAGTAACATGGCAGAAGATGCAAGTTTTCTAATTGGATTTTCATCTTTTTTATTATCGTTAGCCAGAAGAGAGAATCTCAAACATTTGTTTTCTGGAGAATATAAAGATCTGTGTAAGAAATCGCAAGATATCACTGATCAACTTTTTGGCATTGATCTTACTAAAACATGTAAAGATATTAGAGAAACTGCAAGTGCCACTCACAGGATCATGAAAAGTTTTCAGTCTTTTTCCTCCACTAATTCCTTTCGCAACAAATCAATAGGTTATCAGAGATCAACATACTCTATACCAGCTTTTCCAGAGAACAAATTCCAAGCCAGATGCAAATCAACTAAACCAATATCAGCATCAAAAAACTTCCAGTGGAACAAAAACAACAGGAACAAGAAATAATAAATGCTGGGTCCCTTCGAAACAATATAAACTTTTGGAGAAAACTGACTTCCGACAAACAAAAATCTCAATTTAATTCAGGGTAACCACATAAAAATTCGACACAATTCGATGGCAGTCTCAAGCAAGGCCAGGGTCACCCCTGTATGGAAGAACTTGATAAAAGCAAATATTTTCCAATTAGAAATAGAAGCCATTTTGAAAAAAAGAGCAAGCAAACCTGTTCACCCAATAACAGGGGAATACCTGTCAACCTTGTTCCCAAGAAAACTGGTGGAGTACTTCAAATTATAAACCTAAAGCCACTGAATCAATATGTAATTTCAGCACACTTCAAAATGGAGACTTTTCAGACGGTTTTGAATTTAATTCAACAGGGAGATTACCTGGCAAGCATAGATCTAAAAGATGCTTACTGTTGTGAGTAAGAGAAGATGCTGACCCTCTCCACACGACGTGTTATTTGGGGTGGGCTGGCAAACTAAGTTGACAGGACATTGGACATCACTTGAATCACGAGACAACACTTGAAATGATAATGTTAATGAATATTTATGTAAATAAATATTATATACAGAGAACAGTAGTTACAGCATAAAACATTTATGTAAACAAGCTGACAGTTTTCTTTGTTGACACTAGTAATTCAATAACACATAGTTCATGGTTCACAGCTAGAGTTCACGGTTCACAGTTCACAGAGTTCACTCGTCGCAGAGGTCACGGTTCACATAGTTCACAGTCCAGTGATGAGAGTTCACGATTCACGGTAATCCGCCATGTTTAAGGACATGGGGTTTCACAATATAAGAAAGTTCACCTTCCCGGAGGAATTACAAAAACAGTCACGGTTGTCACCTCATGACACGAACATATTTAGTTTCAATGTTTATTCACACACAGTTCACCATTCTTTGGTTGTATATCACAATCGTCCTAAACATAGTTACCAAACTCCAACTGCGATGCGGTGAAAAATGGTATCAACACACGCCATTACTCAACAACGAGGCCACAGGAAGTTCTAAGTCAAGATTACAAGGTCGCTTTCACACAAACTCATAACACTACAGACACGATCACCCAGTCACTCAATACTAAAAGACAAACAACTTCACACAAATAACATACAAACAATATTTTGGACATTACACTTACTTCAGTGTTCCAATATCTGTGGAAGATTGAAAATTCCTGCGCTTCCTGTGGAAAGATCAGCGATACGAATTCCAGTGCCTTGCAATCGGACTAAAATCAGTTCCCAGAATTTTCACCAAGGTCACCAAGCCTCTAGTAGCGTATCTTCGAACACGAGGACACAGGGGTGTAATTTATCTGGACGATTCCCTGTGGATGGCAACCTACTGAGCTGTATAAGTCCAACAATAAAACAAGTTGCAAGGCTAATAGGATTATTGGTGTCAATATTTCCAGCAATCTACCAAGGCCCCCTTCAGTACCGTCATTTAGAAAGAGACAAATCCAGGACACTTCTTCAGAAAGTCTCTTATCAGGCCATCATGTCGCTGTCAGCCCCAGCAGTTTTGAAATTAAGTTGGTGAACTCAGAATCTCTCTCTAGTGAATGGCAAGCCAATACGATTGCCAGAGCCAACAGTCATCTTGACAACAGATGCATCATAGAAGGGGTGGGGAGGAGTGATGAACCAAACACGAGTATCGGGTCGATGGACAAAAGAAGAGACCAAGTCTCACATCAACCTACTAGAATTGAAAGCAGTTCATTTTGCCTTGCTAACCCTTGCGCCTGTGATGCTCAATCTTCACATACAAGTACAGATCGACAAGTTGGTGGTTGCCTACATCAATCACATGGGTCGGACACACTCTGTAGAGCTAGATACAATGGCCAGAGAAATATGGACCTGGGCTTTACACAAGAAAATTCATCTGTCAGCTGTTCACATACCAGGATTGGACAACATCCATGCAGATTTTCTGAGCAGACATATTTTGGATCAAACAGAGTGGCCGTTGAACCAGAATGTCTTTATTCAGATAACAAGAATGACATTTCAACCCAAGATAGACCTATTTGCCAGCAGACTCAACTTTCAGGTGCCAGTGTACATCTCTTGGCAACCAGATCCAATGGCCTGGGGAACAGATGCATTCTCAGTACCTTGGAAACTGATGATAGCCTATGCCTTTCGCCCCCACCCCCTTCAATCTAATCCTAGGTGTATTAAACAAGGTACGTCTGGAAAATCCAAAAGTGCTGTTGATAACTCCGTAGTACTGGACAGCTCAACCATGGTACCTCCAAGTTCTGGAACTGTCGTGCTATCAACCAATTTTAATACCAAAACAAAAGAACCTGCTCTCACTTTTGCACGATCGCTTTCAAATCCATCCATTGGAGGACATTTTAAAATCTGCAGACTGGTCTAGAGGATCAGCCTTTAATAAATTCTATAACCGACAAACTAATAATGTTTTATTGTTCAAATTATGGTTTAAGTTATTATTCAAATTAAATAAATTCTGAAGATTTTTATAAATATACAGCAATTTTCTTTGAAATCTGCATATTAAACTGGTCGTCTACAGAAGAGGATGAAGGATAATAATTAATTAGACTACCTGAAGAGGATTCAGATAATTCCAATTATCCTTCAGGTAAGTATACCCTAGTCTAATTAAAAATTATTTCACCTAAGGTTACTCATTGTACATGTCTTTTGTTATTTAAAGGCTCAACACATTCTTGTTGTAACTGAATAATATGTCCCAATCTTTATTCTAGTCAACAAATTGAATTATTTTACAATATTCCAATTAATTGATGATACAAATTTCAACTTAACACACCTAATTTAAAAGATAGGTTGCCAGGCAATGAAACATACGCCCACAGCAGCCAGATCGTCCGGGCAGTCAACACGGGTTGTCGCATATTTTTACTTTTTTCGGTAATGAAACATTTGTATTACACTAAAATCTGTTTTAAAGAGTAACAACTCATTACGTTGGTATCAGAAAATCATTAGAATTTGTTTGGTTTTTATAAAGTTTTGCCCCATGCTTACAATTAGTATACAAAACATTTAATATCATGGATTTAGCGGTTATCCAAATTCATTGAAAATCAAAATACTTATTCGTTTCAACACCTTAAACTCTGTGTATAAATTTGAAGTCAATCGGATGATAAGTTTGGCCTCTGTAGCGTCACAAGATTTTTCGAAGTTATCAAGGGAGATAACTCCGACAGTAATTATTTGAAATCGCTGAAAATCAATAGGCATCTTTCCCTCATGACCTTAAACATTATGTGTAAATTTAAAGTCAATTGGATATTAACTTTGGCCTCTAGAGCGTCCACAGGATTTTTTTAAGTGATCAAGGGCCATAACTCTAGCAATAATTATTGGAAATCGCTGAAAATCAATAGACGTCTTCGTCTCATGACTGTAAACACTGCATAAATTTGAAGTCAATCGGAAATTAACTTTGGCCTCTGGAGCATCCACAAGATTTTTTGAAGTGATCAAGGGCCATAACTCTGGCACTAATTATCGGAAATCGCTGAAAATTAATAGGCTTCTTTGTCGCGTGCCCTTTCAAACATCCTGGGCAGGATGTAATGGATATTTTACACAACAAGTTGGACACTTAAACATCTACTACTTAGAAAGATAGGCTGGCACTGCCAGGCAGGATACACCCACATTTTTGAGAGATGGATAGAGAACAAGCAATACCGAAAGTGATTTTTCCTACATCATTAAGTTAGAATTTGATATGTGCAAATATCGAAATGAATTAAGATCTTTGGGTTATAAAGGTTCATTTCAGTAGGCTTCAAATTCGACTAGGGATCATGTTGCTAAGTGGGTAAGATGCTGGCTCGGTAGCCTTGAGGTTGGGTGTTTGATCCCTGCATTGGGTGACAAAGTTCATCTAGATTTTCTAGCGCGGTTTCCCCTTGTTCGTGATGATGGATGGATGGCCTGACAAGAACAGCTGTCAATTTTGGTCCGATTTTCACGAAATTCGACCTCAACCTTCATTACGATGTAACGGTGATATAATAAAACGGTTTTTTTAAATGGGATAATAATTCTGACCCCAGAGGGACCACAAGCTAAAAAAAAAGGTCATTTTTCGTACAATCAGGGGCTAAAATTCAGGAAGTTACAATCCGATATGCACAAATATCGAAAGGAAATAAGATTGTTAAGTTGTAAACATGTGTTTCAAGTTTCATCAAAATTGAATGAAGATTGTGACCTCTACAGGGTTCACAACCTTGATATACCATATTTTTACACTCTTCGCGTACAAGCGGCAGCCATTTATTCAGTAAATTTTGGCCCGATTTTCACGATATTCGACCTCAACCTTCATTACGATGTAACGGTGATATAATCAAACGGTTTTTTAAATGGGATAATAATTCTGACCTCCAGAGGGACCAGAAGCTAAAAGATAGGCTGGCACTGCCAGGCAGGAGACGCCCACATTTTCGAGAGATGGATAGAGAACAAGCAATACCGAAAGTGATTTTTCCTCATACTGTATTGGGAGCAGCCATTTAGTTGGTCAGTTCCAGTCTGATATTCATGAAATTCGAAGCCGACAATGATTATGGTGTGACGGTACACAACCTAGAAATGTGACTTTTCATCAAAATCGGATAAGAATTGTGACCTGTAGAGAGTTCACAACCATGATATACCATATTTTTACACTATTCACGTACAAATGGCGACCATTTTGTCCTGCAATTTTGGTACGATTTTCACGAAATTAGAACTCAACCTTCCTCATCAAAATCGAATTAAAATTGTGACCTATACAGGGTCCACAACCATGATATACCATTTTTTTTAAACAGTATTCGCATACAAACGGCGGCCATTTTGTCTGTCAATTTTGGTTCGATTTTCCCAAAATTTAAACTCGACCTTCCTTACGGTGTAACGGTGATATTAACAAACGTTTTTTTTAATCGGATAATAATTGTTACCTCCAGAGGGACCACAAGCTAAAGACAGGGGGATTTTGCATATAACCAGGGGCCATAATTCAGGAAGTTACGATCCGATATGCGCAAATATCGAAAAGAACCAAGATCTTTGGGTTATAACCATGAATTTCAAGTTTCACCAAAATCGAATTAAAATTGTGACCTTTACAGGGTCCACAACCTTGATATACCATTTTTTAACAGTATTCGCGTACAAACGGCGGCTATTTTGTATGGTAATTTTGGTCCGATTTTCCCGAAATTCAAACTCAACCTTCCGTAAGGTGTAACGGTAATATAATCAGACGTTTTTTTAAATCGGATAATAATTGTGACCTCCAGAGGGACCACAAGCTAAAAAAAAGATAGGCTGGCACTGCCAGGCAGGATACGCCCACATTTTCGAAAGATGGACAGAGAACAAGCAATACCGAAAGTGATTTTTCCTACATCTTTAAGTCCTGTATTTCATACTGTATTGGGAGCAGCCATTTAGTTGGTCAGTTCCAGTCTGATATTAATGAAATTCGAAACCGACAATGATTATGGTGTGATGGTACACAACCTAGAAATGTGACTTTTCATCAAAATCGGATAAGAATTGTGACCTGTAGAGAGTCCACAACCATGATATACCATATTTTTACACTATTCGCGTACAAACGGCGACCATTTCGTCCGGCAATTTTGGTACGATTTTCACGAAATTAGAACTCAACCATCCTCATCAAAATCAAATTAAAATTGTGACCTATACAGGCTCCACAATCATGATATATCATTTTTTTAACAGTATTCGCGTACAAACGGCGACCATTTTGTCTGTCAATTTTGGTCCGATTTTCCCGAAATTCAAACTCAACCTTCCTTACAGTGCAACGGTGATATAATCAAACGTTTTTTTAAATTGGATAATAATTGTGACCTCCAGAGGGACCACAAGCTAAAGAAAGGGGGATTTTGCGTATAACCAGGGGCCATAATTCAGGAAGTTACGATCCGATATGCGCAAATATCGAAAAGAACCAAGATCTTTGGGTTATAACCATGAATTTCAAGTTTCATCAAAATCGAATTAAAATTGTGACCTTTACAGCGTCCACAACCTTGATATACCATTTTTTAACAGTATTCGCGTACAAACGGCGGCCATTTTGTGTGGCAATTTTGGTCTGATTTTCCCGAAATTCGAACTCAACCTTCCTTACGGTGTAGCAGTAATATAATCAAACGTTTTTTTTAAATCGGATAATAATTGTGACCTCCAAGCTAAAAAAAAGGTGATTTTGCGTATAATCAGGGGCCATAATTCAGGAAGTTACGATCCGATATGCGCAAATATCAAAAGGAAGCAAGATCTTTGGGTTATAACCATGAATTTCAAGTTTCATCAAAATCGAATCAAAATTGTGACCTCCACAGGGTCCACAACCTTGATATACCATTTTTTAACAGTATTCGCATACAAACGGCGGCCATTTTGTATGGCAATTTTCGTCCGATTTTCCCGAAATTCGAACTCAACCTTCCTTACGGTGTAACGGTGATATAATCAAACGTTTTTTTAAATCGAATAATAATTGTGACCTCCAAGCTAAAAAAAAGGCGATTTTGCGTATAATCAGGGGCCATAATTCAGGAAGTTACGATCCGATATGCGCAAATATCGAAAGGAAGCAAGATCTTTGGGTTATAACCATGAATTTCAAGTTTCATCAAAATCAAATCAAAATTGTGACCTCCACAGGGTCCACAACCTTGATATACCATTTTTTAACAGTATTCGCGTACAAACGGCGGCCATTTTGTATGGCAATTTTCGTCCGATTTTCCCGAAATTCGAACTCAACCTTCCTTAGGGTGTAACGGTGATATAATCAAACGGTTTTTTAAATCGAATAATAATTGTGACCTCCAGAGGGACCACAAGCTAAAAAGGGTGATTTTTCTGACAATCAGGGGCCATAATTCAGGAAATTACATTCCGATAGCCGCAAATATCGAAAGGAACCAAGATCTGTGGGTTACAAACATGCATGTCAAGTTTCATCAAAATCGGTTCAAAATTGTGACCTCTATAGGGTCCACAAGCTAAAAACGTGATTTTTCGTAAAATCAGGGGCCATAATCCATGAAGTTTTGATCCGATACATGCCAATATCGAAAGGAACCGAGATCTTATGGGGATAAACCTATATTTTAAGTTTTGTCAAAATCGGATAAGAATTGTGACCTGTAGAGAGTCCACAAACAAATTGTGGACGGACGGACGGACGGACGGACGTCCGGACGGACGGACGGACGTCCGGACGGACAGGGGCGACGACATAATACGTCCACATGAAAATGTGGGCGTATAAAAAGGCGTTTTTGTGTATAATCAGGGCCCATAATTCAGGAAGTTACAATCCGATATGCGCAAATATCGAAAGGAACCAAGATCTTTGGGTTATAACCATGAATATCAAGTTTCATCAAAATCGAATTAAAATTGTGACCTCCACAACCTTGATATACCATTTTTTAACAGTATTCGCGTACAAACGGCGGCCATTTTGTATGGCAATTTGGGACCGATTTTCCCTCAACCTTCGTTAGGGTGTAACGGTTATATAATCAAACGTTTTTTTAAATCGGATAATAATTGTGTCATTGTGACCTCCAGAGGGACCACAAGCTAAAAAGTGTGATTTTTCGGACAATCAGGGGCCATAATTCAGGAAATTACATTCCGATAGCCGCAAATATCGAAAGGAACCAAGATCTTTGGGTTACAAACATGCATGTCAAGTTTCATCAAAATCGGTTCAAAATTGTGACCTCTATAGGGTCCACAAGCTAAAAACGTGATTTTTCGTACAATCAGGGGCCATAATCCATGAAGTTTTGATCCGATACATGCCAATATCGAAAGCAGCCGAGATCTTTTGGGGATAAACCTATATTTCAAATTTCGTCAAAATCGGATAAGAATTGTGACCTGTAGAGAGTCCACAAACAAATTGTGGACGGACGGACAGGGGCGACGACAGACGACATAATACGTCCACATGAAAATGTGGGCGTATAAAAGGCTATTATTTATTTTCTGGAGCTGCCAAGCCAGCAAGAGTGTTATTGTCCCTTTAAATGAAATGAAATGAAATGGGGTTTAACGTCCTACTCTTCTGCACCTTACCTGGGCAAATGGAAGACAGGCAAACGCCATACAGTGTGCTATGAGAGAAATTTTGCCCGGGCAGCAGCGCTACGGGATACTCTTATATCAAATTCCAACTACCAAGGGATCTTTTGCGTGCACGCCAATGTGTACACAGGACCACAGTTTTTCATCCCATCCAAACGACTAGGCCCTCCTGCATCACTGACAAGGGGGAAACCACTCCGGAAATTCGAGATAAACTTTCTCGGCCAATGCAGGGATCGAACACCCGACCTCCAGGCTAGTGAGCCAGCGCCTTGCCCACTTAGCCACCGTGATTCCCTATTGTCCCTTTAAGCTTTCATATTTCATATGAAAGCTTATTGTTTCTGTTAAATGTATTATTATTATCAAGCTTTCATATTTATTACAGGGCATCATTTTTGACGGCCGTTGGTGCGCTTGCGCCCGTCTGCGCCTGTAATCTTGAAAACACAAGCGCAAGCTATAGCTCCTGCTAAAAATTCAGACAATTTCGACAGTTTTTTCAAAAAAGTCGAGCTTGAATAGTCAAATAAAATATTATTGTATCCGCAAAATCGTGAAGAGTAGTTTTGTTATGGTATTGAGACATTTGGGTTGATGATTATTAGCTTGGTTGTCAAGTCTCTCCATGACGTTTGCATTCACGATAGAGTATTAAGCTTTCATATGTAATACATATGAAAGCTTATTGTTTCTGTTAAAGTTATTATTATTATTTTTTTTTTTGTGTGTATTGTCTGCAAATCGGATTTCTCAGAATCTATCCATAGGATCTTTCTGAAATTTTGACCTACCCCCCCAAAAATGGGGTGCGAACCTCGATTAAATATATTTTCAAAACGTTTTACGAATCCGAACCACCGAATTTTACGAACGAAAAAACTGACAATGCATAGTCGTAACTTTGTTATTTTTTGACCGATTTTACTAATTCTTTTTTCTTTGAATACCTTGAAAAAAATCATTTTAATCTGCAGTTACACATTTTCGAATTTCGAAAATTCGTTGCTGTGATTTCGAACCGGAAGTTTAGACCAATTTGACAACTTCTTTAATAGTTGTATGAAGGAACAAAATTTTCAAAAAAATCATCGAAATATAGGTCAGAATGACCTGATTTTTTTTTGGGGGGGGGGGGATACTAGATAAGTAATTACTGATTTGTACACAAAATATGAAGTTTGTCGATCGAACCGGAAGTGCCACCATCTTGAAACGTGAAAAATCCCTAAGGCTTTTTTGCTATTTTACTTACAGACACGGGAGTTATATTTTCTGAATCCTTGAAAGATGGCCTAAAAATTGTTCAGAGCAGAATTTTGATTTAGGTCAATTGATGGTTGCCATTTCGAAGTGAATATGAAAAGTAGTAGCAATTTGAAGGGGCCGGAACTTTGAAACACAATAACTCTCCTTCTAATTGAGCTAGAATGTTCAATCTTGGTGTAAACGTTCACTAGGTCAATGTCATGATTGAGTTCAAAGATGGGCATTTTCTGCCTAGGGTAAGCAGAGATAAGCATGCTAATTTGTTGATTCTTTAGGGCAAGATAACTTCGGTTATATCTGGGATAGCAGAAAAAAAGAGATCGAAAATCCAACAAGCCAACAGTGAGGCTGATGTCCCCCGCCAAAATCCCAAAATAAATAGATGACACATATTAATTAATCGCACATTTATTTTTTTCGAAAGGTATTGAGCAATCTGACTGTACACGAAGTGTCATCCAAAAGTGTTTTATAAAGAAAAATGCTAAAACCGACGAGAAAAATGAAAATGTACCCTAGTTAGGGGGACCCTAAAGGCAGACAAAACGCCCCCCCCCTCCAAGCTTGACAAAAGGGCCCTCGTGTCCGAGTCAATGGTTTCTATACACTGTTACTGTCGAATCCATTACTGAATGAGAATGCAGTCATTGTATTGGCATAAAAATCATCAATCAAGATGAACCTAAGTTATCTTGTCCCAAAGTATCAACCAATCAAATTGCTAATCTCTGCCTACCCTAAGAAGAAAATGCTCATCTTCGAACTCCATCAAGGCATTGACCTAATAAGCATACACAACAATTTTGAACATTTTAACTCAATTCGAAGGAGAGTTATTGCGTTCCAAAGTCTCCGCAAATCAAATTGCTTATCGCTCTGCTTACCCCGAGCAGAAAATGCTCATTATCGAACTTAGTCAAGGTATTACTGTAATGAAACTATACACCAAGTTTCATCACACTCACTTAATTAGAACTAAAGTTATCATGTCCCAAAGCATCAACCAATCAAATTGCTTATCTCTGCTTACCCTAAGTGGAAAATGCTCATCTTCGAACTCCATCAAGGCATTGACCTAATAAGCATATACATCAAGTTTGAACATTTTAACTCAATTAGAAGGAGAGTTATTGTGTTCCAAAGTCTCGACTTACCCTGAGCAGAAACTGCTCATTATTGAACTTAGTCAAGGTATTACTGTAATGAAACTATACACCAAGTTTCATCAATCTCACTTAATCAGAACTATAGTTATCGTGTCCCAAAGCATCAACCAATTAAATTGCTTATCTCTGCTTACCCTAAGCGGAAAATGCTCATCTTCGAACTCCATCAAGACATTGACCTACTAAACACATACACCAAGTTTGAACATTCTAGCTCAATTAGGAAGAGAGTTATTGTGTACCAAATAGTGTGACAGACAGACGGACAGACAGACAGAAGGACAGACAGACGGACGAACCCATTTTAATAGTCCCCAACTTTCTTCGAAAGCCGTGGGACAAAAAGCCGTATTTTTACGATTTGGAGCATCTTTATAGGTTCTTTTCTCTTATAGTCACTATAATATTTTTTGTGAACTTCTTCTACAAAGAGTCTTATCGGTAGGTAGTCTTTTATATGAAAACTTCGATCAACAGTCCAAAATATCAGGAGTAGAAGAATAAAAGGATCGAACATTGAAAACGGCACCCTTTCATTGTTAAACGAAACATGCAGTGTGGGTCACTACAATCTGCACATTTAGTCATCGTATAGAGCTTATTCAACAGTATCGAATTCCAACTGCTTAGGGATATGTTACGTGCACTCCAATGTGTACACGCGACCTTGGTTTTTCGTCCCATCCGAACGACTAGACAGCTGTCCTTGTCAGGCCCTACGTTCTGCCTCACTGACAAGGGGGAACCATGCCGGAAAATCGAGATGAACTTTCTCGGTGCAGAACTTTCAATTCAGGCCAAACGTTTATTGCATACGATTAAGCTGGTCAGTTGGAGCTTATTTTCAAAAGTTTTGTAATAATCGGTTGGTAATTAAAATACTGTGCGAATTAAACTGTTACAACAGAAAATTTCGCCGGTTGAAATGTTTCTTGTTATAAGTCAGCAATTTCCTGATTTTAGGGAGGCTGAATGGCTGAATGGTTAGCATATGCGCGCTGTATCGTAACGTCTGTCATTGAGTCAACCGGCGTCGTTTCGATTTCCAGGTTGCACGTGACATGGAGTATGGTGTCCTTTGGTTTCCTCCCACGGCTAAAGACCCGTACGCGCAAGGGAAGTTTTTAAATAAAACAAGCCAACAGTGAGGCTGATGTCCCCCGCCGAAATCCCAAAATAAATAGAAGACGGACGGACGGGGGCGACGACAATATACGACCACATTTCAATGTGGGCGTATAAAAAGGTTTTACGAATCCGACATCACCGAATTTTACGAACGAATGCATTTGACTTACAATGCTGTAACTTTGTGACTATTTGACCTATTTTACTAAATCTTTTTTCTTTGAGTACCTTGAGACAATTACTTTAAGTTTGCAGTTTCAGATTTTCGAATTTCGAAAATTCATCGCTGTGATTTCGAACCGGAAGTTAGGACCAATTCGACAACTTTTTTAATAGTTGTACGATTTTCATGAAATTTAGCATGGAAGTAGATCTTACCGATGCGACTTCAAAAATATGATTACTGGTATAAGTTTTCTAAATTATCTTCCTTTAATGAAATTAAGGCTCAAAATTTTCAAAAAAATCATCGAAATATAGGTCAGAATGACCTAATTTTTTGTTTCGATACTAGACAAGTAATTACTGATTAGTACACAAAATATGGAGTTTGTCCATTGAACCGGAAGTGCCACCATCTTGAAACGTGAAAGTTCCTAAGGCATTTGCGATATTGCACTTACAGACATGGGAGTTATATTTTCTGAATCCTTGAAGCAATGCCTAAAAAACGTTCAGAGCAGAATTGTGATTTAGGTCAACTGATGGTCGCCATTTTAAAGTGAATATGAAAAATAGTGAAAAATTGACATTTGCAGACTTGTAAAAAAACACAACAGGGCATAGTATGTTCAATGCCTTTCCTATTTCTGACATTAATACATTTCAGGATAGCCGGGATACAAGTCGAATTTTTGGTATTTGACTATTTCAAAAATTTGAATTTTGCTTTTGATGTTTTTCGTGCCGACAAAGTTGCTTGCGAGTGAAAAATGACATTAACTTCACTAGATTGTGACTGATTTTCATGATTTATTTTTTCTTGTTCTGATTATTCATATGACCCATGAGATGTGACAGAAAGTGACTGTGAATATGAAAGCTTTACTATCTGCTTATTATTATTCCAATTCCAATTCCAATAGAGTAGATCTCAGCAACTGCTTGTAGCATCGTTACGGTTTCGTCGGTTTTACTGAGAAAGTGGGTGTGACTTAGAGGATAAAGCTATTTTGAAAGTTCTGCGACAATATGAAATGTCCGAAATCACCGAAGCTATCGTTTTTAGAAATAAATATTGCAGCAATTTTAATAATAATCATAGCCGGAGACAGGGAACAAAGCTACACTATTTTTGATTTTCGGCAAATCTTTGAAAATTTAAATTTTTACAAACAACTTTTTATTTATGAATATTTTTTAGTCGTGTTTTACACAGAATTAAAAAGTCATCTAACTTAGCAAAAATGTGATTTTTTTTTTGTCTCAGTAATTTGCCGTGGCCGCCATTGGCTAATTCAGTTTTTCAGTAGATTAATTATTTATTGTTTGATTTGTATAAAACAGAGTTCATATGCTCCGTTATCTCAATTATCATTTTTTTTTGTTACCAATAGTTTTATCTGTTGGCACCGGAAATGGCGTAATTTTACCAAAAACTACAAATTTGACAGTTGGGTACCATTTTTCAAAAAAAATATTATCTTTTAAAAACTTGATATAACTAAAAGAGTTCCCACTTTAAAGGCTCAAAAAAAATGTAAGCTCAGTTTTTTTAATTTCGATTTCATTTTCGAGCAAATTAAGAGGTAAGGTGTAAAATTGACCTATTTACAAACCATTCAGGCTTTTCCGATTTTAAAATATTTCTACCTAACTCACGTACGAAGAGAATGTACGTGAAAATTAGTTTGTAATATGAGCAGTTACCGAGAAATGGGCAATTTTGTATGAGTCACTTTTTATGCTATTTTCCCTGTAAACGGGTCAATTGTAATTGGATTTTCATAAAAGTGACACAATTTGAAGCGTAATGTTAATTTTGACTAGGTCAAACCAATTAACATTTTCAATGTCACCGGAAATGACGTAATTTGGGGCAAAAACTGTATTTATATCCTTCGATATTTGATTCTAATAAAATTTATAAAATGAACCCATACAATCATATAGATATACATCATAAATGGAGTCTGTGTTGAAATTTAAATACATTTCATGTATAAATGGTGCTACCATACACTCTATTTCAATCTGGTACCAAATTGTGTTGATCACCTGGTACTGACTTAACACAAGCTATTAACAAGTGGCTTACATAGTAGTAAATATTGATCTCAATGCATATACAGTAATGTACATGTTTCAGGAAGACATTCAACGATTAACCCTATAAATAGAGTGTATGGTAGCACCATTTATACATGAAATGTATTCAAATTTCAACACAGACTCCATTTATGATGTATAATATTAGAATTATACATAACAAAACTTACATGCAAACATAGGGGACTGATATCTGGTGCAATATCTTGGTTCATACTTGGCACTAGGCACACGAGATGATTTCCATGGATTTAAGGCTTGTATAGGTAGTGCCTTTCTTTCTTCTAACTCTTTATAAATAACCGAACCTATTCCAGATTTATCTTTTAGTTTGGTCATTTCTTCTAATTCTCTTTTTATTTTTGGATCGTCTAATGCTTTCTGATTTTCTTCACCTTCTTCTTCATCTTCTTCACCATGACTTCTTCGTCTTTCTCTTACTGTAGTATAAATATAAGAGCGAGCTTCAATTTGGCTTTCAGTGTTGAAACAGCAACATACAATATTGTTTAAAGGGCCAATCCCGATAACTTTTTGGGGAATAAAACTGCTTAATTTTGTGTTAAAATCCTTTAAAATCCATAAGCTAAGGCCCACCTACTAACCCGATATTTGGGATACGCTTGTAAATAACTTAAACCTGACAGTCTTCATCTGGAAATGGAGACCAGTGTATTATACAATATCTGGATAAAACCAGACTTTTTTCTATAAAAATAATATGTAGGTGAAATTCACCTTTTGTTATCAAGTACAGTGCATGGGTCATACACTGTATAGACCTCTCAAGAAACGTTAATCGATTATCAGGTCACCCAATGAAAAAATTGACCCAAGATAGGCTGGCACTGCCAGGCAGGATACGTCCACATTTTCGAGAGATGGACAGAGAACAAGCAATACCGAAAGTGATTTTTCCTACATCTTTAAGTCCTGTATTTCATTCTGTATTGGGAGCAGCCATTTAGTTGGTCAGTTCCAGTCTGATATTAATGAAATTCGAAACCGACAATGATTATGGTGTGACGGTACACAACCTAGAAATGTGACTTTTCATCAAAATCGGATAAGAATTGTGACCTGTAGAGAGTCTACAACCATGATATACCATATTTTTACACTATTCGCGTACAAATGGCGACCATTTCGTCCGGCAATTTTGGTACGATTTTGCGTAAAATCAGGGGCCATACTTCAGGAAGTTACGATCCGATATGCGCAAATATCGAAAGGAAGCAAGATCTTTGGGTTATAACCATGAATTTCAAGTTTCATCAAAATCGAATCACAATTGTGACCTCCACAGGGTCCACAACCTTGATATAACATAATTTCACACTATTCGCGTACAAATGGCGGCCATTTTGTTTGTCAATTTTGGTCCGATTTTCACGAAATTTGAACTCGACCTTCATTACCATATAACGGTGATATAATCAAACGTTTTTTTAAATCGAATAATAATTGTGACCTCCAAGCTAAAAAAAAAGGCGATTTTGCGTATAATCAGGGGCCATAATTCAGGAAGTTACGATCCGATATGCGCAAATATCGAAAGGAAGCAAGATCTTTGGGTTATAACCATGAATTTCAAGTTTCATCAAAATCGAATCAAAATTGTGACTTTTACAAGGTCCACAAACCAGGATATACAATTTTTTAACAGTATTCGCGTACAAACGGCGGCCATTTTGTATGGCAATTTTCGTCCGATTTTCCCGAAATTCGAACTCAACCTACCTTAGTGTGTAACGGTGATATAATCAAACGGTTTTTTAAATCGAATAATAATTGTGACCTCCAGAGAGACCACAAGCTAAAAAGGGTGATTTTTCGGACAATCAGGGGCCATAATTCAGGAAATTACATTCCGATAGCCGCAAATATCGAAAGGAACCAAGATCTTTGGGTTACAAACATGCATGTCAAGTTTCATCAAAATCGGTTCAAAATTGTGACCTCTATAGGGTCCACAAGCTAAAAACGTGATTTTTCGTACAATCGGGGGCCATAATCCATGAAGTTTTGATCCGATACATGCCAATATCAAAAGCAGCCGAGATCTTTTGGGGATAAACCTATATTTCAAGTTTCGTCAAAATCGGATAAGAATTATGACCTGTAGAGTGTCCACAAACAAATTGTGGACGGACGGACGTCCGGACGGACAGGGGCGACGACATAATACGTCCACATGAAAATGTGGGCGTATAAAAATCTTAAAAGGGTTACGTGTCCGGATAAGCGGTGTTGACGTACACATCCAAACGACTCAATATTTTGAGCTGAAATTTTGAGACATGGTAAATACACCATGCCACTATATTTTGGTCCATAAATTTCATAAATACTCGGACTTTAATTTTTGAGACTCTGTTCTTATCGGGATTGTCCCTTTAAAGTGAGAATTTCATATTTTTAAGTTATATTTTTTAAATGTATTAAAATAAAGCCTTTGAAAAATCTAAAGTTAATATCCGATTGACTTTAAATTTATACACACTGTTTACAAACATGATACAAAAAAGCCTATTTATTTTCAGCGATATCTGATAATTACTGCCAGAGTTATGACTCAAGTCAATTGGATATTAACTTTGGCCTGTAGAGCGTTCACAAGATTTTTCAAAGTGATCAAGGGTCATAACTCGGGCAGTAATTATCGGATATCGCTGAAAATCAATAGGATTCTTCATCTCATGACATTAAACACTGTGTATAAACTTAAAGTCAATCGGATATTAAATTTAGCCTCTAGATCAGCATTCACAAGATTTTTCAAAGTGAACAAGGGTCATAACTTGGGCAGTAATTATTGGATATTGCTGAAAATCAATAGGATTCTTCGTATCAGGACCTTAAACACTGTGTATAAATTTAAAGTCAATCGGATATTAACTTTAGCCTCTAGAGCGTTCACAAGATTTTTCAAAGTGATCAAGGGTCATGACTCTGGTAGTAATTATCAGATTTTGCTGAAAATCAATAGGCTTCTTCGTCTCATGACCTTAAACACCGTGTATAAATTTAAAATCAATTGGATATTAACTTTAGCCTCTAGAGCGTTCACAAGATTTTTCAAAGTGATCAAGGGTCATACATTAGGTGGCCCCGAAAATTTCAGCTCAATTTATTCAGCTAAAATGGAGATATGGACTCTATTACTGTCATAAAATGTCATTTTCTGACTCATGAAATGTAATTATGTAAAGTTGTGTGTTGCTTTGGACTGTAATTTGGAGAGTTACCTCTGCAGGTAATGTTTTTTTTTTTTTTTTTAAACAATATTTTATTCAGGTTGTCTGAATGGGATTGGGGAACAGGCTTAGCCTATGTAAAACACCTCTCCCTAAGTAATTTGTATACATATTAATAATGAAAAATGGGTGTATATACATAGTTAAAATGGCAAACACATACATATTATATAAACATAATAAGATAGGTTGCCAGGCAACGAAACATACGCCCACAACAGCTAAGTCGTCCGGGCAGTCAACAAGGGTTGTCGCATATTGTTTCTTTTATCAGTAAGGAGAACATTTAAAACACATGATAATCTTATTACGAGTAATAGCCCATTAAATAATTATCAGAAATGATTAGAATAGTTTTGATGGTTTGTCTCAAGATTTTTCAAAGTGATCAAGGGTCATAACTCTGGTAGTAATTATCGGATATCACCGAAAATCGATAGGCTTCTTCGTCTCATGCCCTTAAACACTGTGTATAAATATTTAAAGTCAATCGGATATTAACTTTGGCCTCTAAAGCGTTCACAAGATTTTTCAAAGTGATCAAGGGTCATAACTCTGGTAGTTATTATCAGATATCACCGAAAATCAATAGGCTTCTTTATCTCATGACCTTAAACACTGTGTATAAATTTAAAGTCAATCGGATATTAACTATAGCCTCTAGAGCGTTCACAAGATTTTTCAAAGTGATCAAGGGTCATAACTCTGGTAGTAATTATCGGATATCGCTGAAAACCAATAGGCTTCTTTGTATCATGACTTTAAACACCGTGTATAAATTTAAATTCAATCGGATATTAACTTTAGCCTCTAGAGCGTTTACAAGATTTTTCAAAGTGATCAAGGGTCATAACTCGGGCAGGAATTATCAGATATTGCTGAAAATCAACAGGCTTCTTCATATCATGACCTTACACACTGTGTATAGATTTAAAGTCAATCGGATATTAACTTTAGCCTCTAGAGCGTTCACAAGATTTTTCAAAGTGATCAAGGGTCATAACTCTATTAGTAATTATCGGATATCGCTGAAAATCAATAGGCTTCTTTGTCTCATGCCCTTAAACACTGTGTATAATTTTAAAGTCAATCGGATATTAACTTTAGCCTCTAAAGCGTTCACAAGAGTTTTCAAAGTGATCAAGGGTCATAACTCTGGCAGTAATTATCAGATATCACCGAAAATCAATAGGTTTCTTCGTATCATGACCTTAAACACTGTGTATAAATTTAGAGTCAATCGGATATTAACTATAGCCTCTAGAGCGTTCACAAGATTTTTCAAAGTGATCAAGGGTCATAACTCTGGTAGTAATTATCGGATATCGCTGAAAATCAATAGGCTTCTTCGTCTCACGACCTTAAACACTGTGTATAAATTTCAAGTCAATCGGATATTAACTTTAGCCTCTAGAGCGTTCACAAGAAATTGTGGACGATGGACGGACGGACGGACGGACGGACAGACGGACGGACGGGGGCGACGGCAATATACGACCACATTTCCATGTGGGCGTATAAAAATGGATGAAAATGTACAGTATATATAGTAATTAATAATTATACATATGCAAGGAAAGTGAGGATTATTTGATAATAAACAACATTAGATAGACTAGCCAAGATTATACATTAAAATATTACTTGATCGAATTGAGTTTAGAATCTGTTTGACATATTAACAAACTTTTGGACCTGGTTAAAAATATAAGTATAAAGCTATAGATTCAGATGTGATGTTTTTGTCAAGCCAAGTCTCACTTAATGTTATTATATCATAGCCACTTAGTTCAGCAATTATCAAATCAAGTTTATTTTTAAGGCTCCTTACTGAGAGTCGGTTATTGTTTTGTGTATTTGGGCCTGGGTTGGGTTCGATATTGCCCGAGAGTAGTAAAAGAGAACGAATAAGTAGTGGTAACAGACATACTGCAGCGATAGGAAGGATTGTGCAGCTATGTAAACAGGCGTGCGAAAATATCCAACTGTTGACCTTAATATTCAACGAGATTATATATATTTCTGGGAAGTCTTTATATTTTTGGTAGTAATTATCAGATATTGCTGAAAATCAATAGGCTTCTTCGTCTCATGACTTTAAACAATGTGTATAAATTTAAAGTCAATCGGATATTAACTTTAGACTCTAGAGCGTTCACAAGAAATTGTGGACGATGGACCGACGGACGGACAGACAGACGGACGGAAAGGGCGACGACAATATACGACCACATTTCCATGTGGGCGTATAAAAATGGCATTTTTCACCGAACGTAATTTTCTGACTCATCTATGTAAAGCTGTGTGTTGCTTTCTATTAATCCAAGTGGACTGTCATTTGGAGAGTTACCTCTGCAGGTACAGTTGGAGAACATATACAAAAAAGATAGGTTGCCAGGCAACGAAACATACGCCCACAGCAGCTAAATCGTTCGGGCAGTCAACAAGGGTTGTAGCATATTTTTACTTTTTTCGGTAATGAAACATTTGTAATACACTAAAATTTGATTAAGAGTATAACAACTCATTATGTAAATATCAGAAAATCATTAGAATTGGTTTGCTATTTATAAAGTTTTGCCCAACGCTAACAATTAGTATACGAAACATTTCATATCATAGATATAGCTGTTCAGTTATCAAAATTCATTGAAAATCAAAATACTTGTTCGTTTCAACACCTAAAACTCTGTGTATCAATCTGAAGTCAATCGGATGATAAGTGCGGTTTTTGGCTCAAGTGAATGTGCTGTCATTTAATTTTGGCGGAAATTATTAACCTGACATTTGCACAGCACATTGGTCATATATTCAGGATGGTGGTGTTAAAATGTCAGCCTGTTTTGTCAAAAATTAAAAGGTTTGAGGGCTGGTTCAGTTCGGGGTATTTCGGTCGTTTGGACATTTTTTTTTCGCTCTATGCTCATGTATAACTGCTGGGTTTTTTTTGAAATATTGGAGCAAGTCTGCTGCAATTTTCAGAGAATCATGCTACATGTATTCTGGGGTGGCTGTGCACATTTCAGCTTGATAGCTCAATTAGAACTGTATATTTTAGGCTGTCATAAGCATAAAATGACAATTTTTAATGGAAAGCTGAACAAAATGCAGTTTTTGGCTCAAGTGAATGTACTGTCATTTAATTTTGGCTGAACCTATTTTTGCACAGCACTTTGGTAATATATTCAGGATGGTGGTGTGAAAATTTCAGCCTGTTTTGTCAAAAATTAAGAGTTTGAAGGCCGACTCGGTTAGGGGTATTTGGGTCATTTGTCAGATTTAGTGTTATCACGACAAAAGTTACTGCTTCCAAATCTTTAATATTGCTACGAAGAACCTGCCATTCTCCCACAACCTTTCTAAATACATGACGTGACCAGCATAAAATATTTGAGGTCCATAGCTACAATATTACGCAATTGCAATCCGTTTTACATGCCGAATAGCTGAACGTAGTCAGATACCGGCTGCAAGCAACAGGAATATATGGTCTAAAAACTTTAATATTAATTCAATTAAAAATAAACACACTTATATGGATATACTACTTCTGAATTTATTAACATGCTACGTTTCGATACACATACAGATATCGTTTTCAAGCAAATAATGCTTGAAAACGATATCTGTATGTGTATCGAAACGTAGCATGTTAATAAATTCAGAAGTAGTATATCCATATAAGTGTGTTTATTTTTAGTGTAATCTATTTCTATATGTCTTATAAGGATTAATTCAATTAGTCTGAAATTTGGAATGCACCTTGATAATATATACATAATGGATGCAAGAGAAATTAAAAAAGACAGAAATGAAAATGAATACGTTTTTTCTCCAAACGTTCGATATTTGATACTAACATACAAAATGAATTTGACATCAATATTTTGGAGAAATTAAGCTGAAATTTGCAGAGAATCTCCCCAGATACATTACAAGGTGGCCCCGAAAATTTCAGCTCAATTTATTCAGCCAAAATGGAGATATGGACTCTATTACTGTCATGAAATGTCATTTTCTGATTCATGAAATGTAAAGTTGTGTGTTGCTTTGGACTGTAATTTGGAGAGTTACCTCTGCAGGTAATGTTTTTTTTTTTTTTTAAACAATATTTTATTCAAGTTGTCTGAATGGGATTGGGGAACAGGCTTAGCCTATGTAAAACCCATCTCCCTAAGTAATTTGTATACATATTATTAATAAAAAATGGGTGTATATACATAGTTAAAATGGCAAACACATACATATTATATAAACATAATAAAATGGATGAAAATGTACAGTATATATAGTAATTATTAATTATACATATGCAAGGAAAGTGAGGATTATTTGATAATAAACAACATTAGATAGACTAGCCAAGATTATACATTAAAATATTACTTGATTGAATTGAGTTTAGAATCTGTTTGACATATTAATAAACTTATGGACCTGGTAAAAAATATAAGTATTAATTTCTAGACTGTAGGTTTTGGAGTCGAATAAAAGACAGTTTATATTTTTAAAATCATATTGTAATTTGTCAATGGTTTCTGTTCGTGCATTTGAATGTAAGGAACATCGCATCGCACAAGGTAATGATCGGGATCTTCAAATATGTGACCTCAGAGGCATGCGGGACTGTCGGCAATGTGTCGAAGAAATTTATGACCCTGCAGGTCACATACTCCTGCGCAGTGTTTCGTTTGATTAGAACTAATCCACTTCACACTGCTATCTTGAGTGAACATTGTTGTGCTAAATTATTATTGGTCAGTAGTGCCATTACCAACCAATGACCTACATTGTAACAAACAATATCGGGGTTAACCAGACCTCAAAATATGTTACCGCAATGTATCTAGTGACAATCGCGACTTGTTTACGTCATAACCCGCGAAATTTATTATGCTCGATTATCCAGTGCCAACATGTTTTCTTCGTCGGCCATTTTGAAAATTATGCCGAATGCGAGAAGAGAGGAGGGATTTGATTGGATGTTAAAAAGAGACACGCCCTGCCCAATTTCAAGAATATGACTTCTATCCAGCAATGGTAAGAGAGGGATTTCTCGCGCCATTGCTTCAGGAATATGTGGAGGTCAGAGCATCGAAGTCGTAATTTACAGTGAATTATTTGAGATTTCCGATGGCCATTATAATAAAACGAAGGAACTTTGATATCAGATTTGGATAGATGGTCGGAGAAAATTTTCAGAGATCTAGAATTCCTTGCATTGGTACTGAGTTTATTCCACTCTCTTATACTTGATGGGATGAACGATTTAGCAAAGATTTCAGTACGACATCGAATTTCTTTTAAGTTGTCTTCATTACGAAGGAAATATTTGTTTGAGGGTTCTAGATTTATGAGATTCTTAAGATAAGCAGGGGTTAGGTTATTGATGATTTTGTATAGTAGTTTTAATTTATGTCGGTTTCGTCTTTGAGTGGAATAAACCCAGTTTCTGCGTAGAGGGAGGCATGGCTAGTACCGTTAACCGCCCCGCAAATAGTGCGTAGTGCGTCAAGCTATAAGTATTTGAGGTTATTACATAAGTAGTCAGTGCATCCGTCCCAGATAACATCGGCATAATCAAAGAGCGGTAGAATAAAGGAAGAATATAGGGTATGTAGCGATTTTCTATTTAGACGATATTTCAAGGAGCGAAGGCTGTTTACTAATTTTGATACTTTACTAATTATATACTATCGATGTGGCTGTTCCATTTGCAGTTGCTTTGAAAGATAAGTCCGAGGTGTTTATGTTCTGTTACTTCCTTTATTCCTATTGAGTTCATTAAAAGTGGTGGTTTCACGACATTGCGTTTAGTGGAGAAGGTTAAAGTTTCTGTCTTGAGGGGGTTAAAGGTCACTAGCCATGTTTCCGCCCATGTATTGATTGTTTCAAGATCTTTGTTTAATGTAAGAGCGCATGCTTCTGGGACATCTATTTTTAGGTACAGAGATGTATCATCAGCAAAAAGTTGGATGTTCGATTTTATATTATTGACAATGTCTTTTATATATAATAAAAATAATAATGGTCCCAATACGCTTCCCTGTGGGATACCCCTGGGGTCAGAGGATATTCCGTTTATGACAACACATTGTTGTCGATTTTCAAGATAATTCTTGAACCATAAAAGCAGACCTCCTCTGACCCCAGCAGCCTTCAGCTTATGACAGAGCCCAGTGTGCCGGACTCTGTCAAAAGCCTTGCAGATGTCGCAAAAGACGATCCTAGAATGTTTGTTAAGATCAAAGGCTTGACAAAAGAAGTGATTTAGATCTATTAATTGGAAGATAGTTGAGTCACCCGGAAGAAAGCCACTTTGGAGTGCTGTTAGTATTGAATTGTCCTTAAAGAAGTTAAAGACGTGTTTATATATTATTTTCTCAAATATTTTTATAATAATACTTAGGAGGGAAATGGGTCTGTAATTGCTGCAGTCAGTTGGGTGTCCTTTTTTGAAAATAGCGATGACATTTGCAAATTTACATATCTTTGAAATAGTGTGTGTATCAAGAGAAAAACAGAAAAGTTGACATAAGGGATTACTAATCTCATTAACGATATATTTTAAGATTTTGGAACTAATTTCGTCTGGGCCTGAAGCTTTTGATGTATCTAGGCTATTTATTATGTCCTTAACTTCGCCAGGGGTTGGTCCAATCGAGTTTAGGCTATTAGTATTCATTTGAAGGGGTGGAAGAGTCTTATTGGTACTTGACAGTTCAGTTTGTTGGATAAAGTAATTATTAAGGGCATTGGCTTTATCAGTGGGCGTAAACATTGTATCATTTCCAACTGTAAGTGGTGGAGGCTCATTTGAAGATGCAGCCTATATTAGATTCCACCATTTTTTAGTGCCAAAGTTTCCTTTATCATTAATTTTTGTGTCAATATTCTCAAAATATTCTTTTTTACATTTCCTTATCAGGTTTACGTAGTCATTTCTTATTTTACGACAATTTTGCCAATCAGTTTCCAAATTTCTTTTTACTGCTCTTTTTTTTTTTTTTTTCCATTCTTCTAATGCTGTTATTCATCCAAAGTTTATCGTTTTGCCTAATAGTTACTAGTTTGTTTGGTATATTATTCTTTGCTATATTGATCAATTTGCTAGTAAATTGGACACAGGATGCATCGATATCAGAACGATCAACAAGATTGTACCAGTTAGTGTTTATTGTTTCTGTACGTATACCCTCAAGGTTTGTGTTTTCGTAATTCCATATCATTCGCTTGAAGCATTTTTGTTTAGGAACAGTAAATGAAAGCTTACAAAAGACTGGGCAATGGTCGCTGCAGAAATTGTCTAGCACATCACATTCGTCTGAGCGTAAGGTTGAACTTATTAAAATCAGGTCTAGTAGGGAATTTTGTGTACCGGTTTTGCTAAAATGGGTTGATTTATTTATCAATTGAGTCAGGTCTAATATGTTAATTGCATCGTGAATGAAGCTGGTTGTTTTAGTATTCATGTCAATATTAAAATCTCCTAAAATTATGCACTTATCAATAGGATCGGTTATAGCTTGTTGAAAAGAATTAAAAATCATTTGATTGAGATTGGATGATGAAGAGGGGGGGGGTCTGTAGTAGTTGCCAAATAAAAACTTTTTATTATTAGAGTTGATCTCTATCCAGATTGATTCAATATTAAAATTTTCTAAATCATGTCTACGTTTGAATGATATGGAATTACGAATATATATAATCACCCCGCCACCACGTTCATTTCTATCTTTCCTGACGGGCAAATAGTAGTTAGATAAAGCTATAGATTCAGATGTGATGTTTTTGTCAAGCCAAGTCTCACTTAATGTTATTATATCATAGCCAGTTAGTTCAGCAATTATCAAATCAAGTTTATTTTTAAGGCTCCTTACATTTAAATGCACTACTGAGAGTCGGTTATTGTTTTGTGTATTTGGGCCTGGGTTGGGTTCGATATTGCCCGAGAGTAGTAAAAGAGAACAAATAAGTAGTGGTAACAGACATACTGCAGCGATAGGAAGGATTGTGCAGCTATGTAAACAGGCGTGCGAAAATATCTGACTGTTGACCTTAATATTCATCGAGATTATATATATTTCTGGGAAGTCTTGGTATTTTACAATTATCTTTGGCTTAGCCGAGATGATTAACGGATAATTAAAACCGTAAAAAATCGTAAATGAATTGGTGCTTTCTGAAGTCTTATGCCTATATAGTAAGTAGTGTTTGTCAATTTGAACATATATACATGAGGGGGGAAAGAGTGAAACCAATTCAACATATGTACACAAGTATTTACAAGGTTGCTAGACAATCGGATGGACGGTGATTGTTCGCTTGGTTTGGCCAGCGGGGAGAGAGCTAAGCGATAATTTGGTTGTTTTTGTGTCTGGATAATTGTGAGCAGTTACGTGATGGTTTACATGCACGAGTGGTTACAGTGTTGTGTTTTTACTGGTGAGTGGGAGAAATGCTGTTGTTTGTGTAGAGTAGTTTAACGGACGGCAGGTAAACATTTGTACCGTTGGCATTGGAGGTGAGTAGTGATTACCTATCTATATTCTTTTTAAATTTAATTACATATAGTTTAATATGTTCTTTATTTTGATATATGAACCATGTAGTTCAACTTGGAAAGCATCACGAGGCCTGTAGGCTGGTGTAGGTAACAGAGTCACGCAGTGAGTTGTCAATTTGCATGGCTGGTTCGACTTGGATTATAGGCCTACTTGACAATTTGGGTAGGAAATTTAGACTTTGATGTTGAGTTGATGTTTTTATTTGGTTTAGCACAAAGTATGTTTATTATAGTCTAGTTGTATTAATAGTATTTTGGAGGGTAATACATTGTTTCTGATTGTTGTGTTTGTGTGGTTGTAATTTATGTTTCGAAAGGATATTTATTTTTATTTATGATTTATTTTAGGGCGCTATCATAGTGGTTTAGAGGTAGAGAAAAAAAATGAATAACCGGTGGCATATAAGAAGTGAACTCAAGACTTTTTAATACTTTAATACTTGAGTTGATGATTTTTTTTTTTATATGGAGGAGTGTGTTGTACAGTGCACTACTAGTACACCTAGTGTCCATTTACAATAATTTATAACAATAGCATATAACATTTCTAGTAAGATGGTCATTAGTTTAGCATACCAAATGGTAGACCTAAGCTTAGTTTACATTTTCAAGCATTCAAAATATGTATAATACAATTAAAATTCAAGGGCTCTTTTTAAACCTAGTATTATTGAGATGTTTACTTAAAGTGCAATTCGGCAATTTATTAGGGTAAACTTTTAATGTTGGAGAACATATATAAAATTCCAAGGAGGTTGGGTGACTAGAAGGAACCAAGGCGGTGGTCTTCAGTTCTGCTATCTTGGACAATTTCGTTTTTTTCTCACTATGCTCATGTGTGTCATCATTATGGTGGCATTTGTGGTCAAAGGGGAGATAACTCCCAAAGTCCTTTGAGGAATAGCAAAGTTTGTTAAATCTCTAATAGTGTTAAATCTACATTGTAGTCCTAAAGTATAAAACACTAAAGTCCTCAGAAATAAGGTAAAGTAAGTTGTATTGAGAGGTCCTCCCATGGTAATAAATGTAAACTACTATAAACTCAAGACGTCTCTAGTGTATTAATGTAAATCAATCTTACACAAGTCCTTTGTAGATATTAAATATAAGAAAAGGCCTCATATAGTCTGTAAAACATGTTATATTTTTTATGAATGAATCAATGCAATCTACTTAGCAGACAATGTACATGGTGGCGCTGACAATAACTATATAAAATCTTAAAGCCATAAGACGACAGAAAACCTGGGTTCTCGGGAGACTTTGAAAAACCATAGTCCTCACATAATGAGCAATGCAAGTATGTGTGTGTGTGTGTGTGTGTCTGTGGGTCGCCTACAGGGCGCAATTCTTCAAACTTTGTATACTTATTCCTTATACCCTAAGGAAGATCCCTATTGTTTTTGGTGCATGCCCGACCCCCAGGGGCAGAGCAATGCAAGTATGTAAGTATGTGTGTGTGTGTGTGTGTGTCTGTGTGTCGCCTACAGGGCGCAATTCTTCAAACTTTGTATACTTATTCCTTATACCCTAAGGAATATCCCTATTGTTTTTGGTGCATGCCCGACCCCCAGGGGCAGAGCCACGCCCATTTCTAGTATTTGTTTGTTTGTCGTCTACAGGCCACATTTCTTAACTTATAACCTTGAAACTTTGCATACATACAAAGGAACATCCCTATCATTTGGGGCGCATGCCCAACCCCCAGGGGCAGAGCCACGCCCATTTTCTTTTTGCATGTCTTTGTGTTGCCTACAGGGTGCAATTCTTACTGAATTTTCTTCAAACCTTGTATATTTACCCTTTACACCCTAAGGATGAGCAGGGGCGGATCAAGGAATTTTTGCAGGAGGGGGTTTGCCAGGTTTCTGTCACAGAAATTTGCCATCATCGTCTCTAAATAACATAGGCATACATATAAATTGAGCTTTTTAAACAGAGAAATCATTTTTATACTGATGGAGGATCACTTTGTGATGTAATTTCATTGATGCAAGGCATTATTTTTTTTATGTAGCTGAGCAGGGGGGGGGGACCCCCCAAACCCCCCCTCTGGATCCGCCCCTGATGATCCCTATTTTTTGGGGTGCATGCCCAACTCCCAGGGGCAGAGCCACACCCATTTTCATTTTGTTTCCCCGTGTGTTGCCTACAGGGGGCAATTCTTAAAACTTTGTATACTTACTCTTTACACCCTAAGGACGATGCGTATTGTTTTTTGGTGAAGCCCTACCCCAGTGTCTGAGCCAAGCCCATTCCTTGTATTTATTTGTTTGTCGTCTACAAGCCACATTTCTTAACGTATCATCTTGAAACTTTGAATACTTATTCTTTGTACCATAAGGAACATCCCTATAATTTGGGGTGCATGCCCAACACCCAGGGGCAGAGCCATGCCCATTTTCTGTTTGTGTGTTGCCTATAGGCCACAATTCTTAATCGATCATATTGAAACTTAAAATACTTATTACTCCTTTTGTTGATCCCTTTTGTTTTGGGTGCATGCCCGACCCCCTGGAACAGCAACGCCCATTTCTTGTATTTGTTTGTCTGTCATCTACAGGCTGCATTTTTTAACATATAATCTCGAAACTTTGCCTACTTATTTTTGGTACCTTAAGGAAGATCCCTATTGTTTTTGGTGCATGCCCAAACCCCAGAGATAGTGCCACGCCCATTTTCTTTTTGTGTGTCTGTGTGTCAACTACAGGCCACAATTCTTAAATGATCATCTTGAAAACTTTTTTATACTTATTCCTTATACCCTAAGGCTGACCACTATTATTTTTGGTGCATGCCGGAACTCCTGGGACTGAGCCACGCCCAATGTTTTTGTGTCTTGTGTTCGCCTACAGGATGCAATTCTTAATATTAATGTAATATGAATGTATGTATAGTGATTTACATTCATTTTTTTCAAACAAAATGTTGTAATTTCTAAACAATTTTGTTCTGTGAAATATGTGAATAGTTTAAATTAAACGGCAATAGTTTACGCCTGATTAGTCAAATATACATGTTTTTTAAAATTATTTTGTCGTTTGTGAATCAACCATTACTAAATACTTCCACATTGTTTTGTATAGCATGTTTTTTTTATTCATAACAAAATGTTACCAGAAACCATGGAATCGTGTACTTATTATAAAATGTTAATTTTCATGGCAAGATAACAACATCAATACTGATTTCACTAGGGACCGAGTATCATTCAGATTTGATGAAAAAAGGATAGAAACTGAGCTTACCATCTATAATCTAATACACATATTCAGTTAATAGATTTCCATGCAGAAAGTGTTAAATAACATCAAGATTCATCAAATAACGCCCAGTTTGTGCTACCATTTAGTTTAAGAAACACTGTTCAGTTTTGACATCGGTCATCTAGTTTATGACCATTTAGTTTAGTTTTGATATTGGTATCCAATTTTCCGGGCACTCCGGTTTCCTCCCACTGCTAAAGACCCCTACGCACAAGCGAATTATTGAAATACAATTAAACCATATGTTAGTCCCAAAATGACCTAGTTTGTGTTGAGTGGACGTTAAACCCCATTTCTCTCTCTCTCTCTCTCTCTCTGGTATCCAGTTTGTGCTACCATTTAGTTTCATAAACTAGACAACCAATGTCAAACTAAAGGGTAGCACAAACTGAATGTTATTTGATGAATCTTGATGGTATTTAACACTTTCTGGACAGCAATCTATTAACTGAATATGTGTATTAGATTACAGATGGTAAGCTCAGATTCTTTCCTTTTTTCATCAAATATGAATGATAACCGGTCCCTAGTGTTTAAATTGACCAATATTGAATTCTAAATGGCGTTTTTAATTTTAATTTCATTGACAAGTGACTGACTGACATAATTAGTAAACTTACAAATTTCTGGTAATAGAGCTGCTGGAGAAGCAGGACCTGGCCAATCATCTCGTTCTATTTTTTCAGGTTCATTTGCTTCTCTAGGTTTACCTGCAGGATACATACTTAATTTAACAGCTTCTTCATTCTTTAAATCAGCAGCTGATGTTTTATGATGAACTCGTACTACCCTTTTACCAGATGCTAACAAAATATAATATATTATACTATATGTATCAAACTGTACTGTATCTGGCACACAACTCAATGGCCAAAATTTCAAAGATAGGTTGCCAGGCAACAAAAAACATACGCCCACAGCAGCTAAATCGTCTGGGCAGTCAACAAGGGTTGTTGCATATTTTTACTTTTTTTGGTAATGAAA
Source organism: Patella depressa (assembly GCA_948474765.1). NCBI lineage: Eukaryota > Metazoa > Mollusca > Gastropoda > Patellidae > Patella > Patella depressa. Next base: position 32,794,834 of record OX419717.1, on the reverse strand, counting down.
CATTTGTAATACACCAAAATTTGATTAAGAGTAACAACTCATTATGTAATTATCTGAAAATCATTAGAATTTGTTTGCTTTTTATAAAAGTTTTGCCCCACGCTAACAATTAGTATAGGAAACATTTAATATCATGGATTTAGTAGTTCAGTTATCAAAATTCATTGAAAATCAAAATACTTGTTCGTTTCAACACCTTAAACTCTGTGTATCAATCTAAAGTCAATCGGATGATAAGTTTGGTCTCTATAGCATCACAAGGTTTTTTGAAGTGATCAAGGGAGACAACTCTGGAAGTAATTATTTGAAATTGCTCAAAATCAATAGGCTTCTTCGTCTCATGACCTTAAACACTGTGTATAAATTTAAAGTCAATCGGATATTAACTTTGGCCTCTAGAGTGTCCACAAGATTTTTTGAAGTTATCATGGGAGATAACTCTGGCAGTAATTATTTGAAATCTCTGAAAATCAATAGGCTTCTTCGTCTCATGACCTTAAACACTGTGTGTAAAATTAAAGTCGATTGGATATTAACTATGGCCTCTACAGCGTCCACAGGATTTTTTTAAGTGATCAAGGGCCATAACTCTGGCACTAATTATCAGAAATCAATAGGCTTCTTCGTCTCATGACCGTAAACACTGTGTATAAATTTAAAATAAATCGGATATTAACTTTGGCCTTTAGAGCGTCCACAAGATTTTTTTAAAATGATCAAGGGCCATAACTCTGACACTAATTATCGGAAATCGCTGAAAGTCAATAGGCTTCTTCGTCTTATGACCTTAAACACTGTGTATAAATTTAAAGTCAATCGGATATTAACTTTTGGCCTCTAGAGCGTCCACAAGATTTGTTTAAGTGATCAAGGGCCATAACTCTGGCACTAATTATCGGAAATCGCTGAAAATCAATAGGCTTCTTCGCCTCATGACCTTAAACACTGTGTATAAATTTAAAGTCAATCGGATATTAACTTTGGTCTCTAGAGCGTCCACAAGAATTTTTGAAGTGATCAAGGGCCATAACTCTGGTAGTTATTATCGGAAATCGCTGAAAAACAATAGGCTTCTTCGTCTCATGACCTTAAACACTGTGTATAAATTCAAACTCATCGGATATTAACTTTAGCCTTTAGAGCGTCCACAAGCAATTGTGGACGCCTGACCGACAGACGGACGGGGGCAACGACAATATACACCACATTTCAATGTTGGCGTATGAAAATGATCTGGACATTTGATGTAATGTAATGTAATGAATGACTGCATATTCAATAATTGTGAATCTTCAGTTATGATTTAAAATCTTAACAATGAACAGATTGTTAACATGCGGCCATAATTGGAAATAGTGTAATAATATATAATAATATATTACCTAATGCCATCATACCACTTCCTGTAAAATAATATCAACATATGTTAATATAATCATACACGTATTAAATGTTAAAATGTTAAATGTTGGCTTTATGAGATTTTTAACAAAGCAAGAAAAGGCATATAACTTTTGATAATTATAGTTTCAATATCAATTTTCAAATTTATTCTTAAGTGTATTTCTTTCTGGTTATCAAGAAAAGAAAATTAAAGATGAACTCCGATTACAAAAGTACAGAAATAATTAAACAAGCCAACAGTGAGGCTGATGTCCCCCGCTGATGTCCCAAAATAAATAGATGACACATATTAATTAATCGCACATTTATTTTTTTCAAACGTATCGACCAATCAAACTGAACACGAAGTGTCATCCAAAAATTGCTTATCTCTGCCTACCGTAAGAAGAAAATGCTCATCTTCGAACTCCATCAAGGCATTGACCTAATAAGCATACACACCAATTTTGAACATTTTAACTCAATTCGAAGGAGAGTTATTGTGTTCCAAAGTCTCGGCAAATCAAATTGCTTATCGCTCTGCTTACCCTGAGCAGAAAATGCTCATTATCGATCATAGTCAAGGTATTACTGTAATGAAACTATACACCAAGTTTCATCACTCTCACTTAATTAGAACTAAAGTTATCGTGTCTCAAAGCATCAACCAATCAAATTGCCTATCTCTGCCTACCCTAAGCGGAAAATGCTCATCTTCGAACTCCATCAAGGCATTGACCTAATAAGCATATACACCAAGTTTGAACATTTTAACTCAATTAGAAGGAGAGCTATTGTGTTCCAAAGTCTCGACCAATCAAATTGCGTATCGCTCTGCTTACCCTGAGCAGAAAATGCTCATTATCGAACTTAGTCAAGGTATTACTGTAATGAAACTATACACCAAGTTTCATCACTCTCACTTACTTAGAACTAAAGTTATCGTGTCCCAAAGCATCAACCAATCAAATTGCTTATCTCTGCATACCTAAGCGGAAAATGCTCATCTTCGAACTCCATCAAGGCATTGACCTAATAAGCATATACACCAAGTTTGAACATTTCAACTCAATTAGAAGGAGAGTTATTGTGTTCCAAAATCTCGACCAATCAAATTGCATATCGCTCTGCTTACCCTGAGCAGAAAATGCTCATTATCGAACTTAGTCAAGGTATTGCTATAATGAAACTATACACCAAGTTTCATCAATCTCACTTAATTAGAACTAAAGTTATCGTGTCCCAAAGCATCAACCAATCAAATTGCTTATCTCTGCTTACCCTAAGCAGAAAATGCTCATCTTCAAACTCCATCAAGGCATATTGACCTAATAAGCATATACACCAAGTTTGAACATCTTAACTCAATTAGAAGGAGAGTTATTGTGTTCCAAATTATCGACCAATCAAATTGCGTATAGCTCTGCTTACCCTGAGCAGAAAATGCTCATTATCAAACTTAGTCAAGGTATTACTATAATGAAACTATACACCAAGTTTCATCAATCTCACTTAATTAGAACTAAAGTTATCGTGTCCCAAAGCATCAACCAATCAAATTGCTTATCTCTGCTTACCCTAAGCGGAAAATGCTCATCTTCGAACTCCATCAAGGCATTGACCTAATAAACACATACACCAAGTTTGAACATTCTAGCTCAATTAGGAAGAGAGTTATTGTGTCCCAAAATGTGTGACGGACAGACAGACAAGACAGACAGACGGACGAACCCATTTTAATAGTCTTCGAAAGGCGGGGGACAATAAATAAAATTACTGCCATACATGTACATAATCGCCATACTTGTTTTCAATTTGCAGAACAAGTATGGCGACTGTATGGTGTACGAAAACAGAGGCAGGCCACGCCCACATCCAGTATACACTGTGTCAACCACACTGTCCACATCTGGCTAGCAATATTTCAACCACCAATTACCTACTGACTGAGGGTTTTTTCTCTATAAGGTTACTGAAAATATTATTACTACACAATTATTATGTCTGATCAGGTACATATTATTCTATTGATTTTTTTTTTTTTCATTCATTTAAAAGAACATTTTTTAAAATTTATTTTATTTTTTTTAATATATCTCGAAAATGCAACGTAGGATGCTTCAAGAATTTTGCCGTCTATTAGTTTATTCATCCCTTGATTCTGTGCAAGAGATGGACAGAGAACAATCTCAAACAAGCCAACAGTGAGGGTGATGTCTCCCGCTGAAATCCCAAAATAAATAAATGACACATAATAATTAATTGCACATTTTTTTTTTTTCAAAATTATGGATCAATCAAACTATACACTAAGTTTCATCACTCTCTATCAGATAGAATCAAAATCATATTGTACCATAGGGGATGACGTGGCTAAGTGAATAAGACGCTTGCTTGCTAGCCTGGAGGTCAGGTGTTCGATCCTTGCATTGGCCGAGAAAGTTCATCCAGATCTTCCGGTGTGGTTTCTCCTTGTCATTGATATAGGACAGAGGGCGGGCCTGACAAGCACAGATGTCTAGTCCTTTGGAATGGTACGAAAAACCGAGGTCCCATGTACACATTGGCGTGCGTGTAAAAGATCCCTTGGCAGTTGAAAAACGTTTCAAGAGTATGCCGTAGCGAGCTGCCTGGGTAAAATTTACCTCATAGCACACTGTATGGCGGATGCTGGTCTTCATTAGCTCAGGTTAGAAGCAGAACAGTAGGACTTTAAACCCCATTTCATTTCATAAAGCATCGACCAATGAAATTGATTAGCTCTGCTTCGCTTCAGCTCAAAATGTTAATCATTGAACTCAGTCAAGGCATTCACCTAATGAATTAAATTCCATACAGATCGGATGATAATTTCATCGTTGGAGCGTTCACAAAGTTCAACAAAGTGAAACAATGGCCATAACTCAAGGCGTAATTAACAGAAATTGTTGAAATTCAATAGGGCTATATGCACAGTAATGGGACATAGTACTCCCAACAGGAAGATTAAAAGAAATGTAATAATACGCCATTTATCTATTTTGATTCATACCAAGAGACCATTTTATGAATTAAAAATTTATATATTGGGAAAGCTGGGGGGGGGGGGGCTCCTTCATATGAGTGTTTACGTAACAGTACCCAGAGACTGCAAAAAAGAACTTCAGATATTGCATGATAAATAATGCCTATTTGAGGTTTAGCAATGACTGTTAATAGTATGTTACCACCTTATAATAACTTTGAATGGACTGTTTATTTCCATTACTTTTAAAATTATAGATTGGCATAACTCAAATGGAAAATAACAACTCTTTTATCTCTACAACATTTATTTTCTGGATTTAATTATTTACAATTTTTTTATTCAATCTATGAATTATGTATTAAACAAACAAATAACAAAATAATCTGTTGCCAAGCTTGCATCAAAATAAACGGTTTTGGTTCGTTATAGTGGATGGAAATAGAGTAACGTTATCAATAACAGGATGGATATTATAATAACATAATCAAAAATATAGTGGATGGAAAATAAAGTTATCAAAAAAATGTGACAGATGGAAAATAACATTATCAAAAATTTTAATGATTGAAAACGGACCAAATTCAATGTAGATTAAATGTGTAAACGTGATATAGAGCGAAATAGCAGACATAGTCCCTGAGCCTCGATCTGGACAGAACCAGGAACCTGGATGTTTACATTCTGAATAGATGTGCCAGCTCCGAACATCGATCGTTACTATTTTGAGAATGTGATGGAATTTGAAAACATGAGGAATTGATAGATTTATCAATGTCGGTTTTTGTTCTCTTTATTCTCCTCAATGACAAGTCTTCATATTTGCTTCAGTTTTCACGAAAAAACATTCCCTGTACGTAGTTACAAAAAGATTTGGAATGTATTTTATCCGAAGTCAACGTTTGCGGTCGGAATAAATTTTACTTGAGGTGCGATAAGATTGGTAAGACATACTACCAAATTCTACACTTAGACACTACACCAAATGTCAAAGGTTACCTTGTCGTCTCGGATGGAAAATATGAAAAATTATTAGAAAACTGAAGGAAAGATATTGTTTATTTATTAAGTCCCTGGAGATTGTGATGTCCTAATTCAGCACTTTATCCAGATAATTCAAACACCAAAGTTTTGTTGAAAATCCGAAGCCTTATCCAATAGGTACTATTTTTCAGGAGTTTGGATCCATCCATCAGTATATCGTTTTAGCTATGTTCTCGTAGCTAATAGTAGGAGAGCGTAATACATATGCTTGAGTTCTGCGAACCGCATGATGAGATTACCCCAGATTACTGCAACGGATTAACTGAATGACATTTTCACCTAGTGCGACTTGCTGCAAGGCAGGTCGAACCGAAGGGGTACAGGCCAAAATATCCACATCTAAATCATCCGACAACCAAAGCTTCGAGATTTAGAGTGGAATTACCTATTGTGAGAGTCATGTAAGTGTCACCAATAATGCACAAGTGTTTGATCCCAACAGCTGTGTGCTCTTTTCAATAGGAGCACCAATATGATTTGCTACGGATGATTTAATCATATTAATTTCGGCTGCAGTATCAATGGTAAGATGTAACGGGTAGTGGGTGCAAAATGCCTTAATGTGAGGGGACTGCTATATGTGTACACGACAGACAATATGAACGGGAGGAGATTCAACAGGTAAAGGGGGTTTGTCGTCTTAATCATCATCATTTTCTCCCTAAATAAGTAAGGCTTTAGACAGGAATTTTTGATCAGCTGTAGGTAAGAACTGAGATAATGTTGGTAGCACTAGGGACGTCCATCTGTTTACAAATAGGACATGACTGGGCAGAAGGAGGTCTTTTACCCATGTATGGTCTCTTGTAGTAATCATTAGTAGATGAAGGAAGAACACAAGCTTCTGACGATGATTGTATTTCATCTAAAAGGGAATCAAGGGCTAGTGAAATCTCAGATTGCAAGCTAGCAATGGTAGTGACCTAAGTTCTGTTAAATATCGCTGTTTAACCTAATTGAGGTAGATCAGAATGAATAAATTATGCAAAGCCACACCAAAATGATGATATTTTCCAAGGACTGGTACTTCACCTTGATGTGATATATCATCAGTAAATTGTCTTCAATAAATGACATCAGAGACAAATTAGCCCATAAGCAGTGTAGGCAGCTGCCTTGGGCCCAAGAAAAATAGGGCCCATAAAATGTCAAATGACCTTTTCAAATTTGATGTTTTATATAATTTAATTCACTGGACTACACTTTCGACGAACCTCACTTGGTTGTGTCGGGTGTTCACAGGGTCAGTGACACCTATATGTTCGAGATGAGCTTTAGTGTGATCAATAACTCCAACTGGGAGACTGGTCACTTGCTCATCTTGCATTAGCCTGCTACATGTAACTGGTTTGCTTTCATTTTAAAAAGTTTTCGCGATTAAATTTGTCTTTCTTTCATTACGTGAACGCCACTCCATTTCAAAGTAGGCTGGTTGACCGTTGATATGGCCCAAAGACAAAGGTGTGGATAGGAGAATAGAGAACAGATAAAACATAAAACTAAAATGATTAAAATACCGACTAAAACTACTGACACAATCACAATGTTTCGACGGCCAGGGACAGGGTCTGAAACTAGTTTCGCAAAGGACCAAGTTTGTTGAGCAGAGTAGGGCCCATCAGAGCCTAGATTCGCCTCTGATTGACACGAGTCTTTGATATAAATCCTTTTGGTGCTCAGATGAATCCAAACGAATGCTATTAAAGTCTAACAAGTATGCACAGGGTCATTCCATGTCAAATGGAGCAATGGTGGGAACATGACAGCCTCAAAAAAAATTATAAAAAATATGTTATAATATATGGCCTTAAAGCTACAATTTCAAATTTTTAAGTTATATTTTTAAAAGGTATTAAAATAAAGCTCTAAAATAGATGGCCATAACTCTGACAGTAATTATCGGATATCGCTGAAAATCAATAGGCTTCTTCGTTTCATGATCTTAAACACTGCATTCGGTCACTGTGACGTCACTGGCGTCTAAGGGGATTAAAAGTGTTTTCGATAAGTCGTTTTTACGGGAAGTCTATTTTAGCGACTTTGAGTGAAGATAACTGAATTAACTTTAGTTGGATTGATGTGAATTTGCCATAAAGTAGATAAAATAACCATAACTCTGACAGTAATTATCGGATATCGCTGAAAATCAATAGGCTTATTCATCTGGTAGTAATTATCGGATACCGCTGAAAATCAATAGACTTCATCGTTTCATGACCTTAAACACTGCACTTTGTATAAATATTAAGTCAATGGGATATTAACTTTACCCGCTAGAGCGTTCACAAGATTTTTCAAAGTGATCAAGGGTGATAACTCTGGCAGTAATTATTGGATATCGCTGAAAATCAATAGGCTTCTTCAACTCATGACCTTAAACACTGTGCATAAATTTAAAAAGTCAATTGGATATTCACTTTAGCCTCTAGAGCGTTCACAAGAAATTGTGGACGACGGACGGACGGACGGACAGGGGCGGTGGCAATGTACGACCACATTTCCATGTGGGCGTATAAAAACTACAATTCTTTAAATTTTCGATTTTCAATTAATCTTCGGATATATTAGCCACTATTGGCTAATTCAGTTTATGGGTTCTAGGCTAATTATTTATTAATATAAGAGATAATAGTGGCTGAGAAGACCTAGTTATCCCAACTGTCAGTGACTAGTTTCGTTCGTATAGAACTCTTCAGACTGATTTGACTCACATGGCGGGCATTTATATCTATACTATATGGTTACTAATGGGCGGGTTTGGGTCCTTGGCGGGGTTTGCGAATTGTTACCGGGGTCGGCAACTCGCTTACCAGGGTTTGTACAAAGATTTGACAACTTGGCGGGGTTACTGGGGTTGCCCTCTTGGCGGGGTTTGTGAATTTCTTACCGGGGTCGGTAGCTCGCATACCTGGGTTGTGCAGAGATTTGACAACTGATCGTTTAGATTGAAGTGCTACTGTCCATGATTTTGCTTACTTGGATGCCTTTGGTTGGTTTGTAACATTGTTACTCGTCGTAAAAATAAAGGGATAGTATACATGTATGAACAAGGGTCCACACAAATAGAGACGCATACTAGTCACCTCCTACTTCCGTTTTCCAAGGCATAGTCCAAACACTGACTCTCATATAAATAAACCATTTGGTACTGATTCGTACCTTTATAACACTAAACCCCATCGGGCGCCATGTTGAATTACACAATATATCACGTTTTAAAACCTAACTACTTTATGGAATCAACGACAAATCTAGACTTGGGCACTCCAACCTAATTATTACTTATTACTCGATTTGTATAAAACAATGTTCATATGCCAAATAACCGATAAAGTTTTCTGTTGGCATCGTAAATGACGTAATTTTGACAAAAACTACAATTTTTGCGGTTCAGAATATCTATTCGCAAGCATGTATTATTCTTTTTAAAATAAGTACAAAGTAAAAAGATGTGCCATGTAGAGGCGCAAAAAAAAGAACAAGCATTTTTTTTTTTATTTCGTTTTCATTTTTGTGCCATTTTGATTTAAAGGTGAAAAGATAGATTGCCAGGCAATGAAACATACACCCACAGCAGCTTAATCGCCCGGGCAGTCAACAAGGATTGTCGCATATTTTTACTTTTTCGGTAATGAAACATTTGTAATACACTAAAATCTGATTAAGACGGGACGAGACAACAATATATGACCACATTTCAATGTGGGCGTATTAACTTCGATAATGTATGGATATATGAATACTAGTATGTAATAACAACACAGGCTTTGTTTATTAGAAGGTATTGTTATAATATCATATGGAATACCGTAACGTTATGCAATTATTGACGTGAATAAAGTATGCATAAACCAACATGTCTGTTGTTCAAACGACAACTATCCGTTAGGGGTGCCCGTGGCCAGTTCATTTCAAAATGGATTAAGAACCCTGATTTATAGGCCCAAAAGTCGATAGTTAACGTGATATTTCACAATTCAGCATCATCGGGTGGCCATTTTGTATTTATGCTAATTAGAAGGTCAACAACTCAAATTTCGGCTTGGGAACATGGATATTCGTATTGAACACATCAAAATCATTAAGAAAAGTGATGTTCCCCACTTTTACTAAGAAATGTTTCTAACATTCTGATTTAACGAAAATTTGACTAGTCTATTCCATTCGTACTGGAAATGATATGAGTTCAAAGGTAACATAGCACCAGTGAAACTCTTCATTCCTGCTACGCAGGTCTAGTTTTATTTGAATTTGAATCTTATTCATAACATCTGCCGTACCTATAATACGGTTCTGTTTTAAAACACTATTGCCTCAGGATTTAGTAAAATGATGTGCTAATGTGACATGTAACCAACGTTTGTTTGTTATCTATTTAAAAAGATAGGTTGCCAGGCAATGAAACATACGCCCACAGCAGTTAAATCGTCCGGGCAGTCAACAAGGGTTGTCGCATATTTTTACTTTTTTTGGTAATGAAACATTTGTAATACACTAAAATCTGATTAAGAGTAACAACTCATTAAGTAATTATCAGAAAATCATTAGAATTTGTTTGCTTTTTATAAAGTTTTGCCCCACGCTAACAATTAGTATAGGAAACATTTAATATGATGGATTTAGCTGTTCAGTTATCAAAATTCATTGAAAATCAAAATACTTGTTCGTTTCAACACCTTAAACTCTGTGTATCAATCTGAAGTCAATCGCATATTAAGTTTGGCCTCTAGAGCATCCACAAGATTTTCTGAAGCCATCAATGACTACAACTCTGGCACTAATTATCAGAAATCGCTGAAAATCAATAGGCTTCTTCGTCTCATGACCTTAAACACTGTGTATCGAAGTCAATCGGATATTAACTTTGGCCTCTTGAGCATCCACAAGATTTTTTGAAGTGATCAAGGGACATAACTCTGGCACTAATTATCGGAAATCGCTGTAAATCAAAAGGCTTCTTCGTCTTATGACCTTAAACACTGTAGATGAATTTAAAGTCAATCTGATATTAACTTTGACCTCTAGAGCGTCCACAAGACTTTTTAAAGTGATCAAGGGTCATAACTCTGGCACTAATTATCAGAAATCGCTGAAAATCAATGGGCTTCTTCGTCTCATGACCTTGAACACCGTGTATAAATTTAAAGTCAATTGGACATTAACTTTGGCCTCTAGAGCGTCCACAAGATTTTTGAAGTGATCAAGGGCCATAACTCTGGTAGATATTATCGGAAATCGCTGAAAAACAGTAAGCTTCTTTGTCTCATGACCTTGAACACTGTGTATAAATTTAAAGTCAATCGGATATTAACTTTAGCCTCTAGAGCGTCCACAAGCAATTGTGGACGCTGGACCGACAGACAGACGGACGGGGGCCACGACAATATACGACCACATTTCAATGTGGGCGTATAACAATAATATCTTGAGAGTTTGGTCCAGTTTCTTTAATTAAGCAATGTCTGAAGATGGACATAATTGTTTTTATTTTATTCTACAGAATACAGATCTTCATTAGTCGTTTTTTTATAGCCCATCGAAAGCTGCAGTGACGGAGAGGATAGCCCCCCCCCTTACTCCATCCCATGCTAATCGCCACCACTAAATATTTCCCATTGTATCCATCCCCTTCCGAGTTAAGCAGAAAGTAATCTGGGATGTGGGAGGGGTTGTCACGCCTCAAGCTTTACTTTGCCAGCTAGACTGGGATAATAGTTCTGGGTTCGGTCACTGGCGTGAGCGGATGTGACTTTTAATTGGGGCTATATGGGGCGGGGGTGTACAGCATCTAACCCAAGCATCTCATGGAAAAAAAGGAACATAATGCGAATATCTCCATTTTCTGTACCTTGGTCACATCTCATGTATTCTTGACATCCAGATTTCATTTCAACTGATTCCACAAAATAACCGGCAATAACTTTGGGATCACTGGCCATATAATTTGCCTCCAACCATACAATATATCATGAAAACCCATCAATGCAACAATCTATAGCTATTCCATACAGTTTCAACTGGTCATAGGAATCAAAATTAAGACGGATTAGTCGCCCTCGTCTACGAACATTTACACCCAGTTGATCCAAAATGCCCTATAGTATTCTGACATCCTCTCTGCTAATGGAAAATCCCACCAAAATATATTTAAGATGCATCATTCGATAACCAAGTCTGTTACCACAGCCATCCAAGTTGCTGTTTATAAAATCTGCAACGTTGATTACATCTGTAGGATATTAATTCCTGTACAAATTATTCTGACGTAGTATGCGTTGCAATACTTATATTTACGACTTCTTTTAAAATAAGTAGCATTTCTCATTGTTTTAACTCCATCCCAAAGCATATTCACACTAAGAGAATTTTAAGAGAATATAATGAATCTCGAAATGCTCCAAATAATTATCTTGAGCCCTCGGCCTAGTATCTCAAGTGCAGGACTTGGTATCTTGAGCACTCGACTCCATTATCTTGAGCACTCAACATCATTATCTCAAGCGCTTGACTTCATTATCACAAGAGCTCGACTTAGTATATCTAGTGCTCAAGATATATTATTTTTTTTGCATGTTCTAAATCAGCAACCGTATATATGAATGAAAATAACAAATATAAATAAAATATTTAAAAAAAAAATAATAATAAATAGCAGTTATGACGGGTTTCACCGGTGCCACGTTACCTTTGAACTTATGTCACTTTCGGTGACACGTTATCCTTGAACTCATTTCACTTCCAAAACCAATGGAACCGATAAACAAATTTCCGCATAAACATTGCACACATGAAATAAAATGGAAGCAGAATCAACCGAATCCAGCAGTATCAATTCATTTTATACAATTTGTTACATGAAATGAAATGAATTGGGGTTTAACGTCGTACTCTTTTGCACCTAACCTGGGCTAATCGAAGACGGGCATACGCCATACAGTGTGCTATGTGGGAAATTTTGTCCGGGCAGCGGCGCTACGGCCTACTCTTATATTGAATTCCAATTGCCAAGGGATCTTTTAAGTGCATTCCAATGTGTACACAGGACCTTAGTTTTTTGTCCCATCCGAACGACTGGGCAGCTGTCCTTGTCCGGCCCTCCTTCTGCATCACTGACAAGGGGAAATCACGCCGGAAAATCTAGATGAACTTTCTCGCCCAATTAGTTAACATAATCAGAAATGGCATAAGGCATCACATGGTGAAAATTTTTACGTAAATTAAATAATAATTGCCACTTTTATAGACCAAAAACCTTGAAAAGTGACTTGTAGAAAATCATCTATTTCTCTGCAACCGTACAAGTTAGAAATCATTTTTTGGTATCTGTATGATTGTATGGGTTCAATCTATTTGTTGATTGGAACCAAACATCATAATTCTAAAAGCATTACAAAATAGACTCATTTGAATAAAATATCTGTTTTGAAGGCTAAAACTACAGTTTTTGAAAAATGACGTTACTTCCGGCGATAATGAAAATCTTAAATTACTTTAATTGACACTTTAATGGACCAAAAACCTCGAAAAGTGACCTGTTGAAAATCGCCTATTTCTCTGCAACTGAAGAAGTTACAAACCATTTTGTGATATCTATATGATCGTATGGGTTCATTCTATTAGTTTATAAGAATCAAATATGAAATTTTTAAAAAAATAACAAATCAAATGGTGTCACTTTTATGAAAATCAAATAACAATTGACCCATTTACATGCAAAATAGCATAAAAAGTGACTCTTGCATAATTGCCCATTACTCTGTAACTGCTCATATTACAAACTAATTTTCACATACATTCTCTTCATATTGCTTATTGCTACACGTTTATAAAAGTTACTTAGAAATATTTTGAAATCTGAAAAGCCTGAATGGGTTGTAAAAAGGTCAATTTTACACATTTTTACACCTCTTAATCGAATTTGTAAAACACGACTAAAAAATATTCATAAATAAAAAAGTTTTTTGTAAAAATTTAAATTTTCTAAATTTGGCACCTAATATTTTTGAAGATTTGCTGAAAATCAAAAATCAAAAGTAGCGTAGCTATGTGCCCTGTCTCTGGCTATGCCAAAATGTATCGAAAGTTAAAACACTGATTTTTGTTAAAATTACTGCAATAGCTTCGGTGATTTCGGACATTTCGCATTGTGGCAGAACTTTCAAAATAACTTTATCCTCTAAGTCACACCCACTTTCCCAGTAAAACCGAAGAAATCATAACGATGCGACAAGCAGTTGTTGAGATCTAGTGGAATTGGAATAATAATAATAACTAGACCTGCGTAGCAGGAATGACGGGTTTCACTGTTGCCACAATACCTTATAATTTATGTCACTTTTGGTGCCACGTTACCCTTGAACTCATTTCACTTCCAGAACAAATGGAACCGATAAACAGATTTCCACATAAACATTGCACACATCAAATAAAATAGAAGCTGAATCAACCAAATCCAGCAATATCAATTCATTTTATACATTTGTTGCATGAAAGTGTACAGTACTTCAGGTGATAATGAAAATGTTCAATTACTTTTATGAAATCAGAAATGGCATAAGGCATCACATGGTGAAAATTTTATGCAAATCGAATAATATATGCCACTTTTATAGACCCAAAACGATTTTGTGGCATCTGTATGATCGTATGGGTCCATTCTATTTGTTGATTGGCATCAAATATCATAATTTTAAAAACATTACAAATTAGACTCATTTGAATAAAATATCTGTTTTGAAGGCTAAAAATACAGTTTTTGCCAAAATGACATTACTTCCGGTGATACTAAAAACGTTAAATTAGTTTTATAACATCCTCTATGACATTTGGCTTCAAAGGGTGAACATTGTATAAAAATCGAATAATAATTGACACTTTTATGGGCCAAAAACCTTCAAGATAGGTTACCAGGCAACGAATCATACGCCCACAGCAGCTTAATCGTCCAGGCAGTCAACAAGGGTTGTCGTATATTTTTACTTTTTTTGGTAATGAAACATCTGAAAATCATTAGAATTTGTTTGCTTTTTACAAAGTTTTGCCCCACGCTAACAATTAGTATAGGAAACATTTAACATCATGGATTTAGCTGTTCAGTTATCAAAATTCATTGAAAATCAAAGTACTTGTTCGTTTCAACACTTTAAACTCTGTGTATCAATCTGCGGTCAATCGGATGATAAGTTTGGTCTCTATAGCATCACAAGGTTTTTTGAAGTGATCAAGGGAGACAACTCTGGAAGTAATTATTTGAAATTGCTCAAAATCATCTATAGCGTCACAAGGTTTTTTGAAGTGATCAAGGGAGATAACTCTGGAAGTAATTATTTGAAATCGCTGAAAATCAGTAGGCTTCTTCGTCTCATGACCTTAAACAGTGTGTGTAAATTTAAAGTCAATCGGATATCAACTTTGGCCTCCAGAGCGTCCACAGGATTTTTTGATGTGATCAAGGGCCATAACTCTGGCAATAATTATCAGAGATCGCTGAAAATCAATAGGCTTCTTCGTCTCATGACCTTAAACACTGTGTATAAATTTAAAGTCAATCGGATATCAACTTTGGCCTCTAGAGCATCCACAAGATTTTTGGAAGAGATCCAAGGGCCACAACTCTGGCACTAATTATCAGAAATCGCTGAAAATCAATAGGACTCTTCGTCCTATGACCTTAAACACTGTGTATGAATTTAACTTTGGCCTCTAGAGCGTTCACAAGATTTTTTTGAAGTGATCAAGGGACATAACTCTGGCACTAATTATCGGAAATTGCTGAAAATCAATAGGATTCTTTCGTCATATGACCTTAAACACTGTGTATAAATTTAAAGTCAATCGGATATTAACTTTGGTTTATAGAGCGTCCACAAGATTTTTTGAAGTGATCAAGGGCCATAACTCTGGCTCTAATTATCGGAAATTGCTGAAAATCAATAGGCTTCTTCATCTTATGACCTTAAACACTGTGTATAAATTCAAAGTCAATCGGATATTAACTTTGGCTTTTAGAGCGTCCACAAGATTTTTTTGAAATGATCAAGGGCTATAACTCTGATATTAATTATCGGAAATCGCTGAAAATCAATAGGCTTCTTCGTTTTATGACCTTAAACACTGTGTATAAATCTAAAGTCAATTGGATATTAACTTTGGCTTTTAGAGCATCCACAAGATTTTTTGAAGTGATCAAGGGCCATAACTCTGGCACTAACTATCGGAAATCGCTGAAAATCAATAGGATTCTTCGTCTTATGACCTTAAACACTGTGTATAAATTTAAAGCCAATTGGATATTAACTTTGGCCTCTAGAGCGTCCACAAGATTTTTTGAAGTGATCAAGGGCCATAACTCTGGTAGTTATTATTGGAAATCGCTGAAAAACAATTGGCTTCTTCGTCTCATGACCTTAAACACTGTGCATAAATTTAAAGTCAATCGGATATTAACATTAGCCTCTAGAGAGTCCACAAGCAATTGTGGACGCCGGACCGACGGACGGACAGACGAATGGGAGCGACGACAATATACGACCACATTTCAATGTGCGCGTATAAAAAGTGACTTTTAGAAAACCGCCTATATCTCAGCAACCGAACAAGTTAGAAACAATTTTATGATATTTATATGAACGTATGAGTTTTGTTAGTATGTGAATTTAAACCAAAAGTTAATATTATTATTACATATCAAATAATTCTTGGTTGAAAAAAATATCGATTTTAAAGTTAAAAATGCA
Organism: Patella depressa; assembly: GCA_948474765.1. NCBI lineage: Eukaryota > Metazoa > Mollusca > Gastropoda > Patellidae > Patella > Patella depressa. The sequence continues at coordinate 32,778,667 of OX419717.1, read as the reverse complement.
GTTTTTGACCAAATGGCGTCACTTTCGGTGTCAATTTTAAATTACAATCAACTTGATATGACGCATACTTACTTTTTGAATCAAATGATGTCACTTTTGCGAATATCCATTAATAATTGACTATTTTACAGGCAAAATTACGAAAACAGTGACTTATGCAAAACTGTCCTTTTCTCGGCAACTGCTTACATTACAAACTAATTTTCACATACATTCTCTTCGTATGGATTACAGCTACAAGTTTATAAAAGTTACGTAAAAATATTTCAAAATCTGAATAGCCTGAATGGGTTGTAAATAGGTTAATTTTACACCTTTTTTCACCTCTTAATCCAATTTGCTCGAAAATGAAATCGAAATTAAAAAAACTGAGCCCACACCTTTTTGCGCCTTTAAAGGAGACACTCTTTTAGTTATATCAGTTTTAAACAAAAATAATATTTTCTTTTGAAAAATGGTACCTAACTGTCAAAATTGTAATTTTGGGTAGTTTTTGGTAAATTTACGCCACTTCCGTTACCGACAGATAACATTATTCAAAACAAAAAAAAATGGCAATTGAAACAACGGAGCATATCAACTTTCTTTTATACAATTCAAACAATAAATAATTAATCTAGGGCTGAAAAACTTAAATAGCCAATGGCGGCCCTGAAAAATTACTGAGACGCATTGTCGCAGAACGTTCAAAATAGCTTTATCCTCTAAAGTCACACCCACTTTTCCAGTAAAATCAAAGAAATTGTAACGATACGACAAGCAGTTGCTGAGATCTACTCAAAGTGGAATTGGAATAATAATAGTGTTGTGTTTCACACAAGTTACGCAGTGTGAAACCCTAGTAAATTTGAAAACACGCCAATAGTGAGGCTGAAATAAATAGATGACACATATTATAATTAATTAATTGCACATTTATTTTTTTCAAAAGTATTGAGCAATATACTGACTATCAACTATACACTAAATTTCATCACACTCAAGTTTAAACATTATAAATCAATTAATTATAAAAGCAGAGTTGTTATGTTCCAAAGTCTTGACCAATCAAATTGCTTATCGCTCTGATTGCCCTCAGGAGAAAATATTCATTATCAAACTCGGTCAAGGTATTGATGTAATGAAACCATACACCAAGTTTCATCACTCTCACTTAATTAGAACTAAAGTTACCATGTCCCAAAGCATCAACCAATCAAATTGCTTATCTCTGCTTACCATAAGCAAGAAATCCTCATCCTCGAACTCCATCAAGGTAACGACCTAATAAACACCTACACCAAGATTGAACCTTATAGCTCAATTAGGAGAAGAGTTATTTTGTCCCAAAAAGTGTGACAGACAGACAGACAATATAACATAAAATTGTATTAAATGAAATGAAATGGGGTTTAAGGTCCTACTGTTCTGTGCCTAACTTGGGCTAATGAAGACAGGCATATGTTAATGATTGTGCTATGAAGAAAATTTTGCCCAGCCTGCGGCGCTACGGCCTACTCTTATATCGAATTTCAACTGACAAGGGATCTTTCACATGCATGCCTATGTGTATATGGGACCTTGGTTTTTCGTTCTGCATCACTGACAAGGGGAAACCACGCCGGAAAATCTGCATTAACTTTCTTGGCCAATGCAGGGATCCAAACACTCGACCTCCTGGCTAGCCAGTCAGCTTCTAACCCACTTAGCCACGTGATTTCAAAAATTTTATTAAAATAATATGTATCTGCTATGGCAACTAATAATAACAAACCTTTTTTAGCTTTCAGAAATTCTGGTTTTTCATGGCTGTAAGAAAAATTTTCTGCAAAAGAAAAGGACAGATTTTTAGACAATAATATGGTAGATGAACATATTAAATAAATAAAAGAAATATTTTTGGCTGAATCATTTAACAATGGTTTGAGACACCAAGAACAAAAATCAAATTATGCAAGAAAAACAAATAGTGTAAGTAAAACAAAAGATAGGTAGCTAGGCAATGAAACATACACCCACTGGAGTTAAGTTGTCCAAGCAATTGTCACATATTTATTGTTTTGTAGGTCAGCCATAGTAAAATGATGATGAGATCTTGCATCTGTGGCTGACAGTTACTGGCTGAAAACCCATGTTTGGTCCTTGTGACGCTGATGCCCACACAATTCTCATGGACTTTGTCTCCGGGAGTTGTCTCAGGTTTGTAACTGAGAAGGTTGCAAAACACAGATATCTAGAGATAGATGTGATCGAGCGAGTGTGTGTCATTGGAAGTAATGAGTTTTAAGGTCTGGTGCTGACTGGAGAGGTAAACTTGTGGGCATCACAAAGAAAACAAGGGCTGGTGCACATATGAAGCTTGATGGTGATGACCCCGTTATCATCTGTTTCAAGAAGCTTGGAGAACATAACATCTCAACTGAGCTGGTGAAGGGTCACTTGCCTTCGCAGGTCAAGGAATTCATCCGTTCCATTAAACCTACCAGCTCGTAGATGGCAATTGTTCAGTTCAGAAAACTTTTGAGTGAGAGGTGTTTCCACTGGCTCGTGCTGGATTGTCGTCCCATTTCAGGAAAAAAGTACACCGCGATATGTGACAAGTCGTACCGAACAGAAAGCAGCTGACAGTTGGACAAAGGCATTTATGTTCCTGTGTGGAATCGTAATCTGCCTGCCCATCTTGCTGTAATTGAACCCACAAAATGTTGATGTAGAACAGGCTGCACGGGGCGATGCAGTTGCAGCAAAAATGGTCTGCCTTATACTTCTTTGCACGTGTATTGAAAGGGACCGTACCAATATGATTAGGAGCGTGCAGGAGGACGAGGATGATGAATAATTGATTTATTTATTTCCAAGATACGATCTTTTTGTTTCGTTTCTGGCAACTTCTGGCTTGTTAAGATTCTTTTTGTTAATGATATTAGACTTGTCTTGAATCTCGTGACATAACATTCCAGTCACCCAAAAGTGACCATATTAATCATTTTACCATGCTTCACAAGCCACTTAAAGTGGTAGGCTGAGCTACCGGAAATTGGTATTCCCCACCCGAATTAAATGAAAACTGCTCCCATTGGCTTTAAGTGTATCATAGATGAGATCGGCATGATGACAAAATCCCAGAATGAATTTCAGATTATGAAATCCAGCCATTATTGGCAGAGATAGCCATGGACTCAGGTCAGAGGGGTCCGGATTTCAAAAAGGCCCCTCACGGAGATGTCATGAGTTGCAAAACTGGAGCCCTAGAATGAACTTTAGGTCATTAAAATCCAAAAATTATCGGCTGAAATCAATCCGAGTTTGACACCGGAAATTATATTTTCAACCGGAAGTCAATGGAAACTACTTCTATTCCCTTGAAATGTATAAGAGATGGGGTCAGCATGATAAAAAAAAAAAAACGCAGAATGAACTTCAGATAATGAAAATCCAAAGATAATTGGCTGAAATCAATCCGAGTCTGACACCAGAAGTTGGTATTCCCCACCAGAAGTCAATGAAAACTACTTCCATTCTCTTTAAGGGTATCATAGATGGGGTTGGTATTATGAAAAAAAAAACCAGAATGAACTTCAGATCATGAAAATCCAAAGATAATTGACTAAAATCAATCCGAGTCTGACACCAGAAATTGGCATTCCCCACCAGAAGTCAATGGAAACTACTTCCATTCGCTTTAAGGGTATCATAGATGGGGTTGGTATGATGAAAAAAACCCCAGAATGAACTTCAAATCATGAAAATCCAAAGATTATTGGCTGAAATCAATCAGAGTTTAACACTAGAAGTTGGTATTTCCCACCGGAAGTCAATGAAAACTATTCCCACTTGCTTTAAGTGTATCATAAATGGTGTTGGCATCATGAAAATCCAACTATTATTGCAGGAGATAGCCACGTGGTCGTTCACAGGGGTCCCAATTTCAAAGATAGGTTGCCAGGCAACGAAACATACGCCCACAGCAGCTAAATCGTCCAGGCAGTCAACAAGAGTTGTCGCATATTTTTACTTTTTTTCGATAATGAAACATTTATATTACACTAAAATCTGATCAAGAGTAACAACTCATAAAGTAATTATCAGAAAATCATTAGAATTTGTTTGGTTTTTATAAAGTTCTGGCCCATGCTAACATTTAGTACCAAAACATTTAATATCATGGATTTAGCTGTTCAGTTATCAAAATTCATTGAAAATTAATCGGATAATAAGTTTGGTCTCTAAAGCATCACAAGATTTTTCAGTGATCAAGGGAGATAACTTTGGCAGTAATTATAGGGTTTCGCTGAAAATCAATAGGCTTCTTTGTCTCATTGTTAATGTGAATACTTATGACCTTTGAATATATGAATATATGAATAGTAATGAGATGTTTGTGTGTGCGCAGTCGTAGATCTTGTTGTCATGGTAAAGCGTGCACAAGTAAAGCGTGCACAAGTATTCTGTACATCGAAGCATGAACATGTTATGGTCTTATGAGGTTGACAATAAAGTATAGAAATGAATATAGTGTGGTCACTTAACATGGTAGCAGAGCGTGTGGTAACGCAAATGGACAAATGAAGAGCGCAAAGGAAGGTCAAATGAAAACAGTGAAATTAACTTTGATAATAATTATTTTCCTGGTAGTGACAGCGAAGCGAGAAACCTATGGCGATATTTTCAATGGTGTAAGCGACAAGATGGCGGCTTCGAGAAAAATGTATTCTCCACCTTCTCTGACAAGTCTAACTGATGACTTTGATTCGTGGATGAGAGAAATTGAAATATGGAGATGTGTCACGGATTTAGATAAGAAAAAACAGGGACCGGCCATTTATCTTTCACTGGAGGGCCAAGCGAGAAAAGCGTGTGTAGATATAGACATTAAGGACCTAAGCGGCAATGATGGTGTCGATGTTTTGACAACAAAATTGAAGTCTTTGTATGCAAAAGATGCCCAACAACTGGCGTTTATGGCGTATGATAGATTCGAGAAATTCCAAAGGCCTCGTGGCATGAGTATTGGTGATTATATAAACGAATTCGAACGACTATATTATAAAATTAAAAGCTGTGAAATGGAACTGCCGGATGGTGTTCTGGCCTATAGACTCTTAAAAAGTGCCAACATTACCGAAGAAAAACAACAGTTAGCCCGTGCCACTATTTTGAAATTGACATATGAAAATATGAAGAGACAGTTGAAATCCATTTTTGACTATATAGCCGAAAATACCTTAGAAATTAAAAGAGAAGGAAATGGTCTTAAAATAGAAACTGATCAACAAGAAGATGTTTTGTATAACAGTTATGGTAATAGTTCTTTCTCAGGTACTCGTGGAAATTGGCGTGGTCGAAGCAGCAGACGACCATATTACTCGTCTCGTACTAAGGGAAATTGGGAATCCAGACCAACTGATGCATATCCTCAACGTAGTAATAACAAGTATCATTCGTCGAGAGGTGGACGGAAAACAAATCCTTTAGATCCTTCTGGAAATCCTTCCAAGTGTGCTATATGCCATTCAATTTTCCATTGGGCTAAAGACTGTCCAGACAGTTATGAAGCAAGAACATTAGACAGTAAGATAACTTTATTCTCGGGAGAGACACATGAATGTTTAATTGAAACATTTATAGGTGAAACATTTAATTCAGCTGTTTTGGATAGTGGTTGCACTAAAAATGTTTGTGGCGAACTTTGGCTTGAATGTTACTTAGATACCCTCAGCAAGGAAGATATTAAACGTGTGAAGCAAAGCCCAAGTACATCATCCTTCCGGTTTGGAAATGGAGCATCATTAAAATCTTCCAGACTTGTTGAAATTCCAGCTTATATTAATGGTTGCCATTTAAATATAGAAACTGACGTTGTTCACTGTGACTTACCACTTCTATTAAGTAAAAACTGGATGAAAGAAAATAAGACTAACATAGATTTTGTGAATGACCGTGTGAATATTTTGGGTCAAGATGTAGATATGCAGTCAACAACAAGTGGACATTATCTTATTCCTATTATGAATGGTAAAAACATTTCGAATAGTGTTCTTTTTAATGTGTCTGAAAAACCAACAAGTGAAAAAGAAAAAATGGTCATTAAGTTACACAAGCAATTTGGACATCCAGGGGGCGATAAACTGGTTAAATTGGTGAAAGAGGCAGGAATAGATGATAAAGAATTTATTCAGTTGATTAGAGACATAGATAAAACTTGTGCGATATGTAGGCAATACAAGAGACCTGCATTACGACCAGTGGTAGGGTTTACTTTGGCTAGAGAGTTCAATGATACAGTCTCCATGGACTTAAAAATGATTAATGGTTCAATAATTTTACATCTTATAGATCATGCCACAAGATACAGTGTAGCCACAATCATCAAATCTAAACGAAAAGAAGAAATTATTGACAATTTGTTTAGACATTGGATTGCAATATTTGGAGTTCCAAATCAGTTTCTGAGTGACAATGGGGGAGAATTCAATAATGAACTTTTCCGCGATATGGCTGAAAATTTGAACATTAGAGTGCTCACAACAGCTGCTGAGTCACCATGGTCAAACGGTATTACAGAAAAACATAACGGCATTATCGGAAGTATGGTAGAAAAGATTATGTTAGACACAAACTGTTCCCTACAAATAGCTCTGGCATGGTCAGTTAGTGCGAAAAATGCACTGCAAAGCATTTACGGTTATAGTCCTAACCAACTTGTCTTTGGAAAAAACCCAAATCTACCTTCGGCGTTTACTGATAAACCTCCAGCACTAGAAGCCAGTACAAAAAGCGAGCTTATTGCGGATCATCTTAATGCCTTACACACTGCAAGAAAGGCCTTCATTGAAAGCGAATCAAGTGAAAAACTGAGAAGAGCTTTAAGACATCAAGTCAGACCATCAACTGGACTTATCTATCAGCCTGGCGATCATGTATTTTACAAGCGAAATGATTCTAATAAGTGGAGGGGACCAGGGGTTGTTATCGGAAAGGATAATCAGCAAATCTTTGTAAGACATGGTGGTATTTATGTACGGGTTCACCCATGCCACTTAAGACATGAGAAAAATGAAACTTTAGTAAATAATAAAACAAGTGACATGATGAATGTGGATGAAAATGAAACTGTTGAAGATATAAAATGTGAAGAAGCAGGTGACAGTTCGTGTGAAACCCATCAAAATCATGAACTGCTCAAAGATGTTAATGTTCCGGTAGAAAAAGAAGTGAATTTAAATAGTGATCAAACAGTGGTTATAGATTTGAATGATGAAGTTATCAGTGACACTAATAGTAAAACTAGTATAGACTTGAATGATGAAGTTATCAGTGCCACTAATAATAGTAAAACTAGTAATCGTGATACTGAACCTTCGACAAAAGTTGATGGTTGCATTGAACTACCAATTAAAGGATGTAAAATCATTTATCAACAACCAGACATGGATGACTGGACAGAAGCTGTGGTATTAAATAGAGCAGGTAAAGCTACAGGAAAGAACCGATATTGGGTCAACATTAAGGACCTGAACGATGGTACATTGAGAAGTATAAACCTGGAATCCCTGAAATGGGAGACTGTGGAAGAGGTATTTATTAACAGTGTTAGTATACACAACAGCTCTTTAGAAGTATCCCAGGCTAAATTTGACGAAATAAACAAATGGCAAGTCCATGATGTTTTTACCGAAGTTCCAGATGAGGGTCAAACTATTATTTCTGTTAGATGGGTGATAACCGAAAAAGTCAAAGACGGTAAACCTGTTGTAAAAGCAAGACTTGTAGCCCGTGGATTTGAGGAACGATCTTTAGATTTAAGAACAGATTCTCCAACATGCTGTAAGGAAAATTTAAGACTGGTATTGACAATCATATCTAGTTTTGGGTGGAAACTGAATTCCCTTGATGTTAAGGCAGCCTTTCTACAGGGAAATGAAATTGATAGAGATATATTTCTCAAGCCACCTCCAGAAGTTGGTCATGGTAAGCTTTGGAAATTGAAAACTACAGTCTATGGTCTTTCTGACGCACCTAGAGTCTGGTATCTTCGAGTAAAGGAAGAATTGATAAATTGTGGAGCAACAATGAGTAAATACGATGAAGCGCTATTCTACTGGTATTTTCAAGAAAAACTACAAGGCATCATATGCTGTCATGTGGACGATTTTTGTTGGGGTGGATCAGAACTGTTTGTGAATAAGGTGATAAAAACTGTTAGAACTAAGTTTATCATGGGCACAGAAGAAAGTCTGGCATTTAAGTATGTTGGGTTAGAACTGAATCAAAAGAATAACGCAATAACCATGCATCAGAATACATATATTGGAGAGATTGAACCAATTGAGTTAAGTGGATCGCGGGATAAATGTGATGGAATAACTGAAAGTGAAATGCGTATGTTAAGGGGTGTTGCTGGACAATTGAACTGGGCAGCAAATCAAACGAGACCCGACATTGCGTATAATGCATGTGAAGTTAGTGTATCACAAAAAGACAGTACAGTTGACGATTTATTTAAAGCCAATAAAAGTATAAAAAAACTAAAATCAGAAAATGTGGAACTGAAATTTCCTAATCTGGGTAACATTAAGAAACTGTGTTTGATATGTTTCAGTGATGCATCATTGGCTAATTTGAAAGATGGCGGTTCACAGGGGGGGTATATTGTATTCCTGGTGGGAAGTAACGCTAAATTTTCTCCTTTAACATGGATGTCGAAGAAAATAAGACGTGTTGTAAAAAGCACTATCGCAGCTGAAACACTAGCTTTATTGGAGGCTGCAGAAGCATGCTGCTTATTGAGAACAGTTTTGTGTGAGGTGTTAAAATTGGCAAGTGACTCTGTTCCGATACACTGTGTGACAGACAATAAATCGCTATACGAAACTGTACATTCAACAAAGACACTGATAGACAAAAGGTTAAAAATCGATGTATGCGTTCTTCGTGATATGTTGTCCCGAAAAGAGATTCAAAATATTGAATGGACCGAGAGTAAATTTCAGTTGGCAGACTGTTTAACTAAATGTGGTGCATCAAGTAAAAATCTAATCGATGTTTTAAATCATGGAGAATGGAACTGTCACTACTGTATTAAAACTTAGTTAGAACCAACATATATATATGTTTCTGTACATGTGTATAATGTGTGATTTTTAAAGTGCTAGTCCATATATAGATACATGTACCTATTCATTTTTATTCGTTATATATATCAAAATACCATAAAAATATTTTTAGGAAAATCTTAACTGTGATATAAAAAAAAAAAAAAAAAAAAAAAAAAGAAAAGAAAAGAAAATAAGTTCGATAAATAATTGCTATAGTTTTTGTGGAACTAAATCAAATGACTATTTTAGTTATGGTAAAAAGAAATTGTTTTTATTTTTAATAAGAGTAATTATCTAATAAGAACTTGAAAGATAAAAGACTGTGAATGTTAATGTGAATACTTATGACCTTTGAATATATGAATATATGAATAGTAATGAGATGTTTGTGTGTGCGCAGTCGTAGATCTTGTTGTCATGGTAAAGCGTGCACAAGTAAAGCGTGCACAAGTATTCTGTACATCGAAGCATGAACATGTTATGGTCTTATGAGGTTGACAATAAAGTATAGAAATGAATATAGTGTGGTCACTTAACATCATGACCTTAAATACTGTGTATCAAATCAATCAGATATTAACTTTGGCCTCTAGCGCATCCACAAGATTTTTTGAAGTGATTAAGTGCCATAACTCTGGCAGTAATTATCAGAAATCTCTGAAAATCAATAGGATTCTTCTCTTCATGACGCTGTGTATAAATTTGAAGTCAATTGGATTTTAACTCTGGCCTCTAGATCATCCACAAGATTTTTCAAAGTGATCAAGGGCCACAACTCTGGCACTAATTATTGGAAATCGCTGAAAATCAAGGGCCATAACTCTGGCACTAATTATCGGAAATCGCTGAAAATCAATAGGCTTCTTCGTCTTATGACCTTAAACACTGTGTATAAATTTAAAGTCAATCGGATATTAACTTTGGCCTCTAGAGCGTCCACAAGATTTTTTGAAGTGATCATGGGCCGTAACTCTGAAAAACAAAAGGCTTCTTCGTCTCATGCCCTTAAACACTGTGTATAAATTTAAAGTCAATCAATTGTGGACACCGGACTGCCGGACCGACGGACGGATGGATGGGGCAACGACAATATACGACCACATTTCAATGTGGGCGTATAAAATTCATCAGTAACGATTTTTATTAACAATAAAATAAAAAAGATAGGTTGCCAGGCAACGAAACATACGCCCACAGCAGCTAAATCGTCCGGGCAGTCAACAAGGGTTGTCGCATATTTTTACTTTTTTCGGTAATGAAACAATTGTAATACACTAAAAACTGATTAAGAGTAACAACTCATTATGTAATTATCAGAAAATCATTAGAATTTGATTGCTTTTTATAAAGTTTTACCCCACGCTAACAATTAGTATATACATGAAACATTTAATATCATGGATTTAGCTGTTCAGTTATCTAAATTCATTGAAAATCAAAGTACTTGTTCGTTTCAACACCTTAAACTCTATGTATCAATCTGAAGTCAATCGGATGGTAACTTTGGCCTCTATAGCGTCACAAGAATTTTTGAAGTTATCAAGGGAGATAACTCTGGCAGTAATTATTTGAAATCGCTGAAAATCAATAGGCTTCTTCGTCTCATGACCTTAAACACTGTGTATAAATCTAAAGTCAATCGGATATTAACTTTGGCCTCCAGAGCGTCCACAAGATTTTTTGAGGTGATCAAGGGCCATAACTCTGGTATTAATTATCGGAAATCGCTGAAAATCAATAGGCGTCTTTGTCTTATGACCTTAAACACTGTGTATGAATTTGAAGTCAATCGGATATTAACTTTGGCCTCTAGAGCGTCCACAAGATTTTTTGAAGTGATCAAGGGCCATAACTCTGGCACTAATTATCGGAAATCGCTGAAAATCAATAGGCTTCTTCATCTTATGACCTTAAACACTGTGTATAAATTTAAAGTCAATCGGATATTAACTTTGATTTTTTAAAGAGATCAAGGGCCATAACTCTGGCACTAATTATCGGAAATCGCCGAAAATCAATAAGTTTCTTCATCTCATGACCTTAAACACTGTGTATAAATCTAAAGTCAATCGGATATTAACTTTGGCCTCTAGAGTGTCAACAAGATTTTTTTGAGGTGATCAAGGGCCATAACTCTGGCACTAATTATCGGAAATCGCTGAAAATCAATAGGCGTCTTCGTCTTATGACCTTAAACACTGTGTATAAATTTAAAGTCAATCGGATATTAACTTTGGCCTCTAGAGCGTCCACAAGATTTTTTGGAGTTATCAAGGGCCATAACTCTGGCACTAATTATGGGAAATCGCTGAAAATCAATAGGCTTCTTCGTCTTATGACCTTAAACACTGTGTATAAATTTAAAAAGAGAGAGAGAGAAATGGGGTTTAACGTCCACTCAACACAAACTAGGTCATTTCGGGACTAACATATGGTTCAATTTTATTTCAACAGTTCGCTTACGCGTAGGGGTCTTTAGCAGTGGGAGGAAACCGGAGTGCCCGGAGGAAACCCACGAGGTTGAGAAGGCGCCCCTATCTCCATGCCACATACGCTCACACCAGGGCTCGAAACCACAGCCGCAAGCTAGAGGTGACCGGCCAGCTAGAGGTCGAAGCGCGGCACTCTAGACCACTAGGCCATCCCAACCCCCCCGTATAAATTTAAAGTCAATCGGATATTAACTTTGACCTTTAGAGCGTCCACAAGATTTTTTAAAGAGATCAAGGGTCATAACTCTGGCACTAATTATCGGAAATCGCCGAAAATCAATAGGCGTCATTGCCTTATGACCTTAAATGCTGTGTATAAATTTAAAGTAAATTGGATATTAACTTTGGCCTCTAGAGCGTCCACAAGATTTTTTGAAGTGAACAAGGGCCATAACTCTGGTAGTTATTATCGGAAATCGCTGAAAATCAATAGGCTTCTTCGTCTCATGACCTTAAACACTGTGTATAAATTTAAAGTCAATCGGATATTAACTTTGGCCTCTAGAGCGTCCACAAGATTTTTTGAAGTGATCAAGGGCCATAACTCTGGTAGTTATTATCGGAAATCGCTGAAAAACAATAGGCTTCTTCATCTCATGACCTTAAACACTGTGTATAAATTTAAAGTCAATCGAATATTAACTTTAGCCTGTAGAGCGTCCACAAGCAATTGTGGAGGCCGGACCGACGGACGGACGGGGGCGACGACAATATACGACCACATTTCAATGTGGGCGTATAAAAAATGCTGTATACACTCCCAGACGGTGGAATTTCGATATGGAATTGAATACAGGACCATATGATGTTATATCCCAAAGATATCAGGCCTCAAAGTTGGTTTCCCGCCAAATTCTTGTGAAAATGCCTAATTTGGGTTGCCATTTTGGTTATGTGGGACAAGTGGCAAAATTTTAAAAGGGACAGGAAATGAATCTTCTGTTGCCCTTCCACACCATATCAAAAATCCAAAGTTGGCCCGCGTTCGTTGATATTTTAAATTTTCATCCGAAGTTTGTAAATATACATGTGTTTTGCCGATTTTTGCATTCAGTTAGACATTTTCATGAAAAATTGCCTTTTTATGATCTCTGAAAAAAAGCTTCTAAATAGGTTAGACCTACCAAATCCACCATTCTAGATGAATTTAGTGCGTAGATCATGAATATAACATCAGTTCGGACGTAGGATTTAGCAGTGCGCTTTAATTGATGTACTGTAGTCAAATTTACCAATCTAGGAGAACTTTTTACGTAGATTACGAATATGACATAGGCTATGTTGTTTTAATTTTATTCTCTCTTCAAAATCGAAAAAAAATAAGGAAATTCTTTTTTTCCAACTATTCATGAGAAATGTTACAGTTTGAAGACCAGGGGCCTGTTTCACGAAATTTTAACTAAGATAAAATCCAAATTTTAGTAATTTGATTGGATAATATTAGATTTATTTTAGTGCTTAGCCAATCAAAATTGAAGTATCTACTAAAATTTGGATTTTATCTTAAGTTAAGATTTCGTGAAACTGGGCCCCCGTTTTTTAATTTCTTCGAAATGTTAGTAAAGTATTAGACCGATCTTTCCAAGAGAACTTTTTTCGTAGATTACGAATATAACAACAAACGCACGATATAGGATATTATATACAATTCTATTTGAATTCACTTCGAAATACATGCATACTTAGATGAACTACACATTTCGGTGTCTAGCAAATTGGACGTTGAAACCACACATTTTCAAATGTGCTTACAATGTATGTAAGTTTAAGGACGAACATTTTAGGGAGAAGGTTTATTAAAAGCTGGATCCGGATCGTGATGTTCTTCAATCTTCTTTTCGGGCGTTTCTGGTTGTTCGTCGTCTTGTCAAGCCCTCTCTTCGCATCGTTTACAAAGTTTCTGTCCGGGTTTCAAATTCAACTTCAAGGCCATTTCTCGGTTGATAATACGCAAAGACAGGTCCATGGATCTGCACAGGATCTTTGAAGCTGTGTATACCGCGATAGAAAGACGTGCTGATGATGCAGACAAATAGTGGATAATCCATCGACTGTAAACATACAGATCGCCACAAAACTAGTTCTTTATCCGATTCAGACAAGTCTGATATAGAGATTAAACCAACTTTTCTCGAATAATGGAGTTTGTGACACTCATCACCACAAGCGCGCCCTATGGAACAGGGATCCATGTGTAGGGGTTGTGGTTAGAATGTAGTAGGATTGACTTCACAGCCAAGTAACGAAATTACAAAGAAGATGGGCTTTATATAGAAAATTTCTGTGGAAGACAGTACTAGGCGAGTGTAAGCATAGGGGTAATGGGTTTCGAGGGGGTCTAAAACAAGAAATCGTACAGGGCTGTACTAGGCGGGGTCATTCTAAATAGGGTGGATAGGCTGTACTTAAGCACTCTAGGACTAGAAACAAAAGGGAAACTGAAAAAGAAGTTAGGTGAGTTGTGGGAGCGCAAAATACAAACAGTACAAAGAAACATATTCTTCATCTATTTCGAAGCTAAAACAAAATAGTACGGTATTCCAAACGGTTAGTTTGTTGCTATATTTGTAATGTATGTAAAAGTTCTCTTGGAATGGTCAGTTTGATACCATATTAACATTTCAAAGTAATTAATAACCGGTCTTCAAACTGTAACATTTCTCATCAATAATAGAAGAAAAAGTAATTTTCCTTATTTTTTCCTACATTGTATTTTGAAGAGAGAATAAAATTAAAACAACATATCCTATGCCTGAACTGATGTCATATTCATAGTCTATGTAAAAAGTTCTCATATATTTGTAAATTTGACTACAGTACATCATCCAGTAGTAATTAATAACTGGTCTTGAAAACCAAACTTTTCATTAATTTTCCTTCCTATTGCACCTGAAATAACGAAAAGTTGCATTTTGATGGTGAAATTAAAGCTTACTGCTACATCAGTCCGAACTGATGTTATATTCGTGATCTATGCACAAAATTCATCTAGAATGGTGGATTTGGTAGGTCTAACCTATTTAGATCATAAAAAGGCAATTTTTCATGAAAATGTCTAACTGAATGCGAAAATCGGCAAAAACACATGTATATTTACAAGCTTCAGATGAAAATTAAAAATATCAACGAACACGGGCCAACTTTGGATTTTTGATATGTTGTAGAAGGGTAACAGAAGCTTCATTTCCTGTCCCTTTTAAAATTTTGCCACTTGTCCCACATAACCAAAATGGCAACCAAAATTAGGCATTTTCACGATATTTTGGCGGGAAACCAACTTTGAGGCCTGATATCTTTGGGATATAAGATCATATGGTCCTATATTCAATTCCATATCGAAATTCCACCGTCTGGGAGTGTATACAGCAATTTTTAGACCTCTAGACACAACGATGGCTTTTCTAGAGCACTTCAAAGTCGTGAAAAATAAAATATTTGCTTATTTTTTTCTAACTTTGACGGCAACCCTTACATTAGGGATACCCCCTACCCCAAATTTTTTCAAAGAATCGTAATCTACATTTGCAGTTCTATTATAATGCCAAGTTAGGGGGTTCCAGACACTTTAGAAGTATATAAACAACGGAGCCGAAAACCTAACAGAAATAAGAGAATCTTTATTACCAATTTTCAACATTTTTATCAAATGGTGATATCTCTGCCAATATTTGACCTAGGAAGCTGAAAATTGGTATTTGGTAGTTTTAGACCATGTACTTTAACATTTATTTTTTCCAGATTTTTTTGAGGGGGTCAGTTTCCCACCACTGGTCCACTTGACATGGAATGACCCACATGACTAAAATCAACGTTATCATTTGTATTTGAAGGCCATAGCTCCTTCGGATGGTTAACACAATTTTTTATTCCCCATTACTGAACAATATATCACGATTCCTAAAGAATTTGATGTGGTCAATGCTACCAACTCTTTTTACCCAGGATATGTAATTTTTTTTATTATTATTAAACAGTATAATCAACAGGTCAAAAACTGTACAAGGCAAATAGACGTACAATATTAGGAATTGTTTTCCAAAGGAATTTGATGTGGTCAATGTTACCAACTCTTTTTACCCATGATATGTAGTGGTTTTTATTATTAGATGGTAAAATCATCAGGTCAAAAACTGTACAAGGCAAATAGATGTACATTAGGAATTGTTTTCGCATTATTTTTATGAGTATTGTTTTATAAAACTTTAACGTGTGTTTTTGGTCATTGTTACCCACAGACTCGTTTTGAGAGATGTTGTAAAATAAATTACATTTTTTTTACATTTTGATACCACCAAATGATAGACACTTTAGTCTTTGAGTACTGAGTTGCCTTTGATCATGATTTATTTATCTAACAAGAAGAAAGATAGGTTGCCAGGCAACGAAACATACGCCCACAGCAGCTAAATCGTCCGGGCAGTCAACAAGGTTTGTCGCATATTTTTACTTTTTTCGGTAATGAAACATTTGTAATACACTAAAAACTGATTAAGAGTAACAACTCATTATGTAATTATCAGAAAATCATTAGAATTTGATTGCTTTTTATAAAGTTTTACCCCACGCTAACAATTAGTATATACATGAAACATTTAATATCATGGATTTAGCTGTTCAGTTATCTAAATTCATTGAAAATCAAAATACTTGTTCGTTTCAACACCTTAAACTCTATGTATCAATCTGAAGTCAATCGGATGGTAACTTTGGCCTCTATAGCGTCACAAGAATTTTTGAAGTTATCAAGGGAGATAACTCTGGCAGTAATTATTTGTAATCGCTGAAAATCAATAGGCTTCTTCGTCTCATGACCTTAAACACTGTGTATAAATCTAAAGTCAATCGGATATTAACTTTGGCCTCCAGAGCGTCCACAAGATTTTTTGAGGTGATCAAGGGCCATAACTCTGGCATTAATTATCGGAAATCGCTGAAAATCAATAGGCGTCTTTGTCTTATGACCTTAAACACTGTGTATAAATTTGAAGTCAATCGGATATTAACTTTGGCCTCTAGAGCGTCCACAAGATTTTTTGAAGTGATCAAGGGCCATAACTCTGGCACTAATTATCGGAAATCGCTGAAAATCAATAGGCTTCTTCGTCTTATGACCTTAAACACTGTGTATAAATTTAAAGTCAATCGGATATTAACTTTGACCTTTAGAGCGTCCACATGATTTTTTAAAGAGATCAAGGGACATAACTCTGGCACTAATTATCGGAAATCGCCGAAAATCAATAGGTTTCTTCGTCTCATGACCTTAAACACTGTGTATAAATCTAAAGTCAATCGGATATTAACTTTAGCCTCTAGAGCGTCCACAAGCAATTGTGGACGCCGGACCGCCGGACCGACGGATGGACGGACGGGGGCGACGACAATATACGACCACATTTCAATGTGGGCGTATAAAAATAGATAAGTATACATAAAAAATTTTATATACAAGAAAATATAACAGAAATATGTTATACAGGTCGTTTAACACTGAGACAATATCAGCATGTATGGAATTTGTGGAAATATTACTGCCATCTTGGATTTCCGCCATTTTGGATTTTCAAATCTTAAATTTAACCTCGCCAATGACCTCAGCCACCCCGAAAATCCCTACCATGGAATCAGAATAAAGTAATACAGGGAAAAATAATGAAGATTTTTAATGAAATCTAAAATATCACCGTACGTTTAACCCCCACTATCTTCAGGGGGTTTAGGAGTGTCAGAAAGAAATAAAACAAGCCAACAGTGAGGCTGATGTCCCCCGCCGAAATCCAAAAATAAATAGATGACACATATTAATTAATCGCACATTTATTTTTTTCAAACGTATCGAGCAATCAAACTGTACACAAAGTGTCATCCAAAAGTGTTTTTGAAGAAAAATGCTAAAACCGACGAGAAAAATGAAAATGTACCCTAGTTAGGGGACCCTAAAGACAGACAAAAGGGCCCCCACGCTTGACAAAAGGGCCCCTCTGGCCAAGGGAAAGGGCCTTCGTGTCCGAGTCAATCGTTTCTATACACTGTTACTGTCGAATCCATTACTGAATGAGAATGCAGTCATTGTAGGCATAAAAATCATCAATCAAGATGAACCTAAGTTATCTTGTCCCAAAGTATCAACCAATCGAATTGCTTATCTCTGCCTACCCTAAGAAGAAAATGCTCATCTTCGAACTCCATCAAGGCATTGACCTAATAAGCATACACACCAATTTTGAACATTTTAACTCAATTCGAAGGAGAGTTATTGTGATCCAAAGTCTCGGCAAATCAAATTGTTTATCGCTCTGCTTACCCTGAGCAGAAAATGCTCATTATCGATCTTAGTCAAGGTATTACTGTAATGAAACTATACACCAAGTTTCATTACTCTCACTTAAGGGCGTTGAGCAGTCTAAGATTCGCACTAACTTTTCAACGCCAATCTTATTAAGTCTTTGCAAACTTGTTCCACTTATAAAATAACTCAGAAAACTCTCGAAAGTCGCATCGTTTTATGTGTAACAATGGAGATACGAGGCGGAGGAATAAAACTATTTATAGCAAACGAGACTGATTCCCCGACCTAGATCAGGTGTTGAATAAATTATGACGTCGTGCACGCCAGTCACGTGATCAACACAAACGTGGCTTCAACGGGAGTGGAAGATGTCATGTGACCAGAAGGAATTCCCTGTATGACGCGATTATCCAGGTCTATTTACTATATGACATGATTATCCAGGTCTACTTATCTATCACGAAAGGAACATGACGGATTTTTTTTTTTTTATGGTCAAAGATTACTATTTTTTGAATGCATAACATGATTTAGAGTGCGGTGGAGTAGTGCAGTGAAGTAATTATTTACTTTTACATCCGAATTGTTGTATTTTAATACTTGTTGTCGACGTATTCAAAGAATTAACCCAAAATCGCAAAATCTCGTTTGAAGGTAAATAATGAACAACAATTTTAAAATACTTTGAGTTGGTATTTTTGAACGTTTTTGGTGTCGAAATGTAGCTTATAACCTCCACTTTCGATCTACTGGTGGGATTATCAATAAATCTTTTGAGCTTGTACTAATAGAATTTCCAAGAAAACGCATCGTTTTTTTGCGTTTCCATGGATACAAGACAAACCACAACCTATAGCCAAAAATTGACCAGTGTATTTTTGGGACTTGCTATTAGCATTGTTCATGCGAAATTTGATGAAAATATCTGCAGGCATAACTGAGAAAATTCTACTTTTGTTGTCATCAATACCCCTTTTTATCATGCTTTTGGGCCAAGTTTGGAACATAGTTGGTAAATAAAATTGGTATTTATTTGGTGATTAATATGTAGTTTATCACCCCAAATAACAAAAAATGTCATATCTTATCAACAAAAATTACAGTGCTAGCTTTAAAATTTGCATTTTAGACTACTCAACGCCCTTAATTAGAACTAAAGTTATCGTGTCCCAAAGCATCAACCAATCAAATTGCTTATCTCTGCTTACCCTAAGCGGAAAATGCTCATCTTCGAACTCCATCAAGGCATTGACCTAATAAGCATATACACCAAGTTTGAACATTTTAACTCAATTAGAAGGAGAGTTATTGTGTTACAAAGTCTCGACCAATCAAATTGTGTATCGCTCTGCTTACCCACAGCAGACAATGCTTATTATCGAACTTAGTCAAGGTATTACTGTAATGAAACTATACACAAAGTTTCATCACTCTCACTTAATTAGAACTAAAGTTATCGTGCCCCAAAGCATCAACCAATCAAATTTCTTATCTCTGCTTACCCTAAGCGGAAAATGCTCATCTTCGAACTCCATCAAGGCATTGACCTAATAAACACATACACCAAGTTTGAACATTCTAGCTCAATTAGGAAGAGAGTTATTGTGTCCCAAAAAGTGTGACGGACAGACAGACAGACAGATGGACAGACAGACAGACAGACGGACGAACCCATTTTAATAGTCCCCCGCCTTTCGAGTAGGGTAACTACAACTTTTGAAGGGGGCCCCAGATTTGAACATCAACATGTGTAAAATAATACCACCCACTAATATAATAAACCAGTGATTGTTTACTATAAAAATTGTGTTCTGTTTCTGTGTTTCTCAATTGGTAAATGTTGCATACTCTAAGATTAAGTTATATATGTTAGCTATATACCTGGTTTTATGAAAGACGGTGTAAGACTTTTCTTTTCTTGTAGATTTTGTGATGATCGTTTTAAATAACCCTTATCACCATTACTTAGATAACTTTTATTATAAAATCTACCAAAATTCACTTCAGTTTTTCTTTCTAGAGATCTATTATCCTGAAAGTATATAATGAGTATTAAATCTTGCAAAGGCTATCCTCCATTAATAATCACATGTATTTAGGATTGCAACCATCTGGGAAACATATCTTTACGTGAAAATCAACTGTCTATCTGTTCAGAGACAATTTCTACATCTTGGATGATAAGAGAATAGAGATGATAGTGAATAAAATTATAGAATAGAGAAGTGATTGATATAGATTTAATAGTATATTACATGTTGATCCTGATCCTGGTCTTGATCTGTATTGTAATCTTCATCATCGGTTTCATCTTCAGATCCTGATCCAGAATCAATACCTATAAAAAAACCACAATGTATGTACTTAAAAATGAATCTTATCTGAATAAAATATTATTTAAATCAAAGAAAACATGAAGTAAACAATAGTTACATTCATAGGTGTACGGGCTCGATGACAGTTAGGGGGGCAGAACCCAAAATGCTCGAAAACATTTTGGATTTACAAACAGCGGCACCAGTCTTCCTCAAGAATCAAAGGAGCAGAGCTAACCATGTATGGACTTCCCCTCCTCCCCCAATCAAATTGCTTATGGCTCTACTTACCCTTAGCAGAAAATGCTCATTATCGAATTTAGTCAAGGTATTGATAATGAAACTATACACCAAGTTTAACCACTCATATTTAATTAGAACTAAAGTTATCTTGTCCCATAGCATCAATCAATCAAATTGCTTATCTCTGCTATTGCTTACTCTAAGCAGTAATTGCTCATCTTTGAACTCCATCAAGGCATCGACCTAGTCCCCTGCTTTCTTCAAAAGGCGGGGGAAAATTAGTAAAATGACATCCTTGAACTTGGATCAGCCAGGTCAACTTCCATGCCAAGTATCATGAAAATCTTGATGATATTAAAGATGTTGTCAATCTGGATTTTGCTTTTGGGTTGAGATGTCAATGATGTAATTCAAAAATCGGAAATAGCAGATATGAAGTAAATGTTTCAAGGTAAATTACAAAATGTAGTTTATTTAATGTTTATTCAATGATTAATATGTAAAAAGATTATTTATGTAATAATTACTTTATTGAGTGGCTTTACCACAACATTGGTTAACGGCTCAGTGACATATGGTTTTTAACCTTAATAAATATGTTTTCAATGTTTTATTTCAAGTTTTTCCAGAGGCGGATTACCCTATAGGCAGTGTAGGCAGCTACCTAGGGCCCAACACAAAATAGGGCTCAACACAAAAAAGGGCCCATAAAATTTTCGACGACCTTTTTAAATTTTATTTTTTACATTATTTAATTCAATGCACTACGCTTTTGGCGAACACAGCCAGTTACACCATAGCACTCGAGATGAGCTTTAGCGTGATCAATCGATCCAGCAGGGAGACTGGTCACTTGCTCGCCTTGCATTTGCCTGGTATCCGGTTTCGCTTTCATCTTAAAAAAGTTTTGGGCTATTTTTTTTCATTACGCAAAGGCCGTATCATTTGAACTTAGGTCGGTTCACCGTTGATATGGCCCAAAGGCAAGGGTGTCGATTGGAGAACAGAAATCAGCAAAAAACATGAAGTTGAAAAAAGCGGCTAAAACTACGCCCAAAATCAAGATGTGTTTCGGCGACCAGGGACAGGGTCACTGCTCAGTCGATGAAAACATGAATAATGATTCGCCGACCGACGAGAAGGGAGTGACTTCTGCAAGTGATGATGACAGCTTAGCAGACTCCGATGAAGGTGGGAATGGGCATATACCTTGTGACAAAGAAAGGGTAGGCGTTAGAAATGCCTTTCCTGTTCATGTAGGTCTATGGCTATCACATTTAAGTGATGAAATGAGGGAGTTATAGGCATATGAGCCATGGGCGGCAAATTATGCCAAATCTTTCTTAGGGATCCATACAAGGTCAGCTCCGAAAATTTTTCAGGCATTTCGGGTTCTGCCCCCATATTGTCATCGAGCACTAACAAAACACTAATTTTACTTTTCTTTTGATTGAATACCACAAATTTGTACTGAGTTGGCTATGGGTTAAAACATTTTATCTGAAGCCACTCTACTTTGTGCGTTAGGAAACCATTGGGACACTTTTGAAGCCACTTTACTTTGTGCAACATTTTTCGGGTATCGATTGTCATTTGTGAATGAAGCTGCAACAGTCTGATTGGATGGGTAGAATTCAGAGTGAGGTTTCGGTTACAAAATCATTGGGACACTTTTGGAGTTGCTTACTAGGGTGCCCCGCACGCTTACTGAAAAGTTGTACTAGACACGTGGAATCTGCACGCTTGAGTTGGTTAACTACTACTAATTTTATGACAGTCTCGCACACTCGTTGAATCTATAAATAGCAACAGCATAGGGAAATTCTCAACATACAATCAACTATTACAGTCGTAAAAAATCTATTGTTGACGATTCTGTTCAGCAGTAATATTTAGCGTTTTGGTCATAACGGCATCTTTAGAAATTACGCTCGTTTTATTTTTTACATTGCTTTATCCTTAACAAGACCGTAAGGAGCGACATATTTTGGTTTAGTACAAATAATATCTTTGAATAACTCGGGTTGGACAGCAACATGATACCAGCAGAAGTTTCATTTTACTTTTACAAGGTTCGTAAAACAATTGTTGAGTCGCCCACCGTGCGTCATTTCTAAATTCGATTTCTTGTTACAGCTTTTTGCTATGTTTCGTAAAAAAGTAGTTTGGATTATCCCGAATGGTCGGTAGACTGGTGAATTGAGACTATTTTCAAAACAAGGGCATGTGACCTATTTTTTTACTCTAAAGTGTCTGGATATTATGGACAACACTCCGAACTTTTTTGCTGTGTATTATTTATGATGGTTAAATGGTCATAGCTTATTAAGTACAACATGACCGTTTATTTATTGACTATAAATGTGTGAAACTGATTTAAAGATTGGTTTATATATAAATATTGTGGTGTAATTGTTGAGCTATTTGGAGATATTTATTTATGGTCGGGCACCCTACTTACACGAGCTAAAATAGCAGAAGATAGGTTGCCAGGCAACGAAACATACGCCACAGCAGCTGAATAGTCCGGGCAGTCAACAAGAGTTGTCGCATATTTTTACTTTTTTCGTTAATGAAACATTTCTAATACACTAAAATCTGATTAAGTATCAGAAAATCATTAGTATGCTAACGTTTAATATACAAAACATACAATATTATGGATTTAGCTGTTCAGTTATCAAAATTCATTGAAAACTGCAATGATAACTTTGGCAGTAATTATGAGACATCGTTAAAAATCAATAGGCTTCCTTATCTAATGACCAAAAACACTGTGTATCAATTTAAAGTCATTTAGATTTTAACTTTGGCCTCTAATCCATCTACAAGATTGTTCAAAGTCATCAAGGAACATAACACTGGCAGTAATTATCGAAAATCGTTGAAATAAAAGACTACTTTGTCTCATCACCTGAAACACTGTGTATAAATTTAAACTCAATCGGACATTAACTTTGGCTTCTTGAGTTTCCAAAAGATTTTTTGAAGTGATCAAGGGTCACAACTCTGGCTGTAATTATCGAAAATCACTGAAAAACAATACAATAGGCTTGTTTGTCTCATGACCTTAAACAGTGTGTATAAATTTAAAGTCAATCGGATATTAACTTTAGACCGACTGACGGACAGCGGGCGGGGGCGACGACAATATACGACCACATTTCAATGTGAGGGTATAAAAACGCATTTGCAGTGGTTAAATTTTCAAAATTTTCTCGGGGAGGGTGAGGCCCCTATATTCCGCGACGATTGATTGGTTGTTGGGAATTGGGGTCAGTCAGGTAGGCTACCTTGAACCACATTGAAGTTGTTGTATTCACAGGCTGGAATAGAAGGAAAACGCGTTTGCGGCAGTCAAATTTTCAAAATTTTCTCACAACGGTACAGTCTTCGTGGAATGTAAACGACTGATTGGAATTGGACTCAGTCAGTCACCTTTATTAGGCTATATTGGACCGCTTTGAAGTTGCTTTGTACACGGGCTGAAATAGTAGGAAAGCGCGTTTGCAGCCGTCAAATATTCTTACAGCGGTCTTAGTTATACGTCAAATCAGTCCCACAACGGGACCAGCTGGTCAAGCTGTCTAGGGCCCATCAGAGCGTTGATCTGCCTCTGAGTTTTTCAAATTGACATTACAAAGGAAACATCCTCTGTAGGAAATAAAATGAATTGGGGTTTAATTTCCTGCTGCTCTGCACCAACCTTTCTAATAAAGACAGGAAAATGCCATGCAGTGTGCCATGACAGGGAAACCACACTTGTAAGTTATTGTTAAAGACCTTGCACCTAACTCATTAAGCCACCATGGCTCACTGTTGGAATATGCCTGTAGATCTATCTACATGTACCATGAGGAAAAATTTCTCACCTGATAAATTGGTTGGAGCATTTGTTTCACAGACTCCATTTGCTACTGGTGTGGAAGTGGCATGAGGCAGATTTTTAGTCATGGGAGCAACTGTCTCTTCCGAAACTTTGGGTGAAGTCGACAATTTGGACTTGGTTTTCTTTTCCATTATTACCTCTTCTGGTACAGGCTTCTGTTTGGATTGCTTTGCAAGATTTGTTTTAGATGATTTAGGTGTAGTGTCTATGGCTGATACTGTAGGTTTTGGTCGTGATGAGGAGGAGGGTAATGGTTCTGTAGTAGCAGGATCTACATCCACTGTGTCTCTTCCATCCTCACCATTCCTTACATCCAATTTACCATTCTTCTGCCCTAATAATGCAATAAAGCATAGTCACATGGGAGGCTAACCTTTCAGCTTTATGGGTGACCAAATGTTAGAATTCGGGCAAGAGCAGATCAAAGAAAGAGCAGTGTATGGATCAGAATTCACAAGATTATTTTAACTCTTAACCTAGTAATGTGTCTGCTAAAATGCTTTAGATGGCCGTTACAGAGCGTTTCATTGGCTAATCCCTCACTTCCAACTTAACAAATCCAGGTGCAGTAAAGACTAGTTAAACAAAATTTTGACCTTAAAACGAAATGAAATAGGATTTGTCTTTTAATCAGATTGGTAATTTCTAAACTTTTGGTTTTAAACCATTAAGATTTGAATATATGTTATTAAGCTCAATGAAAACAAACTACTGATTTGACTAGAAGTGACATAATGCAGCTGAACATTTACTGACCCAAGTAAATGAAATGAAATGGGAGTTTTATGGCATGTCAGATCAACCACATTAAATTAAAGTAGTATCTCATTAATCAATTAAATACATTTGTACATAAACCTAGTGAATCAACAACAACCCACATTGACCATAACAACTTTACTTATTACCGTGAAAGATAGCTACAGAAGATGGAACCAGCGGCTGCCAGGCAGGATACACCCACATTTCGAGATATGGATAGAAAACAAACTAAAAAGAGAGTGATTTTTCCTACAATCAAGGACCATAATTCTTGAATTTACAATTTGATATCCATAAATATCATAAGGAACCAAGATCTTTGGGTTATAAACATGCATTTCAAGTTTCATCAAAATCAGATTAAAATTGTGACCTCTACAGGGACCACAACCTTGATATACCATATTTTTACACTATTCGCGTACAAGTGGCGGCCATTTTGTTCGGCAACTTTGGTCCCATATCCACAATATTCCAACTCAACGTTCCTTACGATTTAACGGTGTATATAATCAAACAGTTTTATAAATCTGATAATAATCGTGACCTCTGTAGGGTCCACAAGCTAAAAATAGGTTGCCAGGCAACGAAACATACGTCCACACAGCAGCTAAATCGTCCGGGCAGTCAACAAGAGTTGTTGCATATTAAGGAATTATCAGAAAATCATTAGAATTTGTTTAGTTTTTATAATCAAACGTTTTTTTAAATCAGGTAATAATTGTGACCTCCAGAGGGATCACAAGCTTGTGGTCCCTCTGGAGGTCAAAATTATTTTCGGATTTAAAAAAACGTTTGATTATATCACCGTTACATGGTAATGAAGGTTGAGTTTGAATTTCGTGAAAATCAGACCAAAATTGACGGACAAAATGGCCGCCATTTGTATGCGAATAGTGTGAAAATATGTTGTATCACGGTTGTGGACCCTGTAGAGGTCACAATTTTGAACCGATTTTGATGAAACTTGACATGTATGTGGACTCACCTACTCCGAGAAAATTGTGAAAATTTAACCACCTCAATTGCGTTTCCTGCTATTCTAGCCCGTTTAAATAACTCCAAAAGTGTCCCACTATGAATTCCACCCATCCAAACTGACTGTTGCACTTGTATCACCGAATAGTGATACTAAATTTTACTTCTTTTTCAAATTTTTTTTTAAGAATATACAGAATTTATTTCTTAAAGTATATAGACAATATAGCTAATATTAAGATCAGTTGGTCTTTCCTTACATTTAATGTCAATATTTTGATTTAAAGTAATTGCCTAAAAGCATGATTGGTGTTGACTGTTTTATAATCTTTGAATGCCAGTAGGCTTATTAAGAGAAACCTTGAGCAAAGATTTATACAGTTAACAATGCAGTCAGATCGTGGCATCACCTTTACTGTCTTTATGGCTTAAAGCTTATTAACTAATTAACTTTATTATAAAATTTCAACCAATGAAATTTATATATTTAACTTCTTTTCATTTGATGTGTTACAATATTTTTTATCTTTAATTCGATTTGTTGAAATCATTGTCCTTTTGTCTGTATGCAAATTAGTTGCTTTAAAAGATCTCTACACACAGACAAGAGACAGAGATTGGATTGGAGAGAGACAGACAAGGAGATCGAATGTCTTGTATATAATTTGTAAATAATGTATTTTTTAAAAACTGTATATAAAGTAATATTGAAATGGATTTGGACTTGGACTTTTAATGAACAGTGACCGCCTTCACCAGAATACTTCTCCAGTAATGAGCTATGCTACACCCCCAATCCTAGCTCATCCATATGTATGAAATATTGCACATGTATCACCTGGGTGCATATTTGAATGAAGAATAGCCCCCGAAACGCGTCGGTGATACTTGCATTCACAAATAATAATAAAAAAATCGCACAAAATAGAGTGGATTGAGACAAAATGTTTTAATCCATAGTCAACCCAGTACAGATTCGAAAACATTTCGGGTTTACTGATATCGGCGGCAGTCTTCTTCGAGAGGCGAAGAAGTGGATCTGACCTTGTATGGACCACCAAGAAAATTTTGGAATATTTGACGGCCGCAAATGCGTTTTCCTGCAATTCCAGTCCCTAAAATTAGTGTTTTATTAGATTTCGGGCACTTTATTTTGCCGTGTATAGATAGATTACATGAAAAGATAACATTTTTATTTAAAGTTCTCAGACTAGTCCACGACCCAACGTTAGGAAACGCCGCTACAGATAATGTGTATAGTATGTGTAGTGCCTGTGATGTCACCAGCCAATCAACCGGATTAAGGCAGTAATTGAAAATTTGAAAACCGCTTTTGGCTATCGGTTACTCACACCTTAATAGTTGGATTAATTTTATTGGCTATAAGTACAAGCAATTAAGATTTTCTATCTCATGTGGTCTTTAACCTCTAAGAGCATCCACAAGACTTTTCAAAGTGATCAACGGCCATAACTGGAGCAGTAATTATTGGAAATTGTTGAAAATCAATAGGCTTTTTCGTCTCATCACCTTATTAAATACTGTGTATAAGTTATTATAAGTCAATCGGATATTAATTTTACCCTTTACAGTGTCCCGAAAGGTTTTTCAAAGAACTCTGGTTATAACTCTGGCAGTAATTATTGGAAATCAATAGGCTTCTTTGTCTCATGACCTTAAACATTGTGTATAAATCTAAAGGCAACCGGATATTAACTTTAGCCTCTAGAGCAACCACAAGATATTTGAATGTGATCATAACTCTGGCAGTAATTATCGGATATCATTGAAAATCACTCGGCTTGTTCATTTCATAACCTGGAACACTGTGTATAAATCTAAAGGCAATCGGATATTAACTTTAGCCTTGTGAGCGTCCACAACATATTTCAATGCGATCAAAGGCCATAACTAAAGTCAATCGGATATTAACTTTAGCGTCCAAGAGATATTTCAAAGTGATCAAGGGCTATAACTTTAACAGTAATTATTGGAAAGCGTTAAAAATCAATAGTCTTCTTCAACTAACTAATGTAAACATCATATATCAATTTTGAAACAATCAGATGATACATGTAGTCTGCAGAGTGTTCACAAGAAATTGAGGACAACAGATGGACGGACCTACAGGTGGGGCAACGGCAATCACAAATATTAGTAAAATAGATCACAAAATCACAAAGTTACAACCATGAAGGTCAAAACATTTTGAAAATATTGATTCCAAGGCCACCGCCCATTCTTACAAGGAAGCTAACCAGAAATGTATTGATTTCGGAAATAGGAGATGAATTCATGAAATACCTGCCGATTTCGATTACTTACAAGCCATTAATGGTAAATTTTCACCCCTAAACAACTAGTCGGCACCAAAAAACGTCAAAGGATATTCAAATTTTTGAAATATTCAAATTCCAAACATTCGACCATGAGCCTGGTTATCCTGAGTGTCTGAAAGCCTGATTAGATGATAACTAAGGGATTACCCTTTCCGTACCTATAGCAACGGCAGCGGAGACAGAGCAGAAGTCATTGCATACACAAGACGATGTTGTTATACTTTTATAGTCAATAACCACCCGATAAATACTTTTCTGAGAACCCATCTTTAAACACTGTGTATAAATTTCAAGTCAATCGTATATGAACTTTTGTTTCTCCACTGGCGATTGCCTTTTTGATTACCTATTATAAAAGCCCTATATTTAGTCCCGCCTTCATGATGACATCGTCTCATACGTCCCTTGTCTAAAGGTGGCGTTCTTAGTAACGGCTTAACACCTTGATTTTAAATACGATGATTTATACCCATTCCTGGTAGGATTATCTTAATTGCAGTTGGGTGTGGCAGAAATATTATAAACAACAATAATCAATCATTGTTTTGATGAAAAATATTGTGATTCACGTTGGGCTTTGCTACGTTGAACTCACTTATTAAATGCAGGACTAACTAATATTCCAAGTTGTGGTCGTGATTGATTTGAACCAGTTTTTATTTCAATATATCCGATAACTAGAAGACAATGCAGACTCTGATTTTAATCACACGTGTTTATAAAATATGTTACTAAAAATAGAATAAAACAACGCAGTATAGTATGATTGGTTAAAGTTCCAATAGCATTTTTTTAAATATATTTTTAAAATGTATTCAAATAAAGCCCAAAAATAGATTGAACCTATAAACAGTCCTACCTTGTTAAAGAATAATCCTATTAATCCTATAATTCACTATTGCCAGTTGCGAAATTGGCAAAAATATCATTTTCAACTTCAAATTCAAACGTTTGAAGATGGCCGTCCATGGAGAGGAATGGGAAAACAAGGGAGGTAATTGAGTAACTATTTCCTCAATCACCCTGTGTCACCCTTTATAATGCCCAAAAAATTTTGCCCAGGACCGTATAATAGTGAGTTGACAACCTTTTGAGCAAAAGACATAGAAATAATTATGTTTTGACTTTTTTAGAAAATGTGAAATTGGAACTTTAACTTAACTGGAATCTAAAAGTAGACATCCCGTGAGACGTGTGAAACGATGGCATATTCTAAGGTTGATAATATTTTGAAGGCGGAGAGGGGGATGTTTTTAAGTAAAGAAATAAACAAACAAAGTCACGTCTACAAATATTTCGATTGGAATGGTGTAACTTGAAATACATGTAGTTTTGTTTTAGACGATTAGTGCGTCCGACATCGTGGAGAGACGATAAGTGATAACTGATTTTTTGGGGGGGGGAGGGGGGATGTCAGGTTTTTTTTACCTTCATCCGCAAAGCCGAAGCAGGGTATACAACGAAGGCCGGGCTTCGGCGGAAAAGGTATCCACTTATACCTCGAAAAATCAGAATTGCAAATTATTTTTGTGATTAGGCTACGTTTTACTGCTTCTCATATCTGAGCAAATGCTATTCAAATTTTGAATTGATTAGCCAAAATGTGAATCTGTCACAAAAATTTGATACTCATTGGTTTTAGACTAAATTGAAACCTGGTTGAACTATATAGGACCAACTCTCACCTCGAAACACAGCGAGGGTTGAGAGATGAGGTTTGTTATCTAATCTAGTTAATTTGTCAGAGTCTTCATCACAGAACCCAACTTAAATCTCTCTCATCGCATGGATAACAATTATCTTTTAATTATTAAAGACAATTCAGATTTGATTACAACCAAGCCGATATTATATTTTCATACCTTCTTACATTTTGAGTGATTATGGCTTACTTACTTCCCCTTAACAAATTTCACGCAAAATAATTTGTCAATAAATGTCAACGCAAGAGCAAAGCCTAAAATCTATTGACGTAATTTTTTTTTATGACACCCACTATCAACTTTCACGAAGTTCTAAATCCATAATCATATTTATTCAATAGAATTTGAAAACATCTTTATTTCCAGTTCAGCAGAATCTATCGCCATATTGGAAGCATAAATTATACGAACTGGCAACATAGTTTCCAATTATAGACTATAACACTAACCCAATAAATATTTCACATTCCGTTTGTATTACATGGTGTATAGTTACATATTTCCTGTAAATGATGGCTGAATAAAACATTGTTGTTGTATACATTCCAGAAAACTCCTTGATCAAATAAACATAACATACGTTGATGTAAATTTTATCTAGGTCATCCTATCACAAATGCACGGAATTATTCTGTAATAACCTTCTCACTTAATAATAAGGACTTACCCATCGCTATAAATTCCACTGAGTGAAAATTTCACCCAGTAACCAGTCGTTTATTATATAAAAATACTGTAATTAACAGATATACAGATGTCCCACCAAATCTATTCCATCCGCGTCATACTGAAGTGAATATCCACAGTTTGTATCGGATGACTTATCAAGCTCTGAATACATGAAGGGTTTCTAGCTTGTATCAAGCTCTACTCCTGCTATTTAACAGACTCGCGCCTCTTATAGTTAAAAAAATATCAACCGAATGTTTACTATTATAATCACTGACCCCTCACAAACAGGAAATAACAGAAGTATATAAATATTATAATAATGATATTGTTTAGGAAAATGTATATATTCTCAGTGAATGTTTTCAATTTTAATGTTAGCGGTGCAGCGACCTCTCTTACACTATACTGTATATACTATCGATTCCGAAGCACTAACAAACTGCCCGCCCAGCACTGTGTTAGTCATACGTCTAAAAATGATTCACATTCAAATATATAAATAATGATTTTGTAAACATTAGTACTAGTAAAGATAATATTTTAGAATCATGCAATAGATGTTTTAGAAATTATTTTTAAAAAAGAGGTTATAAAATCTTGAAATAACGCAAAGTTTACGGGACAATATGTATAAATATTGTCATTCGCCCTGAAGAAACCAAACAGCGGTCGAATGTTGTTGTTGTTGGTGTTTAACGTCCGCTTCCACCGAAGGTGATATCGCAGACAAGTCTTATTTTTCATTTTCATTATGTTAGCGCACGCGCAGGGGTCTTTGCTGTGGGAGGAAACCGGAGTGCCCGGAGGAAACCCACGAGGTTGAGAAGGAGCCCCTATCTCCATGCCACATACGCTCACACCAGGGCTCTAAACCACAGCCGCAAGCCAGAGGTGACCGGCCAGCTAGAGGTCGAAGCGCGGCACTCTAGACCACTAGGCCATCCCAACCCCCCAGCGGTCGAAAGTACTCAGCAAAATATATATAACTAGACCTGCATGCAGGAATGACGGGTTTCACTGGTGCCAAGTTACTCTTTAACATGTCACTTTCGGTGCCAAGTTACACTTGAACATATATGTCACTTCCGGTACCAACGAAACCACTAAACAGGTTTCCAAATTAACATTGCACACAAATAAAATGGACGTAGAATCAACCAATCAATCCAGCAATATCAAGTCATTTTATACATTTGTTACTTGTAAATGATCTTGACAAAATTAAATTACTTCCGGTGTTAATGAAAATGTTCAATTAGTCTTATGAAATCAGAAATGGCATACGATATCATATAGTGACAATTTTATGTAAATCGAATAATAATTGCCACTTTTAAAGACCAAAAAACTTGAAAAGTGACTTGTAGAAAATCTGCTATTTCTCTGCAACCGTACAAGTTAGAAACCATTTTGTGGTATCTGTATGATCGTATGGGATCATTCTATTTGTTGATTGGCATCAAATACCATAATTTGAAAAAGATTTCAAAACAGACTCATTTGAATAAAATATCTGTTTTGAAGGCTAAAAATTCAGTTTTTGCCAAAATGACGTTACTTCCGGTGATAATGAAAATCTTAAATTACTTGTATGAAATCACAAATGGCATTAGGTATAACATGGTGTAACGTTTATGAAAATCGAATAATAATTGACACTTTTATGGCCCCGAAACCTTCAAAAGTGACCTGTAGAAAACCGTCTATTTCTCGGCAACCGAACAAGTTAGAAACAATTTTATGATATCTATATGACCATATGAGTTGTATTTATATGTGAATTTAAACCAAAAGTTAAAATTGGCGAATCTGAAACTTCTGAGGCATGAAGCCAAATGACCATTGCAAGGAATAAAGCAATTTCAACAATGATCCGTAGACCGGAAGTAGTCGAAATAATGTGCAATATTTTGAAAAAAATGCAAAAAATGGGTATTTTGGGGAAAAACGCGATTTCGCCGTCCGATATCAATGGATTAAACAAAATAGGGTACCATTGGACTGCACTAGGATTGTACTATCGTATGATACCCAATTCATACGGACACTATGATCAGGCAGCAAAATATGGCACGCTGAAAATCACAAGTTTAAAATGCAGTTTTTGACCAAATGACGTCACTTCCGGTGTCAATTTTAAATTGTAATCAACTTGATAGGACGCTACATGCTTTTTGAATCAAATGATGTCACTTTTATAAAAATCCAATAATAATTGACTATTTTACAGGCAAAATAACGAAAACAGTGACTTGTACAGAACTGCCCATTTCTTGGGAACTGCTTATATTACAAACTAATTTTAACATACATTTTCTTCGTATGGATTATAGCTACAAGTTTATAAAAGTTATGAAGAAATATTTTAAAATCTGAAAAGCCTGAATGGGTTGTAAATAGGTCAATTTTACACCATTTTTAGCCATTTAATCGAATTTGCTCGAAAATGAAATCGAAATTAAAAAAACTGCTTCCAACATTTTTTGCGCCTTGAAAGGGCACACTCTTTGAGTCAAATAATTTTTCCAAAAAATAATATTTGTTTTCGAAAAATGGTACCTAGCTGTCAAAATTGTAGTTTTTGGTAAAATTATGCCACTTCCGGTGCCGACAGATAACACTTCCGGTAATAAAAAAAATGACAATTGAGACAACGAAGCATATGAACTTTGTTTTATACAAATCGAACAATAAAAAATTAATCTAGGACTGAAAAACTGAATTAGCCAATGGCGGCCAAGGAAAATTACTGAGACAAAATTTTTTAACATTTTTGCACTAGGCAGATGACTCTTTAATTCTGTGCACAATACGACTAAAAAATATTCATAAATAAAAATGTTTTTTGTAAAATTTTAAATTTACGAAATTTGGCGCCTAATATCTTCGAAGATTTGCCGAAAATCAAAAATCGAAAGAAGCGTAGCTATGTGCCCTGTCTCAGGCTATGCCAAAATGTATCGAAAGTTAAAATCCAATGATTATTGTTAAAATTACTGCAATATTTTCAAAAACGATAACTTCGGCGATTTCGGACATTTCGCATTGTCGCAGAACGTTCAAAATAGCTTTATCCTCTAAGTCACACCCACTTTCCCAGTAAAACCGAAGAAATCGTAACGATGCGACAAGCAGTTGCTGAGATCTACTCAAAACAAAAGAAGAACTAGACCTGCATGCAGGAATGACGGGTTTCACTGGTGCCACGTCACTTTCGGTGCCACGTTACCCTTAAACATATGTCACTTCCGATACCAATGAAACCATCAAACAGGTTTCCACATAAGCATTGTAAACATCAAATAAAATGGACGAAGAATCAACCAAATCCAGCAATATCAATTCATTTTATATATATGTTACTTGTAAGTGATCCTGGCAAAATTTCATTACTTCCGGTGATAATGAAAATGTTCAATTAGTTTTATGAAATCAGAAATGGCATAAGGCAGCATAATGGCGAAAATTGTATGTAAATCGAAGATGAGAATTGCAACTTTTATAGACCAAAAACCTTGAAAAGTGACTTGTAGAAAATCGTCTATTTCTCGGCAACCGTACACGATAAAAACTATCTTTTGGTATCTATATGATCGTATGGGTTCAATCCATTTGTTGATTGGAATCAAATATCATAATTTGAAATATATTACAAATCAGACTCATTTGAAAAAAATGTCTGTTTTGAAGGCTAAAAATACAGTTTTTGCCAAAATGACATTACTTCCGGTGATACTGAAAATGTTAAATTAGTTCTATGAAATCATAAATGACACAAGATATCATATGGTGAAAATTTTATGAAAATCGAATAATAACTGACACTTTTATAGACCAAAAACCTTGAAAAGTGACTTAAGGAAAATCGCCCATTTCTCTGCAACCGTACAAGTTAGAAACCATTTTGTGGTATCTGTATGATCGTATGGGTTCAATCTATTTGATCAATAGAATCAAATATCGCAATTTGAAAAAAATAACAAATACGACTCATTTGAATAAAATATTGTTTTTTGAAGGCTAAAATTTAAGTTTTGAGCAAATGACGTCATTTCCGGTGGCAGCGCAAGGGGTAAAATGGTTTGACATAGTCCACTATGGCATTAGGCATCCAATGGCGAAAGAAAATTGAAAATCGAATAATAATTGATTCTTTTACAGCCAAAATTACGTGAAAAGTGACTCATGCAAAATTGCCTATTTCTCGGCAACTGATTATATTACAAACTAATTTTCACATACATTCTCTTCGTATGTATTATAGCTACAAGTTTATAAAAGTTACGTAAAAATATTTTAAAATCTGAAAAGCCTGAATGAGTTGTAAATAGGTCAATTTTACGCCTTTTTTCACCTCTTAATCCAATTTGCTAGAAAATGAAAAAGAAATTAAAAAAACTGCTTCCGACATTTTTTGCGCCTTTAAAGGACACACTCTTTGAGTCATATAATTTTTCAAAAAAATAATATTTGTTTTCAAAAAATGTACCTAACTGTCAAAATTGTAGTTTTTGGTAAAATTATGCCACTTCCGGTGCCGACAGATAACACTTTTGGTAATAAAAAAAATGACAATTGAGACAACGAAGCATATGAACTTTGTTTTATACAAATCGAACAATAAAAAATTAATCTAGGACTGAAAAACTGAATTAGCCAATGGAGGCCAAGGAAAATTACTGAGACAAATTTTTTTAACATTTTTGCGCAAGTCAGATGACTCTTTAATTCTGTGCACAACACGACTAAAAAATATTCATAAATAAAAAAGTTTTTTGTAAAATTTTAAATTTCCGAAATTTGGCGCCTAATATCTTCGAAGATTTGCCGAAAATCAAAAATCGAAAGTAGCGCAGCTATGTGCCCTGTCTCCAGCTATGCCAAAATGTATCGAAAGTTAAAATCCCATGATTATTGTTAAAATTACCGCAATATTTGTAAAAACGATAACTTCGGTGATTTCGGACATTTCGCATTGTCGCAGAACGTTCAAAATAGCTTTATCCTCTAAGTCACACCCACTTTCCCAGTAAAACCGAAGAAATCGTAACGATGCGACACGTAGTTGCTGAGATCTACTCAAAACAAAAGAATAATAATAATAATAATAACTAGACCTGCATGCAGGAATGGCGGGTTTCACTGGTGCCACGTCACTTTCGGTGCCACGTTACCCTTAAACATATGTCACTTCCGATACCAATGAAACCATCAAACAGGTTTCCACATAAGCATTGTAAACATCAAATAAAATGGACGAAGAATCAACCAAATCCAGCAATATCAATTCATTTTATATATATGTTACTTGTAAGTGATCCTGGCAAAATTTCATTACTTCCGGTGATAATGAAAATGTTCAATTAGTTTTATGAAATCAGAAATGGCATAAGGCATCATAATGGCGAAAATTGTATGTAAATCGAATGAGAATTGCCACTTTTATAGACCAAACACCTTGAAAAGTGACTTGTAGAAAATCGTCTATTTCTCGGCAACCGTACACGATAAAAACTATCTTTTGGTATCTATATGATCGTATGGGTTCAATCCATTTGTTGATTGGAATCAAATATCATAATTTGAAATATATTACAAATCAGACTCATTTGAAAAAAATGTCTGTTTTGAAGGCTAAAAATACAGTTTTTGCCAAAATGACATTACTTCCGGTGATACTGAAAATGTTAAATTAGTTCTATGAAATCATAAATGACACAAGATATCATATGGTGAAAATTTTATGAAAATCGAATAATAACTGACACTTTTATAGACCAAAAACCTTGAAAAGTGACTTAAGGAAAATCGCCCATTTCTCTGCAACCGTACAAGTTAGAAACCATTTTGTGGTATCTGTATGATCGTATGGGTTCAATCTATTTGATCAATAGAATCAAATATCACAATTTGAAAAAAATAACAAATACAACTCATTTGAATAAAATATTGTTTTTTGAAGGCTAAAATTTAAGTTTTGAGCAAATGACGTCATTTCCGGTGGCAGCGCAAGGGGTAAAATGGTTTGACATAGTCCACTATGGTATTAGGCATCCAATGGCGAAAGAAAATTGAAAATCGAATAATAATTGATTCTTTTACAGCCAAAATTACGTGAAAAGTGACTCATGCAAAATTGCCTATTTCTCGGCAACTGCTTATATTACAAACTAATTTTCACATACATTCTCTTCGTATGGATTATAGCTACAAGTTTATAAAAGTTACGTAAAAATATTTTAAAATCTGAAAAGCCTGAATGAGTTGTAAATAGGTCAATTTTACGCCTTTTTTCACCTCTTAATCCAATTTGCTAGAAAATGAAAAAGAAATTAAAAAAACTGCTTCCGACATTTTTTGCGCCTTTAAAGGACACACTCTTTGAGTCATATAATTTTTCAAAAAAATAATATTTGTTTTCAAAAAATGTACCTAACTGTCAAAATTGTAGTTTTTGGTAAAATTATGCCACTTCCGGTGCCGACAGATAATACTTTTGGTAATAAAAAAAATGACAATTGAGACAACGAAGCATATGAACTTTGTTTTATACAAATCGAACAATAAAAAATTAATCTAGGACTGAAAAACTGAATTAGCCAATGGAGGCCAAGGAAAACTACTGAGACAAAATTTTTTAACATTTTTGCGCAAGTCAGATGACTCTTTAATTCTGTGCACAACACGACTAAAAAATATTCATAAATAAAAAAGTTTTTTGTAAAATTTTAAATTTCCGAAATTTGGCGCCTAATATCTTCGAAGATTTGCCGAAAATCAAAAATCGAAAGTAGCGCAGCTATGTGCCCTGTCTCCAGCTATGCCAAAATGTATCGAAAGTTAAAATCCCATGATTATTGTTAAAATTACCGCAATATTTGTAAAAACGATAACTTCGGTGATTTCGGACATTTCGCATTGTCGCAGAACGTTCAAAATAGCTTTATCCTCTAAGTCACACCCACTTTCCCAGTAAAACCGAAGAAATCGTAACGATGCGACACGTAGTTGCTGAGATCTACTCAAAACAAAAGAAGAACTAGACCTGCATGCAGGAATGACGGGTTTCACTGGTGCCACGTTAACCTTGAACATGTCACTTCCGGTGCCAAGTTACCCTTGAACATATGTCACTTCCGGTACCAACGAAACCACTAAACAGTTTTCCAAATAAACATTGCTCACATCAAATAAAATGGACGCAGAATCAACCAAATCCAGCAATATCAATTCATTTTATACACTTGTTACTTGTAAATGATCTTGACAAAATTACATTACTTCCGGTGCTAATGAAAATGTTCAATTAGTTTTATGAAATCAGAAATGGCATAAATATGATATAGTGAAAATTTTATGTAAATCGAATAATAATTGCCACTTTTATAGACCAAAAACCTTGAAAAGTGACGTGTAGAAAATCGTCTATTTCTCGGCAACCGTACAAGTTAGAAACCATTTTTTGGTATTTATATGACTGTATGGGTTTAATCTATTTGTTGATTGGAATCAAATATCATAATTGTATACACATTACAAATCAGACTCATTTGAATAAAATATCGGCTTTGAAGGCTTAAAATACAGTTTTTACCAAAATGACGTTACTTCCGGTGATAATGAAAACTTTAAATTAGTTTTGTAACATCGTTTATGACATTAGGCTTCAAAGGGTGAAAATTTTATGAAAATCGAATAATAATTGACACTTTTATGGGCCAAAAACCTTCAAAAGTGACTTTTAGAAAATCGCCTATATCTCGGCAACCGAACAAGTTAGAAACAATTTTATGATATCTTTTTGACCGTATGAGTTTTGTTAATATGTGAATTTAAACCAAAAATTAATTTTATTATTATCTGTGACATAATTCTTGGTTGAAAAAAATATCGATTTTAAAAGTTAAAAATTGAGTTTTTGACTAAATGACGTCACTTCCGGTGTCAATTTTAAATTGTAATCAACTTGATATGACGCTACATGCTTTTTGAATCAAATGATGTCACTTTTATAAAAATCCAATCATAATTGACTATTTTACAGGCAAAATAACGAAAACAGTGACTTGTACAGAACTGTCCATTTCTTGGTAACTGCTTATATTACAAACTAATTTTAACATACATTTTCTCCGTATGGATTATAGCTACAAGTTTATAAAAGTTACGAAGAAATATTTTAAAATCTGAAAAGCCTGAATAGGTTGTAAATGGGTCAATTTTACACCATTTTTAGCCATTTAATCGAATTTGCTCGAAAATGAAATCGAAATTAAAAAAACTGCTTCCGCCATGTTTTGCGCCTTGAAAGGGCACACTCTTTGAGTCAAATAATTTTTCCAAAAAATAATATTTGTTTTCGAAAAATGGTACCTAACTGTCAAAATTGTAGTTTTTGGTAAAATTATGCCACTTTCGGTGCCGACAGATAACACTTCCGGTAATAAAAAAAATGACAATTAAGACAACGAAGCATATGAACTTTGTTTTATACAAATCGAACAATAAAAAATTAATCTAGGACTGAAAAACTGAATTAGCCAATAGCGGCCAAGGAAAATTACTGAGACAAATTTTTTTAACATTTTTGCACTAGGCAGTTGACTCTTTAATTCTGTGCACAATACGACTAAAAAATATTCATAAATAAAAAAGTTTTTTGTAAAATTTTAAATTTTCGAAATTTGGCGCCTAATATCTTCGAAGATTTGCCGAAAATCAAAAATCGAAAGTAGCGTAGCTATGTGCCCTGTCTCAGGCTATGCCAAAATTTATCGAAAGTTAAAATCCAATGATTATTGTTAAAATTACTGCAATATTTTCAAAAATGATAACTTCGGTGATTTCGGACATTTCGCATTGTCGCAGAACGTTCAAAATAGCTTTATCCTCTAAGTCACACCCACTTTCCCAGTAAAACCGAAGAAATCGTAACGATGCGACAAGCAGTTGCTGAGATCTACTCAAAACAAAAGAATAATAATAATAATAATAAGAATAATAATTTTAACAAAAACAATAGTGTTTCACACAAGCTTCGCAGTGTGAAACCCTAATAATAATAATAATAACTAGACCTGCATGCAGGAATGACGGGTTTCACTGGTGCCACGTTACCCTTAAACATGTCACTTCCGGTGCCAAGTTACCCTTGAACATATGTCACTTCTGGTACCAACGAAACCACTGAACAGGTTTCCAAATTAACATTGCACACAAATAAAATGGACGCAGAATCAACCAAATCCAGCAATATCAATTCATTTTATACATTTGTTACTTGTAAATGATCTTGACAAAATTAAATTACTCCCGTTGTTATGAAAATGTTCAATTAGTCTTATGAAATAAGAAATGGCATACGATATCATATAGTGAAAATTTTATGTAAATCGAATAATAATTGTCACTTTTAAAGACCAAAAAACTTGAAAAGTGACTTGCAGAAAATCGGCTATTTCTCGGCAACCGTACAAGTTAGAAACCATTTTGTGATATCTGTATGATCGCATGGCTTCATTCTATTTGTTGATTGGCATCAAATACCATAATTTGAAAAAGATTTCAAAACAGACTCATTTGAATAAAATATCTGTTTTGAAGGCTAAAAATACAGTTTTTGCCAAAATGACGTTACTTCCGGTGATAAGGAAAATTTTAAATTACTTGTATGAAATCCCGAATGGCATTAGGTATAACATGGTGTAGCGTTTATGAAAATCGAATAATAATTGACACTTTTATGGCCCCCAAACCTTCAAAAGTGACCGGTAGAAAACCGCCTATTTCTCGGCAACCGAACAAGTTAGAAACCATTTTATGATATCTATATGACCATATGAGTTTTGTTTATATGTGAATTTAAACCAAAAGTTAAAATTATTAATACATATTAAGTTATTCTTGGTTGAATAAAACATTGATTTAAAAAGTTTAAAATGCATTTTTTGACCAAATGATGTCACTTCCGGTGTCAATTTTAAATTGTAATCAACTTGATATGACGCTACATGCTTTTTGAATCAAATGATGTCACTTTTATAAAAATTCAATAATAATTGACTATATTACAGGCAAAATAACGAAAACAGTGACTTATGTAGAACTGCCCATTTCTTGGCAACTGCTTATATTACAAACTAATTTTAACATACATTTTCTTCGTATGGATTATAGCTACAAGTTTATAAAAGTTATGTAAAAATATTTTAAAATCTGAAAAGCCTGAATGGGTTGTAAATAGGTCAATTTTACGCCTTTTTTCACCTCTTAATCCAATTTGCAAGAAAATGAAATAGAAATTAAAAAAACTGCTTCCGCCATTTTTTGCGACTTGAAAGAACACACTCTTTGAGTCATATAATTTTTCAAAAAAATAATATTTGTTTTTGAAGATCGTAAATAACTGTCAAAATTGTAGTTTTTGGTAAAATTATGCCACTTCCGGTGCCGACAGATAACACTATCGGTAACAAAAAAAATGACAATTGAGACAACGAAGCATATGAACTTTGTTTTATACAAATCGAACAATAACAAAATAATCTAGGACTGAAAAACTGAATTAGCCAATGGCGGCCAAGGAAAATTACTGAGACAAAAAATTTTAACATTTTTGCGCTAATCAGATGACTTTTTAATTCTGTGCACAACACGCCTAAGAAATATTCATAAATAAAAAAGTTTTTTGTAGAATTTTAGATTTTCGAAATTTGGCGCCTAATATCTTCGAAGATTTGCCGAAAATCAAAAATTGAAAGTAACGTAGCTATGTGCCCTGTCTCCGGCTATGCCAAAATCTATCGAAAATTAAAATCCAATGATTATTGTTAAAATTACTGCGATATTTTCAAAAATGATAACTTCGGTGATTTCGGACATTTCGCATTGTCGCAGAACGTTCAAAATAGCTTTATCCTCTAAGTCACACCCACTTTCCCAGTAAAACCGAAGAAATCGTAACGATGCGACAAGCAGTTGCTGAGATCTACTCAAAACAAAAGAAGAATAATAATAATAAGAATAATAATTTTAACAAAAACAATAGTGTTTCACACAAGCTTCGCAGTGTGAAACCCTAATAAGAATAATAATTTTAACAAAAACAATAGTGTTTCACACAAGCTTCGCAGTGTGAAACCCTAATAATTTTAACAAAAACAATAGTGTTTCACACAAGCTTCGCAGTGTGAAACCCTAATAATAATAATAATAAGAACTAGACCTGCATGCAGGAATGACGGGTTTCACTGGTGCCACGTTACCCTTAAACATGTCACTTCCGGTGCCAAGTTACCCTTGAACATATGTCACTTCCGGTACCAGCGAAACCACTAAACAGGTTTCCAAATTAACATTGCACACAAATAAAATGGACGCAGAATCAACAAAATCCAGCAATATCAATTCATTTCATACATTTGTTACTTGTAAATGATCTTGACAAAATTAAATTACTCCCGGTGTTAATGCAAATGTTCAATTAGTCTTATGAAATCAGAAATGGCATACGATATCATATAGTGAAAATTTTATGTAAATCGAATAATAATTGCCACTTTTAAAGACCAAAAAACTTGAAAAGTGACTTGTAGGAAATCGGCTATTTCTCTGCAACCGTACAAGTTAGAAACCATTTTGTGGTATCTGTATGATCGTATGGGTTCATTCTATTTGTTGATTGGCATCAAATACCATACTTTGAAAAAGATTTCAAAACAGACACATTTGAATAAAATATCTGTTTTAGAGGCTAAAAATACAGTTTTTGCCAAAATGACGTTACTTCCGGTGATAATGAAAATCTTAAATTACTTGTATGAAATCCCAAATGGCATTAGGTATAACATGGTGTGACGTTTACGAAAATCGAATAATAATTGACCCTTTTATGGCCCCGAAACCTTCAAAAGTGACCTGTAGAAAACCGTCTATTTCTCGGCAACCGAACAAGTTAGAAACCATTTTATGATATCTATATGACCATATGAGTTTTGTTTATATGTGAATTTAAACCAAAAGTTAAAATTATTAATACATATTAAGTTATTCTTGGTTGAATAAAACATTAATTTAAAAAGTTTAAAATGCATTTTTTGACCAAATGATGTCACTTCCGGTGTCAATTTTAAATTGTAATCAACTTGATATGACGCTACGTGCTTTTTGAATCAAATGATGTCACTTTTATAAAAATCCAATCATAATTGACTATTTTACAGGCAAAATAACGAAAACAGTGACTTGTACAGAACTGCCCATTTCTTGGTAACTGCTTATAGTACAAACGAATTTTAACATACATTTTCTTCGTATGGATTATAGCTACAAGTTTATAAAAGTTACGAAGAAATATTTTAAAATCTGAAAAGCCTGAATAGGTTGTAAATAGGCCAATTTTACACCATTTTTAGCCTCTTAATCGAATTTGCTCGAAAATGAAATCGAAATTAAAAAAACTGCTTCTTACATTTTTTGCGCCTTGAAAGGGCACACTCTTTGAGTCAAATAATTTTTCCAAAAAATAATATTTGTTTTCGAAGAAGGAAAATAACTGTCAAAATTGTAGTTTTTGGTAAAATTATGCCACTTCCGGTGCCGACAGATAAAACTTTTGGTAATAAAAAAAATGACAATTGATACAACGAAGCATATGAACTTTGTTTTATACAAATCGAACAATAAAAAATTAATCTAGGACTTAAAAACTGAATTAGCCAATGGCGGCCAAGGTAAATTACTGAGACAAAATTCTTTAACATTTTTGCATTAGTCAGATGACCCTTTAATTCTGTGCATAATACGACTAAAAAATATTCATAAATAAAAAAGTTTTTTGTAAAATTTTAAATTTTCAAAATTTGGCGCCTAATATCTTTGAAGATTTACCGAAAATCAAAAATCGAAAGTAGTGTAGCTATGTGCCCTGTCTCCGGCTATGCCAAAATGTATCGAAAGTTAAAATTCAATGATTATTGTTAAAATTACTGCAATATTTTAAAAAACGATAATTTGGTGATTTCGGACATTTCGCATTGTCGCAGAACGTTCAAAATAGCTTTATCCTCTAAGTCACACCCACTTTCCCAGTAAAACCGAAGAAATCGTAACGATGCGACAAGCAGTTGCTGAGATCTACTCAAAACAAAAGAAGAATAATAATAATAAGAATAATAATTTTAACAAAAACAATAGTGTTTCACACAAGCTTCGCAGTGTGAAACCCTAACTAGACCTGCATGCAGGAAT
The DNA here is from genome assembly GCA_948474765.1 of Patella depressa. Lineage (NCBI taxonomy): Eukaryota > Metazoa > Mollusca > Gastropoda > Patellidae > Patella > Patella depressa. The sequence continues at coordinate 32,734,660 of OX419717.1, read as the reverse complement.
GACGGGTTTCACTGGTGCCAAGTTACTCTTAATCATGTCACTTCCGGTGCCAAGTTACAATTGAACATATGTCACTTCCGGTACCAACGAAACCACTAAACAAGTTTCCAAATTAACATTGCACACAAATAAAATGGACGCAGAATCAACCAATCAATCCAGCAATATCAATTCATTTTATACATTTGTTACTTGTAAATGATCTTGACAAAATTAAAGTACTTCCTGTGTTAATGAAAATGTTCAATTGGTCTTATGAAATCAGAAATGGCATACGATATCATATTGTGAAAATTTTATGTAAATCGAATTATAATTGCTCCTTTTAAAGACCAAAAAACTTGAAAAGTGACTTGTAGAAAATCGGCTGTTTCTCTGCAACCGTACAAGTTAGAAACCATTTTGTGGTATCTGTATGATCGTATGGGTTCATTCTATTTGTTGATTGGCATCAAATACCATAATTTGAAAAAGATTTCAAAACAGACTCATTTGAATAAAATATCTGTTTTGGAGGCTAAAAATACAGTTTTTGCCAAAATGACGTTACTTCCGGTGATAATGAAAATCTTAAATTACTTGTATGAAATCCCAAATGGCAATAGGTATAACATGGTGTTACGTTTATGAAAATCGAATATTAATTGACCCTTTTATGGCCCCGAAACCTTCAAAAGTGACCTGTAGAAAACCGTCTATTTCTCGGCAACCGAACAAGTTAGAAACCATTTTATGATATCTATATGACCATATGAGTTTTGTTTATATGTGAATTTAAACCAAAAGTTAAAATTATTAATACATATTAAGTTATTCTTGGTTGAATAAAACATTGATTTAAAAAGTTTAAAATGCATTTTTTGACCAAATGATGTCACTTCCGGTGTCAATTTTAAATTGTAATCAACTTGATATGACGCTACGTGCTTTTTGAATCAAATGATGTCACTTTTATAAAAATCCAATCATAATTGACTATTTTACAGGCAAAATAACGAAAACAGTGACTTGTACAGAACTGCCCATTTCTTGGTAACTGCTTATATTACAAACGAATTTTAACATACATTTTCTTCGTATGGATTATAGCTACAAGTTTATAAAAGTTACGAAGAAATATTTTAAAATCTGAAAAGCCTGAATAGGTTGTAAATAGGTCAATTTTACACCATTTTTAGCCATTTAATCGAATTTGCTCGAAAATGAAATCGAAATTAAAAAAACTGCTTCCGACATTTTTTGCGCCTTGAAAGTGCACACTCTTTGAGTCAAATAATTTTTCCAAAAAATAATATTTGTTTTCGAAAAATGGTACCTAACTGTCAAAATTGTAGTTTTTGGTAAAATTATGCCACTTCCGGTGCCGACAGATAACACTTCCGGTAATAAAAAAAATGACAATTGAGACAACGAAGCATATGAACTTTGTTTTATACAAATCGAACAATAAAAAATTAATCTAGGACTTAAAAACTGAATTAGCCAATGGCGGCCAAGGTAAATTACTGAGACAAAATTCTTTAACATTTTTGCACTAGTCAGATGACCCTTTAATTCTGTGCATAATACGACTAAAAAATATTCATAAATAAAAAAGTTTTTTGTAAAATTTTAAATTTTCAAAATTTGGCGCCTAATATCTTTGAAGATTTACCGAAAATCAAAAATCGAAAGTAGTGTAGCTATGTGCCCTGTCTCCGGCTATGCCAAAATGTATCGAAAGTTAAAATTCAATGATTATTGTTAAAATTACTGCAATATTTTAAAAAACGATAATTTGGTGATTTCGGACATTTCGCATTGTCGCAGAACGTTCAAAATAGCTTTATCCTCTAAGTCACACCCACTTTCCCAATAAAACCAAAGTAATCGTAACGATGCGACAAGCAGTTGCTGAGATCTACTCAAAACAAAAGAAGAATAATAATAATAAGAACTAGACCTGCAAGCAGCACTGAACCGGCTTTCAGGAATCATACAGGAAGTTTATCATACCATAGCCGATCCATTGAGCTACCGAACTATACTTTAGTTGTTTTGCTTCAGTGACACCCTCTATCATATGTAAAAGGTCAAAATTGTAAATTATGGCAAAATTACGTCACTTCCGGTGCCGAAAGAAATTTTTACAAAATAGAAACTTTGTTTAATACATATCGGGCAATAAATAATTAACCTATAACCCATAAACTGAAATCAAGAAGGTAAAAAAATTAAAAGTGACCCTGGGAAAATTGGCTATTATTCGACAAGGGAACATGCTAGAAGCCTTTTCTTGATATCAATATGATGGTATTGATTTAATCTTACTGCCCATTAGAGTCAGACGTTATAAAGTTAAACGAATAATAAATATAAATCCCTTCAAAAAAATGTTTCTTTTGAAGGCTAAAAATACGTTTTTTGCAAAAATTACATTACTTCCAGTGATAATGAAAATGATAACTTGGTTCATAGAAGTCATAAATGGCATAAGGCATCAAATGGTAAAAAAATTATAAAAATCGAATAATAATTGACACTTTTATAGACCAAAAACCTTGAAAAGTGACTTATAGAAGATCGCCTATTTCTCTGTAACCGTACAAGTTAGAAACCATTTTGTGGTATCTGTATGGTCGTATGGCTTCATTCTATTCGTTGATGGGAATCAAATATCATAATTTTAAAAATATTATAAGGCAGACGCATTTGAATAAAATATTTGTTTTTTAGGTTAAAAATACAGTTTTTGCCCAAATGACGTCATTTCCGGTCACAGTGAAAATGTAAAATTGGCTTGACCTAGTCCAAATTGGCATTATGCATCAAATGGAAAAAAATATTGCAAATCGAATAATAATTCACTCCTTTATAGGCAAAATAACGTGAAATGTGATGCATGCAAAATTTCATATTTCTCGGCAACTGTATATATTACAAACTTATTTTCGCATACATTCTCTTCGTCTGGATTATTGCTACGAGTTTATGAAAATTACAAATAAATGTTTCAAAATATGAAGACGCTGAATGAATTGTAAATAACTGAATTTTACACTTTATTTTACATTTTATTCGAAATTGCCCGAAAATGAAATTGAAATTAAAAAATCTGAGCTAAGGATTTTGTGCACCTTTGCAGGGTGCATCCTTTTAGTTATATCAGTTTTGAAAAAAAATATTTGCTTTTAAAAAGTGGTACCTAACTGTCAAAATTGTAGTTTTTGTTAATATTTCGTCACTTCCGTTGCCGACAGAAAAATTTCACCGTGACAAAAAAAAATACAATTTGGACCACGGAGCATATGAACTTTGTTTTATACAAGTCGAACAATAAATAATTTTTCTGGGTACGAAAAACTAAATTAGCCGATGGCGGCTAACGGAAATTACCGAGACAATTTTTTTTCTCATTTCTGCTCAAGTAGGATGATATTTTAACCCTGTGTAAAATACCATCAAAAAATATTCATAAATAAAAAAGGTTTTCGTAAAAAAAATTTTTTTTTTCTAAATATCGGACATTTTTTCGACTACTTCCGGTTTTACGATCATTGTCGCGATAGCTTTACGAAGTTATTTGGCTACTTAACTTTCTGTACCAGAAGTGTCAGAAACATCCATTGAGTAGTTTGGGAAAAAAAGATAAATTAAAGAGCGTTTACAAAAATTTAACGATTTTTCAATTTTTTTCAAAGTTTGATGCCATTTTTGGACCACCTATATTATTTCAATGCTTTTCATTTTGGATTCAATATATAGACAACCGATAGGACTTTGAGTAAGAAAAGTTTAAGAAAAATCTGCGGTGTCGTTTTCGAGAAAAGGGCATCTCAGAATGTTAAAAAATCGGAAAATACTAGATTTTTGGCATACAATAATTTATTTCCTTACCATCGAAATCGTATTATTTAGATAACATATGATGGTCCATTAACAGGGCTATCCAACGACACTTTTGGTTTTTTGGTCCGCTATTACCTAAGGGAGAAATCAAGTTTTTCGCAAGTGCGACAATGTTTTTAACCTTTTTTTTAAATTTTTTGAATACTTCCGGTATGGTTATTATTGTCGGAATAGTTTTAATAGCCGGTTTGGGCACTAAAATAGCCACAGGGCTCTGTAATGATATATTACATTACCAGATCAGATAAAATGCCCCCGAGAAATCCTATGTTCAAAAGTGCCAAAAATGCAAAAAATTTAAAATATCGAAAATTAAATTTCAATAACTACATACATATTATACATCGTTAGAATCGTAATTAGGTCAGCTATCTGAATATACAATCTTTTTTTGAAAATCTCTTAAAATAAAAAAATAGTAGAGCATTTTCCAAAATTTCACGATTTTTTTACTTTTTTCGATTTTCAATCCGTTATTTCACCTATTCCAGATATTTCAAAGTCTTATTGGATGGCTTCATGCAAAATACCTCCGAAAGGACTCTCGATAGAAAAAATTTTAAAAAAAGTTGCGGTTAAGTTTTCGAGATACAGGCGTCCAAAAATGCTAAAAATCAGAAAATACTTGATTTTCAGCGTGCCATATTTAGCTGCCTGATCATAGTATCCGTATGAATTGGGTATCATACGATAGTACAATCCTCGTGCCACCCAATGGTACCTTAATTTGATTAATCCGTTGATATCGGACGGAGACATCACGTTTTCCCCGAAAACATCCATTTTTTGCATTTTTTTCAAAATATTGCACATTATTTCGACCACTTCCGGTTTAAAGATCCGTGTCGAAATTGCTTTATCAGTTGGTATTGGACTATAACTTCATGTTCCATAAGTTTCAGAAACATCATTTTGGCTGTAAAACGACACCACAGCTCACAAAATGGGTAGAAAATTCGAAAAAAATCGAAAAATAAAGGGCGGTAACTCTGAATGAAACTTATGTTACTGGAATCGGATTGACGCCAGGTATCCAAAAATCTAGGTCAAATTTCCAAATTTTGAAAAATAACAAAAATTGTCTCGTAGGCGACGTGTTTTGAATTTTCGAACGATAGAAGTCAGCGACGAAGTTTCGAAATCGCAAAATGTGAGATTGCTATTGTCTCGGAAAAGTCTCAGGCTTTCCAAAAATGTGATTTGTTTGAATATAGGTAGAGAATTGACGAAACCACGGCCGATTTTTAATTTTTTATCAACGTTCAAAATTCGGCCACTTCCGGTCTGCGCAGAAGTTTGAAAATTGCTTTATTGGGTAGCCACCACCTAGTTTCCCGACAGAAATATGGATCGCAAATCGGTATCTCTTTTCGATCATAGAGAAATAGGCTCCGGCGGAAAAGAATAATAATAAAAAAAATAATAATTTTAGTAATCTCAATAGGCTTTCAGACGAAAGTCTGAAAGCCTAACTAGACCTGCAAGCAGCACTGAACCGGCTTTCAGGAATCATACAGGAAGTTTCTTATACCATAGCCGATCCATTGAGCTACCAAACTATACTTTAGTTGTTTTGCTTCAGTGACACCCTCTATCATATGTAAAAGTAATATTTGCTGGCGAAAAGACCGGTCAAAATTGTAAATTATGGCAAAATTACGTCACTTCCGGTACCGAAAGAAATTTTTATAGGTGAAAAATAAGTCGAAAATTCGCAACACACAACATAAAAACTTTGTTTTATACATATTGGGCAATAAATAATTACCCTATAACACATAAACTGAAATTAAGAAGGTAAAAAACTTAAAAGTGACCCTGGGAAAATTGGCTATTATTCGACAAGGGAACATGCTAGAAGGCTTTTTTTGATATCAATATGATGGTATTGATTCAATCTTACTGCCCATTAGAGTCAGACGTTATCAAGTTAAACGAATAATAAATATAAATCCCCTCAAAAAAATGTTTGTTTTGAAGGCTAAAAATACGTTTTTTGCAAAAATTACATTACTTCCGGTGATATTGAAAATGTTAACTTAGTTCATAGAAGCCATAAATGGCATAAAGCATCAAATGGTAAAAAAATTTTAAAAATCGAATAATAATTGACACTTTTATAGACCAAAAACCTTGAAAAGTGACTTATAGAAGATCGCCTATTTCTCTGTAACCATACAAGTTAGAAACCATTTTGTGGTATCTGTATGGTCGTATGGCTTCATTCTATTCGTTGATGGGAATCAAATATCATAATTTTAAAAATATTATAAGGCAGACTCATTTGAATAAAATATTTGTTTTTTGGGTTAAAAATACAGTTTTTGCCCAAATGACGTAATTTTCGGTCACAGTGAAAATGTAAAATTGGCTTGACCTAGTCCAAATTGGCATTAGGCATCAAATGTTAAAAAAATATTGCAAATCGAATGATAATTCACTCTTTTATAGGCAAAATAACGTGAAAAGTGATGCATGCAATATTGCATATTTCTCGGCAACTGCTCATATTACAAACTAATTTTAGCATACATTCTCTTCGTCTGGATTATTGCTACGAGTTTATGAAAATTACAAATAAATATTTCAAAATATGAAGACGCTGAATGAATTGTAAATAACTGAATTTTACACTTTATTTTACATTTTATCGAAATTGCCCGAAAATGAAATTGAAATTAAAAAATCTGAGCTAAGGATTTTGTGCATCTTTGCAGGGTGCATCCTTTTAGTTATATCAGTTTTGAAAAAAAAAAATATTTGCTTTCAAAAAGTGGTACCGAACTGTCAAAATTGTAGTTTTTGTTAATATTACGTCACTTTCGTTGCCGACAGAAAAATTTCACCGTAACAAAAAAAATTACCATTGGGACCACGGACCATATGAACTTTGTTTTATACAAATCAAACAATAAATAATTTTTCTGGGTACGAAAAACTATATTAGCCGATGGCGGCTAACGCAAATTACCGAGACAATTTTTTTTCTCATTTTTGCTCAAGTAGGATGATATTTTAACCCTGTGTAAAATACCATCAAAAAATATTCATAAATAAAAAAGGTTTTCGTAAAGAGATAAATTATTTACAAAATATCGGACATGTTTTCGACTACTTCCGGTTTAACGATCGTTGTCGTGATAGCTTTATTAACTTCTTTGGATACTTAACTTTCTGTACCAGAAGTGTCAGAAACATCTATTGAGTAGTTTTGGAAGAAAAGATAAAATAAAGAGCGTTTACAAAAATTTAACGATTTTTGAATTTTTTTCAAAGTTTGATGCTATTTTTGGACCACCTATATTATTTCAATGCTTTTCATTTTGGATTCACTATATAGACAATCGATAGGACTTTGAGTAAGAAAAGTTTGAGAAAAATCGTAGGCGTCGTTTTCGAGAAAAGGGCGTCTCAGAATGTTAAAAAATCGGAAAATACTGGATATTTGGCATACAATAATTTATTTCCTTGCCATCGAAATCGTATTATTTACATACCGTATGATGGTCCATTAATAGGCTATCCAACGACACTTTAGTTCTTTTGGTCCGCTATTACCTAAGGGAGAAATCAAGTTTTTCGCAAGTGCGACAATGTTTTTAACCTTTTTTTTTATTTTTTGAATACTTCCGGTATGGTTATTATTGTCGGAATAGTTAAAATATCCGGTTTGGGTACTAAAATAGTCATAGGGCTCTGTAATGATATATTACATTTACTGATCAGATAAAATGCCACTGAGAAATCCTATGTCCAAAAGTGAGAAAAATGCAAAAAATTTAAAATATCGAAAATTAACTTTCAATAACTACATACATATTATACATCGTTAGAATCGTAATTAGGTCAGCTATCTGAAAATACAACCTTTTTTCGAAAATCTCTTAAAATAAAAAAATAGTAGAGCATTTTCCAAAATTTCACGATTTTTCGACTTTTTTCGATTTTCAGTCCGTTATTTCACCTATTCCAGATATTTCAAAGTCGTAATGGAATGTTTCGTACTTCAGACTACCACAAGGTCTCTTGATAGAGAAAGTTTCATAAAAATCGCTGGAGTAGTTTTCGAGATACAGGCGTCCAAAAATGCTAAAAATCAGAAAATACTTGATTTTCAGCGTGCCATATTTTGCTGCCTGTTCATAGTATCCGTATGAATTTGGTATCATACGATAGTGCAATCCCAGTGCAGTCCAATGGTACCCTAATTTCTTTAATCCATTTATATCGGACGGAGAAATCGCGTTTTCCCCAAAAATATCCATTTTTTGCATTTTTTTCAAAATATTGCACATTATTTCGACCACTTCCGGTTTAAGGATTCTTGTCGAAATTGCTTTATTTGTTGGTATTGGACTATAACTTCATGTTCCAGAAGTTTCAGAAACGTCAATTCTGCCATAAAACGAAACCCGAGCTCACAAAATGGGAAGAAAATTCGAAAAAAATCGAAAAATAAAGGGCGATAACTCTGAATGAAACTTATATTACTGGAATTGCATGGACGTCAGGTATCCAAAAATATAGGTCAAATTTGAAAATTTTGAAAAATAACAAAAATTGTCTCGTAAGCAACATGTTTTCAATTTTCGAACGCTAAAAGTCATAGACGAATGTTCGAAATCGAAAAATGTGAGATAGCCATTGTCTAAGAAAAGATTCAGGGATTCCAAAAAGGTAACTTGTTTGAAAATGGATAAACAATTGACGAAACTATGGCCTATTTTCAATTTTTAGACAAAATACAAAGTTCGGTCACTTCCGGTATGCGCAGAAATTTCAAAAATATTTTATCAAGTAGCCACCACATGGTTTCCCGACAGAAAATCTAATTCCAGATCGATATCTGTTTTCGATCATGGTGATCTAGGCTCCCGCGGTAAATAATAATAATAATAATAATAATAATAATTTTAGTAATCTCAATAGGCTTTCAGACGAAAGTCTGAAAGCCTAATAATAATTTTAACAAAAACAATAGTGTTTCACACAAGCTTCGCAGTGTGAAACCCTAACTAGACCTGCATGCAGGAATGACGGGTTTCACTGGTGCCACGTCACTTTCGGTGCCACGTTACCCTTAAACATATGTCACTTCCGATACCAATGAAACCATCAAACAGGTTTCCACATAAGCATTGTAAACATCAAATAAAATGGACGAAGAATCAACCAAATCCAGCAATATCAATTCATTTTATATATATGTTACTTGTAAGTGATCCTGGCAAAATTTCATTATTTCCGGTGATAATGAAAATGTTCAATTAGTTTTATGAAATCAGAAATGGCATAAGGCAGCATAATGGCGAAAATTGTATGTAAATCGAATGAGAATTGCCACTTTTATAGACCAAAAACCTTGAAAAGTGACTTGTAGAAAATCGTCTATTTCTCGGCAACCGTACACGATAAAAACTATCTTTTGGTATCTATATGATCGTATGGGTTCAATCCATTTGTTGATTGGAATCAAATATCATAATTTGAAATATATTACAAATCAGACTCATTTGAAAAAAAATGTCTGTTTTGAAGGCTAAAAATACAGTTTTTGCCAAAATGACATTACTTCCGGTGATACTGAAAATGTTAAATTAGATCTATGAAATCATAAATGACACAAGATATCATATGGTGAAAATTTTATGAAAATCGAATAATAACTGACACTTTTATAGACCAAAAACCTTGAAAAGTGACTTAAGGAAAATCGCCCATTTCTCTGCAACCGTACAAGTTAGAAACCATTTTGTGGTATCTGTATGATCGTATGGGTTCAATCTATTTGATCAATAGAATCAAATATCACAATTTGAAAAAAATAACAAATACGACTCATTTGAATAAAATATTGTTTTTTGAAGGCTAAAATTTAAGTTTTGAGCAAATGACGTCATTTCCTGTGGCAGCGCAAGGGGTAAAATGGTTTGACATAGTCCACTATGGCATTAGGCATCCAATGGCGAAAGAAAATTGAAAATCGAATAATAATTGATTCTTTTACAGCCAAAATTACGTGAAAAGTGACTCATGCAAAATTGCCTATTTCTCGGCAACTGCTTATATTACAAACTAATTTTCACATACATTCTCTTCGTATGGATTATAGCTACAAGTTTATAAAAGTTACGTAAAAATATTTTAAAATCTGAAAAGCCTGAATGAGTTGTAAATAGGTCAATTTTACGCCTTTTTTCACCTCTTAATCCAATTTGCTAGAAAATGAAAAAGAAATTAAAAAAACTGCTTCCGACATTTTTTGCGCCTTTAAAGGACACACTCTTTGAGTCATATAATTTTTCAAAAAAATAATATTTGTTTTCAAAAAATGTACCTAACTGTCAAAATTGTAGTTTTTGGTAAAATTATGCCACTTCCGGTGCCGACAGATAACACTTTTGGTAATAAAAAAAATGACAATTGAGACAACGAAGCATATGAACTTTGTTTTATACAAATCGAACAATAAAAAATTAATCTAGGACTGAAAAACTGAATTAGCCAATGGAGGCCAAGGAAAATTACTGAGACAAATTTTTTTAACATTTTTGCGCAAGTCAGATGACTCTTTAATTCTGTGCACAACACGACTAAAAAATATTCATAAATAAAAAAGTTTTTTGTAAAATTTTAAATTTCCGAAATTTGGCGCCTAATATCTTCGAAGATTTGCCGAAAATCAAAAATCGAAAGTAGCGCAGCTATGTGCCCTGTCTCCAGCTATGCCAAAATGTATCGAAAGTTAAAATCCCATGATTATTGTTAAAATTACCGCAATATTTGTAAAAACGATAACTTCGGTGATTTCGGACATTTCGCATTGTCGCAGAACGTTCAAAATAGCTTTATCCTCTAAGTCACACCCACTTTCCCAGTAAAACCGAAGAAATCGTAACGATGCGACACGTAGTTGCTGAGATCTACTCAAAACAAAAGAATAATAATAATAATAATAATAATAATAAGAACTAGACCTGCATGCAGGAATGACGGGTTTCACTGGTGCCAAGTTACTCTTAAACATGTCACTTTCGGTGCCAAGTTACACTTGAACATATGTCACTTCCGGTACCAACGAAACCACTAAACAGGTTTCCAAATTAACATTGCACACAAATAAAATGGACGCAGAATCAACCAATCAATCCAGCAATATCAAGTCATTTTATACATTTGTTACTTGTAAATGATCTTGACAAGATTAAATTACTTCCGGTGTTAATGAAAATGTTCAATTAGTCTTATGAAATCAGAAATGGCATACGGTATCATATAGTGACAATTTTATGTAAATCGAATAATAATTGCCACTTTTAAAGACCAAAAAACTTGAAAAGTGACTTGTAGAAAATCTGCTATTTCTCTGCAACCGTACAAGTTAGAAACCATTTTGTGGTATCTGTATGATCGTATGGGTTCATTCTATTTGTTGATTGGCATCAAATACCATAATTTGAAAAAGATTTCAAAACAGACTCATTTGAATAAAATATCTGTTTTGAAGGCTAAAAATTCAGTTTTTGCCAAAATGACGTTACTTCCGGTGATAATGAAAATCTTAAATTACTTGTATGAAATCACAAATGGCATCAGGTATAACATGGTGTAACGTTTATGAAAATCGAATAATAATTGACACTTTTATGGCCCCGAAACCTTCAAAAGTGACCTGTAGAAAACCGTGTATTTCTCGGCAACCGAACAAGTTAGAAACAATTTTATGATATCTATATGACCATATGAGTTGTATTTATATGTGAATTTAAACCAAAAGTTAAAATTATTAATACATATTAAGTTATTCATGGTTGAATAAAACATTGATTTAAAAAGTTTAAAATGCAGTTTTTGACCAAATGACGTCACTTCCGGTGTCAATTTTAAATTGTAATCAACTTGATATGACGCTACATGCTTTTTGAATCAAATGATGTCACTTTTATAAAAATCCAATAATAATTAACTATTTTACAGGCAAAATAACGAAAACAGCGACTTGTACAGAACTGCCCATTTCTTGGTAACTGCTTATATTACAAACTAATTTTAACATACATTTTCTTCGTATGGATTATAGCTACAAGTTTATAAAAGTTACGAAGAAATATTTTAAAATCTGACAAGCCTGAATAGGTTGTAAATAGGTCAATTTTACACCATTTTTAGCCATTTAATCGAATTTGCTCGAAAATGAAATCGAAATTAAAAAAACTGCTTCCGACATTTTTTGCGCCTTGAAAGGGCACACTCTTTGAGTCAAATAATTTTTCCAAAAAATAATATTTGTTTTCGAAAAATGGTACCTAACTGTCAAAATTGTAGTTTTTGGTAAAATTATGCCACTTCCGGTGCCGACAGATAAAACTTTTGGTAATAAAAAAAATGACAATTGATACAACGAAGCATATGAACTTTGTTTTATACAAATCGAACAATAAAAAATTAATCTAGGACTTAAAAACTGAATTAGCCAATGGCGGCCAAGGTAAATTACTGAGACAAAATTCTTTAAAATTTTTGCACTAGTCAGATGACCCTTTAATTCTGTGCATAATACGACTAAAAAATATTCATAAATAAAAAAGTTTTTTGTAAAATTTTAAATTTTCAAAATTTGGCGTCTAATATCTTTGAAGATTTACCGAAAATCAAAAATCGAAAGTAGTGTAGCTATGTGCCCTGTCTCCGGCTATGCCAAAATGTATCGAAAGTTAAAATTCAATGATTATTGTTAAAATTACTGCAATATTTTAAAAAACGATAATTTGGTGATTTCGGACATTTCGCATTGTCGCAGAACGTTCAAAATAGCTTTATCCTCTAAGTCACACCCACTTTCCCAGTAAAAGCGAAGAAATCGTAACGATGCGACAAGCAGTTGCTGAGATCTACTCAAAACAAAAGAAGAATAATAATAATAAGAATAACTAGACCTGCATGCAGGAATAACGGGTTTCACTGGTGCCACGTTACCCTTAAACATGTCACTCCGGTGCCAAGTTACCCTTGAACATATGTCACTTCCGGTACCAATGAAACCACTAAACAGGTTTCCAAATTAACATTGCACACAAATAAATTGGACGCAGAATCAACCAAATCCAGCAATATCAATTCATTTTATACATTTGTTACTTGTAAATGATCTTGACAAAATTAAATTACTTCCGGTGTTAATGGAAATGTGCAATTAGTCTTATGAAATCAGAAACGGCATACGATATCATATAGTGAAAATTTTATGCAAATCGAATAATAATTGCCATTTTTAAAGACCAAAAAAACTTGAAAAGTGACTTGTAGAAAATCGGCTATTTCTCTGCAACCCTACAAGTTAGAAACCATTTTGTGGTATCTGTATGATCGTATGGGTTCATTCTATTTGTTGATTGGCATCAAATACCATAATTAGAAAAAGATTTCAAAACAGACTCATTTGAATAAAATATCTGTTTTGAAGGCTAAAAATACAGTTTTTGCCAAAATGACGTTACTTCCGGTTATAATGAAAATCTTAAATTACTTGTATGAAATCCCAAATGGCATTAGGTATAACATGGTGTAACGTTTATGAAAATCGAATAATAATTGACACTTTTATGACCCCAAAACCTTCAAAAGTGACCTGTAGAAAACCGTCTATTTCTCGGCAACCAAACAAGTTAGAAACAATTTTATGATATCTATATGACCATATGAGTTGTGTTTATATGTGAATTAAAACCAAAAGTTAAAATTATTAATACATATTAAGTAATTCTTGGTTGAATAAAACATTGATTTAAAAAGTTTAAAATGCAGTTTTTGACCAAATGACGTCACTTCCGGTGTCAATTTTAAATTGTAATCAACTTGATATGATGCTACATGCTTTTTGAATCATATGATGTCACTTTTATAAAAATTCAATAATAATTGACTATTTTACACGCAAAATAACGAAAACAGTGACTTATGCAGAACTGCCCATTTCTTGGCAACTGCTTATATTACAAACTAATTTTAACATACATTTTCTTCGTATGGATTATAGCTACATGTTTATAAAAGTTACGAAGAAATATTTTAAAATCTGAAAAGCCTGAATGGGTTGTAAATAGGTCAAATTTACACCATATTTAGCCTCTTAATCGAATTTGCTCGAAAATGAAATCGAAATTAAAAAAACTGCTTCCGACATTTTTTGCGCATTTATAGGACACACTCTTTGAGTCATATAATTTTTCAAAAAAATAATATTTGTTTTCGAAAAATGGTACCTAACTGTCAAAATTGTAGTTTTTGGTAAAATTATGCCATTTCCGGTGCCGACAGATAACACTTTCGGTAACAAAAAAAATGAACATTGAGACAACAAAGCATATGAACTTTGTTTTATACAAATCGAACAATAAAAAATTAATCTAGGACTGAAAAACTGAATTAGCCAATGGCGGCCAAGGAAAATTACTGAGACAAATATTTTTAACATTTTTGCGCTAGTCAGATGACTCTTTAATTCTGTGCACAACACGACTAAAATATATTCATAAATAAAAAAGTTTTTTGTAAAATTTTAAATTTTCAAAATTTGGCGCCTAATATCTTCGAAGATTTGCCAAAAATCAAAAATCGAAAGTAGCGTAGCTATGTGCCATGTCTCCGGCTATGCCAAAATGTACCGAAAGTTAAAATCCAATGATTATTGTTAAAATTACTGCAATATTTTTAAAAACGATAACTTCGGTGATTTCGGACATTTTGCATTGTCGCAGAATGTTCAAAATAGCTTTATCCTCTAAGTCACACCCACTTTCCCAGTAAAACCGAAGAAATCGTAACGATGCGACAAGCAGTTGCTGAGATCTACTCAAAACAAAAGAAGAATAATAATAATAAGAATAACTAGACTTGCTTGCAAGGCTGAAGGCTTTCACCTTACCCAAGGCAGCACAAAATGCCCACCACTCACCCCTTAAAACACACACACACACACACTTAAACAACTCAGATATTGACACTTTCTGTGCATTACGATAGAAGGAAAGTGAAAAATATAGTTGAACAATTTACAACATTATGAACTTGGATCGGTAGAATCCAACAGACGCCAGAAATCTAAATACGCAATCAAAAACGCAAAAATTCTATAAAAAAATTTACAATTTCAGTACATTTTCAAATTTTTAGGAAAAAAGGAGAACGGCGTGGTGTTGCAATTCGACCTTTATCGCATCCACCGGCTCTACAAAAAATATAGCTTTTTAGAACCTATTTTCATTTATGCACGTTAAAGATTTACTTTATTTCAGGTCTGTTCAGAACTTTCGCAATACTTCTAAGTACTTACTGCTTAAAACATAGGAAAAATCATTATTCAGAACTCTATCTGCTTTAGTTTCAGAGATCTACACGAGAATGAAAAAAAAAACAGTTTTTCGAATGGGACAAAAAAAAAGATCGTGTCAGATCATAACCAAAACCAAGAATCATACCTTTCAACATCAACTTTTCAACATTTGTTCAGAGGGGTGCCTTCCTTATGAATAGTTTCAGTAAATAGCGTCATTTTCGTTGGTATCATATGATAGCGTCATGTAGACAAAAAAAAACCGGGATAATAATTTCAGGAGTAACTGTTATTGACTAAAATGAAGCAGCATTACCAGATATTGGTTACCAGTAAAACACCTTTAGTTCAAATATTGCCTCTTTCAAAAAAAGCTCTCTATATAATGCTTTATGTGTACACGGGACTTTGGAATCACGTCCATATCAACTACTCAAATGATTAAATATTCAATGAAATATCTACAATTTTCTGATTTCGTGCACGTTAAAGATTTGACGTCACTACATGTAACATATAAAATTTAATATTTATTACAGATAGAGTCCATGCTCAAACTGGTTATCTCAACTGAGAACGACATGGTTATCTCAGTTCGACCTTTATCCCATCCGCAATATCCCCGGCTGTACAAAAATATATTTTTTTCGAAAATCGGTTGGGAATTGACATAATTATAACCGATTTTCATTCGTGCACGTTAAAGATTTACATCACTTCCGGTCTGGTTCACAACTTTCGCAATAGTTCTAAGTACTAAATGTTTAAAACATGGGAAAAATCAATATTCAAAACTCTATCTGTTTTAGTTTCAGAGATTTACACGAGAATAAAAAAACCCGAGTTTTCCGATTGGGACAAAAAAGTATCGTAAGTGTCAAATAATAACCAAAACCCAGAATCATACATTCAACATTAAATTTTCAGTATTTATATGGAGGAGTGCCTTCCTTATAAATAGCTTCAACAGAGAGGTTTATTTTCACTGATATCAAATGATTACGTCATGGAGACAAAAATCCAGCTATATTAATTTCAGGGGTAACTATTATTTACTAAAACGAATTATTTTCAATCTAGAAGCACCAGTAACAGATATTGGTTACTATTAAAACACCCTTAGTTCAAATATTGCCACTTTTAAAATAAGCTCTCTATATATGCTTTATACGTATGCAAAACGTTCCAATTATGACCAATTCGGACATTTGTCGATGTCACACCAATGTGTACACGGGACTTCGGAATCGCGTTTTCATGTCAGCTACTGAAATATGTAACTGGTTCAAAAATTGATTTTATATTCAATGAAATATCGCCAATTTTCGCATTTCGTGCACGTTAAAGATTTGACGTCACGAACATATAAAATGTCGATATTTATTAGAAACAGAGTCCATGCTCTAACTACATTACACTTTCTGTAACCGGTGCAATATTCGTACTTCTGCACGATACTACTGCAAGATACAACTGCTACCTCTTCAAAATTGCATTTGCTTACAAACAGCGCGAGCCGTCGATTTGTGTCAAGATGATTACGGCTATGAGGTAATTTGGGCCAAGGAGAAATAATATTAATTCAAAGACTAATTATTACACACATAAATCAAATATTTCTGCTACAGGGTCACTATACCCTTATTTTGAATAGAAGTAAAGACTCAAAGTTGAAATACTTTTTGCCCAAATATCGTCACTTTGAGAGAAAAGGGACTTTTGAATATGCTCTAAACGTTGCTAATACGTACAGATTGTATCAACTCTTACTGCATGTTTCGCTTAACAATGAAAGGTGACGTTTTCAATTTTTGATCCCTTTGTTCTCATACTCCTGATATTTCTAACTGTTGCGCAATGGTTTCATACCTAAGACTACCGATAAAACTCTCTGTAGAAGAAGTTCAAAAAAAAACAAAAAAATTACGTTGACTTTTCGAGAAAAAGACGTCTAAAAATGCTCCAAATGGTAAAAATACGACGTTTTGGATTTTCAATCTCGTTTTTCGACTACTCATGACATTTAGAGAAATTGTACAATGGTTTCACACAATACACCACCTATAAGACTCTCGAATGAGAAAGTTTTAAAAAAATCGTAGGCGGCATTTTCGAGAAATACGCGTCTAAAGTTGATCGAAATCGTAAAAAACCTTACTTTTCAAAGTCCTATAACTTTTTCAATTTATGATAGAATCTTGTCGCTGTGGTACCATCTTGTAGATATTTTACGTGGCTATCAAATGACGCTGTACTTTAACTACTCAGTAAACAGCCAACTGAAACTTCGCATTTTGCGCACAGGCACCCATTTTTCAGAATTTTGTCAAAGTTTGGATACTTTTCTTGACCACTTCTGGTGATTAGAGCATTTTCATCCATAGTCTAAGGACTGGAGACGACTCTTGACTTCATATTCCTGAAGTTTCAGAAAAATCGTAGGCGCCGTTTTAAAAAAATAAGAACTCTACGATTTGACCAAAATGCGTAAAAAAGTGAAAAATCAAAGTTAACATTTCAGAACAAAACTTATATTGTTGGAATCGGATTGAGGTCAGCTATCCAAAAATATCAGTATTATTTTAAAATTCCAAAAAATAACAATTTTAGAAAATTTTGAAAATTTTCCATTTTTCACCAAAAAAATGAGAGCGACAAAGTTTCTAAACTCGATGTTTTTGAACTGCCATCTAGTCAGAAATGTTTTCAGCTATCCAAAAATGTAAATATCGGAAAAGTCGGATGAGAATTAGAAGAATTATGGCCGATTTTCAATTTGAGTGCACGTTAAAGATTTGACGCGTTTCCGCTTTGCGCACAAATTTGATTTTACATTTAAGCACTAACCACCACCCAGTTTCCCGACAGAAAATCAAATTTCAGACCTCTATCTCTTATAGTTGCTGAGAAATAGGCAAAGTGGAATAAAAAAAAATAATAAATAATAATAATCTTAGTAATAACAATAGACTTTCACCATTGAAAATGGTGAAAGCCTAACTAGACCTGCATGCAGGAATGACGGGTTTCACTGGTGCCACGTTACCCTTAAACATGTCACTTCTGGTGCCAAGTTACCCTTGAACATATGTCACTTCCGGTACCAACGAAACCATTAAACAGGTTTCCAAATTAACATTGCACACAAATAAAATGGATGCAGAATCAACCAAATCCAGCAATATCAATTCATTTTATACATTTGTTACTTGTAAATGATCTTGACAAAATTACATTTCTTCCGGTGTTAATGAAAATGTTCAATTAGTTTTATGAAATCAGAAATGGCATACGATATCATATAGTGAAAATTTTATGTAAATCGAATAATAATTGCCACTTTTAAAGACCAAAAAACTTGAAATGTGACTTGTAGAAAATCGACTATTTCTCTGCAACCGTACAAGTTAGAAACCATTTTGTGGTATCTGTATGATCGTATGGGTTCATTTTATTTGTTGATTGGCATCAAATACCATAATTTGAAAAACATTTCAAAACAGACTCATTTGAATAAAATATCTGTTTTGAAGGCTAAAAATACAGTTTTTGCCAAAATGATGTTACTTCCGGTGATAGTGAAAATCTTAAATTACTTGTATGAAATCCTAAATGGCATTAGGTATAACATGGTGTAACGTTTATGAAAATCGAATAATAATTGACACTTTTATGGCCCAAAAACCTTCAAAAGTGGCCTGTAGAAAACCGTCTATTTCTCGGCAACCGAACAAGTTAGAAACAATTTTATGATATGTATATGACCATATGAGTTGTTTTTATATGTGAATTTAAACCAAAAGTTAAAATTATTAATACATATTAAGTAATTCTTGGTTGAATAAAACATTGATTTAAAAAGTTTAAAATGCAGTTTTTGACAAAATGACGTCACTTCCGGTGTCAATTTTAAATTGTTATCAACTTGATATGACGCTACATGCTTTTTGAATCAAATGATGTCACTTTTATAAAAATCCAATCATAATTGACTATTTTACAAGCAAAATAACGAAAACAGTGACTTGTACAGAACTGTCCATTTCTTGGTAACTGCTTATATTACAAACTAATTTTAATATACATTTTCTTCGTATGGATTATAGCTACAAGTTTATAAAAGTTACGAAGAAATATTTTAAAATCTGAAAAGCCTGAATAGGTTGTAAATGGGTCAATTTTACACCATTTTTAGCCATTTAATCGAATTTGCTCGAAAATGAAATCGAAATTAAAAAAACTGCTTCCGCCATTTTTTGCGCCTTGAAAGGGCACACTCTTTGAGTCAAATAATTTTTCCAAAAAATAATATTTGTTTTCGAAAAGTGGTACCTAACTGTCAAAATTGTAGTTTTTGGTAAAATTATGCCACTTTCGGTGCCGACAGATAACACTTCCGGTAATAAAAATAATGACAATTGAGACAACGAAGCATATGAACTTTGTTTTATACAAATCGAACAATAAAAAATTAATCTAGGACTGAAAAACTGAATTAGCCAATAGCGGCCAAGGAAAATTACTGAGACAAAATTTTTTAACATTTTTGCACTAGGCAGATGACTCTTTAATTCTGTGCACAATACGACTAAAAAATATTCATAAATAAAAAAGTTTTTTGTAAAATTTTAAATTTTCGAAATTTGGCGCCTAATATCTTCGAAGATTTGCCGAAAATCAAAAATCGAAAGTAGCGTAGCTATGTGCCCTGTCTCAGGCTATGCCAAAATGTATCGAAAGTTAAAATCCAATGATTATTGTTAAAATTACTGCAATATTTTCAAAAACAATAACTTCGGTGATTTCGGACATTTCGCATTGTCGCAGAACGTTCAAAATAGCTTTATCCTCTAAGTCACACCCACTTTCCCAGTAAAACCGAAGAAATCGTAACGATGCGACAAGCAGTTGCTGAGATCTACTCAAAACAAAAGAAGAATAATAATAATAATAAGAATAATAATTTTAACAAAAACAATAGTGTTTCACACAAGCTTCGCAGTGTGAAACCCTAATAATTTTAACAAAAACAATAGTGTTTCACACAAGCTTCGCAGTGTGAAACCCTAATAATAATTTTAACAAAAACAATAGTGTTTCACACAAGCTTCGCAGTGTGAAACCCTAACTAGACCTGCATGCAGGAATGACGGGTTTAACTGGTGCCACGTTACCCTTTAACATTGTCATTTCCAGTGCCACGTTACCCTTGAACATATGTCACTTCCGGTACCAATGAAACCATTAAACAGGTTTCCCCATAAGCATTGCACACATCAAATAAATTGGACGCAGAATCAACCAAATCCAGCAAATATCAATTCATTTCATACATTTGTTACTTGTAAGTGATCCTGGCAAAATTGCATTACTTCCGGTGATAATGAAAATGTTCAATTAGTTTTATGAAATCCGAAATGGCATATGACATCATACAGTGAAAATTTTATGTAAATAGAATAATAATTGCCACTTTTATAGACCAAAAACCTTGAAAAGTGACTTGTAGACAATCGACTATTTCTCTGCAACCGCACAAGTTAGAAACCATTTTGTGGTGTCTGTACGATCGTATGGGTTCAATCTATTTGTTGAGTGGAATCAAATATCATAATTTTGAAAACATTACAAATCGGACTCATTTGAATAAAATATCTGTTTTGCAGGCTAAAAATTCAGTTTTTGACAAAATGACATCACTTCCGGTGATACTAAAAACGTTAAATTAGTTCTATGAAATCGTAAATGGCATAAGACATCATATGGTGAAAATTTTATGAAAATCGAATAATAACTGATTCTTTTAGAGCCAAAATAAAGTAAAAAGTGACTTGTGGAAAATCGTCCATTTCTCTGCAACCGTACAAGTTAGAAACCATTTTGTGGTATCTATATGATCGTATGGGTTCATTCTATTTGTTGATGGGAACCAAATTTCATAATTCTAAAAATATTACAAATAATACTCATTTGAATAAGAAATGTATTTTTAAGGCTAAAAATTCAGTTATTGCCTAAATGACGTCACTTCCGGTAACAGCGAAAGTGTTAAAAAGGTTTGGAATAGTCGACTGTGGCAATAGGCAACAGACAGTGAAAGAAAATTGAAAATCGAATAATAATTGATTCTTTTACAGCCAAAATAACGTGAAAAGTGACTCATGCAAAATTGCCCATTTCTCGGCAACTGCTTATATTACAAACTAAATTTCACATACATTCTCTTTGTATGGATTATTGCTACAAGTTTATGAAAGTATCGAAGAAATATTTTAATATATGAAGACACTGGATGGGTTGTAAGTAGTTTATTTTTACCCCTTTTTTTACCTTTTAACCGAAATGGCCCGAAAACAAAATCGAAATTAAAAAAACTGAGTCAATGATTTTGTGCACCTTTACAGGGCGCATCTTTTGAGTGAGATCAGATTAGTAGAAAATAGTATTTGCTTTCAAAAAGTGGTACCGAACTGTCAATATTGTAGTTTTTGCTGAATTTACTCCACTTCCGGTGCCTACAGGAAACTTTACCGGTAACAAAAAAAATGGCATTTTGAACCACGGAACATATGAACATGGTTTTATACAAATCAAACAATAAATAATTAATGTAGGACTGAAAAACTGAATTATGCAATGGCGGCCAAGGAAAATTACGGAAACAAAAAATGTTGAGATTTTTGTTCAAATCAGACGACTCTTTAAACTTGGTTAAAATGTCATATAAAAATATTAATAAATAAAAAAGTTTTTTGTAAAAATTTAAATTTTCAAAATTTGGCGCCTAATATCTTCCAAGATTCGTCGAAAATCAAAAATCAAAAGTAACATAGCCATGTCCCCTGTTTCTGACTATGTCAAAATGCATCATATGCTAAAATCCAATGATTATTGTTAATATTACGGCAATATTTCAAAAAACGACATTTTCGGTGATTTCGGACATTTCGCAATGTCGCAGAATGCCCGGAATAGCTTTAATCTCTAAGTCACACCCACTTTCCCAGTAAAACTGAAGACATTGTATCGATCCGACAAGAAGTTGCTGAGATATAAGCAAATTGGAAAAAAAAAAAATAATAATAAGAAGAATAATAATAAGAATAATTTTAACAAAAACAATAGTGTTTCACACAAGCTACGCAGTGTGAAACCCTAATAACTAGACCTGCATGCAGGAATGACGGGTTTCACTGGTGCCACGTCACTTTCGGTGCCACGTTACCCTTAAACATATGTCACTTCCGATACCAATGAAACCATCAAACAGGTTTCCACATAAGCATTGTAAACATCAAACTAGACCTGCATGCAGGAATGACGGGTTTCACTGGTGTCACGTCACTTTCGGTGCCACGTTACCCTTAAACATATGTCACTTCCGATACCAATGAAACCATCAAACAGGTTTCCACATAAGCATTGTAAACATCAAATAAAATGGACGAAGAATCAACCAAATCCAGCAATATCAATTCATTTTATATATATGTTACTTGTAAGTGATCCTGGCAAAATTTCATTACTTCCGGTGATAATGAAAATGTTCAATTAGTTTTATGAAATCAGAAATGGCATAAGGCAGCATAATGGCGAAAATTGTATGTAAATCGAATGAGAATTGCCACTTTTATAGACCAAAAACCTTGAAAAGTGACTTGTAGAAAATCGTCTATTTCTCGGCAACCGTACACGATAAAAACTATCTTTTGGTATCTATATGATCGTATGGGTTCAATCCATTTGTTGATTGGAATCAAATATCATAATTTGAAATATATTACAAATCAGACTCATTTGAAAAAAATGTCTGTTTTGAAGGCTAAAAATACAGTTTTTGCCAAAATGACATTACTTCCGGTGATACTGAAAATGTTAAATTAGTTCTAGGAAATCATAAATGACACAAGATATCATATGGTGAAAATTTTATGAAAATCGAATAATAACTGACTCTTTTATAGACCAAAAACCTTGAAGAGTGACTTAAGGAAAATCGCCCATTTCTCGGCAACCGTACAAGTTAGAAACCATTTTGTGGTATCTGTATGATCGTATGGGTTCAATCTATTTGATCAATAGAATCAAATATCACAATTTGAAAAAAATAACAAATACGACTCATTTGAATAAAATATTGTTTTTTGAAGGCTAAAATTTAAGTTTTGAGCAAATGACGTCATTTCCGGTGGCAGCGCAAGGGGTAAAATGGTTTGACATAGTCCACTATGGCATTAGGCATCCAATGGCGAAAGAAAATTGAAAATCGAATAATAATTGATTCTTTTACAGCCAAAATTACGTGAAAAGTGACTCATGCAAATTTTAAAATCTGAAAACCCTGAATGAGTTGTAAATAGGTCAATTTTACGCCTTTTTTCACCTCTTAATCCAATTTGCTAGAAAATGAAAAAGAAATTAAAAAAACTGCTTCCGACATTTTTTGCGCCTTTAAAGGACACACTCTTTGAGTCATATAATTTTTCAAAAAAATAATATTTGTTTTCAAAAAATGTACCTAACTGTCAAAATTGTAGTTTTTGGTAAAATTATGCCACTTCCGGTGCCGACAGATAACACTTTTGGTAATAAAAAAAATGACAATTGAGACAACGAAGCATATGAACTTTGTTTTATACAAATCGAACAATAAAAAATTAATCTAGGACTGAAAAACTGAATTAGCCAATGGAGGCCAAGGAAAATTACTGAGACAAAATTTTTTAACATTTTTGCGCAAGTCAGATGACTCTTTAATTCTGTGCACAACACGACTAAAAAATATTCATAAATAAAAAAGTTTTTTGTAAAATTTTAAATTTCCGAAATTTGGCGCCTAATATCTTCGAAGATTTGCCGAAAATCAAAAATCGAAAGTAGCGCAGCTATGTGCCCTGTCTCCAGCTATGCCAAAATGTATCGAAAGTTAAAATCCCATGATTATTGTTAAAATTACCGCAATATTTGTACAAACGATAACTTCGGTGATTTCGGACATTTCGCATTGTCGCAAAACGTTCAAAATAGCTTTATCCTCTAAGTCACACCCACTTTCCCAGTAAAACCGAAGAAATCGTAACGATGCGACACGTAGTTGCTGAGATCTACTCAAAACAAAAGAAGAACTAGACCTGCATGCAGGAATGACGGGTTTCACTGGTGCCACGTCACTTTCGGTGCCACGTTACCCTTAAACATATGTCACTTCCGATACCAATGAAACCATCAAACAGGTTTCCACATAAGCATTGTAAACATCAAATAAAATGGACGAAGAATCAACCAAATCCAGCAATATCAATTCATTTTATATATATGTTACTTGTAAGTGATCCTGGCAAAATTTCATTACTTCCGGTGATAATGAAAATGTTCAATTAGTTTTATGAAATCAGAAATGGCATAAGGCAGCATAATGGCGAAAATTGTATGTAAATCGAATGAGAATTGCCACTTTTATAGACCAAAAACCTTGAAAAGTGACTTGTAGAAAATCGTCTATTTCTCGGCAACCGTACACGATAAAAACTATCTTTTGGTATCTATATGATCGTATGGGTTCAATCCATTTGTTGATTGGAATCAAATATCATAATTTGAAATATATTACAAATCAGACTCATTTGAAAAAAATGTCTGTTTTGAAGGCTAAAAGTACAGTTTTTGCCAAAATGACATTACTTCCGGTGATACTGAAAATGTTAAATTAGTTCTATGAAATCATAAATGACACAAGATATCATATGGTGAAAATTTTATGAAAATCGAATAATAACTGACACTTTTATAGACCAAAAACCTTGAAAAGTGACTTAAGGAAAATCGCCCATTTCTCTGCAACCGTACAAGTTAGAAACCATTTTGTGGTATCTGTATGATCGTATGGGTTCAATCTATTTGATCAATAGAATCAAATATCACAATTTGAAAAAAATAACAAATACGACTCATTTGAATAAAATATTGTTTTTTGGAGGCTAAAATTTAAGTTTTGAGCAAATGACGTCATTTCCGGTGGCAGCGCAAGGGGTAAAATGGTTTGACATAGTCCACTATGGCATTAGGCATCCAATGGCGAAAGAAAATTGAAAATCGAATAATAATTGATTCTTTTACAGCCAAAATTACGTGAAAAGTGACTCATGCAAAATTGCCTATTTCTCGGCAACTGCTTATATTACAAACTAATTTTCACATACATTCTCTTCGTATGGATTATAGCTACAAGTTTATAAAAGTTACGTAAAAATATTTTAAAATCTGAAAAGCCCGAATGAGTTGTAAATAGGACAATTTTACCCCTTTTTTCACCTCTTAATCCAATTTGCTAGAAAATGAAAAAGAAATTAAAAAAACCGCTTCCGACATTTTTTGCGCCTTTAAAGGACACACTCTTTGAGTCATATAATTTTTCAAAAAAATAATATTTGTTTTCAAAAAATGTACCTAACTGTCAAAATTGTAGTTTTTGGTAAAATTATGCCACTTCCGGTGCCTACAGATAACACTTTTGGTAATAAAAAAAATGACAATTGAGACAACGAAGCATATGAACTTTGTTTTATACAAATCGAACAATAAAAAATTAATCTAGGACTGAAAAACTGAATTAGCCAATGGAGGCCAAGGAAAATTACTGAGACAAAATTTTTTAACATTTTTGCGCAAGTCAGATGACTCTTTAATTCTGTGCACAACACGACTAAAAAATATTCATAAATAAAAAAGTTTTTTGTAAAATTTTAAATTTCCGAAATTTGGCGCCTAATATCTTCGAAGATTTGCCGAAAATCAAAAATCGAAAGTAGCGCAGCTATGTGCCCTGTCTCCAGCTATGCCAAAATGTATCGAAAGTTAAAATCCCATGATTATTGTTAAAATTACCGCAATATTTGTAAAAACGATAACTTCGGTGATTTCGGACATTTCGCATTGTCGCAGAACGTTCAAAATAGCTTTATCCTCTAAGTCACACCCACTTTCCCAGTAAAACCGAAGAAATCGTAACGATGCGACACGTAGTTGCTGAGATCTACTCAAAACAAAAGAAGAACTAGACCTGCATGCAGGAATGACGGGTTTCACTGGTGCCACGTTAACCTTGAACATGTCACTTCCGGTGCCAAGTTACCCTTGAACATATGTCACTTCCGGTACCAACGAAACCACTAAACAGTTTTCCAAATAAACATTGCTCACATCAAATAAAATGGACGCAGAATCAACCAAATCCAGCAATATCAATTCATTTTATACACTTGTTACTTGTAAATGATCTTGACAAAATTACATTACTTCCGGTGCTAATGAAAATGTTCAATTAGTTTTATGAAATCAGAAATGGCATAAATATGATATAGTGAAAATTTTATGTAAATCGAATAATAATTGCCACTTTTATAGACCAAAAACCTTGAAAAGTGACGTGTAGAAAATCGTCTATTTCTCGGCAACCGTACAAGTTAGAAACCATTTTTTGGTATTTATATGACTGTATGGGTTTAATCTATTTGTTGATTGGAATCAAATATCATAATTGTATACACATTACAAATCAGACTCATTTGAATAAAATATCGGCTTTGAAGGCTTAAAATACAGTTTTTACCAAAATGACGTTACTTCCGGTGATAATGAAAACTTTAAATTAGTTTTGTAACATCGTTTATGACATTAGGCTTCAAAGGGTGAAAATTTTATGAAAATCGAATAATAATTGACACTTTTATGGGCCAAAAACCTTCAAAAGTGACTTTTAGAAAATCGCCTATATCTCGGCAACCGAACAAGTTAGAAACAATTTTATGATATCTTTTTGACCGTATGAGTTTTGTTAATATGTGAATTTAAACCAAAAATTAATTTTATTATTATCTGTGACATAATTCTTGGTTGAAAAAAATATCGATTTTAAAAGTTAAAAATTGAGTTTTTGACTAAATGACGTCACTTCCGGTGTCAATTTTAAATTGTAATCAACTTGATATGACGCTACATGCTTTTTGAATCAAATGATGTCACTTTTATAAAAATCCAATCATAATTGACTATTTTACAGGCAAAATAACGAAAACAGTGACTTGTACAGAACTGTCCATTTCTTGGTAACTGCTTATATTACAAACTAATTTTAACATACATTTTCTCCGTATGGATTATAGCTACAAGTTTATAAAAGTTACGAAGAAATATTTTAAAATCTGAAAAGCCTGAATAGGTTGTAAATGGGTCAATTTTACACCATTTTTAGCCATTTAATCGAATTTGCTCGAAAATGAAATCGAAATTAAAAAAACTGCTTCCGCCATGTTTTGCGCCTTGAAAGGGCACACTCTTTGAGTCAAATAATTTTTCCAAAAAATAATATTTGTTTTCGAAAAATGGTACCTAACTGTCAAAATTGTAGTTTTTGGTAAAATTATGCCACTTTCGGTGCCGACAGATAACACTTCCGGTAATAAAAAAAATGACAATTAAGACAACGAAGCATATGAACTTTGTTTTATACAAATCGAACAATAAAAAATTAATCTAGGACTGAAAAACTGAATTAGCCAATAGCGGCCAAGGAAAATTACTGAGACAAATTTTTTTAACATTTTTGCACTAGGCAGTTGACTCTTTAATTCTGTGCACAATACGACTAAAAAATATTCATAAATAAAAAAGTTTTTTGTAAAATTTTAAATTTTCGAAATTTGGCGCCTAATATCTTCGAAGATTTGCCGAAAATCAAAAATCGAAAGTAGCGTAGCTATGTGCCCTGTCTCAGGCTATGCCAAAATTTATCGAAAGTTAAAATCCAATGATTATTGTTAAAATTACTGCAATATTTTCAAAAATGATAACTTCGGTGATTTCGGACATTTCGCATTGTCGCAGAACGTTCAAAATAGCTTTATCCTCTAAGTCACACCCACTTTCCCAGTAAAACCGAAGAAATCGTAACGATGCGACAAGCAGTTGCTGAGATCTACTCAAAACAAAAGAAGAATAATAATAATAATAAGAATAATAATTTTAACAAAAACAATAGTGTTTCACACAAGCTTCGCAGTGTGAAACCCTAATAATAATAATAATAATAAGAATAACTAGACCTGCATGCAGTA
Source organism: Patella depressa (assembly GCA_948474765.1). Taxonomy (NCBI): domain Eukaryota; kingdom Metazoa; phylum Mollusca; class Gastropoda; family Patellidae; genus Patella; species Patella depressa. The sequence goes on along the minus strand of OX419717.1, from coordinate 32,706,328 downwards.
ATGACGGGTTTCACTGGTGCCACGTTAACTTTAAACTTATGTCACTTTCGCTCCCATGTTGCCCTTGAACCAATGGCACCGATAAACAGATTTCCACATAAACATTGCATACGTCAAATAAAAGGGAAACAGAATCAACAAAAATCCAGCAATATCAATTCATTTTATACATTTGTAACATGTAATTGATCCTGATTAAATTACAGTACTTCCGGTGATAATAAAAATGTTCAATTAGTTTCATGAAATCAGAAATGGCATAAGATATCATATAGTGAAAATTTTATGTAAATCGAAAAATAATTGCCACTTTTATTGACCAAAAAACTTGAAAAGTGACTTGTAGAAAATCGGCTATTTCTCTGCAACCGTACACGTTAGAAACCATTTTGTGGTATCTGTATGATCGTATGGGTTCATTCTATTTGTTGATTGGCATCAAATATCATAATTTGAAAAAGATTTCAAAACAGACTCATTTGAATAAAATATCTCTTTTGAAGGCTAAAAATACAGTTTTTGCCAAAATAACATTACTTCAGGTGTTACTAAAATGTTAAATTAAGTTTATAATATCGTCTATGACATTAGGCATCAAATGATGAAACTTTTATGAAAATCGAATAATAATTGACACATTTACGGGCCAAAAACCTTTAAAAGTGATTTGTAGAAAACCGCCTATATCTCGGCAACCGAACAAGTTAGAAACAATTTTATGATATCTGTATGATCATATGAGTTTTGTTAATATGTGAATTTAAACCAAAAGTTAATTTAATTATTACATATGACATAATTCTTGGTTGAAAAAAATATCGATTTTAAAAGTTAAAAATGGAGTTTTTGACTAAATGTCGTCAATTCCGGTGTCAATTTTAAATAGTAATCAACATGATATGATGCACACTTACTTTTTGAATCAAATGATGTCACTTTTGTGAATATCCATTAATAAATGACTATTTTACAGGCAAAATTACGAAAACAGTGACTTATGCAAAACTGCCCATTTCTCGGCAACTGCTTATATTAGAAACTAATTTTAACATACATTTTCTGCGTATGGATCAAAGCTACACGTTTATAAAAGTTACGTAGAAATATTTTAAAATCTGAAAAGCCTGAATGGGTTGTAAAAGGTCAATTTTACACCTTTTTTCAACTCTTAATCGAATTTGCTCGAAAATGAAATTGAAATTAAAAAAAATGAGCTCACACTTTTTTGCGCCTTTAAAGGGCACACTCTTTTTGTTATATCAAGTTTTTAAAAAAATAATATTTTCTCTTGAAAAATGGTACCTAACTGTCAAAATTGTAGACTCGGCATCAACAAACTACGCTCACCATTTGAATAAAGACAAACACGTTAATCTGACCCTTCAAACGTCTGCATTGATTAATACATGAAACAAATATAATATCCCTTCTTTCATTCTTTCCCCCATTTTGGCCAAATGTGAAAAACGTACTAAGGGATACACGACATGTACATAATCACTGACGCCGACGGGTAATAAATAATAGTAAGATACTAGATCATAGCCCACAATTTGCAAGCGATGGATAGTGAACAAGCTAAACAAATGGCGATTTTTCATACAATCATATTTAATTCAGGAAGATACAATCCGATATGTGCTAATTACCACAGGAACCAATCCATTTTATACATGTGTTACATGTAAGTGATCCTGACCATATCACAGTACTTCCAGCGATAATGAAAATATTAAATTAGTTTCTTAAAATCAGAAATAATAATCACATGGAGAAAATTTTATGTAAATAGAATTTTATGTAAATAGACCTCAAACCTTGAAAAGTGACTTGTAGTAAATCGTCCATTTCTCTGCAACCATACAAGTGAGAAACCATTTTGTGGTATCTGAATGATCGCATGGATTCATTCTATTAGTTGATGCGAACTAAATATCATAATTTTAAATATATTACAAATCAGATTCATTTGAAAAAAATACCTGTTTTGAAGGCTAAAAAAATACAGTTTTTGCCAAAATATAATTACTTCCGGTGATACTGAAAATGTTAAATTAGTTCTATTAAATCATAAATGACGTAAGACATCATACAGCGAAAATTTTATGAAAATCGAATAATAACTGACACTTTTATAGACCAAAATCCTCGAAAAGTGACTTGTGGAAAATCGCCCATTTCTCTGTAACCGTACAAGTTAGAAACCGTTTTGTGATATCTGTATGATTGCATGGGTTCATTCTATTTGATGAATAGAATCAAATATCATAATTTGAAGAAAAAAAACAAGTACGACCCATTTGAATAGAATATTGTTTTTTAATGCTAAAAATTAAGTTTTGAGCAAATGACGTCATTTCCGGTGGCAGCGTATGAGGTAGAATGGTTTGACCTTGTCCACTATGGCATTAGGCATCCAATGGTGAAAGAAAATTGAAAATCGCATAATAATTGATTCTTATGCAGCCAAAATAACGTGAAAAGTGACTCATGCAAAATTGACTTTTTCTCGGCAACTGCGCATATTACAAATTAATTTTCACATACATTCTCTTCGTATGGGTTATTGCTACGAGATTATTAATGTTACGAAGATATATTTATTAATATGAAGACGCTGGATGGGTTGTAAATAGCTTATTTTGACACCTTTTTTCACCCTTTAATCCAAATTGCCCGAAAACGAAATCGAAATTAAAAAAACTGAGCGCGATGTTTTGTGCGCCTTTATATGGCACATCTTTGCAATCATATTAAATTTGAAAAAAATAATTTTTGCTTTCAAAAAGTGGTACCGAACTGTTAAAATTGTAGTTTTTGCTAAATTTACGTCACTTACGGTGCCGACAGGATACTTTGCCGGTAACAAAAAAAATGACATTTTGGACCATGGAGCATATAAACTTTGTTTTATACAAATCGGACAATAAATAATTTATATAGAACCGATAAACTGAATTAGCCAATAGCGACCAAGGAAAATTATCCAGAAAAAAAATGTTCACCTTTTTGCCCAAACCAGACGACCTTTTAACCCTTGGTAAAAGGTCATTAAAAAATATTCATTAATAAAAAAGTTTTTTGTCAAAATTTAAAATTTCAAAATTTGGCGCCTTATTTTTCCGAAGTTTCGGCGAAATTTAAAACTCTAAAGACCCGTAGCTATGTGCCATGTCTCTGGCTATGTCAAAAACTATCAAACGATAAAATCCAACAATTGTTGTTAATATTACGGCAATATTTCAAAAAACGACAACTTCGGTGATTTCGGACATTTCGCGTTGTCGCAGAATGCCGGAAATAGCTTTAATCTCTAAGTCACACCCACTTTCGCAGTATAACTCAAGACATTGCATCGATCCGACAAGTAGTTCCTGAGATATAAGCAAATTGGAAAAAAAAAAAATAATAATAATAAGAATAATAAGAAAAAGAACTAGACCTGCATGCAGGAATGACGGGTTTCACTGGTGCCACGTTACCCTTTAACATGTCACTTCCGGTGCCACGTTACCCTTGAACATATGTCACTTCCGGTACCAATGAAACCATTACACAGGTTTCCCCATAAGCATTGCACACATCAAATAAATTGGACGCAGAATCAACCAAATCCAGCAAATATCAATTCATTTGTTACTTGTAAGTGATCCTGACAAAATTACATTACTTCCGGTGATAATGAAAATATTCAATTAGTTTTATGAAATCGGAAATGACATATGACATCATATAGTGAAAATTTTATGTAAATAGAATAATAATTGCCACTTTTATAGACCAAAAACCTTGAAAAGTGACTTGTAGACAATCGACTATTTCTCTGCAACCGCACAAGTAAGAAACCATTTTGTGGTGTCTGTATGATCGTATGGGATCAATCTATTTGTTAAATGGAATCAAATATCATAATTTTGAAAACATTACAAATCAGACGCATTTGAATAAATTATCTGTTTAGCAGGCTAAAAATTCAGTTTTTGACAAAATGACATCACTTCCGGTGATACTAAAACAGTTAAATTAGTTCCATAAAATCGTAAATGGCATAAGACATCATATGGTGAAAATTTTATAAAAATCGATTAATAACTGATTCTTTTAGAGCCAAAATAAAGTAAAAAGTGACTTGTGGAAAATCGTCCATTTCTCTGCAACCATACAAGTTAGAAACCATTTTGTGGTATCTATATGATCGTATGGGTTCATTCTATTTGTTGATGGGAACCAAATTTCATAATTCTAAAAATATTACAAATAATACTCATTTGAATAAAAAATGTATTTTTAACACTAAAAATTCAGTTATTGCGTAAATGACGTCACTTCCGTTAACAGTGAAAGTGTTAAAATGGTTTGGAATAGTCGACTGTGGAAATAGGCAACGGATAGTGAAAGAAAATTGAAAATCGAATAATAATTGATTCTTTTACAGCCAAAATAACGTGAAAAGTGACTCATGCAAAATTGCCCATTTCTCGGCAACTGCTTATATTACAAACTAAATTTCACATACATTCTCTTTGTATGGATTATTGCTACAAGTTTATGAAAGTATCGAAGAAATATTTTAATATATGAAGACACTGGATGGGTTGTAAATAGCTTATTTTTACCCCTTTTTTTACCTTTTAACCGAAATGGCCCGAAAACAAAATCGAAATTAAAAAAACTGAGTCCGAGATTTTGTGCACCTTAACAGGGCGCATCTTTTGAGTAAGATCAGATTAGTAGAAAATAGTATTTGCTTTCAAAAAGTGGTACCGAACTGTCAATATTGTAGTTTTTGCTGAATTTACGCCACTTCCGGTGCCTACAGGAAACTTTACCGGTAACAAAAAAAATGGCATTTTGAACCACGGAACATATGAACATGGTTTTATACAAATCGAACAATAAATAATTAATGTAGGACTGAAAAACTGAATTAGCCAATGGCGGCCAAGGAAAATTACGGAAACAAAAAATGTTGACATTTTTGTTCAAATCAGATGACTCTTTAACCTTGGTTAAAATGTCATATAAAAATATTAATAAATAAAAAAGTTTTTTGTAAAAATTTAAATTTTCAAAATTTGGCGCCTAATATCTTCCAAGATTCGTCGAAAATCAAAAATCAAAAGTAACATAGCTATGTCCCCTGTTTTTGGCTATGTCAAAATGCATCATATGCTAAAATCCAATGATTATTGTTAATATTACGGCAATATTTCAAAAAACGACATTTTCGGTGATTTCGGATATTTCGCAATGTCTCAGAATGCCGGGAATAGCTTTAATCTCTAAGTCACACCCACTTTCCCAGTAAAACTGAAGAAATTGTATCGATTCGACAAGAAGTTGCTGAGATATAAGCAAATTGGAAAAAAAAAAATAATAATAATAAGAAGAATAATAATAAGAATAATTTTAACAAAAACAATAGTGTTTCACACAAGCTACGCAGTGTGAAACCCTAATTTTAACAAAAACAATAGTGTTTCACACAAGCTACGCAGTGTGAAACCCTAATAATTTTAACAAAAACAATAGTGTTTCACACAAGCTTCGCAGTGTGAAACCCTAATAATAATAATAATAACTAGACCTGCAAGCAGCACTGAACCGGCTTTCAGGAATCATACAGGAAGTTCATTATACCATAGCCGATCCATTGAGCTACCAAACTATACTTTAGTTGTTTTGCTTCAGTGACACCTTCTATCATATGTAAAAGTAACATTTAGCCGATCCTTTGAGCTACCAAACTATACTTTAATTGTTTTGCTTCAGTGACACCCTCTATCATATGTAAAAGTAATATTTGCTGGCGAAAAGAGCGGTCAAAATTGTAAATTATGGCAAAATTACGTCACTTCCGGTGCCGAAAGAAATTTCTATAGGTGAAAAATAAGTCTAAAATTCGCAACATACAAAATACAAACTTTGTTTTATACATATCGGGCAATAAATAATTAACCTATAACCCATAAACTGAAATTAAGAAGGTAAAAAACTTAAAAGTCACCCTGGGAAAATTGGCTATTATTCGACAAGGGAACATGCTAGAAGCCTTTTCTTGATATCAATATGATGGTATTGATTCAATCTTACTGCCCATTAGAGTCAGACGTTATAAAGTTAAACGAATAATAAATATAAATCCCTTCAAAAAAATGTTTGTTTTGAAGGCTAAAAATACGTTTTTTGCAAAAATTACATTACTTCCGGTGATATTGAAAATGTTAACTTGGTTCATTGAAGTCATAAATGGCATAAGGCAACAAATGGTAAAAAAATTTTAAAAATCGAATAATAATTGACACTTTTATAGACCAAAAACCCTGAAAAGTGACTTATAGAAGATCGCCTATTTCTCTGTAACCGTACAAGTTAGAAACCATTTTGTGGTATCTGTATGGTCATATGGCTTCATTCTATTCGTTGATGGGAATCAAATATCATAATTTTAAAAATATGATAAGGCAGACTCATTTGAATAAAATATTTGTTTTTTAGGTTAAAAATACAGTTTTTGCCCAAATGACGTCATTTCCGGTCACAGTGAAAATGTAAAATTGGCTTGACCTAGTCCAAATTGGCATTATGCATCAAATGGAAAAAAGATATTGCAAATCGAATAATAATTCACTCTTTTATAGGCAAAATAACGTGAAAAGTGATGCATGCAAAATTGCATATTTCTCGGCAACTGCTCATATTACAAACTTATTTTCGCAAACATTCTCTTTGTCTGGATTATTGCTACGAGTTTATGAAAATTACAAATAAATGTTTCAAAATAAGAAAAAAGCTGAATGAATTGTAAATAACTGAATTTTACACTTTATTTTACATTTTATTCGAAATTGCCCGAAAATAAAATTGAAATTAAAAAATCTGAGCTAAGGATTTTGTGCACCTTTGCAGGGTGCATCCCTTTAGTTATATCAGTTTTGAAAAAAAATAATATTTGCTTTCAAAAAGTGGTACCGAACTGTCAAAATTGTAGTTTTTGTTAATATTACGTCACTTCCGTTGCCGACAGAAAAAATTCACCGTAACAAAAAAAAAATACAATTGGGACCACGTAGCATATGAACTTTGTTTTATACAAATCGAACAATAAATAATTTTTCTGGGTACGAAAAACTAAATTAGCCGATGGCGGCTAACGCAAATTACCTAGTCAATGTTTTTTCTCATTTCTGTTCAAGTAGGATGATATTTTAACCCTGTGTAAAATATCATCAAAAAATATTCATAAATAAAAAAGGTTTTCGTAAAAAAAATTTTTTTTTTCAAAATATCGGACATTTTTTCGACTACTTCCGGTTGTACGATCATTGTCGTGATAGCTTTACGAAGTTCTTTGGATACTTAACTTTCTGTACCAGAAGTGTCAGAAACATCCATTGAGTAGTTTTGGAAAAAAAGATAAATTAAAGAGCATTTACAAAAATTTAACGATTTTTGAATTTTTTTTAAAGTTTGAGGCCATTTTTGGACCTCCAATATTATTTCAATGCTTTTCATTTTGGATTCACTATATAGACAACCGATAGGACTTTGAGTAAGAAAAGTTTAAGAAAAATCTGCGACGTCGTTTTCGAGAAAAGGGCATCTCAGAATGTTAAAAAATCGGAAAATACTAGATTTTTGGCATACAATAATTTATTTCCTTACCATCGAAATCGTATTATTTAGATACCATATGATGGTCCATTAATAGGGCTATCCAGCGACACTTTAGTTCTTTTTGTCCGCCATTACCTAAGGGAGAAATCAAGTTTTTCGCAAGTGCGACAATGTTTTTACTCTTTTTTTTCATTTTTTGAATACTTCCGGTATGGTTATTATTGTCGGAATAGTTTTAATAGACGGTTTGGGCATTAAAATAGCCACAGGGCTCTGTAATGATATATTACATTATCTGATCAGATAAAATGCCCCTGAGAAATCCTATGTTCAAAAGTGCCAAAAATGCAAAAAATTTAAAATATCGAAAATTAAATTTCAATAACTACATACATATTATACATCGTTAGAATCGTAATTATGTCAGCTATCTGAATATACAATCTTCTTTTGAAAATCTCTTAAAATAAAAAAATAGCAGAGCATTTTCCAAAATTTCACGATTTTTCGACTTTTTTCGATTTTCAGTCCGTTATTTCACCTATTCCAGATATTTCAAATTCTTATTGGATGGCTTCACGCAAAATACCTCCGAAAGGACTCTCGATAGAATAAATTACAAAAAAAGTTGCGGTTAAGTTTTCGAGATACAGGCGTCCAAAAATGCTAAAAATCAGAAAATTCGTGATTTTCAGCGTGCCATATTTTGCTGCCTGATCATAGTGTCCGTATGAATTGGGTATCATACGATAGTACAATCCTAGTGCAGTCCAATGGTACCCTATTTTGTTTAATCCATTGATATCGGACGGCGAAATCGCGTTTTTCCCCAAAATACCCATTTTTTGCATTTTTTTCAAAATATTGCACATTATTTCGACTACTTCCGGTCTACGGATCATTGTTGAAATTGCTTTATTCCTTGCAATGGTCATTTGGTTTTCCAAATGGGACCAAAAAAAAATCGTGTCAGATAATAACCCAAACCAGGAATCATACCTTTCAACATAAACTTTTCAACATTTGTACAGAGGGGTGCCTTCCTTATAAATAGCTTCAGTAAATAGCGTCATTTTCGCTGGTATCAAATGATGACGTCATGTAGACAAAAACCTGGGATAAGAATTTCCGGAGTAACTGTTATTGACTAAAATAAATTATTTTCATCCTAGGAGCAGCATTACCAGATATTGGTTACCAGTAAAACACCTTTAGTTCAAATATTGCCTCTTTCAAAAAAAGCTCTCTATATAATGCTTTATACGTAGGCAAAACGTTCCGATTATGACCAACTCGGACTGTTGCCAATGTCACACCAATGTGTACACGGGACTTTGGAATCACGTCCATATCAACTAATCAAATATGCAACTGGTTCAAAAATTGACTTAATATTCGATGAAATATCTACAATTTTCTGATTTCGTGCACGTTAAAGATTTGACGTCACTACATGTAACATATAAAAATTTAATATTTATTACAGATAGAGTCCATGCTCAAACTGGTTATCTCAACTGAGAACGACATGGTTATCTCAATCCGACCTTTATCAAATCCGCAATATCCCCGGCTGTACAAAAATATATTTTTTTCGAAAATCGGTTGGGAATTGACATAATTAGAACCGATGTTCATTCGTGCACGTTAAAGGTTTACATCACTTCCGGTCTGGTTCACAACTTTCGCAATAGTTCTAAGTACTAAATGTTTAAAATATGGGAAAAATCAATATTCAAAACTCTATCTGTTTTAGTTTCAGAGATCTACACGAGAATAAAAAAAAACCGAGTTTTCCAATTGGGACAAAAAAGTGTCGTAAGTGTCAAATAATAACCAAAACCCAGAATCATACATTCAACATTAATTTTTCAGCATTTATATGGAGGAGTGCCATCGTTATAAATAGCTTCAACAGAGAGGTTTATTTTCACTGGTATCAAATGATGACGTCATGGAGACAAAAATCCTGCGATATTAATTTCAGGGGTTAACTATTATTTACTAAAACCAATTATTATCACTCTAGAAGCACCAGTAACAGATATTGGTTACTATTAAAACACACTTTGTTCAAATATTGCCACTTTTTAAAAAATCTCTCTATATATGCTTTATACGTATGCAAAACGTTCCAATTATGACCAATTCGGACTTTTGTCGATGTCACACCAATGTGTACACGGTACTTCGGAATCGCGTTTTCATGTCAGCTACTCAAATATGTAACTGGTTCAAAAATTGATTTTATATTCAATGAAATATCGCCAATTTTCGGATTTCGTGCACGTTAAAGATTTGACGTCACCAACATATAAAATTTTATCTTTAATTAGAGATAGGGCCCAATCTCAAACTACATCATGCCTTCTATCACAGGTGCAATATTCGTACTTCTGCACGATACTACTGCAAGATACAACTGCAAACTATTGATAATTGTATTTCCTTTTAAACAGCGCGAGCCGTCAATTTGTGTCGAGATGATTACGGTTATGAGGTAATTTTGACAAAGAAGAAACAATATTAATTCAAAGACTAATTATTACACACAGAAATCAATTATTTCTGTTACAGGGTCACTAAACCCATATTTTGAATATAAGTCAACACTCAAAGTTGAAATACTTTTAGCTCAAATATCGTCACTGTGAGAGAAATGGGGAATTTTGAATATGCTCTAAACGTTAGTAAAACGTACAGATTGTATCAACTCTTACTGCATGTTTCGCTTAACAATGAAAGGTGACGTTTTCAATTTTCGATCCTTTTGTTCTCATACTCCTGATATTTCCAACTGTTGCGCAATGGTTTCATACCTAAGACTACCGATAAAACTCTCTGTAGAAGAATTTCAAAAAAAAAATTACGTTGACTTTTCGAGAAAAAGACGTCTAAAAATGCTCCAAATGGTAAAAATGCGACGTTTTGGATTTTCAATCTCGTTTTTCGACTACTCATGACATTTAAAGAAATTGTACAATGGTTTCACACAATACACCACCTATAAGACTCTCGAATGAGAAAGTTTTAAAAAAATCGTAGGCGGCTTTTCCGAGAAACATGCGTTTAAAATTGCTCGAAATCGTAAAAAAACCTTACTTTTCAAAGTCCTATAACTTTTTAAGTTTGAAAAAGAAACTTGTCGCTGTGGTACCATCTTGTAGATATTTTATGTGGCTATGAAATGACGTTGTACTTTAGCTACTCAGTAAACAGCCAATTGAAACATCGCACTTTGCGCACAGGCACCCATTTTTCAGAATTTTGTCAAAGTTTGGATACATTTATTGACCACTTCCGGTGATTAGAGCATTTTCATCCATAGTCAAAGGACTGGAGACGACTCCCGACTTCATATTCCTGAAGTTTCAGAAAAATCGTAGGCGTCGTTTTAAAAAAATAAGAACTCTACGATTTGACCAAAATTCGTAAAAAAGTGAAAAATCAAAGTTAATATTTCAGAACAAAACTTATATTGTTGGAATCGGATTGATGTCAGCTATCCAAAAATATAAGTTATATTTCTAAATTCCCAAAAATAACAATTTTAGAAAATTTTGAAAATTTTCCATTTTTCACCCAAAAATTGAAAGCGACAAAGTTTCCAAATTCTACGTATTTGAACTGCTGTCTTCTAGGAAATGTCTCCAGCTAACCAAAAATGTAAATTTTAAAAAAATCGGTTAAGAATTAGCAGAATTATGGTAGATTTTCAATTTGCGTGCACGCTAAAGATTTGACGCATTTCCGCTATGCGCACAAATTTCGTTTTACATTTAAGCACTAACCTCCACCCAGTTTCCCGAGTGAAAATCAAATTTCAGACCTCTATCCCTTATAGTTTCTGAGATCTAGCTTCCCCCAATAAAAAAAAAATAATAATAATAATCTTAGTAATAACAATAGTCTTTCACCATTGAAAAATGGTGAAAGCCTAATAATAATAAGAATAACTAGACTTGCTTGCAAGGCTGAAGGCTTTCACCTTACCCAAGGCAGCACAAAATGCCCAACACCCACCCCTTAAAACACACACAAACACACACACACTTAAACAACTCAGATATTGACACTTTCTGTTCATGCGCATTACGATAGAAGGAAAGTGAAAAATATAGTTGAACAATTTACAACACTATGAACTTGGATCGGTAGAATCCTACAGACGCCAGAAATCTAAATACGCAATCAAAAACGCAAAAATTTAAAATAAAAAAAAATTACAATTTTAGTACATTTTAAAATTTTCAGGAAAAAAAGAGAACTGTGTGGTATTGCAATTCGACATATATCGCACCCGCAATATCCCCGGCTCTGCAAAAATATAACTTTTTCGAAAATCGGTTGGGAATTGAGATTATTAGGACCTATTTTCATTTATGCACGTTAAAGATTTACTTCACTTCAGGTCTGTTCAGAACTTTCGCAATACTTCTAAGTACTTACTGCTTAAAACATAGGAAAAATCATTATTCAGAACTCTATCTGCTTTAGTTTCAGAGATCTACACGAGAATGAAAAAAAAAACAGTTTTTCGAATGGAACAAAAAAAATGATCGTGTCAGATCATAACCAAAACCAAGCAAGAATCATACCTTTCAACATCAACTTTTCAACATATGTCCAGAGGGGTGCCTTCCTTATAAATAGTTTCGGCAAATAGCGTCATTTTCGCTGGTATCATATGATGGCGTCACGTAGACAAAAAACCTGGGATAATAATTTCAGGAGTAACTGTTATTGACTAAAATGAATCATTTTCACTCTAGAAGCAGCATTACCAGATATTGGTTACCACTAAAACACCTCCAGTTCAAATATTGCCTCTTTCAAAAATGGCTTTCTATATAATGCTTTATACGTAGGCAAAACGTTGCGATTATGACCAACTCGGACTTTTGTCAATGTCACACCAATGTGTACACGGGACTTTGGAATCACGTCCATATCAACTACTCAAATATGCAACTGGTTCAAAAATTGATTAAATATTCAATGAAATATCTACAATTTTCTAATTTCGTGCACGTTAAAGATTTGACGTCACTGCATGTAACATATAAAAATTTAATATTTATTACAGATAGAGTCCATGCTCAAACTGGTTATCTCAACCGAGAATGACATGGTCATCTCAATTCGACCTTTATCCCATCCGCAATATCCCCGGCTGTACAAAAATATAATTTTTTCGAAAATCGATTGGGAATTGACATAATTAAGACCGATTTTCATTCGTGGACGTTAAAGATTTACATCACTTCCGGTCTGCTCACACCTTTCGCAATAGATCTAAGTACTAAATGTTTAAAACATAGGAAAAACCAATATTCAGAACTCTATATCTGTTTTAGTTTCAGAGATCTAAACGAGTATTAAAAAAAAACCAGTTTTCCGAATGAGACAAAAAAATACCTTAAGTATCAGGTAATAATAACCAAAACCCAAAATCGCACCATTCAACATTAATTTTTCAACATTGTAATTGAGGGGTACCTTATTTATAAATAGCTTCAACAGAGAGCTTCATTTTCACTGGTATCAAATGATGACGTCATGTAGACAAAAATCCTGGGATATTAATTTCAGGAGTAACTGTTAATTACTAAAATGAATTATTTTCATTCTAGAAGCACCAATACCAGATATTGGTTACCATTCAAACACCCTTAGTTCAAATATTGCCAGTTTTTAAAAAAAGCTCTTTATATATGCTTTATACGTATGCAAAACGTTCCATTTATAACCAATTCGGACATTTGTCGATGTCACACCAATGTGTTACACGGAACGTTGGAATCGCGTTCAGGTCAGCTACTCAAATATGTAACTGGTTCAAAAATAAGTTGAATATTCAATGAAATATCAACAATATTCTGATTTCGTGCACGTTAATGATTTGACGTCACTAACATATAAAAATATATCTTTAATTAGAGATAGGGCCCAAGCTCAAACTACATCATGCTTTCTATCATAGGTGCAATATTCGTACTTCTGCACGATACTACTGCAAGATACAACTGCAACCTACTGATAATTGGATTTCCTTATAAACAGCGCGAGCCGTCGATTTGTGTCGAGATGATTACGGTTATGAGGTAATTTTGACAAAGAAGAAACAATATTAATTCAAAGACTAATTATTACACACAGAAATCAATTATTTCTGTTACAGGGTCACTAAACCCATATTTTGAATATAAGTAAACACTCAGAGTTGAAATATTTTTAGATGAAATATCGTCACTGTGAGAGAAATGGGGAATTTTGAATATGCTCTAAACGTTGGTAAAACGTACAGATTGTATCAACTCTTACTGCATGTTTCGCTTAACAATGAAAGGTGACGTTTTCAATTTTCGATCCCTTTGTTCTCATACTCCTGATATTTCTAAATGTTGCGCAATAGTTTCATACCTAAGACTACCGATAAAACTCTCTGTAGAAGAAGTTCCAAAAAAAAAATTACGTTGACTTTTCGAGAAAAAGACGTCTAAAAATGCTCCAGATGGTAAAAATACGACGTTTTGGATTTTCAATCTCGTTTTTCGACTACTCATGACATTTAGAGAAATTGTACAATTGTTTCACACAATACACCACCTATAAGACTCTCGAATGAGAAAGTTTAAAAAAAATCGTAGGCGGCGTTTCCGAGAAATTCGGGTCTTAAGTTGATCGAAATAGCAAAATACCTTACTTTTCAAACTCAGATAACTTTTTTATTTTTTGATAGAAACTTGTCGCTATAGTACCATCTTTTAGATAATTCACGTGGCTATCAAACGATATAATACATTAACTACTCTGTAATCAACCAAATGATAAATCGCATTTTGCGCATCGGTACCCATTTTTCAGAATTTTGTCAAACTTTGGATACTTTTCTTGACCACTTCCGGTGATTAGAGGATTTTTATTTGGACCTTCGACTTCATATTCCATAAGTTTCAGAAAAATCGTAGGCGCCGTTTTAAAAAAATAAGAACTCTACGATTTGACCAAAATTCGAAAAAAAGTGAAAAATCAAAGTTAACATTTCAGAATAAAACTAATATTGTTGGAATCGGATTGATGTCAGCTATCCAAAAATATAACTCATAATTCAAAATTCTAAAAAATAAAAAATTTTGAAATTTTTGAAAATTTTCCAATTTTCACCAAAAAAATGAAAGCGACAAAGTTTCTAAATTTGACAATTGTGAACTGCTATCTTCTTAGAAATGTCTCAAGCTATCCAAAAATGTAAATATCAGAGAAATCGGTTGACAATTACCAAAATTACGGCCGATTTTCAATTTTCGTGCACGTTAAAGATTTAACGCATTTCCGCTATGCGCACGAATTTCGTTTTACATTTAAGCACTAACTACCACCCAGTTTCCCGAGAGAAAATCAAACTTCAGACCTCTATCTCTTATAGTTGCTGAGAAATAGGCAAAATGGAAAAAAAAAGAATAACTAGACTTGCTTGCAAGGCTGAAGGCTTTCACCTTACCCAAGGCAGCACAAAATGCCCACCACTCACCCCTTAAAACACACACACACACACACACTTAAACAACTCAGATATTGACACTTTCTGTGCATGCGCATTACGATAGAAGGAAAGTGAAGAATATAGTTGAACAATTTACAACATTATGAACTTGGATCGGTAGAATCCTACAGACGCCAGAAACCTAAATACACAATCAAAAACGCAAAAATTCTCAAAAAAATTACAATTTTAGTACATTTTCAAATTTTCAGGAAAAAAAGAGAACTGTGTGGTATTGCAATTCGACCTATATCGCATCCGCAATATCCCCAGCTCTACAAAAATATAACTTTTTCGAAAATCGGTTGGGAATTGAGATTATTAGGACCTATTTTCATTTATGCACGTTAAAGATTTACTTCACTTCAGGCCTGTTCAGAACTTTCGCAATAGTTCTAAGTACTTACTGCTTAAAACATAGTAAAAATCATTATTCAGAACTCTATCTGCTTTAGTTTCAAAGATCTACACGAGAATAAAAAAAACAGTTTTTCGAATGGGACAAAAAAAAAATACCTTAAGTATCAGGTAATAACCAAAACCCCAAATCGCACCTTTCAACATTAATTTTTCAACATTGTAATTGAGGGGTACTTTATTTATACATGGCTTCAACAGAGAGCTTCATTTTCACTGGTATCAAATGATGATGTCATGTAAATATAAAACCTGGGATATTAATTTCATGAGTAACTGTTAATGACTAAAATGAATTATTTTCATTCTAGAAGCACCAATACCAGATATTGGTTACCATTCAAACACCCCTTTGTTCAAATGTTGGCAGTTTTAAGAAAAAAGCTCTCTATATATGCTTTATACGTATGCAAAACGTTCCATTTATAACCAATTCGGACTTTTGTCGATGTCACATCAATGTGTTACACGGGACTATGGAATCGCGTTTTCATATCAGCTACTCAAATATGTAACTGGTTCAAAAATTGATTGAATATTCAATGAAATATCGTCAATTTTCTGATTTCGTGCACGTTAATGATTTGACGTCACTAACATATAAAAATTTATCTTTAATTAGAGATAGGGCCCAAGCTCAAACGACATCATGCTTTCTATCACAGGTGCAATATTCGTACTTCTGCACGATACTACTGCAAGATACAACTGCAACCTATAGATAATTAGATTTCCTTATAAACAGCGCGAGCCGTCGATTTGTGTCGAGATGATTACGGTTATGAGGTAATTTTGACAAAGAAGAATCAATATTAATTCAAAGACTAATTATTACACACAGAAATCAATTATTTCTGTTACAGGGTCACTAAACCCATATTTTGAATATAAGTAAACACTCAAAGTTGAAATACTTTTAGCTCAAATATCGTCACTGTGATAGAAATGGGGAATTTTGAATATGCTCTAAACGTTGGTAAAACGTACAGATTGTATCAACTCTTACTGCATGTTTCGCTTAACAATGAAAGATGATGTTTTCAATTTTCGATCCCTTTGTTCTCATACTCCTGATATTTCTAACTGTTGCGCAATGGTTTCATACCTAAGACTACCGATAAAACTCTGATTTCGTGCACGTTAATGATTTGACGTCACTAACATATAAAAATTTATCTTTAATTAGAGATAGGGCCCAAGCTCAAACTACATCATGCTTTCTATCACAGGTGCAATATTCGTACTTCTGCACGATACTACTGCAAGATACAACTGCAACCTATAGATAATTGGATTTCCTTATAAACAGCGGGAGCCGTCGATTTGTGTCGAGATGATTACGGTTGAGAGGTAATTTTGACAAAAAAGAAACAATATTAATTCAAAGACTAATTATTACACACAGAAATCAATTATTTCTGTTACAGGGTCACTAAACCCATATTTTGAATATAAGTAAACACTCAAAGTTGAAATACTTTTAGCTCAAATATCGTCACTGTGAGAGAAAGGGGGAATTTTGAATATGCTCTAAACGTTGGTAAAACGTACAGATTGTATCAACTCTTACTGCATGTTTCGCTTAACAATGAAAGGTGACGTTTTCAGTTTTCGATCCCTTTGTTCTCATACTCCTGATATTTCTAAATGTTGCGCAATAGTTTCATACCTAAGACTACCGATAAAACTCTCTGTAGAAGAAATTCCAAAAAAAAAATTACGTTGACTTTTCGAGAAAAAGACGTCTAAAAATGCTCCAAATGGTAAAAATACGACGTTTTGGATTTTCAATCTCGTTTTTCGACTACTCATGACATTTAGAGAAATTGTACAATGGTTTCACACAATACACCACCTATAAGACTCTCGAATGAGAAAGTTTAAAAAAAATCGTAGGTGGCGTTTCCGAGAAATTCGCGTCTTAAGTTGATCGAAATAGCAAAATACCTTACTTTTCAAACTCAGATAACTTTTTTATTTTTTGATAGAAACTTGTCGCTATAGTACCATCTTGTAGATAATTCACGTGGCTATCAAACGATATAATACTTTAACTACTCTGTAATCAACCAATTGATACATCGTATTTTACGCATCGGTACCCATTTTTCTGAATTTTGTCAAACTTTGGATACTTTTCTTGACCACTTCCGGTGATTAGAGGATTTTTATTTATAGTTCATGGACTGGTTTGGACCTTCGACTTCATATTCCATAAGTTTCAGAAAAATCGTAGGCGCCGTTTTAAAAAAATAAGAACTCTACGATTTGACCAAAATGCGAAAAAAAGTGAAAAATCAAAGTTAACATTTCAGAATAAAACTAATATTGTTGGAATCGGATTGATGTCAGCTATCCAAAAATATAACTCATAATTCAAAATTCCAAAAAATAAAAAATTTTGAAATTTTTGAAAATTTTCCAATTTTCACCAAAAAAATGAAAGCGACAAAGTTTCTAAATTTGACAATTGTGAACTGCTATCTTCTTAGAAATGTCTCAAGCTATCCAAAAATGTAAATATCAGAGAAATCGGTTGACAATTACCAAAATTACGGCCGATTTTCAATTTTCGTGCACGTTAAAGATTTAACGCATTTCCGCTATGCGCACGAATTTCGTTTTACATTTAAGCACTAACTACCACCCAGTTTCCCGAGAGAAAATCAAACTTCAGACTTCTATCTCTTATAGTTGCTGAGAAATAGGCAAAATGGAAAAAAAAAAAGAATAACTAGACTTGCTTGCAAGGCTGAAGGCTTTCACCTTACCCAAGGCAGCACAAAATGCCTACCACTCACCCCTTAAAACACACACACACACACACACACACACACACTTAAACAACTCAGACATTGACACTTTCTGTGCATGCGCATTACGATAGAAGGAAAGTGAAAAATATAGTTGAACAACTATGAACTTGGATCGGTAGAATCCTACAGGCGCCAGAAATCTAAATACGCAATCAAAAACGCAAAAATTCTAAAAGAAAAAATTACAATTTTAGTACATTTTCAAATTTTCAGGAAAAAAAGAGAATCGCGTGGTATTGCAATTCGACCTATATCGCATCCGCAATATCCCCGGCTCTACAAAAATATAACTTTTTCGAAAATCGGTTGGGAATTGAGATTATTAGGACCTATTTTCATTTATGCACGTTAAAGATTTACTTCACTTCAGGTCTGTTCAGAACTTTCGCAATACTTCTAAGTAGTTACTGCTTAAAACATAGAAAAAATCATTATTCAGAACCCTATCTGCTTTAGTTTCAGAGATCTACACGAGAATGAAAAAAAAAAAAGTTTTTCGAATGGGACAAAAAAAAAAGATCGTGTCAGATCATAACCAAAACCAAGAATCATACCTTTCAACATCAACTTTTCAACATTTGTCCAGAGGGGTGCCTTCCTTATAAATAGTTTCGGTAAATAGCGTCATTTTCGCTGGTATCATATGATGGCGTCATGTAGACAAAAAAACCTGGGGTAATAATTTCAGGAGTAACAGTTATTGACTAAAATGAATTATTTTCACTCTAGAAGCAGCATTACCAGATATTGGTTACCAGTAAAACACCTTTAGTTCAAATATTGCCTCTTTCAAAAAAAGCTCTCTATATAATGCTTTATACGTGGGCAAAACGTTGCGATTATGACCAACTCGGACTTTTGTCAATGTCACACCAATGTGTACACGGGACTTTGGAATCACGTCCATATCAACTACTCAAATATGCAACTGGTTCAAAAATTGATTAAATATTGAATGAAATATCTACAATTTTCTGATTTCGTGCACGTTAAAGATTTGACGTCACTACATGTAATATATAAAAAATTAATATTTATTACAGATAGAGTCCATGCTCAAACTGGTTATCTCAACTGAGAACGACATGGTTATCACAATTCGACCTTTATCCCATCCGCAATATCCCCGGCTGTACAAAAATATAATTTTTTCGAAAATCGGTTGGGAATTGACATAATTAGAACCGATTTTCATTCGTGCACGTTAAAGATTTACATCACTTCCGGTCTGGTTCACAACTTTCGCAATAGTTCCAAGTACTAAATGTTTAAAACATAGGAAAAATCAATATTCAAAACTCTATCTGTTTTAGTTCCAGAGATCTACACGAGAATAAAAAAAAACGAGTTTTCCGATTGGGACAAAAAAGTATCGTAAGTGTCAAATAATAACCAAAACCCAGAATCATGCATTCAACATTAATTTTTCAACATTTATATAGAGGAGTGCCTTCCTTATAAATAGCTTCAAGAGAGAGGTTTATTTTCACTGGTATCAAATGATGACGTCATGGAGACAAAAATCCTGCGATATTAATTTGAGGGGTAACTATTATTTACTAAAACGAATTATTTTCACTCTAGAAGCACCAGTAACAGATATTGGTTACTATTAAAACACCCTTAGTTCAAATATTGCCACTTTTAAAAAAATCTCTCTATATATGCTTTATACGTATGCAAAACGTTCCAATTATGACCAATTCGGACTTTTGTCGATGTCAAACCAATGTGTACACGGGACTTCGGAATCGCGTTTTCATGTCAGCTACTCAAATATGTAACTGGTTCAAAAATTGATTTTATATTCAATGAAATATCGGCAATTTTCTGTCTGATTTCGTGCACGTTAAAGATTTGACGTCACCAACATATAAAATTTCGATATTTATTAGTAACAGAGTCCATGCTCTAACGACATTACACTTTCTATGACCGGTGCAGTATTCGTACTTCTGCACGATACTACTGCAAGATACAACTACAACCTCTTAAAAATTGGATTTGCTTATAAACAGCGCGAGCCGTCGATTTGTGTCGAGATGATTACGGCTATGAGGTAATTTTGGCCAAGGAGAAACAATATTAATTCAAAGACTAATTATTACAAACATAAATCAAATACTTCTGCTACAGGGTCACTATACCCTTATTTTGAATAGAAGTAAAGACTCAAAGTTGAAATACTTTTTGCCCAAATATCGTCACTGTGAGAGAAAAAGGGACTTTTGAATATGCTCTAAACGTTGCTAATACGTACAGATTGTATCAACTCTTACTGCATGTTTCACTTAACAATGAAAGGTGACGTTTTCAATTTTCGATCCCTTTGTTCTCATACTCCTGATATTTCTAACTGTTGCGCAGTGGTTTCATACCTAAGACTACCGATAAAACTCTCTGTAGAAGTTCAAAAAAAAAATTACGTTGACTTTTCGAGAAAACGACGTCTAAAAATGCTCCAAATGGTAAAAATACGACGTTTTGGATTTTCAATCTCGTTTTTCGAATACTCATGACATTTAGAGAAATTGTACAATGGTTTCACACAATACACCACCTATAAGACTCTCGAATGAGAAAGTTTTAAAAAAAATCGTAGGCGGGGTTTTCGAGAAATACGCGTCTAAAGTTGATCGAAATAGCAAAATACCTTACTTTTCAAACTCAGATAACTTTTTTATTTTTTGATAGAAACTTCTCGCTATAGTACCATCTTGTAGATAATTCACGTGGCTATCAAACGATATAATACTTTAACTACTCGGTAAACAACCAATCGATACATCTTATTTGGCGCACAGGCACCCATTTTTCTGAATTTTGTCAAACTTTGGATACCTTTCTTGACCACTTCCGGTGATTAGAGGATTTTCATTTATAGTTTAAGGAACAATTCAGACATCTCTGTTCATCTTCCCAAAGTTTTAGAAAAATCGTAGGCGCGGTTTTAAAAAAATAAGCCTTACCGTTTTTGACCAAAATGCAAATAAAAGTGAAAAATCAAAGTTAATATTTCAGAACAAAACTTATATTGTTGGAATTGGTTTGAGGTCAGCTATCCAAAAATATAAGTCAAATTTCAAAATTCCAAAAAATAACAATTTTATGAAATTTTTCAATTTTCACCAAAAAAATGAAAACAACAAAGTTTCAAAATTCAACGATTTTGAACTGCTGTCTTCTCGCCAATGTTTCCGGGTATCCAAAAATATAACTTTTTAAAAAATCGATTAAGAACTAAAAGACTTATGGCCGATTTTTAAATTTCGTGCACGTTACAGATTCTACAAAAGCGGGATGTTTTGATAATTTCGTTTTACATTTAAGCACTAATACATGAAACAGTTAATTTATTTCCAGAGTTTCATAGCATTCGTTCAAATAGTTTCTGAGATTTAGGCTGCCCCATTTGAGTTAAACGTATAACGCGTTTTGTAATTGGTTTGGGGGGAAAACCAATTACCTACTAGACTTGCTTGCAAGGCTGAAGGCTTTCACCTTACCCAAGGCAGCACAAATTGCCTACCACTCACCCCTTAAAACACACACACACACACACACACACACACACACACTTAAACAACTCAGACATTGACACTTTCTGTGCATGCGCATTACGATAGAAGGAAAGTGAAAAATATAGTTGAACAACTATGAACTTGGATCAGTAGAATCCTACAGGCGCCAGAAATCTAAATACGCAATCAAAAACGCAAAAATTCTAAAAGAAAAAATTACAATTTTAGTATATTTTCAAATTTTCAGGAAAAAAAGAGAACCGCGTGGTATTGCAATTCGACCTATATCGCATCCGCAATATCCCCGGCTCTACAAAAATATAACTTTTTCGAAAATCGGTTGGGAATTGAGATTATTAGGACCTATTTTCATTGATGCACGTTAAAGATTTACTTCACTTCAGGTCTGTTCAGAACTTTCGCAATACTTCTAAGTAGTTACTGCTTAAAACATAGAAAAAATCATTATTCAGAACTCTATCTGCTTTAGTTTCAGAGATCTACACGAGAATGAAAAAACATAGGAAAAACATAGGAAAAATCATTATTCAGAACTCTATCTGCTTTAGATTCAGAGATCTACACGAGAATGAAAAAAAAAAACAGTTTTTCGAATGGGACAAAAAAAAGATCGTGTCAGATCATAACCAAAACCAAGAATCATACCTTTCAACATCAACTTTTCAACATTTGTCCAGAGGGGTGCCTTCCTTATAAATAGTTTCGGTAAATAGCGTCATTTTCGCTGGTATCATATGATGGCGTCATGTAGACAAAAAAACCTGGGATAATAATTTCAGGAGTAACAGTTATTGACTAAAATGAATTATTTTCACTCTAGAAGCAGCATTACCAGATATTGGTTACCAGTAAAACACCTTTAGTTCAAATATTGCCTCTTTCAAAAAAAGCTCTCTATATAATGCTTTATACGTGGGCAAAACGTTGCGATTATGACCAACTCGGACTTTTGTCAATGTCACACCAATGTGTACACGGGACTTTGGAATCACGTCCATATCAACTACTCAAATATGCAACTGGTTCAAAAATTGATTAAATATTCAATGAAATATCTACAATTTTCTGATTTCGTGCACGTTAAAGATTTGACGTCACTACATGTAATATATAAAAATTTAATATTTATTACAAATAGAGTCCATGCTCAAACTGGTTATCTCAACTGAGAACGACATGGTTATCACAATTCGACCTTTATCCCATCCGCAATATCCCCGGCTGTACAAAAATATAATTTTTTCGAAAATCGGTTGGGAATTGACATAATTAGAACCGATTTTCATTCGTGCACGTTAAAGATTTACATCACTTCCGGTCTGGTTCACAACTTTCGCAATAGTTCCAAGTACTAAATTGTTTAAAACATAGGAAAAATCAATATTCAAAACTCTATCTGTTTTAGTTTCAGAGATCTACACGAGAATAAAAAAAAAAACGAGTTTTCCGATTGGGACAAAAAAGTATCGTAAGTGTCAAATAATAACCAAAACCCAGAATCATGCATTCAACATTAATTTTTCAACATTTATATAGAGGAGTGCCTTCCTTATAAATAGCTTCAAGAGAGAGGTTTATTTTCACTGGTATCAAATGATGAAGTCATGGAGACAAAAATCCTGCGATATTAATTTGAGGGGTAACTATTATTTACTAAAACGAATTATTTTCACTCTAGAAGCACCAGTAACAGATATTGGTTACTATTAAAACACCCTTAGTTCAAATATTGCCACTTTTAAAAAAATCTCTCTATATATGCTTTATACGTATGCAAAACGTTCCAATTATGACCAATTCGGACTTTTGTCGATGTCAAACCAATGTGTACACGGGACTTCGGAATCGCGTTTTCATGTCAGCTACTCAAATATGTAACTGGTTCAAAAATTGATTTTATATTCAATGAAATATCGGCAATTTTCTGTCTGATTTCGTGCACGTTAAAGATTTGACGTCACCAACATATAAAATTTCGATATTTATTAGTAACAGAGTCCATGCTCTAACGACATTACACTTTCTATGACCGGTGCAGTATTCGTACTTCTGCACGATACTACTGCAAGATCCAACTACAACCTCTTAAAAATTGGATTTGCTTATAAACAGCGCGAGCCGTCGATTTGTGTCGAGATGATTACGGCTATGAGGTAATTTTGGCCAAGGAGAAACAATATTAATTCAAAGACTAATTATTACAAACATAAATCAAATACTTCTGCTACAGGGTCACTAAACCCTTATTTTGAATAGAAGTAAAGACTCAAAGTTGAAATACTTTTTGCCCAAATATCGTCACTGTGAGAGAAAAAGGGACTTTTGAATATGCTCTAAACGTTGCTAATACGTACAGATTGTATCAACTCTTACTGCATGTTTCACTTAACAATGAAAGGTGACGTTTTCAATTTTCGATCCCTTTGTTCTCATACTCCTGATATTTCTAACTGTTGCGCAATGGTTTCATACCTAAGACTACCGATAAAACTCTCTGTAGAAGAAGTTCAAAAAAAAAATTACGTTGACTTTTCGAGAAAACGACGTCTAAAAATGCTCCAAATGGTAAAAATACGACGTTTTGGATTTTCAATCTCGTTTTTCGAATACTCATGACATTTAGAGAAATTGTACAATGGTTTCACACAATACACCACCTATAAGACTCTCGAATGAGAAAGTTTTAAAAAAAATCGTAGGCGGGGTTTTCGAGAAATACGCGTCTAAAGTTGATCGAAATAGCAAAATACCTTACTTTTCAAACTCAGATAACTTTTTTATTTTTTGATAGAAACTTCTCGCTATAGTACCATCTTGTAGATAATTCATGTGGCTATCACACGATATAATACTTTAACTACTCGGTAAATAACCAATCGATACATCTTATTTGGCGCACAGACACCCATTTTTCTGAATTTTGTCAAACTTTCGATACCTTTCTTGACCACTTCCGGTGATTAGAGGATTTTCATTTATAGTTTAAGGAACAATTCAGACATCTCTGTTCATCTTCCCAAAGTTTTAGAAAAATCGTAGGCGCGGTTTTAAAAAAATAAGCCTTACCGTTTTTGACCAAAATGCAAAAAAAAGTGAAAAATCAAAGTTAATATTTCAGAACAAAACTTATATTGTTGGAATTGGGTTGAGGTCAGCTATCCAAAAATATAAGTCAAATTTCAAAATTCCAAAAAATAACAATTTTATGAAATTTTTCAATTTTCACCAAAAAAATGAAAACAACAAAGTTTCAAAATTCAACGATTTTAAACTGCTGTCTTCTCGCCAATGTTTCCGGGTATCCAAAAATATAACTTTTTAAAAAATCGATTAAGAACTAAAAGACTTATGGCCGATTTTTAAATTTCGTGCACGTTACAGATTCTACAAAAGCGGGATGTTTTGATAATTTCGTTTTACATTTAAGCACTAATACATGAAACAGTTAATTTATTTCCAGAGTTTCATAGCATTCGTTCAAATAGTTTCTGAGATTTAGGCTGCCCCATTTGAGTTAAACGTATAACGCGTTTTGTAATTGGTTTGGGGGGAAAACCAATTACCTACTAGACTTGCTTGCAAGGCTGAAGGCTTTCATCTTACCAAAGGCAGCACAAAATGCCTACCACTCACCCCTTAAAACACACACACACACACACACACACACACACACACACTTAAACAACTCAGACATTGACACTTTCTGTGCATGCGCATTACGATAGAAGGAAAGTGAAAAATATAGTTGAACAACTATGAACTTGGATCGGTAGAATCCTACAGGCGCCAGAAATCTAAATACGCAATCAAAAACGCAAAAATTCTAAAAGAAAAAATTACAATTTTAGTACATTTTCAAATTTTCAGGAAAAAAAGAGAACCGCGTGGTATTGCAATTCGACCTATATCGCATCCGCAATATCCCCGGCTCTACAAAAATATAACTTTTTCGAAAATCGGTTGGGAATTGAGATTATTAGGACCTATTTTCATTTATGCACGTTAAAGATTTACTTCACTTCAGGTCTGTTCAGAACTTTCGCAATACTTCTAAGTAGTTACTGCTTAAAACATAGAAAAAATCATTATTCAGAACTCTATCTGCTTTAGTTTCAGAGATCTACACGAGAATGAAAAAAAAACAGTTTTTCGAATGGGACAAAAAAAAAGATCGTGTCAGATCATAACCAAAACCAAGAATCATACCTTTCAACATCAACTTTTCAACATTTGTCCAGAGGGGTGCCTTCCTTATAAATAGTTTCGGTAAATAGCGTCATTTTCGCTGGTATCATATGATGGCGTCATGTAGACAAAAAAACCTGGGGTAATAATTTCAGGAGTAACAGTTATTGACTAAAATGAATTATTTTCACTCTAGAAGCAGCATTACCAGATATTGGTTACCAGTAAAACACCTTTAGTTCAAATATTGCCTCTTTCAAAAAAAGCTCTCTATATAATGCTTTATACGTGGGCAAAACGTTGCGATTATGACCAACTCGGACTTTTGTCAATGTCACACCAATGTGTACACGGGACTTTGGAATCACGTCCATATCAACTACTCAAATATGCAACTGGTTCAAAAATTGATTAAATATTGAATGAAATATCTACAATTTTCTGATTTCGTGCACGTTAAAGATTTGACGTCACTACATGTAATATATAAAAAATTAATATTTATTACAGATAGAGTCCATGCTCAAACTGGTTATCTCAACTGAGAACGACATGGTTATCACAATTCGACCTTTATCCCATCCGCAATATCCCCGGCTGTACAAAAATATAATTTTTTCGAAAATCGGTTGGGAATTGACATAATTAGAACCGATTTTCATTCGTGCACGTTAAAGATTTACATCACTTCCGGTCTGGTTCACAACTTTCGCAATAGTTCCAAGTACTAAATGTTTAAAACATAGGAAAAATCAATATTCAAAACTCTATCTGTTTTAGTTCCAGAGATCTACACGAGAATAAAAAAAAACGAGTTTTCCGATTGGGACAAAAAAGTATCGTAAGTGTCAAATAATAACCAAAACCCAGAATCATGCATTCAACATTAATTTTTCAACATTTATATAGAGGAGTGCCTTCCTTATAAATAGCTTCAAGAGAGAGGTTTATTTTCACTGGTATCAAATGATGACGTCATGGAGACAAAAATCCTGCGATATTAATTTGAGGGGTAACTATTATTTACTAAAACGAATTATTTTCACTCTAGAAGCACCAGTAA
Organism: Patella depressa; assembly: GCA_948474765.1. Lineage (NCBI taxonomy): Eukaryota > Metazoa > Mollusca > Gastropoda > Patellidae > Patella > Patella depressa. The sequence goes on along the minus strand of OX419717.1, from coordinate 32,679,142 downwards.
CAGATATTGGTTACTATTAAAACACCCTTAGTTCAAATATTGCCACTTTTAAAAAAATCTCTCTATATATGCTTTATACGTATGCAAAACGTTCCAATTATGACCAATTCGGACTTTTGTCGATGTCAAACCAATGTGTACACGGGACTTCGGAATCGCGTTTTCATGTCAGCTACTCAAATATGTAACTGGTTCAAAAATTGATTTTATATTCAATGAAATATCGGCAATTTTCTGTCTGATTTCGTGCACGTTAAAGATTTGACGTCACCAACATATAAAATTTCGATATTTATTAGTAACAGAGTCCATGCTCTAACGACATAACACTTTCTATGACCGGTGCAGTATTCGTACTTCTGCACGATACTACTGCAAGATCCAACTACAACCTCTTAAAAATTGGATTTGCTTATAAACAGCGCGAGCCGTCGATTTGTGTCGAGATGATTACGGCTATGAGGTAATTTTGGCCAAGGAGAAACAATATTAATTCAAAGACTAATTATTACAAACATAAATCAAATACTTCTGCTACAGGGTCACTATACCCTTATTTTGAATAGAAGTAAAGACTCAAAGTTGAAATACTTTTTGCCCAAATATCGTCACTGTGAGAGAAAAAGGGACTTTTGAATATGCTCTAAACGTTGCTAATACGTACAGATTGTATCAACTCTTACTGCATGTTTCACTTAACAATGAAAGGTGACGTTTTCAATTTTCGATCCCTTTGTTCTCATACTCCTGATATTTCTAACTGTTGCGCAATGGTTTCATACCTAAGACTACCGATAAAACTCTCTGTAGAAGAAGTTCAAAAAAAAAATTACGTTGACTTTTCGAGAAAACGACGTCTAAAAATGCTCCAAATGGTAAAAATACGACGTTTTGGATTTTCAATCTCGTTTTTCGAATACTCATGACATTTAGAGAAATTGTACAATGGTTTCACACAATACACCACCTATAAGACTCTCGAATGAGAAAGTTTTAAAAAAAATCGTAGGCGGGGTTTGCGAGAAATACGCGTCTAAAGTTGATCGAAATAGCAAAATACCTTACTTTTCAAACTCAGATAACTTTTTTATTTTTTGATAGAAACTTCTCGCTATAGTACCATCTTGTAGATAATTCATGTGGCTATCACACGATATAATACTTTAACTACTCGGTAAATAACCAATCGATACATCTTATTTGGCGCACAGACACCCATTTTTCTGAATTTTGTCAAACTTTCGATACCTTTCTTGACCACTTCCGGTGATTAGAGGATTTTCATTTATAGTTTAAGGAACAATTCAGACATCTCTGTTCATCTTCCCAAAGTTTTAGAAAAATCGTAGGCGCGATTTTAAAAAAATAAGCCTTACCGTTTTTGACCAAAATGCAAAAAAAAGTGAAAAATCAAAGTTAATATTTCAGAACAAAACTTATATTGTTGGAATTGGTTTGAGGTCAGCTATCCAAAAATATAAGTCAAATTTCAAAATTCCAAAAAATAACAATTTTATGAAATTTTTCAATTTTCACCAAAAAAATGAAAACAACAAAGTTTCAAAATTCAACGATTTTGAACTGCTGTCTTCTCGCCAATGTTTCCGGGTATCCAAAAATATAACTTTTTAAAAAATCGATTAAGAACTAAAAGACTTATGGCCGATTTTTAAATTTCGTGCACGTTACAGATTCTACAAAAGCGGGATGTTTTGATAATTTCGTTTTACATTTAAGCACTAATACATGAAACAGTTAATTTATTTCCAGAGTTTCAAAGCATTCGTTCAAATAGTTTCTGAGATTTAGGCTGCCCCATTTGAGTTAAACGTATAACGCGTTTTGTAATTGGTTTGGGCGGAAAACCAATTACCTACTAGACTTGCTTGCAAGGCTGAAGGCTTTCACCTTGCCCAATGCAGCACAAAATGCCCACCACCCACCCCTTAAAACACACACACCCCTTAAAACACACACACACACACTTAAACAACTCAGATATTGACACTTTCTCTGCATGCGCATTACGTTAGAAGGAAAGTGAACAATATAGTTGAACAATTTACAACATTATGAACTTGTATCGGTAGAATCCTACAGACGTCAGAAATCTAAATACGTAATCAAAAACTCAAAAATTCTAAAAAAAAATTTTACAATTTCAGTACATTTTCAAATTTTTAGGAAAAAAGGAGAACAGCGTGGTATTGCAATCCCCAATATCACCGGCTCTACAAAAATATAACTTTTTCGAAAATCGGTTGGGAATTGACATTATTAGGACCTATTTTCGTTTATGCACGTTAAAGATTTACTTCACTTCAGGTCTGTTCAGAACTTTCGCAATACTTCTAAGTACTTACTGCTTAAAACATAGGAAAAATCATTATTCAGAACTCTATCTGCTTTAGTTTCAGAGATCTACGAGAGAATGAAAAAAAAAAGTTTTTCGAATGGGACAAAAAAAAATCGTGTCAGATCATAACCAAAACCAAGAATCATACCTTTCAACATCAACTTTTCAACATTGGTCCAGAGGGGTGCCTTCCTTATAAATAGTTTCGGTAAATAGCGTCATTTTCGCTGGTATCATATGATGGCGTCATGTAGACAAAAAACCTGGGATAATAATTTCAGGAGTAACTAAAATGAATTATTTTCACTCTAGAAGCAGCATTACCAGATATTGGTTACCAGTAAAACACCTTTAGTTCAAATATTGCCTCTTTCAAAAAAAAAAGCTCTCTATATAATGCTTTATACGTAGGCAAAACGTTGCGATCATGACCAACTCGGACTTTTGTCAATGTCACACCAATGTGTACACGGGACTTTGGAATCACGTCCATATCAACTACTCAAATATGCAACTGGTTCAAAAATTGATTAAATATTCAATGAAATATCTACAATTTTCTGATTTCGTGCACGTTAAAGATTTGACGTCACTACATGTAACATATAAAAATTTAATATTTATTACAGATAGAGTCCATGCTCAAACTGGTTATCTCAACTAAGAACGACATGGTTATCTCAATTCGACCTTTATCCCATCCGCAAAATCCCCGGCTGTACAAAAATATAATTTTTTCGAAAATCGGTTGGGAATTGACATAATTAGAACCGATTTTCATTCATGCACGTTAAAGATTTACATCACTCCCGGCTGTACAAAAATATAATTTTTTCGAAAATCGGTTGGGAATTGACATAATTAAAACCTATTTTCATTCGTGCACGTTAAAGATTTACATCACTTACGGTCTGGTTCACAACTTCGCAATAGTTCTAAGTACTAAATGTTTAAAACATAGGCAAAATCAATATTCAAAACTCCATCTGTTTCAGATTCAGAGATCTACACGAGAATAAAAAAAAAGAGTTTTCCGATTAAGACAAAAAAGTATCGTAAGTGTCAAATAATATCCAAAATCCAGAATCCTACATTCAACATTAATTTTTCTGCATTTATTTAGAAGAGTACCTTCCTTATAAATAGCTTCAACAGAGAGGTTTATTTTCACTGGTATCAAATGGCGACGTCATGGAGACAAAAATCCTGCGATATTAATTTCAGGGGTAACTATTATTTACCAAAACGAATTATTTTCACTCTAGAAGCACCAGTAACAGATATTGGTTACTATTAAAACACCCTTATTTGAATATTGCCACTTTTAAAAAAATCTCTCTATATATGCTTTATACGTATGCAAAACGTTCCAATTATGACCAATTCGGACTTTTTTCGATGTCACACCAATGTGTACACGGGACTTCGGAATCGCGTTTTCATGTCAGCTACCCAAATATGTAACTTGTTCAAAAATTGATTTTATATTCAATGAAATATCGCCAATTTTCGGATTTCGTGCACGTTAAAGATTTGACGTCACCCACATATAAAATATCGATATTTATTAGAAACAGAGTCCATGCTCTAACTACATTAAACTTTCTATGACCGGGGCAATATTCGTACTTCTGCACGATACTACTGCAAGATACAACTGCAACCTCTTAAAAATTGGATTTGCTTATAAACAGCGCGAGCCGTCGATTTGTGTCGAGATGATTACGGCTATGAGGTAATTTTGGCCAAGGAGAAACAATATTAATTCAAAGACTAATTATTACACACATAAATCAAATATTTCTGCTACAGGGTCACTATACCCTTATTTTGAATAGAAGTAAAGACTCAAAGTTGAAATACTTTTTGCCCAAATATCGTCACTGTGAGAGAAAACGGGACTTTTGAATATGCTCTAAACGTTGCTAATACGTACAGATTGTATCAACCCTTACTGCATGTTTTGCTTAATAATGAAAGGTGACGTTTTCAATTTTCGATCCCTTTGTTCTCATACTCCTGATATTTCTAACTGTTGCGCAATGGTTTCATACCTAAGAGTACCGATAAAACTCTCTGAAGAAGAAGTTCAAAAAAAAAATTACGTTGACTTTTCGAGAAAAAGACGTCTAAAAATGCTCCAAATGGTAAAAATACGACGTTTTGGATTTTCAATCTCGTTTTTCGACTACTCATGACATTTAGAGAAATTGTACAATGGTTTCACACAATACACCACCTATAAGACTCTCGAATGAGAAAGTTTTAAAAAAAATCGTAGGCGGCGTTTTCGAGAAATACGCGTCTAAAGTTGACCGAAATAGCAAAATACCTTACTTTTCAAACTCAGATAACTTTTTTATTTTTTGATAGAAACTTGTCGCTATAGTACCATCTTGTAGGTAATTCACGTGGCTATCGAACGATATAATGCATTAACTACTCGGTAAACAACCAATCGATACATCTTATTTGTCGCACAGGCACCCATTTTTCTGAATTTTGTCAAAGTTTGGATACCTTTCTTGACCACTTCCGGTGATTAGAGGATTTTCATTTATAGTTTAAGGAACAATTCAGACATCTCTGTTCATCTTACCAAAGTTTCAGGAAAATCGTTGGAGTGGTTTTAAAAAAATAAGCCTTACCGTTTTTGACCAAAATGCGAAAAAAAGTGAAAAATCAAAGTTAATATTTCAGAACACAACTTATATTGTTGGAATCGGATCGACGTCAGCTATCCAAAAGTGTAATTAGAATTTCTAAATTCCTAAAAATAAACATTTTAGCAATTTTTTGAAAATTTTCCAGTATTCACCAAAAAAATGAGAGCGACAAAGATTCTATATTCAACGTTTTTCAACTCCTATCTAGTCCGAAATGTCTCCCGCTATTCAAAAATATAAATGTCTGAAAAATCGGTTGAGAATTAACTGAATTATGGCCGATTTTCAATTTTTGTGCACGCTAAAGATTTCACGCATTTCCGCTATGCGCACAAATCTGGAAATAGTTTTAAGGAGTAACCACCACCCATTTTCCCGAGGGAAAATCAAACTTCAGACCTCTATCTCTTATAGTTTCTGAGATCTAGCTTCCCCCAATAAAAAAAAAAATAATAATAAGAATAATCTTAGTAATAACAATAGTCTTTCACCATTGAAAAATGGTGAAAGCCTAACTAGACTTGCTTGCAAGGCTGAAGGCTTTCACCTTACCCAAGGCAGCACAAAATGCCTACCACTCACCCCTTAAAACACACACACACACACACACACACACACACACTTAAACAACTCAGACATTGACACTTTCTGTGCATGCGCATTACGATAGAAGGAAAGTGAAAAATATAGTTGAACAACTATGAACTTGGATCAGTAGAATCCTACAGGCGCCAGAAATCTAAATACGCAATCAAAAACGCAAAAATTCTAAAAGAAAAAATTACAATTTTAGTATATTTTCAAATTTTCAGGAAAAAAAGAGAACCGCGTGGTATTGCAATTCGACCTATATCGCATCCGCAATATCCCCGGCTCTACAAAAATATAACTTTTTCGAAAATCGGTTGGGAATTGAGATTATTAGGACCTATTTTCATTGATGCACGTTAAAGATTTACTTCACTTCAGGTCTGTTCAGAACTTTCGCAATACTTCTAAGTAGTTACTGCTTAAAACATAGAAAAAATCATTATTCAGAACTCTATCTGCTTTAGTTTCAGAGATCTACACGAGAATGAAAAAACATAGGAAAAACATAGGAAAAATCATTATTCAGAACTCTATCTGCTTTAGATTCAGAGATCTACACGAGAATGAAAAAAAAAACAGTTTTTCGAATGGGACAAAAAAAAAGATCGTGTCAGATCATAACCAAAACCAAGAATCATACCTTTCAACATCAACTTTTCAACATTTGTCCAGAGGGGTGCCTTCCTTATAAATAGTTTCGGTAAATAGCGTCATTTTCGCTGGTATCATATGATGGCGTCATGTAGACAAAAAAACCTGGGATAATAATTTCAGGAGTAACAGTTATTGACTAAAATGAATTATTTTCACTCTAGAAGCAGCATTACCAGATATTGGTTACCAGTAAAACACCTTTAGTTCAAATATTGCCTCTTTCAAAAAAAGCTCTCTATATAATGCTTTATACGTGGGCAAAACGTTGCGATTATGACCAACTCGGACTTTTGTCAATGTCACACCAATGTGTACACGGGACTTTGGAATCACGTCCATATCAACTACTCAAATATGCAACTGGTTCAAAAATTGATTAAATATTCAATGAAATATCTACAATTTTCTGATTTCGTGCACGTTAAAGATTTGACGTCACTACATGTAATATATAAAAATTTAATATTTATTACAAATAGAGTCCATGCTCAAACTGGTTATCTCAACTGAGAACGACATGGTTATCACAATTCGACCTTTATCCCATCCGCAATATCCCCGGCTGTACAAAAATATAATTTTTTCGAAAATCGGTTGGGAATTGACATAATTAGAACCGATTTTCATTCGTGCACGTTAAAGATTTACATCACTTCCGGTCTGGTTCACAACTTTCGCAATAGTTCCAAGTACTAAATGTTTAAAACATAGGAAAAATCAATATTCAAAACTCTATCTGTTTTAGTTTCAGAGATCTACACGAGAATAAAAAAAAAAACGAGTTTTCCGATTGGGAAAAAAAAGTATCGTAAGTGTCAAATAATAACCAAAACCCAGAATCATGCATTCAACATTAATTTTTCAACATTTATATAGAGGAGTGCCTTCCTTATAAATAGCTTCAAGAGAGAGGTTTATTTTCACCGGTATCAAATGATGACGTCATGGAGACAAAAATCCTGCGATATTAATTTGAGGGGTAACTATTATTTACTAAAACGAATTATTTTCACTCTAAAAGCACCAGTAACAGATATTGGTTACTATTAAAACACCCTTAGTTCAAATATTGCCACTTTTAAAAAAATCTCTCTATATATGCTTTATACGTATGCAAAACGTTCCAATTATGACCAATTCGGACTTTTGTCGATGTCAAACCAATGTGTACACGGGACTTCGGAATCGCGTTTCCATGTCAGCTACTCAAATATGTAACTGGTTCAAAAATTGATTTTATATTCAATGAAATATCGGCAATTTTCTGTCTGATTTCGTGCACGTTAAAGATTTGACGTCACCAACATATAAAATTTCGATATTTATTAGTAACAGAGTCCATGCTCTAACGACATTACACTTTCTATGACCGGTGCAGTATTCGTACTTCTGCACGATACTACTGCAAGATCCAACTACAACCTCTTAAAAATTGGATTTGCTTATAAACAGCGCGAGCCGTCGATTTGTGTCGAGATGATTACGGCAATGTGGTAATTTTGGCCAAGGAGAAACAATATTAATTCAAAGACTAATTATTACAAACATAAATCAAATACTTCTGCTACAGGGTCTGCTATACCCTTATTTTGAATAGAAGTAAAGACTCAAAGTTGAAATACTTTTTGCCCAAATATCGTCACTGTGAGAGAAAAAGGGACTTTTGAATATGCTCTAAACGTTGCTAATACGTACAGATTGTATCAACTCTTACTGCATGTTTCACTTAACAATGAAAGGTGACGTTTTCAATTTTCGATCCCTTTGTTCTCATACTCCTGATATTTCTAACTGTTGCGCAATGGTTTCATACCTAAGACTACCGATAAAACTCTCTGTAGAAGAAGTTCAAAAAAAAAATTACGTTGACTTTTCGAGAAAACGACGTCTAAAAATGCTCCAAATGGTAAAAATACGACGTTTTGGATTTTCAATCTCGTTTTTCGAATACTCATGACATTTAGAGAAATTGTACAATGGTTTCACACAATACACCACCTATAAGACTCTCGAATGAGAAAGTTTTAAAAAAATCGTAGGCGGGGTTTTCGAGAAATACGCGTCTAAAGTTGATCGAAATAGCAAAATACCTTACTTTTCAAACTCAGATAACTTTTTTATTTTTTGATAGAAACTTCTCGCTATAGTACCATCTTGTAGATAATTCATGTGGCTATCACACGATATAATACCTTAACTACTCGGTAAATAACCAATCGATACATCTTATTTGGCGCAGAGACACCCATTTTTCTGAATTTTGTCAAACTTTCGATACCTTTCTTGACCACTTCCGGTGATTAGAGGATTTTCATTTATAGTTTAAGGAACAATTCAGACATCTCTGTTCATCTTCCCAAAGTTTTAGAAAAATCGTAGGCGCGGTTTTAAAAAAATAAGCCTTACCGTTTTTAACCAAAATGCAAAAAAAAAGTGAAAAATCAAAGTTAATATTTCAGAACAAAACTTATATTGTTGGAATTGGTTTGAGGTCAGCTATCCAAAAATATAAGTCAAATTTCAAAATTCCAAAAAATAACAATTTTATGAAATTTTTCAATTTTCACCAAAAAAATGAAAACAACAAAGTTTCAAAATTCAACGATTTTGAACTGCTGTCTTCTCGCCAATGTTTCCGGGTATCCAAAAATATAACTTTTTAAAAAATCGATTAAGAACTAAAAGACTTATGGCCGATTTTTAAATTTCGTGCACGTTACAGATTCTACAAAAGCGGGATGTTTTGGTAATTTCGTTTTACATTTAAGCACTAATACATGAAACAGTTAATTTATTTCCAGAGTTTCATAGCATTCGTTCAAATAGTTTCTGAGATTTAGGCTGCCCCATTTGAGTTAAACGTATAACGCGTTTTGTAATTGGTTTGGGGGGAAAACCAATTACCTACTAGACTTGCTTGCAAGGCTGAAGGCTTTCACCTTACCCAAGGCAGCACAAAATGCCTACCACTCATCCCTTAAAACACACACACACACACACACACACACACTTAAACAACTCAGACATTGACACTTTCTGTGCATGCGCATTACGATAGAAGGAAAGTGAAAAATATAGTTGAACAATTATGAACTTGGATCGGTAGAATCCTACAGACGCCAGAAATCTAAATACGCAATCAAAAACGCAAAAATTCTAAAAAAAAATTACAATTTTAGTACACTTTCAAATTTTCAGGAAAAAAAGAGAACTGTGTGGTATTGCAATTCGACCTATATCTCATCCGCAATATCCCCGGCTCTACAAAAATATAACTTTTTCGAAAATCGGTTGGGAATTGAGATTATTAGGACCTATTTTCATTTATGCACGTTAAAGATTTACTTCACTTCAGGTCTGTTCAGAACTTTCGCAATACTTCTAAGTACTTACTGCTTAAAACATAGGAAAAATCATTATTCAGAACTCTATCTGCTTTACTTTCAGAGATCTACACGAGAATGGAAAAAAAAACTGTTTTTCGAATGGGACAAATAAAAAAGATCGTGTCAGATCATAACCAAAACCAAGAATCATACCTTTCAACATCAACTTTTCAACATTTGTCCAGAGGGGTGCCTTCCTTATAAATAGTTTCGGTAAATAGCGTCATTTTCGCTGGTATCATATGATGGCGTCATGTAGACAAAAAACCTGGGATAATAATTTCAGGAGTAACAGTTATTGACTAAAATGAATTATTTTCACTCTAGAAGCAGCATTACCAGATATTGGTTACCAGTAAAACACCTTTAGTTCAAATATTGCCTCTTTCAAAAAAAGCTCTCTATATAATGCTTTATACGTGGGCAAAACGTTGCGATTATGACCAACTCGGACTTTTGTCAATGTCACACCAATGTGTACACGGGACTTTGGAATCACGTCCATATCAACTACTCAAATATGCAACTGGTTCAAAAATTGATTAAATATTCAATGAAATATCTACAATTTTCTGATTTCGTGCACGTTAAATAAAAATTTAATATTTATTACAGATAGAGTCCATGCTCAAACTGGTTATCTCAACTGAGAACGACATGGTTATCACAATTCGACATTTATCCCATCCGCAATATCCCCGGCTGTACAAAAATATAATTTTTTCGAAAATCGGTTGGGAATTGACATAATTAGAACCGATTTTCATTCGTGCACGTTAAAGATTTACATCACTTCCGGTCTGGTTCACAACTTTCGCAATAGTTCCAAGTACTAAATGTTTAAACCATAGGAAAAATCAATATTCAAAACTCTATCTGTTTTAGTTTCAGAGATCTACACGAGAATAAAAAAAAAACGAGTTTTCCGATTGGGACAAAAAAGTATCGTAAGTGTCAAATTATAACCAAAACCCAGAATCATGCATTCAACATTAATTTTTCAACATTTAAATAAAGGAGTGCCTTCCTTATAAATAGCTTCAAGAGAGAGGTTTATTTTCACTGGTATCAAATGATGACGTCATGGAGACAAAAATCCTGCGATATTAATTTGAGGGGTAACTATTATTTACTAAAACGAATTATTTTCACTCTAGAAGCACCAGTAACAGATATTGGTTACTATTAAAACACCCTTAGTTCAAATATTGCCACTTTTAAAAAAATCTCTCTATATATGCTTTATACGTATGCAAAACGTTCCAATTATGACCAATTCGGACTTTTGTCGATGTCAAACCAATGTGTACACGGGACTTCGGAATCGCGTTTTCATGTCAGCTACTCAAATATGTAACTGGTTCAAAAATTGATTTTATATCGGCAATTTTCTGTCTGATTTCGTGCACGTTAAAGATTTGACGTCACCAACATATAAAATTTCGATATTTATTAGTAACAGAGTCCATGCTCTAACGACATTACACTTTCTATGACCGGTGCAGTATTCGTACTTCTGCACGATACTACTGCAAGATCCAACTACAACCTCTTAAAAATTGGATTTGCTTATAAACAGCGCGAGCCGTCGATTTGTGTCGAGATGATTACGGCTATGAGGTAATTTTGGCCAAGGAGAAACAATATTAATTCAAAGACTAATTATTACAAACATAAATCAAATACTTCTGCTACAGGGTCACTATACCCTTATTTTGAATAGAAGTAAAGACTCAAAGTTGAAATACTTTTTGCCCAAATATCGTCACTGTGAGAGAAAAAGGGACTTTTGAATATGCTCTAAACGTTGCTAATACGTACAGATTGTATCAACTCTTACTGCATGTTTCACTTAACAATGAAAGGTGACGTTTTCAATTTTAGATCCCTTTGTTCTCATACTCCTGATATTTCTAACTGTTGCGCAATGGTTTCATACCTAAGACTACCGATAAAACTCTCTGTAGAAGAAGTTCAAAAAAAAAATTACGTTGACTTTTCGAGAAAACGACGTCTAAAAGTGCTCCAAATGGTAAAAATACGACGTTTTGGATTTTCAATCTCGTTTTTCGAATACTCATGACATTTAGAGAAATTGTACAATGGTTTCACACAATACACCACCTATAAGACTCTCGAATGAGAAAGTTTTAAAAAAATCGTAGGCGGGGTTTTCGAGAAATACGCGTCTAAAGTTGATCGAAATAGCAAAATACCTTACTTTTCAAACTCAGATAACTTTTTTATTTTTTGATAGAAACTTCTCGCTATAGTACCATCTTGTAGATAATTCATGTGGCTATCACACGATATAATACTTTAACTACTCGGTAAATAACCAATCGATACATCTTATTTGGCGCACAGACACCCATTTTTCTGAATTTTGTCAAACTTTCGATACCTTTCTTGACCACTTCCGGTGATTAGAGGATTTTCATTTATAGTTTAAGGAACAATTCAGACATCTCTGTTCATCTTCCCAAAGTTTTAGAAAAATCGTAGGCGCGGTTTTAAAAAAATAAGCCTTACCGTTTTTGACCAAAATGCAAAAAAAAGTGAAAAATCAAAGTTAATATTTCAGAACAAAACTTATATTGTTGGAATTGGTTTGAGGTCAGCTATCCAAAAATATAAGTCAAATTTCAAAATTCCAAAAAATAACAATTTTATGAAATTTTTCAATTTTCACCAAAAAAATGAAAACAACAAAGTTTCAAAATTCAACGATTTTGAACTGCTGTCTTCTCGCCAATGTTTCCGGGTATCCAAAAATATAACTTTTTAAAAAATCGATTAAGAACTAAAAGACATATGGTCGATTTTTAAATTTCGTGCACGTTACAGATTCTACAAAAGCGGGATGTTTTGGTAATTTCGTTTTACATTTAAGCACTAATACATGAAACAGTTAATTTATTTCCAGAGTTTCATAGCATTCGTTCAAATAGTTTCTGAGATTTAGGCTGCCCCATTTGAGTTAAACGTATAACGCGTTTTGTAATTGGTTTGGGGGGAAAACCAATTACCTACTAGACTTGCTTGCAAGGCTGAAGGCTTTCACCTTACCCAAGGCAGCACAAAATGCCTACCACTCACCCCTTAAAACACACACACACACACACACACACAATTAAACAACTCAGACATTGACACTTTCTGTGCATGCGCATTACGATAGAAGGAAAGTGAAAAATATAGTTGAACAACTATGAACTTGGATCGGTAGAATCCTACAGGCGCCAGAAATCTAAATACGCAATCAAAAACGCAAAAATTCTTAAAAAAAAAATTACAATTTTAGTACATTTTCAAATTTTCAGGAAAAAAAGAGAACTGCGTGGTATTGCAATTCGACCTATATCTCATCCGCAATATTCCCGGCTCTACAAAAATATAAATTTTTCGAAAATCGGTTGGGAATTGAGATTATTAGGACCTATTTTCATTTATGCACGTTAAAGATTTACTTCACTTCAGGTCTGTTCAGAACTTTCGCAATACTTCTAAGTACTTACTGCTTAAAACATAGGAAAAATCATTATTCAGAACTCTATCTGCTTTACTTTCAGAGATCTACACGAGAATAAAAAAAAAACAGTTTTCCAAATGAGACCAAAAAAAAAATCGTGTCAGATAATAACCAAAACCAGGAATCATACCTTTCAACATAAACTTTTAAACATTTGTCCAGAGGGGTGCCTTCCTTATAAATAGCTTCAGTAAATAGCGTCATTTTCGCTGGTATCAAATGATGACGTCACGTAGACAAAAACCTGGGATAAGAATTTCCGGAGTAACTGTTATTGACTAAAATAAATTTTCATCCTAGGAGCAGCATTACCAGATATTGGTTACCAGTAAAACACCTTTAGTTCAAATATTGCCTCTTTCAAAAAAAGCTCTCTATATAATGCTTTATACGTAGGCAAAACGTTCCGATTATGACCAACTCGGACTGTTGCCAATGTCACACCAATGTGTACACGGGACTTTGGAATCACGTCCATATCAACTAATCAAATATGCAACTGGTTCAAAAATTGACTTAATATTCGATGAAATATCTACAATTTTCTGATTTCGTGCACGTTAAAGATTTGACGTCACTACATGTAACATATAAAAATTTAATATTTATTACAGATAGAGTCCATGCTCAAACTGGTTATCTCAACTGAGAACGACATGGTTATCTCAATTCGACCTTTATCAAATCCGCAATATCCCCGGCTGTACAAAAATATATTTTTTTCGAAAATCGGTTGGGAATTGACATAATTAGAACCGATTTTCATTCGTGCACGTTAAAGGTTTACATCACTTCCGGTCTGGTTCACAACTTTCGCAATAGTTCTAAGTACTAAATGTTTAAAATATGGGAAAAATCAATATTCAAAACTCTATCTGTTTTAGTTTCAGAGATCTACACGAGAATAAAAAAAAAACGAGTTTTCCAATTGGGACAAAAAAGTATCGTAAGTGTCAAATAATAACCAAAACCCAGAATCATACATTCAACATTAATTTTTCAGCATTTATACGAAGGAGTGCCATCGTTATAAATAGCTTCAACAGAGAGGTTTATTTTCACTGGTATCAAATGATGACGTCACGGAGACAAAAATCCTGCGATATTAATTTCAGGGGTTAACTATTATTTACTAAAACCAATTATTGTCACTCTAGAAGCACCAGTAACAGATATTGGTTACTATTAAAACACACTTTGTTCAAATATTGCCACTTTTTAAAAAATCTCTCTATATATGCTTTATACGTATGCAAAACGTTCCAATTATGACCAATTCGGACTTTTGTCGATGTCACACCAATGTGTACACGGGACTTCGGAATCGCGTTTTCATGTCAGCTACTCAAATATGTAACTGGGTCAAAAATTGATTTTATATTCAATGAAATATCGCCAATTTTCCGATTTCGTGCACGTTAAAGATTTGACGTCACCAACATATAAAATTTTATCTTTAATGAGAGATAGGGCCCAATCTCAAACTACATCATGCCTTCTATCACAGGTGCAATATTCGTACTTCTGCACGATACTACTGCAAGATACAATTGCAAACTATTGATAATTGTATTTCCTTTTAAACAGCGCGAGCCGTCGATTTGTGTCGAGATGATTACGGTTATGAGGTAATTTTGACAAAGAAGAAACAATATTAATTCAAAGACTAATTATTACACACAGAAATCAATTATTTCTGTTACAGGGTCACTAAACCCATATTTTGAATATAAGTCAACACTCAAAGTTGAAATACTTTTAGCTCAAATATCGTCACTGTGAGAGAAATGGGGAATTTTGAATATGCTCTAAACGTTGGTAAAACGTACAGATTGTATCAACTCTTACTGCATGTTTCGCTTAACAATGAAAGGTGACGTTTTCAATTTTCGATCCTTTTGTTCTCATACTCCTGATATTTCCAACTGTTGCGCAATGGTTTCATACCTAAGACCACCGATAAAACTCTCTGTAGAAGAAGTTCAAAAAAAAAAATTACGTTGACTTTTCGAGAAAAAGACGTCTAAAAATGCTCCAAATGGTAAAAATACGACGTTTTGGATTTTCAATCTCGTTTTTCGACTACTCATGACATTTAGAGAAATTGTACAATGGTTTCACACAATACACCACCTATAAGACTCTCGAATGAGAAAGTTTTAAAAAAATCGTAGGCGGCTTTTCCGAGAAACATGCGTTTAAAATTGCTCGAAATCGTAAAAAACCTTACTTTTCAAAGTCCTATAACTTTTTAAGTTTGAAAAAGAAACTTGTCGCTGTGGTACCATCTTGTAGATATTTTATGTGGCTATCAAATGACGTTGTACTTTAGCTACTCAGTAAACAGCCAATTGAAACATCGCACTTTGCGCACAGGCACCCATTTTTCAGAATTTTGTCAAAGTTTGGATACATTTATTGACCACTTCCGGTTATTATAGCATTTTCATCCATAGTCTAAGGACTGGAGACGACTCCCGACTTCATATTCCTGAAGTTTCAGAAAAATCGTAGGCGTCGTTTTAAAAAAATAAGAACTCTACGATTTGACCAAAATGCGTAAAAAAGTGAAAAATCAAAGTTAATATTTCAGAACAAAACTTATATTGTTGGAATCGGATTGATGTCAGCTATCCAAAAATATAAGTTATATTTCTAAATTCCCAAAAATAACAATTTTAGAAAATTTTGAAAATTTTCCATTTTTCACCCAAAAATTGAAAGCGACAAAGTTTCCAAATTCTACGTATTTGAACTGCTGTCTTCTAGGAAATGTCTCCAGCTAACCAAAAATGTAAATTTTAAAAAAATCGGTTGAGAATTAGCAGAATTATGGTAGATTTTCAATTTGCGTGCACGCTAAAGATTTGACGCATTTCCGCTATGCGCACAAATTTCGTTTTACATTTAAGCACTAACCACCACCCAGTTTCCCGAGTGAAAATCAAATTTCAGACCTCTATCCCTTATAGTTTCTGAGATCTAGCTTCCCCCAATAAAAAAAAAATAATAATAATAATCTTAGTAATAACAATAGTCTTTCACCATTGAAAAATGGTGAAAGCCTAACTAGACTTGCTTGCAAGGCTGAAGGCTTTCACCTTACCCAAGGCAGCACAAAATGCCTACCACTCACCCCTTAAAACACACACACACACACTTAAACAACTCAGATATTGACACTTTCTGTGCATGCGCATTACGATAGAAGGAAAGGAAAAATATAGTTGAACAATTTACAACATTATGAACTTGGATTGGTAGAATCCAACAGACGCCAGAAATCTAAATACGCAATCAAAAACGCAAAAATTCTAAAACAATTTACAATTTTAGTACATTTTCAAATTTTCAGGAAAAAAAAGAGAACTGCGTGGTATTGCAATTCGACCTATATCGCATCCGCAATATCCCCGGCTCTACAGAAATATATCTTTTTCGAAAATCGGTTGGGAATTGAAATTATTAGGACCTATTTTCATTTATGCACGTTAAAGATTTACTTCACTTCAGGTTTGTTCAGAACTTTCGCAATAGTTCTAAGTACTTACTGCTTAAAACATAGGAAAAATCATTATTCAGAACTCTATCTGCTTTAGTTTCAGAGATCTACACGAGAATTAAAAAAAACAGTTTTTCGAATGGGACAAAAAAAAGATCGTGTAAGATCATAACCAGATCATAACCAAAACCAAGAATCATACCTTTCAACATCAAGTTTTCAACATTTGTCCAGAGGGGTGCCTTCCTTATAAATAGTTTCAGTAAATAGCGTCATTTTCGCTGGTATCATATGATGGCGTCATGTAGACAAAAAATCTTGGATAATAATTTCAGGAGTAACTGTTATTGACTAAAATGAATTATTTTCACTATAGAAGCAGCATTACCAGATATCGGTTACCAGTAAAACACCTTTTTTACTGTCAAGGAAAAAGAGAACGACGTGGTATCTCAATTCGATCGTTATCGCATCAGCAATATCCCCCGCAGTACAAAAATATAACTTTTTCGAAAATCGGTTGGGAATTGACATAATTAGGACCGATTTTCATTCGCGCACGTTAAAGATTTACATCACTTCCGGTCTGTTCACAACTTTCGCAATAGATCTAAGTACTAAATGTTTAAAACATAGAAAAAAAACAATATTCAGAATTCTATCAGTTTTAGTTTCAGAAATCTAAACGACTACAGAAAAAAAAACAGTTTTCCGAATGAGACAAAAAAAAAAAAATATCTTAAGTATCAGGTAATGACCAAAACCCCAAATCGCACCTTTCAACATTAATTTTTCAACATTGTAATTGAGGGGTACTTTATTCATAAATGGCTTCAACAGAGAGCTTCATTTTCACTGGTATCAAATGATGACGTCATGTAAACATAAAACCTGGGATATTAATTTCAGGAGTCGCCGTTAATTACTAATATGAATTATTTTCATTCTAGAAGCACCAATACCAGATATTGGTTACCATTCAAACACCCTTTGTTCAAATATTGCCAGTTTTAAAAAAAAAGCTCTCTATATATGCTTTATACGTATGCAAAACGTTCCATTTATAACCAATTCGGACTTTTGTCGATGTCACACCAATGTGTTACACGGAACTTTGGAATCGCGTTCAGGTCAGCTACTCAAATATGTAACTGGTTCAAAACTAAATTGAATATTCAATGAAATATCGACAATATTCTGATTTCGTGCACGTTAATGATTTGACGTCACTAACATATAAAAATTTATCTTTAGTTAGAGATAGGGCCCAAGCTCAAACTACATCATGCTTTCTATCACAGGTGCAATATTCGTACTTTTGCACGATACTACTGTAAGATACAACTGCAACCTTTTGATAAATGGATTTCCTTATAAACAGCGGGAGCCGTCGATTTGTGTCGAGATGATTACGGTTATGAGGTAATTTTGACAAAGAAGAAACAATATTAATTCAAAGACTAATTATTACACACAGAAATCAATTATTTCTGTTACAGGGTCACTAAACCCATATTTTGAATATAAGTAAACACTCAAAGTTGAAATACTTTTAGCTCAAATATCGTCACTGTGATAGAAATGGTGAATTTTGAATATGCTCTAAACGTTGGTAAAACGTACAGATTGTATCAACTCTTACTTCATGTTTCGCTTAACAATGAAAGATGATGTTTTCAATTTTCGATCCCTTTGTTCTCATACTTCTGATATTTCTAACTGTTGCGCAATGGTTTCATACCTAAGACTACCGATAAAACTCTGTGAGATAAAGGGGGAATTTTGAATATGCTCTAAACGTTGGTAAAACGTACAGATTGTATCAACTCTTACTGCATGTTTCGCTTAACAATGAAAGGTGACGTTTTCAGTTTTCGATCTCTTTGTTCTCATACTCCTGATATTTCTAAATGTTGCGCAATAGTTTCATACCTAAGACTACCGATAAAACTCTCTGTAGAAGAAGTTTCAAAAAAAAAATTACGTTGACTTTTCGAGAAAAAGACGTCTAAAAATGCTCCAAAAGGTAAAAATACGACGTTTTGGATTTTCAATCTCGTTTTTCGACTACTCATGACATTTAGAGAAATTGTACAATGGTTTCACACAATACACCACCTATTAGACTCTCGACTGAGAAAGTTTTTAAAAAATCGTAGGCGGCGTTTTCGAGAAACATGCGTTTAGAATTGCTCGAAATCGTAAAAAACCTTACTTTTCAAAGTCCTATAACTTTTTCAATTTTTGATAGAAACTTGTCGCTGTAGTATCATCGGATAGACAATTCAATAGGCCATTAGATGATATAAAACATTATTTAACTGGCAAAAAGACAATGAATACATCGCATTTTCCGCACAGACACCCATTTTTCTGAATTTTGCCAAAGTTCAGATACCTTTCTTGACTACTTCCGGTGATTAGAGGATTTTCATTTATAGTTTAAGGAACAATTCAGACATCTCTGTTCATCTTACCAAAGTTTCAGAAAAATCGTTGGAGTGGTTTTAAAAAAATAAGCCTTACCGTTTTTGACCAAAATGCGAAAAAAAGTGAAAAATCAAAGTTAACATTTCAGAACAAAACATAGATTGTTGGAATCGGTTTGAGGTCAGCTATCCAAAAATATAAGTCAAATTTCAAAATTCTAAAAAATAACAAATTTATGAAATTTTCCAATTTTCACAAAAAAAATGAAAAACGACAAAGTTTCAAAATTCAACGATTTTGAACTGCTGTCTTCTCGCCAATGTTTCCGGGTATCCAAAAATATAACTTTTTAAAAAATCGATTAAGAACTAAAAGACTTATGGCCGATTTTTAAATTTCGTGCACGTTACAGATTCTACTAAAGCGGGATATTTTGGTAATTTCGTTTTACATTTAAGCACTAATACATGAAACAGTTATTTTATTTCCAGAGTTTCATAGCATTCGTTCAAATAGTTTCTAAGATTTAGGCTTCCCCATTTGAGTTAAACGTATAACGCGTTTTGTAATTGGTTTAGGGGGAAAACCAATTACCTACTAGACTTGCTTGCAAGGCTGAAGGCTTTCACCTTGCCCAATGCAGCACAAAATGCCCACCACCCACCCCTTAAAACACACACACCCCTTAAAACACACACACACACACTTAAACAACTCAGATATTGACACTTTCTCTGCATGCGCATTACGTTAGAAGGAAAGTGAACAATATAGTTGAACAATTTACAACATTATGAACTTGTATCGGTAGAATCCTACAGACGTCAGAAATCTAAATACGTAATCAAAAACTCAAAAATTCTAAAAAAATTTTTTACAATTTCAGTACATTTTCAAATTTTTAGGAAAAAAGGAGAACAGCGTGGTATTGCAATTCCCAATATCACCGGCTCTACAAAAATATAACTTTTTCGAAAATCGGTTGGGAATTGACATTATTAGGACCTATTTTCGTTTATGCACGTTAAAGATTTACTTCACTTCAGGTCTGTTCAGAACTTTCGCAGTACTTCTAAGTACTTACTGCTTAAAACATAGGAAAAATCATTATTCAGAACTCTATCTGCTTTAGTTTCAGAGATCTACAAGAGAATGAAAAAAAAAAGTTTTTCGAATGGGACAAAAAAAAGATCGTGTCAGATCATAACCAAAACCAAGAATCATACCTTTCAACATCAACTTTTCAACATTGGTCCAGAGGGGTGCCTTCCTTATAAATAGTTTCGGTAAATAGCGTCATTTTCGCTGGTATCATATGATGGCGTCATGTAGACAAAAAACCTGGGATAATAATTTCAGGAGTAATTAAAATGAATTATTTTCACTCTAGAAGCAGCATTACCAGATATTGGTTACCAGTAAAACACCTTTAGTTCAAATATTGCCTCTTTCAAAAAAAAAAGCTCTCTATATAATGCTTTATACGTAGGCAAAACGTTGCGATCATGACCAACTCGGACTTTTGTCAATGTCACACCAATGTGTACACGGGACTTTGGAATCACGTCCATATCAACTACTCAAATATGCAACTGGTTCAAAAATTGATTAAATATTCAATGAAATATCTACAATTTTCTGATTTCGTGCACGTTAAAGATTTGACGTCACTACATGTAACATATAAAAATTTAATATTTATTACAGATAGAGTCCATGCTCAAACTGGTTATCTCAACTAAGAACGACATGGTTATCTCAATTCGACCTTTATCCCATCCGCAAAATCCCCGGCTGTACAAAAATATAATTTTTTCGAAAATCGGTTGGGAATTGACATAATTAGAACCGATTTTCATTCATGCACGTTAAAGATTTACATCACTCCCGGCTGTACAAAAATATAATTTTTTCGAAAATCGGTTGGGAATTGACATAATTAAAACCTATTTTCATTCGTGCACGTTAAAGATTTACATCACTTACGGTCTGGTTCACAACTTCGCAATAGTTCTAAGTACTAAATGTTTAAAACATAGGCAAAATCAATATTCAAAACTCCATCTGTTTCAGATTCAGAGATCTACACGAGAATAAAAAAAAAGAGTTTTCCGATTAAGACAAAAAAGTATCGTAAGTGTCAAATAATATCCAAAACCCAGAATCCTACATTCAACATTAATTTTTCTGCATTTATGTAGAAGAGTACCTTCCTTATAAATAGCTTCAACAGAGAGGTTTATTTTCACTGGTATCAAATGGCGACGTCATGGAGACAAAAATCCTGCGATATTAATTTCAGGGGTAACTATTATTTACCAAAACGAATTATTTTCACTCTAGAAGCACCAGTATGCAAAACGTTCCAATTATGACCAATTCGGACTTTTTTCGATGTCACACCAATGTGTACACGGGACTTCGGAAGTCCATGCTCTAACTACATTAAACTTTCTATGACCGGTGCAATATTCGTACTTCTGCACGATACTACTGCAAGATACAACTGCAACCTCTTAAAAATTGGATTTGCTTATAAACAGCGCGAGCCGTCGATTTGTGTCGAGATGATTACGGCTATGAGGTAATTTTGGCCAAGGAGAAACAATATTAATTCAAAGACTAATTATTACACACATAAATCAAATATTTCTGCTACAGGGTCACTATACCCTTATTTTGAATAGAAGTAAAGACTCAAAGTTGAAATACTTTTTGCCCAAATATCGTCACTGTGAGAGAAAACGGGACTTTTGAATATGCTCTAAACGTTGCTAATACGTACAGATTGTATCAACTCTTACTGCATGTTTTGCTTAATAATGAAAGGTGACGTTTTCAATTTTCGATCCCTTTGTTCTCATACTCCTGATATTTCTAACTGTTGCGCAATGGTTTCATACCTGAGAGTACCGATAAAACTCTCTGTAGAAGAAGTTCAAAAAAAAAATTACGTTGACTTTTCGAGAAAAAGACGTCTAAAAATGCTCCAAATGGTAAAAATACGACGTTTTGGATTTTCAATCTCGTTTTTCGACTACTCATGACATTTAGAGAAATTGTACAATGGTTTCACACAATACACCACCTATAAGACTCTCGAATGAGAAAGTTTTAAAAAAATCGTAGGCGGCGTTTTCGAGAAATACGCGTCTAAAGTTGACCGAAATAGCAAAATACCTTACTTTTCAAACTCAGATAACCTTTTTATTTTTTGATAGAAACTTGTCGCTATAGTACCATCTTGTAGGTAATTCACGTGGCTATCGAACGATATAATGCATTAACTACTCGGTAAACAACCAATCGATACATCTTATTTGTCGCACAGGCACCCATTTTTCTGAATTTTGTCAAAGTTTGGATACCTTTCTTGACCACTTCCGGTGATTAGAGGATTTTCATTTATAGTTTAAGGAACAATTCAGACATCTCTGTTCATCTTACCAAAGTTTCAGGAAAATCGTTGGAGTGGTTTTAAAAAAATAAGCCTTACCGTTTTTGACCAAAATGCGAAAAAAAGTGAAAAATCAAAGTTAATATTTCAGAACACAACTTATATTGTTGGAATCAGATCGACGTCAGCTATCCAAAAGTGTAATTAGAATTTCTAAATTCCTAAAAATAAACATTTTAGCAATTTTTTGAAAATTTTCCAGTATTCACCAAAAAAATGAGAGCGACAAAGATTCTATATTCAACGTTTTTCAACTCCTATCTAGTCCGAAATGTCTCCCGCTATTCAAAAATATCAATGTCTGAAAAATCGGTTGAGAATTAACTGAATTATGGCCGATTTTCAATTTTTGTGCACGCTAAAGATTTCACGCATTTCCGCTATGCGCACAAATCTGGAAATAGTTTTAAGGAGTAACCACCACCCATTTTCCCGAGGGAAAATCAAACTTCAGACCTCTATCTCTTATAGTTTCTGAGATCTAGCTTCCCCCAATAAAAAAAAAAATAATAATAAGAATAATCTTAGTAATAACAATAGTCTTTCACCATTGAAAAATGGTGAAAGCCTAACTAGACTTGCTTGCAAGGCTGAAGGCTTTCACCTTACCCAAGGCAGCACAAAATGCCTACCACTCACCCCTTAAAACACACACACACACACACACACACAATTAAACAACTCAGACATTGACACTTTCTGTGCATGCGCATTACGATAGAAGGAAAGTGAAAAATATAGTTGAACAACTATGAACTTGGATCGGTAGAATCCTACAGGCGCCAGAAATCTAAATACGCAATCAAAAACGCAAAAATTCTTAAAAAAAAAATTACAATTTTAGTACATTTTCAAATTTTCAGGAAAAAAAGAGAACTGCGTGGTATTGCAATTCGACCTATATCTCATCCGCAATATTCCCGGCTCTACAAAAATATAAATTTTTCGAAAATCGGTTGGGAATTGAGATTATTAGGACCTATTTTCATTTATGCACGTTAAAGATTTACTTCACTTCAGGTCTGTTCAGAACTTTCGCAATACTTCTAAGTACTTACTGCTTAAAACATAGGAAAAATCATTATTCAGAACTCTATCTGCTTTACTTTCAGAGATCTACACGAGAATAAAAAAAAAACAGTTTTCCAAATGAGACCAAAAAAAAAATCGTGTCAGATAATAACCAAAACCAGGAATCATACCTTTCAACATAAACTTTTCAACATTTGTCCAGAGGGGTGCCTTCCTTATAAATAGCTTCAGTAAATAGCGTCATTTTCGCTGGTATCAAATGATGACGTCACGTAGACAAAAACCTGGGATAAGAATTTCCGGAGTAACTGTTATTGACTAAAATAAATTTTCATCCTAGGAGCAGCATTACCAGATATTGGTTACCAGTAAAACACCTTTAGTTCAAATATTGCCTCTTTCAAAAAAAGCTCTCTATATAATGCTTTATACGTAGGCAAAACGTTCCGATTATGACCAACTCGGACTGTTGCCAATGTCACACCAATGTGTACACGGGACTTTGGAATCACGTCCATATCAACTAATCAAATATGCAACTGGTTCAAAAATTGACTTAATATTCGATGAAATATCTACAATTTTCTGATTTCGTGCACGTTAAAGATTTGACGTCACTACATGTAACATATAAAAATTTAATATTTATTACAGATAGAGTCCATGCTCAAACTGGTTATCTCAACTGAGAACGACATGGTTATCTCAATTCGACCTTTATCAAATCCGCAATATCCCCGGCTGTACAAAAATATATTTTTTTCGAAAATCGGTTGGGAATTGACATAATTAGAACCGATTTTCATTCGTGCACGTTAAAGGTTTACATCACTTCCGGTCTGGTTCACAACTTTCGCAATAGTTCTAAGTACTAAATGTTTAAAATATGGGAAAAATCAATATTCAAAACTCTATCTGTTTTAGTTTCAGAGATCTACACGAGAATAAAAAAAAAACGAGTTTTCCAATTGGGACAAAAAAGTATCGTAAGTGTCAAATAATAACCAAAACCCAGAATCATACATTCAACATTAATTTTTCAGCATTTATACGAAGGAGTGCCATCGTTATAAATAGCTTCAACAGAGAGGTTTATTTTCACTGGTATCAAATGATGACGTCACGGAGACAAAAATCCTGCGATATTAATTTCAGGGGTTAACTATTATTTACTAAAACCAATTATTGTCACTCTAGAAGCACCAGTAACAGATATTGGTTACTATTAAAACACACTTTGTTCAAATATTGCCACTTTTTAAAAAATCTCTCTATATATGCTTTATACGTATGCAAAACGTTCCAATTATGACCAATTCGGACTTTTGTCGATGTCACACCAATGTGTACACGGGACTTCGGAATCGCGTTTTCATGTCAGCTACTCAAATATGTAACTGGGTCAAAAATTGATTTTATATTCAATGAAATATCGCCAATTTTCCGATTTCGTGCACGTTAAAGATTTGACGTCACCAACATATAAAATTTTATCTTTAATGAGAGATAGGGCCCAATCTCAAACTACATCATGCCTTCTATCACAGGTGCAATATTCGTACTTCTGCACGATACTACTGCAAGATACAATTGCAAACTATTGATAATTGTATTTCCTTTTAAACAGCGCGAGCCGTCGATTTGTGTCGAGATGATTACGGTTATGAGGTAATTTTGACAAAGAAGAAACAATATTAATTCAAAGACTAATTATTACACACAGAAATCAATTATTTCTGTTACAGGGTCACTAAACCCATATTTTGAATATAAGTCAACACTCAAAGTTGAAATACTTTTAGCTCAAATATCGTCACTGTGAGAGAAATGGGGAATTTTGAATATGCTCTAAACGTTGGTAAAACGTACAGATTGTATCAACTCTTACTGCATGTTTCGCTTAACAATGAAAGGTGACGTTTTCAATTTTCGATCCTTTTGTTCTCATACTCCTGATATTTCCAACTGTTGCGCAATGGTTTCATACCTAAGACCACCGATAAAACTCTCTGTAGAAGAAGTTCAAAAAAAAAAATTACGTTGACTTTTCGAGAAAAAGACGTCTAAAAATGCTCCAAATGGTAAAAATACGACGTTTTGGATTTTCAATCTCGTTTTTCGACTACTCATGACATTTAGAGAAATTGTACAATGGTTTCACACAATACACCACCTATAAGACTCTCGAATGAGAAAGTTTTAAAAAAATCGTAGGCGGCTTTTCCGAGAAACATGCGTTTAAAATTGCTCGAAATCGTAAAAAACCTTACTTTTCAAAGTCCTATAACTTTTTAAGTTTGAAAAAGAAACTTGTCGCTGTGGTACCATCTTGTAGATATTTTATGTGGCTATCAAATGACGTTGTACTTTAGCTACTCAGTAAACAGCCAATTGAAACATCGCACTTTGCGCACAGGCACCCATTTTTCAGAATTTTGTCAAAGTTTGGATACATTTATTGACCACTTCCGGTTATTATAGCATTTTCATCCATAGTCTAAGGACTGGAGACGACTCCCGACTTCATATTCCTGAAGTTTCAGAAAAATCGTAGGCGTCGTTTTAAAAAAATAAGAACTCTACGATTTGACCAAAATGCGTAAAAAAGTGAAAAATCAAAGTTAATATTTCAGAACAAAACTTATATTGTTGGAATCGGATTGATGTCAGCTATCCAAAAATATAAGTTATATTTCTAAATTCCCAAAAATAACAATTTTAGAAAATTTTGAAAATTTTCCATTTTTCACCCAAAAATTGAAAGCGACAAAGTTTCCAAATTCTACGTATTTGAACTGCTGTCTTCTAGGAAATGTCTCCAGCTAACCAAAAATGTAAATTTTAAAAAAATCGGTTGAGAATTAGCAGAATTATGGTAGATTTTCAATTTGCGTGCACGCTAAAGATTTGACGCATTTCCGCTATGCGCACAAATTTCGTTTTACATTTAAGCACTAACCACCACCCAGTTTCCCGAGTGAAAATCAAATTTCAGACCTCTATCCCTTATAGTTTCTGAGATCTAGCTTCCCCCAATAAAAAAAAAATAATAATAATAATCTTAGTAATAACAATAGTCTTTCACCATTGAAAAATGGTGAAAGCCTAACTAGACTTGCTTGCAAGGCTGAAGGCTTTCACCTTACCCAAGGCATCACAAAATGCCCACCCCTCACCGCTTAAAACACACACAGACACACACACACTTAAACAACTCAGATATTGACACTATCTGTGCATACGCATTACGATAGAAGGAAAGTGGAAAATAAAGTTGAACAATTTACAAAATTATGAACTTGGATTGGTAGAATGCTACAGACGACAGAAATCTAAATAATCAATCAATAACTCAAAAATTCTAAAAAAACTACAATTTCAGTACATTTTCAAATTTTTAGGAAAAAAGGAGAACGGCGTGGTATTGCAATTCGACCTTTATCGCATCCGCAATATCACCGGCTCTACAAAAATATAGCTTTTTCGAAAATCGGTTGGGAATTGACATTATTAGGACCTATTTTCATTTATGCACGTTAAAGATTTACTTCACTTCCGGTCTGTTCAGAATTTTCGCAGTAGTTCTAAGTGCTTACTGCTTAAAACATAGGAAAAATCATTATTCTGAACTCTATCTGTTTTAGTTTCAGAGATCTACACGAGAATAAAAAAAAACAGTTTTCCAAATGGGACAAAAAAAAAAAAGATCGTGTCAGATAATAACCAAAACCAAGAATCATACCTTTCAACATCAACTTTTCAACATTTGTTCAGAGGGGTTTCTTCCTTATAAATAGCTTCAGTAATATGACGACGTCATGTAGACAAAAACCTGGGATAATAATTTCAGGAGTAACTGTTATTGACTAAAATAAATTATTTTCACTCTAGAAGCAGCATTACCAGATATTGGTTACCAGTAAAACACCTTTAGTTCAAATATCGCCTCTTTCAAAAAAAGCTCTCTATATTATGCTTTATACGTCAGCAAAACGTTCCGATTATGACCAACTCAGACTGTTGTCAATGTCACACCAATGTGTACACGGGACTTTGGAATCACGTCCATATCAACTACTCAAATATGCAACTGGTTCAAAAATTGATATAATATTCGATGAAATATCAACAATTTTCTGAGTTCGTGCACGTTAAAGATTTGACCTCAATAATAGAGTTACAAACAGATTCCATGCTCATACTACATCTTGCCTTCTATCACAGGTACAATATTCGTACGATACTCCTGCAAGATACATGTACAACTGCAACCTCTTAAAAATTGGACATCCTTATAAACAGCACGAGTCGTCGATTTGTGTCGAGATGATTACGGTTATAAAGTAATTTTGACCAAAGAGAAACAATATTAATTCAAAGACTAATTATTACACACATAAATCAAATGTTTCTGTTTCAGGGTCACTATACCCTTATTTTGAATAGAAGTAAACGCTCAAAGTTAAAATACTTTTTGCCCAAATATCATCACTATGAGAGAAAAAGGAACTTTTGAATATTCTGTAAACGTTGGTAATACGTACAGATTGTATCAAGTCTTACTGCGTGTTTCGCTTAACAATGAAAGGTTACGTTTTCAATTTTCGATCCCTTTGTTCTCATACTACCGATATTTCTAACTGTTGCACAGTGGTTTCATAAATAAGACCACAGACCAGACTCTTTGTAAAACAACTTCCAAAATAAATATTACGTTGACTTTTCGAGAAAAAGACCTGTAAAAATGCTCCAAATCGTAAAAATACGACGGTTTGGATTTTCTATCTCGTTTTTCGACTATTCATGACATTTAGAGAAATTGTACAATGGTTTCACACAATACACCACCCATTAGACTCTCGACTGAGAAAGTTTTAAAAAAATCGTAGGCGGTGTTTCCGAGAAACATGCGTTTAAAATTGCACGAAATCGTAAAAAACCTTACTTTTCAAAGTTCTATAACTTTTTCAATTTTTGATAGAAACTTGTCGCTGTAGTATTTTCGGATAGATAGTTCAATAGTCTATTCAATGATATAAAACATTATTTAATTGGCAAAAACACAATGGATATATCGCATTTTCCACACAGGCATCCATGTTTCAGAATTTTGTCAAGCTTTGAATACTTTTCTTGAACACTTCCGGTGATTAGAGGATTTTCATTTATAGTTCATGGACCGGTTTGGTCCTTCGACTTCATATTCCTGAAGTTTCAGAAAAATAAAAGGCGCCGTTTTAAAAAAATAAGAACTCTACGATTTGACCAAAATGCGAAAAAAAGTGAAAAATCAAAGTTAACATTTCAGAACAAAACTTATATTGTTGGAATTGGTTTGAGGTCAGCTATCCAAAAATATAAATCAAATTTCAAAATTCCAAAAAATAACAATTTTATGAAATTTTCCAATTTTCACCAAAAAAATGAAAACCACAAAGTTTCAAAATTCAACGATTTTGAACTGCTGTCTTCTCGCCAATGTTTCCGGGTATCAAAAAATATAACTTTTTAAAAAATCGATTAAGAACTAAAAGACTTATGGCCGATTTTTAAATTTCGTGCACGTTACAGATTCTACAAAAGCGGGATGTTTTGTAATTTCGTTTTACATTTAAGCACTAATACATGAAACAGTTAATTTATTTCCAAAGTTTCATAGAATTCGTTCAAATAGTTTCTGAGATTTAGGCTTCCCCATTTGAGTTAAACGTATAACGCGTTTTGTAATTGGTTTGGGGGGAAAACCAATTACCTACTAGACTTGCTTGCAAGGCTGAAGGCTTTCACCTTACCCAAGGCAGCACAAAATGCCTACCACTCACCCCTTAAAACACACACACACACACACACACACACACACACACACACACTTAAACAACTCAGACATTGACACTTTCTGTGCATGCGCATTACGATAGAAGGAAAGTGAAAAATATAGTTGAACAACTATGAACTTGGATCGGTAGAATCCTACAGGCGCCAGAAATCTAAATACGCAATCAAAAACGCAAAGATTCTAAAAAAAAAATTACAATTTTAGTACATTTTCAAATTTTCAGGAAAAAAAGAGAACTGCGTGGTATTGCAATTCGACCTATATCTCATCCGCAATATTCCCGGCTCTACAAAAATATAACTTTTTCGAAAATCGGTTGGGAATTGAGATTATTAGGACCTATTTTCATTTATGCACGTTAAAGATTTACTTCACTTCAGGTCTGTTCAGAACTTTCGCAATACTTCTAAGTACTTACTGCTTAAAACATAGGAAAAATCATTATTCAGAACTCTATCTGTTTTACTTTCAGAGATCTACACGAGAATAAAAAAAAAAACAGTTTTCCAAATGGGACCAAAAAAAAATCGTGTCAGATAATAACCAAAACCAGGAATCATACCTTTCAACATAAACTTTTCAACATTTGTACAGAGGGGTGCCTTCCTTATAAATAGCTTCAGTAAATAGCGTCATTTTCGCTGGTATCAAATGATGACGTCATGTAGACAAAAACCTGGGATAAGAATTTCCGGAGTAACTGTTATTGACTAAAATAAATTATTTTCATCCTAGGAGAAGCATTACCAGATATTGGTTACCAGTAAAACACCTTTAGTTCAAATATTGCCTCTTTCAAAAAAAGCTCTCTATATAATGCTTTATACGTAGGCAAAACGTTCCGATTATGACCAACTCGGACTGTTGCCAATGTCACACCAATGTGTACACGGGACTTTGGAATCACGTCCATATCAACTAATCAAATATGCAACTGGTTCAAAAATTGACTTAATATTCGATGAAATATCTACAATTTTCTGATTTCGTGCACGTTAAAGATTTGACGTCACTACATGTAACATATAAAAATTTAATATTTATTACAGATAGAGTCCATGCTCAAACTGGTTATCTCAACTGAGAACGACATGGTTATCTCAATCCGACCTTTATCAAATCCGCAATATCCCCGGCTGTACAAAAATATATTTTTTTCGAAAATCGGTTGGGAATTGACATAATTAGAACCGATGTTCATTCGTGCACGTTAAAGGTTTACATCACTTCCGGTCTGGTTCACAACTTTCGCAATAGTTCTAAGTACTAAATGTTTAAAATATGGGAAAAATCAATATTCAAAACTCTATCTGTTTTAGTTTCAGAGATCTACACGAGAATAAAAAAAACCCGAGTTTTCCAATTGGGACAAAAAAGTATCGTAAGTGTCAAATAATAACCAAAACCCAGAATCATACATTCAACATTAATTTTTCAGCATTTATATGGAGGAGTGCCATCGTTATAAATAGCTTCAACAGAGAGGTTTATTTTCACTGGTATCAAATGATGACGTCATAGAGACAAAAATCCTGCAATATTAATTTCAGGGGTTAACTATTATTTACTAAAACCAATTATTATCACTCTAGAAGCACCAGTAACAGATATTGGTTACTATTAAAACACACTTTGTTCAAATATTGCCACTTTTTAAAAAAATCTCTCTATATATGCTTTATACGTATGCAAAACGTTCCAATTATGACCAATTCGGACTTTTGTCGATGTCACACCAATGTGTACACGGGACTTCGGAATCGCGTTTTCATGTCAGCTACTCAAATATGTAACTGGTTCAAAAATTGATTTTATATTCAATGAAATATCGCCAATTTTCGGATTTCGTGCACGTTAAAGATTTGACGTCACCAACATATAAAATTTTATCTTTAATTAGAGATAGGGCCCAATCTCAAACTACATCATGCCTTCTATCACAGGTGCAATATTCGTACTTCTGTCTGCACGATACTACTGCAAGATACAACTGCAAACTATTGATAATTGTATTTCCTTTTAAACAGCGCGAGCCGTCGATTTGTTTCGAGATGATTACGGTTATGAGGTAATTTTGACAAAGAAGAAACAATATTAATTCAAAGACTAATTATTACACACAGAAATCAATTATTTCTGTTACAGGGTCACTAAACCCATATTTTGAATATAAGTCAACACTCAAAGTTGAAATACTTTTAGCTCAAATATCGTCACTGTGAGAGAAATGGGGAATTTTGAATATGCTCTAAACGTTGGTAAAACGTACAGATTGTATCAACTCTTACTGCATGTTTCGCTTAACAATGAAAGGTGACGTTTTCAATTTTCGATCCTTTTGTTCTCATACTCCTGATATTTCCAACTGTTGCGCAATGGTTTCATACCTAAGACTACCGATAAAACTCTCTGTAGAAGAATTTCAAAAAAAAAATTACGTGGACTTTTCGAGAAAAAGACGTCTAAAAATGCTCCAAATGGTAAAAATGCGACGTTTTGGATTTTCAATCTCGTTTTTCGACTACTCATGACATTTAGAGAAATTGTACAATGGTTTCACACAATACACCACCTATAAGACTCTCGAATGAGAAAGTTTTAAAAAAATCGTAGGCGGCTTTTCCGAGAAACATGCGTTTAAAATTGCTCGAAATCGTAAAAAACCTTACTTTTCAAAGTCCTATAACTTTTTAAGTTTGAAAAAGAAACTTGTCGCTGTGGTACCATCTTGTAGATATTTTATGTGGCTATCAAATGACATTGTACTTTAGCTACTCAGTAAACAGCCAATTGAAACATCGCACTTTGCGCACAGGCACCCATTTTTCAGAATTTTGTCAAAGTTTGGATACATTTATTGACCACTTCCGGTGATTAGAGCATTTTCATCCATAGTCAAAGGACTGGAGACGACTCCCGACTTCATATTCCTGAAGTTTCAGAAAAATCGTAGGCGTCGTTTTAAAAAAATAAGAACTCTACGATTTGACCAAAATTCGTAAAAAAGTGAAAAATCAAAGTTAATATTTCAGAACAAAACTTAGATTGTTGGAATCGGATTGATGTCAGCTATCCAAAAATATAAGTTATATTTCTAAATTCCCAAAAATAACAATTTTAGAAAATTTTGAAAATTTTCCATTTTTCACCCAAAAATTGAAAGCGACAAAGTTTCCAAATTCTACGTATTTGAACTGCTGTCTTCTAGGAAATGTCTCCAGCTAACCAAAAATGTAAATTTTAAAAAAATCGGTTAAGAATTAGCAGAATTATGGTAGATTTTCAATTTGCGTGCACGCTAAAGATTTGACGCATTTCCGCTATGCGCACAAATTTCGTTTTACATTTAAGCACTAACCACCACCCAGTTTCCCGAGTGAAAATCAAATTTCAGACCTCTATCCCTTATAGTTTCTGAGATCTAGCTTCCCCCAATAAAAAAAAAATAATAATAATAATCTTAGTAATAACAATAGTCTTTCACCATTTAAAAATGGTGAAAGCCTAACTAGACTTGCTTGCAAGGCTGAAGGCTTTCACCTTACCCAAGGCAGCACAAAATGCCTACCACTCACCCCTTAAAACACACACACACACACACACACACACACACACACACTTAAACAACTCAGACATTGACACTTTCTGTGCATGCGCATTACGATAGAAGGAAAGTGAAAAATATAGTTGAACAACTATGAACTTGGATCAGTAGAATCCTACAGGCGCCAGAAATCTAAATACGCAATCAAAAACGCAAAAATTCTAAAAGAAAAAATTACAATTTTAGTATATTTTCAAATTTTCAGGAAAAAAAGAGAACCGCGTGGTATTGCAATTCGACCTATATCGCATCCGCAATATCCCCGGCTCTACAAAAATATAACTTTTTCGAAAATCGGTTGGGAATTGAGATTATTAGGACCTATTTTCATTGATGCACGTTAAAGATTTACTTCACTTCAGGTCTGTTCAGAACTTTCGCAATACTTCTAAGTAGTTACTGCTTAAAACATAGAAAAAATCATTATTCAGAACTCTATCTGCTTTAGTTTTAGAGATCTACACGAGAATGAAAAAACATAGGAAAAACATAGGAAAAATCATTATTCAGAACTCTATCTGCTTTAGATTCAGAGATCTACACGAGAATGAAAAAAAAACAGTTTTTCGAATGGGACAAAAAAAAAGATCGTGTCAGATCATAACCAAAACCAAGAATCATACCTTTCAACATCAACTTTTCAACATTTGTCCAGAGGGGTGCCTTCCTTATAAATAGTTTCGGTAAATAGCGTCATTTTCGCTGGTATCATATGATGGCGTCATGTAGACAAAAAAACCTGGGATAATAATTTCAGGAGTAACAGTTATTGACTAAAATGAATTATTTTCACTCTAGAAGCAGCATTACCAGATATTGGTTACCAGTAAAACACCTTTAGTTCAAATATTGCCTCTTTCAAAAAAAGCTCTCTATATAATGCTTTATACGTGGGCAAAACGTTGCGATTATGACCAACTCGGACTTTTGTCAATGTCACACCAATGTGTACACGGGACTTTGGAATCACGTCCATATCAACTACTCAAATATGCAACTGGTTCAAAAATTGATTAAATATTCAATGAAATATCTACAATTTTCTGATTTCGTGCACGTTAAAGATTTGACGTCACTACATGTAATATATAAAAATTTAATATTTATTACAAATAGAGTCCATGCTCAAACTGGTTATCTCAACTGAGAACGACATGGTTATCACAATTCGACCTTTATCCCATCCGCAATATCCCCGGCTGTACAAAAATATAATTTTTTCGAAAATCGGTTGGGAATTGACATAATTAGAACCGATTTTCATTCGTGCACGTTAAAGATTTACATCACTTCCGGTCTGGTTCACAACTTTCGCAATAGTTCCAAGTACTAAATGTTTAAAACATAGGAAAAATCAATATTCAAAACTCTATCTGTTTTAGTTTCAGAGATCTACACGAGAATAAAAAAAAAAACGAGTTTTCCGATTGGGAAAAAAAAGTATCGTAAGTGTCAAATAATAACCAAAACCCAGAATCATGCATTCAACATTAATTTTTCAACATTTATATAGAGGAGTGCCTTCCTTATAAATAGCTTCAAGAGAGAGGTTTATTTTCACCGGTATCAAATGATGACGTCATGGAGACAAAAATCCTGCGATATTAATTTGAGGGGTAACTATTATTTACTAAAACGAATTATTTTCACTCTAAAAGCACCAGTAACAGATATTGGTTACTATTAAAACACCCTTAGTTCAAATATTGCCACTTTTAAAAAAATCTCTCTATATATGCTTTATACGTATGCAAAACGTTCCAATTATGACCAATTCGGACTTTTGTCGATGTCAAACCAATGTGTACACGGGACTTCGGAATCGCGTTTCCATGTCAGCTACTCAAATATGTAACTGGTTCAAAAATTGATTTTATATTCAATGAAATATCGGCAATTTTCTGTCTGATTTCGTGCACGTTAAAGATTTGACGTCACCAACATATAAAATTTCGATATTTATTAGTACAGAGTCCATGCTCTAACGACATTACACTTTCTATGACCGGTGCAGTATTCGTACTTCTGCACGATACTACTGCAAGATCCAACTACAACCTCTTAAAAATTGGATTTGCTTATAAACAGCGCGAGCCGTCGATTTGTGTCGAGATGATTACGGCTATGTGGTAATTTTGGCCAAGGAGAAACAATATTAATTCAAAGACTAATTATTACAAACATAAATCAAATACTTCTGCTACAGGGTCTGCTATACCCTTATTTTGAATAGAAGTAAAGACTCAAAGTTGAAATACTTTTTGCCCAAATATCGTCACTGTGAGAGAAAAAGGGACTTTTGAATATGCTCTAAACGTTGCTAATACGTACAGATTGTTTCAACTCTTACTGCATGTTTCACTTAACAATGAAAGGTGACGTTTTCAATTTTCGATCCCTTTGTTCTCATACTCCTGATATTTCTAACTGTTGCGCAATGGTTTCATACCTAAGACTACCGATAAAACTCTCTGTAGAAGAAGTTCAAAAAAAAAATTACGTTGACTTTTCGAGAAAACGACGTCTAAAAATGCTCCAAATGGTAAAAATACGACGTTTTGGATTTTCAATCTCGTTTTTCGAATACTCATGACATTTAGAGAAATTGTACAATGGTTTCACACAATACACCACCTATAAGACTCTCGAATGAGAAAGTTTTAAAAAAATCGTAGGCGGGGTTTTCGAGAAATACGCGTCTGAAGTTGATCGAAATAGCAAAATACCTTACTTTTCAAACTCAGATTACTTTTTTATTTTTTGATAGAAACTTCTCGCTATAGTACCATCTTGTAGATAATTCATGTGGCTATCACACGATATAATACCTTAACTACTCGGTAAATAACCAATCGATACATCTTATTTGGCGCAGAGACACCCATTTTTCTAAATTTTGTCAAACTTTCGATACCTTTCTTGACCACTTCCGGTGATTAGAGGATTTTCATTTATAGTTTAAGGAACAATTCAGACATCTCTGTTCATCTTCCCAAAGTATTAGAAAAATCGTAGGCGCGGTTTTAAAAAAAATAAGCCTTACCGTTTTTAACCAAAATGCAAAAAAAAAGTGAAAAATCAAAGTTAATATTTCAGAACAAAACTTATATTGTTGGAATTGGTTTGAGGTCAGCTATCCAAAAATATAAGTCAAATTTCAAAATTCCAAAAAATAACAATTTTATGAAATTTTTCAATTTTCACCAAAAAAATGAAAACAACAAAGTTTCAAAATTCAACGATTTTGAACTGCTGTCTTCTCGCCAATGTTTCCGGGTATCCAAAAATATAACTTTTTAAAAAATCGATTAAGAACTAAAAGACTTATGGCCGATTTTTAAATTTCGTGCACGTTACAGATTCTACAAAAGCGGGATGTTTTGGTAATTTCGTTTTACATTTAAGCACTAATACATGAAACAGTTAATTTATTTCCAGAGTTTCATAGCATTCGTTCAAATAGTTTCTGAGATTTAGGCTGCCCCATTTGAGTTAAACGTATAACGCGTTTTGTAATTGGTTTGGGGGGAAAACCAATTACCTACTAGACTTGCTTGCAAGGCTGAAGGCTTTCACCTTGCCCAAGGCAGCACAAAATGCCCACCACCCACCCCTTAAAACACACACACACACACTTAAACAACTCAGATATTGACACTTTCTCTGCATGCGCATTACGATAGAAGGAAAGTGAACAATATAATTGAACAATTTACAACATTATGAACTTGTATCGGTAGAATCCTACAGACGTCAGAAATCTAAATACGTAATCAAAAACTCAAAAATTCTAAAAAAAAAGTTTACAATTTCAGTACATTTTCAAATTTTTAGGGAAAAAAGGAGAACGGCGTGGTATTGCAATCCCCAATATCACCGGCTCTACAAAAATATAACTTTTTCGAAAATCGGTTGGGAATTGACATTATTAGGACCTATTTTCGTTTATGCACGTTAAAGATTTACTTCACTTCAGGTATGTTCAGAACTTTCGCAATACTTCTAAGTACTTACTGCTTAAAACATAGGAAAAATCATTATTCAGAACTCTATCTGCTTTAGTTTCAGAGATCTACAAGAGAATGAAAAAAAAAAAAAGTTTTTCGAATGGGACAAAAAAAAGATCGTGTCAGATCATAACCAAAACCAAGAATCATACCTTTCAACATCAACTTTTCAACATTGGTCCAGAGGGGTGCCTTGCTTATAAATAGTTTCGGTAAATAGCGTCATTTTCGCTGGTATCATATGATGGCGTCATGTAGACAAAAAACCTGGGATAATAATTTCAGGAGTAACTAAAATGAATTATTTTCACTCTAGAAGCAGCATTACCAGATATTGGTTACCAGTAAAACACCTTTAGTTCAAATATTGCCCCTTTCAAAAAAGCTCTCTATATAATGCTTTATACGTAGGCAAAACGTTGAGATTATGACCAACTCGGACTTTTGTCAATGTCACACCAATGTGTACACGGGACTTTGGAATCACGTCCATATCAACTACTCAAATATGCAACTGGTTCAAAAATTGATTAAATATTCAATGAAATATCTACAATTTTCTGATTTCGTGCACGTTAAAGATTTGACGTCACTACATGTAACATATAAAAATTTAATATTTATTACAGATAGAGTCCATGCTCAAACTGTTTATCTCAACTAAGAACGACATGGTTATCTCAATTCGACCTTTATCCCATCCGCAATATCCCCGGCTGTACAAAAATATAATCTTTTCGAAAATCGGTTGGGAATTGACATAATTAGAACCGATTTTTATTCATGCACGTTAAAGATTTACATCACTCCCGGCTGTACAAAAATATAATTTTTTCGAAAATCGGTTGGGAATTGACATAATTAGAACCTATTTTCATTCGTGCACGTTAAAGATTTACATCACTTACGGCCTGGTTCACAACTTTCGCAATAGTTTTAAGTACTAAATGTTTAAAACATAGGAAAAATCAATATTCAAAACTCTATCTGTTTCAGATTCAGAGATCTCTACACGAGAATAAAAAAAAAAGAGTTTTCCGATTGGGACAAAAAAGTATCGTAAGTGTCAAATAATATCCAAAACCCAGAATCATACATTCAACATTAATTTTTCTGCATTTATGTAGAAGAGTACCTTCCTTATAAATAGCTTCAACAGAGAGGTTTATTTTCACTGGTATCAAATGACGACGTCATGGAGACAAAAATCCTGCGATATTAATTTCAGGGGTAACTATTATTTACTAAAACGAATTATTTTCACTCTAGAAGCACCAGTAACAGATATTGGTTACTATTAAAACACCCTTAGTTCAAATATTGCCACTTTTAAAAAAATCTCTCTATATATGCTTTATACGTATGCAAAACGTTCCAATTATGACCAATTCGGACTTTTTTCGATGTCACACCAATGTGTACACGGGACTTCGGAATCGCGTTTTCATGTCAGCTACCCAAATATGTAACTGGTTCAAAAATTGGTTTTATATTCAATGAAATATCGCCAATTTTCGGATTTCGTGCACGTTAAAGATTTGACGTCACCCACATATAAAATATCGATATATATTAGAAACAGAGTCCATGCTCTAACTACATTAAACTTTCTATGACCGGTGCAATATTCGTACTTCTGCACGATATTACTGCAAGATACAACTGCAACCTCTTAAAATTTGGATTTGCTTATAAACAGCGCGAGCCGTCGATTTGGGTCGAGATGATTACGGCTATGAGGTAATTTTGGCCAAGGAGAAACAATATTAATTCAAAGACTAATTATTACACACATAAATCAACTATTTCTGCTACAGGGTCACTATACCCTTATTTTGAATAGAAGTAAAGACTCAAAGTTGAAATACTTTTTGCCCAAATATCGTCACTGTGAGAGAAAACGGGACTTTTGAATATGCTCTAAACGTTGCTAATACGTACAGATTGTATCAACTCTTACTGCATGTTTTGCTTAATAATGAAAGGTGACGTTTTCAATTTTCGATCCCTTTGTTCTCATACTCCTGATATTTCTAACTGTTGCGCAATGGTTTCATACCTAAGACTACCGATAAAACTCTCTGTAGAAGAAGTTAAAAAAAAAAATTACGTTGACTTTTCGAGAAAAAGACGTCTAAAAATGCTCCAAATGGTAAAAATACGACGTTTTGGATTTTCAATCTCGTTTTTCGACTACTCATGACATTTAGAGAAATTGTACAATGGTTTCACACAATACACCACCTATAAGACTATCGAATGAGAAAGTTTTAAAAAAATCGTAGGCGGCGTTTTCGAGAAATACGCGTCTAAAGTTGACCGAAATAGCAAAATACCTTACTTTTCAAACTCAGATAACTTTTTTATTTTTTGATAGAAACTTGTCGCTATAGTACCATCTTGTAGGTAATTCACGTGGCTATCAAACGATATAATGCATTAACTACTCGGTAAACAACCAATCGATACATCTTATTTGTCGCACAGGCACCCATTTTTCTGAATTTTGTCAAAGTTTGGATACCTTTCTTGACCACTTCCGGTGATTAGAGGATTTTCATTTATAGTTTAAGGAACAATTCAGACATCTCTGTTCATCTTACCAAAGTTTCAGGAAAATCGTTGGAGTGGTTTTAAAAAAATAAGCCTTACCGTTTTTGACCAAAATGCGAAAAAAAGTGAAAAATCAAAGTTAATATTTCAGAACACAACTTATATTGTTGGAATCGGATCGACGTCAGCTATCCAAAAGTGTAATTAGAATTTCTAAATTCCTAAAAATAAACATTTTAGCAATTTTTTGAAAATTTTCCAGTATTCACCAAAAAAATGAGAGCGACAAAGTTTCTATATTCAACGTTTTTCAACTGCTATCTAGTCCGAAATGTCTCCCGCTATTCAAAAATATAAATGTCTGAAAAATCGATTGAGAATTAACTGAATTATGGCCGATTTTCAATTTTTGTGCACGCTAAAGATTTCACGCATTTCCGCTATGCGCACAAATCTGGAAATAGTTTTAAGGAGTAACCACCACCCATTTTCCCGAGGGAAAATCAAACTTCAGACCTCTATCTCTTATAGTTTCTGAGATCTAGCTTCCCCCAATAAAAAAAAAAATAACTAGACTTGCTTGCAAGGCTGAAGGCTTTCACCTTACCCAAGGCAGCACAAAATGCCCAACACCCACCCCTTAAAACACACACAAACACACACACACTTAAACAACTCAGATATTGACACTTTCTGTTCATGCGCATTACGATAGAAGGAAAGTGAAAAATATAGTTGAACAATTTACAACATTATGAACTTGGATCGGTAGAATCCTACAGACGCCAGAAATCTAAATACGCAATCAAAAACGCAAAAATTTAAAATAAAAAAAAATTACAATTTTAGTACATTTTAAAATTTTCAGGAAAAAAAGAGAACTGTGTGGTATTGCAATTCGACATATATCGCACCCGCAATATCCCCGGCTCTGCAAAAATATAACTTTTTCGAAAATCGGTTGGGAATTGAGATTATTAGGACCTATTTTCATTTATGCACGTTAAAGATTTACTTCACTTCAGGTCTGTTCAGAACTTTCGCAATACTTCTAAGTACTTACTGCTTAAAACATAGGAAAAATCATTATTCAGAACTTTATCTGCTTAAGTTTCAGAGATCTACACGAGAATGAAAAAAAAACCAGTTTTTCGAATGGAACAAAAAAAAATGATCGTGTCA
Source organism: Patella depressa (assembly GCA_948474765.1). NCBI lineage: Eukaryota > Metazoa > Mollusca > Gastropoda > Patellidae > Patella > Patella depressa. The sequence continues at coordinate 32,638,354 of OX419717.1, read as the reverse complement.
GATCATAACCAAAACCAAGCAAGAATCATACCTTTCAACATCAACTTTTCAACATATGTCCAGAGGGGTGCCTTCCTTATAAATAGTTTCGGCAAATAGCGTCATTTTCGCTGGTATCATATGATGGCGTCACGTAGACAAAAACCCTGGGATAATAATTTCAGGAGTAACTGTTATTGACTAAAATGAATCATTTTCACTCTAGAAGCAGCATTACCAGATATTGGTTACCACTAAAACACCTTTAGTTCAAATATTGCCTCTTTCAAAAAAGGCTTTCTATATAATGCTTTATACGTAGGCAAAACGTTGCGATTATGACCAACTCGGACTTTTGTCAATGTCACACCAATGTGTACACGGGACTTTGGAATCACGTCCATATCAACTACTCAAATATGCAACTACTCAAATATTCAATGAAATATCTACAATTTTCTAATTTCGTGCACGTTAAAGATTTGACGTCACTGCATGTAACATATAAAAATTTAATATTTATTACAGATAGAGTCCATGCTCAAACTGGTTATCTCAACCGAGAACGACATGGTTATCTCAATTCGACCTTTATCCCATCCGCAATATCCCCGGCTGTACAAAAATATAATTTTTTCGAAAATCGATTGGGAATTGACATAATTAAGACCGATTTTCATTCGTGGACGGTAAAGATTTACATCACTTCCGGTCTGCTCACAACTTTCGCAATAGATCTAAGTACTAAATGTTTAAAACATAGGAAAAACCAATATTCAGAACTCTATATCTGTTTTAGTTTCAGAGATCTAAACGAGTATTAAAAAAAAAACAGTTTTCCGAATGAGACAAAAAAATACCTTAAGTATCAGGTAATAATAACCAAAACCCAAAATCGCACCATTCAACATTAATTTTTCAACATTGTAATTGAGGGGTACCTTATTTATAAATAGCTTCAACAGAGAGCTTCATTTTCACTGGTATCAAATGATGACGTCATGTAGACAAAAATCCTGGGATATTAATTTCAGGAGTAACTGTTAATTACTAAAATGAATTATTTTCATTCTAGAAGCACCAATACCAGATATTGGTTACCATTCAAACACCCTTAGTTCAAATATTGCCAGTTTTTAAAAAAAAGCTCTCTATATATGCTTTATACGTATGCAAAACGTTCCATTTATAACCAATTCGGACATTTGTCGATGTCACACCAATGTGTTACACGGAACGTTGGAATCGCGTTCAGGTCAGCTACTCAAATATGTAACTGGTTCAAAAATAAGTTGAATATTCAATGAAATATCGACAATATTCTGATTTCGTGCACGTTAATGATTTGACGTCACTAACATATAAAAATATATCTTTAATTAGAGATAGGGCCCAAGCTCAAACTACATCATGCTTTCTATCATAGGTGCAATATTCGTACTTCTGCACGATACTACTGCAAGATACAACTGCAACCTACTGATAATTGGATTTCCTTATAAACAGCGCGAGCCGTCGATTTGTGTCGAGATGATTACGGTTATGAGGTAATTTTGACAAAGAAGAAACAATATTAATTCAAAGACTAATTATTACACACAGAAATCAATTATTTCTGTTACAGGGTCACTAAACCCATATTTTGAATATAAGTAAACACTCAGAGTTGAAATATTTTTAGCTCAAATATCGTCACTGTGAGCGAAATGGGGAATTTTGAATATGCTCTAAACGTTGGTAAAACGTACAGATTGTATCAACTCTTACTGCATGTTTCGCTTAACAATGAAAGGTGACGTTTTCAATTTTCGATCCCTTTGTTCTCATACTCCTGATATTTCTAAACTTTGCGCAATAGTTTCATACCTAAGACTACCGATAAAACTCTCTGTAGAAGAAGTTCCAAAAAAAAATTACGTTGACTTTTCGAGAAAAAGACGTCTAAAAATGCTCCAAATGGTAAAAATACGACGTTTTGGATTTTCAATCTCGTTTTTCGACTACTCATGACATTTAGAGAAATTGTACAATTGTTTCACACAATACACCACCTATAAGACTCTCGAATGAGAAAGTTTAAAAAAAATCGTAGGCGGCGTTTCCGAGAAATTCGGGTCTTAAGTTGATCGAAATAGCAAAATACCTTACTTTTCAAACTCAGATAACATTTTTATTTTTTGATAGAAACTTGTCGCTATAGTACCATCTTTTAGATAATTCACGTGGCTATCAAACGATATAATACTTTAACTACTCTGTAATCAACCAAATGATAAATCGCATTTTGCGCATCGGTACCCATTTTTCAGAATTTTGTCAAACTTTGGATACTTTTCTTGACCACTTCCGGTGATTAGAGGATTTTTATTTATAGTTCATGGACTGGTTTGGACCTTCGACTTCATATTCCATAAGTTTCAGAAAAATCGTAGGCGCCGTTTTAAAAAAATAAGAACTCTACGATTTGACCAAAATTCGAAAAAAAGTGAAAAATCAAAGTTAACATTTCAGAATAAAACTAATATTGTTGGAATTGGATTGATGTCAGCTATCCAAAAATATAACTCATAATTCAAAATTCTAAAAAATAAAAATTTTTGAAATTTTTGAAAATTTTCCAATTTTCACCAAAAAAATGAAAGCGACAAAGTTTCTAAATTTGACAATTGTGAACTGCTATCTTCTTAGAAATGTCTCAAGCTATCCAAAAATGTAAATATCAGAGAAATCGGTTGACAATTACCAAAATTACGGCCGATTTTCAATTTTCGTGCACGTTAAAGATTTAACGCATTTCCGCTATGCGCACGAATTTCGTTTTACATTTAAGCACTAACTACCACCCAGTTTCCAGAGAGAAAATCAAACTTCAGACCTCTATCTCTTATAGTTGCTGAGAAATAGGCAAAATGGAAAAAAAAAGAATAATAATAAATAATAATAATAATCTTAGTAATAACAATAGTCTTTCACCATTTTCAATGGTGAAAGCCTAATAATAATCTTAGTAATAACAATAGTCTTTCACCATTTTCAATGGTGAAAGCCTAACTAGACTTGCTTGCAAGGCTGAAGGCTTTCACCTTACCCAAGGCAGCACAAAATGCCCAACACCCACCCCTTAAAACACACACAAACACACACACACTTAAACAACTCAGATATTGACACTTTCTGTTCATGCGCATTACGATAGAAGGAAGGTGAAAAATATAGTTGAACAATTTACAACACTATGAACTTGGATCGGTAGAATCCTACAGACGCCAGAAATCTAAATACGCAATCAAAAACGCAAAAATTTAAAATAAAAAAAAATTACAATTTTAGTACATTATAAAATTTTCAGGAAAAAAAGAGAACTGTGTGGTATTGCAATTCGACATATATCGCACCCGCAATATCCCCGGCTCTGCAAAAATATAACTTTTTCGAAAATCGGTTGGGAATTGAGATTATTAGGACCTATTTTCATTTATGCACGTTAAAGATTTACTTCACTTCAGGTCTGTTCAGAACTTTCGCAATACTTCTAAGTACTTACTGCTTAAAACATAGGAAAAATCATTATTCAGAACTCTATCTGCTTTAGTTTCAGAGATCTACACGAGAATGAAAAAAAAAACAGTTTTTCGAATGGAACAAAAAAAATGATCGTGTCAGATCATAACCAAAACCAAGCAAGAATCATACCTTTCAACATCAACTTTTCAACATATGTCCAGAGGGGTGCCTTCCTTATAAATAGTTTCGGCAAATAGCGTCATTTTCGCTGGTATCATATGATGGCGTCACGTAGACAAAAAACCTGGGATAATAATTTCAGGAGTAACTGTTATTGACTAAAATGAATCATTTTCACTCTAGAAGCAGCATTACCAGATATTGGTTACCACTAAAACACCTTTAGTTCAAATATTGCCTCTTTCAAAAAAGGCTTTCTATATAATGCTTTATACGTAGGCAAAACGTTGCGATTATGACCAACTCGGACTTTTGTCAATGTCACACCAATGTGTACACGGGACTTTGGAATCACGTCCATATCAACTACTCAAATATGCAACTGGTTCAAAAATTGATTAAATATTCAATGAAATATCTACAATTTTCTAATTTCGTGCACGTTAAAGATTTGACGTCACTGCATGTAACATATAAAAATTTAATATTTATTACAGATAGAGTCCATGCTCAAACTGGTTATCTCAACCGAGAATGACATGGTTATCTCAATTCGACCTTTATCCCATCCGCAATATCCCCGGCTGTACAAAAATATAATTTTTTCGAAAATCGATTGGGAATTGACATAATTAAGACCGATTTTCATTCGTGGACGTTAAAGATTTACATCACTTCCGGTCTGCTCACACCTTTCGCAATAGATCTAAGTACTAAATGTTTAAAACATAGGAAAAACCAATATTCAGAACTCTATATCTGTTTTAGTTTCAGAGATCTAAACGAGTATTAAAAAAAAACCAGTTTTCCGAATGAGACAAAAAAATACCTTAAGTATCAGGTAATAATAACCAAAACCCAAAATCGCACCATTCAACATTAATTTTTCAACATTGTAATTGAGGGGTACCTTATTTATAAATAGCTTCAACAGAGAGCTTCATTTTCACTGGTATCAAATGATGACGTCATGTAGACAAAAATCCTGGGATATTAATTTCAGGAGTAACTGTTAATTACTAAAATGAATTATTTTCATTCTAGAAGCACCAATACCAGATATTGGTTACCATTCAAACACCCTTAGTTCAAATATTGCCAGTTTTTAAAAAAAGCTCTTTATATATGCTTTATACGTATGCAAAACGTTCCATTTATAACCAATTCGGACATTTGTCGATGTCACACCAATGTGTTACACGGAACGTTGGAATCGCGTTCAGGTCAGCTACTCAAATATGTAACTGGTTCAAAAATAAGTTGAATATTCAATGAAATATCAACAATATTCTGATTTCGTGCACGTTAATGATTTGACGTCACTAACATATAAAAATATATCTTTAATTAGAGATAGGGCCCAAGCTCAAACTACATCATGCTTTCTATCATAGGTGCAATATTCGTACTTCTGCACGATACTACTGCAAGATACAACTGCAACCTACTGATAATTGGATTTCCTTATAAACAGCGCGAGCCGTCGATTTGTGTCGAGATGATTACGGTTATGAGGTAATTTTGACAAAGAAGAAACAATATTAATTCAAAGACTAATTATTACACACAGAAATCAATTATTTCTGTTACAGGGTCACTAAACCCATATTTTGAATATAAGTAAACACTCAGAGTTGAAATATTTTTAGATGAAATATCGTCACTGTGAGAGAAATGGGGAATTTTGAATATGCTCTAAACGTTGGTAAAACGTACAGATTGTATCAACTCTTACTGCATGTTTCGCTTAACAATGAAAGGTGACGTTTTCAATTTTCGATCCCTTTGTTCTCATACTCCTGATATTTCTAAATGTTGCGCAATAGTTTCATACCTAAGACTACCGATAAAACTCTCTGTAGAAGAAGTTCCAAAAAAAAAATTACGTTGACTTTTCGAGAAAAAGACGTCTAAAAATGCTCCAGATGGTAAAAATACGACGTTTTGGATTTTCAATCTCGTTTTTCGACTACTCATGACATTTAGAGAAATTGTACAATTGTTTCACACAATACACCACCTATAAGACTCTCGAATGAGAAAGTTTAAAAAAAATCGTAGGCGGCGTTTCCGAGAAATTCGGGTCTTAAGTTGATCGAAATAGCAAAATACCTTACTTTTCAAACTCAGATAACTTTTTTATTTTTTGATAGAAACTTGTCGCTATAGTACCATCTTTTAGATAATTCACGTGGCTATCAAACGATATAATACTTTAACTACTCTGTAATCAACCAAATGATAAATCGCATTTTGCGCATCGGTACCCATTTTTCAGAATTTTGTCAAACTTTGGATACTTTTCTTGACCACTTCCGGTGATTAGAGGATTTTTATTTATAGTTCATGGACTGGTTTGGACCTTCGACTTCATATTCCATAAGTTTCAGAAAAATCGTAGGCGCCGTTTTAAAAAAATAAGAACTCTACGATTTGACCAAAATTCGAAAAAAAGTGAAAAATCAAAGTTAACATTTCAGAATAAAACTAATATTGTTGGAATCGGATTGATGTCAGCTATCCAAAAATATAACTCATAATTCAAAATTCTAAAAAATAAAAAATTTTGAAATTTTTGAAAATTTTCCAATTTTCACCAAAAAAATGAAAGCGACAAAGTTTCTAAATTTGACAATTGTGAACTGCTATCTTCTTAGAAATGTCTCAAGCTATCCAAAAATGTAAATATCAGAGAAATCGGTTGACAATTACCAAAATTACGGCCGATTTTCAATTTTCGTGCACGTTAAAGATTTAACGCATTTCCGCTATGCGCACGAATTTCGTTTTACATTTAAGCACTAACTACCACCCAGTTTCCCGAGAGAAAATCAAACTTCAGACCTCTATCTCTTATAGTTGCTGAGAAATAGGCAAAATGAAAAAAAAAAGAATAATAATAAATAATAATAATAATCTTAGTAATAACAATAATAATAATATTAATCTTAGTAATAACAATAGTCTTTCACCATTTTCAATGGTGAAAGCCTAATAATAATAAAGAATAATAATAATCTTAGTAATAACAATAGTCTTTCACCATTTTCAATGGTGAAAGCCTAACTAGACTTGCTTGCAAGGCTGAAGGCTTTCACCTTACCCAAGGCAGCACAAAATGCCCACCACCCACCCCTTAAACACACACACACACACACACACACACTTAAACAACTCAGATATTGACACTTTCTCTGCATGCGCATTACGATAGAAGGAACGTGAAAAATATAGTTGAATAATTTACAACATTATGAACTTGGATCGGTAGAATCCTACAGACGCCAGAAATCTAAATACGCAATCAAAAACTCAAAAATTCTAAAAATTTTTTTTTTTACAATTTCAGTACATTTTCAAATTTTTAGGAAAAAAGGAGAACGATGTGGTATTGCAATTCGACCTTTATCGCATCCGCAATATCACCGGCTCTACAAAAATATAGCTTTTTCGAAAATCGGTTGGGAATTGACATTATTAGGACCTATTTTCGTTTATGCACGTTAAAGATTTACTTCACTTCAGGTCTGTTCAGAACTTTCGCAATACTTCTAAGTACTTACTGCTTAAAACATAGGAAAAATCATTATTCAGAACTCTATCCGCTTTAGTTTCAGAGATCTACAAGAGAATGAAAAAAACCCAGTTTTTCGAAAGGGACAAAAAAAAAGATCGTGTCAGATCATAACCAAAACCAAGAATCATACCTTTCAACATCAACTTTTCAACATTTGTCCAGAGGGGTGCCTTCCTTATAAATAGTTTCGGTAAATAGCGTCATTTTCGCTGGTATCATATGATGGCGTCATGTAGACAAAAAACCTGGGATAATAATTTCAGGAGTAACTGTTATTGACTAAAATGAATTATTTTCACTCTAGAAGCAGCATTACCAGACATTGGTTACCAGTAAAACACGTTAAAGATTTGACGTCACTACATGTAACATATAAAAATTTAATATTTATTACAGATAGAGTCCATGCTCAAACTGGTTATCTCAACTAAGAACGACATGGTTATCTCAATTCGACCTTTATCCCATCCGCAATATCCCGGGCTGTACAAATATATAATTTTTTCGAAAATCGGTTGGGAATTGACATAATTAAGACCGATTTTCATTCGTGGACGTTAAAGATTTACATCACTTCCGGTCTGCTCACAACTTTCGCAATAGATCTAAGTACTAAATGTTTAAAACATAGGAAAAACCAATATTCAGAACTCTATATCTGTTTTAGTTTCAGAGATCTAAATGAGTATTAAAAAAAAACAGTTTTCCGAATGAGACAAAAAAAATACCTTAAGTATCAGGTAATAATAACCAAAACCCAAAATCGTACCATTCAACATTAATTTTTCGACATTGTAATTGAGGGGTACCTTATTTATAAATAGCTTCAACAGAGAGCTTCATTTTCACTGGTATCAAATGATGACGTCATGTAGACAAAAATCCTGGGATATTAATTTCAGGAGTAACTGTTAATTACTAAAATGAATTATTTTCTTTCTAGAAGCACCAATACCAGATATTGGTTACCATTCAAACACCCTTAGTTCAAATATTGCCTGTTTTTAAAAAAGCTCTCTATATATGCTTTATACGTATGCAAAACGTTCCATTTATAACCAATTCGGACTTTTGTCGATGTCACACCAATGTGTTACACGGAACGTTGGAATCGCGTTCAGGTCAGCTACTCAAATATGTAACTGGTTCAAAAATAAGTTCAATATTCAATGAAATATCGACAATATTCTGATTTCGTGCACTTTAATGATTTGACGTCACTAACATATAAAAATATATCTTTAATTAGAGATAGGGCCCAAGCTCAAACTACATCATGCTTTCTATCATAGGTGCAACATTCGTACTTCTGCACGATACTACTGCAAGATACAACTGCAACCTATTGATAATTGGATTTCCTTATAAACAGCGCGAGCCGTCGATTTGTGTCGAGATGATTACGGTTATGAGGTAATTTTGACAAAGAAGAAACAATATTAATTCAAAGACTAATTATTACACACAGAAATCAATTATTTCTGTTACAGGGTCACTAAACCCATATTTTGAAAATAAGTAAACACTCAGAGTTGAAATATTTTTAGCTCAAATATCGTCACTGTGAGAGAAATGGGGAATATGGATTATACTCTAAACGTTGGTAAAACGTACCGATTGTATCAACTCTTACTGCATGTTTCGCTTAACAATGAAAGGTGACGTTTTCAGTTTTCGATCCCTTTGTTCTCATACTCCTGATATTTCTAAATGTTGCGCAATAGTTTCATACCTAAGACTACCGATAAAACTCTCTGTAGAAGAAGTTCAAAAAAAAAAATTACGTTGACTTTTCGAGAAAAAGACGTCTAAAAATGCTCCAAATGGTAAAAATACGACGTTTTGGATTTTCAATCTCGTTTTTCGACTACTCATGACATTTAGAGAAATTGTACAATGGTTTCACACAATACACCACCTATAAGACTCTCGAATGAGAAAGTTTAAAAAAAATCGTAGGCGGCGTTTCCGAGAAATTCGGGTCTTAAATTGATCGAAATAGCAAAATACCTTACTTTTCAAACTCAGATAACTTTTTTATTTTTTGATAGAAACTTCTCGCTATAGTACCGTCTTGTAGATAATTCACATGGCTATCAAACGATATAATATTTTAACTACTCTGTAATCAACCAAATGATACATCGCATTTTGCGCATCGGTACCCATTTTTCAGAATTTTGTCAAACTTTGGATACTTTTCTTGACCACTTCCGGTGATTAGAGGGTTTTTATTTATAGTTCATGGACTGGTTTGGACCTTCGACTTCATATTCCATAAGTTTCAGAAAAATCGTAGGCGCCGTTTTAAAAAAATAAGAACTCTACGATTTGACCAAAATGCGAAAAAAAGTGAAAAATCAAAGTTAACATTTCAGAATAAAACTAATATTGTTGGAATCGGATTGATGTCAGCTATCCAAAAATATAACTCATAATTCAAAATTCCAAAAAATAAAAATTTGGGAAATTTTTGAAAATTTTCCAATTTTCACCCAAAAAATGAAAGCGACAAAGTTTCTAAATTTGACAATTGTGAACTGCTATCTTCTTAGAAATGTCTCAAGCTATCCAAAAATGTAAATATCAGAGAAATCGGTTGACAATTACCAAAATTACGGCCGATTTTCAATTTTCGTGCACGTTAAAGATTTAACGCATTTCCGCTATGCGCACGAATTTCGTTTTACATTTAAGCACTAACTACCACCCAGTTTCCCGAGAGAAAATCAAACTTCAGACCTCTATCTCTTATAGTTGCTGAGAAATAGGCAAAATGGAAAAAAAAAGAATAATAATAATAATCTTAGTAATAACAATAGTCTTTCACCATTTTCAATGGTGAAAGCCTAATAATAAGAATAATCTTAGTAATAACAATAGTCTTTCACCATTGAAAAATGGTGAAAGCCTAACTAGACTTGCTTGCAAGGCTGAAGGCTTTCACCTTACCAAAGGCAGCACAAAATGCCTACCACTCACCCCTTAAAACACACACACACACACACACACACACACACACACACTTAAACAACTCAGACATTGACACTTTCTGTGCATGCGCATTACGATAGAAGGAAAGTGAAAAATATAGTTGAACAACTATGAACTTGGATCGGTAGAATCCTACAGGCGCCAGAAATCTAAATACGCAATCAAAAACGCAAAAATTCTAAAAGAAAAAATTACAATTTTAGTAAATTTTCAAATTTTCAGGAAAAAAAGAGAACCGCGTGGTATTGCAATTCGACCTATATCGCATCCGCAATATCCCCGGCTCTACAAAAATATAACTTTTTCGAAAATCGGTTGGGAATTGAGATTATTAGGACCTATTTTCATTTATGCACGTTAAAGATTTACTTCACTTCAGGTCTGTTCAGAACTTTCGCAATACTTCTAAGTAGTTACTGCTTAAAACATAGAAAAAATCATTATTCAGAACTCTATCTGCTTTAGTTTCAGAGATCTACACGAGAATGAAAAAAAAAACAGTTTTTCGAATGGGACAAAAAAAAAGATCGTGTCAGATCATAACCAAAACCAAGAATCATACCTTTCAACATCAACTTTTCAACATTTGTCCAGAGGGGTGCCTTCCTTATAAATAGTTTCGGTAAATAGCGTCATTTTCGCTGGTATCATATGATGGCGTCATGTAGACAAAAAAACCTGGGGTAATAATTTCAGGAGTAACAGTTATTGACTAAAATGAATTATTTTCACTCTAGAAGCAGCATTACCAGATATTGGTTACCAGTAAAACACCTTTAGTTCAAATATTGCCTCTTTCAAAAAAAGCTCTCTATATAATGCTTTATACGTGGGCAAAACGTTGCGATTATGACCAACTCGGACTTTTGTCAATGTCACACCAATGTGTACACGGGACTTTGGAATCACGTCCATATCAACTACTCAAATATGCAACTGGTTCAAAAATTGATTAAATATTGAATGAAATATCTACAATTTTCTGATTTCGTGCACGTTAAAGATTTGACGTCACTACATGTAATATATAAAAAATTAATATTTATTACAGATAGAGTCCATGCTCAAACTGGTTATCTCAACTGAGAACGACATGGTTATCACAATTCGACCTTTATCCCATCCGCAATATCCCCGGCTGTACAAAAATATAATTTTTTCGAAAATCGGTTGGGAATTGACATAATTAGAACCGATTTTCATTCGTGCACGTTAAAGATTTACATCACTTCCGGTCTGGTTCACAACTTTCGCAATAGTTCCAAGTACTAAATGTTTAAAACATAGGAAAAATCAATATTCAAAACTCTATCTGTTTTAGTTCCAGAGATCTACACGAGAATAAAAAAAAACGAGTTTTCCGATTGGGACAAAAAAGTATCGTAAGTGTCAAATAATAACCAAAACCCAGAATCATGCATTCAACATTAATTTTTCAACATTTATATAGAGGAGTGCCTTCCTTATAAATAGCTTCAAGAGAGAGGTTTATTTTCACTGGTATCAAATGATGACGTCATGGAGACAAAAATCCTGCGATATTAATTTGAGGGGTAACTATTATTTACTAAAACGAATTATTTTCACTCTAGAAGCACCAGTAACAGATATTGGTTACTATTAAAACACCCTTAGTTCAAATATTGCCACTTTTAAAAAAATCTCTCTATATATGCTTTATACGTATGCAAAACGTTCCAATTATGACCAATTCGGACTTTTGTCGATGTCAAACCAATGTGTACACGGGACTTCGGAATCGCGTTTTCATGTCAGCTACTCAAATATGTAACTGGTTCAAAAATTGATTTTATATTCAATGAAATATCGGCAATTTTCTGTCTGATTTCGTGCACGTTAAAGATTTGACGTCACCAACATATAAAATTTCGATATTTATTAGTAACAGAGTCCATGCTCTAACGACATAACACTTTCTATGACCGGTGCAGTATTCGTACTTCTGCACGATACTACTGCAAGATCCAACTACAACCTCTTAAAAATTGGATTTGCTTATAAACAGCGCGAGCCGTCGATTTGTGTCGAGATGATTACGGCTATGAGGTAATTTTGGCCAAGGAGAAACAATATTAATTCAAAGACTAATTATTACAAACATAAATCAAATACTTCTGCTACAGGGTCACTATACCCTTATTTTGAATAGAAGTAAAGACTCAAAGTTGAAATACTTTTTGCCCAAATATCGTCACTGTGAGAGAAAAAGGGACTTTTGAATATGCTCTAAACGTTGCTAATACGTACAGATTGTATCAACTCTTACTGCATGTTTCACTTAACAATGAAAGGTGACGTTTTCAATTTTCGATCCCTTTGTTCTCATACTCCTGATATTTCTAACTGTTGCGCAATGGTTTCATACCTAAGACTACCGATAAAACTCTCTGTAGAAGAAGTTCAAAAAAAAAATTACGTTGACTTTTCGAGAAAACGACGTCTAAAAATGCTCCAAATGGTAAAAATACGACGTTTTGGATTTTCAATCTCGTTTTTCGAATACTCATGACATTTAGAGAAATTGTACAATGGTTTCACACAATACACCACCTATAAGACTCTCGAATGAGAAAGTTTTAAAAAAAATCGTAGGCGGGGTTTGCGAGAAATACGCGTCTAAAGTTGATCGAAATAGCAAAATACCTTACTTTTCAAACTCAGATAACTTTTTTATTTTTTGATAGAAACTTCTCGCTATAGTACCATCTTGTAGATAATTCATGTGGCTATCACACGATATAATACTTTAACTACTCGGTAAATAACCAATCGATACATCTTATTTGGCGCACAGACACCCATTTTTCTGAATTTTGTCAAACTTTCGATACCTTTCTTGACCACTTCCGGTGATTAGAGGATTTTCATTTATAGTTTAAGGAACAATTCAGACATCTCTGTTCATCTTCCCAAAGTTTTAGAAAAATCGTAGGCGCGGTTTTAAAAAAATAAGCCTTACCGTTTTTGACCAAAATGCAAAAAAAAGTGAAAAATCAAAGTTAATATTTCAGAACAAAACTTATATTGTTGGAATTGGTTTGAGGTCAGCTATCCAAAAATATAAGTCAAATTTCAAAATTCCAAAAAATAACAATTTTATGAAATTTTTCAATTTTCACCAAAAAAATGAAAACAACAAAGTTTCAAAATTCAACGATTTTGAACTGCTGTCTTCTCGCTAATGTTTCCGGGTATCCAAAAATATAACTTTTTAAAAAATCGATTAAGAACTAAAAGACTTATGGCCGATTTTTAAATTTCGTGCACGTTACAGATTCTACAAAAGCGGGATGTTTTGATAATTTCGTTTTACATTTAAGCACTAATACATGAAACAGTTAATTTATTTCCAGAGTTTCAAAGCATTCGTTCAAATAGTTTCTGAGATTTAGGCTGCCCCATTTGAGTTAAACGTATAACGCGTTTTGTAATTGGTTTGGGCGGAAAACCAATTACCTACTAGACTTGCTTGCAAGGCTGAAGGCTTTCACCTTACCCAAGGCAGCACAAAATGCCTACCACTCACCCCTTAAAACACACACACACACACACACACACACAATTAAACAACTCAGACATTGACACTTTCTGTGCATGCGCATTACGATAGAAGGAAAGTGAAAAATATAGTTGAACAACTATGAACTTGGATCGGTAGAATCCTACAGGCGCCAGAAATCTAAATACGCAATCAAAAACGCAAAAATTCTTAAAAAAAAAATTACAATTTTAGTACATTTTCAAATTTTCAGGAAAAAAAGAGAACTGCGTGGTATTGCAATTCGACCTATATCTCATCCGCAATATTCCCGGCTCTACAAAAATATAACTTTTTCGAAAATCGGTTGGGAATTGAGATTATTAGGACCTATTTTCATTTATGCACGTTAAAGATTTACTTCACTTCAGGTCTGTTCAGAACTTTCGCAATACTTCTAAGTACTTACTGCTTAAAACATAGGAAAAATCATTATTCAGAACTCTATCTGCTTTACTTTCAGAGATCTACACGAGAATAAAAAAAAAACAGTTTTCCAAATGAGACCAAAAAAAAAATCGTGTCAGATAATAACCAAAACCAGGAATCATACCTTTCAACATAAACTTTTCAACATTTGTCCAGAGGGGTGCCTTCCTTATAAATAGCTTCAGTAAATAGCGTCATTTTCGCTGGTATCAAATGATGACGTCACGTAGACAAAAACCTGGGATAAGAATTTCCGGAGTAACTGTTATTGACTAAAATAAATTTTCATCCTAGGAGCAGCATTACCAGATATTGGTTACCAGTAAAACACCTTTAGTTCAAATATTGCCTCTTTCAAAAAAAGCTCTCTATATAATGCTTTATACGTAGGCAAAACGTTCCGATTATGACCAACTCGGACTGTTGCCAATGTCACACCAATGTGTACACGGGACTTTGGAATCACGTCCATATCAACTAATCAAATATGCAACTGGTTCAAAAATTGACTTAATATTCGATGAAATATCTACAATTTTCTGATTTCGTGCACGTTAAAGATTTGACGTCACTACATGTAACATATAAAAATTTAATATTTATTACAGATAGAGTCCATGCTCAAACTGGTTATCTCAACTGAGAACGACATGGTTATCTCAATTCGACATTTATCAAATCCGCAATATCCCCGGCTGTACAAAAATATATTTTTTTCGAAAATCGGTTGGGAATTGACATAATTAGAACCGATTTTCATTCGTGCACGTTAAAGGTTTACATCACTTCCGGTCTGGTTCACAACTTTCGCAATAGTTCTAAGTACTAAATGTTTAAAATATGGGAAAAATCAATATTCAAAACTCTATCTGTTTTAGTTTCAGAGATCTACACGAGAATAAAAAAAAAACGAGTTTTCCAATTGGGACAAAAAAGTATCGTAAGTGTCAAATAATAACCAAAACCCAGAATCATACATTCAACATTAATTTTTCAGCATTTATACGGAGGAGTGCCATCGTTATAAATAGCTTCAACAGAGAGGTTTATTTTCACTGGTATCAAATGATGACGTCACGGAGACAAAAATCCTGCGATATTAATTTCAGGGGTTAACTATTATTTACTAAAACCAATTATTGTCACTCTAGAAGCACCAGTAACAGATATTGGTTACTATTAAAACACACTTTGTTCAAATATTGCCACTTTTTAAAAAATCTCTCTATATATGCTTTATACGTATGCAAAACGTTCCAATTATGACCAATTCGGACTTTTGTCGATGTCACACCAATGTGTACACGGGACTTCGGAATCGCGTTTTCATGTCAGCTACTCAAATATGTAACTGGGTCAAAAATTGATTTTATATTCAATGAAATATCGCCAATTTTCGGATTTCGTGCACGTTAAAGATTTGACGTCACCAACATATAAAATTTTATCTTTAATCAGAGATAGGGCCCAATCTCAAACTACATCATGCCTTCTATCACAGGTGCAATATTCGTACTTCTGCACGATACTACTGCAAGATACAATTGCAAACTATTGATAATTGTATTTCCTTTTAAACAGCGCGAGCCGTCGATTTGTGTCGAGATGATTACGGTTATGAGGTAATTTTGACAAAGAAGAAACAATATTAATTCAAAGACTAATTATTACACACAGAAATCAATTATTTCTGTTACAGGGTCACTAAACCCATATTTTGAATATAAGTCAACACTCAAAGTTGAAATACTTTTAGCTCAAATATCGTCACTGTGAGAGAAATGGGGAATTTTGAATATGCTCTAAACGTTGGTAAAACGTACAGATTGTATCAACTCTTACTGCATGTTTCGCTTAACAATGAAAGGTGACGTTTTCAATTTTCGATCCTTTTGTTCTCATACTCCTGATATTTCCAACTGTTGCGCAATGGTTTCATACCTAAGACCACCGATAAAACTCTCTGTAGAAGAAGTTCGAAAAAAAAAATTACGTTGACTTTTCGAGAAAAAGACGTCTAAAAATGCTCCAAATGGTAAAAATACGACGTTTTGGATTTTCAATCTCGTTTTTCGACTACTCATGACATTTAGAGAAATTGTACAATGGTTTCACACAATACACCACCTATAAGACTCTCGAATGAGAAAGTTTTAAAAAAATCGTAGGCGGCTTTTCCGAGAAACATGCGTTTAAAATTGCTCGAAATCGTAAAAAACCTTACTTTTCAAAGTCCTATAACTTTTTAAGTTTGAAAAAGAAACTTGTCGCTGTGGTACCATCTTGTAGATATTTTATGTGGCTATCAAATGACGTTGTACTTTAGCTACTCAGTAAACAGCCAATTGAAACATCGCACTTTGCGCACAGGCACCCATTTTTCAGAATTTTGTCAAAGTTTGGATACATTTATTGACCACTTCCGGTGATTATAGCATTTTCATCCATAGTCTAAGGACTGGAGACGACTCCCGACTTCATATTCCTGAAGTTTCAGAAAAATCGTAGGCGTCGTTTTAAAAAAATAAGAACTCTACGATTTGACCAAAATGCGTAAAAAAGTGAAAAATCAAAGTTAATATTTCAGAACAAAACTTATATTGTTGGAATCGGATTGATGTCAGCTATCCAAAAATATAAGTTATATTTCTAAATTCCCAAAAATAACAATTTTAGAAAATTTTGAAAATTTTCCATTTTTCACCCAAAAATTGAAAGCGACAAAGTTTCCAAATTCTACGTATTTGAACTGCTGTCTTCTAGGAAATGTCTCCAGCTAACCAAAAATGTAAATTTTAAAAAAATCGGTTGAGAATTAGCAGAATTATGGTAGATTTTCAATTTGCGTGCACGCTAAAGATTTGACGCATTTCCGCTATGCGCACAAATTTCGTTTTACATTTAAGCACTAACCACCACCCAGTTTCCCGAGTGAAAATCAAATTTCAGACCTCTATCCCTTATAGTTTCTGAGATCTAGCTTCCCCCAATAAAAAAAAAATAATAATAATAATCTTAGTAATAACAATAGTCTTTCACCATTGAAAAATGGTGAAAGCCTAACTAGACTTGCTTGCAAGGCTGAAGGCTTTCACCTTACCCAAGGCAGCACAAAATGCCTACCACTCACCCCTTAAAACACACACACACACACACACACACACACACACACATACATACCCACGGGTGTACCTATCTGAGGAAGGGTCCTTGTTAGGAGACCCCCATATGAGGAATTTGACTAAGGAGGACAGCCTCATGTAGGCAAGCCTTTCAAACGGCCTTATGAGGTTTTTAAAAATTTCCAGTTTGCACACATTTTGTGCAGCTCATCTATCCATTAAGAGGAAAAAATGGGTTGTCTCCCCTTTGACCACAGTTGAAGAGCTGACTTTCAAAAGGGAAGCCTTTAAACAGCCTTATGAGGTTTTTATACGCCCACATTTTCATGTGGACGTATTATGCCGTCGCCCATGTCCGTCCGGACGTCTGCCCACAAATTGTTTGTGGACACTCTAGAGGTCACAATTCTTATCCGATTTTGACGGAACTTGAAATATACGTCACCATTAGGAGATATTGTCAGAAAATATGGTCTAAGCTTTCATTTGTATGCCGATGATACTCAATTATATATTTCATTTACACCTAATTGTCCATCTTCTTTCAATTTATCAAAATTGCAACTTGTGAACTGTATTAGTGAAATTAGAAAATAGATGTCAAAGAACTTTCTAAAATTGAATGATGATAAAACTGAATATTTGTTATTAGGCCATCAAGGCATCAATTAAGTAAATCTGCACAAGATAACCCCCCTGTTGTAATTGGTAATTGAGATATATTATTATCTTATTCTGCTCGTAATATTGGCGCTATCTTTGATAGTTTTATGCTTATGGGAGCTCAAGTAAATAATATTTGTAAATTGTGCTATTTTAATATTAGAAATATAGGTAAAATACGTAAATGTGTAACTGTAGAGGCCACTAAGTCACTTGTTAATTCTCTCGTCACTTCTCGATTAGATAACTTTAATTCACTTTTAGTTGGTTTACCTTTAAAGCTTATAGATGAATTACAAAAAGTACAGAATACTGCGGCTAGACTTGTTACTTTAACTAAGAAATGTGACCACACAACTCCTGTTTTATATAATTTACACTGGTTACCTGTTAAATATCGAATTGATTTTAAGATTTTATTGCTTACTTTTAAATGTTTAAATAATTTAGCTCCTGTTTACCTCTCAGATCTTTTAGAACTTTATACACCTGGCCGAACATTACGTACATCAGATAAACTACTTTTAAAGCCCAAAACTGTTCAACTAGTCGCTTATGGTCAGCGTTCTTTTAGTTATCAAGAACCTGTTTAACCCAACCCTAACCCTTTTTGTGGGTGCTGCATCACAGGCGTTTGACCTGAATCTGTTTTTCAAACATTCAAGGGGTATAAAAACAGTTCTAATTAAGCTAGGAAGCTGAAATTTGCAGGGCGACCCAGGAATACATGTAGAAAGGTGCTTCCTAGCTCCAATAGTTCCAAAAATAGGGGGGCTGATACATGCGCATAGGCATGCTGTAGGAAGCGTATGACGCAAAATAACCTAAACTGTAGAACCTCGGAATCTCTTGATTTTGCTCCAATCAGTCTGAAATTTTAACACAACCTTGCTAGCCTTCGTACCTTCCAACATGCAAAGTTTCAGATCCCTAGTCCTACGGGAAGGTCAAAAACTGAAGCCTTTTTGGGGGTGCTGCATCACACGCGTTCGACCTGAATCTGTTTTTCAAACATTCAAGGGGTATAAAAACAGTTCTAATTGAGCTAGGAAGCTGAAATTTGCAGGGCCACCCAGGAATACATGTAGGGAGATGCGCTGATAATTTCAGCTTCCTAGCTCCAATAGTTCCAAAAATAGGGGGGCTGATATATGCGCATGAAGGCCACGACGCGAAATAAGTCGACTTATGCATAAGTAAAAAGCTCCTTTTTGTCCCTTCCAACCATCCGATCCCCTTGAAATCTGTTTCTCAAACATTCAAGGGGTATAAAAACAGTTCTAATTGAGCTAGGAAGCTGGAATTTGCAGGGCGACCCAGGAATACATGTAGGAAAATGCTCTGAAAATTTCAGCTTCCTAGCTACAATAGTTCCAAAAATAGGGGGGCTGATACATGCGCATGAAGGCCACGACGCGAAATAAGTCGACTTATGCATAAGTAGAAAGGCCCCTTTTTGTCCCTTCCAAACATCCGATCCCCTTGAAATTTTCAAGGCGAGCCCGGGACACATGTACTAAGCGATTCTGAGAATTTCAGCCCTCTATCTTTAACAGAATGCAAACCCGAGCTTTGCAAAGATGACATTTGGACGGTCCAAAACATAACGTTCCATGGAAATTGCATTTTTTGACAACTATTGAGCCCCTATCTCCATTTTGACTGAATGGATTGGGCTGAAATTTACAGGGCCACCCCGGAATACATGCCGGATGATGCTCTGGCAGTTTCAGCTTCCTAGCTCCAATAGTTCCAAAAATAGGGTTGCTGATACATGCGCATGAAGGCCACGACGCGAAATAAGTCGACTTATGCATAAGAAAGAAACAGTCGTAACGCGCTCAAAATACATGAACTGTAGAGCCTCGGAATCTCTTGATTTTGCTCCAATCAGTCTGAAATTTTAACACAAGCTTGCTAGCCTTCGTACCTTTCGACATGCAAAGTTTCAGATCCCTAGTCCTACGGGAAAGTCAAAAACTGAAGCCTTTTTGGGGGTGCTGCATCACACGCGTTCGACCTCATTCTGTCGCTCAACCTTGGAGGGGGTATAAAAACAGTTCTAATAGAGCTAGGAAGCTGAAATTTGCAGGGCCACCCCGGAATACATGCAGGATGATGCTCTGGAAGTTTCAGCTTCCTAGCTCCAATAGTTCCAAAAATAGGGAGGCTGATATATGCGCATGAAAGCCACGACGCGAAATAAGTCGACTTATGCATAAGTAAAAAGCACCTTTTTGTCCCTTCCAACCATCCGATCCCCTTGCAATTTTCAGGGCGAGCCCGGGACACATGTACTAAGCGATTCTGAGAATTTCAGCCCTCTATCTTTAACAGAATGCAAACCCGAGCTTTGCAAAGATGACATTTGGACCCTACCACTTTGAGGAAATCAAAAATGTGCACAAAATTGTCGACTTTTCTTAATTCTCGTCCGATCTGGCTGAAATTTTTAACACAACCGTCTCTTATGTCATGCGAAGAAACCGTAAAAATTTCAAGGCAAAATTCCTACGGGAAGGGTGTTAATTATGCAAAACAGTTTTCAAGAAACAGTCGTAACGCGCTCAAAATACATGAACTGTAGAGCCTCGGAATCTCTTGATTTTGCTCCAATCAGTCTGAAATTTTAACACAACCTTGCTAGCCTTCGTACCTTTCGACATGCAAAGTTTCAGATCCCTAGTCCTACGGGAAAGTCAAAAACTGAAGCCTTTTTGGGGGTGCTGCATCACACGCGTTCGACCTCATTCTGTCGCTCAACATGCAGGATGATGCTCTGGAAGTTTCAGCTTCCTAGCTCCAATAGTTCCAAAAATAGGGGGGCTGATATATGCGCATGAAGGCCACGACGCGAAATAAGTCGACTTATGCATAAGTAAAAAGCTCCTTTTTGTCCCTTCCAACCATCCGATCCCCTTGAAATTTTCAGGGCGAGCCCGGGACACATGTACTAAGCGATTCTGAGAATTTCAGCCCTCTATCTTTAACAGAATGCAAACCCGAGCTTTGCAAAAATGACATTTGGACGGTCCAAAACATAACGCTCCATGGAAATTGCATTTTTTGACAACTATTGAGCCCCTATCTCCATTTTGACTGAATGGATTGGGCTGAAATTTACAGGGCCACCCCGGAATACATGCAGGATGATGCTCTGGCAGTTTCAGCTTCCTAGCTCCAATAGTTCCAAAAATAGGGTTGCTGATACATGCGCATGAAGGCCACGACGCGAAATAAGTCGACTTATGCATAAGAAAGAAACAGTCGTAACGCGCTCAAAATACATGAACTGTAGAGCCTCGGAATCTCTTGATTTTGCTCCAATAAGTCTGAAATTTTAACACAACCTTGCTAGCCTTCGTACCTTCCGACATGCAAAGTTTCAGATCCCTAGTCCTACGGGAAAGTCAAAAACTGAAGCCTTTTTGGGGGTGCTGCATCACACGCGTTCGACCTCATTCTGTCGCTCAACCTTGGAGGGGGTATAAAAACAGTTCTAATAGAGCTAGGAAGCTGAAATTTGCAGGGCCACCCCGGAATACATACAGGATGATGCTCTGGAAGTTTCAGCTTCCTAGCTCCAATAGTTCCAAAAATAGGGGGGCTGATATATGCGCATGAAGGCCACGACGCGAAATAAGTCGACTTATGCATAAGTAAAAAGCTCCTTTTTGTCCCTTCCAACCATCCGATCCCCTTGAAATTTTCAGGGCGAGCCCGGGACACATGTACTAAGCGATTCTGAGAATTTCAGCCCTCTATCTTTAACAGAATGCAAACCCGAGCTTTGCAAAGATGACATTTGGACCCTACCACTTTGAGGAAATCAAAAATGTGCACAAAATTGTCGGCTTTTCTTAATTCTCGTCCGATCTGGCTGAAATTTTAACACAACCGTCTCGTATGTCATGCGAAGAAACCGTAAAAATTTCAAGGCAAAATTCCTACGGGAAGGGTGTTAATTATGCAAAACAGTTTTCAAGAAACAGTCGTAACGCGCTCAAAATACATGAACTGTAGAGCCTCGGAATCTCTTGATTTTGCTCCAATCAGTCTGAAATTTTAACACAACCTTGCTAGCCTTCGTACCTTCCGACATGCAAAGTTTCAGATCCCTAGCCCTACGGGAAAGTCAAAAACTGAAGCCTTTTTGGGGGTGCTGCATCACACGCGTTCTACCTCATTCTGTCGCTCAACCTTGGAGGGGGTATAAAAACAGTTCTGATAGAGCTAGGAAGCTGAAATTTGCAGGGCCACCCCGGAATACATGCAGGATGATGCTCTGGAAATCAAAAATGTGCACAAAATTGTCGGCTTTTCTTAATTCTCGTCCGATCTGGCTGAAATTTTAACACAACCGTCTCTTATGTCATGCGAAGAAACCGTACAAATTTCAAGGCAAAATTCCTACGGGAAGGGTGTTAATTATGCAAAACAGTTTTCAAGAAACAGTCGTAACGCGCTCAAAATACATGAACTGTAGAGCCTCGGAATCTCTTGATTTTGCTCCAATCAGTCATAGGGGGGCTGATACATGCGCATAGGCATGCTGTAGGAAGCGTATGACGCAAAATAACCTAAACTGTAGAGCCTCGGAATCTCTTGATTTTGCTGCAATCAGTCTGAAATTTTACCACAGGACCAGTCCCATGCAAATATTCCTTCGGGTAGGCCCAAAAATGAAGCCTCTTTGGGGGGGGGGGGGATCACACACATTCAACCTGAATCTGTTTCTCAAACATTCAAGGGGTATAAAAACAGTTCTAATTGAGCTAGGAAGCTGGAATTTGCAGGGCGACCCAGGAATACATGTAGGAAAATGCTCTGAAAATTTCAGCTTCCTAGCTACAATAGTTCCAAAAATAGGGGGGCTGATACATGCGCATGAAGGCCACGACGCGAAATAAGTCGACTTATGCATAAGTAGAAAGGCCCCTTTTTGTCCCTTCCAAACATCCGATCCCCTTGAAATTTTCAAGGCGAGCCCGGGACACATGTACTAAGCGATTCTGAGAATTTCAGCCCTCTATCTTTAATAGAATGCAAACCAGAGCAAAAATGACATTTGGACGGTCCGAAACATAACGTTCCATGGAAATTGCATTTTTTGACAACTATTGAGCCCCTATCTCCATTTTGACTGAATGGATTGGGCTGAAATCTACCGGGCCACCCAGGAATACATGTAGGAAGATGCTCTGAAAATTTCAGCTTCATTGCTCAAAAATTAAGGCAAAGTCTGAGGCCTGACAGGTCGCAAAGAAATGACATTTTATTGTGAACCCTCTGGAATTACAAAATATACAAATATAAGTACAACTAATTGTCTGGAATTACAAAATATACAAATATAAGTACAACTAATTGTCTGGAATTACAAAATATACAAATATAAGTACAACTAATTGTCTAGAATTACAAAATATACAAATATAAGTACAACTAATTGTCTGGAATTACAAAATATACAAATATAAGTACAACTAATTGTCTGGAATTATAACTCGGTAAAAATCTTTATGTACGTTGATGTTGTGTCCTAAATGATTAGTAATCCATCCAAGTTGATTCTCAGAAATATTAAGCACCTGCAAATATTCAATAAAAATAAAAACTTCTTAAGTGTTATCATTATGACATTTTATCAAACTGGATCAAAGGCTATAGGGGGAATTTTACCGAAATAGAAATATTCTGTATTTGAATGGAAGGAGCTCACTTTTAAGTCCAAACCATGTGCCCAAGAACACCGGAGATCAGCCCCTTCTATTAAATGTCATATGATACACAAAAAATCTCAGTTACTTAGTGACACCCTCTTATTTTTGTCCTGTGCGTGCTCCATTTGTGTATTTCAGGGAATCCAGTATTTTTCTTGTAAAATTGGGTGTCTCTACTTTCGATATACCAAAATTGCCATACTTTTATTGGAAATAACCACCCGATAAATGCTTTTGTGGGAATGCATCTTTAAATTTCATATGATACACATATGATTCCAGGTCTGACTTACCTGTGTTGTTGTAGCAATGTATTTCCTTAGTAGTGTTGATTTGATAAAAATAGCATTTTCTAGCTTTAATTCACTCAAGACATTCTCTAACGCATCATAAGCACGTACAGCTCCTTTACCTAGAAGTAGTTAAAGAGGAGATCACAATGTTCATACATTTACCAGCAGTCAAACTGTTTGATCTGGAACTGTATTGAAATGCTTTCATATTATAGGGATAGTGAGTATGTATTATCAAAGATTTATCTAACTGGAAACACTAGCACTTGGAAAATAACAGATGAACCATTTTAATATGCAAATTAGCCTCTCATAAGGAATGGTTGACACAAGAAGGAAAAATATTAATTGACAGAAAGAAACCCAATGTACCAAGACATGTATAAATCAAGATATTCAGAAGTACTAACCAAAATTAGCAAACAGAAATGAACTGTTGGCAACATCTGCTAGCTCTCTAACATCTTCATTGGCAATCATATCCATGAGAACTGTCAGTTTAACTCAAGAAGATCGGCTATCTCTTTTTCATCACCATGTTTTCTCTCCATATGATCGACTGGTTTACAAACAAGAATTCCACAATATAAACAGCTATGCTTGTTACTAAAAACGCGGTCACCTTTTTTAATTTGTCCATTTTTACCCACTTTCGTTTTTTTGATCCCTCTGAAGTAAACCAAGGGCATATACCGGAAGTGTGAGCAATTCGGATAGTCCTGCACATCCAGATATATATTTCCCTTACAGGGCCAATGTACAGAATGTCTTGATATTCTAGACAAAATGATTGGATAAGGGAAGTAACTCCAAATAAAACTTGGCTAGCATGGGAATGTGTGTAAAATGTTAAGTGCATGTGCACATATATATGATATGAGTGCAGCCTAGTGAGGATAAATCTATGACCACCAAAAACATTCTCCTAAGGGGTTGTTAGGCATTATGATCAGGTCGTCACTATGAGGAAATCCTCTCTCAGAATTTTTTACTCTTAGGGGTCTGTTCAGCACACACTTTTTCTCACATGGGATGGCTCGTCAGCTCACTTAAACAACTCAGACATTGACACTTTCTGTGCATGCGCATTACGATAGAAGGAAAGTGAAAAATATAGTTGAACAACTATGAACTTGGATCGGTAGAATCCTACAGGCGCCAGAAATCTAAATACGCAATCAAAAACGCAAAAATTCTAAAAAAAAAAAATTACAATTTTAGTACATTTTCAAATTTTCAGGAAAAAAAGAGAGCTGCGTGGTATTGCAATTAGACCTATATCTCATCCGCAATATTCCCGGCTCTACAAAAATATAACTTTTTCGAAAATCGGTTGGGAATTGAGATTATTAGGACCTATTTTCATTTATGCACGTTAAAGATTTACTTCACTTCAGGTCTGTTCAGAACTTTCGCAATACTTCTAAGTACTTACTGCTTAAAACATAGGAAAAATCATTATTCAGAACTCTATCTGCTTTACTTTCAGAGATCTACACGAGAATGAAAAAAAAAAAAACAGTTTTCCAAATGGGACCAAAAAAAAAATCGTGTCAGATAATAACCAAAACCAGGAATCATACCTTTCAACATAAACTTTTCAACATTTGTACAGAGGGGTGCCTTCCTTATAAATAGCTTCAGTAAATAGCGTCATTTTCGCTGGTATCAAATGATGACGTCATGTAGACAAAAACCTGGGATAAGAATTTCCGGAGTAACTGTTATTGACTAAAATAAATTATTTTCATCCTAGGAGCAGCATTACCAGATATTGGTTACCAGTAAAACACCTTTAGTTCAAATATTGCCTCTTTCAAAAAAAGCTCTCTATATAATGCTTTATACGTAGGCAAAACGTTCCGATTATGACCAACTCGGACTGTTGCCAATGTCACACCAATGTGTACACGGGACTTTGGAATCACGTCCATATCAACTAATCAAATATGCAACTGGTTCAAAAATTGACTTAATATTCGATGAAATATCTACAATTTTCTGATTTCGTGCACGTTAAAGATTTGACGTCACTACATGTAACATATAAAAAATTAATATTTATTACAGATAGACTCCATGCTCAAACTGGTTATCTCAACTGAGAACGACATGGTTATCTCAATTCGACCTTTATCAAATCCGCAATATCCCCGGTTGTACAAAAATATATTTTTTTCGAAAATCGGTTGGGAATTGACATAATTAGAACCGATTTTCATTCGTGCACGTTAAAGGTTTACATCACTTCCGGTCTGGTTCACAACTTTCGCAATAGTTCTAAGTACTAAATGTTTAAAATATGGGAAAAATCAATATTCAAAACTATATCTGTTTTAGTTTCAGAGATCTACACGAGAATAAAAAAAAACCGAGTTTTCCAATTGGGACAAAAAAGTATCGTAAGTGTCAAATAATAACCAAAACCCAGAATCCTACATTCAACATTAATTTTTCAGCATTTATATGGAGGAGTGCCATCGTTATAAATAGCTTCAACAGAGAGGTTTATTTTCACTGGTATCAAATGATGACGTCATGGAGACAAAAATCCTGCGATATTAATTTCAGGGGTTAACTATTATTTACTAAAACCAATTATTGTCACTCTAGAAGCACCAGTAACAGATATTGGTTACTATTAAAACACACTTTGTTCAAATATTGCCACTTTTTTAAAAAATCTCTCTATATATGCTTTATACGTATGCAAAACGTTCCAATTATGACCAATTCGGAC
The DNA here is from genome assembly GCA_948474765.1 of Patella depressa. Lineage (NCBI taxonomy): Eukaryota > Metazoa > Mollusca > Gastropoda > Patellidae > Patella > Patella depressa. Next base: position 32,611,591 of record OX419717.1, on the reverse strand, counting down.
TTTTGTCGATGTCACACCAATGTGTACACGGGACTTCGGAATCGCGTTTTCATGTCAGCTACTCAAATATGTAACTGGTTCAAAAATTGATTTTATATTCAATGAAATATCGCCAATTTTCGGATTTCGTGCACGTTAAAGATTTGACGTCACCAACATATAAAATTTTATCTTTAATTAGAGATAGGGCCCAAGCTCAAACTACATCATGCTTTCTATCATAGGTGCAATATTCGTACTTCTGCACGATACTACTGCAAGATACAACTGCACACTATTGATAATTGTATTTCCTTTTAAACAGCGCGAGCCGTCGGTTTGTGTCGAGATGATTACGGTTATGAGGTAATTTTGACAAAGAAGAAACAATATTAATTCAAAGACTAATTATTACACACAGAAATCAATTATTTCTGTTACAGGGTCACTAAACCCATATTTTGAATATAAGTCAACACTCAAAGTTGAAATACTTTTAGCTCAAATATCGTCACTGTGAGAGAAATGGGGAATTTTGAATATGCTCTAAACGTTGGTAAAACGTACAGATTGTATCAACTCTTACTGCATGTTTCGCTTAACAATGAAAGGTGACGTTTTCAATTTTCGATCCTTTTGTTCTCATACTCCTGTTATTTCCAACTGTTGCGCAATGGTTTCATACCTAAGACTACCGATAAAACTCTCTGTAGAAGAATTTCAAAAAAAAAAATTACGTTGACTTTCGAGAAAAAGACGTCTAAAAATGCTCCAAATGGTAAAAATGCGACGTTTTGGATTTTCAATCTCGTTTTTCGACTACTCATGACATTTAGAGAAATTGTACAATGGTTTCACACAATACACCACCTATAAGACTCTCGAGTGAGAAAGTTTTAAAAAAATCGTAGGCGGCTTTTCCGAGAAACATGCGTTTAAAATTGCTCGATTTCGTAAAAAACCTTACTTTTCAAAGTCCTATAACTTTTTAAGTTTGAAAAAGAAACTTGTCGCAGTGGTACCATCTTGTAGATATTTTATGTGGCTATCAAATGACGTTGTACTTTAGCTACTCAGTAAACAGCCAATTGAAACATCGCACTTTGCGCACAGGCACCCATTTTTCAGAATTTTGTCAAAGTTTGGATACATTTATTGACCACTTCCGGTGATTAGAGCATTTTCATCCATAGTCTAAGGACTGGAGACGACTCCCGACTTCATATTCCTGAAGTTTCAGAAAAATCGTAGGCGTCGTTTTAAAAAAATAAGAACTCTACGATTTGACCAAAATTCGTAAAAAAGTGAAAAATCAAAGTTAATATTTCAGAACAAAATTTATATTGTTGGAATCGGATTGATGTCAGCTATCCAAAAATATAAGTTATATTTCTAAATTCCCAAAAATAACAATTTTAGAAAATTTTGAAAATTTTCCATTTTTCACCCAAAAATTGAAAGCGACAAAGTTTCCAAATTCTACGTATTTGAACTGCTGTCTTCTAGGAAATGTCTCCAGCTAACCAAAAATGTAAATTTTAAAAAAATCGGTTGAGAATTAGCAGAATTATGGTAGATTTTCAATTTGCGTGCACGCTAAAGATTTGACGCATTTCCGCTATGCGCACAAATTTCTTTTTACATTTAAGCACTAACCACCACCCAGTTTCCCCAGTGAAAATCAAATTTCAGACCTCTATCCCTTATAGTTTCTGAGATATAGCTTCCCCCAATAAAAAAAAAATAATAATAATAATCTTAGTAATAACAATAGTCTTTCACCATTGAAAAATGGTGAAAGCCTAACTAGACTTGCTTGCAAGGCTGAAGGCTTTCACCTTACCGAAGGCAGCAAAAATTGCCTACAACTCACCCCTTAAAACACACACACGCTTAAACAACTCAGACATGACACTTTCTGTGCATGCGCATTACGATAGAAGGAAAGTGAAAAATATAGTTGAACAATTATGAACATGGATTGGTAGAATCCTACAGACGCCAGAAATCGAAATACTCAATCAAAAACTCAAAAATTCTAAAAAAAATTACAAGTTCAGTACATTTTCAAATTGTTAGGAAAAAAAGAGAACTGCGTGGTATTGCAATTCGACCTATATCGCATCCGCAATATCCCCGGCTCTACAAAAATATAACTTTTTCGAATTCTATCAATTTTAGTTTCAGAAATCTAAACGACTACAGAAAAAAAAACAGTTTTCCGAATGAGACAAAAAAAATTTACCTTAAGTATCAGGTAATAATATCGCACCTTTCAACATTAATTTTTCAACATTGTAATTGAGGGGTACTTTATTTATAAATGGCTTCAACAGAGAGCTTCATTTTCACTGGTATCAAATGATGACGTCATGCAGACATAAAACCTGGGATATTAATTTCAGGAGTAACTGTTAATTACTAAAATGAATTGTTTTCATTCTAGAAGCACCAATGCAAGATATTGGTTACCATTCAAACACCCTTTGTTCAAATATTGCCAGTTTTAAAAAAAGCTCTCTATATATGCTTTATACGTATGCAAAACGTTCCATTTATAACCAATTCGGGCTTTTGTCGATGTCACACCAATGTGTTACACGGAACTTTGGAATCGCGTTCAGGCCAGCTACTCAAATATGTAACTGGTTCAAAACTAAATTGAATATTCAATGAAATATCGACAATATTTTGATTTCGTGCACGTTAATGATTTGACGTCACTAACATATAAAAATTTATCGTTAATTAGAGATAGGGCCCAAACTCAAACTACATCATGCTTTCTATCACAGGTGCAATATTCGTACTTCTGCACGATACTACTGCAAGATACAACTGCATCCTATAGATAATTAGATTTCCTTATAAACAGCGCGAGCCGTCGATTTGTGTCGAGATGATTACGGTTATGAGGTAATTTTAACAAAGAAGAAACAATATTAATTCAAAGACTAATTATTACACACAGAAATCAATTATTTCTGTTACAGGGTCACTAAACCCATATTTTGAATATAAGTAAACACTCAAAGTTGAAATACTTTTAGCTCAAATATCGTCACTGTGATAGAAATGGGGAATTTGAAAATGCTCTAAACGTTGGTAAAACGTACAGATTGTATCAACTCTTACTGAAGGTTTCGCTTAACAATGAAAGATGATGTTTTCAATTTTCGATCCCTTTGTTCTCATACTCCTGATATTTCTAACTGTTGCGCAATGGTTTCATACCTATGACTACCGATAAAACTCTGATTTCGTGCACGTTAATGATTTGACGTCACTAACATATAAAAAATTATCTTTAATTAGAGATAGGGCCCAAGCTCAAACTACATCATGCTTTCTATCACAGGTGCAATATTCGTACTTCTGCACGATACTACTGCAAGATACAACTGCAACCTATGGATAATTGGATTTCCTTATAAACAGCGGGAGCCGTCGATTTGTGTCGAGATGATTACGGTTGAGAGATAATTTTGACAAAGAAGAAACAATATTAATTCAAAGACTAATTATTACACACAGGAATCAATTATTTCTGTTACAGGGTCACTAAACCCATATTTTGAATATAAGTAAACACTCAAAGTTGAAATACTTTTAGCTCAAATGTCGTCACTGTGAGAGAAATGGGGAATTTTGAATAGGCTCTAAACGTTGGTAAAACGTACAGATTGTATCAACTCTTACTGCATGTTTCGCTTAACAATGAAAGGTGACGTTTTCAGTTTTCGATTCCTTTGTTCTCATACTCCTGATATTTCTAAATGTTGCGCAATAGTTTCATACCTAAGACTACCGATCAAACTCTCTGTAGAAGAAGTTCCAAAAAAAAATTACGTTGACTTTTCGAGAAAAAGACGTCTAAAAATGCTCCAAATGGTAAAAATACGACGTTTTGGATTTTCAATCTCGTTTTTCGACTACTCATGACATTTAGAGAAATTGTACAATGGTTTCACACAATACACCACCCATTAGACTCTCGACTGAGAAAGTTTTAAAAAAATCGTAGGCGGCGTTTCCGAGAAACATGCGTTTAAAATTGCTCGAAATCGTAAAAAACCTTACTTTTCAAAGTCCTATAACTTTTTCAATTTATGATAGAAACTTGTCGCTGTGGTACCATCTTGTAGATATTTTACGTGGCTATCAAATGACGTTGTACTTTAACTACTCAGTAAACAGCCAATTAAAACATCGCATTTTCCGCACAAACACCCATTTTTTAGAATTTTGTCAAAGTTTGGATACTTTTCTTGACTACTTCCGGTGATTAGAGGATTTTCATTCATAGACTAAGGACTGGAGACGACTCTTGACTTCATATGCCTGAAGTTTCAGAAAAATCGTAGGTGCCGTTTTAAAAAAATAAGAACTCTACGATTTGACCAAAATGCGTAAAAAAGTGAAAAATCAAAGTTAAAATTTCAGAACAAAACCTATATTGTTGGAATCGGATTAATGTCAGCTATCCAAAAATATAAGTCATATTTAAAAATTCCTAAAAATAACAATTTTAGAAAATTTTGAAAATTTTCCATTTTTCACCAAAAAAATGAGAGCGACAAAGTTTCTAAACTCGATGTTTTTGAACTGCCATCTACTCAGAAATGTTTTCAGCTATCCAAAAATGTAAATATCGGAAAAGTCCGATGAGAATTAGAAGAATTATGGCCGATTTTCAATTTGAGTGCACGTTAAAGATTTGACGCGTTTCCGCTATGCGCACAAATTTGGTTTTACATTTAAGCACTAACCACCACCCAGTTTCCCGACAGAAAATCAAATTTCAGACCTCTATCTCTTATAGTTGCTGAGAAATAGGCAAAGTGGAAAAAAAAAAAATAATAAATAATAACTAGACTTGCTTGCAAGGCTGAAGGCTTTCACCTTACCCAAGGCAGCACAAAATGCCCCCCACTCAACCCTTAAAACACACACACACACACACACTTAAACAACTCAGATATTGACACTTTCTGTGCATGCGCATTACGATAGAAGTAAAGTGAAAAATATAGTTGAACAAATTACAGCATTATGAACTTGGATCGGTAGAATCCTACAGACGCCAGAAATCTAAATACTCAATCAAAAACGCAAAAATTCTAAAAAAAATTACAATTTTAGTACATTTTTAAATTTTCAGGAAAAAATGAGAACTGCGTGGTATTGCAATTCGACCTATATCGCATCCGCAATATCCCCGGCTCTACAAAAATATAACTTTTTCGAAAATCGGTTGGGAATTGAGATTATTAGGACCTATTTTCATTTATGCACGTTAAAGATTTACTTCACTTCAGGTCTGTTCAGAATTTTCGCAATAGTTCTAAGTACTTACTGCTTAAAACATAGGAAAAATCATTATTCAGAACTCTTATCTGCTTTAGTTTCAGAGATCTACACGAGAATAAAAAAAACAACAGTTTTTCGGATGGGACAAAAATAGAAGATCGGGTCAGATCATAACCAAAACCAAGAATCATACCTTTCAACATCAACTTTTCAACATTTGTCCAGAGGGGTGCCTTCCTTATAAATAGTTTCAGTAAATAGCGTCATTTTCGCTGGTATCATATGATGGCGTCATGTAGACAAACAACCTGGGATAATAATTTCAGGAGTAACTGTTATTGACTAAAATGATTTATTTTCACTCTAGAAGCAGCATTACCAGATATTGGTTACCAGTAAAACACCTTTAGTTCAAATATTGCCTCTTTCAAAAAAAGCTCTCTATATAATGCTTTATACGTAGGCAAAACGTTGCGATTATGACCAACTCGGACTTTTGTCAATGTCACACTAATGTGTACACGGGACTTTAGAATCACGTCCATATCAACTACTCAAATATGCAACTGGTTCAAAAATTGATTAAATATTCAATGAAATATCGACAATTTTCTGAGTTCGTGCACGTTAAAGATTTGACGTCAATAATAGAGTTATTACAGACGGAGTCCATGCTCATACTACATCACTCCTTCTATCACAGGTGCAATATTCGTACTTCTGCACGATACTACTGCAAGATACAACTGCAACCTCTTAAAAAGTGGACACGCTTATAAAGAACGCGACCAACTCGGACTTTAGTCGATGTCACACCAATGTGTACAGCTACTCAAATGTGTAACTGGTTCAAAAATTGATTGAATATTCAATGTAATATCGACAATTTTCCGATTTCGTGCACGTTAAAGATTTGACGTTACTAACATATAAAAATGTACTATTTATTACAGATAGAGTCTATGCTCAGACTACATCATGTCTTCTACCACAGGTGCAATATTCGTACTTCTGCAAGATACTACTGCAAGATACAACTGCAATCTTTCATCATTTGGACTTGCTAATAAACAGCGCCAGCCCTCGATTTCTGTCTAGATGATTACGGTTATGCGATAATTGTGACAAAGAAGAATAATTATTACACACAGCAATCAACTATTTCTGTTACAGGGCCATTAAACCCATATTTTGAATAGAAGTAAACACTCAAAGTTGAAATACTGTTAGCTCAAATATCGTCACTGTGAGAGAAAAGGGGACTTTTGAATATGCTCTAAACGTTGGTAATACGTACAGATTGTATCACCTCTTACTGCATGTTTCGCTTAACAATGAAAGGTGACGTTTTCAATTTTCGATTCCTTTGTTCTCATACTCCTGATATTTCTAACTTTTGCGCAATGGTTTCATACCAAAGAATACCAATAAAACTCTCTGAAGAAGAAGTTCCTAAAAAAAATTACGTTGACTTTTCGAGAAAAAGACCTGTAAAAATGCTCCAAATCGTAAAAATAAGACGGTTTGGATTTTCAATCTCGTTTTTCGACTACTCATGACATTTAGAGAAATTGTACAATGGTTTCACACAATACACCACCCATTAGACTCTCGACTGAGAAAGTTTTAAAAAAATCGTAGGCGGCGTTTCCGAGAAACATGAGTTTAAAATTGCACGAAATCGTAAAAAACCTTACTTTTCAAAAGTCCTATAACTTTTTCAATTTTTGATAGAAACTTATCGCTGTAGTATTTTCGGATAGATAATTCAATAGACTATTCAATGATATAAAACATTATTTAATTGGCAAAAACACAATGGATATATCGCATTTTCCACACAGGCACCCATTTTTCAGAATTTTGTCAAGCTTTGGATACTTTTCTTGGCCACTTCCGGTGATAAGAGGATTTTCATTTGTAGTTCATTGACCGGTTTGGTCCTTCGACTTCATATTGCTGAAGTTTCAGAAAAATCGTAGGCGCCGTTTTAAAAAAATAAGAACACCACGATTTGACCAAAATGCGAAAAAAAGTGAAAAATCAAAGTTAACATTTCAGAACAAAACTTATATTGTTGGAATCGGTTGGAGGTCAGCTATCCAAAAATATAAGTCAAATTTCAAAATTTCAAATAATAACAATTTTATGAAATTTTCCAATTTTCACCCAAAAAATGAAAACGACAAAGTTTCAAAATTCAACGATTTTGAACTGCTGTCTTCTCGCCAATGTTTCCGGGTATCCAAAAATGTAACTTTTTAAAAAATCGATTAAGAACTAAAAGACTTATGGCCGATTTTTAAATTTCGTGCACGTTACAGATTCTCCAAAAGCGGGATATTTTGGTATTTTCGTTTTGCATTTAAGCACTAATACATAAAACAGTTAATTTATTTCCAGAGTTTCATAACATTCGTTAAAATAGTTTCTGAGATTTAGGCTTCCCCATTTGAGTTAAACGTATAACGCGTTTTGTAATTGGTTTGGGGGGAAAACCAATTACCTACTAGACTTGCTTGCAAGGCTGAAGGCTTTCACCTTACCCAAGGCAGCACAAAATGCCTACCACTCACCCCTTAAAACACACACACACACACACACACACACACACACTTAAACAACTCAGACATTGACACTTTCTGTGCATGCGCATTATGATAGAAGGAAAGTGAAAAATATAGTTGAACAACTATGAACTTGGATCGGTAGAATCCTACAGGCGCCAGAAATCTAAATACGCAATCAAAAACGCAAAAATTCTAAAAGAAAAAATTACAATTTTAGTACATTTTCAAATTTTCAGGAAAAAAAGAGAACCGCGTGGTATTGCAATTCGACCTATATCGCATCCGCAATATCCCCGGCTCTACAAAAATATAACTTTTTCGAAAATCGGTTGGGAATTGAGATTATTAGGACCTATTTTCATTTATGCACGTTAAAGATTTACTTCACTTCAGGTCTGTTCAGAACTTTCGCAATACTTCTAAGTAGTTACTGCTTAAAACATAGAAAAAATCATTATTCAGAACTCTATCTGCTTTAGTTTCAGAGATCTACACGAGAATGAAAAAAAAACAGTTTTTCGAATGGGACAAAAAAAAAGATCGTGTCAGATCATAACCAAAACCAAGAATCATACCTTTCAACATCAACTTTTCAACATTTGTCCAGAGGGGTGCCTTCCTTATAAATAGTTTCGGTAAATAGCGTCATTTTCGCTGGTATCATATGATGGCGTCATGTAGACAAAAAACCTGGGATAATAATTTCAGGAGTAACAGTTATTGACTAAAATGAATTATTTTCACTCTAGAAGCAGCATTACCAGATATTGGTTACCAGTAAAACACCTTTAGTTCAAATATTGCCTCTTTCAAAAAAAGCTCTCTATATAATGCTTTATACGTGGGCAAAACGTTGCGATTATGACCAACTCGGACTTTTGTCAATGTCACACCAATGTGTACACGGGACTTTGGAATCACGTCCATATCAACTACTCAAATATGCAACTGGTTCAAAAATTGATTAAATATTCAATGAAATATCTACAATTTTCTGATTTCGTGCACGTTAAAGATTTGACGTCACTACATGTAATATATAAAAATTTAATATTTATTACAGATAGAGTCCATGCTCAAACTGGTTATCTCAACTGAGAACGACATGGTTATCACAATTCGACCTTTATCCCATCCGCAATATCCCCGGCTGTACAAAAATATAATTTTTTCGAAAATCGGTTGGGAATTGACATAATTAGAACCGATTTTCATTCGTGCACGTTAAAGATTTACATCACTTCCGGTCTGCTCACAACTTTCGCAATAGTTCCAAGTACTAAATGTTTAAAACATAGGAAAAATCAATATTCAAAACTCTATCTGTTTTAGTTTCAGAGATCTACACGAGAATAAAAAAAAAACGAGTTTTCCGATTGGGACAAAAAAGTATCGTAAGTGTCAAATAATAACCAAAACCCAGAATCATGCATTCAACATTAATTTTTCAACATTTATATAAAGGAGTGCCTTCCTTATAAATAGCTTCAAGAGAGAGGTTTATTTTCACTGGTATCAAATGATGACGTCATGGAGACAAAAATCCTGCGATATTAATTTGAGGGGTAACTATTATTTACTAAAACGAATTATTTTCACTCTAGAAGCACCAGTAACAGATATTGGTTACTATTAAAACACCCTTAGTTCAAATATTGGCACTTTTAAAAAAATCTCTCTATATATGCTTTATACGTATGCAAAACGTTCCAATTATGACCAATTCGGACTTTTGTCGATGTCAAACCAATGTGTACACGGGACTTCGGAATCGCGTTTTCATGTCAGCTACTCAAATATGTAACTGGTTCAAAAATTGATTTTATATTCAATGAAATATCGGCAATTTTCTGTCTGATTTCGTGCACGTTAAAGATTTGACGTCACCAACATATAAAATTTCGATATTTATTAGTAACAGAGTCCATGCTCTAACGACATTACACTTTCTATGACCGGTGCCGTATTCGTACTTCTGCACGATACTACTGCAAGATCCAACTACAACCTCTTAAAAATTGGATTTGCTTATAAACAGCGCGATCCGTCGATTTGTGTCGAGATGATTACGGCTATGAGGTAATTTTGGCCAAGGAGAAACAATATTAATTCAAAGACTAATTATTACAAACATAAATCAAATACTTCTGCTACAGGGTCACTATACCCTTATTTTGAATAGAAGTAAAGACTCAAAGTTGAAATACTTTTTGCCCAAATATCGTCACTGTGAGAGAAAAAGGGACTTTTGAATATGCTCTAAACGTTGCTAATACGTACAGATTGTATCAACTCTTACTGCATGTTTCACTTAACAATGAAAGGTGACGTTTTCAATTTTAGATCCCTTTGTTCTCATACTCCTGATATTTCTAACTGTTGCGCAATGGTTTCATACCTAAGACTACCGATAAAACTCTCTGTAGAAGAAGTTCAAAAAAAAAATTACGTTGACTTTTCGAGAAAACGACGTCTAAAAATGCTCCAAATGGTAAAAATACGACGTTTTGGATTTTCAATCTCGTTTTTCGAATACTCATGACATTTAGAGAAATTGTACAATGGTTTCACACAATACACCACCTATAAGACTCTCGAATGAGAAAGTTTTAAAAAAATCGTAGGCGGGGTTTTCGAGAAATACGCGTCTAAAGTTGATCGAAATAGCAAAATACCTTACTTTTCAAACTCAGATAACTTTTTTATTTTTTGATAGAAACTTCTCGCTATAGTACCATCTTGTAGATAATTCATGTGGCTATCACAAGATATAATACTTTAACTACTCGGTAAATAACCAATCGATACATCTTATTTGGCGCACAGACACCCATTTTTCTGAATTTTGTCAAACTTTCGATACCTTTCTTGACCACTTCCGGTGATTAGAGGATTTTCATTTATAGTTTAAGGAACAATTCAGACATCTCTGTTCATCTTCCCAAAGTTTTAGAAAAATCGTAGGCGCGGTTTAAAAAAAATAAGCCTTACCGTTTTTGACCAAAATGCAAAAAAAAGTGAAAAATCAAAGTTAATATTTCAGAACAAAACTTATATTGTTGGAATTGGTTTGAGGTCAGCTATCCAAAAATATAAGTCAAATTTCAAAATTCCAAAAAATAACAATTTTATGAAATTTTTCAATTTTCACCAAAAAAATGAAAACAACAAAGTTTCAAAATTCAACGATTTTGAACTGCTGTCTTCTCGCCAATGTTTCCGGGTATCCAAAAATATAACTTTTTAAAAAATCGATTAAGAACTAAAAGACTTATGGCCGATTTTCAAATTTCGTGCACGTTACAGATTCTACAAAAGCGGGATGTTTTGGTAATTTCGTTTTACATTTAAGCACTAATACATGAAACAGTTAATTTATTTCCAGAGTTTCATAGCATTCGTTCAAATAGTTTCTGAGATTTAGGCTGCCCCATTTGAGTTAAACGTATAACGCGTTTTGTAATTGGTTTGGGGGGAAAACCAATTACCTACTAGACTTGCTTGCAAGGCTGAAGGCTTTCACCTTACCCAAGGCAGCACAAAATGCCTACCACTCACCCCTTAAAACACACACACACACACACACACACACACTTAAACAACTCAGACATTGACACTTTCTGTGCATGCGCATTACGATAGAAGGAAAGTGAAAAATATAGTTGAACAACTATGAACTTGGATCGGTAGAATCCTACAGGCGCCAGAAATCTAAATACGCAATCAAAAACGCAAAAATTCTAAAAGAAAAAATTACAATTTTAGTACATTTTCAAATTTTCAGGAAAAAAAGAGAACCGCGTGGTATTGCAATTCGACCTATATCGCATCCGCAATATCCCCGGCTCTACAAAAATATAACTTTTTCGAAAATCGGTTGGGAATTGAGATTATTAGGACCTATTTTCATTTATGCACGTTAAAGATTTACTTCACTTCAGGTCTGTTCAGAACTTTCGCAATACTTCTAAGTAGTTACTGCTTAAAACATAGAAAAAATCATTATTCAGAACTCTATCTGCTTTAGTTTCAGAGATCTACACGAGAATGAAAAAAAAAACAGTTTTTCGAATGGGACAAAAAAAAAGATCGTGTCAGATCATAACCAAAACCAAGAATCATACCTTTCAACATCAACTTTTCAACATTTGTCCAGAGGGGTGCCTTCCTTATAAATAGTTTCGGTAAATAGCGTCATTTTCGCTGGTATCATATGATGGCGTCATGTAGACAAAAAAACCTGGGGTAATAATTTCAGGAGTAACAGTTATTGACTAAAATGAATTATTTTCACTCTAGAAGCAGCATTACCAGATATTGGTTACCAGTAAAACACCTTTAGTTCAAATATTGCCTCTTTCAAAAAAAGCTCTCTATATAATGCTTTATACGTGGGCAAAACGTTGCGATTATGACCAACTCGGACTTTTGTCAATGTCACACCAATGTGTACACGGGACTTTGGAATCACGTCCATATCAACTACTCAAATATGCAACTGGTTCAAAAATTGATTAAATATTGAATGAAATATCTACAATTTTCTGATTTCGTGCACGTTAAAGATTTGACGTCACTACATGTAATATATAAAAAATTAATATTTATTACAGATAGAGTCCATGCTCAAACTGGTTATCTCAACTGAGAACGACATGGTTATCACAATTCGACCTTTATCCCATCCGCAATATCCCCGGCTGTACAAAAATATAATTTTTTCGAAAATCGGTTGGGAATTGACATAATTAGAACCGATTTTCATTCGTGCACGTTAAAGATTTACATCACTTCCGGTCTGGTTCACAACTTTCGCAATAGTTCCAAGTACTAAATGTTTAAAACATAGGAAAAATCAATATTCAAAACTCTATCTGTTTTAGTTCCAGAGATCTACACGAGAATAAAAAAAAACGAGTTTTCCGATTGGGACAAAAAAGTATCGTAAGTGTCAAATAATAACCAAAACCCAGAATCATGCATTCAACATTAATTTTTCAACATTTATATAGAGGAGTGCCTTCCTTATAAATAGCTTCAAGAGAGAGGTTTATTTTCACTGGTATCAAATGATGACGTCATGGAGACAAAAATCCTGCGATATTAATTTGAGGGGTAACTATTATTTACTAAAACGAATTATTTTCACTCTAGAAGCACCAGTAACAGATATTGGTTACTATTAAAACACCCTTAGTTCAAATATTGCCACTTTTAAAAAAATCTCTCTATATATGCTTTATACGTATGCAAAACGTTCCAATTATGACCAATTCGGACTTTTGTCGATGTCAAACCAATGTGTACACGGGACTTCGGAATCGCGTTTTCATGTCAGCTACTCAAATATGTAACTGATTCAAAAATTGATTTTATATTCAATGAAATATCGGCAATTTTCTGTCTGATTTCGTGCACGTTAAAGATTTGACGTCACCAACATATAAAATTTCGATATTTATTAGTAACAGAGTCCATGCTCTAACGACATAACACTTTCTATGACCGGTGCAGTATTCGTACTTCTGCACGATACTACTGCAAGATCCAACTACAACCTCTTAAAAATTGGATTTGCTTATAAACAGCGCGAGCCGTCGATTTGTGTCGAGATGATTACGGCTATGAGGTAATTTTGGCCAAGGAGAAACAATATTAATTCAAAGACTAATTATTACAAACATAAATCAAATACTTCTGCTACAGGGTCACTATACCCTTATTTTGAATAGAAGTAAAGACTCAAAGTTGAAATACTTTTTGCCCAAATATCGTCACTGTGAGAGAAAAAGGGACTTTTGAATATGCTCTAAACGTTGCTAATACGTACAGATTGTATCAACTCTTACTGCATGTTTCACTTAACAATGAAAGGTGACGTTTTCAATTTTCGATCCCTTTGTTCTCATACTCCTGATATTTCTAACTGTTGCGCAATGGTTTCATACCTAAGACTACCGATAAAACTCTCTGTAGAAGAAGTTCAAAAAAAAAATTACGTTGACTTTTCGAGAAAACGACGTCTAAAAATGCTCCAAATGGTAAAAATACGACGTTTTGGATTTTCAATCTCGTTTTTCGAATACTCATGACATTTAGAGAAATTGTACAATGGTTTCACACAATACACCACCTATAAGACTCTCGAATGAGAAAGTTTTAAAAAAAATCGTAGGCGGGGTTTTCGAGAAATACGCGTCTAAAGTTGATCGAAATAGCAAAATACCTTACTTTTCAAACTCAGATAACTTTTTTATTTTTTGATAGAAACTTCTCGCTATAGTACCATCTTGTAGATAATTCATGTGGCTATCACACGATATAATACTTTAACTACTCGGTAAATAACCAATCGATACATCTTATTTGGCGCACAGACACCCATTTTTCTGAATTTTGTCAAACTTTCGATACCTTTCTTGACCACTTCCGGTGATTAGAGGATTTTCATTTATAGTTTAAGGAACAATTCAGACATCTCTGTTCATCTTCCCAAAGTTTTAGAAAAATCGTAGGCGCGGTTTTAAAAAAATAAGCCTTACCGTTTTTGACCAAAATGCAAAAAAAAGTGAAAAATCAAAGTTAATATTTCAGAACAAAACTTATATTGTTGGAATTGGTTTGAGGTCAGCTATCCAAAAATATAAGTCAAATTTCAAAATTCCAAAAAATAACAATTTTATGAAATTTTTCAATTTTCACCAAAAAAATGAAAACAACAAAGTTTCAAAATTCAACGATTTTGAACTGCTGTCTTCTCGCCAATGTTTCCGGGTATCCAAAAATATAACTTTTTAAAAAATCGATTAAGAACTAAAAGACTTATGGCCGATTTTTAAATTTCGTGCACGTTACAGATTCTACAAAAGCGGGATGTTTTGATAATTTCGTTTTACATTTAAGCACTAATACATGAAACAGTTAATTTATTTCCAGAGTTTCATAGCATTCGTTCAAATAGTTTCTGAGATTTAGGCTGCCCCATTTGAGTTAAACGTATAACGCGTTTTGTAATTGGTTTGGGCGGAAAACCAATTACCTACTAGACTTGCTTGCAAGGCTGAAGGCTTTCACCTTACCCAAGGCAGCACAAAATGCCCACCACCCACCCCTTAAACACACACACACACACACACACACACACTTAAACAACTCAGATATTGACACTTTCTCTGCATGCGCATTACGATAGAAGGAAAGTGAAAAATATAGTTGAACAATTTACAAATTATGAACTTGGATAGGTAGAATCCTCAAAAATTCTAAAAAATTTTTTTTTACAATTTCAGTACATTTTCAATTTTTTAGGAAAAAAGGAGAACGGCGTGGTATTGCAATTCGAACTTTATCGCATCCGCAATATCACCGGCTCTACAAAAATATAGCTTTTTAGAAAATCGGTTGGGAATTGACATTATTAGGACCTATTTTCGTTTATGCACGTTAAAGATTTACTTCACTTCAGGTCTGTTCAGAACTTTCGCAATACTTCTAAGTACTTACTGCTTAAAACATAGGAAAAATCATTATTCAGAACTCTATCTGCTTTAGTTTCAGAGATCTACAAGAGAATGAAAAAAAAAAACAGTTTTTCGAATGGGACAAAAAAAAAAAAGATCGTGTCAGATCATAACCAAAACCAAGAATCATACCTTTCAACATCAATTGTTCAACATTTGTCCAGAGGGGTGCCTTCCTTATAAATAGTTTCGGTAAATAGCGTCATTTTCGCTGGTATCATATGATGGCGTCATGTAGACAAAAAACCTGGGATAATAATTTCAGGAATAACTGTTATTGACTAAAATGAATTATTTTCACTCTAGAAGCAGCATTACCAGACATTGGTTACCAGTAAAACACCTTTAGTTCAAATATTGCCTCTTTCAAAAAAAGCTCTCTATATAATGCTTTATACGTAGGCAAAACGTTCCGATTATGACCAACTCGGACTGTTGCCAATGTCACACCAATGTGTAAACGGGACTTTGGAATCACGTCCATATCAACTAATCAAATATGCAACTGGTTCAAAAATTGACTTAATATTCGATGAAATATCTACAATTTTCTGATTTCGTGCACGTTAAAGATTTGACGTCACTACATGTAACATATAAAAATTTAATATTTATTACAGATAGAGTCCATGCTCAAACTGGTTATCTCAACTGAGAACGACATGGTTATCTCAATTCGACATTTATCAAATCCGCAATATCCCCGGCTGTACAAAAATATATTTTTTTCGAAAATCGGTTGGGAATTGACATAATTAGAACCGATTTTCATTCGTGCACGTTAAAGGTTTACATCACTTCCGGTCTGGTTCACAACTTTCGCAATAGTTCTAAGTACTAAATGTTTAAAATATGGGAAAAATCAATATTCAAAACTCTATCTGTTTTAGTTTCAGAGATCTACACGAGAATAAAAAAAAAACGAGTTTTCCAATTGGGACAAAAAAGTATCGTAAGTGTCAAATAATAACCAAAACCCAGAATCATACATTCAACATTAATTTTTCAGCATTTATACGGAGGAGTGCCATCGTTATAAATAGCTTCAACAGAGAGGTTTATTTTCACTGGTATCAAATGATGACGTCACGGAGACAAAAATCCTGCGATATTAATTTCAGGGGTTAACTATTATTTACTAAAACCAATTATTGTCACTCTAGAAGCACCAGTAACAGATATTGGTTACTATTAAAACACACTTTGTTCAAATATTGCCACTTTTTAAAAAATCTCTCTATATATGCTTTATACGTATGCAAAACGTTCCAATTATGACCAATTCGGACTTTTGTCGATGTCACACCAATGTGTACACGGGACTTCGGAATCGCGTTTTCATGTCAGCTACTCAAATATGTAACTGGGTCAAAAATTGATTTTATATTCAATGAAATATCGCCAATTTTCGATTTCGTGCACGTTAAAGATTTGACGTCACCAACATATAAAATTTTATCTTTAATCAGAGATAGGGCCCAATCTCAAACTACATCATGCCTTCTATCACAGGTGCAATATTCGTACTTCTGCACGATACTACTGCAAGATACAATTGCAAACTATTGATAATTGTATTTCCTTTTAAACAGCGCGAGCCGTCGATTTGTGTCGAGATGATTACGGTTATGAGGTAATTTTGACAAAGAAGAAACAATATTAATTCAAAGACTAATTATTACACACAGAAATCAATTATTTCTGTTACAGGGTCACTAAACCCATATTTTGAATATAAGTCAACACTCAAAGTTGAAATACTTTTAGCTCAAATATCGTCACTGTGAGAGAAATGGGGAATTTTGAATATGCTCTAAACGTTGGTAAAACGTACAGATTGTATCAACTCTTACTGCATGTTTCGCTTAACAATGAAAGGTGACGTTTTCAATTTTCGATCCTTTTGTTCTCATACTCCTGATATTTCCAACTGTTGCGCAATGGTTTCATACCTAAGACCACCGATAAAAGTCTCTGTAGAAGAAGTTCAAAAAAAAAAATTACGTTGACTTTTCGAGAAAAAGACGTCTAAAAATGCTCCAAATGGTAAAAATACGACGTTTTGGATTTTCAATCTCGTTTTTCGACTACTCATGACATTTAGAGAAATTGTACAATGGTTTCACACAATACACCACCTATAAGACTCTCGAATGAGAAAGTTTTAAAAAAATCGTAGGCGGCTTTTCCGAGAAACATGCGTTTAAAATTGCTCGAAATCGTAAAAAACCTTACTTTTCAAAGTCCTATAACTTTTTAAGTTTGAAAAAGAAACTTGTCGCTGTGGTACCATCTTGTAGATATTTTATGTGGCTATCAAATGACGTTGTACTTTAGCTACTCAGTAAACAGCCAATTGAAACATCGCACTTTGCGCACAGGCACCCATTTTTCAGAATTTTGTCAAAGTTTGGATACATTTATTGACCACTTCCGGTGATTATAGCATTTTCATCCATAGTCTAAGGACTGGAGACGACTCCCGACTTCATATTCCTGAAGTTTCAGAAAAATCGTAGGCGTCGTTTTAAAAAAATAAGAACTCTACGATTTGACCAAAATGCGTAAAAAAGTGAAAAATCAAAGTTAATATTTCAGAACAAAACTTATATTGTTGGAATCGGATTGATGTCAGCTATCCAAAAATATAAGTTATATTTCTAAATTCCCAAAAATAACAATTTTAGAAAATTTTGAAAATTTTCCATTTTTCACCCAAAAATTGAAAGCGACAAAGTTTCCAAATTCTACGTATTTGAACTGCTGTCTTCTAGGAAATGTCTCCAGCTAACCAAAAATGTAAATTTTAAAAAAAATCGGTTGAGAATTAGCAGAATTATGGTAGATTTTCAATTTGCGTGCACGCTAAAGATTTGACGCATTTCCGCTATGCGCACAAATTTCGTTTTACATTTAAGCACTAACCACCACCCAGTTTCCCGAGTGAAAATCAAATTTCAGACCTCTATCCCTTATAGTTTCTGAGATCTAGCTTCCCCCAATAAAAAAAAAATAATAATAATAATCTTAGTAATAACAATAGTCTTTCACCATTGAAAAATGGTGAAAGCCTAACTAGACTTGCTTGCAAGGCTGAAGGCTTTCACCTTACCCAAGGCAGCACAAAATGCCTACCACTCACCCCTTAAAACACACACACACACACACACATACAATTAAACAACTCAGACATTGACACTTTCTGTGCATGCGCATTACGATAGAAGGAAAGTGAAAAATATAGTTGAACAACTATGAACTTGGATCGGTAGAATCCTACAGGCGCCAGAAATCTAAATACGCACTCAAAAACGCAAAAATTCTTTAAAAAAAAATTACAATTTTAGTACATTTTCAAATTTTCAGGAAAAAAAGAGAACTGCGTGGTATTGCAATTCGACCTATATCTCACCCGCAATATTCCCGGCTCTACAAAAATATAACTTTTTCGAAAATCGGTTGGGAATTGAGATTATTAGGACCTATTTTCATTTATGCACGTTAAAGATTTACTTCACTTCAGGTCTGTTCAGAACTTTCGCAATACTTCTAAGTACTTACTGCTTAAAACATAGGAAAAATCATTATTCAGAACTCTATCTGCTTTACTTTCAGAGATCTACACGAGAATAAAAAAAAAAAACAGTTTTCCAAATGAGACCAAAAAAAAAATCGTGTCAGATAATAACCAAAACCAGGAATCATACCTTTCAACATAAACTTTTCAACATTTGTCCAGAGGGGTGCCTTCCTTATAAATAGCTTCAGTAAATAGCGTCATTTTCGCTGGTATCAAATGATGACGTCACGTAGACAAAAACCTGGGATAAGAATTTCCGGAGTAACTGTTATTGACTAAAATAAATTTTCATCCTAGGAGCAGCATTACCAGATATTGGTTACCAGTAAAACACCTTTAGTTCAAATATTGCCTCTTTCAAAAAAAGCTCTCTATATAATGCTTTATACGTAGGCAAAACGTTCCGATTATGACCAACTCGGACTGTTGCCAATGTCACACCAATGTGTACACGGGACTTTGGAATCACGTCCATATCAACTAATCAAATATGCAACTGGTTCAAAAATTGACTTAATATTCGATGAAATATCTACAATTTTCTGATTTCGTGCACGTTAAAGATTTGACGTCACTACATGTAACATATAAAAATTTAATATTTATTACAGATAGAGTCCATGCTCAAACTGGTTATCTCAACTGAGAACGACATGGTTATCTCAATTCGACCTTTATCAAATCCGCAATATCCCCGGCTGTACAAAAATATATATTTTTCGAAAATCGGTTGGGAATTGACATAATTAGAACCGATTTTCATTCGTGCACGTTAAAGGTTTACATCACTTCCGGTCTGGTTCACAACTTTCGCAATAGTTCTAAGTACTAAATGTTTAAAATATGGGAAACATCAATATTCAAAACTCTATCTGTTTTAGTTTCAGAGATCTACACGAGAATAAAAAAAAACGAGTTTTCCAATTGGGACAAAAAAGTATCGTAAGTGTCAAATAATAACCAAAACCCAGAATCATACATTCAACATTAATTTTTCAGCATTTATACGGAGGAGTGCCATCGTTATAAATAGCTTCAACAGAGAGGTTTATTTTCACTGGTATCAAATGATGACGTCACGGAGACAAAAATCCTGCGATATTAATTTCAGGGGTTAACTATTATTTACTAAAACCAATTATTGTCACTCTAGAAGCACCAGTAACAGATATTGGTTACTATTAAAACACACTTTGTTCAAATATTGCCACTTTTTAAAAAATCTCTCTATATATGCTTTATACGTATGCAAAACGTTCCAATTATGACCAATTCGGACTTTTGTCGATGTCACACCAATGTGTACACGGGACTTCGGAATCGCGTTTTCATGTCAGCTACTCAAATATGTAACTGGGTCAAAAATTGATTTTATATTCAATGAAATATCGCCAATTTTCGGATTTCGTGCACGTTAAAGATTTGACGTCACCAACATATAAAATTTTATCTTTAATCAGAGATAGGGCCCAATCTCAAACTACATCATGCCTTCTATCACAGGTGCAATATTCGTACTTCTGCACGATACTACTGCAAGATACAATTGCAAACTATTGATAATTGTATTTCCTTTTAAACAGCGCGAGCCGTCGATTTGTGTCGAGATGATTACGGTTATGAGGTAATTTTGACAAAGAAGAAACAATATTAATTCAAAGACTAATTATTACACACAGAAATCAATTATTTCTGTTACAGGGTCACTAAACCCATATTTTGAATATAAGTCAACACTCAAAGTTGAAATACTTTTAGCTCAAATATCGTCACTGTGAGAGAAATGGGGAATTTTGAATATGCTCTAAACGTTGGTAAAACGTACAGATTGTATCAACTCTTACTGCATGTTTCGCTTAACAATGAAAGGTGACGTTTTCAATTTTCGATCCTTTTGTTCTCATACTCCTGATATTTCCAACTGTTGCGCAATGGTTTCATACCTAAGACCACCGATAAAACTCTCTGTAGAAGAAGTTCAAAAAAAAATAATTACGTTGACTTTTCGAGAAAAAGACGTCTAAAAATGCTCCAAATGGTAAAAATACGACGTTTTGGATTTTCAATCTCGTTTTTCGACTACTCATGACATTTAGAGAAATTGTACAATGGTTTCACACAATACACCACCTATAAGACTCTCGAATGAGAAAGTTTTAAAAAAATCGTAGGCGGCTTTTCCGAGAAACATGCGTTTAAAATTGCTCGAAATCGTAAAAAACCTTACTTTTCAAAGTCCTATAACTTTTTAAGTTTGAAAAAGAAACTTGTCGCTGTGGTACCATCTTGTAGATATTTTATGTGGCTATCAAATGACGTTGTACTTTAGCTACTCAGTAAACAGCCAATTGAAACATCGCACTTTGCGCACAGGCACCCATTTTTCAGAATTTTGTCAAAGTTTGGATACATTTATTGACCACTTCCGGTGATTATAGCATTTTCATCCATAGTCTAAGGACTGGAGACGACTCCCGACTTCATATTCCTGAAGTTTCAGAAAAATCGTAGGCGTCGTTTTAAAAAAATAAGAACTCTACGATTTGACCAAAATGCGTAAAAAAGTGAAAAATCAAAGTTAATATTTCAGAACAAAACTTATATTGTTGGAATCGGATTGATGTCAGCTATCCAAAAATATAAGTTATATTTCTAAATTCCCCAAAATAACAATTTTAGAAAATTTTGAAAATTTTCCATTTTTCACCCAAAAATTGAAAGCGACAAAGTTTCCAAATTCTACGTATTTGAACTGCTGTCTTCTAGGAAATGTCTCCAGCTAACCAAAAATGTAAATTTTAAAAAAATCGGTTGAGAATTAGCAGAATTATGGTAGATTTTCAATTTGCGTGCACGCTAAAGATTTGACGCATTTCCGCTATGCGCACAAATTTCGTTTTACATTTAAGCACTAACCACCACCCAGTTTCCGGAGTGAAAATCAAATTTCAGACCTCTATCCCTTATAGTTTCTGAGATCTAGCTTCCCCCAATAAAAAAAAAATAATAATAATAATCTTAGTAATAACAATAGTCTTTCACCATTGAAAAATGGTGAAAGCCTAACTAGACTTGCTTGCAAGGCTGAAGGCTTTCACCTTACCAAAGGCAGCACAAAATGCCTACCACTCACCCCTTAAAACACACACACACACACACACACACACACACACACACTTAAACAACTCAGACATTGACACTTTCTGTGCATGCGCATTACGATAGAAGGAAAGTGAAAAATATAGTTGAACAACTATGAACTTGGATCGGTAGAATCCTACAGGCGCCAGAAATCTAAATACGCAATCAAAAACGCAAAAATTCTAAAAGAAAAAATTACAATTTTAGTACATTTTCAAATTTTCAGGAAAAAAAGAGAACCGCGTGGTATTGCAATTCGACCTATATCGCATCCGCAATATCCCCGGCTCTACAAAAATATAACTTTTTCGAAAATCGGTTGGGAATTGAGATTATTAGGACCTATTTTCATTTATGCACGTTAAAGATTTACTTCACTTCAGGTCTGTTCAGAACTTTCGCAATACTTCTAAGTAGTTACTGCTTAAAACATAGAAAAAATCATTATTCAGAACTCTATCTGCTTTAGTTTCAGAGATCTACACGAGAATGAAAAAAAAAACAGTTTTTCGAATGGGACAAAAAAAAAGATCGTGTCAGATCATAACCAAAACCAAGAATCATACCTTTCAACATCAACTTTTCAACATTTGTCCAGAGGGGTGCCTTCCTTATAAATAGTTTCGGTAAATAGCGTCATTTTCGCTGGTATCATATGATGGCGTCATGTAGACAAAAAAACCTGGGGTAATAATTTCAGGAGTAACAGTTATTGACTAAAATGAATTATTTTCACTCTAGAAGCAGCATTACCAGATATTGGTTACCAGTAAAACACCTTTAGTTCAAATATTGCCTCTTTCAAAAAAAGCTCTCTATATAATGCTTTATACGTGGGCAAAACGTTGCGATTATGACCAACTCGGACTTTTGTCAATGTCACACCAATGTGTACACGGGACTTTGGAATCACGTCCATATCAACTACTCAAATATGCAACTGGTTCAAAAATTGATTAAATATTGAATGAAATATCTACAATTTTCTGATTTCGTGCACGTTAAAGATTTGACGTCACTACATGTAATATATAAAAAATTAATATTTATTACAGATAGAGTCCATGCTCAAACTGGTTATCTCAACTGAGAACGACATGGTTATCACAATTCGACCTTTATCCCATCCGCAATATCCCCGGCTGTACAAAAATATAATTTTTTCGAAAATCGGTTGGGAATTGACATAATTAGAACCGATTTTCATTCGTGCACGTTAAAGATTTACATCACTTCCGGTCTGGTTCACAACTTTCGCAATAGTTCCAAGTACTAAATGTTTAAAACATAGGAAAAATCAATATTCAAAACTCTATCTGTTTTAGTTCCAGAGATCTACACGAGAATAAAAAAAAAACGAGTTTTCCGATTGGGACAAAAAAGTATCGTAAGTGTCAAATAATAACCAAAACCCAGAATCATGCATTCAACATTAATTTTTCAACATTTATATAGAGGAGTGCCTTCCTTATAAATAGCTTCAAGAGAGAGGTTTATTTTCACTGGTATCAAATGATGACGTCATGGAGACAAAAATCCTGCGATATTAATTTGAGGGGTAACTATTATTTACTAAAACGAATTATTTTCACTCTAGAAGCACCAGTAACAGATATTGGTTACTATTAAAACACCCTTAGTTCAAATATTGCCACTTTTAAAAAAATCTCTCTATATATGCTTTATACGTATGCAAAACGTTCCAATTATGACCAATTCGGACTTTTGTCGATGTCAAACCAATGTGTACACGGGACTTCGGAATCGCGTTTTCATGTCAGCTACTCAAATATGTAACTGGTTCAAAAATTGATTTTATATTCAATGAAATATCGGCAATTTTCTGTCTGATTTCGTGCACGTTAAAGATTTGACGTCACCAACATATAAAATTTCGATATTTATTAGTAACAGAGTCCATGCTCTAACGACATAACACTTTCTATGACCGGTGCAGTATTCGTACTTCTGCACGATACTACTGCAAGATCCAACTACAACCTCTTAAAAATTGGATTTGCTTATAAACAGCGCGAGCCGTCGATTTGTGTCGAGA
Source organism: Patella depressa (assembly GCA_948474765.1). NCBI lineage: Eukaryota > Metazoa > Mollusca > Gastropoda > Patellidae > Patella > Patella depressa. The sequence goes on along the minus strand of OX419717.1, from coordinate 32,587,435 downwards.
TGATTACGGCTATGAGGTAATTTTGGCCAAGGAGAAACAATATTAATTCAAAGACTAATTATTACAAACATAAATCAAATACTTCTGCTACAGGGTCACTATACCCTTATTTTGAATAGAAGTAAAGACTCAAAGTTGAAATACTTTTTGCCCAAATATCGTCACTGTGAGAGAAAAAGGGACTTTTGAATATGCTCTAAACGTTGCTAATACGTACAGATTGTATCAACTCTTACTGCATGTTTCACTTAACAATGAAAGGTGACGTTTTCAATTTTCGATCCCTTTGTTCTCATACTCCTGATATTTCTAACTGTTGCGCAATGGTTTCATACCTAAGACTACCGATAAAACTCTCTGTAGAAGAAGTTCAAAAAAAAAATTACGTTGACTTTTCGAGAAAACGACGTCTAAAAATGCTCCAAATGGTAAAAATACGACGTTTTGGATTTTCAATCTCGTTTTTCGAATACTCATGACATTTAGAGAAATTGTACAATGGTTTCACACAATACACCACCTATAAGACTCTCGAATGAGAAAGTTTTAAAAAAAATCGTAGGCGGGGTTTGCGAGAAATACGCGTCTAAAGTTGATCGAAATAGCAAAATACCTTACTTTTCAAACTCAGATAACTTTTTTATTTTTTGATAGAAACTTCTCGCTATAGTACCATCTTGTAGATAATTCATGTGGCTATCACACGATATAATACTTTAACTACTCGGTAAATAACCAATCGATACATTTTATTTGGCGCACAGACACCCATTTTTCTGAATTTTGTCAAACTTTCGATACCTTTCTTGACCACTTCCGGTGATTAGAGGATTTTCATTTATAGTTTAAGGAACAATTCAGACATCTCTGTTCATCTTCCCAAAGTTTTAGAAAAATCGTAGGCGCGGTTTTAAAAAAATAAGCCTTACCGTTTTTGACCAAAATGCAAAAAAAAGTGAAAAATCAAAGTTAATATTTCAGAACAAAACTTATATTGTTGGAATTGGTTTGAGGTCAGCTATCCAAAAATATAAGTCAAATTTCAAAATTCCAAAAAATAACAATTTTATGAAATTTTTCAATTTTCACCAAAAAAATGAAAACAACAAAGTTTCAAAATTCAACGATTTTGAACTGCTGTCTTCTCGCCAATGTTTCCGGGTATCCAAAAATATAACTTTTTAAAAAATCGATTAAGAACTAAAAGACTTATGGCCGATTTTTAAATTTCGTGCACGTTACAGATTCTACAAAAGCGGGATGTTTTGATAATTTCGTTTTACATTTAAGCACTAATACATGAAACAGTTAATTTATTTCCAGAGTTTCAAAGCATTCGTTCAAATAGTTTCTGAGATTTAGGCTGCCCCATTTGAGTTAAACGTATAACGCGTTTTGTAATTGGTTTGGGCGGAAAACCAATTACCTACTAGACTTGCTTGCAAGGCTGAAGGCTTTCACCTTACCCAAGGCAGCACAAAATGCCTACCACTCACCCCTTAAAACACACACACACACACACACACACACTTAAACAACTCAGACATTGACACTTTCTGTGCATGCGCATTACGATAGAAGGAAAGTGAAAAATATAGTTGAACAACTATGAACTTGGATCAGTAGAATCCTACAGGCGCCAGAAATCTAAATACGCAATCAAAAACGCAAAAATTCTAAAAGAAAAAATTACAATTTTAGTATATTTTCAAATTTTCAGGAAAAAAAGAGAACCGCGTGGTATTGCAATTCGACCTATATCGCATCCGCAATATCCCCGGCTCTACAAAAATATAACTTTTTCGAAAATCGGTTGGGAATTGAGATTATTAGGACCTATTTTCATTGATGCACGTTAAAGATTTACTTCACTTCAGGTCTGTTCAGAACTTTCGCAATACTTCTAAGTAGTTACTGCTTAAAACATAGAAAAAATCATTATTCAGAACTCTATCTGCTTTAGTTTCAGAGATCTACACGAGAATGAAAAAACATAGGAAAAATCATTATTCAGAACTCTATCTGCTTTAGATTCAGAGATCTACACGAGAATGAAAAAAAAAACAGTTTTTCGAATGGGACAAAAAAAAAGATCGTGTCAGATCATAACCAAAACCAAGAATCATACCTTTCAACATCAACTTTTCAACATTTGTCCAGAGGGGTGCCTTCCTTATAAATAGTTTCGGTAAATAGCGTCATTTTCGCTGGTATCATATGATGGCGTCATGTAGACAAAAAAACCTGGGATAATAATTTCAGGAGTAACAGTTATTGACTAAAATGAATTATTTTCACTCTAGAAGCAGCATTACCAGATATTGGTTACCAGTAAAACACCTTTAGTTCAAATATTGCCTCTTTCAAAAAAAGCTTTCTATATAATGCTTTATACGTGGGAAAAACGTTGCGATTATGACCAACTCGGACTTTTGTCAATGTCACACCAATGTGTACACGGGACTTTGGAATCACGTCCATATCAACTACTCAAATATGCAACTGGTTCAAAAATTGATTAAATATTCAATGAAATATCTACAATTTTCTGATTTCGTGCACGTTAAAGATTTGACGTCACTACATGTAATATATAAAAATTTAATATTTATTACAAATAGAGTCCATGCTCAAACTGGTTATCTCAACTGAGAACGACATGGTTATCACAATTCGACCTTTATCCCATCCGCAATATCCCCGGCTGTACAAAAATATAATTTTTTCGAAAATCGGTTGGGAATTGACATAATTAGAACCGATTTTCATTCGTGCACGTTAAAGATTTACATCACTTCCGGTCTGGTTCACAACTTTCGCAATAGTTCCAAGTACTAAATGTTTAAAACATAGGAAAAATCAATATTCAAAACTCTATCTGTTTTAGTTTCAGAGATCTACACGAGAATAAAAAAAAAAACGAGTTTTCCGATTGGGAAAAAAAAGTATCGTAAGTGTCAAATAATAACCAAAACCCAGAACCATGCATTCAACATTAATTTTTCAACATTTATATAGAGGAGTGCCTTCCTTATAAATAGCTTCAAGAGAGAGGTTTATTTTCACCGGTATCAAATGATGACGTCATGGAGACAAAAATCCTGCGATATTAATTTGAGGGGTAACTATTATTTACTAAAACGAATTATTTTCACTCTAAAAGCACCAGTAACAGATATTGGTTACTATTAAAACACCCTTAGTTCAAATATTGCCACTTTTAAAAAAATCTCTCTATATATGCTTTATACGTATGCAAAACGTTCCAATTATGACCAATTCGGACTTTTGTCGATGTCAAACCAATGTGTACACGGGACTTCGGAATCGCGTTTCCATGTCAGCTACTCAAATATGTAACTGGTTCAAAAATTGATTTTATATTCAATGAAATATCGGCAATTTTCTGTCTGATTTCGTGCACGTTAAAGATTTGACGTCACCAACATATAAAATTTCGATATTTATTAGTAACAGAGTCCATGCTCTAACGACATTACACTTTCTATGACCGGTGCAGTATTCGTACTTCTGCACGATACTACTGCAAGATCCAACTACAACCTCTTAAAAATTGGATTTGCTTATAAACAGCGCGAGCCGTCGATTTGTGTCGAGATGATTACGGCTATGTGGTAATTTTGGCCAAGGAGAAACAATATTAATTCAAAGACTAATTATTACAAACATAAATCAAATACTTCTGCTACAGGGTCTGCTATACCCTTATTTTGAATAGAAGTAAAGACTCAAAGTTGAAATACTTTTTGCCCAAATATCGTCACTGTGAGAGAAAAAGGGACTTTTGAATATGCTCTAAACGTTGCTAATACGTACAGATTGTATCAACTCTTACTGCATGTTTCACTTAACAATGAAAGGTGACGTTTTCAATTTTCGATCCCTTTGTTCTCATACTCCTGATATTTCTAACTGTTGCGCAATGGTTTCATACCTAAGACTACCGATAAAACTCTCTGTAGAAGAAGTTCAAAAAAAAAATTACGTTGACTTTTCGAGAAAACGACGTCTAAAAATGCTCCAAATGGTAAAAATACGACGTTTTGGATTTTCAATCTCGTTTTTCGAATACTCATGACATTTAGAGAAATTGTACAATGGTTTCACACAATACACCACCTATAAGACTCTCGAATGAGAAAGTTTTAAAAAAATCGTAGGCGGGGTTTTCGAGAAATACGCGTCTAAAGTTGATCGAAATAGCAAAATACCTTACTTTTCAAACTCAGATAACTTTTTTATTTTTTGATAGAAACTTCTCGCTATAGTACCATCTTGTAGATAATTCATGTGGCTATCACACGATATAATACCTTAACTACTCGGTAAATAACCAATCGATACATCTTATTTGGCGCAGAGACACCCATTTTTCTAAATTTTGTCAAACTTTCGATACCTTTCTTGACCACTTCCGGTGATTAGAGGATTTTCATTTATAGTTTAAGGAACAATTCAGACATCTCTGTTCATCTTCCCAAAGTTTTAGAAAAATCGTAGGCGCGGTTTTAAAAAAATAAGCCTTACCGTTTTTAACCAAAATGCAAAAAAAAAGTGAAAAATCAAAGTTAATATTTCAGAACAAAACTTATATTGTTGGAATTGGTTTGAGGTCAGCTATCCAAAAATATAAGTCAAATTTCAAAATTCCAAAAAATAACAATTTTATGAAATTTTTCAATTTTCACCAAAAAAATGAAAACAACAAAGTTTCAAAATTCAACGATTTTGAACTGCTGTCTTCTCGCCAATGTTTCCGGGTATCCAAAAATATAACTTTTTAAAAAATCGATTAAGAACTAAAAGACTTATGGCCGATTATTAAATTTCGTGCACGTTACAGATTCTACAAAAGCGGGATGTTTTGGTAATTTCGTTTTACATTTAAGCACTAATACATGAAACAGTTAATTTATTTCCAGAGTTTCATAGCATTCGTTCAAATAGTTTCTGAGATTTAGGCTGCCCCATTTGAGTTAAACGTATAACGCGTTTTGTAATTGGTTTGGGGGGAAAACCAATTACCTACTAGACCTGCTTGCAGGACTGAAGGCTTTCACCTTACCCAAGGCAGCACAAAATGCCCACCACTCACCCCTTAAAAAATACCCACACACACTTAAACAACTCAGATATTGACACTTTTTGTGCATGCGCATCACGATAGAAAGAAAGTGAAAAATATAGTTGAATAATTTCCAACATAATGAACTTGGATCGGTAGAATCACACAGACGTCGGAAATCTAAGCACGCAATCAAAAACCCAAAAATTCCAAGAAATTTTAATTTTAGTACATTTTCAAAATATTCAAGAAAAAAGAGAACGACGTGGTATCTCAATTCGATCGTTATCGCATCCGCAATATCCCCCGCTGTACAAAAATACAACTTTTTCGAAAATCGGTTGGGAATTGACATAATAAGGACCGATTTTCATTCGCGCACGTTAAAGATTTACATAACTTCCGGTCTGTTCACAACTTCCGCAATAGATCTAAGTACTAAATGTTTAAAACATAGAAAAAAAACAATATTCAGAACTCTTATCAGTTTTAGTTTCAGAAATCTAAACGACTATAGAAAAAAACAGTTTTCCGAATGAGACAAAAAAATACCTTAAGTATCAGGTAATAACCAAAACCCAAAATCGCACCTTTCAACATTAATTTTTCAACATTGTAATTCAGGGGTACCTTATTTATAAATAGCTTCATTAGAGAGCTTCATTTTCACTGGTGTCAAATGATGACGTCATGTAGACAAAAAACCTGGGATATTAATTTCAGGAGTAACTGTTAATTACTAAAATGAATTATTTTCATTCTAGAAGCACCGGTACCAGATATTGGTTACCATTCAAACACCCTTAGTTCAAATATTGCCAGTTTTAAAAAAAAGCTCTCTATATATGCTTTATACGTATGCAAAACGTTCCATTTATAACCAATTCGGACTTTTGTCGATGTCACACCAATGTGTTACACGGGACTTAGGAATCGCGTTTTCATATCAGCTACTCAAATATGTAACTGGTTCAAAAATTGATTGAATATTCAATGAAATATCGTCAATTTTCTGATTTCGTGCACGTTAAAGATTTGACGTCACCAACATACAAAACTTCGATATTTATTACAGAGTCCATGCTCAAACTACATTACACTTTCTATGACCGGTGCAATATTCGTACTTCTGCACGATACTACTGCAAGATACAACTGCAACCTCTTAAATATTGGATTTGCTTATAAACAGCGCGAGTCGTCGATTTATGTCGAGATGATTACGGTTATGAGATAATTGTGACAAAGAAGAAACAATATTAATTCAAAGAATAATTATTACACGCAGCAATCAACTATTTCTGTTACAGGGCCATTAAACCCAAATTTTGAATAAAAGTAAACACTCAAAGTTGAAATGCTATTAGCTCAAATATCGTCACTGTGAGGGAAAGGGAGGCCTTTGAATATGCTCTAAACGTATGTAATACGTACAGATTGTATCAACTGTTACTGCATGTTTCGCCTAACAATGAAAGGTGACGTTTTCAATTTTCGATCCCTTTGTTCTCATACTCCTGATATTTTTAACTGTTGCGCAATGGTTTCATACCTTAGACTACCGATCAAACTCTCTGTAGAAGAAGTTCAACCAAAAAAATTACGTTGACTCTTCGAGAAAAAGACGTTTAAAAATGCTCTAAATGGTAAAAATACGACGTTTTGGATATTTAATCTCGTTTTTCGACTACTCATGACATCTAGAGAAATTGTACAATGGTTTCACACAATACACCACCTATAAGACTCTCGAATGAGAAAGTTTAAAAAAAATCGTAGGCGGCGTTTCCGAGAAATACGCGTCTAAAGTTGATTGAAATAGCAAAATACCTTAATTTTCAAACTCAGATAACTTTTTTATTTTTTCATAGAAACTTGTCGCTATAGTACCATCTTGTAGATAATTCACGTGGCTATCAATCCATATAATACTTTAACTACTCGGTAAACAACCAATCGATACATCTTATTTGGCGCACAGGCACCCATTTTTCTGAATTTTGTCAAAGTTTGGATACCTTTCTTGACCACTTCCGGTGATTAGAGGATTTTCATTTATAGTTCATCGACTGGTTTGGACCTTCGACTATATATTCAGTAAGTTTCAGAAAAATCGTAGGCGCCGTTTTAAAAAAATAAGAACTCTACGATTTGACCAAAATGCGAAAAAAAGTGAAAAATCAAAGTTAACATTTCAGAACAAAACTTATATTGTTGGAATCGGATTGATGTCAGCAATACAAAAATATAAGCAGAAATTCAAAATTCCAAAAAATAAAAATTTTGGAAAATTTTGAAAATTTTCCAATTTTCACCAAAAAAATGAAAGCGACAGAGTTTGTAAATTCGACATTTTTGAACTGCTATCGGCTAAGAAATGTCTCCAGCTATCCAAAAATGTAAATATCAGAAAAATTGGTTGAGAATTAAAAAAATTATGGCCGATTTTCAATTTCCGTGTACGTTAAAGATTTGACGCATTTCTGCTATGCGCACAAATTTCGTTTTACATTTAAGCACTAGCCACCACCCAGTTTCTGAAGAGAAAGCTAAATTTCAGACCTCTATCTCTTATAGTTGCTGAGAAATAGGCAAAGTGGAAAAAAAAAAATAATAATATTAATCTTAGTAATAACAATAGTCTTTCACCATTTTCAATGGTGAAAGCCTAACTAGACCTGCTTGCAGGACTGAAGGCTTTCACCTTACCCAAGGCAGCACAAAATGCCCACCACTCACCCCTTAAAAAATACCCACACACACTTAAACAACTCAGATATTGACACTTTCTGTGCATGCGCATTACAATAGAAGGAAAGTGAAAAATGTAGTTGAACAATTTACAACATTATGAACTTGGATCGGTAGAATCCTACAGACGCCAGAAATCTAAATACGCAATCAAAAACGCAAAAATTTTAAAAAAAAAAATTACAATTTTAGTACATTTTCAAATTTTCAGGAAAAAAAGAGAACTGCGTGGTATTGCAATTCGACCTATATCGCATCCGCAATATCCCCGGCTCTACAAAAATATAACTTTTTCGAAAATCGGTTGGGAATTGAGATTATTAGGACCTATTTTCATTTATGCACGTTAAAGATTTACTTCACTTCAGGTTTGTTCAGAACTTTCGCAATAGTTCTAAGTACTTACTGCTTAAAACATAGGAAAAATCATTATTCAGAACTCTATCTGCTTTAGTTTCAGAGATCTACACGAGAATTAAAAAAAACAGTTTTTCGAATGGGACAAAAAAAAAAGATCGTGTAAGATCATAACCAGATCATAACCAAAACCAAGAATCATACCTTTCAACATCAAGTTTTCAACATTTGTCCAGAGGGGTGCCTTCCTTATAAATAGTTTCAGTAAATAGCGTCATTTTCGCTGGTATCATATGATGGCGTCATGTAGACAAAAAATCTTGGATAATAATTTCAGGAGTAACTGTTATTGACTAAAATGAATTATTTTCACTATAGAAGAAGCATTACCAGATATCGGTTACCAGTAAAACACCTTTTTTACTGTCAAGGAAAAAGAGAACGACGTGGTATCTCAATTCGATCGTTATCGCATCAGCAATATCCCCCGCAGTACAAAAATATAACTTTTTCGAAAATCGGTTGGGAATTGACATAATTAGGACCGATTTTCATTCGCGCACGTTAAAGATTTACATCACTTCCGGTCTGTTCACAACTTTCGCAATAGATCTAAGTACTAAATGTTTAAAACATAGAAAAAAAAACAATATTCAGAATTCTATCAGTTTTAGTTTCAGAAATCTAAACGACTACAGAAAAAAAAAACGGTTTTCCGAATGAGACAAAAAAAAAAATATCTTAAGTATCAGGTAATGACCAAAACCCCAAATCGCACCTTTCAACATTAATTTTTCAACATTGTAATTGAGGGGTACTTTATTCATAAATGGCTTCAACAGAGAGCTTCATTTTCACTGGTATCAAATGATGACGTCATGTAAACATAAAACCTGGGATATTAATTTCAGGAGTCGCCGTTAATTACTAATATGAATTATTTTCATTCTAGAAGCACCAATACCAGATATTGGTTACCATTCAAACACCCTTTGTTCAAATATTGCCAGTTTTAAAAAAAGCTCTCTATATATGCTTTATACGTATGCAAAACGTTCCATTTATAACCAATTCGGACTTTTGTCGATGTCACACCAATGTGTTACACGGAACTTTGGAATCGCGTTCAGGTCAGCTACTCAAATATGTAACTGGTTCAAAACTAAATTGAATATTCAATGAAATATCGACAATATTCTGATTTCGTGCACGTTAATGATTTGACGTCACTAACATATCAAAATTTATCTTTAGTTAGAGATAGGGCCCAAGCTCAAACTACATCATGCTTTCATGCGTTCAAAAAATGATTTTATATTCAATGAAATATCGCCAATTTTCGGATTTCGTGCACGTTAAAGATTTGACGTCACCAACATATAAAATTTGATATTTATTAGAAACAGAGTCCATGCTTTAACTGCATTAAACTTTCTACGACCGGTGCAATATTCGTACTTCTGCACGATACTACTGCAAGATACAACTGCAACCTCTTAAAAATTGGATTTGCTTATAAACAGCGCGGGCCGTCGATTTGTGTCGAGATGATTACGGTTATGAGGTAATTTTGACAAAGAAGAAACAATATTAATTCAAAGACTAATTATTACACACAGAAATCAATTATTTCTGTTACAGGGTCACTAAACCCATATTTTGAATATAAGTAAACACTCAAAGTTGAAATACTTTTAGCTCAAATATCGTCACTGTGATAGAAATGGTGAATTTTGAATATGCTCTAAACGTTGGTAAAACGTACAGATTGTATCAACTCTTACTTCATGTTTCGCTTAACAATGAAAGATGATGTTTTCAATTTTCGATCCCTTTGTTCTCATACTTCTGATATTTCTAACTGTTGCGCAATGGTTTCATACCTAAGACTACCGATAAAGCTCTGTGAGATAAAGGGGGAATTTTGAATATGCTCTAAACGTTGGTAAAACGTACAGATTGTATCAACTCTTACTGCATGTTTCGCTTAACAATGAAAGGTGACGTTTTCAGTTTTCGATCTCTTTGTTCTCATACTCCCGATATTTCTAAATGTTGCGCAATAGTTTCATACCTAAGACTACCGATAAAACTCTCTAGAAGAAGTTTCAAAAAAAAAATTACGTTGACTTTTCGAGAAAAAGACGTCTAAAAATGCTCCAAAAGGTAAAAATACGACGTTTTGGATTTTCAATCTCGTTTTTCGACTACTCATGACATTTAGAGAAATTGTACAATGGTTTCACACAATACACCACCTATTAGACTCTCGACTGAGAAAGTTTTTAAAAAATCGTAGGCGGCGTTTTCGAGAAACATGCGTTTAAAATTGCTCGAAATCGTAAAAAACCTTACTTTTCAAAGTCCTATAACTTTTTCAATTTTTGATAGAAACTTGTCGCTATAGTAACATCGGATAGACAATTCAATAGGCCATTAAATGATATAAAACATTATTTAACTGGCAAAAAGACAATGAATACATCGCATTTTCCGCACAGACACCCATTTTTCTGAATTTTGCCAAAGTTCAGATACCTTTCTTGACTACTTCCGGTGATTAGAGGATTTTCATTTATAGTTTAAGGAACAATTCAGACATCTCTGTTCATCTTACCAAAGTTTCAGAAAAATCGTTGGAGTGGTTTTAAAAAAATAAGCCTTACCGTTTTTGACCAAAATGCGAAAAAAAGTGAAAAATCAAAGTTAACATTTCAGAACAAAACTTATATTGTTGGAATCGGTTTGAGGTCAGCTATCCAAAAATATAAGTCAAATTTCAAAATTCTAAAAAATAACAAATTTATGAAATTTTCCAATTTTCACCAAAAAAATGAAAAACGACAAAGTTTCAAAATTCAACGATTTTGAACTGCTGTCTTCTCGCCAATGTTTCCGGGTATCCAAAAATATAACTTTTTAAAAAATCGATTAAGAACTAAAAGACTTATGGCCGATTTTTAAATTTCGTGCACGTTACAGATTCTACTAAAGCGGGATATTTTGGTAATTTCGTTTTACATTCAAGCACTAATACATGAAACAGTTAATTTATTTCCAGAGTTTCATAGCATTCGTTCAAATAGTTTCTGAGATTTAGGCTGCCCCATTTGAGTTAAACGTATAACGCGTTTTGTAATTGGTTTGGGGGGAAAACCAATTACCTACTAGACTTGCTTGCAAGGCTGAAGGCTTTCACCTTACCCAAGGCAGCACAAAATGCCTACCACTCACCCCTTAAAACACACACACACACACACACACACAATTAAACAACTCAGACATTGACACTTTCTGTGCATGCGCATTACGATAGAAGGAAAGTGAAAAATATAGTTGAACAACTATGAACTTGGATCGGTAGAATCCTACAGGCGCCAGAAATCTAAATACGCAATCAAAAACGCAAAAATTCTTAAAAAAAAAATTACAATTTTAGTACATTTTCAAATTTTCAGGAAAAAAAGAGAACTGCGTGGTATTGCAATTCGACCTATATCTCATCCGCAATATTCCCGGCTCTACAAAAATATAAATTTTTCGAAAATCGGTTGGGAATTGAGATTATTAGGACCTATTTTCATTTATGCACGTTAAAGATTTACTTCACTTCAGGTCTGTTCAGAACTTTCGCAATACTTCTAAGTACTTACTGCTTAAAACATAGGAAAAATCATTATTCAGAACTCTATCTGCTTTACTTTCAGAGATCTACACGAGAATAAAAAAAAAACAGTTTTCCAAATGAGACCAAAAAAAAAATCGTGTCAGATAATAACCAAAACCAGGAATCATACCTTTCAACATAAACTTTTCAACATTTGTCCAGAGGGGTGCCTTCCTTATAAATAGCTTCAGTAAATAGCGTCATTTTCGCTGGTATCAAATGATGACGTCACGTAGACAAAAACCTGGGATAAGAATTTCCGGAGTAACTGTTATTGACTAAAATAAATTTTCATCCTAGGAGCAGCATTACCAGATATTGGTTACCAGTAAAACACCTTTAGTTCAAATATTGCCTCTTTCAAAAAAAGCTCTCTATATAATGCTTTATACGTAGGCAAAACGTTCCGATTATGACCAACTCGGACTGTTGCCAATGTCACACCAATGTGTACACGGGACTTTGGAATCACGTCCATATCAACTAATCAAATATGCAACTGGTTCAAAAATTGACTTAATATTCGATGAAATATCTACAATTTTCTGATTTCGTGCACGTTAAAGATTTGACGTCACTACATGTAACATATAAAAATTTAATATTTATTACAGATAGAGTCCATGCTCAAACTGGTTATCTCAACTGAGAACGACATGGTTATCTCAATTCGACCTTTATCAAATCCGCAATATCCCCGGCTGTACAAAAATATATTTTTTTCGAAAATCGGTTGGGAATTGACATAATTAGAACCGATTTTCATTCGTGCACGTTAAAGGTTTACATCACTTCCGGTCTGGTTCACAACTTTCGCAATAGTTCTAAGTACTAAATGTTTAAAATATGGGAAAAATCAATATTCAAAACTCTATCTGTTTTAGTTTCAGAGATCTACACGAGAATAAAAAAAAAACGAGTTTTCCAATTGGGACAAAAAAGTATCGTAAGTGTCAAATAATAACCAAAACCCAGAATCATACATTCAACATTAATTTTTCAGCATTTATACGAAGGAGTGCCATCGTTATAAATAGCTTCAACAGAGAGGTTTATTTTCACTGGTATCAAATGATGACGTCACGGAGACAAAAATCCTGCGATATTAATTTCAGGGGTTAACTATTATTTACTAAAACCAATTATTGTCACTCTAGAAGCACCAGTAACAGATATTGGTTACTATTAAAACACACTTTGTTCAAATATTGCCACTTTTTAAAAAATCTCTCTATATATGCTTTATACGTATGCAAAACGTTCCAATTATGACCAATTCGGACTTTTGTCGATGTCACACCAATGTGTACACGGGACTTCGGAATCGCGTTTTCATGTCAGCTACTCAAATATGTAACTGGGTCAAAAATTGATTTTATATTCAATGAAATATCGCCAATTTTCCGATTTCGTGCACGTTAAAGATTTGACGTCACCAACATATAAAATTTTATCTTTAATGAGAGATAGGGCCCAATCTCAAACTACATCATGCCTTCTATCACAGGTGCAATATTCGTACTTCTGCACGATACTACTGCAAGATACAATTGCAAACTATTGATAATTGTATTTCCTTTTAAACAGCGCGAGCCGTCGATTTGTGTCGAGATGATTACGGTTATGAGGTAATTTTGACAAAGAAGAAACAATATTAATTCAAAGACTAATTATTACACACAGAAATCAATTATTTCTGTTACAGGGTCACTAAACCCATATTTTGAATATAAGTCAACACTCGAAGTTGAAATACTTTTAGCTCAAATATCGTCACTGTGAGAGAAATGGGGAATTTTGAATATGCTCTAAACGTTGGTAAAACGTACAGATTGTATCAACTCTTACTGCATGTTTCGCTTAACAATGAAAGGTGACGTTTTCAATTTTCGATCCTTTTGTTCTCATACTCCTGATATTTCCAACTGTTGCGCAATGGTTTCATACCTAAGACCACCGATAAAACTCTCTGTAGAAGAAGTTCAAAAAAAAAAATTACGTTGACTTTTCGAGAAAAAGACGTCTAAAAATGCTCCAAATGGTAAAAATACGACGTTTTGGATTTTCAATCTCGTTTTTCGACTACTCATGACATTTAGAGAAATTGTACAATGGTTTCACACAATACACCACCTATAAGACTCTCGAATGAGAAAGTTTTAAAAAAATCGTAGGCGGCTTTTCCGAGAAACATGCGTTTAAAATTGCTCGAAATCGTAAAAAACCTTACTTTTCAAAGTCCTATAACTTTTTAAGTTTGAAAAAGAAACTTGTCGCTGTGGTACCATCTTGTAGATATTTTATGTGGCTATCAAATGACGTTGTACTTTAGCTACTCAGTAAACAGCCAATTGAAACATCGCACTTTGCGCACAGGCACCCATTTTTCAGAATTTTGTCAAAGTTTGGATACATTTATTGACCACTTCCGGTTATTATAGCATTTTCATCCATAGTCTAAGGACTGGAGACGACTCCCGACTTCATATTCCTGAAGTTTCAGAAAAATCGTAGGCGTCGTTTTAAAAAAATAAGAACTCTACGATTTGACCAAAATGCGTAAAAAAGTGAAAAATCAAAGTTAATATTTCAGAACAAAACTTATATTGTTGGAATCGGATTGATGTCAGCTATCCAAAAATATAAGTTATATTTCTAAATTCCCAAAAATAACAATTTTAGAAAATTTTGAAAATTTTCCATTTTTCACCCAAAAATTGAAAGCGACAAAGTTTCCAAATTCTACGTATTTGAACTGCTGTCTTCTAGGAAATGTCTCCAGCTAACCAAAAATGTAAATTTTAAAAAAATCGGTTGAGAATTAGCAGAATTATGGTAGATTTTCAATTTGCGTGCACGCTAAAGATTTGACGCATTTCCGCTATGCGCACAAATTTCGTTTTACATTTAAGCACTAACCACCACCCAGTTTCCCGAGTGAAAATCAAATTTCAGACCTCTATCCCTTATAGTTTCTGAGATCTAGCTTCCCCCAATAAAAAAAAAATAATAATAATAATCTTAGTAATAACAATAGTCTTTCACCATTGAAAAATGGTGAAAGCCTAATAATCTTAGTAATAACAATAGCCTTTCACCATTGAAAAATGGTGAAAGCCTAACTAGACTTGCTTGCAAGGCTGAAGGCTTTCACCTTTACCCAAGGCACCACAAATTGCCTACCACTCACCCCTTAAAACACATACACACACACACACACTTAAACAACTCAGACATTGACACTTTCTGTGCATGCGCATTACGATAGAAGGAAAGTGAAAAATATAGTTGAACAATTATGAACTTGGATCGGTAGAATCCTACAGACGCCAGAAATCTAAATACGCAATCAAAAACGCAAAAATTCTAAAAAAAAAATTACAATTTTAGTACATTTTCAAATTTTCAGGAAAAAAAGAGAACTGCGTGGTATTGCAATTCGACCTATATCTCATCCGCAATATCCCCGGCTATACAAAAATATAACTTTTTCGAAAATCGGTTGGGAATTGACATAATTAGGACCGATTTTCATTCGCGCACGTTAAAGATTTACATCACTTCCGGTCTGTTCACAACTTTCGCAATAGATCTAAGTACTAAATGTTTAAAACATAGAAAAAAACAACATTCAGAATTCTATCAGTTTTAGTTTCAGAAATCTAAACGACTACAGAAAAAACACAGTTTTCCGAATGAGACAAAAAAAAATACCTTAAGTATCAGGTAATAACCAAAACCCCAAATCGCACCTTTCAACATTAATTTTTCAACATTGTAATTGAGGGGTACTTTATTTATAAATGGCTTCAACAGAGAGCTTCATTTTCACTGGTATCAAATGATGACGTCATGCAGACATAAAACCTGGGATATTAATTTCAGGAGTAACTGTTAATTACTAAAATGAATTATTTTCATTCTAGAAGCACCAATGCCAGAAATTGGTTACCATTAAACACCCTTTGTTCAAAAATTGCCAGTTTTAAAAAAAGCTCTCTATATATGCTTTATACGTATGCAAAACGATCCATTTATAACCAATTCGGACTTTTGTCGATGTCACATGGAACTTTGGAATCGCGTTCAGGTCAGCTACTCAAATATGTATTTCTATCACAGGTGCAATATTCGTACTTCTGCACAATACTACTGCAAGATACAACTGCAACCTATAGGTAATTAGATTTCCTTATAAACAGCGCGAGCCGTCGATTTGTGTCGAAATGATTACGGTTATGAGGTAATTTTGACAAAGAAGAAACAATATTAATTCAAAGACTAATTATTACACACAGAAATCAATTATTTCTGTTACAGGATCACTAAACCCATATTTTGAATATAAGTAAACACTCAAAGTTGAAATACTTTTAGCTCAAATATCGTCACTGTGATATAAATGGGGATTTTTGAATATGCTCTAAACGTTGGTAAAACGTACAGATTGTATCAACTCTTACTGCATGTTTCGCTTAACAATGAAAGATGATGTTTTCAATTTTCGATCCCTTTGTTCTCATACTCCTGATATTTCTAACTGTTGCGCAATGGTTTCATACCTAAGACTACCGATAAAACTCTGATTTCGTGCACGTTAATGATTTGACGTCACTAACATATAAAAATGTATCTTTAATTAGAGATAGGGCCCAAGCTCAAACTACATCATGGTTTCTATCATAGGTGCAATATTCGTACTTCTGCACGATACTACTGCAAGATACAACTGCAACTTACTGATAATTGTATTTCCTTATAAACAGCGCGAGCCGTCGATTTGTGTCGAGATGATTACGGTTATGAGGTAATTTTGACAAAGAAGAAACAATATTAATTCAAAGACTAATTATTACACACAGAAATCAATTATTTCTGTTACAGGGTCACTAAACCCATATTTTGAATATAAGTAAACACTCAGAGTTGAAATATTTTTAGCTCAAATATCGTCACTGTGATAGAAATGGGGAATTTTGAATATGCTCTAAACGTTGGTAAAACGTACAGATTGTATCAACTCTTACTGCATGTTTCGCTTAACAATGAAAGATGATGTTTTCAATTTTCGATCCCTTTGTTCTCATACTCCTGATATTTCTAACTGTTGCGCAATGGTTTCATACCTAAGACTACCGATAAAACTCTGATTTCGTGCACGTTAATGATTTGACGTCACTAACATATAAAAATTTATCTTTAATTACAGATAGGGCCCAAGCTCAAACTACCTTATGCTTTCTATCACAGGTGCAATATTCGTACTTCTACACGATACTTCTGCACGATACTACTGCAAGATACAACTGCAACCTATAGATAATTAGATTTCCTTATAAACAGCGCGAGCCGTTGATTTGTGTTGAGATGATTACGGTTATGAGGTAATTTTGACAAAGAAGAATCAATATTAATTCAAAGACTAATTATTACACACAGAAATCAATTATTTCTGTTACAGGGTCACTAAACCCATATTTTGAATATAAGTAAACACTCAAAGTTGGAATACTTTTAGCTCAAATATCGTCACTGTGATAGAAATGGGGAATTTTGAATATGCTCTAAACGTTGGTAAAACGTATAGATTGTATCAACTCTTACTGCATGTTTCGCTTAACAATGAAAGATGATGTTTTCAATTTTCAATCCCTTTGTTCTCATACTCCTGATATATCTAACTGTTGCGCAATGGTTTCATACCTAAGACTACCGATAAAACTCTCTGTAGAAGAAGTTCCAAAAAAAAATTACGTTGACTTTTCGAGAAAAAGACGTCTAAAAATGCTCCAAATGGTAAAAATACGACGTTTTGGATTTTCAATCTCGTTTTTCGACTACTCATGACATTTAGAGAAATTGTACAATGGTTTCACACAATACACCACCTATAAGACTCTCGAATGAGAAAGTTTTAAAAAAATCGTAGGCGGCATTTTCGAGAAATACGCGTCTAAAGTTGATCGAAATCGTAAAAAACCTTACTTTTCAAAGTCCTATAACTTTTTCAATTTATGATAGAATCTTGTCGCTGTGGTACCATCTTGTAGATATTTTACGTGGCTATCAAATGACGCTGTACTTTAACTACTCAGTAAACAGCCAACTGAAACTTCGCATTTTGCGCACAGGCACCCATTTTTCAGAATTTTGTCAAAGTTTGGATACTTTTCTTGACCACTTCTGGTGATTAGAGCATTTTCATCCATAGTCTAAGGACTGGAGACGACTCTTGACTTCATATTCCTGAAGTTTCAGAAAAATCGTAGGGGCCGTTTTAAAAAAATAAGAACTCTACGATTTGACCAAAATGCGTAAAAAAGTGAAAAATCAAAGTTAACATTTCAGAACAAAACTTATATTGTTGGAATCGGATTGATGTCAGCTATCCAAAAATATCAGTATTATTTTAAAATTCCAAAAAATAACAATTTTAGAAAATTTTGAAAATTTTCCATTTTTCACCAAAAAAATGAGAGCGACAAAGTTTCTAAACTCGATGTTTTTGAACTGCCATCTAGTCAGAAATGTTTTCAGCTATCAAAAAATGTAAATATCGGAAAAGTCGGATGAGAATTAGAAGAATTATGGCCGATTTTCAATTTGAGTGCACGTTAAAGATTTGACGCGTTTCCGCTTTGCGCACAAATTTGATTTTACATTTAAGCACTAACCACCACCCAGTTTCCCGACAGAAAATCAAATTTCAGACCTCTATCTCTTATAGTTGCTGAGAAATAGGCAAAGTGGAATAAAAAAAAATAATAAATAATAATAATCTTAGTAATAACAATAGACTTTCACCATTGAAAATGGTGAAAGCCTAATAATTTTAACAAAAACAATAGTGTTTCACACAAGCTTCGCAGTGTGAAACCCTAATAATTTTAACAAAAACAATAGTGTTTCACACAAGCTTCGCAGTGTGAAACCCTAATAACTAGACCTGCATGCAGGAATGACGGGTTTCACTGGTGCCAAGTTACTCTTAAACATGTCATTTTCGGTGCCAAGTTACCCTTGAACATATGTCACTTCCGGTACCAACGAAACCACTAAACAGGTTTCCAAATTAACATTGCACACAAATAAAATGGACGCAGAATCAACCAATCAATCCAGCAATATCAAGTCATTTTATACATTTGTTACTTGTAAATGATCTTGACAAAATTAAATTACTTCCGGTGTTAATGAAAATGTTCAATTAGTCTTATCAAATCAGAAATGGCATACGATATCATATAGTGAAAACTTTAAGTAAATCGAATAATAATTGCCACTTTTAAAGACCAAAAAACTTGAAAAGTGACTTGTAGAAAATCTGCTATTTCTCTGCAACCGTACAAGTTAGAAACCATTTTGTGGTATCTGTATGATCGTATGGGTTCATTCTATTTGTTGATTGGCATCAAATACCATAATTTGAAAAAGATTTCAAAACAGACTCATTTGAATAAAATATCTGTTTTGAAGGCTACAAATACAGTTTTTGCCAAAATGACGTTACTTCCGGTGATAATGAAAATCTTAAATTACTTGTATGAAATCCCAAATGGCATTAGGTATAACATGGTGTAACGTTTATGAAAATCGAATAATAATTGACACTTTTATGGCCCCGAAACCTTCAAAAGTGACCTGTAGAAAACCGTCTATTTCTCGGCAACCGAACAAGTTAGAAACAATTTTATGATATCTATATGACCATATGAGTTGTGTTTATATGTGAATTTAAACCAAAAGTTAAAATTATTATTACATATTAAGTTATTCATGGTTGAATAAAACATTGATTTAAAAAGTTTAAAATGCAGTTTTTGACCAAATGACGTCACTTCCGGCGTCAATTTTAAATTGTAATCAACTTGATATGACGCTACATGCTTTTTGAACCAAATGATGTCACTTTTATAAAAATCCAATAATAATTGACTATTTTACAGGCAAAATAACGAAAACAGTGACTTGTACAGAACTGTCCATTTCTTGGTAACTGCTTATATTACAAACTAATTTTAGAATACATTTTCTTCGTATGGATTATAGCTACAAGTTTATAAAAGTTATGAAGAAATATTTTAAAATCTGAAAAGCCTGAAGAGGTTGTAAATAGGTCAATTTTACACCATTGTTAGCCTCTTAATCGAATTTGCTCGAAAATGAAATCGAAATTAAAAAAACTGCTTCCGACATTTTTTGCGCCTTGAAAGGGCACACTCTTTGAGTCAAATAATTTTTCCAAAAAATAATATTTGTTTTCGAAAAATGGTACCTAACTGTCAAAATTATAGTTTTTGGTAAAATTATGCCACTTCCGGTGCCGACAGATAACACTTTCGGTAATAAAAAAATGACAATTGAGACAACGAAGCATATGAAATTTGTTTTATACAAATCGAACAATAGAAAATTAATCTAGGACTGAAAAACTGAATTAGCCAATGGCGGCCAAGGAAAATTACTGAGACAAAAATTTTTAACATTTTTGCACTGGTCAGATGACTCTTTAATTCTGTGCACAATACGACTAAAAAATATTCATAAATAAAAAAGTTTTTTGTAAAATTTTAAATTTTCGAAATTTGGCGCCTAATATCTTCCAAGATTTGCCGAAAATCAAAAATCGAAAGTAGCGTAGCTATGTGCCCTGTCTCAGGCTATGCCAAAATGTATCGAAGGTTAAAATCCAATGATTATTGTTAAAATTTCTGCAATATTTTCAAAAACGATAACTTCGGTGATTTCGGACATTTCGCATTGTCGCAGAACGTTCAAAATAGCTTTATCCTCTAAGTCACACCCACTTTCCCAGTAAAACCGAAGAAATCGTAACGATGCGACACGTAGTTGCTGAGATCTATTCAAATTGGAATCTGAATAATAATAATAATAAGAACTAGACCTGCAAGCAGCACTGAACCGGCTTTCAGGAATCATACAGTAAGTTTATTATACCATAGCCGATCCATTCAGCTACCGAACTATACTTTAGTTGTTCTGCTTCAGTGACACCCTCTATCATATGTATAAGTAATATTTGCTGGCGAAAAGACCGGTCAAAATTGTAAATTATGGCAAAATTACGTCACTTCCGGTGCCGAAAGAAATTTTTAAAGGTGAAAAATAAGTCGAAAATTCGCAACATACAAAATACAAAGTTTGTTTTATACATATCGGGCAATAAATAATTAACCTATAACCCATAAACTGAAATTAAGAAGGTAAAAAACTTAAAAGTGACCCTGGGAAAATTGGTTATTATTCGACAAGGGAACATGCTAGAAGCCTTTTCTTGATATCAATATGATGGTATTGATTCAATCTTACTGCCCATTAGAGTCAGACGTTATAAAGTTAAACCAATAAAGAATATAAATCACTTCAAAAAAATTTTGTTTTGAAGGCTAAAAATACGTTTTTTGCAAAAATTACATTACTTCCGCTGATATTGAAAATGTTAACTTGGTTCATAGAAGTCATAAATGGCATAAGGCATCAAATGTTAAAAAAATTATAAAAATCGAATAATAATTGACACTTTTATAGACCAAAAACCTTGAAAAGTGACTTATAGAAGATCGCCTATTTCTCTGTAACCGTACAAGTTAGAAACCATTTTGTGGTATCTGTATGGTCGTATGGCTTCATTCTATTCGTTGATGGGAATCAAATATCATAATTTTAAAAACATTATAAGGCAGACTCATTTCAATAAAATATTTGTTTTTTAGGTTAGAAATACAGTTTTTGCCCAAAAGACGTCATTTCCGGTCACAGTGAAAATGTAAAATTGACTTGACCTAGTCCAAATTGGCATTAGGCATCAAATGGAAAAAAAATATTGCAAATCGAATAATAATTCACTCTTTTAT
The DNA here is from genome assembly GCA_948474765.1 of Patella depressa. Classification (NCBI taxonomy): domain Eukaryota; kingdom Metazoa; phylum Mollusca; class Gastropoda; family Patellidae; genus Patella; species Patella depressa. The sequence continues at coordinate 32,565,699 of OX419717.1, read as the reverse complement.
AGGCAAAATAACGTGAAAAGTGATGCATGCACAATTGCATATTTCTCGGCAACTGCTCATATTACAGACTAATTTTCGCATACATTCTCTTCGTCTGGATTATTGCTACGAGTTTATAAAAATTACAAATAAATATTTCAAAATATGAAGACGCTGAATGAATTGTAAATAACTGAATTTTACACTTTATTTTACATTTTATTCGAAATTGCCCGAAAATGAAATTGAAATTAAAAAATATGAGCTAAGGATTTTGTGCACCTTTGCAGGGTGCATCCTTTTAGTTATATCAGTTTTGAAAAAAAATAATATTTGCTTTCAAAATGTGGTACCGAACTGTCAAAATTGTAGTTTTTGTTAATATTACGTCACTTCCGTTGCCGACAGAAAAATTTCACCGTAACAAAAAAAATTACAATTGGGACCACGGTGCATATGAACTTTGTTTTATACAAATCGAACAATAAATAATTTTTCTGGGTACGAAAAACTTAATTAGCCGATGGCGGCTAACGCAAATTACGGAGACAATTTTTTTTCTTATTTCTGCTCAAGTACGATGATATTTTAACCCTGTGTGAAAGATCATCAAAAAATATTCATAAATAAAAAAGGTTTTCGTAAAAAAAATTTTTTTTTTCAAAATATCGGATATTTTTTCGACTACTTCCGATTTTACGATCGTTGTTGTGATAGCTTTACGAAGTTCTTTGGATACTTAACTTTCTGTACCAGAATTATCAGAAACATCCATTGAGTAGTTTTGGAAAAATAGATAAATTAAAGAGCGTTTCCAAAAATTTAACGATTTTTCAATTTTTTTCAAAGTTTGAGGCCATTTTTCGACCACTTATATTATTTCAATGCTTTTCATTTTGGATTCCCTATATAGACAACCGATAGGACTTTGAGTAAGAAAAGTTTAAGAAAAATCGTAGGCGTCGTTTTCGAGAAAAAGGCGTCTCAGAATGTTAAAAAATTGGAAAATACTACATTTTTGGCATACAATAGTTTATTTCCTTACCATCGAAATCGTATTATTTAGATACCATATGATGGTCCATTAATAGGGCTATCCAGCGACACTTTAGGTCTTTTGGTCCGCTATTACCTAAGAGAGAAATCAAGTTTTTCGCAAGTGCGACAATGTTTTTACTCTTTTTTTTCATTTTTTGAATACTTCCGGTATGGTTATTATTGTCGAAATAGTTTTAATGGCCGGTTTGGGCACTAAAATAGCCACAGGGCTCTGTAATGATATATTACATTATCTGATCAGATAAAATGCCCCTGAGAAATCCTATGTTCAAAAGTGCCAAAAATGCAAAAAATTTAAAATATCGAAAATTAAATTTTAATAATTACATACATATTATACATCGTTAGAATCGTAATTAGGTCAGCTATCTGAATATACAACGTCTTTTTAAAAATCTCTTAAAATAAAGAAATAGTAGAGCATTTTCCAAAATTTCACGATTTTTCGACTTTTTTTGATTTTCAGTCCCTTTTTTATCCTATTCCAGACATTTCAAAGTCTTATTGGATGGCTTTATGCAAAATACCTCCAAAAGGACTCTCGATAGAAAAAATTAAAAAAAAATTGCAGGTTAAGTTTTCGAGATACAGGCGTCCAAAAACGCTCCAAATCAGAAAATACTTGATTTTCAGCGTGCCATATTTGGCTGTCTGTTCATAGTATCCATATGAATGGGGTATCATATGATAGTCCAGCAATCGTGCCATCAAACGATACCTTCATTCGTTTAATCCATTGATATCGGACGGAGAAATAGCGTTTTCCCCAAAAATATCCATTTTTTGCATTTTTTTCAAAATATTGCACATTATTTCGACCACTTCCGGTTTAAGGATTCTTGTCGAAATTGCTTTATCAGTTGGTATTGGACTATAACTTCATGTTCCAGAAGTTTCAGAAACGTCAATTCTGCCATAAAACGAAACCGGAGCTCACAAAATGGGAAGAAAATTCGAAAAAAATCGAAAAATAAAGGGCGATAACTCTGAATGAAACTTATATTACTGGAATCGGATGGACTTCAGGTATCCAAAAATGTAGGTCAAATTTGAAAATTTTGAAAAATAACAAAAATTGTCTCGTAAACAACATGTTTTCAATTTTCGAACGATAAAAATCACAGACGAATGTTCGAAATTGAAAAATGTGAGATAGCCATTGTCTCAGAAAAGATTCAGGGATTCCAAAAATGTAATTTGTTTGAAAATGGATAAAGAATTGACGAAACTATGGCCGATTTTCAATTTTTAGGGAAAGTACAAAGTTCGGTCACTTCCGGTATGCGCAGAAATTTCAAAAATATTTTATCAAGTAGCCACCACATGGTTTCCCTATAGAAAAGCTAATTCCAGATCGATATCTGTTTTCGGTCATGGAGATCTAGGCCCTCGCGGTAAATAATAATAATAATAATAATAATAATAATTTTAGTAATCTCAATAGGCTTTCAGACGAAAGTCTGAAAGCCTAACTAGATCTGCTACTGTCCCATGCAGATATGAAAGCTTTCATATTCATCGTCACGTGTCATCGATTATATCAAGTATCTCAAATGAAAGGATAAGAATAACAAACTATCAAAATTGGTCAAAAACTCGCGAAGTTACAAGTCTAAATATAGTATGAAACATTGCATAATCGGAAAACTAAAGGGAAATAACTGATACTTGTGTTGCTGTAATCGGGATGACTTCCCACTTCAAAACTTTCAGAAAAATGAAATGAAAATGGTAAGAAAACATCGAAAAATTAAATGAGATAACTTTGAACAAAACTAAAAAAATTTGAATCAGGTTGATCCCAAGTGTTTGAATATTTACGTTAAATATGTAAATTTGGAAAATTATAAAGACATAATTATCAAAATCGTTCAAAACTCACAAAGTTACAAATTTAAATGTAGTGAGAAACATTGCACCCGGACAAAAAATAATCTTTAAACTAAAGGGAAATAACCTAATCTTGTATAGCTGTAATCGGGCTTCCAAAATTAGAGATATGTTATATAATTATGGTTTCCAATATGTTTGGTTATAAGTAGGAAATCGTGACAACTTCTTAAGTATGTTTTAAACAAAGGGTCATAGACTGCAATATACAAGAATGGCACTTTGCAATAAAAAAAAACTGGTCAAAGCAAGATTTCTATGCAGAAATGAAATAATTAATAGAACCAGAAAAACATTTATCCACTATAATAAATAAGCAACATAGAGAAAATGAAATCAAATTGAATGGGGTTTAACGTCCTACTCCTAAAATGGGCTAACGAAGACGGGCGTACGCCATAAAGTGTGCAATGAGGGAAATTTTTCCCGGGCAGCGGCGTTACGGCCTACGAGGTTGGACAGACGACCATACTCCTTGTCACGTACAACCAAGAAATCGAAACAACGCCAGTTGACTCAATGACAGACGCTATGATACACAGCGCACGTGCTAACCATTCAGTCACGCAACCTCCCTAAAATCGGCAAATTGCTGACCTACAGATAGAAACATTTCAACCGGGCGAAATCTTCTATTTTATTAGTTTAATTTGAACGGTACCTTTAGTTATCAACCGAATATTACAAAACTTTTAAAAATAAGCTCCCCCTGACCAGCTAAATCGTTCGCAATAAACGTTTTCCCCTTAAAATCGGCAAATTGCTGACTTTAAAGTGAGAAACATTACAACCAGGCGAAATTTTCTGTTTTATCACTTTTACAGTATCTTTGATTACCAACCGATTATTACAAAACTTTAAAAATAAAAAAAAGAAAGAGAGAAATGCGGCTCAACGTCCATTCGACACAAACTAGGTCATTTCGGGACTAACATATGTTTTTTAATTTTATTTATAAACTTCCCTTGCGCGTACGGGTCTTTAGCCGTGGGAGGAAACCGAAGGACACGGAGAAAACCCACGAGGTTGGACACCATACTCCATGTCACGTGCAACTTGGAAATCGAAACGACGCCGGTTGACTCAATGACAGACGTTACGATACAGCGCGCGTATGCTAACCATTCAGCCTCCCTAAAATCTGGAAATTGCTGACTTATAGCAAGAAACATTTTAACCGGGCGAAATTTTCTGTTTTAACAGTTTAATTCGCACGGTATTTTAATTACCAACCGATTATTACAAAACTTTTGAAAATAAGCCCCAACTGACCAGCTTAATCGTATGCAATAAAAGTTTGGCCTGAATTGAAAGTTCTGCAACGAGAAAGTTCATCTCGATTTTCCGGCGTGGTTCCCCCTTGTCAGTGAGCAGAACGGAGGGCCTGACAAGGACAGCTGTCTAGTCGTTCGGATGGGACGAAAAACCAAGGTCGCGTGTACACATTGGAGTGCACGTAAAATATCCCTAAGTAGTTGGAATTCGATACTGTTGAATAAGCTCTATACCATGACTAAATGTGCAGATTGTAGTCACCCACACTGCATGTTTCGCTTAACAATGAAAGGGTGCCGTTTTAAATGTTCGATCCTTTTATTCTTCTACTCCAGATATTTTGGACTGTTGATCGAAGTTTTCATATAAAAGACTACCGATAAGACTCGTTGTAGAAGAAGTTCTCAAAAAGTATTATGTTGACTTTAAGAGAAAAGAACCTTTAAAGATGCTCCAAATCGTAAACATACGACTTTTTGGATTTTCGATCTCTTTTTTTCTTCTATCCCTGATATTTAAAGAAAAGATACAACGATTTCAAACAACAGGCCAGCTATTACACTCTCGATTAACAAGAGTTTCACCACCCTCCCTTCATTATAACCGAAGTTATCTTGTCCTAAAGAATCAACAAATCAGCATGCTTATCTCTGCTTACCCTTGGCAAAAAATGCTCATCTTTGAACTCAATCATGACATTGACATAGTGAACGTCTACAACAAGATTGAACATTCTAGCTCAATTAGAAGGAGAGTTATTCTGTTTCAAAGTTTCGGCCCTTCAAATTGCTACTACTTTTCATATTCACTTGAAAATGGCAACCATCAATTGACCTAAATCAAAATTCTGCTCTGAACAATTTTTAGGCCATCTTTCAAGGATTCAGAAAATATAACTCCCGTGTCTGTAAGTAAAATAGCAAAAAAGCCTTAGGGATTTTTCACGTTTCAAGATGGTGGCACTTCCGGTTCGATCAACAAACTTCATATTTTGTGTACAAATCAGTTATTACTTATCTAGTATCCAAAAAAAAAATCAGGTCATTCTGACCTATATTTCGATGATTTTTTTGAAAATTTTGATCCTTAATTTCACCAAGGGGAGATAATTTAGAAAATTTCTCATTATATTTTTGAAGTCACATAGGTAAGGTCTACATATATACTAAATTTCATGAAAATCGTACAACTATTAAAGAAGTTGTCAAATTGTTCTAAACTTCCGGTTCGAAATCACAGCGACGAATTTTCGAAATTCGAAAATGTGAAACTGCAGATGAAAATGATTTTTTTCAGGGTATTCAAAGAAAAAAGAATTAGTAAAATCGGTCAAAAAATAACAAAGTTATGACTATGCATTGTCCATTTTGTCGTTCGTAAATTTCGGTGATTTCGGATTCGTAAAACGTTTTGAAAATATATTTAATCAAGGTTCGCACCCCATTTTGGGGGGGGGGGTAGGTCAAAATTTCAGAAAGATCCTACGGATAGATTCTGAGAAATCCGATTTGCAGAAAACACACAAAAAAAAAAATAATAATAATAATCTTAACAGAAACAATAAGCTTTCATATGTAATATGAAAGCTTAATAATAATTTTAACAAAAACAATAGTGTTTCACACAAGCTATGCAGTGTGAAACCCTAATAATTTTAACAAAAACAATAGTGTTTCACACAAGCTTCGCAGTGTGAAACCCTAATAATAATTTTAACAAAAACAATAGTGTTTCACACAAGCTTCGCAGTGTGAAACCCTAATAATAATTTTAACAAAAACAATAGTGTTTCACACAAGCTTCGCAGTGTGAAACCCTAATAATAATTTTAACAAAAACAATAGTGTTTCACACAAGCTTCGCAGTGTGAAACCCTAATAATTTTAGTAATCACAATAGGCTTTCAGACGAAAGTCTGAAAGCCTAATAAATAATAATTTTAGTAATCACAATAGGCTTTTAACAAAAACAAGCTACGCAGTGTGAAACCCTAACTAGACCTGCATGCAGGAATGACGGGTTTCACTGGTGCCACGTTACCCTTAAACATGTCACTTCCGGTGCCAAGTTACCCTTAAACATATGTCGCTTCTGGTACCAACGAAACCACTAAACAGGTTTCCAAATTAACATTGCACACAAATAAAATGAACGCCGAATCAACCAAATCCATCAATATCAATTCATTTTATACATTTGTTACTTGTAAATGATCTTGACAAAATTAAATTACTGCCGGTGTTAATGAAAATGTTCAATTAGTCTTATGAAATCAGAAATGGCATACGATATCATATAGTGAAAATTTTATGTAAATCGAATAATATTTTCAAAAACGATAACTTCGGTGATTTCGGACATTTCGCATTGTCGCAAAACGTTCAAAATAGCTTTATCCTCTAAGTCACACCCACTTTCCCAGTAAAACCGAAGAAATCGTAACGATGCGACACGTAGTTGCTGAGATCTATTCAAATTGGAATCTGAATAATAATTATAATAAGAATAATAATTTTAACAAAAACAATAGTGTTTCACACAAGCTATGCAGTGTGAAACCCTAATAATTTTAACAAAAACAATAGTGTTTCACACAAGCTTCGCAGTGTGAAACCCTAATAATAATTTTAACAAAAACAATAGTGTTTCACACAAGCTTCGCAGTGTGAAACCCTAATAATAATTTTAACAAAAACAATAGTGTTTCACACAAGCTTCGCAGTGTGAAACCCTAATAATAATTTTAACAAAAACAATAGTGTTTCACACAAGCTTCGCAGTGTGAAACCCTAATAATTTTAGTAATCACAATAGGCTTTTAACAAAAACAAGCTACGCAGTGTGAAACCCTAACTAGACCTGCATGCAGGAATGACGGGTTTCACTGGTGCCACGTTACCCTTAAACATGTCACTTCCGGTGCCAAGTTACCCTTAAACATATGTCGCTTCTGGTACCAACGAAACCACTAAACAGGTTTCCAAATTAACATTGCACACAAATAAAATGAACGCCGAATCAACCAAATCCAGCAATATCAATTCATTTTATACATTTGTTACTTGTAAATGATCTTGACAAAATTAAATTACTGCCGGTGTTAATGAAAATGTTCAATTAGTCTTATGAAATCAGAAATGGCATACGATATCATATAGTGAAAATTTTATGTAAATCGAATAATAATTGCCACTTTCAAAGATCAAAAAACTTGAAAAGTGACTTGTAGAAAATCGGCTATTTCTCGGCAAACGTATAAGTTAGAAACCATTTTGTGGTATATGTATGATCGTTTGGCTTCATTCTATTTGTTGATTGGCATCAAATACCATAATTTGAAAAAGATTTCAAAACAGACTCATTTGAATAAAACATCTGTTTTGAAGGCTAAAAATACAGTTTTTGCCAAAATGACGTTACTTCCGGTGATAATGAAAATCTTACATTACTTGTATGAAATCCCAAATGGCATTAGGTATAACATGGTGTAACGTTTATGAAAATCAAATAATAATTGACTCTTTTATGGCCCCAAAACCTTCAAAAGTGACCTGTAGAAAACCGTCTATTTCTCGGCAACCGAACAAGTTAGAAACAATTTTATGATATCTATATGACCGTATGAGTTGTGTTTATATGTGAATTTAAACCAAAAGTTAAAATTATTAATACATATTAAGTAATTCTTGGTTGAATAAAACATTGATTTAAAAAGTTTAAAATGCAGTTTTTGACAAAATGACGTCACTTCCGGTGTCAATTTTAAATTGTAATCCACTTGATATGACGGTACATGCTTTTTGAATCAAATGATGTCACTTTTATAAAAATCCAATAATAATTAACTATATTACACGCAAAATAACGAAAACAGTGACTTATGCAGAACTGCCCATTTCTTGGCAACTGCTTATATTACAAACTAATTTTCACATACATTCTCTTCGTATGGACTATAGCTACAAGTCTATAAGAGTTATGTAAAAATATATTAAAATCTGAAAAGCCTGAATGGGTTGTAAACAGGTCTATTTTTCGCCTTTTTTCACCTCTTAATCCAATTTGCTAGAAAATGAAATCGAAGTTAAAAAAACTGCTTCCGATATTTTTTGCGCATTTATAGGACACACTCTTTGAGTCATATAATTTTTCAAAAAAATAATATTTGTTTTCGAAGAAGGTAACTAACTGTCAAAATTTTAGTTTTTGGTAAAATTATGCCACTTTCGGTGCCGACAGATAACACTATTGGTAACAAAAAAAAATGACAATTGAGACAACGAAGCATATGAACTTTGTTTTATACAAATCGAACCATAAAAAATTAATCTAGGACTGAAAAAATGAATTAGCCAATGGCAGCCAAGGAAAATTACTGAGACAAATTTTTTTAACATTTTAGCGCTAGTCAGATGACTCTTTAATTCTGTGCACAGCACGACTAAAAAATATTTATAAATAAAAAAGTTTTTTTGTAAAATTTTAAATTTTCGAAATTTGGCGCCTAATATCTTCGAAGATTTGCCGAAAATAAAAAATCGAAAGTAGCGTAGCTATGTGCCCTGTCTCCGGCTATGCCAAAATGTATCGAAAGTTAAAATCCAATGATTATTGTTAAAATTACTGGAATATTTTCAAAAACGATAACTTCGGTGATTTCGGACATTTCGCATTGTCGCAGAACGTTCAAGATAGCTTTACCCTCTAAGTCACACCCACTTTCCCAGTAAAACCGAAGAAATCGTAACGATGCGACACGTAGTTGCTGAGATCTATTCAAATTGGAATCTGAATAATAATAATAACAATAAGAACTAGACTTGCTTGCAAGGCTGAAGGCTTTCACCTTACCGAAGGCAGCAAAAATTGCCTACAACTCACCCCTTAAAACACACACACACACACGCTTAAACAACTCAGACATGACACTTTCTGTGTATGCGCATTACGATAGAAGGAAAGTGAAAAATATAGTTGAACAATTATGAACATGGATTGGTAGAATCCTACAGACGCCAGAAATCGAAATACTCAATCAAAAACTCAAAAATTCTAAAAAAAATTACAAGTTCAGTACATTTTCAAATTGTTAGGAAAAAAAGAGAACTGCGTGGTATTGCAATTCGACCTATATCGCATCCGCAATATCCCCGGCTCTACAAAAATATAACTTTTTCGAATTCTATCAATTTTAGTTTCAGAAATCTAAACGACTACAGAAAAAAAAACAGTTTTCCGAATGAGACAAAAAAAATTTACCTTAAGTATCAGGTAATAATATCGCACCTTTCAACATTAATTTTTCAACATTGTAATTGAGGGGTACTTTATTTATAAATGGCTTCAACAGAGAGCTTCATTTTCACTGGTATCAAATGATGACGTCATGCAGACATAAAACATGGGATATTAATTTCAGGAGTAACTGTTAATTACTGAAATGAATTATTTTCATTCTAGAAGCACCAATGCAAGATATTGGTTACCATTCAAACACCCTTTGTTCAAATATTGCCAGTTTTAAAAAAAGCTCTCTATATATACGTATGCAAAACGTTCCATTTATAACCAATTCGGGCTTTTGTCGATGTCACACCAATGTGTTACACGGAACTTTGGAATCGCGTTCAGGCCAGCTACTCAAATATGTAACTGGTTCAAAACTAAATTGAATATTCAATGAAATATCGACAATATTTTGATTTCGTGCACGTTAATGATTTGACGTCACTAACATATAAAAATTTATCGTTAATTAGAGATAGGGCCCAAACTCAAACTACATCATGCTTTCTATCACAGGTGCAATATTCGTACTTCTGCACGATACTACTGCAAGATACAGCTGCAACCTATAGATAATTAGATTTCCTTATAAACAGCGCGAGCCGTCGATTTGTGTCGAGATGATTACGGTTATGAGGTAATTTTAACAAAGAAGAAACAATATTAATTCAAAGACTAATTATTACACACAGAAATCAATTATTTCTGTTACAGGGTCACTAAACCCATATTTTGAATATAAGTAAACACTCAAAGTTGAAATACTTTTAGCTCAAATATCGTCACTGTGATAGAAATGGGGAATTTGAAAATGCTCTAAACGTTGGTAAAACGTACAGATTGTATCAACTCTTACTGAAGGTTTCGCTTAACAATGAAAGATGATGTTTTCAATTTTCGATCCCTTTGTTCTCATACTCCTGATATTTCTAACTGTTGCGCAATGGTTTCATACCTATGACTACCGATAAAACTCTGATTTCGTGCACGTTAATGATTTGACGTCACTAACATATAAAAAATTATCTTTAATTAGAGATAGGGCCCAAGCTCAAACTACATCATGCTTTCTATCACAGGTGCAATATTCGTACTTCTGCACGATACTACTGCAAGATACAACTGCAACCTATGGATAATTGGATTTCCTTATAAACAGCGGGAGCCGTCGATTTGTGTCGAGATGATTACGGTTGAGAGATAATTTTGACAAAGAAGAAACAATATTAATTCAAAGACTAATTATTACACACAGGAATCAATTATTTCTGTTACAGGGTCACTAAACCCATATTTTGAATATAAGTAAACACTCAAAGTTGAAATACTTTTAGCTCAAATGTCGTCACTGTGAGAGAAATGGGGAATTTTGAATAGGCTCTAAACGTTGGTAAAACGTACAGATTGTATCAACTCTTACTGCATGTTTCGCTTAACAATGAAAGGTGACGTTTTCAGTTTTCGATTCCTTTGTTCTCATACTCCTGATATTTCTAAATGTTGCGCAATAGTTTCATACCTAAGACTACCGATCAAACTCTCTGTAGAAGAAGTTCCAAAAAAAAATTACGTTGACTTTTCGAGAAAAAGACGTCTAAAAATGCTCCAAATGGTAAAAATACGACGTTTTGGATTTTCAATCTCGTTTTTCGACTACTCATGACATTTAGAGAAATTGTACAATGGTTTCACACAATACACCACCCATTAGACTCTCGACTGAGAAAGTTTTAAAAAAATCGTAGGCGGCGTTTCCGAGAAACATGCGTTTAAAATTGCTCGAAATCGTAAAAAACCTTACTTTTCAAAGTCCTATAACTTTTTCAATTTATGATAGAAACTTGTCGCTGTGGTACCATCTTGTAGATATTTTACGTGGCTATCAAATGACGTTGTACTTTAACTACTCAGTAAACAGCCAATTAAAACATCGCATTTTCCGCACAAACACCCATTTTTTAGAATTTTGTCAAAGTTTGGATACTTTTCTTGACTACTTCCGGTGATTAGAGGATTTTCATTCATAGACTAAGGACTGGAGACGACTCTTGACTTCATATGCCTGAAGTTTCAGAAAAATCGTAGGTGCCGTTTTAAAAAAATAAGAACTCTACGATTTGACCAAAATGCGTAAAAAAGTGAAAAATCAAAGTTAAAATTTCAGAACAAAACCTATATTGTTGGAATCGGATTAATGTCAGCTATCCAAAAATATAAGTCATATTTAAAAATTCCTAAAAATAACAATTTTAGAAAATTTTGAAAATTTTCCATTTTTCACCAAAAAAATGAGAGCGACAAAGTTTCTAAACTCGATGTTTTTGAACTGCCATCTACTCAGAAATGTTTTCAGCTATCCAAAAATGTAAATATCGGAAAAGTCCGATGAGAATTAGAAGAATTATGGCCGATTTTCAATTTGAGTGCACGTTAAAGATTTGACGCGTTTCCGCTATGCGCACAAATTTGGTTTTACATTTAAGCACTAACCACCACCCAGTTTCCCGACAGAAAATCAAATTTCAGACCTCTATCTCTTATAGTTGCTGAGAAATAGGCAAAGTGGAAAAAAAAAAAATAATAAACTAGATCTGCTACTGTCCCATGCAGATATGAAAGCTTTCATATTCATCGTCACGTGTCATTGATTGTATCAAGTAACCTAAATAAAAGGATACGAAGAAAAAATTATTAAAATTGGTCAAAAACTCGCGAAGTTACAAGTCTAAATATAGTATGAAACATTGCACCCAGGCATAACAATAATCTGAAAACTAAAGGGAAATAACTGAAACTTGTATTACTGTAATGAGACGGATGAGAAAATGAAATGAAAATGGCGGGAAAAAAAAAATTAAAAATGGCAGGTTGGACAGGCGACCTTACTCCTTGTCACGTACAACCGGGCATTCGAAAACACGCTAGTTTACTCAATGACAGGCGCGCGTGCTTACCATTCAGCCACTCAACCCCCCTTTGAAATCAGACACGTGCAATATGTCATATAGGAAGAATAAGAAGTCGCTCACAACAAAATGGTAAATTAATGAGTTTAGGTCAAAAGGTTGAGCTACTGTTTTAGAGTACTTAATAGTTTTAAAGAGACACGTTAAGGGTTGTTCATAGTTAAATGAAAGTTTAATTTTAAATAAGACCAATAAAATTAGGATTTAATAATGCCAGACTAATATTTCCAATATGTTTGGTTATAAGTAGGAAATCGTGACGACTTCTTAAGCATGTTTTAAACAAAGGATCATGTTTGTTTAAACAAGAATGGCACTCTGCAATAAAAAAAACTGGCCAAAGCAAGATTTCTATGCAGAAATTAAATAATTGCTAGAACCAGAAAAATATTTATCCACTATAATAAATAAGCAACATAGAGAAAATGAAATGAAATTGAATGGGGTTTAACGTCCGACTGTTCTGCTCCTAAAATGGGCTAATGAAGACGGGCATATGCCATAATGTGTGCAATGAGGGAAATTTTACCCGGGCAGCGGCGGTTACGGCCTACGAGGTTGGACAGGCAACCATACTCCTTGTCACGTACAACCAAAAAATCGAAACAACGGCAGTTGACTCAATGACAGACGTTATGATACAGAGCGCACGTGCTAACCATTCAGCCACGCAACCTCCCTAAAATCGGCAAATTGCTGACCTACAGCGAGAAACATTTCAACCGGGCCAAATTTTCTATTGTAACAGTTTAATTTGCACGGTACCTTTAGTTATCAACCGAATATTACAAAACTTTTAAAAATAAGCTCCCCCCTGACCAGCTTAAGCGTTCGCAATAAACGTTTGCCACTTAAAATCGGGAAATTGCTGACTTTAAAGTGAGAAACATTACAACCGGGCGAAATTTTCTGTTTTATGACTTTTACAGTACCTTTGATTACCAACCGATTATTTTCTGTTTTATCACTTTTACAGTACCTTTGATTACCAACCGATTATTACAAAACTTTAAAAATAAAAGAGAAAGAGAGAAATGCGGCCTAATGTCCATTCGACACAAACTAGGTCATTTCGGGACTAACATATGTTTTTTAATTTTATTTAAAAACTCCCCCTGCGCTTACAGGTCTTTAGCCGTTGGGAGGAAACCGAAGAACACGGAGAAAACCCACAAGGTTGGACATCATACTTCATGTCACGTGCAACCTGGAGATCGAAACGACGCCCGTTGACTCAATGACAGACGTTACGATACAGTGCGCACATGCTAACCATTCAGCCATTCAGCCTCCCTGAATTCAGAAAATTGCTGACTTATAGCAAGAAACATTTCAACCGGGCGAAATTTTCTGTTTTAACAGTTTAATGTGCACGGTACTTTAATTACCAACCGATTATTACAAAACTTTTGAAAATAAGCTCCAACTGACCAGCTTAATCGTATGCAATAAACGTTTTCGCCTGAATTGAAAGTTCTGCACGGAGAAAGTTCATCTCGATTTCCCGGCGTGGTTCCCCTTGTCAGTGAGGCAGAACGGAGGGCCTGACAAGCACAGCTGTCTAGTCATTCGGATGGGACGAAAAACCAAGGTCCCGTGTACACATTGGAGTGCACGTAAAATATCCCTAAGCAGTTGGAATTCGATACTGTTGAATAAGCTCTATACGATGACTAAATGTGTAGATTGTAGTCACCCACACTGCATGTTTCGCTTAACAATGAAAGGGTGCCGTTTTCAATGTTCGATCCTTTTGTTCTTCTACTCCTGATATGTTGGACTGTTGATCGATGGTTTCATATAAAAGACTACCAATAAGACTCTTTGTACAAGAAGTTCCCAAAAAATATTATGTTGACTTTACGAGAAAGACCTCTAAACATGCTCCAAATTGTAAAAATACGACTTTTTGGGTTTTCAATCTCTTTTTTTCGGCTATCCCTGATATTTAGAAAAAATAATACAATGATTTCACACAACAGGCTAGCTATTAGACTCTCTATTGACAAAAGTTTCACCGCCCTCCCTTCATTATAACCGAAGTTATCGTGCCCTAAAGAATCAACAAATTAGCTTGTTTATCTCTGCTTACCCTAAGCAGAAAATGCTCATCTTTGAACTCAATCATAACATTGACCTAGTGAACGTCTACACCAAGTTTGAACATTCTAGCTTAATTAGAAGGAGAGTAATTGTGTTCCAAAGTCCCGACCCTTCAAATTGCTTCTATTTTTCATTTTCAATTCAAAATGGTGACCATCACGTGACCGAAATCAAAATTCTATTCGCGACATTTTTTAGGCCTTCCTACAAGGATTCAGAAAATATAACTCCCGAGTCTGTAAGTAAAATAGCAAAAAAGCCTTATTGATTTTTCACTTTTAAATATGGCGGCACTTCCGGTTCGATCGACAAACTCCATATTTTGTGTACAAATCAGTAATTACTTATCTAGTATCCAAAAAAAAAATCAGGTCATTCTGACCTATATTTCGATGATTTTTTTGAAAATTTTGATCCTTAATTTCGTCAAGGGGAGATAATTTAGAAAATTTCTAATTATATTTTTGAAGTCACATCGGTAGGATCTACTTAGATACTAAATTTCATGAAAATCGTACAACTATTAAAGAAGTTGTCAAATTGGTCTAATCTTCCGGTTCGAAATCACAGCGACGAATTTTCGAAATTCGAAAATGTGAAACTGCAGATGAAAATGGTTTTTTTAAAGGTATTCAAAGAAAAAAGAATTAGTAAAATCGGTCAAAAAATAACAAAGTTACGACTATGCATTGTCATTTTTTTCGTTCGTAAAATTCGGTGATTTCGGATTCGTAAAACGTTTCGAAAATATATTTAATCAAGGTTCGCACCCCATTTTTGGGGGGGTAGGTCAAAATTTCAGAAAGATCCTATGGATAGATTCTGAGAAATCCGATTTGCAGAAAACACACAAAAAAAAAAATAATAATAATAATAACTTTAACAGAAACAATAAGCTTTCATATGTAATATGAAAGCTTAATAATAACTAGACTTGCTTGCAAGGCTGAAGGCTTTCACCTTACCGAAGGCAGCAAAAATTGCCTACAACTCACCCCTTAAAACACACACACACACACACGCTTAAACAACTCAGACATGACACTTTCTGTGCATGCGCATTACGATAGAAGGAAAGTGAAAAATATAGTTGAACAATTATGAACATGGATTGGTAGAATCCTACAGACGCCAGAAATCGAAATACTCAATCAAAAACTCAAAAATTCTAAAAAAAATTACAAGTTCAGTACATTTTCAAATTGTTAGGAAAAAAAGAGAACTGCGTGGTATTGCAATTCGACCTATATCGCATCCGCAATATCCCCGGCTCTACAAAAATATAACTTTTTCGAATTCTATCAATTTTAGTTTCAGAAATCTAAACGACTACAGAAAAAAAAACAGTTTTCCGAATGAGACAAAAAAAATTTACCTTAAGTATCAGGTAATAATATCGCACCTTTCAACATTAATTTTTCAACATTGTAATTGAGGGGTACTTTATTTATAAATGGCTTCAACAGAGAGCTTCATTTTCACTGGTATCAAATGATGACGTCATGCAGACATAAAACCTGGGATATTAATTTCAGGAGTAACTGTTAATTACTAAAATGAATTATTTTCATTCTAGAAGCACCAATGCAAGATATTGGTTACCATTCAAACACCCTTTGTTCAAATATTGCCAGTTTTAAAAAAAGCTCTCTATATATGCTTTATACGTATGCAAAACGTTCCATTTATAACCAATTCGGGCTTTTGTCGATGTCACACCAATGTGTTACACGGAACTTTGGAATCGCGTTCAGGCCAGCTACTCAAATATGTAACTGGTTCAAAACTAAATTGAATATTCAATGAAATATCGACAATATTTTGATTTCGTGCACGTTAATGATTTGACGTCACTAACATATAAAAATTTATCGTTAATTAGAGATAGGGCCCAAACTCAAACTACATCATGCTTTCTATCACAGGTGCAATATTCGTACTTCTGCACGATACTACTGCAAGATACAACTGCAACCTATAGATAATTAGATTTCCTTATAAACAGCGCGAGCCGTCGATTTGTGTCGAGATGATTACGGTTATGAGGTAATTTTAACAAAGAAGAAACAATATTAATTCAAAGACTAATTATTACACACAGAAATCAATTATTTCTGTTACAGGGTCACTAAACCCATATTTTGAATATAAGTAAACACTCAAAGTTGAAATACTTTTAGCTCAAATATCGTCACTGTGATAGAAATGGGGAATTTGAAAATGCTCTAAACGTTGGTAAAACCTACAGATTGTATCAACTCTTACTGAAGGTTTCGCTTAACAATGAAAGATGATGTTTTCAATTTTCGATCCCTTTGTTCTCATACTCCTGATATTTCTAACTGTTGCGCAATGGTTTCATACCTATGACTACCGATAAAACTCTGATTTCGTGCACGTTAATGATTTGACGTCACTAACATATAAAAAATTATCTTTAATTAGAGATAGGGCCCAAGCTCAAACTACATCATGCTTTCTATCACAGGTGCAATATTCGTACTTCTGCACGATACTACTGCAAGATACAACTGCAACCTATGGATAATTGGATTTCTTTATAAACAGCGGGAGCCGTCGATTTGTGTCGAGATGATTACGGTTGAGAGATAATTTTGACAAAGAAGAAACAATATTAATTCAAAGACTAATTATTACACACAGGAATCAATTATTTCTGTTACAGGGTCACTAAACCCATATTTTGAATATAAGTAAACACTCAAAGTTGAAATACTTTTAGCTCAAATGTCGTCACTGTGAGAGAAATGGGGAATTTTGAATAGGCTCTAAACGTTGGTAAAACGTACAGATTGTATCAACTCTTACTGCATGTTTCGCTTAACAATGAAAGGTGACGTTTTCAGTTTTCGATTCCTTTGTTCTCATACTCCTGATATTTCTAAATGTTGCGCAATAGTTTCATACCTAAGACTACCGATCAAACTCTCTGTAGAAGAAGTTCCCAAAAAAAATTACGTTGACTTTTCGAGAAAAAGACGTCTAAAAATGCTCCAAATGGTAAAAATACGACGTTTTGGATTTTCAATCTCGTTTTTCGACTACTCATGACATTTAGAGAAATTGTACAATGGTTTCACACAATACACCACCCATTAGACTCTCGACTGAGAAAGTTTTAAAAAAATCGTAGGCGGCGTTTCCGAGAAACATGCGTTTAAAATTGCTCGAAATCGTAAAAAACCTTACTTTTCAAAGTCCTATAACTTTTTCAATTTATGATAGAAACTTGTCGCTGTGGTACCATCTTGTAGATATTTTACGTGGCTATCAAATGACGTTGTACTTTAACTACTCAGTAAACAGCCAATTAAAACATCGCATTTTCCGCACAAACACCCATTTTTTAGAATTTTGTCAAAGTTTGGATACTTTTCTTGACTACTTCCGGTGATTAGAGGATTTTCATTCATAGACTAAGGACTGGAGACGACTCTTGACTTCATATGCCTGAAGTTTCAGAAAAATCGTAGGTGCCGTTTTAAAAAAATAAGAACTCTACGATTTGACCAAAATGCGTAAAAAAGTGAAAAATCAAAGTTAAAATTTCAGAACAAAACCTATATTGTTGGAATCGGATTAATGTCAGCTATCCAAAAATATAAGTCATATTTAAAAATTCCTAAAAATAACAATTTTAGAAAATTTTGAAAATTTTCCATTTTTCACCAAAAAAATGAGAGCGACAAAGTTTCTAAACTCGATGTTTTTGAACTGCCATCTACTCAGAAATGTTTTCAGCTATCCAAAAATGTAAATATCGGAAAAGTCCGATGAGAATTAGAAGAATTATGGCCGATTTTCAATTTGAGTGCACGTTAAAGATTTGACGCGTTTCCGCTATGCGCACAAATTTGGTTTTACATTTAAGCACTAACCACCACCCAGTTTCCCGACAGAAAATCAAATTTCAGACCTCTATCTCTTATAGTTGCTGAGAAATAGGCAAAGTGGAAAAAAAAAAAATAATAAACTAGATCTGCTACTGTCTCATGCAGATATGAAAGCTTTCATATTCACAGTCACTTCCTGTCACATGTCATGGGTCATATGAATAATCCGAACAATGAAAAAAAATCATTAAAATCGGTCACAATCTAGTAAAGTTAATGTGATTTTTCACTCGTAAAGAATTTTGTCAGCACGAAAAACATCAAAGGCAATTAATTATTGGTCTAATGCAATGAAATGCTTTGATTTGACGGATGAAATGTACGATGGGTGTCCACACTATGTGGCGAAGGCGTTGACCTGCTAGCCAGGAGGTCGGGTGTTCGATCCCTGCATTGGCCGAGAAAGTTCATCTCGATTTTCTGGCGTGTCCTCCCACCGGCGTGTACACATTGGACTGCACGTAAAAGATTCCTTAGCAGTTGGAATTCGATAATGTTGAATAAGCTCTATACCATGACTAAATGTGCAGATTGTAGCCACCCACACTGTAAGTTTTGCTTAACAATGAAAGGGTGCCGTTTTCAATTTTCGATCCTTTTATTCTTCTACTCCTGATATTTTGGACTGTTGATCGATGGTTTCATATAAAAGACTACCGATAAGACTCTTTGTACAAGAAGTTCCCCAAAAATATTATGTTCACTTTAAGAGAAAAGGATCTTTAAATATGCTCTAAATCGTAAAAATACCACTTTTTGGATTTTCGATCTCTTTTTTCTGCTATCCCTGATATTTAAAAAAAATGATACAATGATTTCACACAACAGGCTAGCTATTAGACTCTCGATTGACAAGAGTTTCACCACCCTCCCTTCATTATAACCGAAGTTATTGTGCCCTAAAGAATCAACAAATCAGCATGCTTATCTCTGCTTACCCCAGGCAGAAAATGCTCATCTTTACACTCAATCATGACATTGACCTAGTGAACGTCTAACCCAAGTTTAAACATTCTAGTTTAATTAGAAGGAGAGTTATTGTGTTCCAAAAACTCGGCCCTTCAAATTGCTTCTATTTTTCATTTTCAATTCAAAATGGTGACTCCCAGTTGACCTAAATGAAAATTCTACTCCCGACGTTTTTTAGGCCTCCCTCCAAGGATTCAGAAAATATAATTCCCGTGTCTGTAAGTAAAATAGCAAAATGGCGTTTGAGGTTTTTACATTTCAAGATGGTGGCACTTCCGGGTTGAGCTACAAACTCCATTTTTTGTGTACGAATCAGTGGTCTCGGAACTAGTAACCAAAAAAAAATTCAAGATGATTTGACCTATATTTCGTCGATTTTTTTGAAAATTTCGATCCTCAATTTCTCCAAGGGGAGATAATTTAGAAAATTTCTGAAGTCATCTTTCAAGTCGCATCATTAAGGTTTACTTACATATTAAATTTCATGAAAATCGTACAACTACTAAAGAAGTTGTCGAATTGGTCTAAACTTCCGGTTCGATATCACAGCGACGAATTTTCGAAATTCGAAAATCCGAAATTGAAGATTTGAAGTAAATGTCTCAAGGTACTCATAGAAAAAAGAATTAATTACATAGGTCAACTAGTCACAAAGTTACAGCATTGTAGGTCAAATGCATTCGTTCGTAAAATTCGGTGATTTCGGATTCGTAAAACGTTTTGAAAATATATTTAATCAAGGTTCGCACCCCATTTATGGGGAGGTAGGTCAAAGTTTCAGAAAGATCCCATGGTTAGATTCTGAGAAATCCGATTTGCAGAAATGACACACAAAAAAAAAATAATAATAACTAGATCTGCTACTGTCCCATGCAGATATGAAAGCTTTCATATTCACAGTCACTTCCTGTCACATGTCATGGGTCATATGAATAATCCGAACGAGGAAAAAAAATCATTAAAATCGGTCACAATCTAGTGAAGTCCGTAAATGTCGATTTTTCACTATGTTTCATATTCACTTCAAAATGGTGACTACCAGTTGACCTAAATCAAAATTCTACTTCGAACTTCATCAAGACATTGACCTAGTGAATGCCTATACCAAGTTTGAACTTTGTACCCCAATTAGAAGAAGAGTTATTGTGTTCCAGAGTCATCAAGGTATTGGCCTAATAAACACCCACACCAAGTCTAGCTGAATTAGAGAGTTATTTTGTCCCAAACTAGATCATTTCGGGACTAACATATAGTTCGATTTTATTTCAATATTTGGCTTGTGCATAGAGGTCTTTAGCAGTGGAAGGAAACCGGAGGAAATGAAGAAAACCCACCAAGATGGACTGGCGACCTTACTCCTTGTCAGGTACGACCGGAGATTCGAAAACACGCGAGCTGACTCAATGACAGGCTTTATGATACAGCGCGCGCGTGCTAACCATTCAGCCACCAAACTCCCCTTTGAAATCGGACACGTGCAATATGTCATATAAGAAGAATAACAAGTCGCTCACATACAAAATGGTAAATTAATGAGCTTAGGTCAAAAGGTTGAGCTACTGTTTTAGAATATTTAATTGTTTTAAAGAGACACGTTAAGGGATGTTCATAGTTAAATGAAAGTTTAACTTTAAATAAGACGAACGTCTACCAATAAAATGAGGATTTAATAATATTAAAAAAAAGTTTCAAATTAAGAATAATTAATTATTGGTCTAATGCAATGAAATGCTTTGATTTGACAGATGAACTGTACGATGGGTGTACACACTATGTGGCGAAGGCGTTGACCTGCTAGCCAGGAGGTCGGGTGTTCGATCCCTGCATTGGCCGAGAAAGTTCATCTCGATTTTTTGGCGTGTCCTCCCACCGGCGTGTACACATTGGAGTGCACGTAAAAGATTCCTTAGCGGTTGGAATTCGATAATGTTGAATAAGCTCTATACGATGACTTAATGTGCAAATTGTAGCCACCCACACTGCATGTTTTGCTTAACAATGAAAGGGTGCCGTTTTCAATTTTCGATCCTTTTATTCTTCTACTCCTGATATTTTGGACTGTTGATCGATGGTTTCATATAAAAGACTACCGATAAGACTCTTTGTACAAGAAGTTCCCCCAAAATATTATGTTGACTTTAAGAGAAAAGGACCTTTAAAAATTCTCTAAATCGTAAAAATACGACTTTTTGGATTTTCGATCTCTTTTTTCTGCTATCCCTGATATTTAAAAAAAATGAAACAATGATTTCACACAACAGGCTAGCTATTAGACTCTCGATTGACAAGAGTTTCACCACCCTCCCTTCATTATAACCGAAGTTATTGTGCCCTAAAGAATCAACAAATCAGCATGCGTATCTCTGCTTACCCCATGCAGAAAATGCTCATCTTTACACTCAATCATGACATTGACCTAGTGAACGTCTACCCCAAGTTTAAACATTCTAGCTTAATTAGAAGGAGAGTTATTGTGTTCCAAAAACTCGGCCCTTCAAATTGCTTCCATTTTTCATTTTCAATTCAAAATGGTGACTTCCAGTTGACCTAAATGAAAATTCTACTCCCGACGTTTTTTAGGCCTTCCTCCAAGGATTCAGAAAATATAATTCCCGTGTCTGTAAGTAAAATAGCAAAATGGCGTTTGAGGTTTTTACATTTCAAGATGGTGGCACTTCCGGGTTGAGCTACAAACTCCATTTTTTGTGTACGAATCAGTGGTCTCGCAGCTAGTAACCAAAAAAAAAATCAAGATGATTTGACCTATATTTCGTCGATTTTTTTGAAAATTTCGATCCTCAATTTCTCCAAGGGGAGATAATTTAGAAAATTTCTAAAGTCATTTTTCAAGTCGCATCATTAAAGTTTACTTACATATTAAATTTCATGAAAATCGTACAACTACTAAAGAAGTTGTCGAGTTGGTCTAAACTTCCGGTTCGAAATCACAGCGACGAATTTTCGAAATTCGAAAATCCGAAATTGCAGATTTGAAGTAAATGTCTCAAGGTACTCACAGAAAAAAGAATTAATTAAATAGGTCAACTAGTCACAAAGTTACAGCATTGTAGGTCAAATGCATTCGTTCGTAAAATTCGGTGATTTCGGATTCGTAAAACGTTTTGAAAATATATTTAATCAAGGTTCGCACCCCATTTATGGGGGGGTAGGTCAAAGTTTCAGAAAGATCCTATGGTTAGATTCTGAGAAATCCGATTTGCAGAAAATACACAAAAAAAAAAAATAATAATAACTAGATCTGCTACTGTCCCATGCAGATATGAAAGCTTTCATATTCATCGTCACGTGTCATTGATTGTATCAAGTATCCTAAATAAAAGGATAAGAAGAAAAAATTATTAAAATTGGTCAAAAACTCGTGAAGTTACAAGTCTAAATATAGTATGAAACATTGCACCCAGGCATAACAATAATCCGAAAACTAAAGGGAAATAACTGAAACTTGTATTACTGTAATGAGACGGATGAGAAAATGAAATGAAAATGGCGGGAAAAAAAATTAAAAATGGCAGGTTGGACAGGCGACCTTACTCCTTGTCACGTACAACCGGGCATTCGAAAACACGCTAGTTAACTCAATGACAGGCGCGCGTGCTAACCATTCAGGCACCCAACCCCCCTTTGAAATAAGACACGTGCAATATGTCATATAAGAAGAATAAGAAGTCGCTCACAACAAAATGGTAAATTAATGAGTTTAGGCCAAAAGGTTGAGCTACTGTTTTAGAGTACTTAATAGTTTTAAAGAGACACGTTAAGGGTTGTTCATAGTTAAATGAAAGTTTAATTTTAAATAAGACCAATAAAATTAGGATTTAATAATGCCAGACTAATATTTTCAATATGTTTGGTTATAAGTAGGAAATCGTGACGACTTCTTAAGCATGTTTTAAACAAAGGATCATGTTTGTTTAAACAAGAATGGCACTCTGCAATAAAAAAAACTGGCCAAAGCAAGATTTCTAATTAAATAATTGCTAGAACCAGAAAAATATTTATCCACTATAATAAATAAGCAACATAGAGAAAATGAAATGAAATTGAATGGGGTTTAACGTCCGACTGTTCTGCTCCTAAAATGGGCTAATGAAGACGGGCATATGCCATAAAGTGTGCAATGAGGGAAATTTTACCCGGGCAGCGGCGGTTACGGCCTACGAGGTTAAACAGGCGACCATACTCCTTGTCACGTACAACCAAGAAATCGAAACAACGCCAGTTGACTCAATGACAGACGTTATGATACAGAGCGCACGTGCTAACCATTCAGCCACGCAACCTCCCTAAAATCAGCAAATTGCTGACCTACAGCGAGAAACATTTCAACCGGGCTAAATTTTTTATTGTAACAGTTTAATTTGCACGGTACCTTTAGTTATCAACCGAATATTACAAAACTTTTAAAAATAAACTCCCCCTGACCAGCTTAAGCGTTCGCAATAAACGTTTGCCCCTTAAAATCGGCAAATTGCTGACTTTAAAGTGAGAAACATTACAACCGGGCGAAATTTTCTGTTTTATCACTTTTACAGTACCTTTGATTACCAACCGATTATTACAAAACTTTAAAAATAAAAGAGAAAGAGAGAAATGCGGCCTAATGTCCATACGACACAAACTAGGTCATTTCGGGACTAACATATGTTTTTTAATTTTATTTAAAAACTCCCCTTGCGCTTACAGGTCTTTAGCCGTTGGGAGGAAACCGAAGGACACGGAGAAAACCCACGAGGTTGGACATCATACTTCATGTCACGTCCAACCTGGAGATCGAAACGACGCCCATTGACTCAAAATGACAGACGTTACGATACAGTGCGCACATGCTAACCATTCAGCCATTCAGCCTCCCTGAATTCGGAAAATTGCTGACTTATAGCAAGAAACATTTCAACCGGGCGAAATTTTCTGTTTTAACAGTTTAATGTGCACGGTACTTTAATTACCAACCGATTATTACAAAACTTTTGAAAATGAGCTCCAACTGACCAGCTTAATCGTATGCAATAAACGTTTTGCCTGAATTGAAAGTTCTGCACGGAGAAAGTTCATCTCGATTTCCCGGCGTGGTTCCCCTTTTCAGTGAGGCAGAACGGAGGGCCTGACAAGCACAGCTGTATAGTCGTTCGGATGGGACGAAAAACCAAGGTCCCGTGTACACATTGGAGTGCACGTAAAATATCCCTAAGCAGTTGGAATTCGATACTGTTGAATAAGCTCTATACGATGACTAAATGCGTAGATTGTAGTCACCCACACCGCATGTTTCGCTTAACAATGAAAGGGTGCAGTATTCAATTTTCGATCCTTTTGTTCTTCTACTCCTGATATGTTGGACTGTTGATCGATGGTTTCATATAAAAGACTACCAATAAGACTCTTTGTAGAAGAAGTTCCCCAAAAATAGTATGTTGACTTTACGAGAAAGACCTCTAAACATGCTCCAAATTGTAAAAATACGACTTTTTGGATTTTCAATCTCTTTTTTTTAGGCTATCCCTGATATTTAGAAAAAATAATACAATGATTTCACACAACAGGCTAGCTATTAGACTCTCTATTGACAAAAGTTTCACCGCCCTCCCTTCATTATAACCGAAGTTATCGTGCCCTAAAGAATCAACAAATTAGCATGCTTATCTCTGCTTACCCTAAGCAGAAAATGCTCATCTTTGAACCCAATCATAACATTGACCTAGTGAACGTCTACACCAAGTTTGAACATTCTAGCTTAATTAGAAGGAGAGTAATTGTGTTCCAAAGTCCCGACCCTTCAAATTGCTTCTATTTTTCATTTTCAATTCAAAATGGTGACCATCACGTGACCGAAATCAAAATTCTATTCGCGACATTTTTTAGGCCTTCCTACAAGGATTCAGAAAATATAACTCCCGAGTCTGTAAGTAAAATAGCAAAAAAGCCTTATTGATTTTTCACTTTTAAATATGGCGGCACTTCCGGTTCGATCGACAAACTCCATATTTTGTGTACAAATCAGTAATTACTTATCTAGTATCCAAAAAAAAAAATCAGGTCATTGTGACCTATATTTCGATGATTTTTTTGAAAATTTTGATCTTTAATTTCGTCAAGGGGAGATAATTTAGAAAATTTCTAATTATATTTTTGAAGTCACATCGGTAAGATCTACTTATATACTAAATTTCATGAAAATCGTACAACTATTAAAGACGTTGTCAAATTGGTCTAAACTTCCGGTTCGAAATCACAGCGACGAATTTTCGAAATTCGAAAATGTGAAACTGCAGATGAAAATGTTTTTTTTAAAGGTATTCAAAGAAAAAAGAATTAGTAAAATCGGTCAAAAAATAACAAAGTTACGACTATGCATTGTCCATTTTGTCGTTCGTAAATTTCGGTGATTTCGGATTCGTAAAACGTTTTGAAAATATATTTAATCAAGGTTCGCACCCCATTTTTGGGGGGGTAGGTCAAAATTTCAGAAAGATCCTACGGATAGATTCTGAGAAATCCGATTTGCAGAAAACACACAAAAAAAAAATAATAATAATAATAATCTTAACAGAAACAATAAGCTTTCATATGTAATATGAAAGCTTAATAATAACTTTAACAGAAACAATAAGCTTTCATATGTAATATGAAAGCTTAATAATAACTTTAACAGAAACAATAAGCTTTCATATGTAATATGAAAGCTTAATAATAATAATCTTAGTAATAACAATAGCCTTTCACCATTGAAAAATGGTGAAAGCCTAATAATCTTAGTAATAACAATAGCCTTTCACCATTGAAAAATGGTGAAAGCCTAATAATAATTTTAACAAAAACAATAGTATTTCACACAAGCTACGCAGTGTGAAACCCTAATAAGAATAATAATTTTAGCAAAAACAATAGTGTTTCACACAAGCTACGCAGTGTGAAACCCTAATAATAATTTTAACAAAAACAATAGTGTTTCACACAAGCTACGCAGTGTGAAACCCTAATAATTTTAACAAAAACAATAGTGTTTAACACAAGCTACGCAGTGTGAAACCCTAATGAATGAAGTCAATTCAGGAAGCTTTAAAAGTATTTTAGTCGATAGGTGTTAGCATGACGGAAGATAAAATTGATATAGCCAATCGAATGGACACCTTTAAACCTAATCAGAACAGAGTCAAATTTCTCTCTCGAAAATATAAAATGTTGGTAATTAAAAACCGTCGAAAATTAAAAGGAAGTGGTATTTCCATTAGTGAAGATCTGACACCACTCAATTCCCAGCTACTCTCTAGAACATCTAAACATCCATCAGTTCTGAATACTTGGTCCACAGCGTGTAAAATTTATGCTAAACTCCTTAATGAAAAACTCGTGGGTTTCCTCCGGGCACTCCGGTTTCCTCCCACTGGTAAAGACCCCTACGCGCAAGCGAGTTATTGAAATAAAATTAAACCATACGTTAATCCCGAAATGACCTAGTTTGTGTCGAGTGGACGTTAAACCCCATTTCTCCCTCTCCCTCAATGAAAAAATAGTAAAAGTTGACCACCACGTTTGCATCGATGACATACCTCGCAGTGATATAACTAATGTCAAAACCGTAGATGTTTCTCAACCAGAACTTCAAACTAATCCAAGAACTGAAACAAGTCGAACTACGGAATACGGGTCAACCACTACTAACAGGACTCCTAGATCCCAAGATATAACGTATTACCTTACTCCATCAAGCTCAAAATCTAGCACCCCTATGATGCCACCAGAATAGTTCTTACAACGGTCTTATGTGTTTAGCCAAAATGTGACCGACTGATGCACATACACCCCCCCCCCCTCGTTGCGAGTGACGCAATCATCAGCCGAGTACCACGTGTGAGTTTTCTAGGGAATATGGGGTGGGGTAGAACATAGATAGTATCTGTACAATTTGACACCCCACGACCCACACACCAGTGATACTAAACTGGGCAGTTCACTATAATCGTCAATATGATAGTGCCGGGACAGTATAAGACAACAATGGAATCGAGCGCCGCAGGCGCGAAAAAAAAATTTCAGATATGTAACAGAGCATTTAAATTTTTGGGACTGGAACCAAATTTTCGTTAACGAGGGGATAAGAAATGGGCAGAATCTTGAGGCTTATTTGTCAACTTCGCCTGCTTTGTGATTGTTTGTTTACCTTATCATTTAGTCTGAGACCGACTGCGGTGAGTACTTTTTTTGAGACCGACTATTTTTTGCCATGGTAGAAAACATATCTTCGAACAACATACTAACAACAGAATAATCTATTGTGGCATTGTTTTTGAGACCGACTGCAGTGACTACACTTATTTTGAGACCGACTATTTTTCTCCCTGGGTGAAATTTTGTTGTTAGACCAACATACTCACAACAGAATAAGAGTGAAACACGACATTTTTTCAAACAAGATAAGTTGACAAGGTTATTTTATACTAATGTTTTGTGTGATTAGCGTGACCTATACAGTGAACACTTATTTTAATACCGACTGCTCCTATTATTTTAATACCGACTGCACTGATTTCGCGACCGACTACTTTTTTTTTGCTGGATATACGATAAATGTATACGAAAATTCAATTGGTGATATCTCACGACTGTTAATTTTGGTTTCATACATACTAATAGCGTGGTGTTTGCATATCTCTACCCCGCAAATGTATATAATTTGTATATATTATTGCGACCGACTACTTTTTTTGCTGGGGGGGGGGGGGGGTACCAATGTATACTAAAATTCAATTGGTGATATCTCACGACTGTTAATTTTGGTTTCATACATATGGGTAACCCACCGCACAAACTGTCTGGCAGTGGTGAACAACTCCAAAGTTGTTTTAGTTGGTACAGATTTCAACTAATCCAGCCTAGCTGTTGACTAGAAATTAGATAACTCTCGCCAGGGATACTCTAATACTACAAATGTCTAGTAATTACATAGCTCTGTCAGGGGTACCCCACCACTAGAAATGTCTGTCAGAGTGTTTTTGTGATACCTGAAGATGTACGGTACACTGCTGTGTAATTTCATGTAGTACACTTTTGAACTTATCTAGACTAGTTGAAGGGTATCGCATATTGGGCGTGGAATACCACACCCACCGCCAGAAACCCGGCAGACTTACATTTTGATAATACCAGACATACATGCATCGATAACATGTAGAAGAAAATTGGTACAATTTTCAGCTAGACTGACCCCCCTGGGCTCCCGGTCTACACCTGACGGAACTCGAATTTGATGCTGATGTTATTTGAATTAAAATAAATTTACAAATTTTACTCTGTTGTACATATAGATCTGAAAAATCACCGACTAATTACTGGTCTTTATTAGATCAGTCAATCGAAAAAGCACTAGATATTTCAAACAAGGTTATTTTATTAGGTGATCTGAATGCCGATCGGCTTAACGAAAATAATTTGCTCCAACCTATTTTGTATGCACACGATCTAAAAACATAACGCTAACGCTACAATATACGTCCACATTCCTGCTTTGATTGATATGGTACTTTGTCAAGAAGGCTAGGCGAGGGTCGTGCACCAACATTAATAGTTGCCGTCCTTAGAGTATAAGGAATAACTATACCAAGATAATCCATTCAGAATTGTGCCTCCCTAACACTAAAGGCAAAAAGTGGGCGTGGCTCTGCCCCTGGGGGTCGGGACATTCATCAAAATCAATAGTGGACGCCTTCAGGCTATAAGGAATACATAAACCAAGTACCAAGCTGATTCATTCAGAATTGCGGCCTGTAAACGACAAACACAAAAATTGGTCGTGTCTTGCCTGTGTGAGTCGGGACATGCAGTTGACGTCCTTAGGCTATATGGAATACATATCCCAAGTTTAAAGACGATCCATTAAGAATCGTGGCCTGTAGACAACACACATAGACACGAAGTAAAAATGGGCATGGCTCTGCCCCTGGGGGTTAGGAAATCACCAAAAACAATAGGGGTCATCTTTAGGGTATAAGGAATAGGTTTGTAAAGTTTTAAAAGGATCTGTTAAGAATTGCATCCTGTAGGCGAACACAAGACGCAAAAGCATTGGGCGTGGCTCTGTCCCAGGGGGTCCGTCATGCACCAAAGATAATAGTGGTCAGCCTTAGGGTATAAGAAATAAGTATAAAAAAAGTTTTCAAGACGATCGATTAAGAATTGTGGGCTGTAGGTGACACACAGACAGACAAAAAAAAATGGGCGTGGCACTGTCCCTTGGGGTTGGGCATGCACCAAAAACAATAGGGATCTTCCTTAAGGTACCAAGAATAATTATTCAAAGTTTCAAGATGATACATAAAGAAACGCAGCCTGTAGACGACAGACAAACAAATACAAGAAATGGGTGTTGCTGTCCCACGGGGGTCGGGCATGCACCCGAAACATAAGGGGTCATCCTTAGGGTATAAGGAATAAGTATTTTAAGTTTCAAGATGACCGATTAAGAATTGTGGCCTGTAGGCGACACACAAAAAGAAAATGGGCGTGACTCTGCCCCTGGGGGTTGGGCATGCACCCCAAATGATAGAAATGTTCCTTAGGGTACAAAGAATAATCATTCAAAGTTTCAAGATGATACGTTAAGAAATGTGGCTTGTAGACGACAAACAAATAAATACAAGGAATGGGCGTGGCTCTGCCATTGGGGGTCGGGCATGCACCGAAAAACAATACGGATCATCCTTAGGGTACATGTAAGTATACAAAGTTTTAAGAAAATCCAGTTAGAATTGCGGCTTCTAGGCGACACAGAGACACACAAAAAGAAAATGGGCGTGGCTCTGCCCCTGGGGGTTGGGTATGCACCCCAAACGATAGGGATCATCCTTAGAGTATAAAGAGTAAGTATACAAAGTTTTAAAGAAAATCCAATAAGAATTGCGGCCTGTAGGCGACACAAAGACACAAGATAAGAAAATGGGTGTGGCTCTGCCCCAGGGGGTTGGGCATGCACCCCAAATGATTGGGGTGTTCCTTAGAGTACAGAGAATGTGTATGCTAAGTTTCAAAATTATAAGTTAAGAAATGTGGCCTGTAGACGACAAACAAATACATACTAGAAATGGGCGTGGCTCTGTCCCTGGGGGTCGGGCATGCGCCAAAAACAATAGAGATCTTCCTTAGGGTATAAGGAATACGTATACCAAGTTTGAAGAAAATCCAGTAAGAATTGCGTCCTGTAGGCGACACAAAGACACACGAAAAGAAAATGGGCGTGGCTCTGCCCCTGGGGGTGGGGCATACACCCCAAACGATAGGGATGTTCCTTAGGGTACAAAGAATATGCATGCAAAGTTTCAAGATTATAAGTTAAGATATGTGACCTGTAGACGACAAACAAACAAATACTAGAAATGGGCGTGGCTCGGCCCCTGGGGGTCGGGCATGCCCCAAAAACAATAGGGATCTTCCTTGGGGTACAAGGAATAAGTATACCAAGTTTGAAGAAAATCCATGAAGAATTGCGCCCTGTAGGCGAACCACAGACACACACACACACACACACACACACACACACACCCACACATACATACACACACACACACACACAGAGACAGGGGCGACGGCATAATACGTTCACATTATGAATGTGGACGTATAAAAATGTAATAACCAAACCAACACGAATAACTCAAACCTCCAGTAGTCTTATTGACCCAATTATAATATCAAATACATGTACAATTAAATTACTGAAAGCTGATACCCTAGAAGTTACCAGTCATGTGCCTGGTCACTATGCTACATTTCTGTTT
Source organism: Patella depressa (assembly GCA_948474765.1). Lineage (NCBI taxonomy): Eukaryota > Metazoa > Mollusca > Gastropoda > Patellidae > Patella > Patella depressa. Next base: position 32,534,469 of record OX419717.1, on the reverse strand, counting down.
TTTAAAACATCCGAACACCATAATAATGCGTTTAAACGCAAAATATTTATCTATGAACGCGCAAACCTTACAAATATTAATAATGAAATTAACAATAAAAATTGGGATGAACTGTTAACTTTGATACGAAAATGGATGAAATAATATGTCAGCACCATGGTTTAGTCATGAAATTCGAATATAAATACGACTCCTCGACAGATTAAGAAAGAAAGCACTCGGATCAAATAATGACTTATCTCTTAAGTTATACAAGCAAGTCAGGAATAAAGTTAACAATATGAAGAAATATGCCAAGGAACATTATTATACAATACAATAAATGATAAAATCAATCAGTTAAAATCAAATTCTCAAGTTTTGAGTCTTCGGGAACCCCCCGAACTATTCTTCCACTTTACTCTAAGAAACACAAGTCTTTAATTTACGACAAGAAATCAAAAGCCAACTAGACCTGCATGCAGGAATGACGGGTTTCACTGGTGCCACGTCACTTTCGGTGCCACGTTACCCTTAAACATATGTCACTTCCGATACCAATGAAACCATCAAACAGGTTTCCACATAAGCATTGTAAACATCAAATAAAATGGACGAAGAATCAACCAAATCCAGCAATATCAATTCATTTTATATATATGTTACTTGTAAGTGATCCTGGCAAAATTTCATTACTTCCGGTGATAATGAAAATGTTCAATTATTTTTATGAAATCAGAAATGGCATAAGGCAGCATAATGGCGAAAATTGTATGTAAATCGAATGAGAATTGCCACTTTTATAGACCAAAAACCTTGAAAAGTGACTTGTAGAAAATCGTCTATTTCTCGGCAACCGTACACGATAAAAACTATCTTTTGGTATCTATATGATCGTATGGGTTCAATCCATTTGTTGATTGGAATCAAATATCATAATTTGAAATATATTACAAATCAGACTCATTTGAAAAAAATGTCTGTTTTGAAGGCTAAAAATACAGTTTTTGCCAAAATGACATTACTTCCGGTGATACTGAAAATGTTAAATTAGTTCTATGAAATCATAAATGACACAAGATATCATATGGTGAAAATTTTATGAAAATCGAATAATAACTGACACTTTTATAGACCAAAAACCTTGAAAAGTGACTTAAGGAAAATCGCCCATTTCTCTGCAACCGTACAAGTTAGAAACCATTTTGTGGTATCTGTATGATCGTATGGGTTCAATCTATTTGATCAATAGAATCAAATATCACAATTTGAAAAAAATAACAAATACGACTCATTTGAATAAAATATTGTTTTTTGAAGGCTAAAATTTAAGTTTTGAGCAAATGACGTCATTTCCGGTGGCAGCGCAAGGGGTAAAATGGTTTGACATAGCCCACTATAGCATTAGGCATCCAATGGCGAAAGAAAATTGAAAATCGAATAATAATTGATTCTTTTACAGCCAAAATTACGTGAAAAGTGACTCATGCAAAATTGCCTATTTCTCGGCAACTGCTTATATTACAAACTAATTTTCACATACATTCTCTTCGTATGGATTATAGCTACAAGTTTATAAAAGTTACGTAAAAATATTTTAAAATCTGAAAAGCCTGAATGAGTTGTAAATAGGTCAATTTTACGCCTTTTTTCACCTCTTAATCCAATTTGCTAGAAAATGAAAAAGAAATTAAAAATTCTGCTTCCGACATTTTTTGCGCCTTTAAAGGACACACTCTTTGAGTCATATAATTTTTCAAAAAAATAATATTTGTTTTCAAAAAATGTACCTAACTGTCAAAATTGTAGTTTTTGGTAAAATTATGCCACTTCCGGTGCCGACAGATAACACTTTTGGTAATAAAAAAAATGACAATTGAGACAACGAAGCATATGAACTTTGTTTTATACAAATCGAACAATAAAAAATTAATCTAGGACTGAAAAACTGAATTAGCCAATGGAGGCCAAGGAAAATTACTGAGACAAAATTTTTTAACATTTTTGCGCAAGTCAGATGACTCTTTAATTCTGTGCACAACACGACTAAAAAATATTCATAAATAAAAAAGTTTTTTGTAAAATTTTAAATTTCCGAAATTTGGCGCCTAATATCTTCGAAGATTTGCCGAAAATAAAAAATCGAAAGTAGCGCAGCTATGTGCCCTGTCTCCAGCTATGCCAAAATGTATCGAAAGTTAAAATCCCATGATTATTGTTAAAATTACCGCAATATTTGTAAAAACGATAACTTCGGTGATTTCGCAGAAAGTTCAAAATAGCTTTATCCTCTAAGTCACACCCACTTTCCCAGTAAAACCGCAGAAATCGTAACGATGCGACACGTAGTTGCTGAGATCTACTCAAAACAAAAGAAGAATAATAATAATAATAACTAGACCTGCATGCAGGAATGACGGGTTTCACTGGTGCCACGTCACTTTCGGTGCCACGTTACCCTTAAACATATGTCACTTCCGATACCAATGAAACCATCAAACAGGTTTCCACATAAGCATTGTAAACATCAAATAAAATGGACGAAGAATCAACCAAATCCAGCAATATCAATTCATTTTATATATATGTTACTTGTAAGTGATCCTGGCAAAATTTCATTATTTCCGGTGATAATGAAAATGTTCAATTAGTTTTATGAAATCAGAAATGGCATAAGGCAGCATAATGGCGAAAATTGTATGTAAATCGAATGAGAATTGCCACTTTTATAGACCAAAAACCTTGAAAAGTGACTTGTAGAAAATCGTCTATTTCTCGGCAACCGTACACGATAAAAACTATCTTTTGGTATCTATATGATCGTATGGGTTCAATCCATTTGTTGATTGGAATCAAATATCATAATTTGAAATATATTACAAATCAGACTCATTTGAAAAAAATGTCTGTTTTGAAGGCTAAAAATACAGTTTTTGCCAAAATGACATTACTTCCGGTGATACTGAAAATGTTAAATTAGATCTATGAAATCATAAATGACACAAGATATCATATGGTGAAAATTTTATGAAAATCGAATAATAACTGACACTTTTATAGACCAAAAACCTTGAAAAGTGACTTAAGGAAAATCGCCCATTTCTCTGCAACCGTACAAGTTAGAAACCATTTTGTGGTATCTGTATGATCGTATGGGTTCAATCTATTTGATCAATAGAATCAAATATCACAATTTGAAAAAAATAACAAATACGACTCATTTGAATAAAATATTGTTTTTTGAAGGCTAAAATTTAAGTTTTGAGCAAATGACGTCATTTCCTGTGGCAGCGCAAGGGGTAAAATGGTTTAACATAGTCCACTATGGCATTAGGCATCCAATGGCGAAAGAAAATTGAAAATCGAATAATAATTGATTCTTTTACAGCCAAAATTACGTGAAAAGTGACTCATGCAAAATTGCCTATTTCTCGGCAACTGCTTATATTACAAACTAATTTTCACATACATTCTCTTCGTATGGATTATAGCTACAAGTTTATAAAAGTTACGTAAAAATATTTTAAAATCTGAAAAGCCTGAATGAGTTGTAAATAGGTCAATTTTACGCCTTTTTTCAATTTTACGTCAATTTTAAATTGTAATCAACTTGATATGACGCTACATGCTTTTTGAATCAAATGATGTCACTTTTATAAAAATCCAATAATAATTGACTATTTTACAGGCAAAATAACGAAAACAGTGACTTGTACAGAACTGCCCATTTCTTGGGAACTGCTTATATTACAAACTAATTTTAACATACATTTTCTTCGTATGGATTATAGCTACAAGTTTATAAAAGTTACGAAGAAATATTTTAAAATCTGAAAAGCCTGAATGGGTTGTAAATAGGTCAATTTTACACCATTTTTAGCCATTTAATCGAATTTGCTCGAAAATGAAAAAGAAATTAAAAAAACTGCTTCCGACATTTTTTGCGCCTTTAAAGGACACACTCTTTGAGTCATATAATTTTTCAAAAAAATAATATTTGTTTTCAAAAAATGTACCTAACTGTCAAAATTGTAGTTTTTGGTAAAATTATGCCACTTCCGGTGCCGACAGATAACACTTTTGGTAATAAAAAAAATGACAATTGAGACAACGAAGCATATGAACTTTGTTTTATACAAATCGAACAATAAAAAATTAATCTAGGACTGAAAAACTGAATTAGCCAATGGAGGCCAAGGAAAATTACTGAGACAAATTTTTTTAACATTTTTGCGCAAGTCAGATGACTCTTTAATTCTGTGCACAACACGACTAAAAAATATTCATAAATAAAAAAGTTTTTTGTAAAATTTTAAATTTCCGAAATTTGACGCCTAATATCTTCGAAGATTTGCCGAAAATCAAAAATCGAAAGTAGCGCAGCTATGTGCCCTGTCTCCAGCTATGCCAAAATGTATCGAAAGTTAAAATCCCATGATTATTGTTAAAATTACCGCAATATTTGTAAAAACGATAACTTCGGTGATTTCGGACATTTCGCATTGTCGCAGAACGTTCAAAATAGCTTTATCCTCTAAGTCACACCCACTTTCCCAGTAAAACCGAAGAAATCGTAACGATGCGACACGTAGTTGCTGAGATCTACTCAAAACAAAAGAAGAATAATAATAATAATAATAATAATAAGAATAACTAGACCTGCATGCAGGAATGGCGGGTTTCACTGGTGCCAAGTTACTCTTAAACATGTCAATTTCGGTGCCAAGTTACACTTGAACATATGTCACTTCCGGTACCAACGAAACCACTAAACAGGTTTCCAAATTAACATTGCACACAAATAAAATGGACGTAGAATCAACCAATCAATCCAGCAATATCAAGTCATTTTATACATTTGTTACTTGTAAATGATCTTGACAAAATTAAATTACTTCCGGTGTTAATGAAAATGTTCAATTAGTCTTATGAAATCAGAAATGGCATACGATATCAAATAGTGACAATTTTATGTAAATCGAATAATAATTGCCACTTTTAAAGACCAAAAAACTTGAAAAGTGACTTGTAGAAAATCTGCTATTTCTCTGCAACCGTACAAGTTAGAAACCATTTTGTGGTATCTGTATGATCGTATGGGTTCATTCTATTTGTTGATTGACATCAAATACCATAATTTGAAAAAGATTTCAAAACAGACTCATTTGAATAAGATATCTGTTTTGAAGGCTAAAAATTCAGTTTTTGCCAAAATGACGTTACTTCCGGTGATAATGAAAATCTGAAATTACTTGTATGAAATCAAAAATGGCATTAGGTATAACATGGTGTAACGTTTATGAAAATCGAATAATAATTGACACTTTTATGGCCCCGAAACCTTCAAAAGTGACCGGTAGAAAACCGTCTATTTCTCGGCAACCGAACAAGTTAGAAACAATTTTATGATATCTATATGACCATATGAGGTGTATTTATATGTGAATTTAAACCAAAAGTTAAAATTATTAATACATATTAAGTTATTCATGGTTGAATAAAACATTGATTTAAAAAGTTTAAAATGCAGTTTTTGACCAAATGACGTCACTTCCGGTGTCAATTTTAAATTGTAATCAACTTGATATGACGCTACATGCTTTTTGAATCAAATGATGTCACTTTTATAAAAATCCAATAATAATTGACTATTTTACAGGCAAAATAACGAAAACAGTGACTTGTACAGAACTGCCCATTTCTTGGGAACTGCTTATATTACAAACTAATTTTAACATACATTTTCTTCGTATGGATTATAGCTACAAGTTTATAAAAGTTACGAAGAAATATTTTAAAATCTGAAAAGCCTGAATGGGTTGTAAATAGGTCAATTTTACACCATTTTTAGCCATTTAATCGAATTTGCTCGAAAATGAAATCGAAATTAAAAAAACTGCTTCCGACATTTTTTGCGCCTTGAAAGGGCACACTCTTTGAGTCAAATAATTTTTCCAAAAAATAATATTTGTTTTCGAAAAATGGTACCTAACTGTCAAAATTGTAGTTTTTGGTAAAATTATGCCACTTCCGGTGCCGACAGATAACACTTCCGGTAATAAAAAAAATGACAATTGAGACAACGAAGCATATGAACTTTGTTTTATACAAATCGAACAATAAAAAATTAATCTAGGACTGAAAAACTGAATTAGCCAATGGCGGCCAAGGAAAATTACTGAGACAAAATTTTTTAACATTTTTGCACTAGGCAGATGACTCTTTAATTCTGTGCACAACACGACTAAAAAATATTCATAAATAAAAATGTTTTTTGTAAAATTTTAAATTTACGAAATTTGGCGCCTAATATCTTCGAAGATTTGCCGAAAATCAAAAATCGAAAGAAGCGTAGCTATGTGCCCTGTCTCAGGCTATGCCAAAATGTATCGAAAGTTAAAATCCAATGATTATTGTTAAAATTACTGCAATATTTTCAAAAACGATAACTTCGGTGATTTCGGACATTTCGCATTGTCGCAGAACGTTCAAAATAGCTTTATCCTCTAAGTCACACCCACTTTCCCAGTAAAACCGAAGAAATCGTAACGATGCGACAAGCAGTTGCTGAGATCTACTCAAAACAAAAGAAGAATAATAATAATAAGAACTAGACCTGCATGCAGGAATGACGGGTTTCACTGGTGCCACGTTACCCTTGAACATGTCACTTCCGGTGCCAAGTTACCCTTGAACATATGTCACTTCCGGTACCAACGAAACCACTAAACAGTTTTCCAAATAAACATTGCTCACATCAAATAAAATGGACGCAGAACCAACCAAATCCAGCAATATCAATTCATTTTATACATTTGTTACTTGTAAATGATCTTGTCAAAATTACATTACTTCCGGTGCTAATGAAAATGTTCAATTAGTTTTATGAAATCAGAAATGGCATAAATATGATATAGTGAAAATTTTATGTAAATCGAATAATAATTGCCACTTTTATAGACCAAAAACCTTGAAAAGTGACGTGTAGAAAATCGTCTATTTCTCGACAACCGTACAAGTTAGAAACCATTTTTTGGTATTTATATGAATGTATGGGTTTAATCTATTTGTTGATTGGAATCAAATATCATAATTGTATAAACATTACAAATCAGACTCATTTGAATAAAATATCGGCTTTGAAGGCTTAAAATACAGTTTTTACCAAAATGACGTTACTTCCGGTAATAATGAAAACTTTAAATTAGTTTTTTAACAACGTCTATGAAATCAGGCTTCAAAGGGTGAAAATTTTATGAAAATCGAATAATAATTGACACTTTTATGGGCCAAAAACCTTCAAAAGTGACTTTTAGAAAATCGCCTATATCTCGGCAACCGAACAAGTTAGAAACAATTTTATGATATCTTTTTGACCGTATGAGTTTTGTTAATATGTGAATTTAAACCAAAAATTAATTTTATTATTATATGTGACATAATTCTTGGTTGAATAAAATATCGATTTTGAAAGTTAAAAATTGAGTTTTTGACTAAATGACGTCACTTCCGGTGTCAATTTTAAATTGTAATCAACTTGATATGACGCTACATGCTTTTTGAATCAAATGATGTCACTTTTATAAAAATCCAATAATAATTGACTATTTTACAGGCAAAATAACGAAAACAGTGACTTATGCAGAACTGCCCATTTCTTGGCAACTGCTTATATTACAAACTAATTTTAACATACATTTTCTTCGTATGGATTATAGCTACATGTTTATAAAAGTTACGAAGAGATATTTTAAAATCTGAAAAGCCTGAATTGGTTGTAAATAGGTCAATTTGACACCATTTTTAGCCTCTTAATCCAATTTGCTCGAAAATGAAATCGAAATTAAAAAAACTGCTTCCGACATTTTTTGCGCCTTTAAAGGACACACTTTTTGAGTCATATAATTTTTCAAAAAAATAATATTTGTTTTCGAAAAATGGTACCTAACTGTCAAAATTGTAGTTTTTGGTAAAATTATGCCACTTCCGGTGCCGACAGATAACACTTTCGGTAATAAAAAAAATGACAATTAAGACAACGAAGCATATGAACTTTGTTTTATACAAATCGAACAATAAAAAATTAATCTAGGACTGAAAAACTGAATTAGCCAATGGCGGCCAAGGAAAATTACTGAGACAAATTTTTTTAATATTTTTGCGCTAGTCAGATGACTCGTTATTTCTGTGCACAACACGATTAAAAAATATTCATAAATAAAAAAGTTTTTTGTAAAATTTTAAATTTTCGAAATTTGGCGCCTAATATCTTCAAAGATTTGTCGAAAATCAAAAATCGAAAGTATCGTAGCTATGTGCCCTGTCTCCGGCTATGTCAAAATGTATCGACAGTTAAAATCCAATGATTATTGTTAAAATTACTGCAATATTTTTAAAAACGATAACTTCGGTGATTTCGGACATTTCGCATTGTCGCAGAACGTTCAAAATAGCTTTATCCTCTAAGTCACACCCACTTTCCCAGTAAAACCGAAGAAATCGTAACGATGCGACAAGCAGTTGCTGAGATCTACTCAAAACAAAAGAAGAATAATAATAATAAGAATAATAATTTTAACAAAAACAATAGTGTTTCACACAAGCTTCGCAGTGTGAAACCCTAATAATAATTTTAACAAAAACAATAGTGTTTCACACAAGCTTCGCAGTGTGAAACCCTAATAATTTTAACAAAAACAATAGTGTTTCACACAAGCTTCGCAGTGTGAAACCCTAATAATAATAATAAGAATAATAATTTTAACAAAAACAATAGTGTTTCACACAAGCTTCGCAGTGTGAAACCCTAATTAATTAAACGAATAGTTTGCATCTATATCCACCATAACAGACATAAATACTTCACCCGAATTTTCACAAAGATATGTAACTGACTGTAACCTATTGATAAATCTTTGAATACTATAAATGCAAAAATTAAAATAAATTAATACGTCAAAATCTAGTGGACCCGGTAATTCAAATAATAAAATACTAGTTTCTATTTATTCAACTATATGTTATTCCTTATATTTAATATTCAATAGGATTGTAAGCCATGGAATATTTCCAAGCAAATGGAAGTTAACTCTTTGTTGTCTCACTACATAAAAAAGATGAACGATGTTTTACCCAAAACTATTGACCAATATCTTTACTAAATAGTGTTTCTAAATTATTTGAACGTATAGTTATCAACATTTATTGACCAATTTTTTTAAATAACAATTGGATTAATAAATATTAATCTGAATTCCTTCCGGGAGTTTCATCGGTGCATCAACTGCTTGAAATGTACGATCACATATGCAATTCACCTGATAAGAAAGAATCTATAGCTTTCATATTTTGTGATATATGGAAAGCTTTTGACAAAGTGTCTCACAGGGGCCTGTTACATAAATTATCTAATTACGGTATCACTGGTAAATTACATGATCTCATTTCATCTTATCTCTCAAATTGTGATCAGCTGGCACTGATATACAGCACATCATCTGATATTGGGCATACAAATTCTGAGCTCCCATAAGGTTCAGTTCTCGAACCCTTATTATTTCTTATTTACATCAACGATATTTCTGATGTTTATTTGGAATCACGCGTTTATTCGCTGACGATACATCTTTGTCTTCTTCTTCAAAATGTTTTGGAAAGATTGAATCTGAATAAAACTATAATTTATCCAAATTATTACAATGGTCTGAAAAATGGTTATTGATTTTTAATCCAGAAAAGACAAAACCAATGATCTTCAGTTACCAAAACATTAGTTATATGCTTAATATTAAATATGATAACACGTATATATTAGATACATCGGTCCATAAACACCTAGGAGTGTTTCTTCAGAATTACAGGAAACTCAATCAACTTCGCAAATTAAAATTTTTAATTTCTCAAGATTCACTTAATAAACTCTATAAATGTTTTATTTTGCCTATAATTGAATACTGTTGTGAAGTTTGGGATAACTGTAGTAGTTATAATTCAGATAAATTAGACATATTACAGATGAAATTCAGCTTGGGTTGTTACAGGAAATACAATTTACGCCTCCAGACAATCTTTATGTTTTGAAACTGCGCGGTCAAAATTAAGTGAAAGGAGGAAGCTTAGACGTTTGTATCAGTTACATAAAATAATCCATGGAATCTGTTCAGTGTATTTTACTAATACTATACATTTTGTAAACGAATCCAAAGCACCTTACAACTTACGAAACTCCAACATTCGGGAATCCTGTAGTCGTGTTAGGATCAGACGAAAATCATTCTTTCCGAAAACTATTCGTGAATACAATAATTTATGAAAAGATTTAAACGAGATTACAAACGTTAAAGAATTTAAAAAATCTCTAAAACCTAAAATAAAGCCACCAAAATTTAGAAGTATTGGTTCTAGGCCATTATCTATATAACACAATTGTATTCGACATTGATGTAGTATGTAGTAGTGTAAATTTCGATCTATTTCGTTCACATATAATTGGAAATCGATACTGTAGTTGTAACGCCATAATCTGTCGAAAATTCGTATCATTATTTTTTGAATGCCCGAAATATAGTACTCAACGCTGTGCCCTTTTCAGTAAACTGACATGGCTTGGAAATATTCCTTTCACTGAATTACACGAAATATTTCTAAATGGTTCATCGATGCTATCAAAAAATTAAATAAAATGTTAATTTTACTTATTCAAAGGTATATCAAAGACCCGAAACTTTTTACATATAATTAAAAATAATTACTATCATAATGTACCAATAAATTCGCCATACTATTTTATATAAAAGTTTGGTTGATATTTTGGGAGAAGATTCATAATTTGTTATAAATTGTTCTTATCCCTTTGTGAAGAATATTTGCAATAAAATATGTTTTAGAGTATAAGTCAGTACCTTGATTGAGTTCGAAGATGAGCATTTTCTGCTTGGGGTAAGCAGAGATAAACCATTTGATTGGTTGGTGCTTTGGGATACGTTAACTTTAGTTTTAATTAAGTGGTGGGTCATGAATTTTGTTAAAATTATGAAAGCTTATTGTTTCTGTTAAGATTATTATTAAGCGTACACAAAATATGAAGTCTACCGATACAACCGGGTGTTGTCTAGGAGTGAAACATTCCCATTAACGACTTGAAAATAATCGAAATCGGCTGGTGTTTCGATAATTCTTATCCTATTTCCGAAATTAATACATTTATGATTAGCCTCCTTCCAAAAATGGGTGGTAGTTTGGAATCAATTTATTTTCAAAACGTTTCACCGAAATTTACTGATTTTGTGATCTATTTTACTAATTCATTTTTCTTTAATTACCTTAAACACAGCTGCAACTTTGTGATTTACATCTGCAATTTCAGATTTTAAAAAATTCATCCCTGTGATTTCGCCCCGGAAGTTGAGACCAACTTGACAACTTCTTTAATAGTTGCATGATTTTTATGACATTTTGTATGTTAGAAGATCTTACTGATGCGACTTGAAAAATGTCTTTAGAAATTTTCAAATTTATCTCCCCTTGGAGAAATTAATGATCAAATTTTTCAAAAAAATCGACGAAATATACTTGTATTCACAATTGTTAATTTTTTTCACCTATCTTTCTGTCAATCAAATTGTCAATTTGGATTTTTTGACCTGCCGAGATCGAGATTCTGTCGTTATTCGTAAATTTCAAATAAAATATAAACACAAACACATTTTTTAAATGTTTCATTTATCCTTCTGTTGTTATATATAATTGCTTGGACTCAAATAAAACAAAATTATCGTTTCTAAAGTTTTAAAAAATGTTAAAACGTGAAACTAAAGCCACCAAATTGAAATAAAGGTTAATTTAATGTTTTAATATTTCAGACCTGTTCGATGCCACAGTCACACACAGAGTCTCATTTAGCTGCAGTGTTAGTTAAAGCGGACCAAGAGTGTGGTATTCATAACAAACCTGTAGTAGTGACAGATAATGCTGCTAACATGGTTGTGGCTGTTAAAAGAGATTGCTGCTTTCCACGTGGGGTGTTTTGCCCATACTGGTAACTTGGCATGTGGCGAAGCACTTCAAATAAATTCAGTGACACTGTTACTAGCAAGAATATGGCGTATGGCAAACTATTTTCATAGAAGTACAGTAGCAGTGGCGGATCCAGGATTTTTTTGAGAGGGGTGACAACCCCATGTTTTGTCTCGCCGACCGCGGTTTACGGAGCTAATTTCTGCCGCTAGTAACATAGATGCTGATTGTGTGTCTGATAAGATGCGTACCGTGTGCTATATAATATATATACGACCATGCGTGCATGTTCCGGTGGAAGCTTGTAGGACCCAGGATTTCTATACACCGGAGTCACCCCCCCTGGATCCGCCCCTGAGTAGCCGCGTTCGCGAACGCCAACAATTACCAAAACATGAGTTAGTGATAGATGTACAGACAAGATGGAATTCCGCTTTGGATACGACAAGTGGATTTTTGGAGCAACAAGCTGTTGTATATTCAGCTGTCACACTTAAAGAAATGTGTGGTAAAAAGAAAGATATGTCTACCCTATCGGAAAGTGATATTACATCTGCTGACGAATTGGTATCTGTTTTCAGTTCACTTAACATAGCTACCACTGTGACGAAAACACACCAACTCCTTCCATTATTGTATAGATTGTTAAATGAGATAATGAGTCCAAAGGAAGGTGATACAAACTTAATCAATCAAATGAAGCTTGTAGTGGCAAATGAATTCAGTAATAGATACAAGAATATTAAATCTGAGCTTTTAATTGCCACCATTCAAGATCCCAGATTTAAATAGCTTCCATTTTTATCGGAAGTAGAAATAATGGAGGTGTTTTATAATTTATCATTAAAAGTTGTGAATATAGCTCAAGAAAATAATGTTAGGGCATCTTTAAACACATGATATCTGGAATTTCGTATTTGGACAGTTGAACTTCTGTTATAGTGTCGTGAATATCCTTGTTCTGGATTCCGTAGATGTTAAAAAGTCACGTGATATCCTACATTTGCATATGAAAGTTGATGCTGTGCGAAAGATGCTGTGTAGAAAGCGGCAAGGATAACTGGGATGTGGCAAAGCGCAAATGTAAAATGTAATGAGAGAAATGTAAAATGTAGACACGTCAAGAAATCACTTTTCCACAATATATTCGTCATTTGACTCGTAATATTTGAGTTTTACATTTAGCTCTTGTCTTAGAGGTATTTTGACTTCATCATTACCGCTATTAGGACTTAGTACGTTGTACTTTTACATATAATCAATGGAACACAATAACTCTCTTTCTAATTTAGGTACAATGTTCAAACTTGGTGTAGGTGTTCATGGTGTGAATGCCATGGTCTAGTTTGACGATAAACGTTATCTGCTTACGGTAAATAGGGATAAGCAATCTGATTGGTTGGTGCTTTGGGGCAAGATAACTTTGGTTATGAATAAGTGTGAGTGATGAAACTCCGAGTATACATTCATCATATTATTACCTTGACTAAGTTCGATGATGAGAATTTTCTGCTTAGGCCAATGCGTAATAAGCAATTTGATTGGTGAAGAGTTTTGATAACTCTGCTTTTAATTGAGGTAGAATGTTTAAACTTGATGTAGATGTCCATTAAGCTAAAGCTTAGCAGGGCTAAACAATTTTATTGGTCAGTGCTTTCGGACAAGATGACACTTTGATTATATCTGATAGGGAGTGATGAAACTTTGTGTATACATGTAGTTGATAATCAATTTGATTGCAAGATACTTTTGAAAAAAATAAATGTGCGATTTTGAGATTTGGGCGAGGGACATCAGCCTCACTGTTAGATTGTTACATCTTATAAACTATTTGTCTGTAACTTGATTCCCAATGTTTGTCTTCGATTTACATGTATTTTAATATATTACCAGTAACTGTCAATCATTAGGCCTATTACATTTAATAATCACAATAATTATTGATTTGCATAATATTTTATAACAGTACGACTAAACCGCCTTCATTCATAGCAATATAACCAATGTCATAAATTAAAATGTTCGTTTTATGTTCATTTAAAAAAAACAACCAAAAGCCCCTGATAAATCATATACATTTAGACTGGACAACATGAAGTCGAACTAATAACCAAATATTTAAGGATTTGTAACCAAAAGGTCATATGAAGCACAAAATGGGCTACATACCTTACATTCAGAATATTCTGGTCTGCTTTGAAGTAGACAGTAGAAAATATCACGTCATCATGTAGTCGTTATTGATTGCCGGTACGTCGTCACGTGTTCGCGCGATTATTACAACGATTTTTGTTCTGTTTTTATATTATATGGTACGAAGGCCCATTAGTGCCAAACAAAAAAATAATAAAAATAAATAAATAAATAAAAATCCGTTTGAAAGATTTAGTATCTCGTTTGAACCAATTCGTATCTCAGTTGTACGAATTGGTATGTCGTTTGAACGAATTGGTATGTCGTTTGAACGAATTGGTATGTCATTTCAACGAAATAAATATCTCGTTTGAACGAATTAATTGTGTCGTTTGAACGAATAAATATCTCGTTTGAACAAATTAATCATTTCGTAGAAACGAATTAGTATCTCATTTGAACGAATTAATTGTCTCGTTTATAAACGAGTTAGTATTGTTAATGTTAAAATTCTAGATAACAACTTTGGTAGTTTTAAAGTAGGCAAGTCTGTAACTCAATATCAATCTTACACTTTGAAAACACGAATTATTTGTCAATTCAAATCAATATTGATGTTGTTATCTTACCTTCAAAAGGTATGCTTCTGATATCCAATATTTAAGACAAAATAAACATTTTACCATCGGTACACAGTGTGTTTCAGCATCATTTGTAACAAGTGACCCGAGAGAACGAGGCTAGACATATTCCACAACTCATGTTAAACGGTGACGCCATATCTAATCTGCAGAGCATGCGCAATAGACTGGAATAACCAGACACTAGAAATTTCTATTCGGTTGAGAATCTAGCCGTATTTTGCAGGACATAAATGATTAGAAATTAGAGCCAAAACGGAAACAATTGAATGTAAAATCAGTTCATATACAATCAAATTACATCATTATATGCGTTGCGACCCATTTGGGTCAATTTCTAGGTCCCAAATTGTAACGATTAAGCTCTTTAGGCCGTTTCTGTGAATATGCACCTGATATGCAATTGACACCGCGCAATAACGTGAACAATACATCATACAGTCAACCAGTTTGGCAGGCAGTTAAGGGACAATATTGGTGTCAGTCATTATCACATAAGTATGGTGGCCTACAGTCTGAATAGCATTTTTTTTCTAAATAGGCTAAAAAAAAATTAAAAAAAAATTTTTTTTTTGAATAGGAAAAAAAAAAAAAATAATAATCATTTGCCTAGCGTCTTAATAGTGTCTTGATTAACCAGACCCTCAGTGTGAGTTATCTCCTTTCCCGAAATAATATTCGTCGTAAAGTGTAAACCACTGATAGATCAGTGGTGTAAACAAGCCTAAATTAGAAAAACTGCGGCGCTATTGCAGTTTCGAACCTCTACCTATTCGTCGTAAAGAGTAAACAAGCCTAAATTGCACTTTCACACCTGTACTAGTTCCCGTTGTGGTAAAGGCTTGAAATTTGCAGGGTATGTTCAGGTGGACCAGCGATTACATCACATCAAATTCCAGCCAAAAGCCAAATCGATGTATAACTTTTCATTTTACCGACCTTTTTTAGCTTCTCCCAAGGAGATATATTTATCCGTTCGACGCCATTTGCATTTGTTGACTATTTAGACTCAAATAACAAGACTCTCAGATGGACTTCGACTCTCCGCGCTACATGTTTAACGCTCGCAGTTCATAATAATAATAATAATAATTTTCGTATATTTTAATTTTTGCGCTAAGCTACGGACGTCCACAAGGGTCAATAAAATTTGACTATCTTGTTATTGCAAGATAGCCTATGTTGTAATTACAAGACAGCGAGAAGCCCATGGGTAACAATTTTAAGGTCGGCACACCGATTTCATGCTCCCATAAATACCACTGACTTCATACTTTCACCAAACTACATATTTATATTATAATTCATAATCTTAATGCGCTCCTTGACCTACGACTTTGATCCGGTTACCATTTTTGAAGGGCATCGTCTCTGCTTTCACCCCGAACATTGAATTTGATAATACAGCAAGAAATAGGCCGACGGCAAGCGTAAACGCAAAGACCCCGAGATTAGTGGAAAATTTTAAGTCGGGGTCAGCATCGAGGTCACAACGTTAATCCCACGTAAACGCTAATCAAATTGGTCATCACCAAATAGTCGTTTACAGAAAATGGTGGCTTAGCGCAAATTTTAAAATATACGAAAATTATTATTATTATTATGAACAGCGAGCGTTAGGCGTGTAGCGTAGAGTGTCGGAGTCCGTCTAGGTGTCTTGTTATTCGAGTCTAAATAGTCAACAAATGCCAATGGCGTCGAACGGATAAATATATCTCCTTGGAGAAGACAAAGGTCGATGAAATGAAAAGTTATTGATCGATTTGGTTGGAATTTGTTGTGAGATCATCGCTAGCCTACCTGAACAAGCTCTGACAATTCAACCCTCTACGACCACGGGAACTGGTACACTTTACGACGATTATTACTTGCGGAAGAGAGATAACTCACACTGGGCGTCTGGTTAATCAAGACACTATTAAGACGCTAGGCAAAATGTAGTTTAAATATATTTTTTTTCCTGACAATTTAATTTTTTTTTTTTTTTTTTTAAAGCCTATTTAGAAAAAAATGCTATTCAGACTGTAGGCCACCATACATATGTGATAGAACTGGTTAAACGCCTTTCAAATATAATTTTTACACAGAGATCATTGCTGCGATAGATGAGTAATAAAGGTTTCATGAATCGGAAGTGACAAACGTGAAAGGAAAACACGAGTTGTCCATCTATAACTGACTGAAATAGTGTGCAAGATTAAAATACTAAACGGAGTAAAAGTGGTAATTGTCCCACCCTTATCTCTTACCCAGGAGCATGGCGTTATTCATGCTGTCCCATGTGAATACTCAAACGAAGAACTTTTAGACGATTTGCAAAGTAACGGATATCACGTTATAAATGTAAATAGGTATAGAATCCCAGATGACAAAAACATCGGGAACCATACAAGTCACATTTAAAAAGGGACAGGTCCCAGAAAAAATAAAATTAAATTAGGATATCAGATAAAAACAGTGTGCCCGTATATTCCCCGTGTCAAAATATGTAGAAACTGTCAAAATTATTTGCTTGATAACGATACTTAGGTGCCATCAATTTATGTTTTATTAATGGCATAGGTGCCTTCACTGAATAATTTATGTTTGGCATAGTTGCCTTTAAGAATTTTAGCATAGGTGCCTTCAATAAATGTTTTACGAATGGCATAGGTGCCTTCGATGATTTTGGCATAGGTGCCTTCAATGTGTGTTTTAGTAATGGCATAGGTGCCTTCACTGAATAATTTATGTTTGGCATAGGTGCCTTTAAGGATTTTGGCATAGGTGCCGTCAATAAATGTTTTACGAATGGCATAGGTGCCTTCGATGATTTTGGCATACGTACCCTCAATGAATGTTTCTTTATCTAGGGCATAGCAATGAATGGTTTTACTGAGGGCATAAAGGATTTAAGGAATGATTTTACTGACTGCATAGCTGCTTTCAATGATTGTTTTGGCATAGGTGCTTTCTAACAATGATTTTGCTGATGGCTTAGGTGCCTTCTATGAATGTTTTACTATGGCACAAGTGCTTTAAATGAATGTCTAGTTGGGGGTGGGGAACTAGCCCTAATACACAAATCCATGGTTACCCCCCCCCCCTTCCCCCCTTTTTTTATAAACTATTACACATAACATATATATTTTGTAGGTTCAACATTGCAACATCATGGAGCCAGCAAAGCAGTCACAGCGTTTAAAAGACAACAGTCTAGGCAATCTCAAATACTCAGTGCCAAGAAATCTAGAATTCCGATTAAGCGCTCAAGGCCTTTTTCGATTACACGTTTCAGCTCTGCCAAGCGCAGTCGTTCACTGCCATCTTCAACCACAATCACTACAGCAGTCGCCCCTAGCCCGGTGGCCTTGTCATCAGCCACCCAGCCTTCACAACACACTGTCACCGAATCACATTCACATCAGGTCCACGTCTCCACAGCTCCATCCTCTCATCAGCTTCAAGTTTCTACAGCTCCTACTGTAAGTACTCGTACACTTGATTCCTGTGCCAATCCAAGCATGTCGCCATCGACCACCTCACCATCACAGGAATCAACATCACATCTCCAGACACTGATTCAGGAAGCCATATCTAATGCAATTCCAACCATCACTCAAGCAGTTTTGGCAGCTATTAAGGAAACCCATGTTGAGCCTTCTCCTAATCAGCTTCCTTCGGGTAGAATTACGGAAGGTACGTTATATTATCCCCGTCCGTCCATTACTCCATTTCCCATAACCTCCACTAATACTCATGGACACCACTCATTACCGCAACTCAGTACCCAGAACAATGCCTTGGTAACTGCAGCCCATCCTTTGTCTCTGGCTATCGACACTAAAATAAAAGGTAAAATTTGGGCTAATGAGTTTATTGAGCTGTCACAGTTACTGACACCAAATTCTCCCAAAGGTCGCTTCATTGTGCAGGAAAATTTCAATAATCAATTTATGCTTTGTAAAGAGGAAGTCCCATCTAAGATGGAGACCATTACCCTTTGGCTGAGAGCTATGTTCATCTTTGTTAGTATTTATACTGAAAAATTTACAAGGGAAACACCCCATTTGATGAAATACATTACAACAATTCAAGAGTTGGCCAACCAAGCCGGCGAAACTGCAGCACTCGAGTATGACGCAAAGTTTCGCCTCTGGCGCCAGACTACACTGTTCCCATGGCAGAGTATTAATATGGAACTGTATCATAAAACCTTGACAGCGGGGATGTTTCGTAAATTGCAAAGGGCCACCACCCAGCCTTCACTTTTTCCAAAACAAAATTCAAGAGTTACACAACCCGATAGATCCAGCAAGGAGCAAAACCTTTGCTGGAGATATAACAACACTGGGTCATGGAACCGTACCATGTGCCCCTTTCGCCACATCTGTCAAAGATGTCGGGGCAATCACCCTCGCTCTACCTGTACAAGAAAACCCAACGCTAGTTCTACCCAATCTTATCAGCTTATATCAAAACCAACTCCAGCTAGGAAAACATTTCTAAACCCATATAAAGCAATTGATAACACGATATTTACACCAATAAAACCTGACCGTCTACACTTTTGGCTTGATGGGTTCGACCCCGATAAGCGTGATTTCTTAGATAAGGGCTTTATCCATGGGTTTAAAATACCCTTTGAAGGCAACAGAAACCATGTTTAAGGGAAATAATTAATAAGGAAGTAGTCGCAGGACATTTTGCTGGACCATACTCTTCTTTACCAATGCCCAACTTAAAAATAAGCCCTTTGGGTGTTATCCCTAAAAATTTCGTGTTATTCACCACCTTTCCTTCCCTGAGGGCTCTTCAGTTAATGACGGCATTCCTGCTAATCTCTGCTGTTTCCTATGAAACCATTGACAATGCAATTCATTTTATACGACAAATCGATCCTGGTGCCCTTATGTCCAAAACCGACTTGGATAATGCTTATAAAATTGTTCCTATTCACCCACGTGAGTGTGACCATCCTCTTTTGGGCTTTAGTCTAGTAGAGGGTCAATACTATTATGATAAAACTTTGCCCTTTGGTCTTAGTTTTTCTTGTCGGTTGTTCGAAGAATTTAGTTCAGCTATCCATTGGATAATGCAATCAAACTTTCATGCCACAAACACAGTACATGTCCTTGATGATTTTTTGTTTATTGGCCCTCCCGAAACCAGCCACTGTGCCCACTATTTGGCATCGTTCCATACACTCTGTCAGGACAACGATATCCCTATCAAACATGCAAAAACTGTGCAACCCACCACCTGTCTAACCTTTTTGGGTTTGGAAGTGGATACATGTGCAATGGAAGTTAGGCTTCCTCAGGACAAATTAGACAAACTCCGTTCAAAGTTGCTTGCCTTTCGAAATATGAAAACAAATTCTAAAGTCACTTTAAGGGAACTACAAAGTTTAATTGGACTGTTGAATTACGCTTGCTATGTAGTCTCTCCAGGTAAGGCATTTTTAAGGCGCATTATAGATTTAACACTTGGCTTGAAGCGACCCCACCATAGTAGAGCTGGGCGATATTTCGGTATTTCGATATAAAACCGTCACGGAAATAAAAACCGTGAAAAATACCGTCTTCAGAAAAATATCGAATCGCGGTTTTGATTTTTTTGGATGATATTTTACCTACATATTGAACAAAATGTTTTCTTTTTTATGTTATTTACGATATTTTATTGCTTAATGATGAAAAATACTGCTATAAACTCCCGAGTATTCATTCCATAGAGTTTGCAAATGCCGATGCGAAGCTTTATTTACGTCACGTGACTTATCGTCCACCTTTCCACCGGTTATAATTATCCCTGTTTCGGTTCAATTTCTACACATCTTGACGAATGGTGAACACCGATACTTTGATTTTCGAAAGAAATCATTGATTTTAAGATTGAATTAAATTTTAATAAAGCAGAAATATAAATAATGCCAATCACATTGGGAGTTCCGGTCCGGCGGTAGACTGATTATCATTCAGCGTCTGACGTGTCATGGCCGTCGTGATCGGGAAAAATATTTGACGAAAACAATGGGCACTTTTTGACATTGTACTTATGTTTTATAGTTTAATTTAGTATCCCTGTATTGAATAATGCATTTTCAAGAAGGCATAAGCTTACTCTTGAATGGGAAAGAACGAGTTTGCAAGGGTAAACAAAGTCCAATCTTACACGTAGCTATAAGTTACTATAAGAATATGCACGACCGAAAGAACATAAACTTTTTTATGTTGTTTTGGCTTCCTTCATTCGAAATACATGTATTTTTAATTTGAATAAAATATTATAATTAATATTTTGAATATTAAAATTGTAATAAAAAAACAACTTTAGCAAGTTTTCATGGCTATAGATATGTGTTTGAACCAGCTTGAATTAATGTTTTGTTAATTTTGTACTGTGTATTTTAAAAATAATATTGACTAGAAATAATAATATTGAAGGGGTATTTCCAACTTTTTATGCATGTTTATTTACATTCAAAAAGTGATAAACTGAAAGTATTGACCTTTTATAAAATATCGCGATATAGTGATTATATCGCGATATTTTTTGAAAATATCGCGATATCTGTTTCTAGGTATATCGCCCAGCTCTACACCATAGAAGACGTCTAACCTCTGTAGCAAAAAAAAGATATGCAGGCCTGGTTAGAATTTCTAAAGACTTTTAATGGCAAGGCCTTTATTTTGTCAGATCTCTGGAAAAAGTCCGAATCCCTACAGTTTTATACTGATTCCAGTAATTTGGGCTTTGGCGGAATATTTGGACACAAATGGTTTTGTGGTGTCTGGCAAGGACATCAACTAAACTATCATATCAACATCCGGGAGCTTTTCCCTATTGTTCTGGCATTAGAGTTATATGCCCCAATCTTGCAAAATTCCTGTGTTAAATTCTATTCAGATAATTTATCCGTTGTTCATATACTTAATAAGCAAACATCCAAGGATCCTATTATTAAGCGATTGGTCCGTCGTTTCATGGTCTTAATATAATATAATGTTTAAATTATTCCATATACCCGGTAGCCTCAACCATGCTGCTGATCTTCTTTCTCGCACACAGGTTCATCTATTTCAACAATGGTATCCAGCAATGAACTCCATTCCTACTCCGATACCTTACAGCCTGCTGGTCATCTAAAACTGAAACAATTGCAAGCTTACATTGTCCAGTCCTCCTTGGCTCCCTCATCTCAAACGGTATACTATCATTCTAAGCAGATCTATAGTCATTTTGTTTCTAAACACTTCCCTAATGTCGCGATTGTCCCCGTTAATGTGGAACACCTAATGTTATTTATAGCGGATTGTTTTCACAACGGTAGGGCTACTGCTACAGTTTCTACTCACCTGTCAGCAATATCTTATTACCAACAAATGTGACATTACCCTGATCCACTTGACACATTTCTAATTAAGAAGATGATGCAGGATTATGGTAAATTAAAACCACAATGCGATCAGCGCCTTCCTATTACCCCAAAAGTATTGTCATCCCTGATCGACTCACTGACATTTTGTAACTTTTCTGCTTTCTTAAGAATTATGCTCAAAGCAATGTTTTTGCTAGCCTTTCATGCTCTTCTCCGTGTTGGAGAATTTACATCTACTAATGCTACTACATCGCACAATCTTCAACGCGAAGATGTTAAATTTGTTTTAGACAACACAACCCACACACAAAACATTGAACTCTCACTAAAGCATTTCAAACATAGTTCGGGGAAGTCAGTTCTCCTCGTTTTACCTAACCGAACCGATGTCAGTATGTGCCCTGTACAGGCAATCTTAGCTTACCTAACACTCAGAGGTGGGTTTCAAGGGTCCTCTATTCTCGTTTTTAGATGGTACTCATGCAATTCTTATTGGTCGTATTTAAGATTTTGAATCTGTAGAGTTAATTTACCGATATATTTTTTGTACTTAGATTTTGTGGAAGAGTTATTCTAACACTCTTGTTGTTGTATTTTGAACATCGTTTTATATTTCCTCTACCATTCTATTTCATACATATTAGATATTGTAGTACATTCAGTCTCCCATTCTTTGGGTGCTGGTACATTTACTTTTATCAACCTATTTGTTTTTATAGTTTAGACATTGTCGTATATCTAATTTACCTATATGTTATTTAGCACATCCATTTATTAATAGTCGGGATGGGGCTGGATTGTTTCCGCCTCGATTGGTCTAGTCTAGTCAGTCTTTTCTCCCGTGGCGTTCACAATCTTTGGCGGTGTATGCTGTACCCCATCTTTATTAACAAAATATGTATTTAGCTAATCAGTGTTCTAATCTATTTTTGTGGCATTATTGTTATTACATATATTATATTTTCCTGTCATTTACTGATAATAAATGGCCTATTCAATTTCATTTTGCTTACTGTTATATTTGTCTACAAGGACACTCGCCGGGGGCATAATTTTGTCTGTCGTCAAGTCACAGTAAAAGTAATATTTATCCAAAGGGGTAAATAGAATTTACGGTGATTGACAGAAGGGAGCTAACTCTCATATATCAGAGGGCGCCTCAGTCCATTGCTGGGCAGTAATAACACATGTCACTGTCAGTGAGTTAGAATTATTGAGAGGTGATATTTTCCAAATATACAACTGGTAGTAGTTTTTTTCTTTGATGTCCATAGCAGTTATATTTTATAACAACCTCTCGTGACGTCATCAGAGGTTGATATATTCGGTTCATATCAACCGCTGATGACGTCCTGAGAGGTTGATATTTCATATCAACGGCTGATGACGTCATTACAGGTCGATATATTCGGCTCATATCAACCGCTCTTGACGTAGATGATCGAAATAATACAAAGAACACAGAAATAAAATTTTATTCTTTTGACAATAAAATTGTTTTGGTACAGTTTGTAGCATTCAGGACCTAAATAGACGGCGTACTTATCGGCTTATTTAAATTGGTTATCCACACTCCAGTCCATGTCTAAGATATCTTTCAGAATTTTCTTTCTGCCCAAATCATTTCCAGGGGCGGATCCAGGAATTTTTGCAGGAGGGGGTTTGCCAGGTTTCTGTTACGGAAATCTGCCATCATCGTCTCTAAATTACATAGGCATACATACAAATTGAGCCTGCATTTCTCCACACATCCCAAGACGTGAAAGTATTTATCACCCAAGAGTTCCTTTGTAAAGTATTTTTGGCTACGGCTACAATCCACTCAAAACAGTCGGTCAAATCTTTCTCTGAACATACCGAAAAGTAACCTTCAGTCACGGTTCATTGTCAGAATTATCGGAAAAGATTGCCTTTTGATCCAAATTTTCTTCAGGCTTTGTATAGATCCTCATCATAGTTGCATACATCTATTCTATCGTCAATATGATGACTAAAAAGGATTGATTATTCGTCTGACTTCGTTTTACTATCCATTTTGTTTTAGCTTTCTTCAGTTCAATCGTTGTCTTAATTATGTTGGCAGAGTAAGACGTGTTATTGTAGAGCTCCTCACTAGAGATTCTAAAAATGAACTTCTATTCTAAACAAATGTGCCAACTACATGTATAGGGCAATATCGTCTGTCTACTTGTACATGTACTTGTGTTTGCTGTGGATTTTACGAACTCAGTTTATCAAATGGAGAGAATATAAAGTAAAATTATGTCTGACCAGAGAGAAATGGATGTTGAGGTTGAAATTGAAAAGGGTAGTATAGAGTCCTTGCTCAATAAGATATGTAAACGGCTAGATAATATCGAAGTGCATATGGAAAAGATTGATGACATTCAACTTTCTTTGCATAACATTTGTACAAAAGTAGCAAACCTTGAAAATATTATTCAACAAATTCAAGTAAAAAGTCAAGAATTAGAGAGCATTACTCAGAGAATTAACAACATGTGTGAAGAAGCTCACCAACAAATCACTTTAAACAAAGAACAGAGAAAGGGTATCCAAGTGCAACTGAACTCGTGTATTGAAGTTTCCCCTTCAGTCATAGCCGATATTACAACCCTGATTAAAGATCACGGTGTAATTAAAGACACACTATTAGATCTACAGTGTAGATCAATGAAAAACAATCTAGTTTTTAGTGGATTAAAAGAATCAAATCCCGAAGACACTGAAGCTAAATTAAGAGGTTTTCTCAACCATGAATTAGGAATACATCATTGTGTGGAATTCGGCAATGTGCACAGATTTGGCAAAATCATGAATGGTAAACATCGCCCGATAGTGGCCCGTTTCATCTACTACAATGATCTCAGGGAAATAAAGAAACGTGGATACAAACTTAAAGGTACGCCTTACGGAATCAGTGAACAATTCCCTGCAGCTATCCAAGAGAGGAGGAAACAGCTATACCCCATAGAAAGACGCTTTCGGTTGTCAGAACACCGCACACGTCTCATAAAAGATAAGCTTTTCATAGACGGCCAGCTATACGCAGGTGAAACCAGTTCATTAGAAATGTTAGATGAAACTCCACGACGTAATCTATCAGCCACGGCAGCTACACAGAGTTCTGAGACCAACCGATACTATCAACCACCCAAGCGAGCACGCTACGGATCGACGCCGGAGAGACTGGGACATGAGATAGCGTAGGACTTGTTGGGGAATACAACTAATGTAGTATCTTGGAATATTTGCAGATCACTAAAAGATAAAGTAATTGACTGTGACTTCGTTAATATTATATGCCAGTATGATATTGTATGTCTATTCGAATGTTGGATAAAACCCGAAGATAATCAATCTCTAGAGTTAGATAATTATACACATTATTGTATACCCAGGGCTAAAGCAAAAGGCGGTGGTATTGTCATATTTATTAAAACCTTAATTAGCAGGTATTGCACAATTTTAGAAACTAAAGAAGACAGCATCGTGGTACTAGAAGTATCTCGTAATAAAGATTCACACGATAAATTATATTTGATAGCTAACTATTTCCCACCAATTAATAGTGTCTTCTATGATAAATATGATGTCGATCTATTTACTTGTTAAGAAGATTGTATACTTAAATATAAATCAAAAGGAACCATAGTTTGCTTCGGTGACTTTAATAGTAGAACAAGTACTAACAATGATTACATTGATCTGGACTGTTTGTCTAAAACATGTTTAGATAATCTGTCGTCAGTTATAACATACACACCTGATACATGTACTATTAGTAAGCGAAATAACACTGACCCTAATGTAAATCAATTTGGTAGAAACTTACTTTCTTTGTGTAAAACAACCGGTCTGAGAATTGTGAATGGCCGACATGAGGGAGATAAAAGTGGGGCAATCACATTTTATAACACTAGAGGCACAAGTTTAATAGACTATGTCTTATGTGATGAGAAAACGTTTTCTAAAATATTGACATTCCAGAGTGGTATGTTTAACCAATACTCTGACCACGCACCTGTATGCTTCACAATGTGTAGCCCGGTTCACACAAGAAATATTGTGTATAATAGTGTTCATAACATTGATTGTACAAATTCCGATAACAATGATTGTATAAATTTTGATAATACTGATTGTGTAAATTCAGACAACCATATAAACTCTATTTTCAGATGGAATGAAGAAAACTCAGTCCACGTTGTTAATGCTGTTAGTAACGAATTTAATAAGTTGTTTGAACTATGTAAAATTGGAAACCGCGATCAACGTAGCATAAACTTCTCGATTGAAAAGTTTTCAGGGGCGCTCGTTAGTATTATACATCCTTTCTGCAGTGAAACTAAAATATGTAGGTCTCACAAAGTAACTAAAAATAAAAGGTCATCTGCTAAGTTCGACCAACCGTGGTTTGATGAAGAATGTAAACAGCTATTTAAAGATTATAAAAATTCACTTCATGCATTTAATATGTATAAGTCACTTGAAAATCATTCAACTCTTGTTACTAACAAAACAAAATATAAGAGAACCGAGCGCACATTAAAAAATAGGTTGCCAGGCAACGAAACATACGCCCACACAGCAGCCAAATCGTCCGGGCAGTCAACAAGGGTTGTTGCATATTAAGTAATCATCAGAAAATCATCATTCAAACTCACCCATAACTACGGTGTAACTGTGATATAATCAAACGTTTTTTTAAATCAGATAATAATTGTGACCTCCAGAGGGACCACAAGCTAAAAAGGGTGATTTTTCGTACAATCAGGGGCCATGATTCAGGAAGTTACGATCCGATATGGGCAAATATGCAATGGAACCAAGATCATTGGGTTATAAACATGTATTTCAAGTTTCATCAAAATCAGTTCAAAATTGTGACCTCTATAGGGTCCACAACCTTGATATAACATATTCTTACACAATTCGCGTACAGACGGCGGCCATTTTATCCGTCAACTCTGGTCCGATTTTCACAAAATTAAAATTCTCTCTTCATTACCATCAAACCGTGACATAATCAAACGGTTTTTTAAACAAGCTAATAAAAGCGATTTTTCGGATAATCAGGGGACATAATTCAGGAAGTTATGATTCGATGGGCGCAAATATCGAAAGGAACCAAGATCTTTGGGTTATAAACATGCATGTCACGTTTCATCGAAATCGGTTCAAAATTGTGACCTCTATAAGGTCCACAACCTTGATATAACATATTTTCACACAATTCGCGTACAAACGGCGGCCATTTTGTCCGTCAATTTTGGTCCGATTTTCATGAACTTCGAACTCAACCTTCATAACAATGGAACGGTGATATAATCAAACATTTTTTTAAATCGGATAACAATTTTGACCTCCAGAGGAACCACAAGCTAAAAAGGGCGATTTTTCGGACAATCAGGGGCCATAATTCAGGAAGTTACGATCCGATGGGCGCAAATATCGAAAGGAACCAAGATCTTTGGGTTATAAACATACATGTCAATTTTAATCAAAATCGGTTCAAAATTGTGACCTCTATAAGGTCCACAACCTTGATAGAACATATTTTCACACAATTTGCGTACAAACGGCGGCCATTTTGTCCGTCAATTTTCGTCCGATTTTCACGAAATTCGAACTCAACCTTCATAACCATGGAATGGTGATATAATCAAACGGTTTTTTAAATCGGATAACAATTTCGACCTCCAGAGGGACCACAAGCTAAAAAGGGCGATTTTTCGGACAATCAGGGGCCATAGTTCAGGAAGTTACAATCCGATGGGCGCAAATATCGAAGGGAACCAAGATCTTTGAGTTATAAACATACATGTCAAGTTTCATCAAAATCGGTTCAAAATTGTGACCTCTATAAGGTCCACAACCTTGATATAACATATTTTCACACCATTCGCGTACAAATGGCGGCCATTTTGTCTTTCAATTTTGGTCCGATTTTCACGAAATTCGAACTCAACCTTCATAACCATGGAACGGTGATATAATCAAACGTTTTTTTAAATCGGATAACAATTTTGACCTCCAGAGGGACCACAAGCTAAAAAGGGCGATTTTTCGGACAATCAGGTGCCATAATTCAGGAAGTTACAATCCGATGCGCGCAAATATCGAAAGGAACCAAGATCTTTGGGTTATAAACATACATGTCAAGTTTCATCAAAATCGGTTCAAAATTGTGACCTCTATAAGGTCCACAACCTTGATATAACATATTTTCACACTATTCGCGTACAAACGGCGGCCATTTTGTCCGTCAATTTTGGTCCGATTTTCACGAAATTCGAAGTCAACCTTCATAACCATGGGACGGTGATATAATCAAACGGTTTTTTAAATCGGATAACAATTTTGACCTCCAGAGGGACCACAAGCTAAAAAGGGCGATTTTTCGGAGAATCAGGGGCCATAATTAAGGAAGTTACGATCCGATTGGCGCAAATATCGAAAGGAACCAAGATCTTTGGGCCATAAACATGCATTTCAAGTTTCATCCAAATTGGTTCAAAATTGTGACCTCTACACTGTTCACAAGCTAAAAAACGTGATTTTTCGTACAATCAGGGGCCATAACCCATGAAGTTACGGTCCGATACATGCCAATATCGAAAGGAACCGAGATCTTAGGGTGATAAACCTATATTTTAAGTTTCATTGAAATCGGATAAAAATTGTGACCTGTAGACTGTTCACAAACAATTGTGGACGGACGGACGGACGGACGGACGGACGTCCGGACGGACGGACGGACGGACGAACAGGGGCGACGACAATATACGTCCACATGAAAATGTGGGCGTATAAAAATAGATATAAATTACAACAAGGAAATATGTTGGATTTTTTAAGAAAAAATAACCCCAGACAATTTTATAGATATTTTAAAAGGGCTGGCAGATCCGTTCGATCAAATCTATCTACTGAAGAGTTTTATTCACATTTTTCAAACCTGTGTTCCACGAATGCTAAAGTCAACGAAACGGTAGAGGAATATATGAATAAATACGAAAATCATCCCACTGACTTGAATACACAAGAGCTAGATTTAGAAATATCAGAATCAGAAATTTCTTCTGCAATTGATAACCTAAAGACTAATAAATCGAGTGGATTAGATGGAATATTAAATGAGTTTCTTTCTAATTAAATGTAAAATGACACTGATGCCATGTCTTAAGTATTTGTTTAATAATGTTTATGATTCAGGCTATTTTCCCACAAGTTGGTCGATAGGCTGTATTGTCCCAATCTTTAAAAAGGGAGATGTTAACGATGCTGACAACTATAGAGGAATAACGCTACTCAGTTGTTTAGGTAAACTATTTACAAATATTTTAAATAAAAGATTGATCAAATATGACGCACAGTATTCACTCATTACGGACGCACAATTCGGCTTTAGAAAAAATATGTCAACTACTGATGCGATTTTTTCGCTACATTATTTAATTAGAAAATATCTTAATAAAAAAAAAAGACTTTACTGCTGCTTCGTGGATTATAGGAAAGCTTTTGACTTTGTAAATAGACACAATTTATGGTACAAATTATTAAAACAGGGCGTTAAAGGGCGTATGTTTAGCATAATCAAGTCACTTTATGACAATGTCAGGTGCTGTGTCAAAAACGATAATCTACTCTCAACAATGTTTTTATGTTCAAATGGATTATTTCAAGGCGAGGTTTTATCTCCGATATTATTTTCCCTGTACGTGAACGATTGTGAAGATCAATTTCTAACAGATAATTGTCCATCTATTAATTTACAAATGATCAATTTATTTTTATTAATGTACGCAGATGATATGGTTTTATTTGCAGAAACCCCTGAAGGTTTACAAAAATTATTATACTCACTTGAAAGTTATACCGATTCGTGGGACTTAACCGTAAACATTGAAAAAACGAAAATAATGATTTTCAGAAACGGTGGTAAAATAAGAGAAAACGAAATTTGGTTCTATAAAAATAATGTTTTAGAAACTGTCAATGAATTTAACTACTTAGGTGTACTTTTAAATTATAATGGTAAATTTAATAACACGCAAAAACGCTTAGCGGACCAAGGGCGTAAAGCTCTTTTTAGCTTATCAAATACTTGTAACAAAAATCACTTTAACGTAGAAACAAAATTATCAATCTTTGATACATACGTCAAAAGTATTTTAAATTACGGTGCCGAGATTTGGGGCACACATTCGGCTAGCGATATTGAAAAATTACATTTATTTTTTTGAAAAAAACTGCTTGGCGTCCGAAAAACAACTTGTAGTAGTATGATTTATAACGAACTCGGTAGATACCCTTTGATTTTAGATAGAAAATGTAGGATTTTTAAATATTTGATTGGTCTACGTAATACTGATAATGTTATTCTTAACTCCTGTTATGAAGATATGATTTTAAATAATGACAGTTGGATTAAATTTGTTAAAACTGAATTAGATAGAATCGGTCTTGGATATTTATTGCTTTTAAAAGAAGTTAACAATGGTACGTTCCGAATTATAAAAAATAGGTTACATGATATCTTTGCCCAAGAAAACATGGAAAAATTAAATCGTCCGCCAAAGGTATAATTTATCAACATTTAACCGTTAACTTTACGCTGCAGAGCTATTTAAAAAAAAGCGTTAAATCTATTTTCCTTAAAACTATAAGCAAATTCCGAATTTCCGCGCATAATTTAAATATAGAAGTAGGCCGATACAATAAAATAGAACGTAGTGAAAGAAAGTGCACACTTTGTAACCTAAATGACATAGAAGACGAATTTCATTTTATTATAGGCTGCCCTTGCTATAATGAATTGCGTCACCAGTTTATCAAACCATACTTTTTACGAAATCCTAACATGTTTAAACTAATTCAATTATTAAGTACAACTTCTACATCCGAAATACGGAACCTTGGCAAATTTCTCATTTCTGCAGATAAGAAAAGAACCACTCTATTAAATAATAATTAAACTGACCTAACTAAATGTACCCCCCCCCCCCCCGCTCTCCTTTGATTCAACTATTTATTTATTTTATCTTTTGTTGTTTTATTTTGTGGTAATAATCTAGCTTATTGCCCCCCTTTAAAGTCATTTTAGAAGTTCTGAAGATTTTACGAAGCTTATAATATTTACTGCATTTTCCAGTCATGTTAAATTTAGGCTAGCAATTTAATACAATTTATCTACACCCCATCCCCAAACTATTTGTCTGTTTGTATTTAATGGACATGCGTATATTGTGTTTGTGTGTATGTAATTATAATGTTTGTATTTACTTGCCGTGTATATATTGTGTTTGTGTTTATATGTTATCTGATGAGTCAGTAGACTTAAAGAAATAAAGAATTGAATTGAATTACTACAAAATGGCGTCGTATAAACAAACACGTCACGTGCTGTCGAACAATTAACCAATCACTGTTGCCTTTTTTTAGAAGAGTCCATTAAATTTAAGGGTGAACGTTGTATGTATAGGATATTAACCTACCCGAGGTTGATATGATAGAGAACACGCGGGCGCAGCCCAAGTGTTCTCTATCATATCAATCCGAGGGAGAGTAGGTTTATATCTGACATACGTTTTGAGTGGATTGTAGCCGTAGCCAAAAATACTTTACAAAGGAACTCTTGGGTGATAAATACTTTCACGTCTTGGGATGTGTGGAGAAATGATTTGGGCAGAAAGAAAATTCTGAAAGATATCTTAGACATGGACTGGAGTGTGGATAACCGATTTAAATAAGCCGATAAGTACGCCGTCTATTTAGGTCCTGAATGCTACAAACTGCACCAAAACAATTTTTGTTTTTATTGTCAAAAGAATAAAATTTTACTTCTGTGTTCTTTGTATTATTTCGATCATCTACGTCAAGAGCGGTTGATATGAGCCGAATATATCGACCTGTAATGACGTCATCAGCGGTTGATATGAAATATCAACCTCTCAGGACGTCATCAGCGGTTGATATGAACCGAATATATCAACCTCTGATGACGTCACGAGAGGTTGTTATAAGATATAACTGCTATGGACATCAAAGAAAAAAACTACTACCAGTTGTATATATGTCAGATATAAACCTACTCTCCCTCGGATTGATATGATAGAGAACACGCGGGCTATCCTATACTTACCCACCCACCCGCACCTTTACATACATGGTAATAATTGTATACCTATTGTACTGATTTTCCTGATAACTCTTTTTATTGACTTCCAACTAAAGTATATATAGTTTGTTCAATTCATACTACTTTTGAACTATTGTGAATTATTGTATTTTAATATTTTAAACTATAGTAAGTGGCGGTGCGGTGTATGCTGTACCCCATCTTTATTAACAAAATATGCATTTAGCTAATCAGTATGGAAATCCATAATAATCATTCCAAATGTGGTATTTTTGTGTTCTCATCTATTTTTGTTGCATTATTGTTATTACATATATTATATTTTCCTGTCATTTATTGATAATAAATGGCCTATTCAATTTCATTTTGCTTACTGTTATATTTGTCTACAAGGACACTCGCTGGGGGCATAATTGTCTGTCGTCAAGTTATTTGTAAATTTTCTTTTTGTTTTGTTAAAAACGTATAAATCACTTTTTGATGTTATAACTATTGAATATTTGCGAAGTGATTGGGATTTCTGTGAATCATTATTTTAATTGTGTACGTATTAAAATTTTTACAACTTCACAATATAGGCTATGTGTTTTATCTCTCAAATACAAATATTTTATCATGCAAACCATGGGATCCACATCTGAAACTAAATCTAAAAATAACGCTATTTCTTGAACATGAATCACCCCATTCCATACACAGCAAAGAAAGTGGTGAGAAATACTCCTTGTAAATTTGGATTCAAATGTGCAAGTCTGATTTTGGGGGTTTCTTAATTAACTTAAATAACAAGAAGACAGTTGTTTCAGTCGTTGGTAAAGTATATTATCTAACATATTATAAGTACAAATAACAAAAGAGGAAAGCTCATAATTCTCTTAATCTCCAACCCTGTTAAAAGAGTATTTCAATATGTATTTGTGAATTAAAACGACGTAATTTTGGACTGGTATACATGCACAATGCATTGCATACTCTACATTTATATAAGTGGCAATTGTTTTCTCTTTCCAAATGTATACGAGAAAATTCAATTTTTATAGCCTACTGAATTATAAAGATCGTCAATTTGTATTTCTCCTTTTATCTCTCTAATACAAATACTTTATCATGCAAACCATGGGATCCACATTTGAAACTAAATCTGAAAATAACGTTATTTCTTGAACATGAATCACCCCATTCCATACACAGCAAAGAAAGTGGTGAGAAATTCTCCTTGTAAATTTGGATTCAAATGTGCAAGTCTGATTTTTGGGGTTTCTTAATTAACTTAAATAACAAGAAGACAGTTGTTTCAATCGTTGGTAAAGTATATTATCTAACATATTATAAGTACAAATAACAAAAGAGCAATAGAAATATGTGTATAACTAGATAAACAAGAAGTTATTATAAATTGGGGGTTAAAGATATAATTGGGGGATTTAAACAATTATTTGGGATACTCGCTTATACGTAGACACGGATATCAAGCGCTATAAAAGCGGTCTTGCTATTCCAGTCTACGGCATGTGACGAGGCACTATTTACATGTGCACTATTTACATGTCTTCCTATATTACGTCATGCATGGTTGGGTCGACAAATAATAATAATGAACTGAAATGTCGACGCTATTTATTATTAAAATATGACGTTAACTATTACTTGCAACACAAGCCTATATGCAAAGCGTTGTGGATTATTCTACGGCATCGATAATATCGATTTAATTGCTTTTGTAGAATAAATAAAACGTGCATACTTATCGCAACATTCAAACTAGAATGTAATAATTAATATCTAAAATTGGATAAACTATAGTAAACTAAAAAACCCACAAGTTCAATTAGCACAATAGAAAACTAATGAGAAAAAGTATAAATAATACATTTACATTGGCTTACCTTAAATAACAAGAAGACAGTTGTTTCAATCGTTGGTAAAGTATATTATGAGAATCTCATCTATCTATCTTCTTGGTGTTTAACGTCTACTTCCACATAAAAGATATTGCAGACAAGACGTAGGGGAGCCGAAGCTGATTCATGTTTTTATACGCCCACATTTTCATGTGGACGTATATTGTCGTTGTCCCTGTTCGTCCGTCCACAATTGTTTGTGAACAGTCTACAGGTCACAATTTTTATCCGATTTCAATGAAACTTAAAATATAGGTTTATCACCCTAAGATCTCGGCTCCTTTCGATATTGGCATGTATCGGACCGTAACTTCATGGTTTATGGCCCCTGTCGATTGTACGAAAAATCACGTTTTTTAGCTTGTGAACAGTGTAGAGGTCACAATTTTGAACTGATTTGGATGAAACTTGAAATGCATGTTTATAAACCAAAGATCTTGGTTCCTTTCGATATTTGCGCCAATTGGATTGTAATTTCCTGAATTATGGCCCCTGATTGTCCGAAAAATCGCCCTTTTTAGCTTGTGGTCCCTCTGGGGGTCAAAATTGTTATCCGATTTAAAAAAACCGTTTGATTATGTCACCGTGCCATGGTTATGAAGGTTGAGTTCGAATTTCGTGAAAATCGGACCAAAATTGACGGACAAAATGGCCGCCATTTGTACGCGAATAGTGTGAAAATACGTTATATCAAGGTTGTGAACAGTGTAGAGGTCACAATTTTGAACCGATTTGGATGAAACTTGAAATGCATGTTTATAACCCAACGATCTTGGTTCCTTTCGATATTTGCGCCAAACGGATCGTAACTTCCTGAATTATGGCCCCTGATTGTCCGAAAAATCGCCCTTTTTAGCTTGTGGTCCCTCTGGAGGTCAAAATTGTTATCCGATTTAAAAAAATGTTTGATTATATCACCGTTTCATGGTTATGAAGGTTGAGTTCGAATTTCGTGAAAATCGGACCAAAATTGACGGCCAAAATGGCCGCCATTTGTACGCGAATAGTGTGAAAATATGTTATATCAAGGTTGTGGACCTTATAGAGGTCACAATTTTGAACCGATTTGGATGAAACTTGACATGTATGTTTATAACCCAATGATCTTGGTTCCTTTCGATATTTGCGCCCATCGGGTCATTACTTCCTGAATTATGTCCCCTGATTGTGGTGCCTCTGGAGGTCACAATTATTATCTGATTTAAAAAAAAACCGTTTGATTATAAAAACCAAACAAATTCTAATGATTTTCTGATAATTCCTTAATATGCGACAACTCTTGTTGACTGCCCGGACGATTTGGCTGCCGTGTGGGCGTATGTTTCGTTGCCTGGCAACCTATTTTTAGAATATGATTTTGCAATCTTTCCATTTTGGCCTTAGGCCATGGATTGGGTTTAGTGGGAAGTTCTTCCCTTTATTTAATATAAAACATCGTTTGGTAGATGATCTCTTCTGCTTCTGGATTGGTAGATGTCACCGTTTGGGATTAGTGTTTAGGTGCCAGGCCCGTCTTATCGTGGCCTCCCTTTACTCCACTATCCCACTCTATGGGTTTGGTATCTGCTTCCTTTGCGGAATAGTGTTTAGGTGCCGAGTCCGCCTGACCGTAACTCCCCCTTACTCCACTATCTTGCTAGTTTGGTAGATGTCATCTTTGTGGGATTTGTGTTTAGGTGCCAGGCCCGTCTTATCGTGACCTCCCCTTACTCCACTGTCCCACTCTGTAGGTTTGGTGTAAGTTTTTTGACGGAATAGTGTTTAGATGCCGAGTCCGTCTGATCGTGACTCTCCCTTACTCCACTATCCTGCCAGTTTGGTATAAATCCCCTATGTAGTTTAGTGTTTAGATGCCGAGCCCGTCTAACCGTGGCCCCCTCTTACTTCACTAGTCCAACCGTGTCCATTAGGGCGTGGATTTGTTCGAAGATTTGCAGTTTCAGATCTGGTCTCGGGAAGAGTAAGTTTTTAGTGTTGAATGGTATGTTGTTGGTCTCCATCATTCTCACTAGTTCCCTTCTCTCCTCCTTGTATACCTCGCAGTCTACCAGGACATGGTCGGTGGTACATTCTTCTCCGCACTCACAGACGATGACTTGGTGTTTGTAGTCTCGCAGCCGCTCTTTCACCCTTAGTTTCGATGATATGAGTCTGCGTATATCTCTTCTAGGGTGATTGATCGCTGTCTTCGTGTAGATCTTGTCATCCAGCCGGAATCTGTATGTGTCAAGTTCAACGAGTTTTAATTCCCAGATTGAATTGACCTGTCTTTTAACCATACTGTAGATTTCCGTGGTGCTGTATTCTTTTGTGCGGAGTGGATCTGTGTCCTTGAGACCTTCGTTGGCGAGTCGATCTGCCTCCTCGTTTCCTCTAATGTTGACATGTGATGGAATCCACACGAGCTCTATCTTGCTTCTCTTCTCTAGGACCCTCTGGTACAGCTGCCTGATTTCCAACATGACTTCTGGTCTTAAGTCCGAGTTGTCATTTTGGATTGAAATCAGACTGCTCAGAGAGTCGCTTGGGATGACGAACTTACTAGTCTTTTGATGGGAGATCCATGATGTAGCGTCACGAATGGCCACAAGCTCTACAGTGTATACCGAACAGTTATTGGGCAGTTTCCTGCTTATTCCCTGTTCCCCGTTTGGCAGGTATATTCCAAACGAGCTGGTGCCCCTTTCAGGATTGCGTGAGCCATCCGTGTACACATGATCCCAGTCATCAGACGGCCAGTTGTCTTCCAGGTGTTCTAAAGAGAAAGCACGTGCAGCAGTGGGGTTGTTTTTCTTGTCGGTTTTCTGTAATAGATCTAGATTGACCGGCGGTATAGGAAGCGTCCAAGGGGCGATCGCTTGGAGGTCGTGTTCATTTATCACGAGCTCCCCCAGTCGCAGTTCCTTGATTGTTTCCCTGATACCCTGGCCGAAGCTTTTCTTTCTGGGATCTCTCACATATCTTGTCTTCTGTAGACTGACAAAAGTAGGGGATCTTTCGCCCAGTTGCGAGATCTTAGCCCAATACCTTTTCGCTAGTTCTTTTCTTCTTAGGGATAGGGGCAACTCCCCTGCTTCCTGTAGTAGTGCCTCTCTTCTAGTCCCAACCCCTACGCCAGGCGCAATACACAGCGCTTTGTATTGGATGGTGTCAAGCTTACTTAAGAGTTTTGGCGCGCAGTTCATGAAGGCCAAAGAGCCGTAGTCTAATACAGAGCGTATTAGAGCACGATACACCATCATTAATGTAACTCTATTTGCACCCCATGTGCTACCCGTTATTTTTCTCATTAAGTTTAGGATTTTGGAACACCTATCTACAGTCAAGTCGATGTGCGGTTTCCAGGTCAACCTTCGGTCAAAGATTACGCCAAGGAACTTGGTTTTGTCATTAAACTCGATGGTTTTCCCGTTCATACACAGAGTCATTCTGCTTATCCCACTATCCCTGCTCACAAGCATGCCGACCGTTTTCTTCTCTGAGACTTTAAATCCCCAGTCGTTTGCCCATGTCATGAATTTGTCTAAGGCCTTTTGCATGTTCTTTTGTAGTTCACAGAAGTTCCTCCCTTTCCTCCATATTGTACTGTCATCAGCAAATTTAGCTAACTCAGTTTTGGCGTCGAGGTAGGACGATTTCTGTATGTCGTTGATCATGATGTTGAAGAGAGTGGGACTGATGACCGACCCCTGAGGCGTGCCATTTTCTAATGTTTGCTCCGCACTCAGGAATCTGCCAACATTCACCTGTATCCTTCTATCGCTCAGAAAGCTTTTGATCCACCGAATTGTGCCCGTTATACCGATACGTCCCAACTTGAAGAGCAGCCCGTCCAGCCAAACTAAATCCAAAGCCTTAGTTGAATCTACGAACACGGCACATAACAGGTTCCCAGAGAGGAGTGCCTGCGACATGACTTGCTGTAGTCTCACTAAGTGGTCCATTGTTGATCGCCCTTTCCTGAACCCGCTTTGTTTTTCGTCGATCAGTCGGTTGCTCTCATGATAGAACTGTAGAGAATCTCAGAGGCAACATGAACTTATATACTCAATTCGGGTGTCCCAAACTACAGTTGAGGTTTCCATGGCATGGAATGGGTATTGGCCTACGATTGGTCAGCATACGGATTAACTTAAGCGTCACGGCTGAATCCCAATTAACCTGCCAGCCTTAATTGGATCAGCCAGCCTATTGTTTCAATTTAGCATCAGAGACTTCACTAAATTACCCTGCCGATTAACTGCCTGTCTTAATCACTTAAGGTAACTCTGTCAAGTTATGAAATTAAGGTTAAACAATGGGTTAAATTATGAGGAAAGCTCATAATTCTCTTAATCTCCAACCCTGTTAAAAGAGTATTTCAATATGAATGTGTG
Source organism: Patella depressa (assembly GCA_948474765.1). Taxonomy (NCBI): domain Eukaryota; kingdom Metazoa; phylum Mollusca; class Gastropoda; family Patellidae; genus Patella; species Patella depressa. Next base: position 32,495,917 of record OX419717.1, on the reverse strand, counting down.
AATTAAAACGACGTAATTTTGGACTGGTATACATGCACAATTCATTGCATACTCTACATTTATATAAGTGGCAATTGTTTTCTCTTTCCACATGTAAACGGGCAAATTCAATTTTTATAGCCTACTGAATTATAAAGATCGTCAATTTGTATTCTCCTTTTATCTCTCAAATACTTTATCATGCAAACCATGGGATCCACATCTGAAACTAAATCTGAAAATAACGCTATTTCTTGAACATGAATCATCCCATTCCATAATACAAAGCAAAGAAAGTGGTGATAAATACTTGTAAATTTGGATTCAAACATACACGCACAATGCATTGCATACTCTACATTTGTATAAGTGGCAATTGTTTTCTCTTTCCACATGTGGACGGGAATATTCAATTTTTAGAGCCTACTGAATTATAAAGATCGTCAATTTGTATTTCTCCTTTTTACTGAAATAGAAATAAACTAACAGTAGAAACTCGACATCCTTGACTGCTGTCAGTAGTAATACTATATATTGGTAGATAATAGTAGAAACCGATCTGACCGTAAGAAAATCGTAGGGGTAATCAAATTTAACCGAAAGTACATTACAACTGATTTGCATTTTGAGTCGAGAATCGAAATCCAGTTCAAACCAGTATTTCCGGAATCTATTGTCCCTGATAAAAGACATCTGAAAATTAAATAATATTAAGTATAGCTAATATGAAATCTAGTAGAGCTCACAGAAACAGATTACATTATAGATTCCATTATCAAAAATACGTGTAGACGGCTTCCGTGTTGGGGAATAATAAAAGCGAACGGAAATGTGGGTATAGCAAGATGGCGCCCAAAAGCGATAGAATATCAGAGATTTTTTTCTAACACTATTTATTCAGTAAATAATTTACATAATATAAATATAATATATATAAATCTGGGATCTGAAAACAAGCCGGGCTTATATAAATTCATCTCCCTATTAACAACAATATAAATACAGTGTTTGGAATTATAATCATAAATTATATAACGGTTTAAATTACAAAGAAAAATGTATATTCTCAATGTTGCAATATTATATAAGACATATCGTAGTTTAAGTACAAAGGGGGTTAATATACAGAAAGTAATGTATTGTAATATAATGTAGTGTAATGTAATGTAATGTAGTGTAATGTGATTTTGGAGCTTCGTCTACACTAGGCTTGAAAAAGCCGGCTTTTTAAAAACCCGTTTTTTTTCAAAACCCGGCTTTTTCAAGTGTAGCGTCTACACTGACTGAACGGAAAAAGACGATGAACACCGACCTTCGTTATTTGTGGAACTTCCGGTTTATTTATTACGCCATCGGCTTCAGTCAATTTTGCAGAGATAATAATATAATAATAATGATTACTTTGGTTACTTTGGTGCAATTATATATCCAACTTATGGAATATAGCAGATCGCTGACAGACTTACGGAAGAGGGCGAGAAAACGACGTGCAAGACGATTGCGATTGTATATCCGTCGAAGACACTTTCGACTAACATCCTTCATGGCTATGATCGAGAGTTTACCTGATGGCAGAGCTGGGAGAATATGGAAATACCCTACTTCCTCGGATTTATGGGATAATTATATGAACAACTGGTCTGACAGAAAGTGGTTAGAAAACTTCCGTATGGGAAAGAGAACATTTGAGGTACCGTACATGTGTAACTTTTTCAAAATTTCAATCCAGCTGTCGTAGCCTATATCTAGTATCTAATGCCATAGTTTTACAGGTACTGATAGTGATTACATCATTACTGTAGTAATACTAATTAATAGGCTTATACTATATATAGTAAAAATAAAACTGCAGAAAATAGCATGGCTGACACTTGACTGCCTTATCACCATTTTTTTTATCCCACATACGTACCGATCTGGCCATTAGTCACTCGATATTCAACATACATGTATCTAGCCTTAGCTTAGGCCTACTTGTTCAATAATTATATCTGGACGAAACCACTTGTCCCGTAAATATTGGCATATATTTTGTGAGTATCAAATCACAACAACTGGACTAAATGTAAAATCGGTTTTATGTTGACTACTAAGAATTAAACCATACAATAAAGAAGCGTTCATTATGTATGCATAAAATTGTCAAAGATGAATGCATTTTTCCCATGACCCCCACGTTCGCCTTTGGTTTAGAAAAAACTGTATTCAAATAAGTTAAAAAAAAGTATTGTATTTATTAGCCTAATAGTCATATCAATTAAAATAGAATAAGAACTTTATGCCACTATCTCTACTATTTTTCAGTTTATCTGTGACCGACTAAGAATATATCTTCAGAAACAACCTACAAGGATACGACAACCAATATGTGTGCGGAAAAGGGTAGCGATTACCTTATGGAAGTTGGCTACGAACATCGAATACAGAACACTCGCCCATCTGTTTGGCATTGGTCGAAGCACCGTAGGGAAGATAGTACTGGAAACATCCAAAGTGATTGCTGAAAAGCTGAGTTGCGATTATGTTAAATTCCCTGAAGGAAACGATATGATCAACAATATTCAACGTTTTGAAGGGAGATGGGGTTTCCCACAATGCTATGGTGCCATTGATGGCACACATATCCCTATTGTTGCACCAGACACCCATTCTAAGGATTATTATAATCGAAAAGGGTGGATGAGCATCAATGTTCAGGCTGTTGTGAGCTCGAGTTACCATTTTATTGATGCAACAATTGGCTGGCCTGGTAGTGTTCATGATGCTCGAGTTCTTGCTCAGTCAGCTTTATACATTCAAGCTGGGGATAATCGTTTACTACCAGACAATAGACGTGACATAAACAATGTTTCAGTGCCACTGGTTTTACTTGGTGACGCTGCGTACCCCCTCTTAACTTGGCTGATGACGCCTTTCCGTGACACTGGAAATCTCTCTGCTGAACAAAAAGCCTACAATTATCGACATAGCCGAGCACGCATGGTTGTCGAAAATGCGTTTGGCCGCCTGAAAGGTCGTTGGAGAATTCTCCTTAAAAGGGTAGACTGTCGCCTGGACTCTATACCAAACATAGTGCTTGTCTGTATGACTCTACACAATATTTGTGAAGACTTTGGAGAAGCATACGATGCACAACATGATGAGGAAATTGAGTTCAATCACCATAACCAGCCAAGAGACATTTTTCGGAATCGAAACAACCAGCCAGGACCCATTGCAATCAGAAATGCTCTCAAGACATACTTATCATGAACATTAGACTTTGTATTCACCCGATATCCCATATATGCTTCAATTGCTTCCTTCGTTGCCAAGTGATTGGGACGCTTGCCTGCTCATGCTGGATGTCACGGGTTCAGGTGAGGGCTGTCATGGAAAAGTTTTCTAGTGTGTCTCTGCCTTGGCAAAAATGGGACATTTAAAATAATTATGAATAACAATTATATTTTGTATGTATGGAATGTTTACACATGATGTATCAATATATAACAAAAATTACAAAAAATATCAAGTTAAAACCAACAAAAAACAAATGATTCACTGTAAACTGACTGATCATCAGTTGACAAGAAATACAGCCAAGCAAGGTTGACTGTGGAATACATGAATGTACATTTTTGCACTAAATATGGCTCGAAATCAGCAGTAACGGACAAATATGAATACAAAATATTTGTTTGAAACAAAAACTTAACAGGACATAAATCATATATAATTACATATGTAGTAAATTGTCTCAACATTCTAACCAAATACATGTAGTATGAAACATCTATTTAAGGGGGGGGGGCTTCAATTAAATGAGAAAATATTCAATAAATTTGACATTTATTTTAATTACTTGTTTCTACTACAGCTTATGACATTCCAATATAGATAATTATGTTCCTTGGTGTTATAGCTTTAGTAGGACTGGATATATAACAATCTATATTTTATCAAGCAGTTTTTTTGTTATGCTTTTCCTCAACGGCATGGGGTGGCCATACTGGATTATGGATACTGGGCATGGTCCAGGTTCCGAAATGCAAATTTTTCAAAAACTTGTGTGATAACGATAAAGTCCTGAAAATTTCAGAGCATTAGCTTTAATAGTTGACAGTGCAATTTAAAAAACAAATATTTTCTCATTGAATTGGAGCCACTTCCCTTAATGAACGCCTTTTGTTCTGGCTAAACCATTCACTAAATCTCCACAAGTAACAAATAAACAATCAAACAACTTGAACGCATCTAACACAACATTTTTTGTTATGAAGATCTCAAAAAGAAGTAATTAATCTTCTAATATAAAACATATTTATAAAATAACTGGTTTAAAATGAAATTAAAATGAGCATTGTTCAATCAATAGAGGTAGGCATATCCTAAATAAATATCTTTTAGAAATTATTTGTTGTAATTGTAATTGTTAGTTACGTCCATAGATTCTCGCAAGACTGAGAAGATTGGCACACGCTCATGTTGGGGATTTGTATCCGTATTTTCCTTTTGGGTGGATACAGGATGATAATTTTGTTGTCTTATTGGTGGTTGTATGACCTGGTCATAATTTTGATGCAATCTTGGCTGAGGAACCGGGCCATAATGGTGTTGCGTTTGCGGTTGATGAACATTTTGATGATTTTGTAAAAATTGAATAAACATATTGGTTAGCTTAGTCTGATGACACATCAATTTTTCAGACATTTTCTTTTCTTGCTTCCATTCTTCTTTTCTTAATTTTTCTTCTCGTTCTAGGAATTCCAGGTCGGCTGCCTTTTGGTATTCTAATATGGCTTTTACAGTGTCCTTCCGTTTTAGATTACCAGTACCTATAATGAATCATAAAAAATGGGCTTACAGGGTTACCTGGTACACCAACTGATTTCTCTTTTATACACTAATGTCATGGTGAATCCATTGTAAATATAACAATTATTCAGGAATGTCCCATTTTTTGATAAATCTGACATTGATTTCACCTTTATTTATTTTTCAATTGATCACAAAAATTCCACTGAAGGCCAATTTAAGTTCATCAACAAAACAAATGACTACATTCATGCAAAGATGCATGGACTTTAAATGTTTAAATATGAACTTTTCAAGGATTCAACCTTCGTGAACGAATAAAGGATGTCTAGGGCCATTGTAATAATGGCTTTTTCCTTGTCGCTGTACCATTACTCACCTTTTTTGTTTGCAGCTTGAGCTGGAGCATTATGCTCTTCACCTGCATTGGGACGCCTAGGCGCTCTATCTCTGGCATTGTTCGGAGGTTCAGGGGCTCCATTTTCAGCGGCATTGTGAATTGGTCTTTCCTCGGCAGCAGGGGCTCTGCAACATTAACACGTTGAGCGACTCTTTGTGCAGCATTAGGACGCAGAGGCAATAAGTTGATATTATTCGGTCTTGACAGCCCAACTCTTGGTCTTTTTGATAGAAAACTCGGAGTACTGGTAACCACTACGAATGAAAAATAAATTATGCTTGTTTTTAGAACTGATCTAACAATGGTATAGTAAAACATTATATGAAATAAGAAGAGCGTTGAAGCCTACCGGGGGGGGGGGGGGCGCATCTGTCACTGCTTAGCTTGCTTAGGGGCCATCCATAAAGTAGGTACGCTCAAAATGGGTAAAATTCAGACCCCCCTGTACGCTTTTGGCATAACACCCCCCCCTCCCCCTGTACGCCCTTACGCAATACCGGGAAAACAATCGTTTAAATCAGATATATAATTAAACGGATTTTAACTAGTGTTTTACCCTGGGACCGGGAATCGCAAGTAAAAACTATCTCGCGATGAGTTTGCGCATGTCAGAGTGCGTTGAACTCTGGGCCAAGTCAAAGGTCTGACGTGTGGATCCACAGGTCGTCTTTTGTACTAAACAGATAGAGCATGACATAGCGCTGACAAGGCAGCCTGAGATGAAAGCAGCACGCGTCTAACGTGAGGGAAGTGCGCACGTCACGAAATTAGAGTTAAAAAAAAAAAAATTAAGCGTATGTACGTTTTGCCAATGACCCTCCCTGTACGCACCTGTACGATTTTGGCGTGACCCCCCTTCAAGCGTACGTACTTTATGGATGGTCCCTTAGCTGACCGATCTGCCACGCTGGGCCCGCAGGACAGATCCTTGTCAGCCCCCCCTCCTTTTTGTGGGGCCATGGGGTTATATGTGGGGTTGTCCTGAGATCAATTTTTAAAAAGTTATAGTTTTACACTCATTAATAATCCATATCATGGTTATAGCTCGCTGAGTTGAATCAGGAATCCATTCTATAATATTACTAAACTCTTCACAATATCCCATTACCATATCTATTGTACACACTATAAAGGATGCATAACAGATAATACTAGATAATGACTTTATTCAACATGTCTATAAGTCACAAACTGAGACAATAGAAACAAAGTTATATAATGATTTATTTATGTGATATTTTTTGGGACGCTCAAAATTATGGGTCGTGGGCATATGCCCCATTTGCCCCCATTCTAATCAGCTACTGGGTATCATACTATGTTGTATTGTGGGCCAAGATTTATACGAATATTGCTTCAAAATTAACAAATCTTTATTCGGCGTATCTGCCTAGAAGTCATGTGACATGTAACAAATATGGAATGCCGTAATTGACAAATTAGAAGACAATTGAATATGAATTAATAATTAGAGAATACAACATATCTCCTTTTTTTGGAAAGTTGAAATTTTAAAATAACAAAATGAAAGTATTTTAAACATTGAAACATTGAAATTGGAAAATAAGATTTAGTTCATAATGTAATCATTAAATCTTCTTGGTTGTCTTCTAATTCTGTTTGGTCTTTGTCTGATTTCTGGATCTCGAGGTAAATTTGGTATATCATTTTGCTGTTCAGGACGATTTACTGGTGCAGTATCAAAGAATAATCCCGAATTTGTATTATCCAATTTAGGTGCAAGATATTCAGAATTAACAGCTACATGATTTACTCGAACTAATTTTGAAACGTTGTATTTATCTCCATTAGATAAAGTAGCACAGTAACCATATAGTTTAATAATCTTAAACGGTTTAGTATATCTCATCTCCCCTTTAAAGAAATGTCTTGAACGACGAACTCGTACGTAATCACCAACACGTAGTTGTTGTGGGAGTTTGCGATGACGTGTACTATGGTACTTTGCGTATTTATCTTGATAACGTTGAACTTTAGAAATCAGGTCAGGATTTTTCGTTGAATGTAGATGAAATTTTGGAATTGTAAGTTGAGTATGTACAGTTCTTCCTCGCATAAGTGTAAAAGGAGTAATACCTGTAGATGTATGAGGTGTAGAATGATAAACTTGTAGACGTTCGTTAGTAACTTCAACTGGTGATCTGTGTTCCAATTTACTAAGTTGAATTCCTTCTTTAATCGTTTTATTCATACGTTCAACCAAACCATTGGTTTCAGGATGATATAAAGATGAACGTAAATGCGTAATATTATTCCTTTGTAGAAATTCTTTCATTTGATAAGAAACGAATTGAACACCATTGTCTGTAACAAGTGTTTCAGGAATTCCTTCTCTGTAGAAAACGTTAGATAAAAATTCTATAACAACTTCTGTAGTAACTGTAGAACAAAATTTCACTTCAACCCATTTTGAATAAAAATCTACCATAACTATGACGAATTTATGCTGAGCTTTAGCTTCCAGGTAAGGTCCTTGTATGTCCAATGCTAATTTTTGCCAAACACGTTCTGGTAGAGGTATCGGTGTAAGGGGTGCAGTAATAGATTGATAAGGTTTGTCACTTGTATTGCAGTGAACACAATTTTTAATTACATGGTCAATCATTGTATCCATTGTTGGCCACCAATAAAATTGTCTTATTCTTCTTTTCACTAAAGTCATACCAAAATGTCCTGTATGAGCAATTTGGATGATTCTACCCTGTAAGGCTTTAGGAACTACCAGTCGATCATGACGAAATAATATTCCATCTCTTGTAGATAATTCATAACGTACTCTATGAAAAACTTTTAACTCTGGTGTAAGTTGGTTGAAATTTGGCCAGTATGAAGAAATATAACTCAAAACATTTTGCAAATCCGAGTCATTAGTACAAGCTTCTTTGAATTCTGTATCTGTAATCATACCATCTGTAATAGTACTTATTTGAGCTATGTACTCCAATTCTGTATCATCTGTAGACTCATCTGTATTATCTTCTGATTCATCTGTCATTGGTAGTCTTGACATACAGTCGGCTAATACGTTTAGTGAACCAGGGGTGTAGGTAGCTGTGTAGTTGTATTCCAACATTCGTGTAGACCATCTATTAATACGCGGACTTGTACGTTCTGAAGAATAACCTCTTGTAGAAAGAATGTAGATTAAAGGTTTATGATCCGTGCGTATTTTGAAATGTCTTCCCCAAAGAAATGTTCGTAATCTCTTTGTAGCCCAGTAACAAGCTAACATTTCTTTTTCGATGACTGAATACTTCTTTTCTGTATCAGTTAATGTACGTGAAATAAAAGAAACTATTCTCTCTTGATTCGATACTACTTGTGAAAGTGTAGCTCCGAGACCGTAGTTGCTCGCATCGGTAGTTACAATTGTTTCAACACTTGGTGAACTATCAAAAGAATTTAATGCAATGCGATTACCAATTTCTCGCTTAATACACTCAAAAGAATTTTGATGCTGATGTTCCCATGTAAAGGTTTTCTTATCTTTCATCAATTCGCGTAATGGAGCGATTTTTGTAGCAAAATTGTGAACAAATTTTGACATGTATTCACATAGTCCCAGAAATGAACGTAGTTGATCTTTATCTGCTGGTGTAGGTGCATGTGTAACAGCAGTAATTAAAGATTCTTTTGGCTGGATACCTTTTGAAGATAATGTGTGACCTAGATATTCCACTGAAGACACACCTATTTTGCACTTTTCACGTTTAATTGTAAGACCGTGATGACGTAATTTCGATAAAACTGTACGAAGAAGTTTATCGTGCTCATCTTTTGATTTCGCGTGTAGAAGAATATCGTCTTGAAAATATAATATTCCATCCATACCTTTGAAAATTCTATCCATCATTCTTTGAAATAAAGATGATGCTGATGCTAATCCGAAAGGAACTCTAGTGTATCTAAATAATCCTTCGGGTGTAATAAAAGCTGTAATATCTTTAGACTTTTCAGTTAAAGGTATTTGATGATATGCTGAACTTAAATCTAGTGTAGAATAGATAGTTGAACCATTCAGCTGTAAACTAGCAAGCATCTCATGTATATTTGGCATCGGATGACGTTCGACAACTATTTTCGAATTCACATCCCGTAGATCAACACACATTCGTATATTTCCATTAGGCTTTCGTGCAATTACTATAGGAGAAACCCATCGTGATGAAGATATAGGTTCTATAACACCTGATTTTTGTAGCCTATCCAATTCAGCTTTCAAGGCTGGTCGGACTGAAAATGGAACATTGCGTACTTGAAATTGTTTTGGTTCTTCATTCTCTTTCCATTTGATTTCATGACTGAAATACTTAGCAGTTGTAGAGGCTTCATCAGAAATCACTTCAGGAAACTCATCAAGAATGCTGTCATGTGTAGAAGTTTGTAAAACTGGTTGCTGTAAATTTGAATCCAGTACAATGCCTAACTTTGATTGAGTCGGCCATCCCATTACAGATGTACCACGCTCTGTCACGTATATTTTCTCGGATGTAGTTCTTCCCCTGTACTGTATATTAGCAATAAAATAACCATTTACTGTTATTGGATTACCACCAAATCCTGTAGGGTTAATATCCGGTGGTGTAAGTTGTAAATGTGTAAAATTTTCAGAATATACTGATTCATTTAATATTGTAAATAAAGAACCAGAATCTGCCATCAATGTAATTGGTGTACCATTTATGAATGCTGTAAATTTTGGAGACAACTTAACTCCACCTGTAGGCTTAATTGTATTAATGCTGAGAATATGTGGAAATTCTTCTTCATTTTCGCCTAATTCATTCACTGTATTTGTATTAAAGCATACCTTTTCTACGTGCCCAATTCGACTACATTTCTTACATTTCATCTTCAATGCAGGACATGTACGATAGTTGGCTTTATGTTGACTTGAACCGCAACGATAACATACCAATTTCTTATCTGTAGGCCTAGGTACTGTAGGTGTAGGCTTTGGATATTCAAACTTTGTAAATCTTTTTCCTTTTGAATATGTAGTTTTATTTTTATGAACAAAATTTACGTTGCTTTCTGAAGTATTTGTATCACCACGCATTGTTTTCGCGTCGTTTATAGCTGATTCCATTCTTGTAGAAATACCAATTGCTTTCGTCAAATTCAAATCTTCTTCAACAAGTAAACGTTCGCGTATTTTATTTGTATGCATTTTCTCTATAAATTGATCAAGAATTGCATCATCAGGATCAATAAATTCGCATGTAGAAGCTAAATCTCGTAATGTTGCAATATATTCTGTAATTGTTTGTTCCTGTAATTGTGAACATTTTCGAAATTTGAATCTTTCTGTACGTATATTTTGCTTAATCTTGAATTCCTTTTCAAGTTTCAAAATAGCTTTTGTAAAGTCATTTGTATCTACTGGATAAGTTTGTAATTCCGGTAATTTGTGATAGCGGCGTTGGCCTTCCATACCTAAACTATTCAGTAAAATAGCGGTTTGACGCATCGGTGTAAATTCCTCGGTTCCAATTGCTTCTGCATATGTATCGTATAATTTCTTCCATTCATTCCATGCCAAAGGAGTTTGTCCGGGCTTTTCTAGAAATTTAGGAGGAGGTTCTATCCCAGATAGACTTGTAGTTGTAAAATTTGCGTTTGGAATTCCGCCATTGGCCATTTTGTAATATGACGTAATGAAAATGTACTTGAAGCGAAGTTAATTTTGCAAATATTCGATTTTATCTTGAACGTGGAATGTACTCACGTATTGTAAATTATTCTGTAGAACTTGAAAATCTTGTGGATCCCATCCTCGTCGCCAATGTTGTATTGTGGGCCAAGATTTATACGAATATTGCTTCAAAATTAACAAATCTTTATTCGGCGTATCTGCCTAGAAGTCATGTGACATGTAACAAATATGGAATGCCGTAATTGACAAATTAGAAGACAATTGAATATGAATTAATAATTAGAGAATACAACATACTATCAACGGTCAAATGGTCACTTCAGTATGAAAATTAATAGAAAAATGGCCAAGTATGGGTTTGTGTTTTAATGTTTGGGGGGAAGGGTTATTTAATCAATTGTGCTATAGTCTTTAAAATACCTGGAGAAAAACTGAAGCTTTCTTCTATTTCTGACATTGAATGAACACGCTTCCCATGAGCTGTAAGCCTATTATAGTCATGTAAAATTGACTGTGATTCTGAAAAAAAGATACAAACATGTAGGCTTATAAATGAAATGGGGTTAAACGTCCTACTTTCATGCACTTTTTGTATTGGCTAATGATGCCGTGCAGGGAGCAATGAGGGAAATTTTGCCTAGACAGCCGGCGATACCTCACCTACTGGTACTCTTCTTCGATTTTCAACTGTCTGGGTTCTTAAATGTGCCCCCTGATGTACACAGGACCTCGGTTTTTCGTACAAAATACCTTGCCAGCTCCTCAGGTCTGGTCCACTGTCCCTGAGAAGCCAGATTAGAAAATTCCAATGCTCTCTCTCAGACCAGGGATCGACAAAATTTTGAGCCGCTCAAAATCTGGAGCCGGTGATTTGCCCTCATTATAAGTTTGTGTTTAATGTTTGGAAGCAAGGGTTATTTAATCAATTGTGCTATAGTCTGTAAAATACCTGGAGAAAAATTGAAGCTGTCTTCTGTTTCTGGCAAAGGCCTATTATAGTCATGTAAAATTGACTGTGATTCTGAAAAAAAGATACAAACATGTAGGCTTATAAATGAAATGGGGTTTAAAATAGTGATACTGATGTCATACAAATATAATTACTTCATATAAAGTTACACACTTTTCTCACTGACCCAACACTCGTAGGTGGAAAACAGCAGAAATGGGAGTATAAGCCAAACTTGATTACCACATGCAAGGGCGTCGTTACTGGTTACACCCCCACCCCCCTGTTTTGGTTTATCAAATCGGAAAGTCGGCACGCCTTATAAAAACGCCCTTTTTGGTGTTTTCAAGCAACAAAGTCGGTGCAATATTAGCCGGCCCCCCTATCCGGGTCGTTTCGCGACGCCCATGACGTTATAGTAGTACGGTCATACTTGTTTACCATTTCATTTGTTTACAACCAAGCCAATAACAACATAGAGATAGCCTACTGGAGGAGGTCGACTGTGATATTCAAAATGTTTTGAATGAAATTGAAAAGAGAATTCAGTTTTTAGTCATTAAAGCCTACCTTCTTCTTCTTCTTCTTCTTCATCATCATCGTGTAGATCTTCAATTTCCTCAGAAACTTCAGGCTCCGATTCTGATGTTTCGTGTCTACTAGTAGTAGTACTATTATTATCACTGTCAGTGTGATTGTCATCGATACCGTCTCCTGTCATTTCAGCTCTTACATCGATCATAACAGCCGGATTTACAGATGGTCGATGATTCAAAATTTCGTCCAACAAATCATAGTATTCTATAGTTTTTCTGTTGTTTCCACTACGGTTATTCTCAGCCTAACAATCCTTGTATTCCTTCTTGAGCCGTTTTAACTTGCTTTTGACCTGTTCGGTGGACCGAGAGAAGCCAGCTTCGGCTAATTCAGCGCATATAACCCTGTAAATTTTATTGTCTTTGACAGTTCCATCAAACAAAGCTTGAATGTTCCCCCGCCCCCAAATCTCAATTAGCAATAAGCACTCCTCGTTAACCCATTTTAGGTTAGGCATGTTGAAATTAAATAGGCTAGGCTATAGATGGATTTGAGATTTACAGCAATTTCTTAGAACCGGAAGCAATGCCAATGTAAAGAATGTACGGAAGCTCGGGACGAATGACATCCGGGTACTTGATAAATCCCGGATTTACCGTCTACACACATAAAATTGCCGGTTTTTTTAAAAAGCCGGCTTTTTGAGTTTGAAAAATCCCTCAATAATTGCCGGATTTTAAAAAGCCGGCTTTTACGATTGAGAAATTGAAAAAGCCGGCTTTTAGGAAAAAACCGGGATTTAAAAGGCTAGTGTAGACGGTGAATGCTGCTAGTGTAGACGTAGCTTATTTATTTCACACAAAAAAGAAATGGTGCCCTGATATACGAACATATAAATATAATTTGTAGAACTACAAATTCAGCAAATAAAGGCCGTTGACAATTTTACACAATCACCGTAAAATGCTAAAAAAAAAACATCGGTAAAAAAAGTCACAAGATTACTATTAGATGGCCTGTTATTTTCTGAATGTAAAAGTTTGTAACTGCACGATTTATACACAATCAAAACTACATTAATCAGAAAAATCCTGTTTCAAAATCAGGGGAATCAAACATTTTTCACTTCATTCAGGTATTATTAAACAGTGGTAATGAATACAATTGTAGTCTACATGTATATATACAGCCTACTTCAATTTAAAAAAAACACCCAAAACCTGCATAAGCATTTCTATATATAGGCCTATAATATATAGCCATCATGTGTAGTCTGAATAATTCTCATGTATAATTTGAATATGTTCTTTATTCTATCTCTAAGCAAAATCTTTTTTTACAAATCCTAAATTTGAGCAACATTGATGGCAGTAATGTAAAAGAAGTTACAAAAAGATTTTAGCCAGGTAACACTAGCCTCCTTGTTGGTATGTACAAATGTAGGATCGAAGCCATGCCACTGGACTCAGTGACGGTGGACGTTATGATCAAAAGTGCTCTCATCCACCCTGCTCTCACGATGACAAGGGAATCAAGGCTGTTTTCATATATATTTAATCAAATGTAGATATGCTATTTGAAACAAAAAAACTAACCGCAACTGGTTAACCAATTTATTCACATTTGATAAAAAATTTCTATCAAAATATTTGTTGGACCACAGGAAAACTTGTTGATACATGTTTGAATTAATAATATAAAAGCTTTCAAGTTCCATGCTTGGCAGCGAACGCTTACAAAACTTTTAGCAGGACATTTCAAGGCATCAACCTCCTGTGATATAATAACAAATGACAAGTGCGAAATAAAGTATTTATGTGGTCTTGGGTGAAAAAACAGAGTTGTGGCTAGCCAAATGAAATGAAACAAAATGGAGTGTAATGTCCTACTGTTTTGCTCCGAACTGGGCTAATGAAGACGGGTATACGTCATAAGAATTAATAGACAGTTGTCTTGTCAGACCCTACATCCTGCATCATTGACAAGAGGAAATAACGCTGGAAAATCTGGATGAATTTTCTCGGCCAATGCAGAGATCTAGTGCCCGACCTCAAGACAGAGGGCCTGACAAGGAAAGCTGTCTAGTCGTTTGGATGGTATGAATGACCTGGCGCCTGTGTACACATTGGTGTGCATGTAAATGCGATATAGGAGTAGGCCTTAGCCGCTGCCTGGACAAAATTCCCAAACAGCACACTGTGTAGAGTATGTCCCTTTTTATTAGCCACAACGGAATAGGACGTTAAACCCCATTTCATTTCATTTCATTTCATCAATGCCTTGAGCAAACGAGATAGAGGCTACATGTATAGGTTTTGGCCAAATTTGGTCAATATCCCAGTTTTCCTTTCTGATATGCATATCCACACTTTCACAAGACTAATGTAGACCCTTTTCTTGAACATTTTCAAATGACAGTGATGCAGGACAGAGGACCTAACATGGATAGATGACTAGTCATACGAATGGGACAAAAAGCCAAGGTACTGTGAACACTTTGATGTGTGTGTGTGAAATATTTCTTGGCAGTTGGATGGAATTTGATACAAGATATAAGAGTATGCCGTAGTCTTGCTGTCACGACAAAATTTTCATCATAACACACTGGGTGGTACATGTATATACCCGTCAAACAGGTGTGAAATGAAATGAAATGGGGTTTAACGTCCTACATTCTGCACCTAACCTTGGCTAATGAAGATGGGCATACGCTATATAGTGTGCTATGAGGGAAATTTTGTCTGGACGACAGGGCTACTGCCTACTCGTATATCGAATTCCAACTACCAAGGGATCTTTTACATGCACGCCAATGTGTACACAGGACCTCGTCTCATTTTTTTTGTCCCATCTGAACAACTAGGCAGCTGTCCTTATCAAGACCTCCGTCCTACATCACTGACAAGGGGAAGCCATGCTGGAAAATCTGGATTAACTTTCTCGGCCAATGCAGGGATCGAACACCCGACCTCCAGACTATACTGAGCGCCATAGAAAACGCATCACTTAGTTTTTCGTATAACAAAATGATCCTGTAAACATATCTTATTTATTTTGCTTCTTATTGTGAACAATATTCAAATGGGAACACATCAATAACAACACATTCTCGTTAAGTTTTACTATATTCATCGGGGCATATTCATATCCTTTTTCGTTGAAATTCGGCCTTTGTCTTGTACTCCCATCGAGTTATATATGGTTGAAGGTATTTATCGACGTTTCTTAGCTTGTCTATTTCTTTATTAAAAACATTCCCCCCCCCCCTTACTGCAAAACATGTGAATAATACTCTATAGTTTTTCATTTATGGGATCATGAGTGGGTAAGACTCTGGCTCGCTAGTCTGGAGGTCGGGTGTAGATCCCCGCATTCGCCGAGATCATTCTGATGGGACGTAAAATATCCCTTGGCATTTGGAATTCGATATAAGAGCAGGCCGTAGCGACGCTGCCTCGGCAACATTTTCCTCATAGCACACTGTGTGGCATATGCCCGTTAGCCCAGTTTGACGCAGAACAGTAGGACGCTAAACCCGATTTCATTTGTTCAGACCTGTTTCAATATTTAGTATTCCACAAATGTCCTTTCCAAAATTAGTTTGAAAACCTTATGCAGAGGTTATAGAGGCTATAGTTTTTCTTTTATCAAATTCGGTCAATGTCACAGTTTTCCTTCCAAATATGCGACAGACTGTGGCCATATTTCCACATTTTAAAAGTGCTATACAGATCCTTTCTCATAGAGCTGTTCCCTAAATTGGTGCTGTGGATAAACTGTGACAATTTAAATGTCTGTTTTGTATTTTATTACATTTTATATTTACCTTTTAAATAAAGTATAGATACTTGTAGTGTATTTTGTTATTTTATTATGCAAGTTGTGTTGGGTTTTTTTACGTTTGGTTACAATTATTTTTAGAGAGAAACTGGGCTAAACATCCACTCAACTCACACTAGGTAATTTGCTTGCACGTAGGGGCCTTTAGCAGTGGGATAAAACTGGATGACCTGGAGAAAACCTAGTCAGCAATCGAAACCACGCCACCTGATTCAATGACTGATCTTATAATGCAACGCACAGAGAGGAAAATGGTGTTTAACATACAATAGACAGACTTTGAGACTAACCTGCAATTCAATACAAGTTAAATAATTTGAGAGGGGGGGGGGGGGCGAATGGTTAGCATATGCATGCTTTATCATAAGGCCTCTCATTGAGACAACTGCTAAAGACCCCTACATGCAAGCGAATCATTGAAATAAAATTAAATCATATTTTAGACCCGAAATGACCCTTGTTTCTGTCGAGTGGATGTTAAACCCCATTTATCTCTCTCTCTATCTCTCAATAATTTGGTTGCGCCAGGAGTCTTTAATAGTTGGAGGACCCAGAGAAAATCCCTGTCCACGTCTAGTATCGAAACCAGTCGACTTGGTATCAATGACAGACCTTATGATCTAAAGTGCATTCATTAGATCACATTACCATCAAGCCCTTCCTGTGGTTAAAGAATATTTGGTTATTGGTTGACTGAATGTCATGTTTACAAACGCAAATACTAGATTTGACATTAGAATTGCATCCGGAAATGACGTTTATTTAATGTTAGATTTACGTTATAATAGGGCCGATAAGTAAATCCCGCAAAGTTTCGCTCACCAGTTACTAATTATATAAAAAAAAAACAAGTCATAAATTATGCAAGAGTGAGAGTTTTGGAGATTTATTAGCTGTGAAAAATGACGAAGCGACGATCGACTGACTACCGTCTGCCAGTACGAGTACGACGATTCAACTCCGTTGAGTCCTTGAGCAGGTATGTCAAAAATCCATTATCATTACTTAGTTAGGCCTATAATTTGTACAATCTAGTCATCGTTCCATTTATTTGATAAAATACAAATCAAGCGATTGGAAATACCGGTAATATACTGCATGGTTAAAACCGGGGACAATTGCCAGAAAAACTAGGCTTGGGCTGTCACATCGAGCGACTTGTAAAACGCTTAGGAAATACCAAACATGTTTGTTTACTGTATTCATACACGTTTAATATATATTACGGATTGTCTTTTGACTTGGAATAGTCACACACGCATTCATCCACTTTCCAAACCACTGAACTTCGAAAAATGTTTCCGAGTAGAATACCGTATATTTAAGTGAACATTTTACAAAGTTTTGGAATTGATAAAAAGCCAAAAATAATGAGATAAAGATCAAGTTGATTTTTTTTTTTAAATCTTAATTTAGAAATAATTTTATCAAATTGGACTTGGAGAATCATGTGCAGCTAAGCAGAATATCAATGGAATTTGGAATATTTGTGAGCAGAATCACATTATGATTTATAATCATGAAGAAATAGAATTCTGATTAGTGTTGTGAAAGGAGTGGATTTGTACATAAATTAGGGCCTTTGGAAAAAATTAAAAGATGCTGGTTGAAGCCTAAAGGAACTTTTTATTAAAACCCTTTTTCAAAGTCGTGTGCAAATTCCAACTACGTGAACAAAGTGGTACTTTCTTGGCATTAAGTTGGATTTGATTATATACCCATCTGTAAAGTGATAGCCTATGAAATCTGAGAACTCCGTTTTAATTTAAGCATAACAAAAACTGCATTTTTATTCAAACATACTTATAATTAATATGTATTTTTATTTTCAGCCCACCAAAATAGAAGCCTCTGTATTTACTTTTATGAAGAATTTTCATTTGATGACCACAGGGATTTTTAAACTGATAAATTTCTAACATGGAAGGAACAATGTGAAAATAATGCTTAAAACGGTTATCGGCACTGAGCGATTGATTCATCCATAAATTCTAATTTTAAAACAGTTTTCATTGAACGATAAGCAGGCTTGTTATGTGAGTGCCTGATTCAGCCTGAATGACTTTGAAATGCATATTTCTTGTAAAGAAGCGGAATACATATAACTCCCAACTGTACATTAATTACACATTTCTTTGTTTTGAAAAAAATTCAATAAATATATTAATTGAAATCATTGGATTATTGTGAAATATTTCTTTTTAACAGAATGTTTGGAGAATGTACCAGGTATAGAGATTATTTATCTATTCACAAAATTATAAATTTTCCTCACACAATGAAATAAACCTGATATTTGTGTAAAAGTCAATTTCTAATATACATACATGTATCTGTTATGTATACATGTATTCAGTAAACTGCAAAAATTATCAGTTTTGATTTGAATTTGACTCGCACCCCGCTATTTGTGTAAAAGTCAATTTCTAATATACATACATGTATCTGTTATGTGTACATGTATTCAGTAAACTACAAAAATTATCAGTTTTGATTTGAATTTGACTCGCACCCCGCTTTATAATGGCATAAAACCATTTATTTTAACCTACACAGATCACAATTTTTAAAACTAAACATGTACACAGTGAATGAAAATATGTCATTCTCATACTTTACTTTTGCCATGTATCTGGTAAAGTTTCTCTTTGATAATGTAAATGTCCAAATTTCTTGCCATATAAATCTGTACAAATTTAAAGTGAAATGTGAATGCAAGTATGGTATATTTTCTTGAGCAAATTTTCAAGGCCACAAAAACTTTTAACTTCACACAGTTTCAACTATAATGTATAGGGATAGATCAGCATTGTACTATCTTTAGATTTTCTGGGTCTCTATTATATTGCAATGTAAATACACATATAGGCTTTTCATATTTCAGATTTATTATTTCTATTAAAAAACAAAATTGATTATTTCGTTCTGATTCGCAGACCGACAAATGTTCTTGGTAATCTATGAGAAATGAACTTGGTGCCAATCCAAACTTTGTCTTGATATCTAATTCATTCTTTATTTTAAAATAGGCTTCTTTTCAAACATCAGCTTGCTTGTAGCGTGCATAATATTTACAATGCTGTCTGAAATGTGGAAAATTGAAATGAAATAAAATTAAGAATATTTGAGCAGCTCCACAGCCTACGCTTATATCGAATTCCATCTATCAAGGGATCTTTTACATACATGCCAATGTGTACACAGGACCTTGGTTTATCATCCCATCCGAGCGACTAGACAGATGTCTTTGCCAGGCCCCCCGTCCTGCATCACTGAATCATGCCGGAATATCTGGATGAACTTTCTCGTTCTCAGCCAATGCAGGGATCGAACACCCAACCTCCAGGCTAGTGAGTCAGCGTCTTACCAACTTAACCACCGTGGCCCTGTTACTGAGCAATGTCAATTAGTGTAAAACATAAAATTTAGCATCAATTGTTGAATGGGAACCATCAGCAGTGGAAATAAATGTGTTCTGAATTAAATAAACAGCCATAGGCAATCATTTTAGAGAAATGAAATGGGGTTTAATGTCCTACTCCAACTGGGCTAATGAAGACAGACTTACACCATACAGTGTGCTATAAGAGAAATTTTGCTAAGGCCTACTTTTATATCAAAATCTGACTGCCAAAGGAAACTTTTATGTATACACCAATAAGTAGACTGGACCTCAGTTTTCCTTCCCATCCAAACGACTAAACAGCTGTCTTTGTCAGGCCCTCCGTCCTGCACCATTGACAAGGGGAAACTACACCGGAAAATGTCGGCAAACACCAAGATCGAACCTGTGACCTTTCGGCTAACAAGCCAGAGTCTTACTCACTTAGACAGTTGCTCCGCAATCATGATAGATAATTACATGATGGCACTGTTATAAAGGGAAAGGAATCATTTTACAGGTATTCCTTTCCAAATACCGTATATAACAGTGTCATCATGTAATTACTGCTAAGGTAAGTAGATACTGCTATGTATGGCTAACTTTTTTTTAGAATTCTGTCACAATTAGAACCGTATATGCCTACCTTTAACATAACACCAAGTTATATTTAATCAATATTATGGTATAACCTGTCACAGTGGTTTTTCCCTTTTCATTCACCTGGGGAAGAAAATGTAATAAATATCAGACAAATGCGCTGCCAAACAATTTAAATACTCCACATATTGTGTGTCCTTATTTATTTTTTTTTGATAGTTGATCACTGTTTTGTAAGAAATAGGTTGGCCTATATCATGATGCCATGATGACTAGTATTGTCTTAATTTTACAAATCTTCACAAAAGGCTGTGAGATATCCTGCCTGCATATTGTGAGGTTGTTTTTTTTTGAGAAATGATCACCTTTTCCGTTAGAAAATATAGGCATATCACATGGCTTGGTATTATTTTAAATTTAAATTTACAAATCTCCACAAACTGCTGTGTGATATCCTGCCTGCATATTGTGACTTTTTTTTTTTTTTTTTTGTTGAGAAATGATCACCTTTTCCTTTAGAAAATATAGGCATATCACATGGCCTGGTATTATTTTAAATTTAATTTACAAATCTTCACAAACTGCTGTGTGATATCCTGCCTGCATATTGTGACTTTTTTTGAGAGCAGATCACTTTTTTTTAGAAATATATAGGCCTATATCACAAGGCCTAGTATTTTTTTAAAATTTAGTTTACAAATCTTTATAAAATGCTGTGAGAATTCTGCCTGCATATTGTGATCTCTTATTTTTGGACAGGTGAGCCCAGTTTTTAGAAATAGGTAGGCCTATTTCATGAGGCCTTGTATTCATTATTTTAACTTTACAAATCCTCACAAAATGCAGGGGCATATATTATATATAGCCTGCTTTTTCAAGATAGCCGATCATTTTTTTAAAATATTTACGGTAGGCCTATATCATTTGGCCAAATATTTAAACTTTACAAATCTTCAAAAAAATGCAAAATCTTCTTGAGTTGAGGCCTAGTATTATTTTATTATTACAAATCTTCGGAAAATGTCTGTCAAGTAAAACCATACAATCCAAAACAGGGTACTAAATTATACTGAATATGCCTAAGTAAATTGAAATATTTCAATAATGATATTCGTCCATATTCGTTATTTGACAAATTACCTACTTCTTGGAATCAGAACACCTTCCACGTTTTCTACGGCAGTTTTACGCCCATCCTCTCTGTGCTAAAAACTTGAATATTTCCTCAACATCATATTATAATACACCAATCTGCTGAAATAAAACACGCTGTAGTGCTAGTAAAGTTTTAAACTTGTCGAAAAATTCAAGGGAGATCGTGAAACGAGAGCGTACGTACTCGATTTTTATAGATTTCTTAAAAAAACAAGTAGTACTAGGCCTAGTAGGATTACTATAACACATTTTGCAAGATTGCATTACCTGTACTTAGAATTAAAACCCATGGGAATAATTCTTTCAACTTTATATAACAATCAAGACATTAAAATATAAATTTCTCGGAGCACTAAATGTGCAGGCGGAGGAATAATGTACTGGTAATGGGGTTTGTTTGTAAACAAATCTAACTCAAACCGCGACGATGCGGTATTGGATAAGGCTAAAACTGTGAAACCAAGGCTTGGGCTAGGGCATACTGTTTCAAGAATAATATCAAATATTTTATTAAGATATGTTTAAATAATTGATTTACATACCTTGATAAACAAATTAAAATATCTGTTATTTTTCTTTTGTAAAACGAAAGTAATTGGTGCCGCGAACGCTTCATCGATTCACAATCAATGCCTTGCGAGGCATCGTCTTTTCCGCCATTGCTGGGTACATGTCACCGGAAGTAGATTACCGAAGAAATCGTCGCGAGACTTAGCGGCCCTATGGTCGGTTACATTTTCGTCATTTTGCTCATCCTTTTAACGACAATTTAACGTCAGGAAATGACGTAAATCTAGCGCAAAGTTTACGTCATATTTATGTCATATTTACGTCATTTTCTGACATAAATCTAACGTAAAGTTTACGTCATTTTCTGACGTAAATATAACGTAAGTGACGTAAAGTTTGCGCAGAATTAACGTTAGATTTACGTCAGAAAATGACGTAAACTTAACGTTAGATTTACATCAGAAAATGACGTAAAGGTAAAGTAAAAATGGCGTAAAGTTTACGTTAGATTAACGTCATTTCCTGACGTAAAATTATCGTTAAAAAGATGAGCAAAATGATGGTAAACTGACTGACCATTTTTACGTAAACTTAACGTAAAATTAACATCATATTGTTATGTGGATGCATATTCAGGGGGTATATACATAGCGGTTAGGGTTGTCGAGGGTCGAAATCTTTTTTATATTATCAATTTTTATATCTCTCCACATGTTTTTAACACCGTACCAAAGGAATCTACTATTATCACACCCCTGTTTAAAGCAGAGAGCAGCGAAAAGTCAAGCCATCAAGAACATTTTATAGTTTTCTTGCTATTTCGTTTTTAGATGGTAGACTGGAGCTGATGGACAAGGTTTGGCATCTTCCCTATATACATGTATACACAAAAGTCGTAACAGCGTAGGAAGCATATGGCCAGGAGCTTCGTTCCAGCCTGGCGAAAACGTGGATGATAGTGGTGGGGACGTAACAGCGTAGCAGGCATGTGGCCAGTGTCTGCTTTGACATCACTGCCATCAGTTCTTTCACTGGAAATGGCAAAGATGTCACAAATGACAGATCACGACATAATTTAAGTGGTGATATAGTTTGTTTTCCCAACCCAACAGCAATCCTCTGAACGACTCCTTCCACATGCAGCTGGGTGTCAGTTAATAATGTTTAACCATCGTTAAACATAAACTGAAAGTCTCGATGGCACCACCAAGTCTTAAAATCAGACTGGAGTTCAACTACTACAATGCGATCGACCAAGTCAATGTGCTATTTTCCTGCAAAATCCATATTATCCCAGTGATCAACTTGGATAAGGTATTTAAATTGTTGGATAATATGACACGGGCTTCCAGGAACATGATGCAAGCTTAAACATAGCAGAATTAGATTCGGAAACCTTTTGTAATGTGTTTAGAAAACGTCCTGCCACAAATAAAAATATGCTGAATGTGTGAACATATCACCATTTCACGCAGTTGTAAATGACAGAAATCATATCTGCGCCTGCAAAAAACAAATATTGACACAAAAACGCAACTACGTAATTAAAATCAGCACACCGTCCCATTTTCCCGCCACACACGAAAGCCATATTAGAAATACATGTATGCTAAACATGTGAACATGTGATCATTTTACATAAACGGCACAAATGGAATATGCGCCCCGACAAAATATATCCTAGTACCATAGACGACTACTTAATCAATATCCGCACATTGTTCAATTTTCCCGACAAAAATGGCCGCCATATTGTAAATATGCAAAATAGTTGAACTTATAATCATTTTACACATTTGTTACTGACAGAAATGGAATCTGTGCCTTTGAAAATATGTGTATTGACAACAACGAGGACTACTTAATCAATATCAGCCCATCATAATATTTTCCCGCCAAAAATGACCACCATCTTGGAAATATGCTATGAATATGAGCATGTCATCATTTTACAAGGTTGTAAATGTCAGGAATGGAATCTGTAACCACGAAAACATATATTGACACCAAACACTACTACTTAATCGAAATCAGCACATCATCCGATTTTCCACCAAAAATGATCGCCATCTTGGAAATATCATCATGAAATGATGGAAAACAATCTGAAATGTAGTCATGAACACTGCCAATATCAATACATTGCCAAATCATAGTTGATTTGTCGATAATATCATAAATAAGGTGAAAATAAAAAAAAAGTTGAAACATTATCGCTAAATGGCTACCCTCAAATAATGGCCTCCCATACTATGAAGACCCACGCAGAACCTTGAAATAATGCTATTTCTATTTATGATAAATTATTGAGACACACAAAATAAAAACACAAAACTACAAAAACCTCCTTTCCCCGTCAGATTTATTTTTGAAGGATTTTCTGATTTTTGTATAAACTCTGTTTTAATAGCTGAAGTAAATTTTTCCCATGTCATCTTTTGGAGTGAGAACATTGTAACACCTCTCATTCCAATCTGGCCAGTATAAATCCTTCATTCTATCACAATAACTACTCAGATTATTGTGTTTCTCTGTAAAATAAAAGTAATCATCAATAATTATAAATAATTGACAAATTAATGATAAACGATAATGACTACGGGTATGTTAAGAATACGACTGTCATAGTGTACCTTTGTATATATTTTATATATGATTTATGTTAATGTAGTAATTGACCAATGTCCGAATTGATATCTCACTACGTCATTTGGCGAACACTCTGTCGTTTTCAATTCAACTTTATAGTTTCATATTTTATTTTTTCTTTGACCTGATGGAGGGCGTGCATGTCAAATGCATGTCAAAATGGTGATTTTAGCGCCGGAATCGAAATGTATTTTTGCGCCACAATGTATCGACCGTACAACTGTACACGGCCCCGTAGCTAGGTCATAAAATTTGGTGGGGCTACGGAATTTTTTGGAGGGGCTGAGGATGTGGCCGGCTAAGAATGCTCCTCAGAAAACATCATTGTTGGCGAAATATGTAAATAGATTTAGCCAAAAATATTTGGTTCTAATATAAAAGATTAACGGTAATTAAGAACGGGCATAAGACAATAAATATTAACAACCGTACAGTAATTACTAGCCACCCTCACAATTCACAGACAGATCCACTTACACAATCAATGCATCG
The DNA here is from genome assembly GCA_948474765.1 of Patella depressa. Classification (NCBI taxonomy): domain Eukaryota; kingdom Metazoa; phylum Mollusca; class Gastropoda; family Patellidae; genus Patella; species Patella depressa. Next base: position 32,470,953 of record OX419717.1, on the reverse strand, counting down.
GATGAATGTCGTAATACCATAACCAGATTATAATTAGTGGGTAGACAAAAGTTCTCACCTTTAATGAGCTTCTCGTGAGGACTACCAGGCATATGGTATATAATTTGAGCTAACATTCCAAACAGTGCACAATCAACTTCATGTGGTTTATCTCCAAGAAAGAACATTCTCTCACCTGAAATATAAAATAAAAATTGACACTTGGATTTATTGATAAAATATTACTAATTACGTGTAAAAGAGACCAAATTGTACTATTTTACAATATTTTAATAAATTTTAACACACCTAATTTAAAAAATTGGAAAAATTCAATTAAATGGTTTAAAAGCCTTACATAAACCTTTTCAAATGTAACTTGGATTTTAAAATATTTTCGAACCCTCTGGACAAGTAAAAGAGAATGTAATGGACAATTTACACAACAGGTAGGACACTTAAACATCTAATACTTAGAATAAGGCTATTATTTATTTTCTGGAGCTGTCAAGCCAGCAAGACTGTTATTGTCCCTTTAATTCTCTGCAGGGTCTAATATAAAATAAGTTAAAATCTGTTCATATAATAGCAGATCCGGATTAAAATTGCATGGGGCCCCTCTGTAATTTACATTTGTCTGACGCGTCTTTTAATTTTAGCGATATAATTTTATATAACTATTGTAATTATCAGTAACTGTGATTGTATCCACTCAATTTACCGCCAAAAATGAAATTATTGGCCATAAATGTATTTTTACTAAAAAAAGAATTGAAAAAAAAACCCATAGCAATGTCAATTTTCTTTTCTGTTAACTGCTTTTTGGGGTCCCTATATAGTAAAGGCCCATGGCTTCATCCCAGTCAGTCACACCTTTGATCCACCAGTGTATAATTGACAATGTAGTCTAAATATAGAATGAACACGCAGGACAGATAATATTTAAAATACAGATAATACCTAGATAATTTGATAAGGCACCAATGTCTTCTTTTCCTATATGCCATATGTCATTACTAGAATGTCTTCCTATACCGTGCCCCCACATCTCTAATCTTAATACTCTTGATAGTATTATCACCAACAATTTTAATCTCCAACCTCTATATTGTGGCATAACGGTGGCTATCATATCTTGATTTTCCACAAACATAGAATAACACATTGTCCTAAAACCAGAACAATACGTCATTAGGCACTAATCCAAAAAAGAAAAATTGACAGTTTTTGAAGGGGCTTAAGTCTCTAACTCAATATCATCCAAAACACGAATTATTTGTCAATTTAAATCAACATTGATGTTGTGATCTTACCGGTAAAAGATGATGGGGAGGGGGTGGCCTAGTGGTCTGGAGTGCCGCGCTTCGACCTCTAGCTGGCCGGTCACCTCATTCTGAATGACAGACTCACCCTACCCGCAGAGAAGTGACTCTGACACAGTGAATAGCCATGATATCCATATTAAGTTATCTAAACGTCACAGGTCACGAGGTCAAATAAACAAACAAAATGTCAACATTACAAGACACAATGTTACATTGTAAACAAGCCTTCCTGCAGTCTTTAGGACTGTATAATCCGTACAGCCATAACGTCTTATCGCTTCTTCCAACGATTTTTCACAGAAATAACATTTACAACCCTAGATTTGACGTCGGCATATTGGCACTATTTTGTGCTTCGGTCGTGCCTATTTCAGATATACACAATCAATTCTGTTAATGTTTTTAGCATGGGGATTGACTAATAGTTAATTTATTTCAGTTCTAAACCAAATTTTAAAACTTTAACGCAATTTTTAAAAAAATAGCCAAATTTTACGTGCAAAAAAAAAGCCAGCTACAATTTAATTTTCGTTCGTTAGTTACGTACGCGGTCACCTCTGGCTTGCTGCTGTGGTTTCGATCCCTGGTAGGGCTGGATATCGATAGTGATTTTTACTATCGATAATCGGCAATGAAATGTCGGTCGATAATCGATAGTATCGAAAACAAACTCATTTTCACGGTCGTCATCAAGCCTGGATACAGTGTAAGTTCAATGTTCAAACTATACGAAGTTGCGAAAGATCGTTTGCTCCTGTCTAAGGAGATTTATTTGGAAAACATTAATAAAACTTGTTATATCACGTATATATACGTAAATTGATGTTGTTTATTATTAAAATAATGCAGCTGTGGTTCCGAATGAAGAAATATCGTAAATGATTATGTTAAGGGACCAAAATGAACTTGTTCCAATTCAAAACATTGCGTACGTGCGCGCGAAAATATCAATATGGCGGACAATTCTGTGTTGTTTCGTGTGCCAATAGAGAACCATTATTCGTATAATATATGAGTAAATTGTTGTTTATTATTAAAATCATGCAGTCGTGATTCCGAATGAAGAAATTGTATAAATAATTATGTGAAGGGGTCAAAATGATCATGTTCCGATTCAAAACATTGCGTACATGCGCGCAATAATATCAATATGGTGGTCAATTCAGTATCGATTCGTGCGCCAATAGGGAAACTTGTACAAAAAGTAAAATAAAATAAAACAACACAACTACCTGTAAAATGATAAATTTATTTCAAAAATATATTAATAAACGATAACCACGTTTACACATGCAGCAAAATGCTGGACTTATTCTCAAGTCCAAATCAAACAAAAAACAATTTCTTACAACTTACAAATTTAAACTTACAAATGTTCTCATTAAATGTAAGCTTACAAAATAATCCTTAATATTCAAAAAGGTAAGAAAGATAAACACTCGAAACAAAATAAAAACTCGAAAACCGGAATCCAAAACTGACCATACGCATATAATTGCAGCAAAGTTTTCAAGGGCAACAGTTAATAATTTGTATTTAAAAATATAACTTTGTCAACATTTTCGGCCAACATACAACTTCTCTGCTTATTAACCACTAAACTGGCAACACTAAATACCCTTTCGCTGGGCACAGAGGTTCCAGGTATTGAAATATATTTCTTCGCTAAGTTAGAAATATTAGGATAAATATTTCCATACCGCCTATACCATTCCAAAGTGGATAAATCTTCTTGTCTTCTGTCCGACATAAATCTAGTTACTTCTTGCCGAGCAAGTTGTCGAGGAGAAGAAGGTAGAGTGGTTCAGGCTAAAAATGTTTTATAACAAACAGACACTACTTCGGGACAGTAAAGACATTATATGATAAGACTTACTATAAAAACTTCATTCATCAACAATGGAAGTCTGGCCACTTCTGATTTTTGAGGATATATAACCATTTGGACATATGTTATAAATGGCTCAAAATCTTTCCGGCTTCCATAATCAAAGGAGTTATCTCTTAGTGAGAATAAGAGATATGTCCCTTGGTTGTACTAAAAAAAATATGCTCCAAGCTACGCACGTCCCTAAAACGAAATAACTTTATCGCAGTCGGAAAATATCGTTTATTTCCTTACTGCGAAGTAACAGAATACACTCTTATGAGACGATTGGATTTGACATATGTACGCATGCGCAAACGCTTAGTTGTTTTAACAGTCGACCCACGCCTTCATTATTAACTGTGTTTATAATGCTACAGTAGAAATTAAAATACATGTTAAGTTGGAGATGAAAAGATCGGCATTTGACATGAATTATTTCAAGATTAGCCTAATACATATATTAAAATGAACAGTGTGTTTACTTATTTATACCCAGACACTGGCCTGTTTATAACGGCATGTTATACAGTGGGAGCGAGGGAGAGAGAGGTCTATAAATCTAATAATGTAACACTTTACTGTTAATCTCAAAGATAACAAAATATTATATTGTGCAGTATGATGTTTGTTATGAAAAATAAATTGCCGGGTAAAGTACGAGGAAAATATAATGACATGTAATACGGGGAGTGAACAGCCAAACATGCGGTTATAACCACTGCTACGTTACCATTGGAAACGTTTAGATTTTTAAGTTCCATGACCAAATTATGGCATTCTGCTGTGTATCTTTGATTTTTGACATCATACACAATTCCTTCGTTCATCTAAAAAGGTTTGGACTTGCAACCATTCTTTTTACCTGCCAATTGTTTTTTATTTTCATTATTAGCCTTCATGCGAATCATTTCTTTTTTAGTCTTCCGAAGTTGATTTTTTTTTTAAACTTGGCGATCGTGCTTTTATGACAATCGCCGCAAATACTTTTTTTTCTATCTAAATCAGTCAAGGTCGCATCGGCAGTCTCGTAAACTATCCCGGAAAAAAATGGCGTGTCAAGAAAATCGTCGTATGATTTCATACATTTAGTGGACCTTACTTTTACTCAGCTTCCTAGTTTTTGTCGTCAGTCTGACCAGTCTATTTTGAATGTATTTGTCACCAAAAGTCACACAGTCGTCATGTAAAGCAGTCATGAGAGACCGATGCTCCGAAGTTGTTGGGAATTTATTAACATTTGTCTAGCGTAAGTCTATTTGTGATTTTTGTCATAGGTAGTTTGTTACAGTTCTCAAATCATAGGGGTACTTGTCCAATCCAATGCTGGATAGCAAATCATCCGTGGACGATATCTTGCAGGGCTCAGTCTCAAGTCTAGAAAAAAATAAATCCGTCGATCAAAGCCTATGGCTACAGGATGGTTAGATAATATACTGTGATTATAAAAATAATTTACACCGTGTTACCGAAAAGTGTCTGGAAAATAAAGACTACAAATAAAAAGTTTGTTTCGGTTATTTTCCGGTCTCAAATAGTTCTGCGTATTTAGAGCTAGCAAATATTTATTTCCTAACCAGGAGAGATCGCCGCGTAAACCAAGATTGTAACCACTTAATAAAAGTAAATCTCGACAGGTTGTAGTGAATTTATCTGGCCGATTTCACCTGCTTGAAAGTTAGAAATGAGACGAAGCTATTACAGCTAGCTCTGTATTTAAATCACCCAAATCGCCAAAATCAAAAATCAAATCAAGGAGTGAAATCAAAATTTTTGCTCATGTTCGCTATTAAATAAACACGTAAGTCGAAGCCCGTAATGAGTGTATTTTTTACTCGGCGTTATATACCAATACATGTTTGTAAAAATACCTCGTGTGACGTATATTTGCTGCGACATCCTAAACCACGTGCGCGGCGCTAACTTCTGCTCATTTCAGAAAATTTCTCGACGGAGCAATCACACAGATAAGCGGGTCAGTTTTTATAAGGACAAATATTGTGTCTCTGAACCACTCTAAAGAAGGTTGCCCAAAGTCATTCATCTCATCCTCCTCTGAATCCACGATGTCCGAAAACCAATCAGTTCGCAGTCTTTTGGCCAGTGTGAGGGGTTGAGATGTTGTCTGAGGGAACTTGTTCTGGGTCATCCAACAATACTTCATCAGTCTGTTCAGACATGCTCATTTCCACGACTGTATCCCTCAAATGTGTTTTGCTTTCATTTAGTTCTGCCGTAGGTAAGTATTTCAAAGACCTATATTTGACATCTAGCAACATGGCTAATGAGAGAACCTTTCGCAATTCCGTATTTTGATATCTTTTGTTAAGATTATTAACCATTGCTGTTTTAACTTGTTGTACGGGTTCACTATCTTCGTCAGAAATAGACAAATGTTTGTTTAGTTTTGAAATAATCGGAAGTATCAATGAAATACTGGGATTTTGTTCCGTAGATACGATCTCCGTTGCATCTTTAATTACTTCTAACAGTAGTTTTACTAGATCTTCAGCGAGCGTTTGTTCGTGTCCTTCTAATATCATGTTTCTGCAGGCCTTTTTAATTAATGGATCGTTGAAAGCAGCGTGGATAGGTACTGTTTGCTCCAATATTCGGCAGAGCATGTCATAAGAGCTATTCCATCTGGTTTCAACATCTAATAAGAGCTTGAGTTCCGGAAAACCTAACATGTTTTGTTTTTGCTTGAGAATACCATTGCCAAGCGAACTACGTTTGAAGTAAGCAACAAGGGTGCGACATCGACATGCATTATCCCACACAACGAAATCAGGTTCTATTCCCCATTCTGTCATACACGTGTCTAAAGCATCATTTAATGTTCTCGCGTGTGTGAACCCGGTAATTCGCGAGTTTGAAGAACAAATGAACCCATCTCCTACTCTAGGTTGATGAAATGAACGGTGACTGTCATATAGACTTGAGTGGAAAGGGGTGTCCAACAGTCAGTTGTGGTGGAAGTAGAAAAGGCATTCTTGAGTTCAGTTGCCACCTTTTCGCGAGTGTCGTGGTACATTTTAGGAATGATTTCTGTACTGGGTGTTGTTCTATTTGGAACCTGATATTTGGGCTCTACAATATGCAAAATATTTCGAAAATATTTCGATTCAACAGTGCTGAACGGCTTTAAATCTTTAATTATATATTCACCGATTGCTGTTGTTAATTGGATAGATTTTGGGTTTTTTGAATTAAGCCTGTTAATGCACTGGCTAATTGTGGGTTGATTAGTGTTTGAACTTGACGACGCTTGAGCTGTCAATTCATCAGAGTGAGATTTGTCTAAGTGATATTGTAAGTTGGTCGTACTTGATTTGTACGGAATCATTGCAAAGGATTTCTTGCATACAGCACATGCTTTATCAATTTCATGAGAATCGTCCTTGAGATAAAACCCAAAGTGCTTCCACACAGCACTTCTAGCTTTGCCGGGAAAATCAACAAGCGTTTTGTCGTCCATGTGTGCTATTTATTGTACCGGGTACTCTATTAGTATCACTGAGGCACACGTACAGAAATAGTGAACTGTACAGACGAATTCTGAAGGTTGCAAAGGGAAATAACTCTAACTTTATTTACACATCCGGGTATCTCCGATTTAGCGACATTCAACAATAATTGTAATACTTTTAGAAGAATTTTTGCTCGAGAAAATAAGATGGCATATTACTTCATTAATTAATATCTTTGGCAAGTCAGTAGATTCACATATATGTACTTAAAGTACTTAAAGGACAATATTGGTTCCAGTCATTATCACATATGTGATAGAACTGATTAAACACTTCCCAAATATAATATTAACACAGAGATCATCGCTACCATAGAGGAGTAATAAAGGATTCATGAATCGGAAGTGACGAACGCCAAAGGAAAACACGAGTTATCTCTCTATGTGAATGACTGAAGTGACGAGTGATGACAGATAAACGGCCGAATTTCTGGGCCCTGTTTCACGAAATTTTAACTTAAGATAAAATCCAATGGCTAGCACTAAAATCAATCTAATATTATACAATCAAATTACTAAAATTGGGATCTTATCTTAGTTAAAATTTCGTGAAATAGGCCCCAGCTCACTAATAATTCTTTCGAAGACAAAAAGTTGTTATATGGGACCGCAATAGGTTATCTGACGATACAATAAAGTAAGTATCATAAGATAAGAAAACACGGGAAAAATAGAAATATTCCGTACAGCCCCTTGTTTTTATTCATTCTATAGGGGAGACCGGGGCACATTGAACCATTTTGTTCACATACATGTTTGTCCTCATTTCATATTAAATGTTTTTATTAGAAGATCTCTTTATTTCATGATCAAAATTTAAGAAAAAAAATCAATATGCCCCCTTAGATGGATCAAACCCCTGTTTATCTGGATTGTATAGATTAGACATATATGAACTTTCCTAGGCTAAGAAGTTAACATGTATGGAAATTTTTTCTCTTTTAAGCGCTTTTTTGAAAAATTCACTGCCTAAGAAAATAATTGACAGCATGTGGCTTATTGATGGAGAGATGGGTCTAAGAAGTTATCTCACTTCTGTACAGTGTTGGGTTGTATAGTATTATTTATAAAGGATATATCCATGGTGGTTCAATGTGCCCCGGTCTCCCCTACCTTATAAAAACATGGTAATGCACGGACTTTTAATCTGTTTTTCTTTCCTGTTCTCTTATCTAGTGGCAGTCAATTCTTTTTATGAATTGTAAGATATTCTCTCACAGTGTCACACAGCAACTGTAGGTCTTCGAGGGAATTATTAGTGAGCAGATATTCGCCCATGTATCTGTTATCACTAGTCACTTCAGTTAGTTATATAGAGGAATAACTCATGTTTTCCTTTGGCGTTCGTCACTTCCGATTCATGAATCATTTATTACTCCTCTATGGTAGCGATGATCTCTGTGTTAATATTATATTTGGGAAGTGTTTAATCAGTTCTATCACATATGTGATAATGACTGGCATCAATATTGTCCTTTAAATCAACTTAGGCAATGATGGATATATTGTTATATAAAAAGAGCTACAGAACCATAACAAACTGGTTCTATCTTTCAACAAAATACATGTGATTCGAGATATTCCTATTGCGTCATTTGGCTTAATTTAACCAATCATTTCGTTGATTGCACAGGTTCATGGTCATGAACACGCATGGGTCTGCGTGATACCCTTGCGGCTATAAAGGAAACTATATTATGTCATTAAATCAGACTTCGATTAGTTTCCAGAGGGTTACCATCTAAGAGTCCTAGACACCGCTAGGGCGAGAAGAGTTTAGTTAGTATTGACTATAATTGTAATATGTACTATGCTTTTATGTATACCTATGCTACATAAAAGATAAAAAACGAAGTGTTGCATTGTTATAACTGAAGAAGACAAACGTCTTAAGAAACCAGTAAGAAGTAAACACAACGTGGAGGAGAAGCAAAGACAGCTAGAGACAAATTCTAGACGATCACAAGGCTACGAAAATTTGTAGTAAGAAAAGATGCATGGGTCATACGTAGGATGTGACGACCGGTTACCCATAGACGCTCTCCACGTCAGGCAGAAGACTCATGGTATTACATAATTTCTTCAAAACTAAAGTAACGTTTCAATGAGAGTGAATTTATGAAAACGGCTGTTCAATAAGCAGTCACAAATTTGTTATGTGTTACATTGATACTTGATAGTAATTAAAGTGAGCTTTGTATTATGATTAACTGAAAGAAAACATTGACATTTCAGACGCAAGAAAAATAGACGAAGAGCGATAATCGATAGTAGTGGCGGCGGCAAGGGGGGGGGGGGGTCATTTCCACCCCCAAAAATCTGGCTTGCCCTCTGTTTGCCTCCCCCCCAATAATTTTCGGAAATAAAAAAAAAATGTGATCAGGCCAGCTCTATTTATCTCAACGACCATTGTCTGAAATGCTATTTGGCTGCATTCCCGACAGTCTATTTTACAAAATATAGTAGCGAAAATATTCATTCACCTTGAGTCACTCTTACTCCGCCCGGTCGACACTTTCTTCTCTGGTCAGATAAACTAGTGTTTGGCGACAGGCAGTATATGTTAAGCTCTATTTATCTCGACGATACTGCCAGGTCGGTCTACTTTTCAAATTATTGGGGACTTCGTTGAGTTTCGCAAGTCCGATCATTTCACAAAATATAGTGGCGAAAATATTCCTTCACTTTGTCTGTGGTCGGATAAACTAGTGATTTGGCGACAGGCGGTACCTGTTAAGCTCTATTTATGTCGACGATCAATGCCTGAAATACTGCCAGACTGCATTTCGGCTAGTCTACTTTTCAAATTATTGGGGATTTCGTTGACTTTCATTTGACACTTTCCTCTCTGGGGTCAGAAAAACTAGTGATCAGGCCACAGACGACATCCGATCAGCTCTATTTATCTCTACGATCGGTGCCTGAATACTGCCAGGCAGCCTTTCCAACTGTCTATTTTTCAAAATTTTCTTGGGGAGTCGCTAACCCTCCCCCCCCCCCAAGGACTCGCTACTTTGGCGCTCACAAAGGTACTGCGTTGAGGTTCGCAAGTCCGTTCGTTTGCCATTTTGGTCTCTGATCGTATAAACTAGTGATCAGGCGACAGACGGTATGTGGTCAGATTTATTTATCTCGACGATCGGTGTCTGACTGAATACTGACAGACAGCATTTCCGACAGTCTATTTTTCAAAATTTGCTGGGGGAGGACCCCCATATACTCCATAAGTGCACCCTACATTGGCGCTCGTGAGTTGGATTCATCGAGTTTCGCAAGTCCGTTCGTTTGACACTTTAGTTCAAAGATCATTGCCTGAAATACTGCCAGGCTGCATTTCCGGTAGCCTGTTTTTCAAAATTTTCCGTGAGAGCCCCCACCCCACGCCTAGTTGAAACTCGTGCCTTTGCCCCCTTAACCTTGGACTTTGCCCCAGCTTTGCCCCTCCAATCATCGACGGCTGGCGCCGCCACTGATCGATAGTAACCCATCGCTATCGATAGTGCTTTTCTGGGCCGTCCAATCGATACTATCGATTTATATCGATATTTTACCCAGCCCTACATGTGGGAACTCGAAACTTCAGGTGTTAACCCTGATGCGGTTACACCTTATGAAAAACAGATATTAGATAAATCGAAATCGCACTTGGAATTGAATGGGGATATATAGTTGATATTCCTTGGAAAGATAGTGAATCCAGGAAATATAAGCCCTTTGTTTCTCATCGTATTGGTGAGATCCACTCCTCGTCCGATCCGTGCCAATGGCGTTATGTTCCATCGAAACAGAATTCAAGCGATCTAGCCACGAGAGGTTTATCTGCCGCTGTGTTAGCTGATGATGACTTGTGGTGGCATGGACCGATTTTCTTTGTCAAAACCCAGAATTCTGGTCTACTGCGTTCGTCCCGGAACCGTCACAGGAAGGACTTGAAGAAGTTAGACCTAAACAGGTAACATCATTTGTAACGCAACGTGTTCAACGAGATTTTGGAAGATTAGCTCCGTTGCTTTGTTCCAGTTGGCTCAAATTAACACGCATAACAGCTTGGATATATCGCTTTTTAAGAAACTGTCGTACTCTTGTACAATATCGGAACTTGATTAATGAACTTTCTGTTCTAGAACTAGCACAATCTGAAAAGTTTTGGATCTGTACCGCGCAGTGTGATGAATTTCATAATGAACGAAGATCTTTCATTTTGGGTCAACCTGTAGACTGTCGTTCGACGGACGTTTACGTCAAGCCAGTCATCTTTCATACGATTCTCGATTTCCTGAGATTTTACCTAGGAACCATGATGTAACACGTTTGATAGTAACCTTCTTTCATACAGAAGGAGACCGCGATTTAGGACTTTCGCATACATTGAGTTACCTTCGTCAAAAGTACTGGATAATTCGAGCAAGACAGGCTATTAAGACGGTTGAATTTCATTGTGCCGAATGTAAACGGCGTAAATGCAAATCTGCTAAGCAGGTCATGGCGCCCCTTCCTTTGATTCGTTTAGGACAACCAGTTCGAGCATTCGCGAAGGTTGGGGTTGACTTTGCTGGTCCTTTTATCACAAAGCAAGGTCGATGCAAGATCCAGACTAAACGTTATTTGTGCCTATTTACATGTTTAGCATCGAGAGCTGTACATTTAGAAATGGCTTGGGGATTGGACACGCAATCGTTCTTAATGGTATTTGATCTCTTCGTATATAGACGGGGAAAGCCGCATCGGTCATCGGTAATAGTGGATGTTTTAGAATCGTCACATCGAGGAGGGGGAGTATGGACGAAACGTGTTTGGGAGCGAACTAGGTAGACATTTTGTGTTTGTGGTACGAACGGGTGACTCTGAATACACTGTATTCTAAATGGTTGTTTGTGTGCATGCTTTTGATAATCCCATGAATTGTAATTACTTGAAAAAATCAGATCATCCATCGAAGTCGTTGTTGTTGGTCGTTTTCTCTCTCAGGCTGCCGATCGCATCGAATGTTTTTGTTCATCGCATTACAGGCCATGATATTGTGAGCAAATAGAATTTTTATTGGCCCAGCATTTTTCATTTTTGCATCGTCACCATTCGCCAAACCTTGAATGCCAGAGAAAGTAATTACCCATCTGGTTACCTTTCCGCGAGCATCGATTGTTAAAATCAGGGGCGTAGTCGTGAAATATATTGTTTGGCATATTTTACGGGGTTAAACTAAAACATCACACCAATACAACGTTTATCATATTTACAGACAGTGGCACCGGTCTTCCCCGAGAGGCGAAGAAGCGTGGCTTACCCCCACCTAAGAAAATTTTGGAATATTTGACAGCTGCTAACACCTTTTCCTGCTATTTCAGCCCATGAACAAAGCAATTTCAAAGTGGTCTAATATTACCTAATTAAGGTGGCTTGCTGACTCGAATTCCAATCAATCGTTTACACCCATGAAGACGGGACCGTTGGGAGAAAATTTTGAAAATTTAACTGCCACAAACGCGTTTTCCTGCTATTCCAGTCTGTAACCTGTGAATACAGCAACTTCAATTTGGTTCAATATAGCCTACCTGGCTGCCCAGAATTCCAAACAACCAATCAATCGTCGCGGGCTATGGGAGCCTCACCCTCCCGGAGAAAATTTTGAAAATTTAACCACCGCAAATCATTCACACGTAATAATCGATGCCCGAAAAATGTCGCACAAAGTAGAGTGGCCCCAGACAAAATGTTTTAATCAATAGTCAACTCAGTACAAATTCGTGGTATTCAATTTAAAGAAAAGTGAAATTAGTGTTTTATTAGGAAGTTAGGGATGCAAAACTAGAAATGCCCGAAGCAGGTTTACGGACTGCGGCCAGTTTGTTTTCTTCATAGGGCGAAGAAGCGTTGCTGACCTTGTATGGACCCCCGCCCCCCCGAAAAATGTGGAATATTTGATGGCCGCAAACGCGTTTTACTGCTATTCCAGTCCTAAAATTAGTGTTTTATTAGATTTGGGGCACTTTATTATTACAGTCAATGTCCGTCGTTTGACGAAGAATTTCTACTGGATCAGCACATGTTGGTGAGTATCTGCCACGTGTCGCTTCCCGGTGGAAGAGGTATTTAAAAAAAATAGATGTCTGGTCACCATCAAGAATACCGACTAAGCTATTATCGTCAACCATCACTGTGCGAACGAACAGGGCACGCGTGAGTGGGAAAGAAAAGACTACAGGGCCCAGTTGCTCAACTTTTAGTTAAATTTAACCATGTGGTTACGTATAACCATGGGTTATATATAATATTTAAAGGAGCTAAATCGCTAATATTTGAGACCTAGAAATTGCCACAAATGGGTCGCAACGCATATAATAATGTAATATGAATGTATACAAACTGATTTACATTCAATCGTTTTCCGGCGAGCTATTATCGTCGACCATCACTGTGCGAACGAACAGGGCACGCGTGAGTGGGAAAGAAAAGACTACAGGGCCCAGTTGCTCAACTTTTAGTTAAATTTAACCATGTGGTTACGTATAACCATGGGTTATATATAATATTTAAAGGAGCTAAATCGCTAATATTTGAGACCTAGAAATTGCCACAAATGGGTCGCAACGCATATAATAATGTAATATGAATGTATACAAACTGATTTACATTCAATCGTTTTCGTTTGTACTCTAATTTCAAATTAGTTATCTTCGGCGAAACACGCCAGAAGTTTCAATCGAGTGGCTATTTCGAGTGTCTGGTTATTCCAGTCTACATACGCCGTTTGATTTGGTGCAATGTTGCTAGCGTCGTCCCTCGAGTCTCTTGCTAGAACTGGGGTTGAAACGCATTATGGTACAAGATTCGTATACCAATGGTAAAATGTTTATTTTGTTTTAAATATTGTATATCAAAAGCCCATCTTTTCCCGATAAAATGGCAACATCAGTGTTGATTTAAATTGACAAATAATTCGTGTTTTGAATGCCGAAGACTTTGGACGATATTGAGTTAGAGACTTAGCCACTTTAACTAATCGCTATATAACCTGTGGTTAAATTTGAGTTGTTCAACTATATTTAACGACGTCGTTATGTAACCATATGGTTAAAATTTAACCATTCAATAACCATACGGTTAAAATTTAACCATTCAACAAGTATCCAATAATTCTCCTCACTGGCAACCAATTCAAGATGGATGACACTGCTAGGTGTTGGGAGGGGCAAAAGAAAACCAATTGATATCCTCAATCAAATTTTTCTCATGTTTAAAGATGTTTATTTAGTTGAATGGGAAATTAGTCTTCATGTGATGTTTTAAGCCAACACTGTCAATCTTCAATGACATATATATGACATGCTAATCGCGACTGGAGAAGGTTAACTCTAGACAACAAAAATTGTTTCGCTTGTAAAGTTCCTGTCTTCGGGCCCGTAGCCACGGGGGGGGGGGGGGACTATTAGCCCCTCCAAATATTTCGCCAAAATAATGATTTCTTAGGAGTGTTCTTAGCCTGCCACATCATCAGCCCCTCCAAAACATTCTGTAGCCCCCCCCCCAAATTGTATGAGCTGGCTACGGGCCCGCCCGTCGTGTAAAATGTGGTAATTTTTTTTAGCTTTTTAAAGTCTTATTTGCAGACCCTTGACACTATTTTTATTAGTTTCCGTTCAGACAAAAGTTGTTGGAGACTTACGTCCACCAAAAAATTATGCCATGCCTCAGTGGACAGTGGTTGCTACGTGATGTCATTGAATGTAAAGATAGATACAACCAAGGCGTATTTCAGCTGCCATATTCATATTTTCATCTTATTAACTCCTTTCTTGTCACTAATGATTTTATTAATTAGATGGTAGTCGGAATTCGATCGAAATTAGTAAAATTTGCTTACAGTGATGCTGCCAAAAAAAAAAAAACAGAACACAATTGTGTATATAGACAGTGCCTAATTAGGATAGGCCTCTAAGTGGGTTTAATTAATTTGCGTGACTGGTTTTCTACAGTTTTATGTGTTTCATGGATGTGTTTGGATATAAGATGAAATTTGAAAATAGTGTGATGGACATTTGCAGAATTTCTTGATGATTTTTGTCACTCTAGCCTACCTTTGAGGTGGCGAAGATCCTTGGCCATGACCATGAAAACATGTATGCCTAGACACTATTATTTATAGGCAGTTATTCAATTGTTTAAACAGAGTTGTTTTTGTCCAGTCGACCATACTCTTCTATCAATTTGTGCAACGACATAGATGTATCAGTTTCAAGGTGGTGATATACACATGACATCTAGGCCTATCTTTTAATGAACCAAGATCTACTTCAAACGTTACACACAGACTGCATACCGATATAGCCCATATAAAGAAGTTGCATGATTCTAACATTAGAGCAGGAGCCCAGGGGGTTAATCTAGCTGAAAATTGTACCAATTTTTTCCTTTATTGTATCAATGCATGTATATCTGGTATCATAAAAATGTATGTCTGCTGGGTTTCTGGTGGTGGGTGGTGTGGTATTCCACACCCAAAATGCAATACCTCTCAACTAGTCTAGATTAGCTTAAAAGTGTACTACATGAAATTCACACAGTAGTGTACCGCACATCTTCAGGTATCACAAAAACACTCTGACAGACATTTCTAGTGGTGGGGTACCCCTGCCAGAGCTATGTAATTATCAGACATTTGTAGTATTAGAGTATCCTTGACGAGAGTTATCTTATTTCCAGTCAACAGCTAGGCTGGATTAGCTGAAATCGTTCGTTGAATTTAACCAGGAGTTGAACAACTGGGCTCATGAGGATAGGGCCGCATTCGTAGTAAACCGGGAAAACGTTAGCTCTCATCGATGCCGTCGGGTGTGGAAACTGGAAACGTGGGAACAGTGCGCCGGGTATTTGGGAAAACAAGCTTGGTTACCAACTTAACGTTTTACTCTCGAGCCATCTTCGACAAGGCGATATATCGCGGAACAAAATACGACACCGGAACACCAAAGCAGTTAAACCAGTATTTACACGACATTACGTGTTCGTTTCTTCCCTGTCGCCTTCGTGCGAGACCTGTCTGGGGGGATACAATGGTACCGAGAAACATTCGTATCACATCATGTGCCAAGGATGCTAGAAAATTGGTCCACCCTGCCCGAAAAGAAACCATAGACAAACTACAATACGATCTCAAAAACATTAACAGTCTCCTGTATCCATGTAAACAACAATATCTTTAATCAAGTCCAGAAGTTTATTGATATGTCAAATAGATTTTAATCTTTCCCATTAGCAGTTTAATTTACAATATTAATCTACGTAACAATGTAACCTATAGCATATACTATACATTCCCATCCACCTCATTATATATGTATTTATACTTATATATGTATGCGTTTGTCGTTTTAACTGTGTATATACACCCATTTTGTCCCTTTGTTTTAATACTATGTATGTATATTATCTAGGGAGAGGGAGTTTCACATAGGCCAAGCCTGTTCCCCAATCCCATTCAGACATCCTGAATAAATAATTGTTTATAAATAAAAGTCCTACAAAGCACAGCGATGGTTGGAGTGGGAAAAACCCATCGAAGTGATAAATGACTTGCAACTTATCGAAACCAGACCCCTATAACAAACATTAGACACGCCCGCAGCGGCAGTGAATGCCAAGTCGGACCTTACAGTTTGGATGGTATGGACACGACCACGGGCACAGTGTACTAATTTCACGGGTGTGCCTTTTTTATAAGCAGTATTTTATTCAGATATGTATATTATCTAGGGAGAGGGGGTTTCACATAGGCCAAGCCTGTTCCCCAATCCCATTCAGACATCCTGAATAAATTATTGTTTATAAAAAAAAGTCCTACAAAGCACAGCGATGGTTGGAGTGGGAAAAATAGGTTGCCAGGCAACGAAACATACGCCCACACAGCAGCCAAATCGTCCGGGCAGTCAACAAGAGTTGTCGCATATTAAGGAATTATCAGAAAATCATTAGAATTTGTTTGGTTTTTATAATCAAACGGTTTTTTTTAAATCAGATAATAATTGTGACCTCCAGAGGCACCACAAGCTAAAAAGGGTGATTTTTCGTACAATCAGGGGACATAATTCAGGAAGTAATGACCCGATGGGTGCAAATATCGAAAGGAACCAAGATCTTTGGGTTATAAACATACATGTCAAGTTTCATCAAAATCGGTTCAAAATTGTGACCTCTATAAGGTCCACAACCTTTATATAACATATTTTCACAATATTCGCGTACAAACGGCGGCCATTTTGTCCGTCAATTTTGGTCCGATTTTCACAAAATTCATACTCAACCTTCATAACCATGGAACGGTGATATAATCAAACGGTTTTTTAAATCGGATAACAATTTTGACCTCCAGAGGGACCACAAGCTAAAAAGGGCAATTTTTCGGACAATCAGGGGCCATAATTCAGGAAAATATGTTATATCAAGGTTGTGAACAGTGTAGAGGACACAATTTTGAACCGATTTGGATGAAACTTGAAATGCATGTTTATAACCCAAAGATCTTGATTCCTTTCGATATTTGCGCCAATCGGATCGTAACTTGCTGAATTATGGCCCCTGATTGTCCGAAAAATCGCCCTTTTTAGCTTGTGGTGCCTCTGGAGGTCAAAATTGTTATCCGATTTAAAAAACCGTTTGATTATATCACCGTTCCATGGTTATGAAGGTCGAGTTCGAATTTCGTGAAAATCGGACCAAAATTGACGGACAAAATGGCCGCCATTTGTACGCGAATAGTGTGAAAATATGTTAAATCAAGGTTGTGAACAGTGTAGAGGACACAATTTTGAACCGATTTGGATGAAACTTGAAATGCATGTTTATAACCCAAAGATCTTGGTTCCTTTCGATATTTGCGCCAATCGGATCGCAACTTCCTGAATTATGGCCCCTGATTGTCCGAAAAATTGCCCTTTTTAGCTTGTGGTCCCTCTGGAGGTCAAAATTGTTATCCGATTTAAAAAACCGTTTGATTATATCACCGTTCCATGGTTATGAAGGTTGAGTATGAATTTTGTGAAAATCGGACCAAAATTGACGGACAAAATGGCCGCCGTTTGTACGCGAATATTGTGAAAATATGTTATATAAAGGTTGTGGACCTTATAGAGGTCACAATTTTGAACCGATTTTGATGAAACTTGACATGTATGTTTATAACCCAAAGATCTTGGTTCCTTTCGATATTTGCACCCATCGGGTCATTACTTCCTGAATTATGTCCCCTGATTGTACGAAAAATCACCCTTTTTAGCTTGTGGTGCCTCTGGAGGTCACAATTATTATCTGATTTAAAAAAAACCGTTTGATTATAAAAACCAAACAAATTCTAATGATTTTCGGATAATTCCTTAATATGCGACAACTCTTGTTGACTGCCCGGACGATTTGGCTGCTGTGTGGGCGTATGTTTCGTTGCCTGGCAACCTATTTTTCCCACTCCAACCATCGCTGTGCTTTGTAGGACTTTTTTTTATAAACAATAATTTATTCAGGATGTCTGAATGGGATTGGGGAACAGGCTTGGCCTATGTGAAACCCCCTCTCCCTAGATAATATACATATCTGAATAAAATACTGCTTATAAAAAAGGCACACCCGTGAAATTAGTACACTGTGCCCGTGGTCGTGTCCATACCATCCAAACTGTAAGGTCCGACTTGGCATTCACTGCCGCTGCGGGCGTGTCTAATGTTTGTTATAGGGGTCTGGTTTCGATAAGTTGCAAGTCATTTATCACTTCGATGGGTTTTTCCCACTCCAACCATCGCTGTGCTTTGTAGGACTTTTATTTATAAACAATTATTTATTCAGGATGTCTGAATGGGATTGGGGAACAGGCTTGGCCTATGTGAAACTCCCTCTCCCTAGATAATATACATACATAGTATTAAAACAAAGGGACAAAATGGGTGTATATACACAGTTAAAACGACAAACGCATACATATATAAGTATAAATACATATATAATGAGGTGGATGGGAATGTATAGTATATGCTATAGGTTACATTGTTACGTAGATTAATATTGTAAATTAAACTGCTAATGGGAAAGATTAAAATCTATTTGACATATCAATAAACTTCTGGACTTGATTAAAGATATTGTTGTTTACATGGATACAGGAGACTGTTAATGTTTTTGAGATCGTATTGTAGTTTGTCTATGGTTTCTTTTCGGGCAGGGTGGACCAATTTTCTAGCATCCTTGGCACATGATGTGATACGAATGTTTCTCGGTACCATTGTATCCCCCCAGACAGGTCTCGCACGAAGGCGACAGGGAAGAAACGAACACG
Organism: Patella depressa; assembly: GCA_948474765.1. Taxonomy (NCBI): domain Eukaryota; kingdom Metazoa; phylum Mollusca; class Gastropoda; family Patellidae; genus Patella; species Patella depressa. The sequence goes on along the minus strand of OX419717.1, from coordinate 32,451,937 downwards.
TAATGTCGTGTAAATACTGGTTTAACTGCTTTGGTGTTCCGGTGTCGTATTTTGTTCCGCGATATATCGCCTTGTCGAAGATGGCTCGAGAGTAAAACGTTAAGTTGGTAACCAAGCTTGTTTTCCCAAATACCCGGCGCACTGTTCCCACGTTTCCAGTTTCCACACCCGACGGCATCGATGAGAGCTAACGTTTTCCCGGTTTACTACGAATGCGGCCCTATCCTCATGAGCCCAGTTGTTCAACTCCTGGTTAAATTCAACGAACGATTTCAGCTAATCCAGCCTAGCTGTTGACTGGAAATAAGATAACTCTCGTCAAGGATACTCTAATACTACAAATGTCTGATAATTACATAGCTCTGGCAGGGGTACCCCACCACTAGAAATGTCTGTCAGAGTGTTTTTGTGATACCTGAAGATGTGCGGTACACTACTGTGTGAATTTCATGTAGTACACTTTTAAGCTAATCTAGACTAGGACAATTCGCGGACAATTCGTTTAGTCGTTACTTGAATAAATGATACTTCTAACTTCAATATTGGAACTCTGATTTCTATTTAAAGGCTACGCAAAGAGCACGTTTATAATATGCCCGCAACTCCACAACACCCGCCCCTTGTATTGTTTCAAGGGTGGAAAGGGCGATGGAGGTGGAAACGCACATCAAGGATGATGACTACGAGTAGCTATAGGAATATTCTGGACGTCCTAGACACGCACCTGGACGGTTTGTGGAAACTAGTGTAGTCAATGACCGGCAACGATGGCCATAGTCTCCTGCCTTTTACGCCGACCAAATCCCAAATCTTCAAATCCAGTACGACCTGTTTTACTTGTACACGGACATTATCGAACCTCAGATCGTGAGCGACGTGAAGGCTCCATTGTTCGAAGGGAATGGGAAAAGCAGTGCAAATTTCTCGACGGTAAGATGGTGGCCCAACTTCTCTTCCACCGCCGCCGGGATCAGTAGTGGCCTGGTAGTGTACAAAGGAGGGGGGAATTCTGAGACAGCAGGGTGCCGCTCGGTGGAGTATAGATTGCCTTCCAATCGGTGGGAAAGACCCTGTGGTCGGCCAGCAAAGCGGACGTGAAAACAATGTGGCCCAAGAGTTACCCAAAGTGGGACAGAGTGCGTTCCTCGCCGTCATTGGTTGGGAAAATTGGAACTGGAAGGAAGTCACCCAGGACACGTTTGGCCTGCGGTGTCAAACACAATGTCTGATACACTCAAGAACGTGTCCGCCCACACGGAACCTATAAAAGACCCCTCACGATCTTAATCCACTTCAGAGGAAGAAAACACATGCCACCTCTCATAAACGACGCAAACCAGATACCTTCGATCATGACTACGCACGTAATGCGCAGTGAATCCTGTCCCTGTACGCGAGACGAATTGTAGGATTTGTTCAGCGTACCCGACACGAAAAAGGCCATAAACAAGGTGACCAAAATCATAAAGTATTCTCTGACGATCGACTTGATCCACGATGCACCCATCTCGAATTGAAATTGCCATTGCCACCACCGATTTGGCCAACATGGCACTGCACTTTGCCCAGAGGGCGACCAAGAACGACGGGGGTGACTTTGGTGCGGTGAGGCTCTCTCCAACCAACCGACAACTAACACGAGCTTTAGAAAAACATCTCCCCTTTAGCGTTTTCGGGGGCGCGTGAGCTCGTAATCACCTGGGTATACTGCGCCCGACCTCGACCCCCAAAGTCTACGTCATCAATACGGACGACGAAGACCAACTTCTAGACACGATACCTATGGTTGTCCCCTGGGGCCCGTTGCTCAAAACTAATTTATTATAACGATCCGTTAAATTTCTAACGGATCACAATCATGGTTACGTCTCGTTTGTAAACGGTCCGTTAAATTTATGTTGCTGGAACGTCAATTTCATTATCCAGTAAGCTAACGGATTGATTAAAGTTAATCAAAGAGAATACTGTTTCTTAATTGGCTGAATTTTAAATTCAATGTACATGTATCACAACTTCATACAAGTTAGTATTAACAAGAAATTGTGCAATCTATTCTCCAAACTTGATTAAAGACAAAAAGATAATTTACTGCAGAAAACACTAGAGAATACTATTTTGTTTCCTTTAGAAATTTTAGTATACATGTATATACATCTGTGGGATCAATTATGGGATTTGCACTACATAATATTTGGGGACATTATTTTGTACAGATCACCAAATTTCTGCAGAATACTATAGAATATCGTATTATATGTGCGCCTGACAGGTTGCAGTCAATGTTTCGAGCTCTCAGTAAATAATCAATTTCCATCTTCTTAACCGCTTCCAGATGCTTTATTTTGTTACCAGGATATTCGTTGGTACTCGGGGGAACCATGGATTAACTAAATTTAGTGAAAATGTGGTTTATTCTGTGTATATTTATGACCATAAATATGGAAAATAGTTCAATTTATCACAACACTGACGTAGACAGAGTTAACTCATCAGATAATCACCGATCCATGACACACTATGATCGCCAACAACTGATTGATTTCAATTGTAATTCCCAAAGGATTAATCAAGTATTGTCCCACCTTCGTAAATTGGGGATTAGTAACACAAAGCCAACTAGAAGAGGTAAGCGAGCTGGTTCCAGAAAACAAAGGTTTATAAAAGTAATCAGTGAAGTGTTCTCTAAAAAGTCGGAGTCAAATACAAGTAACTCTAATGTTATCAAGTTAACAATTAAATAACCTTAATACTTTTAACTTTAATAATTTAGTACTAATTTTCACAAGCTATGGACAGATATGTAATAAGATACCCCCATGGTCGTGCGAGAGCGGGGGAGGATGATCGACTAAATGACCAGACAATGGAGACAACTACGCAAGTCTTAAGGACTACGAAACAGAATACGACAACTAGAATTTGCAGTTGTGGCAAGTCATGCAAGAATGAGAGGGGCCTGAAAATCCACCGGACAAAGATGGGATGTCCACCAATTACGAATCTGGAACAACGCACGGGGCAACCTGGTGAGACGGAGGAGGAGATGGATCGGGAATCACACTACAGTGTCCGACACCTCCACGAGCCAGTGGAAGAAGAGGGGGGCATCGATATTGCAGAACAAGTTGAGATAGATGCTGCGATGGATTTGGGCAATGGGCGGGAGCTGGTAACACAGAAGAGAATTACAACACCAGAGCTGAACAATCAACAAAGAAAGGAGAGAATCAAGTGGCCCATAAGCTCAAACAAAAACGCATGGAGCAAGTTTGATGAGGAAGTTGACAAGGTGTTAGAAGTGACATTATCAGAGCCAGTTGATAGGAAATTAAGCGCCATGTCCACCATTATTTACAGCATGGGGAAGGAACGCTTTGGATGTGAGGAGAGGGGCAATAAGATAAGGCCTGACAGTTCAGAACTGAAACTCCAGGAAGTGAAGAACATTTTGAAGGACACAAGAGCAGGATCAGCACCTGGGCCAAATGGCATTCCCTACAAGGTTTACAAGAATTGTCCTAGGCTTACTAGACGAATGTGGATGTTAATAAAGGTGATATGGAGGCGTGGGAAGTTACCTGATAGCTGGCTGATTGCAGAGGGATGCTTCATACCGAAAGAGGAAGACTCTAAGGAGATTAAGCAGTTCAGAACTATTTCGCTTCTCAACGTTGAAGGGAAGGTTTGTCTATCAATCTTAGCCAGACGTCTGACAAAGTATATGTTGGTAAATGATTACATCGACACCTCAGTACAAAAAGGCTATGTTCCAGGAGTACCAGGATGTCTCGAGCATACAAGTGTCTTAACAAAGATCATTCAGGACGCTAAGGCAAACAAAGGGGACCTGACGGTGCTATGGCTGGATTTAGCAAATGCGTACGGAAGTATACCACACAAACTGGTAAATCTCACACTTGAGAAATACCACGTTCCAGAGCATTTTAGACGTATGTTGCAACATTACTTTGACCACTTCAAAATGCTGTTTAATGTGGCAGACTACACAACGGCGTGGCAAAGACTAGAAGTGGGCATCGTCACAGGATGCACCATCTCAGTGGTTCTCTTTTCGGCTGCAATGAATCTACTTGTGAAGTCAGCAGAGAAGATGAGTCGGGGACCAATTCTATCAACGGGAGCAAAACAACCACCAACCAGGGTATTCATGGATGACATGACGATAACATCAAAGTCAGTCCCAGAAGGCAGGTGGATGTTGGAAGACCTGGGAGAGTTGATAAGTTGGGCTCGCATGAAATTCAAACCTACAAAGTCAAGAAGCCTTCTTCTGAAGAAGAGGAAGGTGATAGACCGGTTCAGATTTAAAATTGGAGAAGTTATCCCTACAGTCAGTGAGAAACCAGTGAAAAGCTTAGGAAAGTGGTTCAAAGATTCCTTATATGATAGAGAGAGCGTTCGAGAGATGAAGCTGCAAGCTAAAAACTGGATGGAGGTGACAGACAAGAGTGGACTGCCCGGAAAGTTTAAAGCCAGGTGCTACCACCATTCAATTCTCCCAAGAATACTTTGGCCACTGCTGGTTTACGAAGTACTTCTCACAACCGTGGAGGAGCTGGAACGGATGTTTAGCAGACATCTACGCAGATGGTTGGGAGTTTCAAGAAGCTTTTGTAGCATCGGGCTGTACAGTACTGGTAGCAAGCTACAGTTACCCATCTCATCTATCACAGAGAAGTTTAAGGTCACGAAAACTAGACAGGTTATGATGCTTAGAGACAGTGCGGACGAGAAAGTAAGGGGCGCAGAAGTAGATGTGAAGTGGGTCGCAGCAAGAGCAGTTGAAGAAGCAGAGAGTAGACTCCGACACAGAGACATTGTAGGAGTGGTAACAACGGGTAGACTAGGGTTGGGAAACCTGCAGAGACCAACCTGGCAGGCAGTTGGAACCAAAGACAAGAGGAAAATGGTTCAAAGTGAAGTACGTCAGGCCGAAGAGGAAGACAGACATACACGTGCTGTTGGCATGAAGCAACAGGGAGACTGGACAAGATGGGACGCAGTAAGATCCCGGAAACTCACCTGGAGCGACATATGGAAAACCGACAGTCACAAGATAAGTTTTCTCCTGCGTTCAGTATATGACGTTCTTCCATCACCAACCAACCTGAAGGTTTGGGGCCTGATTGAATACCCAAGCTGTGAGCTCTGTGGTAAAGCCTGCAATCTGGAGCACGTACTTTCTTCCTGCAATGTTGCATTGACCGATGGGCGTTACACCTGGCGCCATGACCAAGTACTTCGCGAGATAGCAGCGAGTCTTGACGTCCAGAGAAGAAAGAAAACGACAGTCAGAAAAACCCTGCGCTTCATCAAGTTTGTAAGAAGTGGAGAGACTACCAACAATACCAGAAGCATGGGTGGAATCTTGACAACAGCAAATGACTGGGAGATGCAAGCAGACTTGAATACAAAGTTAAAATTCCCAGAAGAAGTTGCTAGCACAACCATGCGACCCGACATTGTGTTGTGGTCAAGAGGCACCAAGCAAGTCGTCCTGGTAGAACTGACCGTCCCCTGGGAGGCAAGAATGGAAGAGGCCTATGAAAGGAAATTGAATAAATATCAGCCACTCTTAGAGCAGTGCCAGCAGAATGGGTGGAAGACCTGGAACTTTCCTGTGGAGATAGGGTGCCGAGGATTCGTGTCCCAAACATTTTGGAGAGCACTCAGAAACTTAGGTATCACAGGGCCGACACGCAGGACTTTAATAACCAAAGTAGGCAAACAAGCCGAGGAAGCCTCCAACTGGTTGTGGAGGAAGAGAGACGAGCAGTGGAAGTGCTAACTGGTTCTGGGCTGAGTCTGATCAACTCAGTTGTCGCACCTCTCGAGAGTGTTGTGGAAAGAGCCGAAACACTTGATGACGGAGGACCTCCACCTGATGGCGGAACCAGTTCCGCAGTGGAAACACTGTATTCAAGATATAGTAATTGACACATCACACCCGGATCTGAACACTTCTAACTCATATAAAGGTGTTACGTTCGGTCTCCTGAATGCTAGATCAGTCCGTAACAAAACTGGACAGACCAGTGAGTTCGTTAACGATAAAAACATCGACATTTTGGGAATAAGTGAAACTTGGCTAATTAATAACGATTTTGCAGTTATACATGACCTGTGTGCCAGTAATGATTCGTTTATCAGCAACCCACGGCAAACGAGCAGAGGGGGCGTCACTGGTTTACTCTACAAAACTACCCATGATTTTAAATTGGCGTCAAATAAAGCGTTAGGCAACCATTCGTCTTTTGAAATATTGTCCTGTATTGTCTAAAACAATACGAATCATCATAATATACCACCCTCCTCCTTCAGCGAAAAACAAACTTACCACGAAGGCATTTCTTGCAGAATTTGAAATTTTTCTCTCAAAACTTATCTTATTAAGAGGTTTCTTTGTGATTTTAGGCGATTTCAACTTACATTTTGAAAATGAGTATGATTCTTATGTCTCGCAATTTTGTGATATACTAAAATCATTCGATCTCATTCAGCATGTTACTAAGCCCACTCACCGCCATGGCCACATCCTTGATTTAGTTATAAGCAGGGGCGATGATGCTCTCATTGATTCAGTAACAGTTGAAGAGGACATAATCTCTGACCATCACCCAATTACTGATGTTTAAAATACGTGTTTGAACCTGCTAAGAGAATAACTGTCACAAGTAGAAAATTGAAACATCTTGATACTCAGAAATTCGTTGAAGATCTAAACGCTACACTAATCAACAGTACTACATCTGATAACGTCAATTCTCTAATTGAAAATTACGAAAGGTCTGTTCTCCGTGTCTTGGATCAACATGCACCCCTAAAATTAAGGACATTAAAATCCTCTAAACCGTTACCTTGGTATAACGGCGACATCCACACAGAAAGATGTACACGCCGTCAGTACGAACGGAAATTGCGGAAAACAAAATTAGAAGTTCATAAACAGATCTATCAAAAACAGGCATTGCGTGTTGTGAATTTAATAAATAAAACTAAGAGAAAGTTTTACAATGTTAAACTCACTGCGTCAAATTCAGGTGACTTGTTCAAAGTTGTCAGTAAACTGACGTCGCATACAACAAAAAGGTTACCAAATTCAGTGACTTCTTTCATAAAAAAGTTTTTGAAATCCGTCATCAGCTGGATCAAGCGTCTGTCAACACGACGTCCATTTATTTGGACGGCCCTTCTAATACCCCGGACGGATTCCTGAATTGGTTCGAACCGGCATCGTCTGAGCATATTAAAGATATCATACTAATGGGCAACTCTTCTACCTGTAATCTCGATGTCATACCAACTTGGATGTTGAAACAAAGTAAAATTGCTCCTTCCATTACTAACCAAAATTGTGAACAGCTCAATTTCCTCCAATTTTGTCTCTGATGTTCTAAAGTGTGCACTAGTATCCCCACTCCTGAAAAAAGCTAACCTAAATCCGGAGTTATTGAAAAACAATAGGCCGGTTTCTAACCTCCCATTTATTAGTAAAGTTATTGAAAATGTAATTGCCCATCAAATTAGCTCTCATTTAATAAAATATGGTCTACATGATCCACTACAATCAGCGTGTAAGGCCGGACACAGTACAGACACGGCATTGGTCAAGATTAAAAATGGTATTGACTTGGCACTAGACAGAAACCAGGCTGCTCACTTGATCCTCTTGGACCTGAGCGCCGCCTTTGATACCTTAGATCATGAGATCTTGTTCAAGCGCTTGGAAACTGTTACTGGGGTAGGTGGTGCTGCAATGCAATGGATCAAATCGTACCTTCATAACAGATCTCAGAAAATTCAATGCAATAGTTCAATTTCCAATCCTAAATCACTAACTATTGGCGTTCCTCAAGGGTCTGTGTTGGGTCCCTTACTCTTTCTCATCTATATCTTGCCACTCGGTCAACTAGTAAGAAAACACTGTGTGTATAACCACGGATTTGCAGATGATACTCATCTATACGACTTCTTTGCTCTCGGGGACCACGATTCTATGACATTATCTCTAAGGAAGTTGGAAAATTGTCTTGTGGACATTCGTAAATGGATGTTGAACAACAAACTAAAACTAAACGATGATAAGTCTGAATTTTTTGGTTATATCAACCAAGGCGCAAGCACGTAATTTAATAAAAGCTGATGCCATCCGGATTGGAAACTGTGATATACTCCCAAAATCTAAAGTTAAAAATCTTGGATATATAACTAAGGAACATCTATCTGCTGTACCGCAAATAAGCCGCATGAATTTCCAGATGAGGTCTATCTCCAAAATTAGGAACTATCTCAATCCAGGAGGTCTCAAAAGTGTTATCAACGCTTTGGTCATTTCACACTTGGACTATGCCAATTCACTTTTATCTGGAGCACCAGAAGCATCTCTGGATAGACTTCAAATCGCCCAAAACAACGCCGCAAGACTTGTAACAGGAACCTCAAAATACGACCATATCTCATTGCATATGAAGCAGCTACACTGGCTACCTGTGAGAGCCAGAATAAAATTTAAAATTCTCGTCAACACCTATAAGTCAGTAGTATCCAAAACAACTCCTATTTATATGGTGGAAATGTTTAATGTTTACACCACTGGTCAATCTAATCTTCGTTCAGGACGTGACAACACCCTACTAGCTGTTCCACGCACTCGGCGCCAGGTGGGCGAGTTTTCATTTTCCATTAGGGGTGCCAAACTTTGAAATGAACTACCCAGAAACATTAGAGAGTGTACCCAACTGTCTCAGTTTAAATCTTCACCGAAGACTCATCTGTTTAGTAACTCATATAAAGAGAATGCGCGTAGCATTGTGTAAATATGACTGTACAGCGCTTAGAAATAACTATTGTTATAATATAGCGCTTTAAAAATGAAATAATAATAATAATCCTATAGAAAATGGAATAGCTCCCCATCACTCAACTCTCTAGAATGTTCTATAGAAAATTACACTGGTATTCTGCATGTATTACTTTATGCTAAGCCTACTAATGCCACCATTAAACAGATAACGGAGCCTAACACCTCCGTTAACTATAACGGCAAGTTCACGCCATGTTATAGTTAACGGGGCTTCCAGCAACAACCTTTCTCTCCGTTAAAATTAACGATCCGTTAACTCCATGTTAACGTTAAAAGTTAACAGAGCCTTGAGCAACCGGACCATTGTCACTCCGGAGAAGCCTTTCGTCCGAGATCTACAGCTCCAATACTAACCTCGCGGACAATATTGTTTGCATTACCTGCATGTTCCTCAAGTAGCGACTTTTACAACATCTGGACGTTGCTAGATTATTTCACAATTCCCGAACTTTAGATACGTTATCTACAGAAACGTGAACAGTAGCGTCCAATCAGAGGTATTCCGTTAGTATAATAAGCATTGTATCGTTAGGCCTTAGCAGTTGGGAAGGTGACAGAGTAATAACATGTACTGTACCCTAGCGTTATAAAATTTAATATTTTACCTGGAATAATATTTCCAAATCAGAACTAGATAATTAAAGAAATAAAGAACAATTAATTTTAAATTGACCTCGCTAAGGTCTACAACATATAGTCATGTTTAGCAGCATTATTAGCCTTTCTAACATCGCTTAAATGTTTCATTAGAGGCACTCGATCGCTGCGCGATTTCGGCCTCTAATGATTTAAGCGGTATCCAATGGACATTAACAGTCCTCTAAATTCTAAACAGTCGGTGTTTATCGCCTAAATAACATAACAATGCGTTTTTCAAAAGAAGACTATGCCACACAGAAAATGATATTTTATGTTATATAACTAAAAGATGGGTCCTCAAAATTTGACGGAAAGTAGGTCATTGTCTGGATTATCCAGTCTTATATGTTACCACGTACTGAATCTACCAAAACATCTCGCTTGTGAACAATGACACTTAAAACTTTTGTTTGTAAAGACTTTAATTGAAATGGTAATTATCTCTCGTCAAGAATCAAACGTATGGCCTCTCTCAATCTTCTTAATTTTCCATCGCCATTTATGTTTATTCCTCATCTCTATTTTGTTTCTAATTATTATACCGAAAGGTCCTCAACGTATCTATCCAGATAAAAGATGTGCCAAGTGAATTGTGGGATAAATTTCGAGACTTTAGCACTGATCTATACATATACAGATCAGTGGACTTTAGCCAATGACGTCTATCTTTAGCCAAAAGGTTCCATTGCCCATGCTTAACCGAGAGTTTGGCTTTTTATGTTGTAGATTATCCAGTAATTTTCGTCAAAAATTGACAACGGACCCAGGCCCTCCGTACCTTGAAGACTAGGGGGGGGGGGGGGGGTCTGGGTGACCGAGACTACAAACATTTCGGCTCAGACAGAAATGAAATGTAGTTTAAAGCCCTGCTGTTCTGCTCCGGTCGGGAAATGTGTACATGGGGCCTTGGTTTTTCGTCACATCCAAATGACTCGACAGTTGTCCAAGTCGAACCCTCTGTAGGCCTACTGCACCACTGACATGTTGAAACCACACCGGAAACTCCAGATGAGCTTTCTCGGCCAGACTAGTGACTCATAACAGACGATTTCAAACATAAAAAGTGTTCAAGAATGAATAAAGAAATTATTTGTTGATATTTTTGTGATGAATATTGTTCTAACAAGGAAAGTGTGGTCTACTCGTTCAGATGGAGAATAAAACACACGTGCTGTCAGTTCCGGTTGTAGAAAATGTAGGGTCCAATTTGGGAGGCCATAACTTGCAGGATTACATTGCAAGATATGAATAACTTTACATCATTCATATATATCCGAAAATAGCCACCTGACAGCCAGATTACCTGGAAATTTGTTTGAAGTTGGTGTGTTCCAGGACCCAATTTGGGGTAATTGGTCAAATGTGCCTTGACTGTGGTCGATTATGAGCAATTTTCTGCTTGGTCGAAGCAGAGATGTGCAATTTGATTGGTCAATGCTTTGAGACAGAGGGATGAAAAATGGTGTTGAATTGTGGTGGATCGCGAAATGGCCAGCGTGTGCTGTTACACTATAGACCCTATATGCTGTAGAGGTTACCTAGGTTTGTAAAATATCTTCTGGTTTATGTATTGAAATTGTTAGTGACAACAAGAACTAGGCTAACAAGAATATGTCTGGAAGTTTAAAGTGGGGCAATGACATTATAAGTCTGATAATCCAAAAAAGGTAATCCCATGAGTTAAAAACGTGGTTAGTCGCTCTCCTAGGTGCCCATATAAGTACACCGTCTTGAAATCCAGGGTAGCTGTGTAGTTGACCAATCCGATAAAGGAAGCACCTGGTCAATTTCCCGGGGCTCAATTCTGACTCATGCACGTAACCTCTTTATAAGAACATTTGAAGTTTAAGTTTCTTTAGATATCATTCGAGAGATTCAAGGGGAAGTTTCTACCGTGAGCTGCTGTCCTGGCTCACAAGCCGGATTCAGATATCATTATGAGGCGGTAGAAAATAGATACCATTGGGAGGTTGGGAGAACACCACAGCCTTCCCAGTTGAGAGGCAATAATATTGTAGTTACCTGTATTATGGATGTTAGATAGATATAAAAACATATTTAACGTAAAAGTGTTCCAGTGTCAGTTAATTGAAGATCGGAATAATTGATCATATTTTAAACAACGTGAAGTCACCTCTGTGGCCTCATAGTGTCACAGTGCGGCACTAAAGCCTAGTCTTGTATCGAATTCCAATTGCCAAGGGATCTTTTACTTGCACGCCAACGTGTGTACACGTGTGAATTGTGGGATAAATTTCGAGACTTTAGCACTGACATCGACCGTGTGCGTGTGTGCCTTGTATCATAAGGTTTGTCATTGAGTGAACTGGGGTGGTTTTCGATCCCAGGTTGTATATGACAAGGAGTAGAATCGTCTGTCCAACCTTGAGGGTTTTCTCCGGGTCAACAAATAAGAACGCTATGCGCATGCGAATTATTGAAATAAATTGAACCACACACTGTCAAGTTATAGTCTACTGTCTGGGTCATGGTAAATAATAAACGGATTTCTACGATTATGAACAAATCACTCTACTTTTGTTATTATAAACTTGCCAGTGTGTTTGAAATGAACTCCCGTTAAATAAAATCCATTGTACAACTCATATCCCAACAAAACAAAAAGTTGTCTCTTGTAAAATTGAGTCCCTCACATACTTTGGCATACAGAAATAAAAAAAAAGGAAGCTAATTACGTCACTTATCGGGATAGATCATTTCGTATAAGGGGGTCAAAGCAAGGTTTGTCTATCGTAACTGTGCTTGGCTCTTTTGTGTATGAATAAGCTATTTCTCTCAGACCCAGTAATGAGTTTGGGCGTTTACAAACATAAATACGCACTTAGTCCGATATTTTGTTTCCGCCTTGTATTAATTTTTTTTTACTGGCTTCGAATCTCACCCTTGAATATTTTAATATTTCCTGATGATGAACGGTAGATAGTTCCATGCCTTTCTATTTCTCTTTGAATACTATTTCTGGTGTGTTCAGAATTTTATAATCGTGAAATTCACAAGGCAGTTTATCCATATGATTGTACTCTCAGTTATTACCTATTTTGAAATCCACGGAGAATGGAATTTTCCGATGGCATTTCGTAGATCGCGATCATGCCTCAGCTAATCAACGCTTTGAATTCTATTACCGTAAAAGGTACCATGTCATATGAGTTATCGTGTGCTACACAGATGGTTAAATTTGGTGCCGTGACGCTTGCACGAGTTTTTCCCACGGTTTGCATAATTAACACACAAAATCCAATAATACACGTAATCTGCGATGCCTCTTCTGACGTGTGATATTTTTGTTTTAAATACATTTTTATAAAGACGAAAAACGATGTTTAGACATCCCGGACTGTTCTTATCAAGAAAGTTCCGATTTCAATGAAAACAAGCCAACAGTGAGGCTGATGTCCCCCGCAGAAATCCCAAAATAAATAGATGACACATATTAATTAATCGCACATTTATTTTTTTCAAACGTATCGACCAATCAAACTGAACATGAAGTGTCATCAAAAAATTGCTTATCTCTGCCTAACCTAAGAAGAAAATGCTCATCTTCGAACTCCATCAAGGCATTGACCTAATAAGCATACACACCAATTTTGAACATTTTAACTCAATTAGAAGGAGAGTTATTGTGTTCCAAAGTCTCGACCAATCAAATTGCATATCGTTCTGCTTACCCTGAGCAGAAAATGCTCATTATCAAACTTAGTCAAGGTATTACTGTAATGAAACTATACACCAAGTTTCATCACTCTCACTTAATTAGAACTAAAGTTATCGTGTCCCAAAGCATCAACCAATCAAATTGCTTATCTCTGCTTACCCTAAGCGGAAAATGCTCATCTTCGAACTCCATCAAGGCATTGACCTAATTAGCATATACACCAAGTTTGAACATTTTAACTAAATTAGAAGGAGAGTTATTGTGTTCCAAAGTCTCGACCAATCAAATTGCTTATCTCTGCTTAACCTAAGCGGAAAATGCTCATCTTCGAACTCCATCAAGGCATTGACCTAATAAGCATATACACCAAGTTTGAACATTTTAACTAAATTAGAAGGAGAGTTATTGTGTTCCAAAGTCTCGACCAATCAAATTGCGTATCGCTCTGCTTACCCTGAGCAGAAAATGCTCATTATCCAACTTAGTCAAGGTATTACTATAATGAAACTATACACCAAGTTTCATCACTCACTTAATTAGAACTAAAGTTATTGTGTCCCAAAGCATCAACCAATCAAATTGCTTATCTCTGCTTACCCTAAGCGGAAAATGTTCATCTTCGAACTCAATCAAGGCATTCACCTAATAAGCATATACACCAAGTTTGAAAATGTTAACTCAATTAGAAGGAGAGTTATTGTGTTTCAAAGTCTCGACCAATCAAATTGCGTATAGCTCTGCTTACCCTGAGCAGAAAATGCTCATTATCGAACTTAGTCAAGGTATTACTATAATGAAACTATACACCAAGTTTCATCAATCTCACTTAATTAGAACTAAAGTTATCGTGTCCCAAAGCATCAAACAATCAAATTGCTTATCTCTGCTTACCCTAAGCGGAAAATGCTCATCTTCGAACTCCATCAAGGCATTGACCTAATAAACACATACACCAAGTTTGAACATTCTAGCTCAATTAGGAAGAGAGTTATTGTGTCCCAAAAAGTGTGACGGACAGACAGACGGACAGACAGACAGACAGACGGACGAACCCATTTTAATAGTCCCCCAACTTTCTTCGAAAGGCGGGGGACAAAAAAATTAATTTAATCAGGAATATTAATGATATGAACAGTCGGAATGTGACTTAAATATGGAAATTATTGAGAAGTGGTGGACTTTTTTCATACGAAATATGATCAGTTAAAATTATGAAATAAGGTGTCTATGATCGAATGGGCTGTAATATGTTTTATAAAAATATATATAATATACAGGGGTGAAATTATGGGGTGAAAAGCAATAATATACATGTATTTACGAGTATTCGTATAATCGGTAAATAAAATTTAGTAGACTGACAATCAATTGGTTCAGAATTGATGTCATTGTCTTCAGTTGCTATTTTCTTGCCCAAACACAAACGACCGAAAAGGCTGTGCGCTGTTTTGATTACGTGGTTGTCACAAATTGTCAACCTTTACCCCCTTCAACATATTACGATGGTTTAGCCCATATGCAATGTTGTGATGGACACAGACGAAAATACAAGCAAAAACATTGACTTTTCAAGAGAGAACCCTTTTTTTTCGTAGGAATATTCAGTTGTACAATGGATTTTATTTAACGGGAGTTCATTTCAAACACACAGGTAAGTTTATAATAACCAAAGTAGAGTAGTTTGTTCATAATCGTAGAAATCCATTTATTATTTACCATGACCCAGACAGTGGTTTGTGTCGAGTGGACGTTAAACCCCATTTCTCTCCATACCCGATGTTTTATTACATCAAAACCATGAGTAACTACCCAGTTGATTGGTCGAGACAGCTTTCATTCTAATTGAGTGAGACTGGTGAAATTCGTAGGTCGTGGACTGGGCACGATTATATGGCTTAGATCTTTACTCTCGTTAAAAGGCATGTTGTCGCATTTCCGATTTTTAAAATTGGTAGACACAGCAAAAATGATGTTAACTAGCAACCATCATATGCGGATGTCAGCTCCAGTAATATTTATAAAATTATCTGAATAAGATCTATATATTTCTCGTCATAACACGACGCTGCTACGCGGTCAAGTAATTGACCAATGAAAATCGTCGGATTATGACATGTGAATAGTCACGTGATCATTGTTTATAAACAATACCACGACAACTGAACTGATCTTGTTTTACGTGTTTATTGATAGTTTGGGCTATGTGGAAAGCTATTCCAAATTCTGTGTTTTATATAATAAATCCTTGGTTCGTTTTCCACCACCTTTAATATATGGGTAGACTTTGTTGCATGTGATACAAACAGAAGGAAGAACATCACCGGTAGAAGATGTGACTGTACATGATATGATAACGGTCGACGGGATCTTATTTTTTGTGAAGGAGTTGAAGGACTATGTGGTCGGGTCTCGGGTGCTGCCCTTTTCAAGGCTCTCTTTTTCTGAAAGCTAGATCCTTTGTTTAGCACAGAAGCGATAAAAGCATTTGGAGTGATAACCGTTCACCTTCAGTGCTTCTTCTTTTGAGCCTACAAAAATGTAAAAATTACAGCCCACCTTTGATTAAAGTTTATATTTTGAACAAAATAAATGCATGATCTAGTTTTCAAAATTTTTCAATATCTACTTCAGTATAAAATAGATCTCTTGCAATATCAAAATAAACTTAGACATTGCTTTAAACATTTATCTTCAACATGCCATTTATATTTTATTTATTACCATTTGCTGATACAGATTAATAAGCTACCAGCATAGGTTGTTTAAACATATATAATTTAGTATTTATTGTATTTTGTATGCAAATATATGCTAAATAAATACTGTCTAAACCAAAAATGTGTCTGTTCAAATAAAGGCATAGATATAAAGAATCCGTAGTCATTTCTGTGTAAGAATTAAGAGAGAAAAAATAATTAGGCCTACTTTACCTTCAAACACATCACGATAAGAAACGGCAATTTTCTGCTCTTTTCCGTCGAGATTTTGCCACTAAGAAGCGTACTTCACAACAGAATTCCAACTAGTATCACTAAACTAAACTAATTTACCAGGACCCTTGATTGCTTGGTGAATAAGGCACTTCATACTTCGAGAAAATTAGTCAAAACGACGAAAAAATAAACACGCATGGTCTTGTTGAGATCACTGCCCGTAATGACGATTTTCCTGTTTGCTGATTGGCTGAAATCCCGGGTCTAGAACTTTCAGTCGCAAATTCTCCAAACCTTTTCATTGGCGCATTAATATGGCAGTGAAAACGACAAAGTCCGCGAAAACAAAATAATTAAAAGATATAAAAAATATTTTGAAGCAGTCCGTTTTGGACAAGGAGATGTGATGGAATGTAAGTATTCATTTTATGTATTTTTAAATCAGTCTGTGCAGAAAAAATACGGACATAAAGCCATTTCACGAGAATAAACAATAACTCGCTTCAGTCCCTGGCCTATCGGCGTTTATCATCACACCAATGCCTTGACTAATTTCCATGATGAGCAATTTGATTATTGGAGCTCAACAACTTTATTCTAATCAAAGGAAAAATTTGATACTTGGCGAAAATGATTGATCCTTACGAAAAGGTAAATAAGCAATTAAAAAATTGTCAAGCGTGCCATCGCTATCTAATTTTGTTCATGTTAAAATATATTTTCATTGTTACTTTTTGTCTGTTTTGATAAATCATACCAAATTTCTTGTCCGAGTATAACTGGTTTTAGGGGCAAACGAGATTTTTTTTTTAATAGTTCGGATTACAACAGCATTATGTGTGAAAGTAAGAAATGTTCTTATTTTGTTGGGGTTTTTTTTTTAATACACAATATGAATACTGAGATGCTTTTTTTCGTTGAAAATATTTTCAATTTTGTCTAAGAAGCCTTTATGTAAAAAGTGTACATAATCCTTACTTTAATTTTCTTATCTTTCAAATTCCAAACGGAATGCAATAAACAAACACAAAAACAAACAAAAAACTGCATCAAGTTTACATCTTCCCATAAATATTTAAAAGGATGCAAAATTTCAACAACCATCCAGAATAAACAGTTATATGAGCGATTCTTTCATAATAGAAATGATCAATTTACCAATATAGATTTTCCTCTGTCAACTTTTGTAAAGCCCGACCAGTCGCTTTTAAAAAAGGGCTGATTTTCTCCTTATCTATATTTCTTTCTCTTTTCAAAAACTCGATACAAAATTCTGAATCTGCTACTGCAACACCGTTATATTTTATCCACGGAGTCTTGCCTTTGCTTGAAAATTGACCAGAATGATCATTCTATGAACAAAATAAACAAAACACATTAAGAAAGTGGTGTGATGTATCAAGTGTTAGATCCGCCTGTGCACTGAAGATGCATATTGACCAAATTTTTGCTGTCTTGTCAGCTTCAATACATGGGAACAATTTTTATATGTTAGACTTGTTTTTATTATTATTTAAATGCGTTTTTCTTGGACCGTAATATCGCTTCGTTGATATTAGAACATAATTGATGTATTTTGCTACGTTGATGAAACCAATAATCTAAAATAACAAAAAAAGATGAAGAGTAAGAGACTCACCACATAGGGGATTTTATACATTCGTAAAAATGTTTCCAATTTAAGAGGAAATGGAGAAGAACTGGGTGCACATGGTCCTCTACCAACTTGATATAATAAAACCACATTATCTGGTACGTTTTCTGATACATTCCTTCTTCTATAACATACATTAATATACATTTACATACAAATTCTTAAAATCAAAATCATCTGGTTTCCCACTCCACCTCTTATATTTTAGCCTAAATTACAGGTATTTTATACAATGAAAGTGTTGGATTAGTAAGTAGTGAAGTGTAAATTCTAAGCCAGCGTTGGTAATTTGTAATAAACAAACTTCTGGTGCGTAAGAAAAACGTCAGTATAGGAAGTTCTTCAATGAAGGTACGAGCACAAAAATAAAGATATTTCTACAACATGTGACATGGGCGTGGACTTATACAACTGATTTAATGTTTTACTTTCAATGAATGGATTTGGTGTGCAACTTTTGACATGTTCTTAACCATCCACCAAGTAACCGGGGAATAATATATTCACGCCTTTGAATACCACTTGCCCAGAAAACTAAATTGATTGAACTTATAGACATTGGTTACTATATGCATTTTACGGAAGTTTAACATCAATCTGATGAAAATTAATTCAGATATCGTCACTCAAAGTCGCAAATATAGACCCCCCGTAAAAACGACTTGGCCAATTATCGAAAACACTCTTAATCCCCTCAGACGCCAGTGACCGAATGCATATTCGGAATGTTTATTCCTTAAAATAGCATTATGCAAGAGCAAAATCTGTTTATTACAACTTCGCAAGCCCGGGTAGAACCCACGAAGCGAGGCCGCTGTTGAGCGAGACTTGGTCACCCAGTTCCTATGCACATATCGAGTAATGATAGGCGTCTGACAACCCTTTATTATATACGAATACTAAACTATTATAGTCAAGCAGTAGTAAGAAGTTTTATTTTAATCCCTTCAAGTGCCTGTGGAAAAAAATATCTCAATATACGTCAGAATTAACAGTACAAATACATTTTGTTGGTAACCATCTTAATGGAATAACAGATTGAGAAGGGTCATCTAACAACTTCGTGTATTGATGGCAAGTGTAGCGTCGTTTATACCTGCCATAAATCAATCAGACTGACGTTGCACAGAGATTGGGTCATAAATTAATATAAGAATGCTGATTAGGTAATTATCATTTTTTACGCCGACCAGATTAATTAGCTTTGTTCACCGATGATTTTGTAATAAAGTAGCCTCGTATTAATTGTTGATTAGTGTTTTAACATCTAAATATAAATCATTGAATGGATATACGTTTGTGATAAGATAAAGTATGTCTAACATCGTTTGACTTTTTTGTCCCCCGCGTCTGTCCGTCACACTTTTTTGGGACACAATAACTCTCTTCCTAATTGAGCTAGAATGCTCAAACTTGGTGTATGTGTTTATTAGGTCAATGCCTTGATGGAGGTCGAAGATGAGCATTTTCCGCTTAGGGTAACCAGAGATATGCAATTTGATTGGTTGATGCTTTGGGACACGATAACTTAGGTTCATCTTGATTGATGATTTTTATGCCAATACAATGACTGCATTCTCATTCAGTAATGGATTCGACAATAACAGTGTATAGAAACGATTGACTCAGACAAGAGGGCCCTTTTGTCAAGCGTGGGTCCCCCTAACTAGGGTACATTTTCATTTTTCTCGTCGGTTTTAGCATTTTCCTTTATAAAACACTTTTGGATGACACTTCGTGTACAGTTTGATTGCTCGATACGTTTGAAAAAAATAAATGTGCGATTAATTAGTATGTGTCATCTATTTATTTTGGGATTTCGGCGGGGGACACCAGCCTCACTGTTGGCTTGTTTTTAATAATAGAGGTATGTTACAATTACGTCGACAGTTTAATCACTCAGAAAATCCACATTTGATCAAGTGTATTTGATATTCATGTCCAGGAATCCCGTGCAATTTTCGCCCGTAGTGCATGGAGCCGTACAGGGTAATAAGATTCCCAGCGTTGATTGGCTGAGAAATGAGGGCGATCTATTGTTATGCATAGTCTTCTAAAAATTCCAAATTCTCTGTGAATTTCAAATGGAGTTACAATAAAAGTTGTTCTTTGTGTTTAGGAATGGTTATTATTATTATATATATATATATAATATAGCTAATAATGAATATATAGACAAATGACTGGTATTTCTGTAGGTGTGGATATCAAGTATTACTGGGTTATCCAAATTACCGGTAAATACGCTAATCGCATGCATGAGTCGTCTTCATTTGCCACGCAGCCTATTCAAACAAAGGACACATAAATGGATCTACGACATCTATCTATCTTCTTGGTGTTTAACGTCAAGAAGATAGATAGATACGGCATGTTAAATTCACTCTAAAATATTCCAATCACAAATGTCTAATCTATAACAATGTAAGACAATAATTCGGTGATTATGATTATGCCAGTCACGTGGTAATTGGACCATCAATAGACGCTTGTCAATTTGTGTTGTGTATTTGATAGTGCTTTATTCTACTGACAGTGATATAATTTATAGACAAGCCAACAGTGAGGCTAATGTCCCCCGCCGAAATCCCAAAATAAATAGATGACACATATTAATTAATCGCACATTTATTTTTTTCAAACGTATCGCCCAATCAAACTGAACACGAAGTGTCGTCCAAAAATTGCTTATCTCTGCCTACCGTAAGAAGAAAATGCTCATCTTCGAACTCCATCAAGGCATTGACCTAATAAGCATACACACCAATTTTGAACATTTTAACTCAATTCGAAGGAGAGTTATTGTGTTCCAAAGTCTCGGCAAATCAAATTGCTTATCGCTCTGCTTACCCTGAGCAGAAAATGCTCATTATCGATCTTAGTCAAGGTATTACTGTAATGAAACTATACACCAAGTTTCATCACTCTCACTTAATTAGAACTAAAGTTATTGTGTCTCAAAGCATCAACCAATCAAATTGCTTATCTCTGCCTACCCTAAGCGGAAAATGCTCATCTTCGAACTCCATCAAGGCATTAACCTAATAAGCATATACACCAAGTTTGAACATTTTAACTCAATTAGAAGGAGAGTTATTGTGTTCCAAAGTCTCGACCAATCAAATTGCGTATCGCTCTGCTTACCCTGAGCAGAAAATGCTCATTATCGAACTTAGTCAAGGTATTACTGTAATGAAACTATACACCAAGTTTCATCACTCTCACTTAATTATAACTAAAGTTATCGTGTCCCAAAGCATCAACCAATCAAATTGCTTATCTCTGCTTACCCTAAGCGGAAAATGCTCATCTTCGAACTCCATCAAGGCATTGACCTAATAAGCATATACACCAAGTTTGGACATTTTAACTCAATTAGAAGGAGAGGTATTGTGTTCCAAAGTCCCGACCAATCAAATTGCGTATCGCTCTGCTTACCCTAATCAGAAAATGCTCATTATCGAACTTAGTCAAGGTATTACTATAATGAAACTATACACCAGGTTTCATCACTTTCACTTAATTAGAACTAAAGTTATTGTGTCCCAAAGCATCAACCAATCAAATTGCTTATCTCTGCTTACCCTAAGCGGAAAATGCTCATCTTCGAACTCCATCAAGGCATTAACCTAATAAGCATATACACCAAGTTTGAACATTTTAACTCAATTAGGAGAGTTATTGTGTTCCAAATTCTCGACCAATCAAATTGCGTATAGCTCTGCTTACCCTGAGCAGAAAATGCTCATTATCGAACTTAGTCAAGGTATTACTATAATGAAACTATACACCAAGTTTCATCAATCTCACTTAATTAGAACTAAAGTTATCGTGTCCCAAAGCATCAACCAATCAAATTGCTTATCTCTGCTTACCCTAAGCGGAAAATGCTCATCTTCGAACTCCATCAAGGCATTGACCTAATAAACACATACACCAAGTTTGAACATTCTAGCTCAATTAGGAAGAGAGTTATTGTGTCCCAAAAAGTGTGACGGACAGACAGACAGACAGACAGACGGACGAACCCATTTTAATAGTCCCCCAACTTTCTTCGAAAGGCGGGGGACAATAATGTACATCCTTATGTGTAGCGCCTGTGACGTCAGCAGCCAATCAACCGGATTAAGGTCGTAAATGAAAAATTGCAAAGCGTTTTGGCGTGTCGGATACTAAAAGCTGTCAAAAAACTAAAATTAAATAAATCTTCTATCGAGGACGCTATTATTAACGAGTATATAAAACAGCATTCATGCATTGGTACCGACTTATGTTCTTATGTTTAACATTGTATTTGACACAGGAATAATCCCGTCCGACTGGTTAATCGGACATATCATCCCCATTTATAAAAATAAAGGAGACGCTTTAAACGCAATTAATTATCGACCAATCACTTTACTGAGTTGCCTGGGCAAACTGTTCACCTCTATTATTAACGAACGACTAAACCAATTCGCCGAAAGCTATCAGATTATTTTAGAAAACCAAGCAGGCTTTCGGAAACATTATTCCACAGTTGATCATATTTTTAACTTGTATACTCTAATACAACTTTATAAAGGGTTTCGTAAGAAACTATATTGTGCATTTATTGACTTTGAAAAGGCGTTTGATACTGTTTGGAGGATTGGTTTATGGAACAAATTATTACAAAACAATATAAATGTTCTAATGTTATAACCAATATTTATAAGGACATTAAGGCCAAGGTCAAACTAAACGGCGAAGAATCGGCTAGTTTCGAATGCACAAATGGAATCCGACAGGGCGAAAATCTCTCCCCATTCCTATTTTCCATCTTCTTGAATGATTTAGAAGAATTTCTAAATAAAAATAATGTCAACGGCCTTAGCACTATATCTAGCAAAGCCCGAAAAGAACTGGGGATCTATTTAAAACTATTTATATTGTTGTATGCTGACGACACTATACTCCTTGCAGAGTCAAGCGAGGACCTACAACAACAACTAAATATTTTTAATGAATACTGCCTATTATGGAAATTAAAAGTGAATACACATAAAACTAAGATAATGATTTTTAATGGAAAAGAACCAAATGATTGTACATTTTATTTTAGTAACTCTAGTATTGATATTGTTGATAATTTTAAGTATTTGGGTGTTCATTTCACGAAAAATGGATATTTTAACTATCATAGCAAGAATAATAATGACAAATCTACGAAAGCTATGTACGGAGTTTTATCAAAATGTACTAAACATAATTTAAGTATAGAATGTAAATTGGATATGTTTGATAAAGTAGTAAAGCCTATATTATTATATGCCTGCGAAGTTTGGGGCTACTCTAACACTAACAATATCGAACGAATCCATATGAAATATTGTAAATACATATTATCACTAAATAATTCCACTAGTTCGTCGATGGTCTTAGGTGAACTGGGCAGGTACCCGTTAATTATTGATATTAAAGTACGAATGGTATGCTTCTGGGCTAAAGTAGTCACGGATGAAAACAAACTGACAACTAAACTGTATATACTGTCAAAATCGTGCAATACACCATGGATGAAATGTATCAAAAACGAATGTGGCTTATCGTATATATATGTAACACAAACCTTTCTAAATATTAAATGGCTGAAAACCCGAATTACCCAAACCCTGCAAGACCAATTTTTACAATCATGGCATAGTAACATCGCATTATCTCCAAAAGGTTTAAACTATAGATTATTTAAACATAGTCTTGATCTAGAAAAATATCTATCAGTTTTACTCATGTACAAATCTAAATTAGTAGTTAGTGGGCCTGTATACGGACGCTCGCACTTGATGACCCCTGCACTGAGTGACCCCTTGTCCTAGTTCGGTGTGACCTAGTTCGGTGTGACCTAATACATCGTGACCTGGTCGAGTGACCTAGTTCGCCGTGACCTAGTTCGCCGTGACCTTGTACGCGGTGACCTTGTACGACCTAGTTCGTTTTGACCTGACAGGTGTGGTTATTCAGGTGCGTGACCGACAAAGAGGGGCGCGCGCGCGGGAAAAGAGAGAGAGAGAGAGAGAGAGAGAGAGAGAGAGAGAGAGAGAGAGAGAGGAAGAAGGAGAAAGGGGAAGAGAGGAAGAAGGGGGTAGAGGGGGCGGGGAAACAACTCTTTTACATTGATTAAGTTGGCCCTGAAAAGGGCCGTTGGTCTTCATGTTACACTAACAGGAACATCTTGGATGATCTGACCACAGTGGTATGGGTCTCTTTGGGCATTTGACAAGATGTTTGTGTCGTCTATGACAGGTATTTCCAATTTCTATCCCACACCAAAAGCATATCAGGTAATCAGCATCCGATCGATTACCCCTAAACACATTGTAGTAACCCCCACAAGTCTGACAAAATCTGTAATCTTTTCGATCCATTTTGACTGTGACTTCTTTTGGCTTCGATGCTGCAATTTATGCCTCGGGACGAGTCTAATGTGCTGGGACGATACCATTTTTACACCAATCAGAGGGCGAGACGTGAGTGAAAAAAACAACAGACACGTGATATGTTGCTGACAAAGCATTTTATTGAACTAAAGTTACACAGAATTGGATTATATGAAATGGTTACCATAAAACTACAAAAGAAATCTTAAAACTGAAGGAAATAAAAAGCATGCATTAAAATAAGCAAATTTACAAAGCAAAAAAACATCGGCATCGTTGTCCTTTCTTCTGTTCCGGTTGTAAATCGGGAAAATGATCCCTAGTCCATTGTTCGACGAGTATATCGTTCACACGATACACATGACCGAAAACAGAAAGGGCACGAGGGGAAGGTACGTGAAATCGATGACACAAATAATACAAGCAATAATGTCCGCAGACGACACTGTCGAGTCCTTGAATCCATCGGGGTTGGTAGTGGAGTTGTAGATCTTGGACGAAACGTCGAAAGGCTTCTCCGTAGACATCAGGAGAATTGCCGTAGGAATCAAAGAAGGTAACGTGTTCTGGTTTTTCGCACACAAACACGGTCCAGTGTTTACC
Source organism: Patella depressa (assembly GCA_948474765.1). Classification (NCBI taxonomy): domain Eukaryota; kingdom Metazoa; phylum Mollusca; class Gastropoda; family Patellidae; genus Patella; species Patella depressa. The sequence continues at coordinate 32,427,147 of OX419717.1, read as the reverse complement.
AGGTTGGTCTTCGTCGTCCGTGTTGATGACGTAGGCTTTGGGATACGACGTTGGTCGCAGTGTATCCAGGTGATTACGAGCCCACACGCCCCCGAATACGTTAGAAGGGAGGTGTTTTTCTAATGCCCGTGTCAATTGTTCATTGGAGAGAGCTTCACCAATCGGTGATGACTTGTCGGTTAGCGTCGATTTCCAAGACATTGTCGTATTCGGCAAACAGAACAAGACTGAGGTGATTGGTCGGGGCCGCACCGAACTTGAGTTCCAAAGACAGGTTACCCGCTGCTTTGGGATGAAAGTAGTTACCGTCGGCTCCGTGGTCGTTGGTCAAATCGAAACAATACAAAGTGTACCCATTGATATAGTCGTTGAAAGGAAGGTCCAGGTCTTCTCGGGTGTTTAAGACGGCCACTCTTTTCATCAAATCCAGATATGGTGCGATGGCTTGTCGCTGGGGAAAGTTGACGTCGTATTCGTCCACAATTTCCCCGTTCTTGGTCAGTTTGATGTTTTCCAATTGATTGTGTTCGAATTGGAAGGGATTTCTGTTTTTTCTTCCGTCGTAGGCCGTGTTACGTACCATACCCACGATTAATCTCTTGGGCAGGCTTTCGTTGACAAACAGATTGTCTAGGACGTGGCTAGTGCGATTGTCAGGAATCACCATGTCTCGGACCACCACGCGCTTCAGAGGATATTTGGCGTTAGAGGATTGAAGTTGCTCGGCCACGCGTGTGTAGGTGCTGGGAGCCAGGGTGACGAATGGGATATCCAGGTAGGCTTTGGTGAACTCGACTTTGTAGTCTTCTGCATCGTTGCCTTCGCCGTACATCAGAAAAAATTTCGGGGATTGCTTTTCCAATTTCAATCGCAGGTCCACACCGTCCAGCAGATACCGATCCTGTAAGCACATGTCCAAGTGTAGACGCGACTGCAATTCAAAGGTGCGACTGGCAGCGATGGTTTTCTGACGTTGTTCCAATCCTTTGTTAACCGGGGCCTGTCGTGCACCGTCCGCACCGGTGGCGACGGATTTCGTGGAATTGAACTGCCCGGCGGTATCTTTTTCCCACAGGACTTGTTTTGACAGGTGATCGTTCTTGGCTCCCTTACCGAAACTCAGCAAATTCTCCAAGTAAGCCCGGTAGGGATAGTTGGGCAGAGATGCGGTGACCAAGGTTTCGGCATCTTTTCCCAAGCGTAATTTGACGTCTTTGAACAACGAATGAAACAGATTGTTGACCGGTGCCACTTGACTATCCGCATCCAAGTCACTCCCATCATTCTTGGTCACCTTCAGGTCCACGTGCAGTGTCATGTTGGCCAGATCGATGAAATCGGTGGTGGCATTGGAAATATAAAATTCGATGGGTCCGTCGTGGTTCAGATCGGGCGTCATAGGATACTTTCTGATTTGGGTCACCTTGTGTATGGCCGTCTGCGTGTCGGGTACGCTGAACAAATTCTGCAATTCGTCTCGCGCGCAGGGACAGGAATCATTGCGCATTACCTGCGTAGCCATGGTCGAAGATATCTGGTTTGCGTCGTTTGTGAGAGGTGACCTGTGTCTTCTTCTTCCTCTTCGGGCGATGTGATGTGGACGGGTATCGCGGGGGTTCTTTTATAGGTTCCAGGTGTGCGACCACGTTCTTCAGTGTGTCGGACATTGTGTTTGACACTGCGGGCCGTAGCGTGTCCTGAGCGACTTTCTTCCAGTTCCATTTTTCCCGACCACTGATGGCGTCGAGCACGCTCTGTCCCACTTTGGGTAGCACTTGGGCTGCATTTTTTTTCACGGCCGCTTTGCCGGCCGACCACAGTGTCTTTCCGACCGATTTAACGGCATTCAACAATCCCGACCATCGCCCGGCACCCCGTTGTCGCAGAATTCCTCCCTTGTACACCAATGGACTACCACCGGACCCTCGCTGCCTGAGCGTACCGCTTTTGTACACCCGAATCATCGTCGACGGCGAAAATGAAGTTGGAGTACCACCTTACCATCGATAAATGGCACGGCTTCGCCCATTCCATTCCTTATATAGACCCCAATGGAGTTTAGTAGATTGTACTGCAGGGGATAGTAATGAATACTGGAAGGACGATGATACAGTTGATCAAAGGGAATCACATCTATCAATGGTGCCGTCATGTCACCCACAATCTGGTTTTCGATAATGTCCGTGTACAGGTAAAACAGATCGTACTTTACTTGTAAGTGTGGGGGGTAGTCGGCGTAGAAATGTCGTAGACTTTGGCCATCCGTGCCGGTCAAAGCTATTGATTGCAGGGAAATCAACAAATCGCTTCCAGGCCACCCCAACATGGACACGACGGGGCCATGCAGGCGGAGTTCGATTTTCGGCAACACGTCAAAGTAGTAAAGCGCTTCCATGTGGTTGATCTGCAGGTACACTCTGTCTCTGGTGTGGTCTTTCTTGAAAGAAACGAAGGGACCTGTTTGCTCGGCCCCTTGCCGCATCATCTCTCGAGTTTCGTAATTTCTTTGCTGTTGGTTTTCGTGGTCGGTCATTTCCTTGTTGTTGGGATCTAAGCGGATGGGTTGATTGCCGAGGTGCTTGCGAATGGGGAACAGTTTCCACAAACCGTCTAGTTGAGTGTTCAGAACATCCATGATGTGCTCAACCGTCTCGTAGTCGTCGCTCTTGATGTGCGTTTCCATTTCGATCGATCCCTTGATCTCTTCGTCCTTTACACCCTTGAAACAGTACGAGGGATTCACGTCTAGGCGATCCAGGCATATCTTTTGTTCGGGTTCCTCAATCGAATTTTCCCAGGGATGAAGGCGTAGGCCAATCGTGTTGTATAGGTAATCGACATTGTTCCATTTTTTGGGTAAGCTGGCCACGGCCAGACCCACTTCCCATTCCCGATGATCGAGACGGAGTGGGGGGTCCAAGTGCGTTCGATACGTGGACATAGTGTTGTCGGGATACCACTTACTGGAACTGTCACTAGGGAGCGTGACGTAAAAGGGTAGTTCGTTGTTCATTGTGTTTGGTTTTCAAGGTCGGAGAAGGTAACAGGTAACCCAAGGTACTGGAGAGTAAGGCTGTCCACAATGTAGTCTGTGATCCGTCGGGTTTCAAGGCCAATTGGGACAAAGAAACTCCAGCCACAACGTACACTAATATCACTTGACAGAAAAAGACGATTTCCGCTTGTGGTACGCGTTTTCCCAACAGTGACCAATGGTGGGATGTCGTCTGCGATGTGGTGGACGTGGTTTCGTCTTGCATGTTGACTGACACCGGCGTTTCTCGCTCCTATTTATACGTTTTGTGTACTGCTCCTATTTATACGTTTTGGAGACTGGTCCTATCGATCCACGAATTAAAACTCGTCGGATAGCCCAACCATTTCACCAATACTTTGTCTTTTTTTCTTTCGAGGACTCTTTCGATGGGAAAGATCTCATCATCGTTGACTTGGACCGCTTGCAATTCTTCGGGATAGAAGGTGCCTTGTATGGGTTCACCTCTTTCGTCCAAAAGTTTGTAACCAGGACCAACGTTGGGTGTCACGTTGAACGTTTCTAGAGTCCAGTTCGGCCAGTAACCTTTGTCGAAGGCACCATGTTTCGGTAAAGCCAAACGTACGGTCGTACCAAGATCCATTGTTTTTTTCTTTTTCGGGGGACGTGGTGGTGGTCTTGTCAACATCCATTCGTGTTCGGGGCGAACGTCTTTAGGTGCCATACCGATGGTCCGATGTCGTCTAGCATTGTAAGCCCGAACCAGTTCGTCTAGCACGTCGATGTACCGTTGTGTTTGTCGATGAGTAAAGTATCGCCACATGCGCTCTTTCAGTGTCCGTTGAAATCGTTCCACCACACTGGCCTTGGTTTCGACGTTGTGTGTCACGAAAAAATGAATTTTTTTCTTCTTCAGGTACGCCTGCATTTTTCGATTGAGGAATTCGGTACCTTTGTCCGTTTGAAGTCGTAAGGGTTGTCGACTTTGAAAGATTCGACGAAAGGCGTCCACCAAACTGTTTCCCGTCTTGTTTTTGAGGGGCAACACCCAAGCGTACTTTGAAAACACGTCGATGACACACAGCAAATATCTGTATCCCCCATTCTGTTTGGCCAAGGCGGACATATCGCTCAAGTCGGCTTGCCACTGATGATCTATGCCGGCCACCACTGTGGGCGTCCGAGAAAATTTCTTTTTCAGTGGTTTGTGCAAGGTGTACGCCCTTTGTTGTTTCAACCATGTCTTGACTTTGTCTAAGGACACGCCGGTAGCTTTGTGGAGACCCAGGGCTCCACCGAAAGCGGCCGGGTGTTTCGGATCGTAATAGACTTTCTTCAGCTTTCGTTCCATGTTTCAGCAGATTGTCATGGGAACAGGCTATTTATAGTTTTTGCAGAGGGATCCATCTGGCTCTCCTGGTAGGTGTACTCGCAGATCTGACTTGTCCAGTAGGCGTACTAGGGGTATCCGTACTGGAGATTTTCTTCTTTCGCGGGGGTCGCGGCGGAGTCCGTGTCGGTGGCGTGGACAACACGTTCCACCTTTCTTGATTCCCGATGGCTTCGCGCGGTACGTTCGTGGCTTTCAAACTTTGCATCACCCCAAACCATCCCAAGGGAGCCTGGGTATTCTTTCGCCGACGAACCAAGTCGTTCACGATGTCAATGGCATTGGTGTTGGGTACGCGCACTCCATTCCGAAGCAATTCCAAGTCCTCGTTCCACGACCAAGGTGTCTTTTCTTTCATGTGTTTCAACAAAAGGCGAGCCCGAGGTTGATAGACACGGGGGACCGACTCCAGGATGGGTGCCTCCGAAGTTTCTTCTTTTTGCTCGGGTATGTTCTCCTCCGACAAGGGAATGGTCTGTTTTCTTTTCTTTTGCATCGTTTGATAACGGTGTAACAACTGTCCGTACCGTTGCATTTTATTTTCGTCGGTAAGAGTTGGATCGTTTAGCACGTGTTGCATGTCTTGGTGAACATTCTCGACGGCTTGCTGCAGTGGATCTCGATCGTACGCGGGTTCGACTTGCCTGACTTCGAGGGGTTTGACGTCGGTGGGTCCGTCGAAGGGTACCAGTTTCATTTTCTTGGCGAATTTCATCTTTCGGGAATGACCGGAGCAACCGGGTGAAGAATCCCCCTTTTTGTTGTTTCAGAAGTCGTCGACGTGTCTTCCAAGGTGTTTTGGACGTGCCCAAACGCCGTAACAAGAGGGCGTCTTTTTTCAAGCGTTTGATTTCTTTCTCCGTCACAGGAACGTTACCGCGAATCAGGTTTCCAATACACTCGCACACACCGTCGACAATGGGTTGGGTCTCGAGCAAAAGAGGGCGGTCTTTGGGTGCAGTGTTCAATAGATACCGCAGTGTCTCCATGACTGAGCTCGAGGCCGTTCTCCGGTTCCCTTTTTATACCTTTCTGTCCAATCGGTTACCCCCCAAATAGTTTAGATAACTCGGCAGCCATAGCGTTCGCTTTATCCTGCCTTCTAAGGAAGGGATGTTTACCACCCTGTTGTCCTCCGAATAGTTTAGATACCAAGGGAGCCAAAGCCGGGAGAGCCATAGCGAGCAATGCTCCAAACGCACCACCCTGTTGGTTGAGAAGTCGCCTTTTGACGTCGGGTGACGTTCGTGGATTACTCATTTTACGAAGCAATGCTCGATGTTGGTCCGTCTGCTCGGTGATCAATCCCTTTCCACGCTGAGCGGTCCGTCGAACGAATTTATTTCGTTGCTTGTTTCTTTCCTCTTGCAGTCTTTCCTTCCATCGCACCAAGATTCGAATCAACACACCCCCGAAAAATCCACGTCCTCCGGGTTTCATGATCAGGGATAGTTTTTCGGTCGTTGGCATGTTTTTCTCCGTCAGTTGGGTCAACACCTGTCGATTTCGTTCCACCCATTTCTTGTGCTGGGCATGCAGTGGTTGGATGTTACCATTCAGCAAATGATTGGCCGCCAGTTTGAACCATTGCAACAAACCAACACGTGCCCTGCCCGTATTCTTGGCCAACTGTCCATAAGCCATATCGGGAGTCAGATGTTGTAACTTGCGAATGAAGGCCTTCAGTCCTTTCATAGAATTCTTCTTTTCTCTCCTCGGTCTTCGATTGATCGGAGAGACGGGTCGAGACGGGGAAGGTGGTGACGTGAGGCGTGGTGGTGTGACCGGAAAGGGAGACAAGGGACTCGCGGGTGGCGTTAACGAGGGCAACAATTGTGTTCTAGGTGCCCTCATTTTCGGGCGAGTCGGCCTTCGCACCGTGGGATCGCGAAGATCCGGTGCCAACGTCGGGAACATTGCTCTGGGAAGACCTGGGGGTGGATGTTTCCTCTGTGTATTCTTCGTGCGAGCCATCGTGACAAACAAGAGTCAATTCGAGGTACAGGTCCCCCTTTTATACTTTTTGGACGTAGACGATAGAAGGTTGCTCTTCGGGTAAAATGTTGGATCTCAATCGCAGAGTCTCGAGTGTGTCGGGCTTCAAATCAATGAGTAAGTAACTGCGAGGGGTACTCGTCGCATCTTCATAAGCTTCTTGCATATACTTGGAGCGGGAGGGGTACATCTGACGGGCCAACACACCAATTTGCGATTTGTCTCGGGGATTTTTGAACAAAACCAAGTAATGGGCATTCAGGCTGATGGTACGCTGTTGCTTGTCAAACAAGTTTTGCACGATGTAAATGACACTCGTGTCGTGGTGATGACTCTTTTTCGTGAACCACTTTTGCAATATCTCCGTGTCTTCTCCCATCAAATCATCCACGACTAAGACTTGTGGACCTTTGACTTGATCCATTACATCGTCAATATCTGTCAAGCCTTTAACGTAGGTGTAAGGAAACCGATTGTAACTCTCTTGCCATTCCCCGTAGGCCCACACGACGCGTTGGGGAGGGACGTCGAACAGGGACGCTTGAAGGAATTTCTGTACAAAGACCGTCTTTCCAACACCCGTTGGACCACTGACCAACATGGTAAAGGGATGTTTGAACGTCACATCCATCTTGCACTGTTTACCCCCATTCCCTTTTCCCCTGCCTTTTATACCTTCTCGCCACAGAACAACAGACATGGAGTGAAATAAGAACAATGTTTATGTGACAATAAAAACATACAATACAAAAAGCATGGCATACAATACAAAAGAAATAGAAAAAAAGAACGTTAGTTTGGACTGTTTCTCTTCAGGATCTGTTCTGTCATCCACGTTGCGTTTCTCAGGACGCGAGGAATCCAATAGACTTGTCCCATAAGCTTCTGCATCATATCATGTGGGTGCCAGTCTTCCACCTCGGCAAGCGTGACGACGACGGGTACCCATTCGCTCATATCGAAAGAGGGAGGGTACGACAAAACTTCACTCATATCTCTCGGACCTGCACATTGGATGAGTGCGCGGGTCAAACTCTCCACATCCTTCTCCGCCAGCCAGAGACATTGGGCAATCGGCTTTACGGCTTCGCTGTTCGGGACTTCACTGGTAACCGGAAGACTAGTGGGTGGAATGGACATCTTCGTCGGTCGCTTTCGTTTTTTCCTGGTATCGCCGGAAGAGTTCGAACGATTCTCCACACCAGTACCAGTATCGTTGACTACGGGCGTTTTCTCTTGGTGTATAAATGTTGTTGTCGAACATGCGATTGGTAACGGCTTCAAACTTGTCTTCGGTTTGGATTTCTTCTTGGCATTCGAAGAGACCGTGACCGAGCTGTCCACAGTTGAGGCACTTGTGGTTATCGTCGGTAGGTCTCTTGACTCCGTAACACTTTCTTTTGGTGGTGGTTTGTCTTTCTTCGTCGTTCTTCGCCTTTTGGACTTCGGTTCGTTTGCCACACTGAGGTGCCCAGTGGCCTGTTTCTCCACAGAGGAAACAATTTCCGTAGGACCCATAAGCTGGTCTGTCTTGTCTTGGCTGTGGTGTTCTTTGTTGGGTTCCGTAAGAATCATAAGATGTTCTGTCTTGTCTTGTTTGCTGTTGTTGGAAACGTGCTGGACAGTCTCTATACCAGTGGCCGACATCGTTGCAGAAGTAACAAGCTTGACTCGCCATCGAGAAAGAATGAAAATTCAATCGGCCACTTCACGTTTTATACTCATTTGGTCGTGACGTCACACTCTCTTTTGATTCGTTCTTTCTATTTCTTCTGGTGGTGCAATCGGTATTGCGCAATAACTCTCGTTTTGGTTGGTTCTTTCTATTTCTTCTGGTGGTGCAATCGGTATTGCGCACTAACTCTCGTTTTGGTTGGTTCGTTGTTTAGTCTATGATTTCCAGGCTGTCAACATACGTTTGCAATTCTTCCCATGCGACGACGGCTCCACTCACGTGACAGGCTTCCAACAACGTTATTAGGTCGGCTCGATTACCGTATTTTTGTCGCCAGTGGTTGAGCATGTTAAAGATTTGAGTCTGTGTATCGTTAGGGTGATTCATCCTGACTTGACCGATCCGCGCTTCAGTGATTCCCAGATGTCTGGCAATAGATTCCCAACCTTCTCCTAGTTTACCGGACATGACATTGATATCCATTTGATCCAGAGACCATCGTTTCTTTTTCTTCGGCAAGTCGTCCATCCATAGTCGTATGGGATCCACTCCATCTTTGCGTTTGATCATAGGTGTCTTAAAGCCAGGAACGATCTCCCAGTACTTTCTCAAGGTTTGTATGACGTCTTCCTGCCATCGTTGTTCGGTTTCCCACTTCTTAACTTGACCCTGTGGATCATCCACCATGCTGCCTAACAGACTACCAATGTCTTTTGATTTCGGCTCGTCCGCCCAGAGGTAGTGACTGTAATCGTCCACTGGATGTGAAGCTTGACCCGTCATGGAAGAGACGCCTAGTCCCAAACACGAGTGGTATCTCTGACTGGGATGGTTGTACTCGCAACCGATACACTCCTCGTGCTGACTTTTTTCTATGATGGGTAGGTAGCATTGGTCGACACGAAAGTTTAGCCATCGTAGTCTTAGCTTTTCGACAAAATCTGCATGCTTTGGTATTGGTTCGTCCTCTTCTCCGTTCGTTCGCCATGTTCCCGAGACCCGAAAGTCAGTATCCGTAGGGGTAAGTATTGTTTGGCTGGCCATCGTCATTGAATTGAACGAAACGTTTGTCATACACGATTTTATATTTCTTATTCTCGGGGCGTGTCCAAAGACGGCGGTCACGTGATCTGGTAATCTTGAACGGATTGGCTATGACCAGAGGTTCGTTTTGATTGACGTGCCGTACGTTCTCCTTCATGGTGACGTAATTTAATTGTTGGGAGGCACGATAATTCAGTGTGAATCCCCTGACTTTACACACGGTTTTTCCATCGCTCTGGCGGTATGCGTAATTCTTTGGCCCTCCGCTTACAAATTCTCGAATGGTGACATCTTCGGGTAACTCGTTCTTCCACTGACCCAAACTCGAACCTTCCGGGGGATTCCATGACGTGGCGTGGTATTGGTAGATGACGCTATCGGTGTCAAAATAACATACACGTTCTCCCAACTTTTCCAAGACGGAATAGAGTTTCAAACGGGCCTGGGCAGTGACAAAAGCGGCGATAACCACGTTGGTGATGGGACAGGGTGCGACGTGTTCTTCTTTCTTCAGCGTTTCCATTAATACCATGTTATCGTTGACTAACTGCACATCTCGCACGGTCTTAGTCACGTCCAACATTTTTTCAAAGTAGACACTGGGTTCCGTGACGTACTCTGTTTTGGGAAAGTTGTCTCTCTGTCCGAATTTCCCCCATGCTGTGTTCAATTGAAGCTTACTAAACGCCCGCATCCCCTTGTTGGGTTTTATCGACGCGGGATCCAGACGAATACCTTCGGTGTCGTACACTTCGTTGACGAAGCGGGTCTTGTCTTCTTCGGTGTGGCAGGTGTCGGGATAACCGCTACTTTCCATTTTCTTCTTCAGGTAGTGATTGATGTACCCCGTAAACAGACCGCCCGTTTTGGCCTCGGGATCGTAGGTGCTGAATTCTTTCCAGTGCCAGACTTCGTAGACTTTTAGTACTCGGTATCCTAGGGTCACCGCTTTCTTCAGTTCCAGGGTGACAAAGGTGCCCACCCAGGCTCGCTGATCGTCGGTGTGCTCACAAGGTTGGTATTCGGCAATCTCCCCTTGTTGCATGTGTTCGTCGACACAGCTTCGACACAGGGCAAACACCAATTTCTGTTTGCGCCGAAACGGGAGCACTGGGTGGTACAGGCCACGGGGCGGCAAGACGGAACACTGGATCAATCCTTCGTACTGCTGCCACTGGTCTTGATCGGGTTGTGTGACGATCGTGGGTTCCTTGATGGGAAAGGTACCGTACTTGCAGATGTAAGGGTACAGGGACACCACGTCAATGTAGCGCATGTCTTCCACCGACTCGTTCACCAACAGTTGGATGGCATTGGTTCTCCCGCCGAAGAAAGCGTTGCGGGGCATCAGAGGTTCGGGAGCGGGCCATTGCTGATCTTCCAAGCCTTGTAAAAATTCGTTCATCTCGGGATCGTGGCGTCGTTCGTCCTCCATCTCACACTCCCACATGACGCGGATGGTCTGCATACCGTACTGTTCCTGTAGTCGACGGTGACGCTCTTGGGTCTTCTGGTACAAGTCCCTCATACTGCGAGATGGATCGTAGGGATGTTTATGCTGAAGGTCTTGGACGGGACCCGGATAACATTTGGGACAACCGTGAAAGGCACACCCGTGAAACTCGTACACCGTACCTGTGGTCGTGTCCATACCATCTAAACTATAAGGGCCAACTCGGCATTCACTACCGTTGCGGGCGTGTCGAATGTTGGGTAGTGGCGTCTGGTTTCGGAAAGCTGCCATGGTCTGTTGATGTTGTTCCCATTCCAACCATCGAAGGGCTTTGTTGGACTGTTGTCGAGGCTGGAAGCGGTGCCAGTCCTTACCAGGTTTCGGCTCTTGCATCAGGGCTCGAGGAATGACGACGAGGGTGTCTTTTTTGAGGTAGTGCGTGCGTAACACGCGACTGCAGGCGGAGGCCAGGGTCAAGCTTTTTTCGAAGGGATCGATTCCCGTGTCCATGAGAAATATCTCGCGAAACACGCCACAGCATCGGCGGAGGACATCGACGTCACTTTTACAGTAGGCGAGAATTTCCTGGCGAAAATCAAAGACGTCGTGACTGTGTTGTTGGTACCACTCGTGAAATTTTTCTCGTTCCGATACACTCATGCCATCCGGATCGTAATCGGTGTCGGGAGGATAGGCGCCCACGTATTCTTCGTTCTCCGGTCTGTTAAAGTGGTGAGGGAAATAACCTTTCTTGAGTTCTTGCAGGCCAAAGGTCTTGGGCATGTCCCGTAAAGCCATCGGTAGAAAGTTGAGGGAATCGATGAATTTTACCGTACCGACAGTGATCGTCATCGCTTTACCACCATTCATAATCACTTCGGGTTGCGCCACGGAATGTTTGTGCAGCGTCTGTAAAATCAGCAGTCCGTCGTAACCTTTAAAGTTGTGAGCCACGGCAATCACGGGACTCGATTCGTGACTGTCATGTTTCCGACCATCTACCACCGTACCGTGAGCAGCGAGTTGTAAAAACCATTTTCCCACATCGTCCAGCGTGTCTTGGCCTTTAAACACAATTTCTCTTTGGTGATTCCAGTATGTGTCACAGTGCTCGCAGGGATCTTGATTGTCGATACAAAAGTGACAGCAGGTTTGCAGGACACATAGGTTGGGAATGTGCTCACCGGTATCTTGCTGGCATTCAAAGTCAAAGAAGACGAAGCGGGTTAATGTTGTCTGCTGTAGTTTGTCGATTTGTATCTTTCGGTCTTTGTTCATGTCGATGGGTGATTTCAGTGGTTGGATGTAACAAAACTGTTTCTCGGCCGTGTGCCACTCTCGGCAGATGGAACACTCGTATTCTCCGCATCGGTGTTCTTCCAAATTACGCTTGGCCTTGATGACGTCCCACTCTTTTTGACATTTCTCGCATTTCTTCCATCGATGACACACACTGCACTTGGCTCTGGAACGGGTGGCGAGATGGTTGTCGAAACATTGGCGGCTCACAAACACACGATGACAACGATAACACGTCTTTGTGTTGGGATCGGGTGGACAGGGTGGACCCATTGTCTTACATCCTTGACACATGACGTGACACGAATGATTCTCTGCAGCATTGTATCCTACCTGACAGGTCTCACAAAAATACGACCTTTCCACAAAAGCGGGCATGGAAGTAACGACGTCATAATGTCTGTCGTGTAAATACAGGTTCAGATGTTTTGGTGTGCCTGTGATGTGTTTTGTTCCCCGATAGATCGCCTTCCCAAAGATAGCCCGAGAGAAAACGTTGAGTTGGTATCCTTGCTCTCCTAAATACTTGGCGTACAATTCCCAGGTTTCCATCCCCGTGCATGCTTGCCTGGCTCCACCGACGGCATCGATAAGGGCTTCGGTTTTCTTCGTCTGCCACGAGTGGGGTCCTGCCCTCCTCTGTAGTCTGGTCTTCTCTCTTTCCCATTCAGGCGTGTCTTGTTTGTTGGCATAATGACGGGCGACGACAATAGCTCGCTGAAAACAAAGTTCGTCGGAATTCTTTATGGTGACCAGACATCTTTTTTTCTTCAAATATTCTTCGAAATTAGCACTGTGTCTTTTCTTCGTGTTTGTTCCGCTACCTCGACCATCGGGAGGGGACACGTGACATATACTCATGGACATGCGTTGATCTAATCTAAATTCTTCGTTACTCTGTAACACGGCTGCCACTTTCTGTAACACGTCTTCGGCTTTTAACAAACGATACTCACGAAAGGGTAACCAGATTGGTGTTTTGAGTCCTGGGTGACTGATGGCAATTCTAACATAGTCACTTTCTCTGGCGTCCAAGGTTTGACGAATTTCCTCAATGATGGCCCCAAAGGTGTCGTGTAGTCGTTGTGGCACATCTATGGCTGGAACGTGGGACCAATCTTCAAGAAAATCTATTTCCACACACAGTGATTCGGTTCTAAATAATCGGCTGTATCGTCTATCCACGGGTCGTAATGTAAAACTCATCTTGCTTTGCGCTGATGGTCTGTGAAAACCTATCGCGCCCCGTCCTTTTTATTACACTACGCGATGACGTCATTACCACTGTAAAATACTTAGCGTCAGCATAAAATGTTACATAGTGTTGTGCAATACTTGAATCCACATCTTTAAGCACGAAGCTATGATTGCATAACACTTCCCACATGTTGTGCAATACTTGTATGTGACGTCACATGATCCCCCCATTCTCAAATGAATTCGTCCTTATGGTTATAAAGCGGCACACATTTCGCCTCTCATTGTCAGAATGGATGCTCCGGTGTTACGCATCGAAGACAACCGCAATGCGGATACTTTCATGTATCTCAGGGGTCACACGCTTGCCGTGATTACCCCTGACGAGATCTTTGTCTTACCTGACGAGGTATTAAAAACACCTCCCAGGAAAAGACCACCTCCCGAATTAGTGGAGGCCATTAGACGCAACCGACATAAAGTGCGTCGTACCCTCACATTCTAGTGCTCGCATTCGAGTGAGGACAACGGCCCTTTTCAGGGCCAACTTAATCAATGTAAAAGAGTTGTTTCCCCGCCCCCTCTACCCCCTTCTTCCTCTCTTCCCCTTTCTCCTTCTTCCTCTCTCTCTCTCTCTCTCTCTCTCTCTCTCTCTCTCTCTCTCTCTCTCTCTCTTTTCCCGCGCGCGCGCCCCTCTTTGTCGGTCACGCACCTGAATAACCACACCTGTCAGGTCAAAACGAACTAGGTCGTACAAGGTCACCGCGTACAAGGTCACGGCGAACTAGGTCACGGCGAACTAGGTCACTCGACCAGGTCACGATGTATTAGGTCACACCGAACTAGGTCACACCGAACTAGGACAAGGGGTCACTCAGTGCAGGGGTCATCAAGTGCGAGCGTCCGTATACAGGCCCACTAACTACTAAATTAATATGTAGATTTAGAACTTGTAATATCAAGCTACCCATAGAAACTGGCCGATGGAAGAAAATCCCAAGAGAAAATAGAATCTGTAAACTATGTAACCTAAACGAAATAGGCGACGAATTTCACTATTTATTCATTTGTACAGATTCGACTATTTTAAAGAAAAGGAAATTGTCAATATCTCCTAGGTTCTACTTACGACCAAATACACACAAGTTTAGCGAGTTGTTTAATTGTACTCACCCTCATGTACTAAACAGTTTACACGGATTAATTAAGGTTATAACAGAAAGGTTACACCCCCCTGATTAATTCATATCCACACATGTATATATATGTTATACTCATATTGATGTAAATATGTTATTGTTTCTACACTGTATTTATGTACGGTTTGAGAAAATAAAGAATATCTATCTATCTAAAACAGTAATAGCCGACTTAATTTTAATCAGATTGTTGTGAACTTACCTTTAAATGGATATACTAACCATTGTCTATGCGTATATTGAATTTCGATATATGGTTTACCTGGTCTTTCTTTAAGTGAATATCTTTGACTTAAGATATCCTTTGAATACGGACCCTAGTCCTTGTGGGGGCATTGAAAAATAGCCCTTTGGAAATCCAGGCACCGACAGTATTCAGGCACCGATCGTAGAGATAAATAAAGCTGATCGGATGCCGTCTGTCGCCTGATCCCTCGTCTTTCCAACCCCATAGAGGCTATTGTGAAATGAACGGACTTGCGAACCTCAACGAAGTCCCCAATAAATTTAAAAGTAGACTGCCCGAAAAGCAGTCTGGCAGTATTTCAGGCAATATTTGGAGCTTAACAGACACCGCATGTCGCCAAATCACTAGTTTATTCGACCAGAGAGGAAAGTGTCAAACGGGTGTAGTGAGTGACTCAAAGTTAAAGAATATTTTCGCTACTATATTTGTGAAATAGACGGCCGGAAATGCATCATTGCAGACACTGGTCGTCGAGATAAATAGAGTTGACCAGATACTGTTCGTCGCCAAATCACGAGCTTATCAGGACAGAGAGAAAGAAGGTGTCAAACAAACAGAGCGAGTGTATCAAGTAAACCTATACCAAAGAACCCGGAGGATCGTAAAAAGAACGTCTCAAGTAGGTTTACAACTGGATTAAGATGGCGGACTGACAAGGCGGGTTGATTTCGGCTCTACAAAAAGATCAAGAAATGAATCCAAATACAGTGAGTTTAATCAAAGAATCTAATCACATTCTGTTATACGATCACACTAATAATTTGAGTATGGGTGAACACGGGCCATAATTGAATTACACCTACCATATTGATGCACAGAATGATAACGTGGCAAATGTGATGAATGGAGCTTGTGCGCCATCTTGGCAACCACTGATGCATACGTCTACACCCCGAGCAAGTATACTTCAACCTCGCCTGGTCAGTCCAAGGTTAATACACCAAGAGCAACTAAACACCTCCATACCTTTCTGGGCTAATGATATTCTGTTAAAAATGTCAAATTTGATGACTAGAACTGAAGAAGTAAAAAATAAACTGGAACAACTGAGACAAGAATTTCAGCCCGAGTTTAGAGAAGTTAAAGAGAGCATATCATGTCTTAGGAACGAAATCACAGAAGTAAACAAAGAAACTTAAGCAATCAATGATAGAACAAATATTTTAGGCAGGTCAGTGAATAAATTAGAAAACGATTATTCAAGAGTAAGAACTGAGCTAATAGACATGAAAGCAAGAAGTATGAAAAATAACCTTATATTCACTAATATCAATGACAGTGGGGAGAATGACCACAAAGAAAATGAAGGGAAGATAAGATCGTTTATGGTGGAGATGTTACAGATGCCTAGCCAGTTGGTTGAATCTATCAAAATAGATAAAATCAGTAGATTTGGTGATCCTAAGAAGTCTCCAAGAAATCTATGTGTACAGTTTAACAGCCAAAAAGAAAAGGATGAAGTGAGATATCATGGTGCAAACCTAACAGGTACAGGGTACTCAATGTTCGAACAGTTCCCTCCAGAAATAGTGGACCAAAGGAGAAAATTGGTAAAAATTATAAAGGAGAAGAAACTTAATGAGCCTAACAGTAAAATAAAATTGGTATATAATAAACTTTATGTCAACGGGGAATTGTATCAAACACAGGACAAACAAATGAGCAACACAAAAAATAAAATTAAAATATGTGCATGGAATTGTCAGAGAAGTCTATTCAGGAAGTTAAAATCAGCAAGCTTTATGGATATATTTAAAAAGTGTGACATAACTTTTCTTAGTGAATGTTTGTTGAAAAAATCGGGTCACCCTAAAGTTGCAGGTTTTGAAACTGAAGTCTTTAAAAGAACAAAGTGTAAAGGCGGAGACTGTGTCTTGCTGTAATTTTTAAAATTTTGATAGCGAACATCGACGCAATAAAAAGCAGCATTATTGTATCATGTCAGAACAAAAAACCTGTAGAGAATGTTGTCTATAATTTTGTTAATTCTGTTACTGATATTTTTGCCCCACATTGTGAAAAATTAATTGAAAGGTAGGAAACATGCAAGCTTTGTAATCCTAATAAAAGTGGGCTTATGTTAAAAAATAAGCCATGGTTCGACGATGAGTGTGTAAGATTGTATAAGAATTATAAAGATGCTTTGTATCGGTTTAATAGCAATCGTAGTAAGCAAAATAGACTCCGTCTTGCGGGGGATAAGCAAATATACAAACGTAAAGAAAGGCATAATACTTAAATCATGATGGTAATATGATGGAGCACATTAGGAGGTACCAACCGAAATTTTTTGATAGCAGAATAAGCAGGAGGAAACCACAACCCAACACAACATTATCGATCGACGAACTGTTTAGACATTTTAAAGGAATAGTCGGAAATATCGACAGTACCCCTGTTGAAAATACTGGCATACCTGAAACGCTTTTTGTTGAACTGGACGCCCCAATCACTACGAAAGAAATTGAAGAAACTATTCTACGTTTGAAGCGTGATAAAAGTGTGGGAATAGATAATCTTATAAATGAATACTTCTTAGAATACAAGACGATATTCGTCCCAACTTTACATGTATCAATTAATTATATTTTGATTGTGGTGTATTTCAAAATAGTTGGTCAACGGGAGTTATTATACCGTTATATAAAAAGGGCGACCCCCATGATGCTAACAATTATCGTGGTATAACTCTGAATAGTCATTTAGGTAAAATGTTCACGTCGATTTTTAATAAGAGATTGCAAAACTTTAACTCTGAACATAATATATTGTCAGACGCAATGTTTGGATATCGCGAGGGTTTGGGTACTAGGGATGCTATTTCGCTTTACATAATTTAATACTTAAGACTTTGTCACAGAAAAGGCGACTATATTGCTGCTGCATCGACTATTCCAAAGCATTTGATAATGTCTCCCACATCAAACTATGGTAGAAAATAATCAAACATGGTGTAACTGGGAAACTCCTGAAATTGTTGACATCTATGTACTCCCAAATACAATCATGTGTCAAATTTAAAGGGGAATTTTCAGATTACTTTACATGTACCTCTATGGGGTGCCGATTGCGTCTTTATTGTCAACTCAAAATATATATGCTAAACTCTATATATATGACAAACTTCGTTTTATTTCTTTGGTAAACTTTAAATTGATGCTAAACTCCAAATATATATGACATGACGTATGCTTAGACTTGGTGCTAAACTCAAAATATATATGTATGATCAACTCCAAATATATGACGTTCTTCTTTTATAGATGACAAACTAAATATATATGCGGAACTTTCTAAATACATGCTAAATTAGACTCGGATTACCGGTCTTAGAAGTTCACTTTGTCTACGTCTTGTTATTGGAGTCTATGAGTCGTTTCGCCTCCGCCTCCAAAATAAGGCTCTAACGTCAAATAGAGATGACGCTGAGAGGTTATTAGATCCAAATTGCGTCTTACATGACCGTAGTATATATAACTATTATAATCCTAATCCACAGTTAAATATGCGTCGGCAATACTGGACTCTGGGGCGCCATATTTCCAAGGCGGCAGATTTTGCCCCCCCCCCCCACTTGGATCACCAGAATGGCGGAAAAAAGTGTTTCTAGCAGCGTTATTTTTCAATTTTTTCTGAGAGCTGTCACCATAATGCCGCCCCCACAGGCGAAGTGCCCCTCCACATGGCATAAGAGGGTTCGTTTTGGTTGTCCTATCCACATTTGATAGGGTCTTTTGGGGCGCCGCCATCAAAAGAAATTATTTGAGATTCTCGTTATGGTCGCCCTATCCACATGGCCTTATTGGTGTTTCTGACTAGTTCTAGTTTAGAGGACCGAAAGTTTCTCATCCTGGTGTGGTTCACATCAAAATAAGAAATAACGCGGCCGAAATTGACACACGGGATCACTTGCGACTCTGATTTCGGCTCCAAATGCGTGGACACATGGGAATTATATTGGCGCCCCAACACTCTGCTGCACCCCCACCGCACAACATTAACGTCATCTATGGTAGTCCTACGAGTCCAGTATTACCGACGCATATTTTTGAGTCGGATTTTAACTTTGTGTTAGGATTATATAATAGTTATATACTACGGTCATGTTAGACGCAATTTGGATCTAATTCTCAGCGTCATCTCTATTTGACGTTCGGCGTGGTTTCCCCTTGTCAGTAATGCAGGACGGAGGGTCTGACAAGGACAACTGTCTAGTCGTTCGGGTGGGACGAAAAACCGAGGTCCCGTGTACACACGTAAAAGATCCTTTGGCAGTTGGAATTCGATATAAGACTAGACGAACTAGACCGTAGCGCCGCTGCCCAGGCAAAATTTCCCTCATAGCACACTGTATGCCGTATGCCCATCTTCATTAGCCCAGGTTAGGCAGAACAGTAGGACGTTTAACCCCATTTCATTTCATTTATATTTGACGTCAAAGCCTCATAAGTTTGAGGGCGAAACGACTCATAGACTCAAATAACATGGCGTAGACGAAGTAAACTTCTAAGACCGGTAATCCGAGTCTAACTTAGCATGCATTTAGAAAGTTCCGCATATATATTTAGTTTGTCATCTATAAAAGAAGAACGTCATATATTTGGAGTTGATCATGCATATATATTTTGAGTTTAGCACCAAGTCTAAGCATACATGTCATATTTGGTGTTTAGCATCATTTTTAAAGTTTATCAAAGAAATAAAACGAAGTTTGTCATATATATAGAGTTTAGCATATATATTTTGAGTTGACAATAAAGTCGCAATCGGCGCCCCATATACCTCTGGCTTATTACAAGGCGAGTCTCTCTCCCCACTTTTGTACTCATTCTATGTCACAGATTTAGAAACCAAACTACTTGGCTTTAATACTGAACCTATAAGTATTGGTGCCATGAACTTATGTTTACTAATGTATGCAGACGATACCGTATTACTTAGCTATTCACCTGTTAATTTACAGAATATGTTGAATGGTATAGATGAATATTGTTCGATGAATTGCCTCGATTTAAATGTAAATAAAACGAAAATCGTCGTTTTTAGAAACGGTGGTAAGATCTCGTGCAATGAATCGTGGTACTATAGAAATATTTTACTTGAAGTAATCAGTAGCTTTAATTACCTTGGTATAGTTTTCAATTATAACGGCAAATTATCTGTAACTTACAGGGACAGAGAGCTTGTTTTAGTTTAATGAAAATCATTAAAGACAACCACTTTAATTTACAAACTAGTTTAGCATTATTTGACACATACGTGGCCCCTGTTCTAAATTATGCATCAGAAGTCTGGGGATATCAGGTCCATAGATCATTTTGTAAGAAAATGTTGTGTGTTAGAACATCAACAAACAACGTATTAGTAGCCTTTGAACTTGGTAGATATCCTCTTAGTATACAGAGGAATATGTTAATAATTAAGTATTGGTTAAACATAATTAAAAGTAACAATAGTGTTTTAAGTAATTGTTACTATGATATGTATAGAGCTCTTGAGAGCGGTAAATGCTACCACCCTTGGATAAGTTATGTAAAATCTATATTAGTAATGGATTTGGAAGAGTGTGGCAATCACAGTCTGTTATAAATGAACGTGCATTTCTTCCAGAGTTTGTTCAGCGAATAAAAGATTGCCAGCTACAGCCATACGATAGTATAACTGGATCTTCTTCAAAATGACAGTTATATAATTTAAGTAATGATAAAGAATTACAGGCGTATCTGCAAAGAAATATAATACACAAAGATCTCATATGTAAGTTCAGGATATCAGCACATAGCCTAATGATTGAAACGGGTCGATACTCTAATATCGATAGAGCTGTGAGATTTTGCACCTTTTGTGACATGCGCGATGAGGAGGATGAGCTCCATTTCATTTTAGTGTTTCCTGTCTACGAGGAATATCGGCATAAGTATATAAAAGAATACTATAGAAAAAAAACATCAGTACATAAATTAGCACTCTTACTGAGCTCAACAAATAGCAATGTATTGAAAAATCTAGGTATATATTTATACTTGGCTATGAAAAAAAGAAACACGCTAGTATCAAGTATTTAACAACCCTTGCCTATAATAACTGTTTTGAAAAGTTTCAAGTATATAACCTTCTTTATAATAACACTTTTGCAAAGTGCTTTAATTTAATTTTATAAGCAAACTATTCGTATATTATAGTTATTGTTGACTTACATTCTACTATATGTATATACATACGCAAGAACAATATGTATTGCCCCGTATCCGCCATCTAAATATATGTAAACTATGTAATGTAATACCTATGCATACGCATTTGGAATAAACAATACAATAGTAAGAAATCACTCAACATGTAAGTCCGTGAGTGGGGATGTGGAATTTAATCACCGTAGAAGGTATTGATTATCAAAACGTATCACAAAACACTTTTTTTATTTTCTAAAATTATTGGGGATAGGGCAAAATGGAGGGCAGGCCAGACCAGAAAGTTCATTGGGATTTTCCGGCGTGGTTTCACTTTGTTAATGGAGCAGGACAGAGAGTCCGACATGGATATATTTTAAGAAAAATGAATAGGCCGTGGACTGGGCACGATTATATGGTTTAGATCTTTACTCTCGTTAAAAGGCATGTTGTCGCATTTCCGATTTTTAAAATTGATAGACACAGTAAAAATGATGTTAACTAGCAACCATCACATGTGGATGTCAGTTCCAGTAATATTTATAAAATTATCTGAATAAGAACTATATATTTCTCGTCAAAACACGACGCTGCTGCGCGGTCAAGTAATTGACCAATGAAAATCGTCGGATCATGACATGTGAATAGTCACGTGATCATTGTTTATAAACAATACCACGATCTTGACAACTGAACTGATCTTGTTTTACGTGTTTATTGATAGTTTGGGCTATGTGGAACGCTATTCCAAAGTCTGTGTTTTATATAATAAATCCTTGGTTCGTTTTCCATCACGTTTAATATATGGGTTGACTTTCTTGCATATGATACAAACAGAAGGAATAACACTACCGGTAGAAGATGTGACTGTACATGATAACGGTCGATGGGATCTTATTTTATGTGAAGGAGTTGAAGGGCTATGTGGTCGGGTCTCGGGTGCTGCCCTTTTCAAGGCTCTCTTTTCTGAACGCTGGGTCCGTTGTTTAGCACAGAAGCGAGAATAGCATTTGGAGTGATAACCGTTCACCTTCAGTGCTTCTTCTTTCGAGCCTACAAAAAGGTAAAAATTACAGCCGGTTGAACAAAATAAATGCATGATCTAGTTTTCAAAATTTTTCAATATCTACTTCAGTATAAAATAGATCTCATGCAATATCAAAATAAACTTAGATATTGCTTTAAACATTTACAACGGCGGATTAACCATGGTGGGGGCCCTGGGGCCTGGAACATGTGGGGGTGGGGCTGTTGGGTTTCTCTCCCCCCCCCCCCCCCAAGACATTTTCAGAAATTGGAGGCCAGAAACGTGATTTCCTGGCATTTCAGACACTTATGTTGGAGCCATTTAGAAGAACTTCTCCCAGAAAAAAATAAAATTCTGCCACCAAATTAGCGCATTCTGGCATTATTTCAGTGGACCAATCCATGCGAGTGCTATGAAATGATGACATTTCTAGAGGAGGGGACTGTAAGTGAGCAGAGCGACATCAAAGCTAATTTTTGTGGGGGGCCCCCTAATGTGGTGGGCCCTGGGGCCTGTGCCCCATGGTTAATCCGGCGTTGAACATTTATCTTCAACATGCCATTTATATTTTATTTATTACCATTTGCTGAGACAGATTAATAAGCTACCAGCATAGGTTGTTTAAACATAAATAATTTATTTTATTTTGTATGCAAATATATGCTAAATAAATACTGTTTAAACCAAAAATGTGTCTGTTCAAATAAAGGCATAGATATAAAGAATCCGTAGTCATTTCAGTGTAAGAATTAAGAGAGAAAAGAGAAAAAAATAATTAGGCCTACTTTACCTTCAAACACATCACGATAAGAAACGGCAATTTTCTGCTCTTTTCCGTCGAGATTT
This sequence comes from Patella depressa, assembly GCA_948474765.1. Classification (NCBI taxonomy): domain Eukaryota; kingdom Metazoa; phylum Mollusca; class Gastropoda; family Patellidae; genus Patella; species Patella depressa. Next base: position 32,404,610 of record OX419717.1, on the reverse strand, counting down.
TGCCACTAAGAAGCGTACTTCACAACAGAATTCCAACTAGTATCACTAAACTAATTTGCCCGGACCCTTGATTGCTTGGTGAATAAGGCACTTCACACTACAGGGAAAGATGGCTGCCTAGTGGTTGCACTGTGTCTTTCTCTCCAAGTTTCTGGCAATTTTAGTCTTTTCGAGATAATTCTGGATCACAATTTTTTACATCAGACATGATAATGATATTGTGAATTACTATACTTGGAGTAACTTTGGAAAATATTAATAGGTTTGATAAAATTCAACACAAAATGTTTGTATAGTGAGTTTTCATCATGATCACCTACAGCAGAGATGAGTTGATTTCGATAAGTAGTGAGTTGCTGTTCTCTTGTAGGATTACACAAAAGGTTTATAATCTGTTTCCTGAACTTTCTCTCGCTCAATCAAGTCATCACCCAATCTGTTTCACACAGAAACACTTACGAATTAACTCTGTAACGGATGCCTGTCCAAAACACGTGCGTTGACTTGCATGCCTCGTAGTCATTGGCTCAACGGCTCGTGCAATGTTTACTTAACACCTAACTGCTTCGGGCAAAATGATGCATTTTACTCATTTTAAAACCCATTTACACTAAATAAGAAATATTTTTTAACTACAAATACTTTAAACGTCTTTATTTATTTTTCTTTTGCCTCAAAAAAATGGTTGAGAATTTAATTTGCCTGAGTAAAAAAGTTAATATGCCGTACTCATTAAGCCTCGTCGATGTCATGCTTATCATTGATTGTAGCAGCCAAGCGAATATTCACTGCGGGATCAGTTTGGCCATCACCATTGGACTCAATCTAGTGAACAAACTATTAAAGTCAGGATAAAAAAAACAGAAAGAAACTTGGCTATAAATCAGCTAGGTGTGTGAATCTTAATAATCTTGCAAACACTAACACTGGTAGTGCTGATCTAAAACCCCATACAATTACAACTGTTTTAAATAGTCATGTTTCTAGGACATGTGTGATATCCCGTGTAGTTCAATATTCGAGTTTGAATGAAGTTGTCAAAGGAACATCAGAATCTGGAACATTACTTCAGAAAATAGGTACAATTGTTAGCACTGGGAGTCGACCACAGTCACACAGCAAGCTTTCGGTAAATTTTAAAAATCTAGTTAATATTAATAGAATATCATCGTACTTTATTTCATGTAATCTTAACTTCACCTTATGGAATGCTAGATCTATGGGTAATGAAACATCATCCATCTGTGATTCCATTCTTCAAAACAGCACAGATATTTTCCTGCTCACAGAGTCCTGGGTGACTGACGATAATAGAGATTTTATCGATGCTGATTTCATATCTTCATTAGCCGCTTTTGATGTCCATCATGTGCCACGTAATCGTCAGAAGGGTGGAGGTTTGGCTATTCTCACGAGGAAAAACTTGAAGATACATATCAATAAAACTACTACGGCGAGTGATGGCGGTGTGAAATTTTGCCCTTGAAATTTTTATTTTTCTATCAAAATTAGATAAAAAAATAATGAATTGATTGAGAGAAGACATCGCAGATCATGTCTGCAAACTCACAGGGGTGAAATTTGGTAATTACATTGTCTACAAAAGCCAACAGATCAAGAGAAAATAATCCTATAGCGAGCTTGACAACAAGAATTTCAACATGGCGACCGGGTCACACGCCGGGTGGCATTCTGATGTTTGGTCAAGTTTGTACTATGGGTGTGCTCTGCGATTATTGGCATCGCTCTGTTTCCTTTTGATAATTGGTGGTATAGAAACGAACCCAGGTCCCGGCCCATCAACAAGACAAGCCAAAATCTCGACTACAGGGGAACTTGTCACACAGAAGTCAATTGATGATGTCATTAGCAATGAAGAAATTAAAGGTATGTTCTCAAGTTTATCACAACAAATCAAGAAATCTACAGAGGTTCTGAGAACAGAAATTGAGCAACTGAGACCTGAAGGCTCGGAAAATCACAAAATAATGAATGAAACGGTTGAGAAACTCAAGGGTGAAAACCGACTCTTATTAACAAAAGTGCAGTATTTAGAGAACCAAAATAGGAAAAATAACTTAATATTCTGGGGAATAGAAGAGATAAGTGAAACTGAAAGTAAAGAAGTCAGTGAGCAGAAAGTCAGGCAATTTTTGGTGAATAAATTAGATATTGAATGTGCTGTGTCTGATGAATCATTACAGATAGAAAATATTTTTAGAATTGGAAAAAAGAAGACTAACGAGACAGGTTCACAGGATATGAGAGATAATGGTGAAATGCAGAAGAAGCCCAGAGGTATCTTAGTTAAATTTGGTAGATATAAACACAAGAGGATAATACAAACAGCTATAAAAGGGAAGAAAGACAGAATTTCTACAGTTAGAATAAGTGAAGATTACAGTTCAGAAGTAAGAGAGGCTAGGAAAGCACTAATGTGCTTTAGTGATGAACTTAAATTAAAAAATCCAGATTGTAAGACACTTCTACTTTTCGATAGTCTTAAAGTCAGAAGTGATATTTACAGATTCAAAGCTAGTGACAAATCAATTTTTTGCACAAATGGACCTCGGGTGGCAGGTCCCGACCAATGATATTCAGGCCTGGCCCATAGCACTCAACATGTACATACTTTGAAATTTCTTTCATGGAACATTAGAGGACTACAAAAACTAAAACATAGACCAGATATAGTGAATGACTTGTATAACTATGACTGTATAACTATACTAGAGACCTGGTCAGCCTGTGATCAGGACTGCGAAGGTATTTTCAAGAATTATAAACATTTCAGTAACATAGGGCACAGGACCTCCAAATTTGGGAGGACTCCTCAAGGCATCTGTGTATATTTATCTAAATACCTACAGAAATTTGTGAGGAAGGTTTATATAAACCACAGTTCATGTGTGATTATTATATTTAGTAAAACATTGTTCAATATAAGTCATGATATATTAGCCTGTTTTGCATATGTCCCACCGATCTCGTCTAGTATTTATAGTACATTATATGAAGGAAATATAAATGGTATTGAAATATTTGAAGAAATTATCTCTGATATCATTGAAAGTTATGATGAAAATTTAGAAATAATGATAAATGGAGACTTAAATGCCAGGACAGGTAATTTATCTGACCTCACTAGCACACATGAAGATAAATACCTCCCAATAGGTGATTTAATCCTAGGTGATGATGACTTTGACACACTAAGACTCACCAAGGATGTAAATATTAATAGTTTTGGAAAACAATTAATTAGTATGTGTAAAAAATTGAACATTCATATACTTAATGGGAGATTAAAGGGAGACAATCAAGGAGAATACACCTTTGTGTCACATCTAGGCAAAAGTGTAATAGACTATTGCATAACTAGTTCGTTATTATTTCAATATGTAACTGACTTAAGCGTCCTCTCAACTGATATTTCAGACCACTTCCCAATGGAATGCATATTAAATGTTTGTAAAAGTTATAAAAAGTCTGATATTGCTAGAGAATGTTTGAATCCAAAATTGACCTATAAATGGGACCAAAACAAAGCAACAGATTTTAGAGTAGCATTACAGGAAATTGTAACAAATGGTGAATTATCTCATTTCTCTTTTGTTGTAGAAAACAGTTTAAATATGAATGATGCATCAAAAATCTTATGTCAATCAATACAATATGCTGGCAAATGTATGCCTAGAAACAACAAATCTAAGAATACCAATTGTCAACCTATTTGGTGGACCAGGGAATTGTCTGATTTAAAGGCTTTAAAATACATAAATCTAAATAACTACAGAAAGAGCCGAAAGCCTTTTGACTTTGACATATACCTACAAACCCAAAATAGGCTCAAATCACTTTGTGAAGAACAGAAACTGGGTAGAGATAGGATAAATAGTCTTATAGAGATAAAAGATCCAAATGACATGTGGAAAAAATTAAAGAATTTTAACAAAACCAACTCAAATAACAGTATTTCAACTGATCAGTGGTTTGAACATTTTCAAAATCTCTTAACTGAGGATAATACATCAAGCGGGTCAGCCTTAAGGGAGGAAATCAATCTAACCCTGAGTGACCCCACCGAAGTTGTTTCGGATATTTTAGATAATCCAATAAGTAACAAGGAAATCATAAAAGCACTGAATCAGATGAAAACTGGTAAAAGTGGCGGGGAAGATGGTCTTGTAATCGAGATGTTCAAAACCACCATTGACATCCTACTTCCATTGCTATGTTTATTATTTAATAAGATCTTAATTAGTAGTACGTTTCCAGATAGCTGGAGCAGGGCTGTAATATATCCTATTTATAAGAAGGGTGATGTTACCAACCCATGTAACTACAGAGGCATCTCCTTATTAAATGTAATGGGTAAAATATTTACTAAAGTTATAAATAACAGACTTATAATTTGGGGTGACATTGAAAATAAATTCAAAGAGCAGCAAGCAGGATATAGGCAGGGCTATGCAACAGTTGACAACTGTTTCTCCTTATATGCTGTTGTGCAAAAGTACCTGACCAAAACAAAAGGGAGATTATACTGCATCTATGTGGATTTTTCATCAGCGTTTGACTTAGTACACCATCCCACCTTACTGTATACACTTATTAAAAATAAGGTCAGTTCTAAAATTGTTAAATTACTGAAATCTATGTATGAAAATATGAAATCCTGTGATTTTAGCTAATAATGGTCTCTCTGAGTATTTCAGATGCACAATTGGCACAAAACAAGGTTGCATGCTCAGTCCTTTTTTATTTGTCATGTACTTAAACCAATTTGTAGAACTATTAGAGAAATGTGAATGCAAAGGCATTTATATAGATGAAAGGATGCCAAATTTAATGCAACTGTTATTTGCAGATGATATGGCAAATATCTCAGACACTGTAGGGCAATTACAAAAACAAATTGATGTATTGAATACTTTCTGTAAAGACTATGGCATGAAAGTAAACACAAGTAAGACTGAGGTGTTAGTATTTAAGAGAGGGAAAGTTAAAATCATATGAAAGCTGGAGTCACTAAGGCGAGAAACTAGAGGTTGTAAATGAATATAAGTATCTCGGTCTATACTTTACTAGTTCTCTGTCATGGTACAAATCTATTAATTCATTATGCCTGTCAGCTAATAAAGCTCTTTTTATAGTTTGGAAGTTTATACATAAGTATAACCTAGATCAGGCAAAGTCATTATATTTATTTGATCATATGGTAGTGCCCATTCTGACCTATGGGGCGGAAATTTGGGGATATCAACTATATAAACCAATAGAAACAGTACAGAACAAGTTCTGTAAGAAACTATTAGGTGTTAAACAAGCAACCCCAAATTGCGCCACATTGGGGAAATTTGGCAGATTACCACTGCACATTATCTATATGACAAAATGTATTAAGTATTGGTTAAAGTTACTTTCTATGGACAAAGACAGGTATCCAAATAGATGTTATGAGATGCTTTATGCGCACCATAACGTTGGAAGAGTAAATTGGGCCACCAAAATTAGAGATATGTTATATAATTATGGTTTCCAATATGTTTGGTCATATCAACAAGTAGGAAATAGTGACAACTTCCTAAGCATGTTTAAACAAAGGGTCATAGACTGTAATATACAAGAATGGCACTCTGCAATACGAACCTGTTCAAAACTAGATTTCTATGCAGAAATTAAATCATTGCTAGAACCAGAAAAATATTTATCCACTATAATAAACAAACAGCATAGAGTAGCTTTAAGTAGATTTAGAGTAAGTAGCCACAACCTTGCAATAGAATCAGGTAGAGCTATAGCAATAGAAAGAAATGACCGGTTGTGTAAATACTGTTTAAATGAGAGACATATAAGTACAATTGAGAATGAATTACATATGTTAGTTTACTGTCAACTGTATGACAACCTGAGAACTATTTGCAATGTCAACAATTACTGTAAAAGTGAGAATCATGTTATAGGATACTTGCAGAGTACTAACTGTGATATAATCTGTAACATAAGTAAGTTTATTTATAATGCTATGAAAAGAAGAGAAAACTACTTGAGTAAATTAAAATAATGAAATCCTGATAAATGTAAGGTTATGATGAATCTGTGTTAATAGTGTTGGTTTGTTATGTTTGTAAACTAAAATAATGAATACCTGATATAATGTGAGGCTTTGATGAATCTATGTAAATAGTGTTGGTTTGTTATGTTTGTAATTTTATGATCTTGTCTTGAGTGTACTATGGGCCCATGGCCTGAATACTTATTGAAAAATAAACTATATATATATATAAAACTACTGCATACCGTTCTTTCGAACTCATGGACGTTAATATACACGTCCGTAATGAGATAATACACGTGCTTCTCATTTATCGACCACCACACTCAGGCAAGCACAATTTTACAGTGAACTACTTTCTATCTGAATTCTCAACTCTCTTAGAGTCTGTAATTTTGGCCCCTGCCCGACTGGTGATTACAGGTGACTTTAATATCCACATAGATGATCAGACCTGTCCAGATGCAACTAACTTCATGGATCTAATCACATCACTTGATGTGTGCAGCGTATCAGTAGCCCTACACACAGTCAGGGCCACATTTTAGATTTGGTGATAACGCGGGCTGCTGATCTCTGTCTGTCAAATTTTGATATTGATAGTACCATGTCATCTCATCACGCTGCTGTTCATTTTATATCGGATATCCAGCGCCGACTAGTCAACAAAATCGCTAAAGAACACAGAGTCTTGGCTAATTTGGACAAAACAGTCTTCAAATCCTTGATTGCCCCTCCACTGAACCAGTTACAGTCTATTGCATGTGTGCACCAAGGCTCTAAATCCTATGCCACAGTTCTGAGGACCTCCCTGGACGAACTTGCGCCTATTCGCATTAAGACATTAGTTGATAAGCCACGCGCGCATTGGTGGACTCCAGAATTGCTACAGGAACGCAGAGATCTGCGTAAACTCGAGTCAAAGAAAATATCAAAAACTGCAACAGAAAGCTCGAATTGACGGGGGACCAAATCAAAAAGCAATTTTTAACATAATTGATGAAATGTCTGGAACAAATATGTCCTCTAGTCAAATTCTGCCTGATCTTGATAGCTGTATTTTACCACAGATCTTTATTGACTTTTTTACCGACAAAATTCGTGAAAAGTTTGTTGACTGCCCCCCTTACACTGACATTAATGTCCCACCCCAGTGTAATTTCTCTGCTTTTGAGCCATTGAATGTTGATGATGTAATATCAGTGGTGTGTCTAATGAAGGGTAAGTCATGTGCTCTGGACCCAATTCCTACAAAACTACTAAAAGAGTGTCTGAATGAAATAGCACCAGCTTTGACGATCATTATAAATGATTTGCTCTCCTCTGGTATTTTCCCCGATGATTGTAAGGAGGCCATTGTAAGACCTCTGATTAAAAAGCCAAGTCTTGACCGTAATGCACTCAAAAGTTATAGACCAGTGTCAAATATTTCACTTTTAGCAAAATTGCTTGAAAAGATCATTTTATCTCAAATAATGGATTATCTCACTCGAAACTCACTGCTCGGTAAATTCCAGTCTGCTTATCGGGAGGGGCATAGCACTGAAACCGCACTCCTTAGAGTGCATAAGGATGTAATTTTGTTACTTCTAGATCTATCAGCTGCCTTCGATACGATTGACCACAGTATTCTCATTGACAGACTGCGTTGTCGTGATGGAATTGACGGGACATCCCTAGAGTTACTGAATTCGTATCTCAAGGGACGCACGCAGAGAGTAGTGATCGGTTCAGTCGTGTCGGAGTCGAAACCTTTACATTTCGGTGTACCACAGGGATCTGTTTTAGCTCCTGTGCTTTTTTCATTATATTTGGCACCCATTGTGGATGTCATTAGTCGTCACGGACTAAACTGTGTAATTTATGCTGATGACACCCAACTGTACATCGTCTGTGACTCGCGCACTGACACTTCTTGTACTGCCCGTGTTGAGGCCTGTGTGGATGAGATTCGTCATTGGATGCGCGCAAATATGCTAGCATTGAATGACGATAAAACCGAACTTGTTTGGTTCTCATCTAAGTACAAGAGGGCTGCTGGGGCCTCGGTGGTGTCCGGGTGGGTGACATCACAGTTCATCCTTCCGAAACCGTTCGCGATTTGGGTGTAATGATTGATCAAGGAGGTACCCTGGAGACTCACGTTGCCAGTCTGTGTAGGTCGGCATCCCATGCTCTGTGGAGAATAGGTAAACTTCGTAAGATCTTGGACTTGCAGACGACTGAAAAGCTGATCCATGCTTTCGTGACATCTCGTTTAGATTATTGCAATAGTCTGCTTTATGGCCTCCCTTCTAAGCAGATCAAGAAACTTCAACTTATTCAAAATTCGGCAGCTCAACTCGTGACCAGAACCAAGATGAGTTCACATATCACTCCTGTTCTGTAGTCTTCATTGGCTCAAAGTTGATGCCCGCATCATCTTCAAAATTCTGCGCATCACATTCAAAGCAATACATGGAGGTGCACCGGCCTACCTGACTGAGCTCGTGAGTGTCCGCACACATTCTTTACGAGATAATAAAGAAATTCAACTTAATCATCCAGTAGCCAGGACACTGAAAACGTACGGTGACAGATCTTTTACAGTCTGTGCACCACGGCTGTGGAACAGTCTACCAGATTCTATTCGGGCTATTAAAATCTTTAACACTTTTAAATGTAAATTGAAAACTCATTTATTTCGCTCCACTTATTCCTAGTCTCCTTTCATTTTTTAAATTATTTTATACTATTTTTCTAAATTATTTTATACTATATTTGAATTATTATATACTATTTTTAAATTATTTTATACTACTAGTTTGTGCAATTTTTAAAGATTATCTGTTTTATTCTATGTCGTTATTATTACTATTATTTTTAGTGTTATACTGTACAGCGGACTGAGATAAATTTGTATGTAGTCTGCTTTAAACAATAAACCATTATTATTATTATTTATTATACTTCTAGAAAATTAGTCAAAACGACGAAAAAATAAACACGCATGGTCTTGTTGACATCACTGCCCGTAATGACGATTTTCCTGTTTGCTGATTGACTGAAATCCCGGGTCTAGAACTTTCAGTCGCAAATTCTCCAAACCTTTTCATTGGCGCATTAATATGGCAGTGAAAACGACCAAGTCCGCGAAAACAAAATAATTAAAAGTTATAAAAAATATTTTGAAGCAGTCCGTTTTGGACAAGGAGATGGAATGTAATTATTCATTTTATGTATTTTTAAATCAGTCTGTGCAGAAAAAATACGGACATAAAGCCATTTCACGAGAGTAAACAATAACTCGCTTCAGTCCACGGCCTAGAATGGGAATAGGCAAAATGCCTATGTAAGACCCATATCACTATTTACAATACAAATTATATGGGAAGCATACAATATACAACCCTTACTTAGTTGATTACGCCTAAAGTATGTAATAATAATAACATTAATAACAATAGTACTGTTAATTGTCCAGGCGTTCGGATGGAACGAAACACAGAGGTCCCGTGTACACATTGGCGTGCACGTAAACGATTCCTTGGCAGTTGGAAGTAGCATAGTGCACGGTGTATGCCCGTCTGTATTATCCCAGTCGGTGCAGAACAGTAGGGCGTTAAACCCATTTCATTTCATTTGGAGACATAAAAATAACGAATGATATTAATGGGACCCTAGCTATTCGATAAATAAGTGTATGGCCACCTTGAAATAAATTACTCGTGGGCTTATAATTACAAAATAACCAGAATTTGTTTTCATTTGGTTGACTACGTATGCCATTTTGTAAAGAACAAATAAAAAATATCCTACAATACAGTGTGGAAGTAATTAGTAATGGCTGATTAACAAACGACAAAATAATAATTTTAAAAACGTCTAGAATGCGCTAAGCAGGCGTAATTGACTGTCGTTCAATTTGAACTGATCGCCTATTTCATCGAACATAAATTGATTAGAAATAACAATATTTTTTTTCTAAAGTTGAATATAAATCACTCTACATTAATTTATTAAAATATATGATTCTAGAACCATTTTTGTATATTTTTAGGTTCCAAAAAATAGAGCCATACGCCCTTTAATAAGAGCCACTGACGTATATTAAGGTAAACCTTTATCACATTTTTGGTCGTTTTGCTTTCGTTCGTTTTAACAATTATATAAGTTTCGGTCTGTGTGTGTGTGGGGGGGGGGGGGGTAGCACGTGCGTGCTGTATCATAAGGTCTGGCTTTAAATCAAATGTCTTGACAATAAGTAGGGTCGTCTGTCCAATCTCGTGGGTTCTCTGGGTTCCCCAGCTTTGCGCAAGCCACCATTACCTTTAGCTGAATTTCTTTGATGCGCCTCTATTTAATTAGATTGAATCCAAACATGCAAATTATCTATCGTTGCGACCATGATTTTGATTTCTTTAACAATCAAGCTGTGTACATTCTTGCATGGATGAACATAATTTTCTGAAAAATGTTAATGGTGTTCCGTGGCTTTAAGGAATTTGTGATTTTGAATCGCAAAATTCCACTTGAAAATAGTGATAAATTATTATAAGGTTGTGTCAGATGTGTCGAGAAATGATTTCTTTTGGCGAACAAAGAAGAATCGGGGTGAAAAATAAATTGTAAGGATTCCAAAATATCCTTAGAACCGAGGTGTAGTAAAGCGTTTTTCATATTGCATTTGTATAAGGACAAACAGTCACGGTGAAAGGCTAACCTCAATGACACATCGCTACTCGAGTAACTAGTGTCGGCATACCTTTTATCTTTTCATCGTTTATCGCGAAACAAAATAATGCAGCTTTGCCGTTGTGCTAATATTTTTTAAAATTAGTTTCTAGTTTTAAAGAACATCACACCAATGCCATCATCTTACAATAACCCTCTCCAAAAATGAAATGCTATGGCCTAAATTGATACTATCAAGAAATTATTCTAATAGTGACCTACCTTGAAGTGTTAATTAATATAACTGTTAACACAAGAATTATACCAATACTACATGTAACGTTCCAAAATGTCAAAAACTCCGATTCCTCTAGGTCAAACATAATTCTATTGCTAAAAGAAGCGCAAACTATTTTAACGACCATAAGTCAGCTAACAAAACTCGGACATTGTTGAATTTCAACAACAATAGTGTGCTATTATAACGGTGGTCGTCTGGTAATGAAGCGTGATTTACACTAAGACCTTGAACAACAGTTTGAACAATCTTGATTTTTCTATGTCCGTTGATAATCTGATGTGGTGGACTCTATCCCCAGGCTTGCCTTAACACACTTGATTGTTATCATACTGTTCACCCACAAGAGTAGTTTATCAGTATTTAACATATTTTACTTCTAAATGTCACATGTAACTAAATACCCCAATGATGACAGTTTAAATGTTACATTCTTGCTAAAGACTAATGTGGTTAACCCATAGCAGGAGCGGATCCAGGATTTTTAGAAAGAGGGGGCGTGTTGTGAGTGTGAAGCCCTGAACCGTAAATTTTGAGTGGAAAAAATGGCCACAGGGACTAATTTCACACTAGTGCTGTAAATTACGATTTCCAACCTAAACTATTTTTGTTCTCCTTTCTCGTGAGAATATATGGAGCTAAAAATTGTTCGCCACCTCAAAAAATAGAGGGGGCGTGCGCCGGGTGCGCCCCCCTCTGGATCCGCGCCTGCATAGAATTATATAGCGGAAACTTTCTTCCAATGTTAAATTGGAGACACCTATGACCATGTCGGTCCTTCAGATCAGAAATCGTTCTTCAAATCTTTAATACTGGAAACTTATACCAATTATTATCTATACACTTAGTGTCGATGTAATTCATTTACACAGGGAGAGAGAAATGGGGTTTAACGTCCACTCGACACAAACTAGGTCATTTCGGGACTAACATATGGTTTAATTTTATTTCAACAATTCGTTTGTGCGTAGGAGTCTAAAACAATAGTATATAAAACAACTAATAAATTAAGCATACGATTGACCACCAGGTGCGCCATGGTAGATACCTTCTACCTGTAAATGTTTTATCAACAATTTGGTAATAAATACACGTCATTAGCATTACATAACCTTTTTCATCCTTGGCTAGTCAACTTTCAATGGTACATACACGATTAATGTTTGAAAGAATAATTGTTGTCCCGGGAGTTTAAATCAATTAAAGTGGATATTCGTCATTCGAATGGCGAATAGCTTAGACCCATAAGGATGGCTATTCGCCATTCGTTTTATATAATAAACTTAAAGCGACAGTTTCATATTTTTCAGTTATATCTTAAAAATGTATTAAACTAAAACCTTAAAATAAATGGTATCTATAAACAGTCCTGCCTTTTAAAGAATAATCCTATTAATCCAATAATTCACTATCGCCAGTTGAGAAACTAGCAAATATATCATTTTCAACTTCAAATTCAAACGTTTGAAGATAGCTATTCCATGTGGGGAATAGAAAAACAAAGCAGGTAATTGTGTTATTATTTCCGGTGTCAATGATATTTAAGTGCGGGGAAATAATGCCTATGATCGTATAATAGTGAGTTGACAACCTTGACCAAAAGACATAGAAATAATTATGTTTTCACTTTCTTAGAAAATATGAAATTCTCGCTTTAATATTCTTGTAGATTGTTTGTACTTTTTAAGTGTCATTTGTTATTTGACGCTTCACCATGTAAATTAAAACCTTCGTTCACAGCGAAGCGAAGACCGAGAAACCACAGGAATCTGACATTCTATCCGAATGTATGCATAAACCGTGTCGTATCAGCCAATATATACTATTCAAAAAAAGTAGGGGATATTTGATTTTGGGGGCATAATACTAAAATATGCAAATGACTACGAAAAAAGTCACTATAGAACCTAACAGAAGAAACATTTCCAGTTACATGTGACGCCCAAACGCACCAATAGCTACCGCATGGAATGTAGGTGATGCTTGGGATCATCATGGGGGTCCAACCCAAGATTTGCACGACTCTGACTTTGAATGTTACAGTCATTGTGACATTGAATTCCAGGGTGGAAACATCAGTTTAATTGTTTTAGTGACCAGAAAACAAATTTTGATATGCGTCGGCTTACCCAAAATGAAAGGTTACGTGCCCTTGGCATGCTACAGTGATTTAAGGTATTCAAAACGGTGAAAGTACGTTCGTTTCCAAACAGTATTGTTTACATTTCATTCGACTTGATAGCCTCGTTTGTCACGCAATTAGTTTTACTGCAGTATTCTGCTATGCACGGGTTAATTAGGCATAATAAAATCGTGAGTCATGACGTAACGTTATGTAAACATATTTGGTCCAATATTGGCAGCTAGTGATTGGTTGGTAGACGGACTACTGACAAATCAAAATTTAAAACAACAATATCCACTCATAATAGCAGTGTGTAGTTGGATTACCTCTAATCAAACGCAACACTGCGCGGAGTATGACAATTTCTCAGAGTGAGTGAAGTCGCTCGACAGTCGCTGAGCTATTTTTTTTTTAAAAAAAGAAGAAAAAAAAAATTAATGTCGCATCTTATTTTTGGTTTCACTAATTTATCATTTATACCCCTTTACCATAGAATCACATCATTTACAGATTTGGATAAGTATGAAAATTCCGAGAAAAACACATCAAAAATAATGATTAAATTCCTGTCTTTATTATGGTTAAATTCACATCAAATATACACCTTCGTGTTCTAGAATACACATAGATTCATAAAAACGCGATGATACAACATTTCAGCGTCTAAAAAGACTACAATGTTATACGGACCTACTCCGTATGAAAGCTGTTCGATACGGACTGCTGTATCCGTGTGCCGTATCACGTATGAGAAATACACACACATTGATGACGTCACACGCAATATCCACACCGATACGCGATACGTACTAGGCATTTACACTTGTCAAAAGTCTCTACTGAACACAAATTAGCACCTATTCGGCTAGCGACCTATTTGACCGATCCAGCTGGCAACCTGGCAAAGGAATGGATAAAAAATAAATATTCTACTTTCATTGGATCTTATTAGTTGATAAAGATAGGTTGCCAGACACCGAAACATACGCCCACAGTAGCTAAATCGTCCGGTCAGTCAACAAGAGTTGTCGCATATTTTTACTTTTTTCGGTAATGAAACATTTATAATACACTAAAATCTGATTAAGAGTACCAACTCATTATGTAATTATCAGAAAATCATTAGAATTTGTTTGCTTTTTATAAATTAGTATAGGAAACATTTAATATGATAGATTTAGCTGTTCAGTTATCAAAATTCATTGAAAATCAAAATATTTGTTCGTTTCAACACCTTAAACTCTGTGTATCAATCTGAAGTCAATCGCATATTAAGTTTGGCCTCTAGAGCATCCACAAGATTATTTGAAGTGATCAAGGACTACAAACCTGGCACTAATTATCAGAAATCGCTGAAAATCAATAGATTTCTTCGTCTTATGACCTTTAAACACTGTGTATGAATTTGAAGTCAATCGGATTTTAACTTTGGCCTCTAGAGCATCCACAAGATTTTTTGAAGTGATCAAGGGCCATAACTCTGGCACTTATTATCGGAAATCGCTGAAAATCAATAGGCTTCTTCGTCTTATGACCTTAAACACCGTGTATAAGTTTAAAGTCAATCGGATATTAACTTTGGCCTCTAGAGCGTCCACAAGATTTTTTGAAGTGCTCAAGGGCCACAACTCTGGAACTAATTATCAGAAATCACTGAAAATCAATAGACTTCTTCGTCTTATGATCTTAAACACTGGGGGGGGGGGTGGCCTAGTAGTCTTAGAGTGCCGCGCTTAGACCTCTAGCTGGCCGGTCACCTCTGGCTTACGGCTGTGGTTTCGAGCCCTGGTGTGAGCGTATGTGGCATGGAGATAGGGGCGCCTTCTGAACCTCGTGGGTTTCCTCCGGTCACTCCGGTTTCCTCCCACTGCTAAAGACCCCTACGCGCAAGCGAATTATTGAAATAAAATTAAACCATATGTTAGTCCCGAAATGACCTAGTTTGTGTTGAGTGGACGTTAAACCCCATTTCTCTCTCTTTCTCTTAACACTGTGTATAAATTTAAAGTCAATCGGATATTAACTTTGGCCTTCAGAGCGTCCACAAGATTTTTTTAAGTGATCAAGGGCCATAACTCTGGCACTAATTATCGGAAATCGCTGAAAATCCAGAGGCTTCTTCGTCTCTTGACCTTAAACACTGTGTATGAATTTGAAGTCAATCGGATATTAACTTTGGCCTCTAGAGCATCCACAAGTTTTTTTTTTTGAAGTGATCAAGGGCTATAACTCTGGCACTAATTATCGGAAATCGCTGAAAATCAATAGGCTTCTTCGTCTTATGACCGTAAACACCGTGTATAAATTTAAAGTCAATCGGATATTAACTTTGGCCTCTAGAGCGTCCACAAGATTTTTTGAAGTGATTAAGAGCCATAACTCTGGTAGTTATTATCGGAAATCGCTGAAAAACAATATGCTTCTTCGTTTCATGACATTAAATACTCTGTATAAATTTAAAGTCAATGGAATATTAACTTTAGCCTCTAGAGCGTCCACAAGCACTTGTGGAAGCCGGACCGACGGACGGACGGACCGATGGACCGACAGACGGGGGCGACGACAATATACGACCACATTTCAATGTGGGCGTATAAAAATAGATGAGTTTGGGCGACTGTTGTCTTTGTTCTGAATAGGTAGCCAACGAACAGATTGCCAGCTGGGTCGGTTGAATAGGTCGCTAGTCGAATATAGGGGCCACTTTGTGTTTTGTTTGACGTCAGCGCATGGAGTTGAGGATAAAATGGAAATGGACGAAAATAATGTAAATATTGGAAACAAGTGGCTATGATATCGTTTTGTGGGAGTATTTACGCAAATCAAAACGACTGGATTGAAGAAAAAACATATCTGAGTGAATCGACAGAAGTTTGGTCTGGCATTACGAATTGTTGAAAAAAAACGAGCCGAAGCGAGAGCAGGTAAAATCGAGTCTTCAAAAGGCATTGCATTACTGTTCATTTTTTATACGCCCACATTTTTATGTGGACGTATATTGTCGTCGCCCCTGTCCGTCCGTCCGTCCACAATTTCTCTACAGGTCACAATTCTTATCTGATTTTGACGGAACTTGAAATATAGGTTTATCCCCAAAAGATCTCGCCTGCTTTCGATATTGGCATGTATCGGAGCAAAACTTCATGGATTATGGCCCCTGATTGTACAAAAAATCACGTTTTTAGCTTGTGGACCCTATAGAGGTCACAATTTTGAACCGATTTTGATGAAACTTGACATGCATGTTTATAACCCAAAGATCTTGGTTCCTTTCGATATTTGCGCCTATCGGAACGTGATTTTCTGAATTATGGCCCCTGATTGTCCGAAAAATCACCTTTTTATACGCCCACATTTTCATGTGGTTATGAAGGTCGAGTTCGAATTTCGTGAAAATCGGACCAAAATTGGCGGACAAAATGGCCGCCATTTGTACGCGAATAGTGTGAAAATATGTTAAATCAAGGTTGTGAACAGTGTAGAGGACACAATTTTGAACCGATTTGGATGAAACTTGAAATGCATGTTTATAACCCACAGATCTTGGTTCCTTTCGATATTTGCGCCAATCGGATCGTAACTTCCTGAATTATGGCCCCTGATTGTCCGAAAAATTGCCCTTTTTAGCTTGTGGTCCCTCTGGAGGTCAAAATTGTTATCCAATTTAAAAAATCGTTTGATTATATCACCGTTCCATGGTTATGAAGGTCGAGTTCGAATTTCGTGAAAATCGTACCAAAATTGACGGACAAAATGGCCGCCATTTGTACGCGAATAGTGTGAAAATATGTTAAATCAAGGTTGTGAACAGTGTAGAGGACACAATTTTGAACCGATTTGGATGAAACTTGAAATGCATGTTTATAACCCAAAGATCTTGGTTCCTTTCGATATTTGCGCCAATCGGATATTAACTTCCTGAATTATGGCCCCCGATTGTCCGAAAAATTGCCCTTTTTAGCTTGTGGTCCCTATGGAGGTCAAAATTGTTATCCGATTTAAAAAACGTTTGATTATATCATTGTTCCATGGTTATGAAGGTCGAGTTCGAATTTCGTGAAAATCGGACCAAAATTGACGGACAAAATGGCCGCCATTTGTACGCGAATAGTGTGAAAATATGTTATATCAAGGTTGTGAACAGTGTAGAGGACACAATTTTGAACCGATTTGGATGAAACTTGAAATGCATGTTTATAACCCAAAGATCTTGATTCCTTTTGATATTTGCGCCAATCGGATCGTAACTTACTGAATTATGGCCCCTGATTGTCCGAAAAATTGCCCTTTTTAGCTTGTGGTCCCTCTGGAGGTCAAAATTGTTATCCGATTTAAAAAACGTTTGATTATATCACCGTTCCATGGTTATGAAGGTTGAGTATGAATTTTGTGAAAATCGGACCAAAATTGACGGACAAAATGGCCGCCGTTTGTACACGAATAGTGTGAAAATATGTTATATCAAGGTTGTGGACCCTATAGAGGTCACAATTTTGAATCGATTTTTATGAAACTTGACAGGTATGTTTTAAACCCAAAGATCTTGGTTCCTTTCGATATTTGCGCCCATCGGGTCATTACTTCCTGAATTATGTCCCCTGATTGTACGAAAAATCACCCTTTTTAGCTTGTGGTGCCTCTGGAGGTCACAATTATTATATGATTTAAAAAAAACGTTTGATTATAAAAACCAAACAAATTCTAATGATTTTCTGATAATTCCTTAATATGCGACAATTCTTGTTGACTGCCCGGACGATTTGGCTGCTGTGTGGGCGTATGTTTCGTTGCCTGGCAACCTATTTTTTTTAGCTTGTGGTCCCTCTGGAGATCACAATTATTATCCGATTTAAAAAAAAAAACGTTTGATTATATCACCGTTACACCCTAAGGAAGGTTGAGTTCGAATTTCGAGAAAATCGGACCAAAATTGCCATACAAAATGACCGCCGTTTGTACGCAAATACTGTTAAAAAAGGTATATCAAGGTTGTGGACCCTGTAGAGGTCACAATTTTAATTCGATTTTGATGAAACTTCAAATTCATGGTTATAACCCAAAGATCTTGATTCCTTTCGATATTTGCGCATATCGGATCGTAACTTCCTGAATTATGGCCCCTGATTATACGCAAAATCTCCTTTTTTTAGCTTGTGGCCCCTCTGGAGGTCACAATTATTATCCGATTGAAAAAAAAACGTTGATTATATTACCGTTACGCCGTAAGGAAGGTTGAGTTTAAATTTCGGGAAAATCGGACCAAAATTGCCATACAAAATGGCCGCCGTTTGTACGCGAATACTGTTAGAAAATTGTATATCATGGTTGTGGACCCTGTAGAAGTCACAATTTTAATTCGATTTTGATGAAACTTGAAATGCATGGTTATAACCCAAAGATCTTGGTTCCTTTCGTTATTTGCGCATATCGGATCGTAACTTCCTGAATTATGGCCCCTGATTGTCCGAAAAATCGCCTATGGTCCCTCTGGAGGTCACAATTATTATCCGATTTAAAAAACGTTTGACTCTATCTCCGTTACACCCTACGGAAGGTTGAGTTTGAATTTCGAGAAAATCGGACCATAACTGCCAGAAAAAAATGGCCGCCGTTTGTACGCGAACAGTGTAAAAATATGGTATATCAAAGTTGTGGACCCTGTAGAGGTCACAATTTTAATTCGATTTTGATGAAACCTGAAATGCTTATGTATAACCTAGAGATTATATTCTTTTCGATTTTTGCGCATATCAAATTGTAACTTAATGAATTTGGCCTTTTATTGTAGGAAAAATCAATTTCGGTATTGCTTGTTCTCTATCCATCTCTCAAAAATGTGGGCGTATCCTGCCTGGCAGTGCCAGCCTATCTTTTTATTATATATTGTCTGGTAGTGGTACGACATGGTATATGCATATAGGTGTTAGGCGCAATCTTCAACCCTCGCGCAGATTACCCCCTCGCGCGAATCTCCGTCTAATTTTCCATGTGTAATCTGCGCGCGCGAAGTGCACTTTGTCCGGGCAATTTAATAGATTACTGCGATGATAATCCGCTTAATCTTAATCGGTATTCACCATGGATCACTGCCTTAGTATTATTAGACATTTTAATGAAATTTGCGACCGTCACTTTACTGGTATAACTAACTACAAGTACGAACAAGGCGATACGGAAAGAAAAGTATTACCGCATAGTTTGACTGCCTTGTATCTGAGAAAAGAAGTTCTAGCGAGAACTCTTAAGTCTAAATCAATGTTTTTTGTTCGGTAGGTGAGAAAGAGAATGGCTCTGAATAATAAAGAAAGTAGTAACGGCCGAAAGGTCTACATAACATACTTCATGAACCTGCAAATACCAGAGAAAAGGTAAGTTTACCAAGCTACGGATATTCTTTATCTTTCCACTGATCGTTCTAACGTGAAAGAAGAAAGTAAACACTAAATACTAATCTATCTACCATTAAATTTAAAATATTATTATGATGGCCATATGGGTAGGCTATCTTGTCTTGGGACAGATTTTTATTCACTTTGAATAAAGATCTTGTGTCATGTAACTAGTCTAGGCTGTAATATTAGTACCGTAATCAATTTGTTCTTGCACTAATAATAATAGTAATATTACTCATTATTATAAATTCAAAAAGAATTGCCAAAAATTATATTTTAATTTCATACTCATTAATAGCAGATCAGGGTTTGCTATGGCACGTTAAATCACCTGTCTGACATTAGTGACAACGAATAGACTATTAGTTAGGCCTTATTTTTTTTATCTTCACATTCATATTAGCCTATAGTACTAGTGTAGGCCTGTTTATATGAGCCAGTTTAGCCTTGCAAAATCGTTGTATTTTTAGAATGGGAGGAAAGTGTGCTCATGTGTTGGCAATAATAATAAGGATTGAAGAATGGAAGATAGCAGGATAAAAAATGTCCTTTCTCAACCATAATCCACGAGTTTACGACAGCAGTGAGATAAGCCAAGGATGGCGAAAAGTTAACCAGACCCTGTTTCACAGATTATATAATTTCAAGAGCAAGACCTGCGAATGCAAAAAGATGGCTTATTTTAACGACAATTTATTGGATCCCCACTTGCATATCATGTACGTAATAATAAGGTACATGTATCTATATTGATTTGGGCTTGTATAGGTTTTTCAGCAAAACCGTAATAAAAACAATATCATTAGTTAGTTATACCCCTGTATTTTTTCAGTAACAAGACATAATGCACTATTTTATATTCCATTTTTATTTCTCAATAAGGAATCGCATATAATTTGTTAAAACGCAAAAGATAAGTCAGCCATAATTAGTTTGATATGAGTTTAAATTAAAGTTCTGTCTTAATTTTATAATCACTAATAGAAGCTAATTGTCTAGAGAAGACTGACTAAGCTGCTAGGAAATTCAAATGGTAACTCATCTGCTGGTACAATAAACTTATACACATTATTAAAACATTCATCCATAACAGGGCTCACACTGGCTTTCAATTTTTTTTCGCCAAAATGGATGATAATTTTTATGTAAAGAAATGTTCATATATTTTTTCCGCCAACTTGAATATTTTATCCGCCAAAAGTATGTGATAAAAAATTATACAATATCTAACAATTTTATGTCTCAACTAGGATTATTATAAAATGATTACCGATATATACAATACAATATACAACAACTTTTAACAAATTTGTCTTTGCATAATACATTTAGCACAGTTTTGGTTTACTAAGATCGGATTTTATTTTTGGTAACTTTAGGCTATTTGAACATCGTCGTATTGCACTACATATTCAGTATTTACACGTCAAATCTTGTCCAAGGATTGCATGTACAATAGAATTATTTTACGGTATCTGAATCTCTTATAGAATGATATGTACTTCAATTATATATGCAAGAGATGCCATAAGGAAAGCCAGTATAATGAATTTTTTAAAAGCTGAACAGCTAAAATATTGCATTGATAGGTTCATACTAGTTCTTTAATCGACATGTTGAACTTGACTGTGTTTAAGATTTTCATTTTGCATAATTAACTTTGCATATGCTTCCTTCATTTTTATACGCCCACATTTTTATGTGGACGTATATTGTCGTCGCCCCTTTCCGTCCGGACGTCCGTCCGTCCGTCCGTCCGTCCACAATTTGTTTGTGGACTCTCTACAGGTCACAATTCTTATCCGATTTTGACGAAACTTGAAATATAGGTTTATCCCCAAAAGATCTCGGCTGCTTTCGATATTGGCATGTATCGGATGAAATCTTCATGGATTATGGCCCCTGATTGTACGAAAAATCACGTTTTTAGCTCGTGGACCCTATAGAGGTCACAATTTTAAACCGATTTTGATGAAACTTGACATGCATGTTTATAACCCAAAGATCTTGGTTCCTTTCGATATTTGCGCCTATCGGAATGTAATTTCCTGAATTATGGCCCCTGATTGTCCGAAAAATCACCCTTTTTAGCTTGTGGTCCCTCTGGAGGTCACAATTATTATCCGATTTAAAAAAACCGTTTGATTATATCACCGTTACACAGTAAGGGAGGGTTGAGTTCGAATTTCGGGAAAATCGGACGAAAATTGCCATACAAAATGGCCGCCGTTTGTACGCGAATACTGTTAAAAAATGGTATATCAAGGTTGTGGACCCTGTAGAAGTCACATTTTTTATTTGATTTTGATGAAACTTGAAATTCATGGTTATAACCCAAAGATCTTGGTTCCTTTCAATATTTGCGCCTATCGGAATGTAATTTCCTGAATTATGGCCCCTGATTGTCCGAAAAATCACCCTTTTTAGCTTGTGGTCCCTCTGGAGGTCACAATTATTATCCGATTTAAAAAATCGTTTGATTATATCACTGTTACACACTAAGGAAGGTTGAGTTCAAATTTCGGGAAAATCGGACCAAAATTGCCATTCAAAATGGCCGCCGTTTGTACGCGAATACTGTTAAAAAATTGTATATCATGGTTGTGGACCCTGTAGAGGTCACAATTTTAATTCGATTTTGATGAAACTTGAAATGCATGGTTATAACCTAAAGATCTTGGTTCCTTTCGTTATTTGCGCATATCGGATCGTAACTTCCTGAATTATGGCCCCTGATTGTCCGAAAAATCGCCTATGGTCCCTCTGGAGGTCACAATTATTATCCGATTTGAAAAAACGTTTGAATCTATCACCGTTACACCCTACGAAAGGTTGAGTTCGAATTTGAGATAATTGGACCATAATTGCCAGAAAAAATGGCCGCCGTTTGTACGCGAACAGTGTAAAAATATGGTATGTCAAAGTTGTGGACCCTGTAGAGGTGACAATTTTAATTCGATTTTGATGAAACCTGAAATGCTTGTTTATAACCTAAAGATCTTGGTTCCTTTCGATATTTGCGCATATCAAATTGTAACTTAATGAATTATGGCCTTTGATTCTAGGAAAAATCACTTTCGGTATTGCTTGTTCTCTGTCTATCTCTCGAACAATTATTGTCTGATTTAAAAAAAAAACTGATTATATTACTGTTGCACCGTAAGGAAGGTTGAGTTCGAATTTCGTGAAAATCGCACCAAAATTGCCGGACGAAATGGTCACCGTTTGTACGCGAATATTGTAAAAATATGGTATATCATGGTTGTGGACTTTCTACAGGTCACAATTCTTATCCGATTTTGACGAAAAGTAACATTTCTAGGTTGTGTACCGTCACACCATAATCATTGTCGGCTTCGAATTTCATGAATGTCAGACTGGAACTGACCAACAAAATGGTTGCTCCCAATACAGTATGAAATAAAGGACTTAATGATGTAGGAAAAATCACTTTCGGTATTGCTTGTTCTCTATCCATCTCTCAAAAATGTGGGCGTATCCTGCCTGGCAGTGCCAGCCTATCTTTATATTTTCTGCACCAGGGGCCAAGATGTCTATCAGATGAAATTCTGAAAAATATGAACAGTAAATAGATTATAATTGTGTATTTCAGGCACCCCTTACCAAAGTGACAACAGAACCAAGAGAAGAGCACTTTAGATTTAAATCAGATAGAACAGAGTTGAGTGGAAATAAATAGATGCAAAGCAAGATGGAGTCATAAAAATAGAGATATTCACAAGAAATAATATTGACATCTGGATGAACGAAAGAAAAAGTTGTGTTACTGCTGTTACGAAAAGAAATAAACGATTCATTTTTAATAAACACATTTGATAAAAGTATTTTTTTTTATTCTTATGGGCAAGCAAATAACTTCATTGCAGAACAAATGTATATCATACAGACTGGGAATCATATTCATGACATCAGACTTGTAATAAATCTAGCTTTCCCATTTTTAGGTGCTATACCAGATTCGATTGTTTGGGTTAAAGGTGAGACAGCAAGCTCATTGAAATTAAATGTACTTTTTCTCCTTGAGATATGTCACTTAGAGAAGCATATAATAAACTGAAAGATTTCTTGTTAATGCAAAATGATGATGAATATAAATTCTCTAGGAAACCATATTCACTGGTTTCAAGTTAAGGGACAACTTCTCAAACTGGGGCTCAGTTTTGCGACTTTGTAAATTTTACAAGACAGGATTTCTGCATAGAGTAGAGAGAATATATCCCAAAAAAGAAACCATGCAGCAACTTGTTTCAAAATTATCATGTTTTTGTGTTGAACATTTAAAGCCATATCTTTTTTTAAAAATTCTAGATGTCTATAAAATGAGTTTAACTAACCTGTGGCAGTATCAACTATATTTTTGGTCTGTACCATTAAATTAATCAAAGCATTTTCTTCAGTTTTCATACACAATCTGATTTGACATTATTGAAACTCTGTAACGAAATTCATAATTATATGAAATTTGTACATAAATAATTATAATCAAAATTTTTATGCCAGAGACTAATTTTGTAAATACAGCAGTAAAATATTATCTTGTTTGCTGCTAAAACCTGGTGTTTATTTTTAATAAACATAATAAATAAACTAGCCATTAATAAAAACATGCAGCTTTAACAGAATTTTCTCAATTTTAATATCATGCTATTACCATAGCTTACATCTATGCATAAAGAATGTGTGTACTTTAAACCAGGATCTAAATAAAAATATATCTAAAATTATATAGAACAGTTTTTAGTGTCGACACAAACTAGAAAGGTCATTTTTGGACTGACAAATTGTCCGATTGTATTTCAATAGTTTTCTTCCGCGTAGTAGGCCAGCAGAATACCCATGAGGTTGGACAGACAAGCCTTGCCAGATACAAATATTGGTTTGAATACCGGTAGTTTGAAACCACATCACGTTACTGATTAACAGCCATTTATAACCTAAAATACATGTGCTAACCTTTCGACAACCCAAACCCCCAGTAGACCTATAGTTAAGGCACCATCTATAAGACAGTGATTCCAGACCTTGGTATGACTAATAATACTGTGAGCACACGTGACAGAAAATATTCATTCTAAAGCTGATAATCCCACAGTTACCTTAAAACTTTTGATTTGAATTACTTGAACTGGGTTTGGGTGGTGGTCTTGGTTGAGCAGTATGATCCTAATGCAGTGCAATGATAGGATCTGGATTCTGGATGTCTATTTACAAAGTGCTGAAAAATAAAAAAAAATATTAAGAATATTATTATTCTGATATAATTTTTTCTTTGTCTGCCCTTCCGCCTTCTCTTTTTTTATTTGTTAACTTTTTATTCGAACTTGAATTTAAGACACATAAAATATTTCGGAGGAAATACTGACATTTTAAATTATTTTAATGTCACACACAATAGACAATGTAAAATCTGCACATTTTGATTTCTATTATAAGTATTAATTAGGCTAGTCTTACTCTTAAGATAAGGCCTACCGGTGCATAAAGGGAGTTGGGATCTAGAGTGCCGCGCTTCGACCTCCAGCTGGTCGGTCACCTCTGGCTTGCGGCTGTGGTTTCGATCCCTGGTGTGAGCATATGTGGCATGGAGATAGGGCGCGTTCCTCTGGGCACCCGGTTTCCTCCCACTGCTAAAGACCCCTACGCGCAAGCGAATCATTGAAATAAAAATTTTGAAACCATATGTTCGTCCCAAAATGACCTAGTCTGTTTCGAGTGGACGTTAAGCACCATTTCTCCCTCTCTCTCTCTCTACCGGTGCATAACAATGAACAAAACCAATGATGCAAATGGTCTAGACACCTAGGTCTTGCATTTGGTTTGAAATAAAAAAAACAGTAGGCAAAAGAAAAAGTCTATAAAAAAATATGAATAAATAGGCCTAATAATCTTAGTGCACACAGACAGCTAGATATTGGCCTTTTCCTACTCACCCAGTCCTCCTAGTAACTATACTTGTAACCTTAAACTGTGTTTAAGGTAAACAATTGATACAGTCTAAGACCCCTTACGCAAGTTCAAATAGGTTCAAACCAGGGATGGGATTTTGCTCGTATATTCTGGACTTGTCCGACGCCAATTTCCAAACGCACAAAATTGTCCGACCGGAAATATGCCCAATCGGACATTAAGATATGGTGAATAATATTCAAAATTCCAAAATTAATATAGTTTACTGAGTGTATTACTACCACTCAATCCGATTATCGTTGATAATAGGCTCGATTGATTAGGTAATTAAGTGATCAACATATTTATCGTGTTTTACCACTTAACACCTACCTTGATTAACTTGTTAATCTGCCTTAATCCTTTATTGGACAATTCATTAATCCAATCCTGAACAGAAGTCATTGCTTCTCCTTTGGCGGGATATGTATCAATACAACGACAGTGATTATAAACTTAATCTACGTGATTGACCCATTGTCGGATGTATTACTATTATAATCTCATTGATGTCGGGCGACAGCAGGTAGAAATTAGTTGTATATTTCACATATCCTAATCTGCGATATCACTGGTGGAAGCGAGCGCACAATTGTGGGGGGTTGGGATGGCCTAGTGGTCTAGAGTGCCGCGCTTCGACCTCTAGCTGGCCGGTCACCTCTGGCTTGCGGCTGTGGTTTCGAGCCCTGGTGTGAGCGTATGTGGCATGAAGATAGGGGCTCCTTCTCAACCTCGTGGGTTTCCTCCGGGCACTCCGGTTTCCTCCCACAGCAAAGACCCCTGCGCGTGCGCTAAGATAATGAAAAATAAGACTTGTCTGCCATATCACCTTCGGTGGAAGCGGACGTTAAACATCAAGAACAACAACAACGCACAATTGTCAACACACATCATTACAGTTTGTGTTGAAATAAGTAATTCTATCACAAATAGTGAAGACTGGACCATTATAATAGTTACCGAACAGTTTTTCTTTGCATAGCGCTGTTTATGCTGTAGGCCCAATGACGTAGCCTATTACGCAGCTTGCGGCCATGACACCGCAGTTGAAATTTCGCGTAGCAGATGGGTTTCATCAAATCATATATTTATGCGGTAAGGCCTCACCTTTATTTCAATAAGAATTGATTTATTATATGTTAAGCTACGTGCAGTACTGTTTTGGGCCAGTTTATTTGTAAATTAAGCGAGCTATAGGCCAGCAAACTTTTTGTAGTCATTTGACTAAAAAACTTGCGCAAAGGAACTCTGTAGGAAAAACCACTACTGTGGCTGGAGTAAGACGGAAGACATCAGTAGTTGAAACCATTTCTACCAGTCCTCCCTCTTCGCAATTTGTTCAATTGCTCGAAAGGTCGTCCGCTAACGTATCCATCGTCTGACTTTATGGCGTGTTCTTCCACTTCCACCGGGGGTCAGTAGTTACGTCTGCTGGATATATCTTTATTTACGTCTTACCAAAGATCTGATTGGTTGATTGATTCAGTGATTGACAGCTGCGATATTGGTCATACTACGTACAGAATTAAAAATCTTATTTTCTAAGCACACACGCTAATTATGTAGTAATTTGTAAAACATTTCAATATAAAGCCGATAGGTCGCAGGTCATATATATATTTACGTCTGTCAGTCTACTGACATCTCTAAAAACATCGATGGGGTAATCAGCGCAAAGTTGGCAATCTAACTTTATGGCGTGTTCTTCCAAGCTTTGGGAAAGGAATAATCTCTCCGGGTCCGAATTAGACGTACCCTAAGCACATCTCTTGACCATTATGACTGGTTGATAGTTCCTTTGTTTCTGAAGTTTAACGTCCACTTCCACCGGGGGTCAGTAGTTACGTCTGCTGGATATAACTTTATTTGCGTCTTACCAAAGCTCTGATTGGTTGATTGATTCCCTGATTGACAGCTGCGATATTGGTCATACTACGTACAGAATTAAAAATCTTATTTTCTAAGCACACACGCTAATTATGTAGTAATTTGTAAAACATTTCAATACAAAGCCGATAGGTGGCAGGTCATATACGTTTGATGGATATACGTTTGCGCGATAAGATCAGGTTATAATGTCTAACATCGTTTAACTTTTTTTAATAATAAAGGCATGTTCACTGCATATCACTGTTGTGACTGTAGGTTGCCAATCAGGATTTGAATTGTTTACAAACGCAATCCACTCTTTCCGTAAGATTTCATCCTTGGGAAATTTATGAAACGCCGGTACATTATTCCCCTTTTCCTTGCTGGAATTTCCACAACTCTCAATAACACAACGATAATGTGGCATCCTGAAATATATAATCTATTACAACTCAAGACGAGAAAGGTCGGCTTTTGAAAATGCTTTGACTTATATAGTATAGTATAGTCAAGATGGCGGAGTGACAAGTCACGGTAAAAAAAACGCTCTCAATGTATATTTAAGTTATACACCCAAAAGCATCAAAACGTTTTAAATACTGGACTAAAACTAAAATATATCAACATTAAAGTGTTTCTGAAGGATCTATGGAATCAGAAGCTGAGAAGAAAAGAAAAAGTAGCACAAACACAAGTAATTGTAGTGATCAAGAGTCGGCGAAGGAGTTAAAAATGGCGTCATCGACACACGATATTAGTGGTCAAAATACACCACAGAACCCAATGATGCACGCAGGTGAGATGCCCTCTTATGGTCAGTACTACTCATCAACGCCTACAAACAATTACCAGTATTCTCATCCAGGTTTTTCCCAGAACAGATACCCTGCAATGAGCCCAAACAGATCATTTCAGCCACAATATCCCCCATCCTCATTATCCGTAGAATGTATGCTGAATGAAATGAACCAAAAACTAGCAAAATTAGACCTATTAGAAAAGTTATAGACAGATTGAATACAATTGAAAATAAAATAGCTAACTTTGAACAGGACTTAACACAAGTCAAGAATAGAGTTTCGAGAAGTGTAACTATGTGTTGATTAGTAGTCTAGAACAAAATGTGTCAGAACTTCAAGGTGAGACAAAACGTTTAAGTGAGTCTCTTTTGGACTTGCAAATGAGGGGCATGAAATATAATTTAATATTCTCGGGAATCCCTGAATCAGATGACCAGGACAATGAAAATTGTGAAGTTGTGTTAACTAAGTTTATCTCAGAACAGCTCGGTATCAACAAAAATATTCAGTTTCAAAATATTCATAGGTTACGAAAACGACGAGACGGCAAACCAAGAAGTATCATAGCCAGGTTTGTGAACTATGTTGACAGGACTGAAGTGTTGAATAGTGCTCCATTACGACCCAAAGATACAAATTTCAGTATTAACCCCCAGTATCCCCCAGAAATAAATGCCAGAAGAAGTCACTTATTTCCACTCATGAAAGAAGCCAAAAAATTGGGACTGAAGGCCAAATTAAAGCTGGACAAATTATATGTAAATGAAACTGAATGTGAGAGCTATGAAGAGCTACACAGAATTATGAGGCCAGTGGATCAACGAAATGACAACAACTCAGCTACGAGGGTTAAAGACAGGCGTGAACACCTGACAGCTAATGTTGCGACAAGTATTAAAGAGACGATCTTAGGTAAATAGGACAGTTTAGGGGAGTCTTCTAAAATTATGGCTAGTATTGAAATACTAACAGTAAACGTTTGTGGTCTTGAAAAGAGGCAGAATTATCCTGAATTTATTGACCTAATATCTATGTACGATAAAATTTGCCTATCAGAGACGAAAACAGACATTGGCAGCAATATTTGCGTCCCCGGGTACAAAATACACACCCAAAATAGATTTAAACTTAAAATGATAATAATAATATAATAATAATAATATCTTTATTCAAGTACTTTGTGGCCAAACAAGCCAATGGTACAAAATGTATACAATATAAAAGAATTTAAAACACAACACATAATTAATCAATACGATTGAAGAAAACAAACAGCACATATTACAGAGAAATATACAATTTTACACTTATGTTGGTTATATTGATAATAATTCTTCTCTTATTTCCATACCTTTTTTGATATATACGCAAAGATTCTTAATATCATTTTCGCTTTTACATTGGAATAACGATTTCAATTTCACTTCGTTTGGTGATGAGTGGCAATATTTCGGCAGGAAGTTCATTCTGAGATTTTGCAGGATAGGACAGACAAGAATAAAATGGTACTCGTTTTCAACACAGTTTAGATTACAAATTTCACACAAACGTCTAGAAGCAGGAATACCATTTCTACGACCTAATTAGGGTTTCACACTGCGTAGCTTGTGTGAAACACTATTGTTTTTGTTAAAATTATTATTCTTATTAGGGTTTCACACTGCGAAGCTTGTGTGAAACACTATTGTTTTTGTTAAAATTATTAGGGTTTCACACTGCGAAGCTTGTGTGAAACACTATTGTTTTTGTTAAAATTATTATTCTTATTATTATTATTATTATTATTATTCTTCTTTTGTATTGAGTAGATCTCAGCAACTACGTGTCGCATCGTTACGATTTCTTCGGTTTTACTGGAAAAGTGGGTGTGACTTAGAGGATAAAGCTATTTTGAACGTTCTGCGACAATGCGAAATGTCCGAAATCACCGAAGTTATCGTTTTTACAAATATTGCGGTAATTGTAACAATAATCATGGGATTTTAACTTTCGATACATTTTGGCATAGCTGGAGACAGGGCACATAGCTGCGCTACTTTCGATTTTTGATTTTCGGCAAATCTTCGAAGATATTAGGCGCCAAATTTCGGAAATTTAAAATTTTACAAAAAACTTTTTTATTTATGAATATTTTTTAGTCGTGTTGTGCACAGAATTAAAGAGTCATCTGACTTGCGCAAAAATGTTAAAAAATTTTGTCTCAGTAATTTTCCTTGGCCTCCATTGGCTAATTCAGTTTTTCAGTCCTAGATTAATTTTTTATTGTTCGATTTGTATAAAACAAAGTTCATATGCTTCGTTGTCTCAATTGTCATTTTTTTTATTACCAAAAGTGTTATCTGTCGGCACCGGAAGTGGCATAATTTTACCAAAAACTACAATTTTGACAGTTAGGTACATTTTTTGAAAACAAATATTATTTTTTTGAAAAATTATATGACTCAAAGAGTGTGTCCTTTAAAGGCGCAAAAAATGTCGGAAGCAGTTTTTTTAATTTCTTTTTCATTTTCTAGCAAATTGGATTAAGAGGTGAAAAAAGGCGTAAAATTGACCTATTTACAACTCATTCAGGCTTTTCAGATTTTAAAATATTTTTACGTAACTTTTATAAACTTGTAGCTATAATCCATACGAAGAGAATGTATGTGAAAATTAGTTTGTAATATAAGCAGTTGCCGAGAAATAGGCAATTTTGCATGAGTCACTTTTCACGTAATTTTGGCTGTAAAAGAATCAATTATTATTCGATTTTCAATTTTCTTTTGCCATTGGATGCCTAATGCCATAGTGGACTATGTCAAACCATTTTACCCCTTGCGCTGCCACCGGAAATGACGTCATTTGCTCAAAACTTAAATTTTAGCCTTCAAAAAACAATATTTTATTCAAATGAGTCGTATTTGTTATTTTTTTCAAATTGTGATATTTGATTCTATTGATCAAATAGATTGAACCCATACGATCATACAGATACCACAAAATGGTTTCTTACTTGTACGGTTGCAGAGAAATGGGCGATTTTCCTTAAGTCACTTTTCAAGGTTTTTGGTCTATAAAAATGTCAGTTATTATTCGATTTTCATAAAATTTTCACCATATGATATCTTGTGTCATTTATGATTTCATAGAACTAATTTAACATTTTCAGTATCACCGGAAGTAATGTCATTTTGGCAAAAACTGTATTTTTAGCCTTCAAAACAAACTTTTTTTTCAAATGAGTCTGATTTGTAATATATTTCAAATTATGATATTTGATTCCAATCAACAAATGGATTGAACCCATACGATCATATAGATACCAAAAGATAGTTTTTATCGTGTACGGTTGCCGAGAAATAGACGATTTTCTACAAGTCACTTTTCAAGGTTTTTGGTCTATAAAAGTGGCAATTCTCATTCGATTTACATACAATTTTCGCCATTATGCTGCCTTATGCCATTTCTGATTTCATAAAACTAATTGAACATTTTCATTATCACCGGAAGTAATGAAATTTTGCCAGGATCACTTACAAGTAACATATATATACATAAAATGAATTGATATTGCTGGATTTGGTTGATTCTTCGTCCATTTTATTTGATGTTTACAATGCTTATGTGGAAACCTGTTTGATGGTTTCATTGGTATCGGAAGTGACATATGTTCAAAGGTAACGTGGCACCGGAAGTGACATGTTAAAGGGTGACGTGGCACCAGTGAAACCCGTCATTCCTGCATGCAGGTCTAGTTATTCTTATTATTATTATTATTCTTCTTTTGTTTTGAGTAGAACTCAGCAACTGCTTGTCGCATCGTTACGATTTCTTCAGTTTTACTGGGAAAGTGGGTGTGACTTAGAGGATAAAGCTATTTTGAACGTTCTGTGACAATGCGAAATGTCCGAAATCACCGAAGTTATCGTTTTTAAAAATATTGCATTAATTTTAACAATAATCATTGGATTTTAACTGTCGATACATTTTGGCATAGCCGGAGACAGAGCACATAGCTACGCTACTTTCGATTTTTGATTTTCGTCAAATCTTCAAAGATATTAGGCGCCAAATTTCGAAAATTTAAAATTTTACAAAAAACTTTTTTATTTATGAATATTTTTTAGTCGTGTTGTGCACAGAAATAAAGAGTCATCTGACTAGCGCAAAAATGTTAAAAAATTTTGTCTCAGTAATTTTCCTTGGCCGCCATTGGCTAATTCAGTTTTTCAGTCCTAGATTAATTTTTTATTGTTCGATTTGTATAAAACAAAGTTCATATGCTTCGTTGTCTCAATTGTCATTTTTTTTATTACCGAAAGTGTTATCTGTCGGCACCGGAAGTGGCATAATTTTACCAAAAACTACAATTTTGACAGTTAGGTACCATTTTTCGAAAACAAATATTATTTTTTTTAAAAGTTATATGACTCAAAGAGTGTGTCCTTTAAAGGCGCAAAAAATGTCGGAAGCAGTTTTTTTAATTTCGATTTCATTTTCGAGCAAATTGGATTAAGAGGCTAAAAATGGTGTAAAATTGACCTATTTACAACCCATTCAGGCTTTTCAGATTTTAAAATATTTCTTCGTAACTTTTATAAACATGTAGCTATAATCCATACGAAGAAAATGTATGTTAAAATTAGTTTGTAATAATATAAGCAGTTGCCAAGAAATGGGCAGTTCTGCATAAGTCACTGTTTTCCTTATTTTGCCTGTAAAATAGTCAATTATTATTGGATTTTTATAAAAGTGACATCATTTGATTCAAAAATCATGTAGCGTCATATCAAGTTGATTAAAATTTAAAATTGACACTGGAAGTGACGTCATTTTGTCAAAAACTGCATTTTAAACTTTTTAAATCAATGTTTTATTCAACCAAGAATTACTTAATATGTATTAATAATTTTAACTTTTGGTTTAAATTCACATATAAACACAACTCATATGGTCATATAGATATCATAAAATTGTTTCTAACTTGTTCGGTTGCCGAGAAATAGACGGTTTTCTACAGGTCACTTTTGAAGGTTTGGGGGCCATAAAAGTGTCAATTATTATTCGATTTTCATAAACGTTACACCATGTTATACCTAATGCCATTTAGGATTTCATACAAGTAATTTCAGATTTTCATTATCACCGGAAGTAACGTCATTTTGGCAAAAACTGTATTTTTAGCCTTCAAAACAGATATTTTATTCAAATGAGTCTGTTTTGAAATCTTTTTCAAATTATGGTATTTGATGCCAATCAATAAATAGAATGAACCCATATGATCATACAGATACCACAAAATGGTTTCTAACTTGTACGGTTGCAGAGAAATAGCCGATTTTCTACAAGTCACTTTTCAAGTTTTTGGGTCTTTAAAAGTGGCAATTATTATTCGATTTACATAAAATTTTCACTATATGATATCGTATGCCATTTCTGATTTCATAAAACTAATTGAACATTTTCATTAACACCGGAAGAAATGTAATTTTGTCAAGATCATTTACAAGTAACAATGTATAAAATGAATTGATATTGCTGGATTTGGTTGATTCTGCGTCCATTTTATTTGATGTGAACAATGTTTATTTGGAAACCTGTTTAGTGGTTTCGTTGGTACCGGAAGTGACATATGTTCAAGGGTAACTTGGTACCGGAAGTGACATGTTCAAGGGTGACGTGGCACCAGTGAAACCCGTCATTCCTGCATGCAGGTCTAGTTATTAGGCTTTCAGACTTTCGTCTGAAAGCCTATTGTGATTACTAAAATTATTATTATTTATTATTATTATTTTATTTTTCGGGGGAGCCTATTTCTCAGTGTCTGTAACAGATACAGATCTGGGACGTAATTTTCTATCAGGAAACCATATAGTGGCCATCCCTTCCACTGTATTTGAAACTTCTGCGCAGACCGGAAGTGGCCGAATTTTGTGCGTTGCCAAAAAATTAAAAAACGGC
The DNA here is from genome assembly GCA_948474765.1 of Patella depressa. Lineage (NCBI taxonomy): Eukaryota > Metazoa > Mollusca > Gastropoda > Patellidae > Patella > Patella depressa. The sequence continues at coordinate 32,370,508 of OX419717.1, read as the reverse complement.
CGTAGATTCGTCAATTCTGTACCTATTTTCATACAAATTACATTTTTGGAAACCCTGAGTCTTTTGTCGGACGATAGCAGTTGAAAATTTTGCAATTTAGAAACTTCGCCGCTGACTTCTAGCATTCGAAAAATGAAAATATGTTGTTTAAGACACATTTTTTGTTATTTTTCAAAATTTTCAAATTTGACCTACATTTTTGGATACCTGAAGGCAATCCGGTTCCAGTAATATAAGTTTCATTCAGAGTCATCGCCCTTTATTTTTCGATTTTTTTCGAATTTTCTTCACATTTTGTGAGCTTAAGTTTCGTTTTACGGCCGGATCGACGTTTCTGAAATTCCTGGAACATGAAGTAATATGGTCAAACCACCGTTTAAAGCAATTTCAACAACAATCCGTAAACCGGAAGTAGTCGAAATACTATGCGATATTTTGAAAAAAAACGTGAAAAATTGGTGTTTTGGGTAAAAACACGATTTTTCCGTCCGATATCAACGGATTAAACAAATTAAGGTATCATTTGGTCGGGCGGTAATTGGACCACTGAATGATACCCAATTCGTACGGATACGATCAGCAGGAAGCAAAATATGGCTCGCTGAAAATCAAGTATTTTCTGTTTTGGAGCGTTTTTAGATGCCTGTATCTCGAAAACTGCTCCACAGTTTTTTTATGAAACTTTCTCTATCGAGAGACCTTGCAGTAATCTTGTGTACGAAACATTCCATGACGACTTTGAAATATCTGGAAAAGGTGAAATAACGGACTGAAAATCGAAAAAAGTCGAAAAATCGTGAAATTTTGGAAAATGCTCTGCTATTTTTTTATTTAAAGAGATTTTCAAAACAAAATTGTATATTCAGATCGCTGACCTAATTACGATTCTAACGATGTATAATATGTATGTAGTTATTGAAATTTAATTTTTGATATTTTAAATTTTTTGCATTTTTGGCACTTTTGAACCTAGGATTTCTCAGGGGCATTTTATCTGATCAGATAATGTAATATATCATTACAGAGCCCTGTGGCTATTTTAGTGCCTAAACCGGTTATCAAAACTATATCGACAATAATAACCATACCGGAAGTATTCAAAAAATGTAAAAAAAAGGTTAAAAACATTGTCGCACTTGCAAAAAACTTGATTTCTCCCTTAGGTAATAGCGGACCAAAAGAACTAAAGTGTCGTTGGATAGCCCTATTAATGGACCATCATATGGTATCTAAATAATACGATATCGATGGTAAGGAAATAAATTATTGTGTGCCAAAAATCTAGTATTTTCCGATTTTTTAACATTCTGAGACGTCCTTTTCTCGAAAACGACGCCGCAGATTTTTCTTAAACTTTTCTTACTCAAAGTCCTATCGGTTGTCTATATAGTGAATACAAAATGAAAAGCATTGAAATAATATAAGTGGTCGAAAAATGGCCTCAAACTTTGAAAAAAACTGAAAAATCGTTAAATTTTTGGAAACGATCTTTAATTTATCTTTTTTTCCCAAACTACTCAATGGATGTTTCTGACACTTCTGGTACAGAAAGTTAATTATCCAGAGAACTTCGTAAAGCTATCATGACAACGATCGTAAAACCGGAAGTAGTCGAAAAAATTTCCGATATTTTGAAAAAAAATATTTTTTTTACGAAAACCTTTTTTATTTATGAATATTTTTTGATGATATTTTACACAGGGTTAAAAATATCATCCTACTTGAGCAGAAATGAGAAAAAAAATTGTCTCGGTAATTTGCGTTAGCCGCCATCGGCTAATTTAGTTTTTCGTACCCAGAAAAATTATTTATTGTTCGATTTGTATAAAACAAAGTTCATATGCACCGTGGTCACATTTGCAATTTTTTTTGTTACGGTGAAATTTTTCTGTCGGCAACGGAAGTGACGTAATATTAACAAAAACTATAATTTTGACAGTTCGGTACCACTTTTTGAAAGCAAATATTATTTTTTTTTCAAAACTGATATAACTAAAAGGATGCACCCTGCAAAGGTGCACAAAATCCTTAGCTCATATTTTTTAATTTCAATTTCATTTTCGGGCAATTTCGAATAAAATGTAAAATAAAGTGTAAAATTCAGTTATTTACAATTCATTCAGCGTCTTTATATTTTGAAATATTTATTTGTAATTTTCATAAACTCGTAGCAATAATCCAGACGAAGAGAATGTATGCGAAAATTAGTTTGTAATATGAGCAGTTGCCGAGAAATATGCAATTTTGCATGCATCACTTTTCACGTTATTTTGCCTATAAAAGAGTGAATTATTATTCGATTTGCAATAATTTTTTGCCATTTGATGCCTAATGCCAATTTGGACTAGGTCAAGCCAATTTTAAATTTTCACTGTGACCGGAAATGACGTCATTTGGGCAAAAACTGTATTTTTAACCTAAAAAACAAATATTTTATTCAAATGAGTCTGCCTTATAATATTTTTAAAATCATGATATTTGATTCCCACCAACGAATAGAATAAAGCCATACGACCATACGGATACCACAAAATGGTTTCTAACTTGTACGGTTACAGAGAAATAGGCGATCTTCTATAAGTCACTTTTCAAGGTTTTTGGTCTATAAAAGTGTCAATTATTATTCGATTTTTATAATTTTTTTACCATTTGATGCCTTATGCCATTTATGACTTCTATAAACTAAATTAACATTTTCAATATCTCCGGAAGTAATGTAATTTTTGCAAAAAACGTATTTTTAGCCATCAAAACAAACATTATATTGAAGGGATTTATATTTATTATTCGTTTAACTTTATAACGTCTGACTCTAATGGGCAGTAAGATTGAATCAATACCATCATATTGATATCAAGAAAAGGCTTCTAGCATGTTCCCTTGTCGAATAATAGCCAATTTTCTCAGGGTCACTTTTAAATTTTATACCTTCTTAATTTCAGTTTATGGGTTATAGGTTGATTATTTATTGCCCGATATGTATAAAACAAAGTTTGTATTTTGTATGTTGCGAATTTTCGACTTATTTTTCACCTATAAAAATTTCTTTCGGCACCGGAAGTGACGTAATTTTGCCATAATTTACAATTTTGACCGGTCTTTTCGCCAGCAAATATTACTTTTACATATGATAGAGGGTGTCACTGAAGCAAAACAACTAAAGTATACTTTGGTAGCTCAATGGATCGGCTATGGTATAATGAACTTCCTGTATGATTCCTGAAAGCCGGTTCAGTGCTGCTTGCAGGTCTAGTTAGGGTTTCACACTGCGTAGCTTGTGTGAAACACTATTGTTTTTGTTAAAATTATTATTCTTATTATTATTATTATTATTATTATTCAGATTCCAATTTGAATAGATCTCAGCAACTACGTGTCGCATCGTTACGATTTCTTCGGTTTTACTGGGAAAGTGGGTGTGACTTAGAGGATAAAGCTATTTTGAACGTTCTGCGACAATGCCAAATGTCCGAAATCACCGAAGTTATCGTTTTTGAAAATATTGCAGTAATTTTAACAATAATCATTGGATTTTAACTTTCGATACATTTTGGCATAGCCTGAGACAGGGCACATAGCTACGCTACTTTCGATTTTTGATTTTCGGCAAATCTTCGAAGATATTAGGCGCCAAATTTCGAAAATTTAAAATTTTACAAAAAACTTTTTTATTTATGAATATTTTTTAGTCGTATTATGCACAGAATTAAAGGGTCATCTGACTAGTGCAAAAATGTTAAAGAATTTTGTCTCAGTAATTTACCTTGGCCGCCATTGGCTAATTCAGTTTTTAAGTCCTAGATTAATTTTTTATTGTTCGATTTGTATAAAACAAATTTCATATGTTTCGTTGTATCAATTGTCATTTTTTTTATTACCAAAAGTTTTATCTGTCGGCACCGGAAGTGGCATAATTTTACCAAAAACTACAATTTTGACAGTTATTTTCCTTCTTCGAAAACAAATATTATTTTTTGGAAAAATTATTTGACTCAAAGTGTGTGCCCTTTCAAGGCGCAAAAAATGTAGGAAGCAGTTTTTTTAATTTCGATTTCATTTTCGAGCAAATTCGATTAAGAGGCTAAAAATGGTGTAAAATTGGCCTATTTACAACCTATTCAGGCTTTTCAGATTTTAAAATATTTCTTCGTAACTTTTATAAACTTGTAGCTATAATCCATACGAAGAAAATGTATGTTAAAATTCGTTTGTACTATAAGCAGTTACCAAGAAATGGGCAGTTCTGTACAAGTCACTGTTTTCGTTATTTTGCCTGTAAAATAGTCAATTATGATTGGATTTTTATAAAAGTGACATCATTTGATTCAAAAAGCACGTAGCGTCATATCAAGTTGATTACAATTTAAAATTGACACCGGAAGTGACATCATTTGGTCAAAAAATGCATTTTAAACTTTTTAAATCAATGTTTTATTCAACCAAGAATAACTTAATATGTATTAATAATTTTAACTTTTGGTTTAAATTCACATATAAACAAAACTCATATGGTCATATAGATATCATAAAATGGTTTCTAACTTGTTCGGTTGCCGAGAAATAGACGGTTTTCTACAGGTCACTTTTGAAGGTTTCGGGGCCATAAAAGGGTCAATTATTATTCGATTTTCATAAACGTCACACCATGTTATACCTAATGCCATTTGGGATTCCATACAAGTAATTTAAGATTTTCATTATCACCGGAAATAACGTCATTTTGGCAAAAACTGTATTTTTAGCCTCTAAAACAGATATTTTATTCAAATGAGTCTGTTTTGAAATCTTTTTCAAAGTATAGTATTTGATGCCAATCAACAAATAGAATGAACCCATACGAACATACAGATACCACAAAATGGTTTCTAACTTGTACGGTTGTAGAGAAATAGCCGATTTCCTACTAGTCACTTTTCAAGTTTTTTTGTCTTTAAAAGTGGCAATTATTATTCGATTTACATAAAATTTTCACTATATGATATCGTATGCCATTTCTGATTTCATAAGACTAATTGAACATTTGCATTAACACCGGGAGTAATTTAATTTTGTCAAGATCATTTACAAGTAACAAATGTATAAAATGAATTGATATTGCTGGATTTTGTTGATTCTGCGTCCATTTTATTTGTGTGCAATGTTAATTTGGAAACCTGTTTAGTGGTTTCGCTGGTACCGGAAGTGACATATGTTCAAGGGTAACTTGGCACCGGAAGTGACATGTTTAAGGGTAACATGGCACCAGTGAAACCCGTCATTCCTGCATGCAGGTCTAGTTATTATTATTATTATTATTCAGATTCCAATTTGAATAGATCTCAGCAACTACGTGTCGCATCGTTACGATTTCTTCGGTTTTACTGGGAAAGTGGGTGTGACTTAGAGGATAAAGCTATTTTGAACGTTCTGTGACAATGCGAAATGTCCGAAATCACCGAAGTTATCGTTTTTGAAAATATTGCAGTAATTTTAATAATAATCATTGGATTTTAACTTTCGATACATTTTGGCATAGCCTGAGACAGGGCACATAGCTACGCTACTTTCGATTTTTGATTTTCGGCAAATCTTCGAAGATATTAGGCGCCAAATTTCGAAAATTTAAAATTTTACAAAAAACTTTTTTATTTATGAATATTTTTTAGTCGTATTGTGCACAGAATTAAAGGGTCATCTGACTAGTGCAAAAATGTTAAAAAATTTTGTCTCAGTAATTTACCTTGGCCGCCATTGGCTAATTCAGTTTTTCAGTCCTAGATTAATTTTTTATTGTCCGATTTGTATAAAACAAAGTTCATATGCTTCGTTGTATCAATTATCGTTTTTTTTATTACCGAAAGTGTTATCTGTCGGCACCGGAAGTGGCATAATTTTACCAAAAACTACAATTTTGACAGTTATTTTCCTTCTTCGAAAACAAATATTATTTTTTGGAAAAATTATTTGACTCAAAGAGTGTGCCCTTTCAAGGCGCAAAAAATGTAGGAAGCAGTTTTTTTAATTTCGATTTCATTTTCGAGCAAATTCGATTATGAGGCTAAAAATGGTATAAAATTGGCCTATTTACAACCTATTCAGGCTTTTCAGATTTTAAAATATTTCTTCGTAACTTTTATAAACTTGTAGCTATAATCCATACGAAGAAAATGTATGTTAAAATTCGTTTGTAATATAAGCAGTTACCAAGAAATGGGCAGTTCTGTACAAGTCACTGTTTTCTTTATTTTGCCTGTAAAATAGTCAATTATGATTGAATTTTTATAAAAGTGACATCATTTGATTCAGAAAGCACGTAGCGTCATATCAAGTTGATTACAATTTAAAATTGACACCGGAAGTGACATCATTTGGTCAAAAAATGCATTTTAAACTTTTTTAAATCAATGTTTTATTCAACCAAGAATAACTTAATATGTATTAATAATTTTAACTTTTGGTTTAAATTCACATATAAACAAAACTCATATGGTCATATAGATATCATAAAATGGTTTCTAACTTGTTCGGTTGCCGAGAAATAGACGGTTTTCTACAGGTCACTTTTGAAGGTTTCGGGGCCATAAAAGGGTCAATTATTATTCGATTTTCATAAACGTCACACCATGTTATACCTAATGGCATTTGGGATTTCATACAAGTAATTTAAGATTTTCATTATCACCGGAAGTAACGTCATTTTGGCAAAAACTGTATTTTTAGCCTCCAAAACAGATATTTTATTCAAATGAGTCTGTTTTGAAATCTTTTTCAAATTATGGTATTTGATGCCAATCAACAAATAGAATGAACCCATACGATCATACAGATACCACAAAATGGTTTCTAACTTGTACGGTTGCCGAGAAATAGCCGATTTTCTACAAGTCACTTTTCAAGTTTTTTGGTCTTTAAAAGTGGCAATTATTATTCGATTTAACTTTTTTATTTATAAATATTATTTAGTCGTGTTGTGCACAGAATTAAAGAGTCATCTGACTAGCGCAAAAATGTTAAAAAAATTTGTCTCATTAATTTTCCTTGGCCGCCATTAGATAATTCAGTTTTTCAGTCCTAGATTATTTTTTGTATTGTTCGATTTGTATAAAACAAAGTTCATATGCTTCGTTGTCCCAATTGTTATTTTTTTTTATTACCAAAAGTGTTATCTGTCGGCGCCGGAAGTGGCAAAATTTTACCAAAAACTACAATTTTGACAGTTAGGTACCATTTTTCGAAAACAAATATTATTTTTTTGAAAAATTATATGACTAAAAGAGTGTGTCCTTTAAAGGCGCAAAAAATGTCGGAAGCAATTTTTTTAATTTCTAATTCATTTTCTAGGAAATTGGATTAAGGGGTGAAAAAAGGCGTAAAATTGACCTATTTACAACCCATTCAGGCTTTTCAGATTTTAAAATATTTTTACTTAACTTTTATAAACCTGTCACTATAATCCATACGAAGAGAATGTATGTTAAAATTAGTTTCTAATATAAGCAGTTGCCGAGAAATGGGCAGTTTTGCATAAGTCACTGTTTTCCTAATGTTGCCTGTAAAATAGTCAATTATTAATGGATATTCACAAAAGTGACATCATTTGATTCAAAAAACAAGTGTGCGTCATATCATGTTGATTACTATTTAAAATTGACACCGGAAGTGACGTCATTTAGTCAAAAACTCAATTTTTAACTTTTAAAATCGATCTTTTTTTCAACCAAGAATTATGTCACATGTAATAATAAAATTAACTTTTGGTTTAAATTCACATATTAACAAAACTCATACGGTCAAATAGATATCATAAAATTGTTTCTAACTTGTTCGGTTGTCGAGATATAGGCGATTTTCTGAAAGTCACTTTTGAAGGTTTTTGGCCCATAAAAGTGTCAATTATTATTTGATTTTCATAAAATGTTCACCCTTTGAAGCCTAATGTCATAGACGATGTTATAGAACTAATTTAGCGTTTTCATTATCACCGGAAGTAGCGTCATTTTGGCAAAAACTGTATTTTAAGCCTTCAAAACCGATATTTTATTCAAATGAGTCTGATTTGTAATGTTTATACAATTATGATATTTGATTCCAATCAACAAATAGATTAAACCCATACGGTCATATAGATACCAAAAAATGGTTTCTAACTTGTACGGTTGCAGAGAAATAGACGATTTTCTACACGTCACTTTTCAAGGTTTTTGGTCTATAAAAGTGGAAATTATTATTCGATTTACATAAAATTTTCACCATGTGATGCCTTATGCCATTTCTGATTTCATAAGACTAAGGGAACATTTACATTATCACCGGAAGTACTGTTATTTTGTCAGGATCAATTACATGTAACAAATGTATAAAATAAAATTGCTGGATTTGTTTGATTCTGTTTCCATTTTATTTGATGTGTGCAATGCTTATGTGGAAACCTGTATATTGGTTTCATTGGTACCGGAAAGGACATATGTTCAAGTGTAACGTAGCACCAAAAGTGACACAAGTTCAAGTTCAAAGGTAACATGGCAAAAGTGAAACCCGTCATTCCTGCATGCAGGTCTAGTTCAATGTTAAGTTTATGCTTTGAACATCTCAAATTTGCTAAAAAAAATCTTAGTGGTTGGGGTAAATTAATATTTAAGTAATTCTCACATTCAAATTCTGACTTTATGATTGAATAAAATGCGCATTTAGTTGATTGGTTGACGTTTGATTGCCAAGACTGTAGACTGGTATCACGGAGACGTTGTTTGAAGACAAACATGAAATGTGATATACTACCTACCCCTTGCGCAACCCACACATCCCCAAACCCATAATTATATAAAACATTCCTAAAAGAAGTGCACCAGTTTTTTCTACCCAATAAGTCCTGCTTAAACAACATTTTATAACACAATTTCGGTAATCTATTATCATCCACGAGTTGCAGTTTAAGAAAATATTTGATAGGCCTGCACATATAATTTACATACAAATCATATCTACCACATTCACCTGTAATCATATAATTTGTAGTCTTTTCTCCCGTATATAGCATCCATTTACAAAATTTATTTTGTACAAACTCAATCTGTGGTCTTACTTCATCCCCCATAGTTCTGATCCATAATATAGAATAGGTGCTATCATGGAATCAAACAATTTAAAACCTGCTTTACAATTTCTAATCCCATATTTGGTCAGACATTTCTTTATTACATTAAGTGCTTTTACAGCTTGTTGGGCAAGATTTGTGCAACATAAATTTCATTTCAATCTGCTGGAGAAATGGATTCCTAAATATTTATAGTGAGACACAGCTTCAATTTCTGACCCCATTAAAACCCACTTTTCTTTTTTTGATAACACACCCCCATTCTTGAATACAACAATATTTGACTTTTCTATGTTTACAGACACATTCCATTGCTTACAGTAATTCTCTAAAACATTTAATCTATCTTGTAGGTTACCAATACTGTCAGCAACTAGTGATAAATCATCAGCAAATAATAGCGAAAATATATCTTCAATCGACTGATCTACAAAGATACCATTTTTACATTCTAATTTTAGTTTTAAAGCAAGCTCATTTATGAATAACCCAAACAGAAAAGGACTCAGGATGCAGCCTTGTTTGACCCCAGATTGACATAAGAATTCTCCCGTTACATGGCCATTACACTTGACTTTACTCTTGACATTACTGTGAATACTTTGTAACATTGTAATCATAGGTCCATGCAAATTATATTCTAACAGTATATAAAACTAGACCTGCATGCAGGAATGACGGGTTTCACTGGTGCTACGTTACCCTTGAACATGTCACTTCCGGTGCCAAGTTACCCTTGAACATACGTCACTTCCAACGAAACCACTAAACAGGTTTCCAAATAAACATTGCTCACATCAAATAAAATGGACGCAGAATCAACCAAATCCAGCAATATCAATTCATTTTATACATTGTTACTTTTAAATGATCTTGACAAAATTACATTTCTTCCGGTGTTAATGAAAATGTTCAAATCAGAAATGGCATACGATATCATATAGTGAAAATTTTATGTAAATCGAATAATAATTGCCACTTTTAAAGACAAAAAAAAACTTGAAAAGTGACTTGTAGAAAATCGGCTATTTCTCTGCAACCGTACAAGTTAGAAACCATTTTGTGGTATCTGTATGATCGTATGGGTTCATTCTATTTGTTGATTGGCATCAAATACCATAATTTGAAAAATATTTCAAAACGGACTCATTTGAATAAAATATCTGTTTTGAAGGCTAAAAATACAGTTTTTGCCAAAATGACGTTACTTCCGGTGATAATGAAAATTTTAAATTACTTGTATGAAATACTAAATGGCATTAGGTATATGAAAATCGAATAATAATTAACACTTTTATGGCCCAAAAACCTTCAAAAGTGACCTGTAGAAAACCGTCTATTTCTCGGCAACCGAACAAGTTACAAACAATTTTATGATATCTATATGACCATATGAGTTGTGTTTATATGTGAATTTAAACCAAAAGTTAAAATTATTAATACATATTAAGTAATTCTTGGTTGAATAAAACATTGATTTAAAAAGTTTAAAATGCAGTTTTTGACAAAATGACGTCACTTCCGGTGTCAATTATAAATTGTAATCAACTTGATATGACGCTACATGCTTTTTGAATCAAATGATGTCACTTTTATAAAAATCCAATAATAATTGACTATTTTACAGGCAAAATAACGAAAACAGTGACTTATGCGAACTGCCCATTTCTTGGCAACTGCTTATATTACAAACTTATTTTAACATACATTTTCTTCGTATGGATTATAGCTACATGATTATAAAAGTTACGAAGAAATATTTTAAAATCTGAAAAGCCTGAATGGGTTGTAAATAGGTCAATTTTACACCATTTTTAGCCTCTTAATCCAATTTGCTCGAAAATGAAATCGAAATTAAAAAACTGCTTCCGACATTTTTTGCGCCTTTAAAGGACACACTCTTTGAGTCATATAATTTTTCAAAAAAATAATATTTGTTTTCGAAAAATGGTACCTTACTGTCAAAATTGTAGTTTTTGGTAAAATTATGCCACTTCCGGTGCCGACAGATAACACTTTCGGTAATAAAAAAAATGACAATTGAGACAACGAAGCATATGAACTTTGTTTTATACAAATCGAACAATAAAAAAATTAAATTAATCTAGGACTGAAAAACTGAATTAGCCAATGGCGGCCAAGGAAAATTACTGAGACAAATTTTTTTAACATTTTTGCGCTAGTCAGATGACTCTTTATTTCTGTGCACAACACGACTAAAAAATATTCATAAATAAAAAAGTTTTTTGTAAAATTTTAAATTTTCGAAATTTGGCCCCTAATATCTTCGAAGATTTGAAGAAAATCAAAAATCGAAAGTAGCGTAGCTATGTGCCCTATCTCCGGCTATACCAAAATGTATCGACAGTTAAAATCCAATGATTATTGTTAGAATTACTGCAATATTTTTAAAAACGATAACTTCGGTGATTTCGGACATTTCGCATTGTCGCAGAACGCTCAAAATAGCTTTATCCTCTAAGTCACACTTACTTTCCCTGTAAAACCGAAGAAATCGTAACGATGCGACAAGCAGTTGCTGAGATCTACTCAAAACAAAAGAAGAATAATAATAATAACTAGACCTGCAGACCTGCAGTGCTGAATCGGCTTTCAGGAATCAGACAGGAAGTGCGTCATACAATAGCCGATCCATCGAACTACCAAACGATACTGTAGTTGTTATGATTCAGTGACAGATTTGTAAGTAATATTTGCTTGCGAATACACCGGTCAAAATTGTAAAATCTGGCAAAATTACTTCACTTCTGGTGCCAAAAGAAATCATTATCGGTAACAAATAAGTTGAGAATTCGCAATTGAGAATTGTTTTATACACATCAGGCAATAAATAATAAACTTGGAACCCATAAACTGAAATGAAAAAGGTAAAAAACTTAAAGGGAGACAAACTATATCTCAAATTAACCGGCACTACCGAGATGAGAGAAATGGGGTTTAACGTCGACTAGACACAAACTATGTCATTTCGGGACTAGCATGGTTTAATTTTATATCAATAATTCCTGTGTAAAATATCATCAAAAAATATTCATAAATAAAAAAGGTTTTCGTAAAAGAATTAATTTTTTTCAAAATATCGGACATTTTTACGACTACTTCCGGTTTTACGATCGTTGTTGTGATAAATTTACGAAGTTCTTTGGATACTTAACTTTACGTACCAGAAGTATCAGAAACATCCATTCAGTAGTTTTGGAAAAAAAAGATAAATTAAAGAGCGTTTCCAAAAATTTAACGATTTTTCAATTTTTTTCAAAGTTTGAGGCCATTTTTGGACCACTTATATTATTTCAACGCTTTTCATTTTGGATTCACTATATAGACAACCGATAGGTCTTTGAGTAAGAAAAATTTAAGAAAAATCTGTGGAGTCGTTTTCGAGAAAAGGGCTTCTCAGAATGTTAAAAAATCGGAAAATACTAGATTTTTGGCATACAATAATTTATTTCCTTACCATCGAAATCGTATTATTTAGATACCATATGGTGGTCCATTAATAGGGCTATCCAGCGACACTTTAATTCTTTCGGTCCGCTATTACCTAAAGGAGAAATCAAGTTTTTCGCAAGTGCGACAATGTTTTTAACCATTTTTTTTCATTTTTTGAATACTTCCGGTATGGTTATTATTGTCGGAATAGTTTTAATAGCCGGTTTGGGCACTAAAATAGCCACAGGGCTCTGTAATGATATATTACATTATCCGATCAGATAAAATCCCCCTGAGAAATCATATGTTCAAAAGTGCCAAAAATGCAAAAAAATTAAAATATCGAAAATTAAATTTCAATAACTACATACATATTATACATCGTTAGAATCGTAATTAGGCCAGCTATCTGAATATGCAATCTTTTTTTGAAAATCACTTAAAATAAAAAAATAGCAGAGCATTTTCCAAAATTTCACGATTTTTCGACTTTTTTCGATTTTCAGTCCGTTATTTCACCTATTCCAGATATTTCAAAGTCTTACTTAATGGTTTCATGCAAAATAACTCCGAAAGGACTCTCGATAGAACAAATTTAAAAAAAATTTGCGGTTAAGTTTTCGAGCTAATCCATTGATATCGGAAGGAGAAATCGCGTTTTCCCCCAAAATACCCATTTTTTGCATTTTTTTCAAAATATCGGACATTATTTCGACCACTTCCGGTGTACAGATTATTGTTGAAATTGCTTTATTCCTTGGAATGGTCATTTGGCTTCATGCCTCAGAAGTTTCAGAAACGTCAATTCTGCCATAAAACGAAACCCGAGCTCACAAAATGGGTAGAAAATTCGAAAAAAATCGAAAAATAAAGGGCGATAACTCGGAATGAAACTTATATTTCTGGAATCGGATGGTTTTCAGGTATCCAAAAATGTAGGTCAAATTTGAAAATTTTGAAAAATAACAAATATTGTCTCTCAAACCACATTTTTCATTTTTCGATCGCAAGAAGTCAGCGATGAAGTTTCGAAATATCGAAATTTTCAACTGCTATCGTCCGAGAAAAGACTCAGGGTTTCCGAAAATGTCATTTGTATGAAAATGTCAATATCTTTAATTCCTTATCAAACCAGGGTTTGATCTCGATTCAATTTATTCGTTTTATTTAAAACAAAAAGATCAGCCCGGTCACCAACTTCTTTTAATAAGCAATTTAATTTTAAAATAGAATTGTCTATATTCAGATCAATTTCATCAATAATTTCATCTATTTTTCCTCCAATATCCCTGCCATTAAACACGTCACAATATACCTGTCTATTAGAATGTTTCCATTTGTATTTTCTGCTAGAGTTAGGCTTAAACTCTCATTCAGTTTCTAAACAACATGAGCCTATGTTGATTTCACATCTGATAGGTGAATGCTTGCTAATATCATTGCTAATAACACTAACCAATTTGACTCGTGACAGACCACCGATGATAATAATTGCGTAATCAATTGTGCTGATGCCAGTGGTACTAATATATGTAAAATCACCCGTTGTATCAGGAGGTTGTCTTCCATTTAAGATCACAAAGTCATTTTCACAGCAAAAGTTCACAAGTACCTTTCCGAAATTATTAACAATTTTATCTTTATTGGTGCGTACGTCTATATCCACAATCGTTTCACTCCCAAAGTCATAGAATGCCCTGAGTTCCGGAACATGATCAGTTTCTTCACTTAGAATAAAGTCTTTGATTTCACCGGTCCGAGCATTAAAATCTCCAATAACCAAGACATCATTAACTGGATACTTATTTTTAATCTCACAAACAGCAGCCTCGACTAATTCAATACCACAATGCACATCTTTATCATTGTAGAATATTGACCTCTCTGGTGGAATATATACAGCACCAATAATAATATCCTTTTCGCATCCTAGATTTGTTAGCGATATTTTTATCCATATAGCCTCTTCTCTTGCTGTAGTAAATAATTGACTTATATAGTCCTTCAACCAGGTTTTAATAAGTATAACAACAGTATATAAAATAATTTTGTTCGGTTGATTCCGTCGAAGGCGCGCCTGAAATCGATAAAACCAACGTATAAAAGTTTCATTAAAACTCACAATATCCACTTAAAAATAAACGATCAGGAGGCATAGCAATTCTTGTGAAGGAAACTCTGTCATATCATCTTAAGGTGATTACTACAGATATTGAATACATAATGTGGGCTCAATTAAAACTTCCAAAAATAACTTTAATTTTAGGTGTAATTTACATTCCACCCGAGAACTCAAAATACTCATCCCTTGATGCATTCACACAAATTGAAAATGAACTTATACATTTTTTATCTAACAACTCTTATGTTATATTAACAGGTGATTTTAATAGTAGAATTGCTTGATAACGGTGAGAGTGTCCTCATTGAAACGTTGCAGTTAATAAACCTAGTGAATGTTATCCATAAAGCTGTCTGTTATTATTATAACGATGATGGTATCTCAAACTTTAATTATGATAAATATTTCGACTTCTCAGATAGTGCTTATACGCACAGTGTTGTAAATGTTCTTAATGAACTAAATATACAAACACACCGAATCTGTAAGGATACAAACAAAAATCGATATGGATCTAACTTGATCCAATTATGCAAAAATAATGATTTAATCATTATGAATGGTAGAATGAACAAAGATATCACAGGTAAATTAACATGTAAAAATGCCAGTACCGTAGACTACACATTATGTACAACCGAACTAATAAAACTAGTTAAAGAGTTCGATGTTCTCTTATTCTCATGCCTTATATCTGACGCCCATTGTCCTCTGCGATTAACACTAAATTTAGAAAATAGTTTGGAAGTAAAACCTAATCTAAACTTGATTGAAAACACAATAACTGAAAATATTTGCATCCCAAGAAAATGGGCTTCAGATAAAAAGGTAATTTTTATTGAAAATATGAAACAAAAATCGAATGAAATTAACAGTATTTTGTTAAATATTTGTAATTGCTCTCCCGATGTTGTAAGTGTCAAAAGTATTGATGATATCATGTCACATATTTGTAATCTTATGACCTCTACCGCTGGTAGCGTATTTGGGATCAAGTCAAAAAAGTATAATTTAAAAGTAAACAATAAACCTTGGTTTGATCACAAATGTGCATCCGGCAGAAAAGTTTACATGAAAGCAAAACGTGTATATAAAAAACATAAAACTATTGTAAATAAAGAAATTATGAATAGAAATTTGAAACAATATAAAAAATGTTATGGATAAATCAATGAAAAGCCATAGATGGTCATTACAAAAAAAGTTTCAAAACACTAAAATCCAAAAACCCAAAGGAATATTGGAAAATCCTAAAACAGTCAAAACATATAAATTCGCAAAGTAAACTAAAATTGGAGGATGCGTTTAAATACTTTAGAAATATAAATGAAGTCGATATTGAAAATTGTGATCCCAGTGATTTCACAAGTGAAGATGACATAAACCCAGACACCGCTCTAAATAGAGAAATAACGGAACATGAAATATTAACGGTTGTTAGCTCTTTAAAAAACAATAAATCGGCTGGACAAGACTTAGTAGTCAATGAATACATAGTTGTTTTTTTTTTAAACAATATTTATTCACAGAAGCTGGATTGGAGAACAGGCAGAAGCCTATAGACCCCCTCTCCATAAAAGTACAAACATAAATATATATTGAAAAGTAAAGTAAGGAAAACTAAAGTAGAGAGGAACAAGTAAATTATAAGATGGCTATATACACTATATACACGATATGTACAAACCACAATCAAAATGACTATATTTCAAACAGTTTCATAAGGAAATTTTTAAAAGCGTTTGGAGATCTCGAGGAAATTATGTACCGAAGAAAAAATTTCTTCAGAAGTGTTTTTGTTTTCAGTTCCGAATAATAAATTATAAGAATTTTGAAAAAGTTTTGGAAGTTTTGATATAGTCGCAGATCGTGCATCTGAACGTAAGGGACAGATTAAAAGAAAATGTTCGGAATCTTCAAAGGGGTGACCACAATCGCATATAGGGCTGTCAGAAATATGCCTGAGAAAACGATGTCCGTTTAAATCGCTGCAAGAGAGTCGAAGGCGAGAGTGTTGAATTTGATTTTTCCTGTTGCCAGAGTAATATGGTGAAGGTATAATTCGATCAAGGCAGCCTAGTTTAGATTTAAAAGAAGATAGAGTAGGTAAGTTTCTAGTAGAAAGGTCGAGTAGATTCCATTCTCGAATTGTAGATGGTATAAAAGAAGAAGAAAATAAAGAAGTTCTGCAGAGGTATGTCAGGATGTTACTTTGGTTTCGTAGGCGATAGGAATTGATATTGGGTGGTATCAGTTGAAATAAGTATTCGGGAGTGATATGGTTTATGATTTTGTAAAATAAAATTAGTTTATGTCGCCTTCTCTCCTGCAGTGTAATAAACCCGGTTTCCTTATATAACACTTGGTGACTTGTACCTTTCACAGCACCGCATATAGTTCTGAGTGCATCTAGTTGTAAAAGTTCTAGTTTATGTGTTAGTTCGGCGGTACTCCCATCCCAAATAACGTCACAGTAGTCGAAATGAGGAAGAATATATGAGGTATACATGGTTTGGAGAGATCTACGACTTAATCTATATTTTAAGGAGCGAAGACAATTTACAAGTTTACTTGTTTTGGCCAAAATCTTATTTATATGAGTATCCCACTTACAGTTTGTTTGGAAAGTCAGCCCCAGGTGATTGTGCTCAGAAACTTCTTTGATTGGAACATTGTCTAGATTTAATGTAGGAAGAAATAAATTCTTTTTATTTGCTAGTGCTAGTGTTTCAGTTTTCAGCGGGTTAAAAGATACAAGCCACGTCTTAGCCCAAAAGTTTATTTTCTCTAGGTCATCATTTAAGACTCCCGCACACTCAGCTGGGTCAGTTATTTTTACATATAAACTAGTGTCATCGGCAAATAATCTAATATTTGATTTTATACTATTTACTATATCATTGATGTATATAATGAAAAGTAACGGACCGAGAACGGAGCCCTGTGGAACACCAGCCGGGACCGTTAATGGTTCAGAGGAGGTTCCGATAACAATAACATTCTGTTGTCTGTTAGACAAATAGTCCCTGAACCATTCCAACAAGTCTCCTCTAATCCCAACGGCCCCAAGCTTATGACAGAGTGCAGCATGCCAAACTCTGTCAAAAGCTTTACTGATGTCACAGAACACCGTTCTAGTATATTGACCCTGGTCGATGGCTTGGCAGAAGAAGTGCGAAAGATCTATTAGTTGGTAAGTAGTTGAGTCTCCTTGCAAAAAACCGCTTTGAAAATTAGTAATAATATTGTGAGCCTTAAAGAAGTTGAATACATGTTTGTAGATGCATTTTTCGAAAATTTTGATTATAATGCTCAATAAGGACACTGGTCTGTAATTTCCGCATAATGATGGGTCGCCTTTTTTATGAATTGCCGTTACGTTGACTGATTTCCAAATATTAGGAACGGTTTTTAGCTCAAGTGACAGATTAAAAATGTTACACAAAGGTTTACTAATTTCGAAAGAAATGGATTTAAGGAATTTTCCACTGATGTTATCTGGGCCTGTAGCTTTTGAAGTATCAATAATTGAAATCATGTCTTCAACCTCTTTAGGTGTTAATTTTAGGTGACAAAGTGAAAAGAGGTTTTGTTCGAGGTCAGGAAGTTGTGCATTTGTGTAGTCAAGCTGTGACTGGTTAATAAAGTATTCGTTTAAACAATTTGCTTTGTCCTTCGGATTAAAATATGGAACCCCATTATTCACAAGAGGCGGAATATCTCCCTTTTCTGATCTTTGACCCTTCACAAACGAGTTGACTATATGCCACCAATCTTTTTTGCCAAAATTTTGATTATCATTTAATTACTGGTCTAATTTTTCATAATATTCTTTTTTGCATTTTCTAATCAAGCTTATATAGTCATTCCTTATATTTCTAAATTTTTGCCAGTCGAGGTCCAAGTTTGATTTTACTGCTTTCCGGTGAATTTTGTTTTTCTTTTTGCTCATTTTCCGAATAGTGTTGTTCATCCAAAGTTTGTCTTTTGATCTAATAGTTGCTATTTTGTTTGGGATATGTGTTCTTGCCAAATTTATTAACTCGTTTGTGAAGGCGGCACATGTAACATCAATAGAATTTTTGTCAATAGTGGAGTCCCATAGAATACTTCCAGCGTCACGTCGTAGTTGGTCAAAGTCAGTCTTATCATAATTCCATATAGTACGTGTGAAGCTAATTGATTTCAGACGATGAAAATTTAACCGACAGTACACAGGGCAGTGATCACTACATGAATTATCTAAGCAACCTGAATCAAAAATATAACCGGAACAATTTGTTAAAATTAGATCAATTAATGTAATGTTACCATTATTACCATATCTGGTTGGATCCTTGATAATTTGTTTAAAATCGAAAAGAACATTTGCCGAATGAATAAAAGTATTGGTTTTTGTAAAAAGATCAATGTTAAAATCACCTAATATAAAGATATTGTTTATGTCGTCTGCTGCTGCCAATGAAAACGAATTGAAGATAGAATTATCTAATTGAAGAGTGGAATTTGGGGGCCTATAAAAAGTGCCAATTAAAAAATGTTTATTATGAATATTAATTTCTACCCAAATGCCCTCTGTATTTTCGGTTTCTAAATCAGACCTGCGTTTTGTTAAAATGTTGTTGCGAGAATAAACTGCTACTCCCCCACCCTGTCCTGTAGTCCTGTCTTTGCGAATTGGTGCATTAAAACGAGGGATAGAAAGGGTGTCCGATGATATGCTTTTGTCAAGACATGTCTCAGTTAACAAGATCAAGTCGAAATTTTCGGAGAATTCAGCGGAAACAAGATCAACTTTATGACGTAAGCTTCTTACATTCAGATGCACGAAAGATATGTTGCCATTTGGTCCGGGATTTTCCTCGACATCTCCACTACGTAACAAGATTGTAATAATAACATATAAAGAAATAAAGGAATAAAATAAAGGAAGTAGAATAAAGAATAATGTCAGATTTCCTCTAGCAGATTGTGGGTTTGAGATTGATATAACATATTTACATTTATAACAGAAACAGTGTAACGTATATACAAAGTAACACAAGGAAGTGTTTAGGTGTACAACTGTTTTTGCCATGATACCCATGGCTACACCATCGTTTCAGACAGACATTATTCTTGGATTATGATCTGTTATGGAACAGATTTCGAATGCATGTACAAATTTTATTTAAGTGTATGACTCTATAGTCAATGTAAGAAAATCCAGATTTGAACACAAAACATTAGTATTAAAATACTATTCATAACATACTATTATGTAACAGTTGTATTTGATATATCAAAATTAATATAGTCGATCACAATATACAACAACTGTATGTGACGCGAAATAAGTCATATTTTACTAGCATAGTTCAAGAATATCTAATGTGCCAAGTGTGTTATCGTAAAACATTATTCGAAACAATATTTCATTTCGTGAGATATATATTGGCAAGTCCAGAGTACCACCATCATATAGCTATATTCAAAACAATCAATTAATATGCATAATTTAAATAGGTAGGACTAGAGTACTATTATCTGAGAACTTCATGTATGTTCAAAATGTTATATTATTATAAGATCTACATCTAGGTAAGTATAAAGTACCGTTATCTTAAGATTTTGTCCGAAACATTGTATATCATTATGAGATATGTATATATGCAAATATAGAGTATCGTTACCTTACAATAACAGTATGTTTACTATGGGTTATGTTTAGGTAATTTTATCTTACAACTACATGTATGTTCGTGGCAATATATTATTGGGGATTATAACTAAGTGAGGCTAGACAAGCGTTATCCTACGTAAATATTCAAAACAAATCCGAGTCTAGGTAAGTATAAAGTACCGCTATCCTACAACTACACATGTTCAAAACATCATTTTATTATGAGATTTGTATCTAAGTACGCATAAAGTGCCGTTATCACGCAACATTATATGTTCATACCGTATATTATTCCGAAGATCAAGGCAACTATAAAGTACCGACGTACCGTTATCTTACAATTATGTTCAAAATAATTTTTATTCTGAGATCAGACTCTAGATAAATATATTGTACCGTAACCATAAAGCAATATACAAAACACTATTATATGAAGATATGTATCTAGGTAAATAGAAAGTACCGTTATCTTACAACTAGGGAGGAGACAGTATATTATCATTATAAAGTCTGTAACTGGAAAAGCTTTACTACAGTTATCTTCCACCAATCGTTCAAACTAAATATTATTATGAGTATATTTCTAGTTAAATACAAAGTACTTTTATGTTACTGCAGTGTTTAAAATATATATTATTATGAGACCTGTATCTAGGTTACTATAAAGTACCGTTATCTAAAAACTATATTCAAGACAATACGTCATATTTAAGGTTTGTATCTAGGTATGCGCAAAGTACCGTTATCTTACAACTATGTTGTTGTGATTGTAAAGAAAGTAATGTTATCTTGCAACTACGTTCAAAACCAATTTTCTATTACAATTCAATATTTTAGAAAAATGTAGAGTGCCGCTATCTTAAAACTATGTTTAAGACAATATATTATTATGAAGATCTATATCTAGGTAAGTATAAAGTACCGTTGTCATACAGCTACGTTCAAATCAAATATGGTAATGTAGGTCTATAGAAAGGTACCACGTACCTTTAATTTACAACAATATTCAAAACAATATTTTATTATGAGATCTGTATGTAGCTTAATATAAAGTACCGTTATCTTACAAATATGTCCAAAATAGTATTTTATTATGAGATCCAACTATAGTCAGAACAATTTATTATTGTGAGGATTATATCTTAGTTACACTTGGTATACTTTATATCTTCAAAGCAAAATATGGAGATCTGACAATTCTGTTACGAGATAATGTTTTGTTAAGAGATCTGTATCCCAATATTTGATTAAAGTCTTAAACTAGGTAAGTGTAACGTACCATCATCTTACATTAATATGGGGACCTATATCTAAGTAAGTATTAAGTATCGTTCTTTTATAACTGTGTTCAAGACAATATATTATTATAAGATCTGAATCTAAGTAGGTACATGTAAAACGAACAGTTTTCTTATAACTGTTGTCAAAACAATTTATTCTTTTCTTTTAGGTTTCGAATCTAAGTAAATATAAAGTAAAGTACCGTTATCTTACAACTGTGTTCAGAACAATCTATTATTATAAAAATTGAAACTAGGTCAGTATAAAGTACCACATCTTACACATATGATTAAAATAATATATTTATAAGATCTGTACGAGGTAAGTATAAAGTACCGCTATCTTATAACTATGTTTAAGACAATATATTACTATGAGATCTGTATGAAGATAAGTATAAAATATCACAATCTTATAACTATGTTTGAGACAATATGTTAATATGAGATCTCTATCTAGGTAAGTATAAAGTACAGTTATCTTAGACTACATTCAAGACAATATATTGTTATGAGATCTGTTTCTAGGTAAGTATAAAGTACCATTTTATTGCAGCTATGTGCATCTAAGTTAATATAGAGCACCGTTATCTTGCAACTATGTTCAAAGCAATATATTATTATGAGATCTGATTCCTCAGGGTAAATAGGAAGCGTCTTTAGCTACTAGCTCTGTTCAAAGCAATATATTGTTATGAGAAGTGTAACTCAAAATATTTTGAGACTATATATTATTGAATGATCTGTACCCAGTTAAATATAGAGTACCGTTATCTTGCAACAATATTCAAACCAGAATTTTATTAAGATCTGTATCCATGTAAATGTTAAGTACCGGTATCTTAAATAATCTAGGTAAGAGTGGAGTACTGCTATCTTATATAAAGGTTTAAGACAGGTATATTATTATACCATCTACATCTAGGTAAGTATAATGAACCGTTATGTTACAGTTATGTTCAAAACAATATATTCTCTCTAAGTAAATATAAAGTACCGTTATCTTACATCTATGTAACAAATATTATTATGAGATTTATGTATAGGTTGGTATACTATAAGCAAGATGGTTATGAGATTTGAATCTAGGCTGATATAAAGTACAGTTATCTTACAAAAAATACATTATGCTATCTGTATCTAGGAATGTATAGGGTGAGGTAAATCCATAATAAGTCACAAATATTAAACTAGGAGTATAATAGTTGGTCGTGTTTACCGTTAGTCATTTATATCTGGGTTTGTTGACTGAGGTAATGCATGGGCTGACTGTTTAGGTGTAGATGTTACCACCCCAAATTCAACTATAGATTGTTGTCGAACTTTACTGCCCAACGTGTCTATATTTGATGAAGTCTGCGCACCATTTATAGTTGCTAGGTCGCCAAATATATATGAACTGCGTCTAGGATCCCTAGGTTGCGATTTGGGAATAGGTCTACACTGAAAAAAAACTTGTGTTGGACCTCAACACAAGTACTTGTGTTAAAACTAATCTACACAAGTTTGTGTTGTTTTGCATTGCATTAACACAAACTTGTGTAGATTTGTAAAAATCTTGTGTGTTTTCATATCAGTAACACAAGTATTGTGTAGGCCTACCGTCAACCAACGATTTTTTCATTCTTTTTTTTTTTGTTTTGTTTACAAAGTCAGAATTCGGGAGTTCGCAAGTTTAAGAAAAGTAATAAAATAAAAGGTTTAATTCAAATCCCGTAAATTACATGCTGTTCTTCACTGGAAGAGTGTGAGCACTAATTAATCAGACAATTGCCAGGCAGACTTAAAAGTTAATTGGTGTTAAGTTGTCTGTAAAGATGAAATGTCTGGTTGTCTTTTTTTATTGATCCAATAAACTGATATATCAAAGGAATATATAGTGTACATGTGATTTTCAGCACCCTTGTGTTTGTCAAAATTGATTCAATGTGCATTGGAAAACAATGAGTAAAACTCTTAGTAATGTAATTGGTTGATGTAATCGAAATTGGACAGTAGGCCTATATTGGTTAACTAAACAGTAACCAATCAAATTTAATTAATCTTCCAGATTTGTCTCATAATTGATTTATTGATACAATGGTTCTCCAAGTTATCTTTACTCTATTTGATATTTTATCAGCGACATTCAGTTAGACATTTAACTGTAGGACGCCATGTGTCGTAGTAGTGTCAACCGAAAGTGATATTTTTAAAAATATAATTGTCACACGTGTATACGTGTATATCAGGAATGGACAGTCTATAGCTAGATACTAACTTTTGTACTAGTTTAATTGAAATGTAATCTTATCTGTGTAAAAGAAAAAAAAACCAAACAAACAAATCAGCCTTTTATTTTTATATCAATCAATGCAATGTGTAAATAATAGGCCTATATTAGACGTACTGATTCAGAAACTAACATCTGTCGTCTGAAGTTTCTCTATAATTTCTTCTTTTTTTTTTCAGTCATTGATGTTAGCATATATGCCTACTCCACAAAGAAAAACTGGTAACAATTTCATTTTCTTTTAATATATTTTTTTAATAATATCACTATCAGTATCAGTAGTAATATCCAGTCAAGAGAGAGGGGAAATCGGGTTTTAAATTCACTTAACAGAACTGTGCGATATACATGTCCTTGTATTAAATTGGTCGAATCAAGTAGACCCATGCGTGATATATATCCTAGAATCAAGTAGGACTGGTCTTACATTTCCGCCATTTTCCTGAGCACTGACCAACTTGTGTTTATATTAATTCAGCATAAACTTTGGAGTTGTTGTTAGTGTTTGTTGCATAACAGAATGGTCAATTTCAAATATGATATTTGTATAAGTATAAACGTAAATCGGCAGCGCTGGACACACTAGCAGAAGGATTCTGCTGAATCAATCAGCGCTAAAATTCATGTAGTGTGTACACTGACATTCGCCCAAATCAAACAGGTTTGATATATTTGGCTGAACTATATTTGATTGGTGGGCCGGCTTTGTGAAAGCATTCGTCTGGTTTTAGAATTCATTAGCCAATAAGCACACATTCATATCAAGAAGTCACATGAATTTTTTGAAGACAAATGTTAAATCATGTGACGTAAAAGGTAATGTAACTGAGTGGTGAATCTGACAAGGGAGAGAAATGGGGTTTAACGTCCACTCAATTCGCTTGCACGTAGGGGCCTTTAGCAGTGGGAGGAAACCGGAGTGACCGTGGGAAACCCACGAGGTTGAGAAGGCGCCCCTATCTCCATACCACATACGCTCACACCATAGCTCGAAACCACAGTCGCAAGCCAGAGGTGAGCGGCCAGCTAGAGGTCGAAGCGCGGCACTCTAGACCACTAGGCCTGGAGTATCCACTCATTCGGCTGCAATTATGTGCCAATTGAATTGGGCAAATAATTTGAACACATCATTGTGGTGTGTCCACAGCTTTACTAGAAAAGTCTGTATTTTCTAAAAACCAACAATGGGGCATACCCAGTTAATTACATGTCACATATTCATATTTTTCAGTTTCCATATTAGATGCCATAGCAAATAAAACATCATTAATAAAATAAGAAAAAAAAAACAAATATGGGAGAAGAAAGAGCTGAAAGAATGAGGATTTTGGAGGGTGAGTGTTAAATTCTAATAGAAAAGATTGTTGTTATGGTAATTTGAAATCTCACCATTAAATGTGTTTGGCACAACATAGCCCGGTTGGAGCAGAGGTGACATTAGCCTCCATTTCAGTTTATTATTTTGAAATATAAAATTCAATTTAGTAAAAGTATACACATACATGTATGTGCGCATATGACTGTCTCATTTGTGGAGAGTCGAGGTGGGTAAGACACTGGCCCGCATATTTTAAGGCTGCAGGTTTGCTCCCAATGATGACATAGAAAATTCAGGATGGAGGGCCTGACAAGGACATTCGTCTAGTTGTTCAGATTGAACAACAAAACATGGTCCTGTGTTCACATTGGCATGCATGCATGTAAAAGATCCTTTGGCAAAATCTCACGGCCCTTTTGTGACTTCTAAGGGGGTGGGGGTGAATTGCTGGTTGGATGGCCGGATGGTTAGGACATGCGCGCTGTATCATAAAGCTGCAGGTCCCCCGGTTGCTCTCACTCCTAATGACCCCTCAGCGCAAGCGAATTATTGAAATAAAATTAAACCATATGTTGGTCCCAAAATGACCTAGTTTGTGTCAAGTGGATGTTAAACCCCATTTCTCTCTTTCTCTGACTCTAACCCATTTCATTTGAGCATTATATTTTGTCTGAGCCTGTAACTTGACAAGACATAAGGAGTGTTACGCAAAGTTGAAACAAAATAGAAACTAAGTCTCGATGTGGCAAAATAAATTATTTATTTAAACATTATGAACCATATAGAAAGTATTCTTATTTCCCACTTTTTATTTTTTAGGCTGAAGCACCCTCGGAGGCGAATTTAATGAATGATAAAAACAAGAGAAACCAAACATCAATTTATTTTATAATTCTGGAAAAGAATGCATTTGACCCAATTTTTAAATATTTATTTTTTGTTTTTTAATGTTAAGTATTCTTCGAAAACACAATTAGATTTTAATCCTCTTATTAATTTCTGTATAATATAGAAAGTAAAGTGACATATAAATCACTTAAAATTTGGTCGGAAATCATAAAAGTATTTAATAGACATTATCTAGAAACCAAATGTAGATTAGATATACCCAGAATTACAAAAAAACGTGACCTACATTAAGGTGACTTTTCCTTGCTTATGAAACGAAATAAGGTTTAATATCCCACTTTTCTGCGTTATTAGGGTGATTCTGCCTTACAGTCTACCCTTATATCAAATATTTCAACTTTCAAGGGTTCATTAAAGGGAACTCAGGGGGTCGAATGGTTAACAGGCACACATTGGATCAGGCAGGAGGTCTGGCAATGTCAATTGTCAAGGGTACTTTAAAGTGAACACAGTCGAAGTGGCTTTGATCCAGGCTTGTACCCAGTTTGTGTCAAGTGGACGCTTAACCTCATTTCTATCTCTTCTTTAAAATACACGGCAATGTGTACATTAGATCGAGGTTTTTTGCCCTATCCAAACAACTATATATTGTCCCTTCCCACGTCCTACACTACTGACATGGAGGAACTATGCTTGGAACTCCAGTTGAAATTTCTCGGCCAACGCCTTATACTCACTGTGGCTTCCCATGGCTTATAATTTGTAATTGTATATAAATATTTTGTACATATTATTCAATATTTGCCATTGTCTCTGATATTTTTATATTTCGCTCCCGCAGTCTTGATGTACAAAATATTCTTTTTGGTTTGGTTTTTTTTTCCTAATGAGGAAAGAGTTCTACACCATTTTATTACTACTGTAAAATAGGTCTTTTTTCTTTTGTTAATTTTCTGTGTATGCTAGTTATTTCTAGATTACTCACTTATCACTTGTAATTCGACTTATAACACTTTTCACTGTTTTAAAGTAATTCAAATTAGTGGATAATTTATCGTATTAGTGCTTGGTATATAACTTATTAAATTTAAATATATTTGAATTATATATTTTGGGGGTATGGGGTAGGGATACTGTCTTTATATGCTTAGTACTTGTTAATGGGTAAAGAAAAATTTAAATAGCTATTTTATAGTTTGTGATGTGGGGGGGGGGGGTCATTATTTAACACAATTTTATTAATATTATTTTTCTGTTAACATTCCAAATATCATTTTATGAATAAATAAATATTTAACAAAAAAAAATTATTGTTACCTCATTTATCAAACTTTGCAGGTTAAACAGAGCAAAAGGAGGGATGCTGCATGGGAAAGGTTGCTATATTGGATATAAATTGGGGGAAATACAACACAATTTTTTGTTGATGGTTATACACAAGTTTGTATATGAAACCACACAAGTTTCAGAAATTTCAACACAAGTTTCAGAAATTTCAACACAAGTTTCAACACAAGTTTCAACACAAGTTTGAGAAATTCCAACACAAGTTTCAGAAATTTCAACACAAGTTTCAGAAATTTCAACACAAGTTTCAGAACTTTCAACACAAGTATTGTGTAGATTTTCACACAAGTTTCAACACAAGTTTGTGTTGTTTGACAAATTTTAACACAAGTCTTGTGTTGTTTCAGCATTTAACACAAGTTTATGTTGTTTCAACACAAGTTTGTGTTGTTAAATAGTAACACAAGTTTTTTTCAGTGGGTCTAGGTGCCCGTTGGCCTGATGGGATAAACACCTTTAGATCATCTTCAGATCTTATCAAGAAGTTCTTGTTGTCTTCCAGATTTCTGACATAAATTCGCCCATCAAAAGTCCAACAGTTCTTTATCAAACTAGCCTTAAATAGCGATCGTGTCTGCTTGTAAAGTAACGCCCGCTTTCTAGTTAGTGCTTCATTGACATATATCTTAGTTTTATTACTTATATTGTATCCCTTCAAATTCTTTTTGTTTTTAAATATAGCGGCTCTGTTTCTATAGCTTATAAATCTCACACTTATATCCCTGTCATAACCATCATTGTTTCGACCAACTCTATGTGACCGACCAATGTGAGATAGGTTCAACCTTTCGTCACCCTCTGGAAGAATATGTGTGTTTACTAAGTCTAAAATCAACTTATCTGTATCTTCGTTTGGCGTTTCTTTTATTCCACTAAACTTTAGACATGTTCTTCTGGAATACTGTTGCAATTCATCCACCTCATTCTCTAACTCTATTATTCTATTTGTCATCAATTCAATTGTCTCTGGTTTTACAAGCTGGCTCATGATTTCGTCTCTTCTGTAGATTTCACGTATTAGTGTCCTTAGTGACTCATCATCTTTCACTATTTTATCAAGAAAATCAGAAATACTGCTTGTACTAGCACTATCATCCATTTTAGTACGCTTTCTTTGGTTTTTAGGCATTTTTAAAGACAGTACAAAATGTGTTTAACCAGTCTAGCAATAGCTTGTTTATTTAGTTAGTCCACTTGGTTAACTATGCTCACCTGAGCTCTTTTACAGCTTGTTATTGTTTTTACTAAAAACGTCAATTATTTCACAATAAAAGTCTTGTTTTGGCGAAAATATTACACTATATTAGAAGCTGTATCATTGGTAATTCACATGCGAATATATACCATAATCCTTTCACTGAAAACTCATAAATATCAGGAAAAACTCTGTCTGATCTGTTTACGAGATCTTACTCGACCGCCATCTTGTTTATCCTGTTAGCACATTAGACGAATTTTTACCAATCTATTTAAAGTTATTTAATCTCATTTTTGATTCAGGTACAATTCCATCATCGTGGACAATAGGGAACATTATCCCAATATACAAAGATAAAGGTGACCCAAAGGACCCATGCAACTACAGACCAATAACGTTACTAAGTTGCTTAGGAAAGGTATTTACCTCCCTTATAAGCAATAGACTAAATAAATTCTCAGACAAACACTCAATAATTAATGAAGTACAGACAGGTTTTAGACAATCTTACTCAGTCACTGATAACATGTTCATAATTCATTCTCTATTCGAAACATTGAAATCATCCGGTAAGCGTCTGTATTGTTGTTTTATCGACTTTAAAGCCGCTTTTGACAGTCTGACCAGAATCCACTTATGGCAGAAACTAAGTAAGAGTAACATTAAAGGTAAATGCTTCAGAATAAAATATAATAACTATTCAAAAAAAGTAGGGGATATTTGATTTTTAAGTGTTATTAAAGTCACCTAATGAAACGGACGAAGAAACAAATGACAAAATGAAATGAAGTTCACATTCATCGATTTATTCCAAATGATCGTTAGACTAAAATGATACCCGGGGTCAAACAGCAAAGTTACCACAGCATCACAACAAAGTCAGTAACGGGTAAATCCTCCTCTGTTTGCCAAACAAGCATTGATCCGACGTGGCATACCCCTAATGAGACGTCTAAGGTCATTTTGGTCCAGATTGTCCCATTCCTGTTGCAACGCAGCAGCAAGTTCTTGGACATTGGCAGGACGTTGTTGACGTAACTGCTGTCCAAGCATGTCCCAGACATGCTCGATGGGGGAGAGGTCGGGACTCAGTGCTGGCCAAGGTAATTTGGTGATGTTCTGTTGTTGGAGGTAACCTGTAACGATCCTGGCCCTGTGACATCTTGCGTTGTCATCCTGGAAGATGAAACGGCGGCCATGACGTCGTGCGAACGGCACAACACGGACTGCCAAGATGTTGTCCCGGTAGTACTGGCCTGTAACACGCCCTGCAACAACATGTAAAGCCGTTCTTCCAGCAACAGTGATGCCTCCCCACACCATAACAGAACCACCCCCAAATCGATCATGTCTGATGACGTTAACGTCTTGGAAGCGCTCGTTTCGACGACGCCCACCCTCCTACGTCTGTCCAAAAAATCAACAGTGAACCTTGACTCATCTGAAAACATTACATTGCTCCAGCGTCGATTATCCCAGTGTTGACGATCCCTACACCAATGACGTCTTGCCTGAATGTGATGATCTCTCGAACAAGGGATCACGCGAGGACGTCGGGCGCGAAGGTGACCCTATGCAGTCGATTCCGAATCGTCTGGCCACTCACTCTCACACCAGTGTCTGTTTGAAGACGAGCGCTGATCTGATTTGCTGTGATGACACGATTTCTCAAGGCCAAGGTACGGATAAATCGATCCGGGGTTGAGTTGTCGCCGTTGGTCGACCTGAGCGTGGTCTGTCCTGTACAGATTGTGTATCACGGTATCTGTACCATAGCCTGCTTATGACAGACTGAGAAACATTCATCGTGGCGCCACAACCGCCTGTGTTGTGCCGATCTGTAGCATGCCAAGGGCACGTAACCTTTAATTTTGGGTAAGCCGACGCATATCAAAATTTGTTTTCTGGTCACTAAAACAATTAAACTGATGTTTCCACCCTGGAATTCAATGCCACAATGACTGTAACATTCAAAGTCAGAGTCGTGCAAATCTTGGGTTGGACCCCCATGATGATCCCAAGCATCACCTGCATTCCATGCGGTAGCTATTGGTGCGTTTGGGCGTCACATGTAACTGGAAATGTTTCTTCTGTTAGGTTCTATAGTCACTTTTTTCGTAGTCATTTGCATATTTTAGTATTATGCCCCCAAAATCAAATATCCCCTACTTTTTTTTAATAGTATATGTATGATGTCATTAAATCTAGATTAGTAATAGATAGTCAAGCGTCTGAGTTATTCAGTTACCGAATTGGAGTGAGACAGGGTGAGAATCTCTCACCCTTTCTTTTCTCCATTTTTCTAAATGACCTGACCGAATTTATGTCGCAGCATCAAATTATTGGTATGCCTACCATTTCCACAGAAATAGTTTATCAATATATATGAAATTATTTACTATTCTATATGCAGACGACACTACGCTATTTTCAGAAAGTGCACCAGATTTACTAACCCAATTGGATATATTTTAAACTTATTGTGATACATGGAACCTGACTGTAAAGGTGTCTAAAACTAAAATTATGGCTTTTGGAAAAGGCAGGAACCCCCTAAAATTTAGTATTACATACAATAATGAGCCCATAGAAATAGTAAATGAGTTTAAATACTTAGGTCTAATTTTTACAAAAAACTGGAAACTTCTCAAAAGCAATAAATTATTTATCAAATAAAGCCATGAAATCTATGTTTTCAGTATTAAAATCATGTAGGACCAATAACTTAAGTCTTGATTGTCAGCTAGACCTCTTTGATAAAATTATTAAACCGTCGTTAATTTATTCATGTGAAATATGGGGCTTCTCAAAACTTGACAAAATCGAAAGTATACACCTCAAATATTGCAAATATCTGCTAAACTTAAATAAATCGACACCGAATTGCATGGTATACGGAGAACTGGGTCGCTACCCCATAGCAATACTGACTGGTAAACCTTCTAAAATATCAATTATCATGTACAAACTAATATATGACAGATTTCTTAATGCTAACGTTTCAAATCCCTGGCTAGAATTTGAAAAATATATTCTTGATGAATGTGGTTTAAGCTATATTTGGACAACACAAAACTTTGTAAATGTATCCTGGTTAAAGCACACAGTAAAATTAGTACTCCAAGATCAATTTAAGCAAAACTGGCACTCTGATATAAATAGTTTCCCTAAATGTATAAATTACAAATTATTTAAAAGCGAATTGAAATTTGAACCATATTATTTACATAATTTACATGGCAAATCAAGAAATATCTTATGCAGATTTAGAACAGGTAAGACTACCTATAGAGACCGGTAGATGGCTTGGTATTCCATGACAACAGAGAACCTGCAATATCTGCACACTTGAACTTATAGGTGACGAGTTTCATTACATATTCGAATGTCCAACCCTAAGTGAACACAGAACTCACAGAACTAACTTAATTCCTAAAAATATAATAAAATTTAGAAATATTATTTCATTTTATAACCTATTTAATAATTATAAATATAGTACTTTAAATAGCTTATGTAAATTTATATTTATTATTCAACAGACATTAAACTCCCTCTCAACTTAATACACTGTATATTATATTCATATTATTATTATGTTACCCCCCCCCCCCCCATCAACTTAACACATTATATATATATATATATATATTATGGTATTATTATTATTATGTTATATTAATTAGATTACACTATTTTTTTCTCTACGCTGTTTATTGTATCGGTTATTTGAGAATAAAGTTATTATTATTTATTATTATTATTATTATATATATTTACGTCTGTCAGTCTACTGACATCTCTAAAAACATCGATGGGGTAATCAGCGCAAGATTGGTAATCTGCGCACCGGCTTCATAAGCGCAGATTGTAATCTGCGCGCGCGAGGTGCAATCTGCGGAGTGCAATCTGCGCGACAAGACAGCGCGGATTGCACTCTGCGCGAGGGGTGAAGATTGCGCCTAACATACACACGGAGTAGTCTACCCATATATTTCATTGCCAACCGCATGTTTTATCTGCGACCCGTATTATATATTTTATTTAGCATTCATATATTTGCCACCCGCTTATTTCTATTTATACATTCCATTTCAAACTGGAGATAAAGAGAGGGGGGGGGGGGGGTAACGTACACTCGACACAATGTAGGTCTATTCGGGGCTAACACATGGTCCAATTTCATTTCAATAATTCACGTGCGCATAGGGGTCTTTAGCAGTGGCTGAAAACCGGGGACCCGGCGAAAACCGAAGAGGTTGGACAGGCAACTCTCTTTCCCAACCGTTTATTTTATTATCAAACATAATGATTCATTTACAACTACGCACACATGCGTACCAGTCCGGGTTTTGTTAAAAATTGACTAAGGGATTAAATTCGGCATACAATTTAGGACATTTAATGTCAGTTTACTACACTGTGCCAAACTAACGGTAAATAACATAAACGTTAAAACAGAACCATAACAGGATGGAATATTCGCTATACTATGTTAAACGACCCGCCCTTAGCACACTTATTGGTATACCTGAATAAGCGGACTACAAGATATATCTCTGTCCATAGTAATAATAGCTATATCCATCTTATAACAATCGACATCTTAGCCCGTGAATATAGAGTTACAATTTTATACCCGCGGGTGAATCAAGTGGTATTTCACTTCATAGCCCGGCAGTTCGATTTATTCAAATCTAGAATAAAGACGTGTTTTAGAACCACCTTGGTGTTATATTAAATCCCAATCCAATACACAATAATTGGCGACGAGGATCAAAGATGGCAACTTTTGGTAAAATAGAGCAGTTTAGTGGTAATACATAAATAAATAAATAAATAAATCGGCCACGTGATGTAACACCTGTCACGTGCCAGCCATCACGTGATATAAACAACTAAACATGTGGCTTAAATTGGGTCACAGTGTCCAGTTTAGAAACTTAATTTACGCAGAGGTTTTGTGTATTATACCTTTAAAAAAACGTAAGTTAATGTTTTTAATATCCTAATAAAGATTTCCTTTCATCAAATGTTCTGCTCAACGGCGAGACGGTCACAAAATACAGCGCTAAACTTACTTCAAATTTGAATGTTTGCTGTAGAGACCAATGAGCGCCACTTCCGATATTAATAAAAATTAATTTCTCGCTTACAAATTTTTTTTTTCATTTGTTACACGGGGGATTATTTCTAAATATATATTTATTATTTATGGAAACCTTGTTGAAAATCGTTGGTCTTCCCCTTTAACTCTGTGTAAACTACCATCAAAAAATATTCTTAAATAAAAAAGTTTTCTGTAAAAATTTAAAAAAATATAAAATATCGGAGATTTTTTCGATTACTTCCGGTTTTTCGATCATTGTCGGAATAGCATTAACAAGTTGATTAGATACTTAACTTCCTGTACCAGAAATATCAGAAACATTCATTGAGTAATTTTCGAAAGAAAGATACATAAAAGATCATTTTCAATAATTTAATGATTTTTCAACTTTTTTCAAAGTTTGAGGTCATTCCTAAGAATCAAATTTGTGTTATTTAGATGTTATACGATCGTCTATTAATGGAACTATCCAACGACACTTTAAGTATTCTGGTCCGCTAATATGTGACGGAGAATTCGAACTTTTGGCAAGAGCTCCAATTTTTTTTTATCTTTTTTACATTTTTCGTCGTTTTTTGAACTACTTCCGGTATACGAATCATTGTTGAGTAGTTTTCACATCCAGTTTTGGAGTTTGCATGGGAACAGGGCTCTCTAATGATATACTACACTATACGATTAAATAAAACACTTCTGAGAAATCATATGTTCAAAAGTGTTAGAAATGTAAAAATGTCAAAATATTGAAAATTAAATTTCAATAACTACATACATATTATACATCGTTAGAACCGGAATTTGGTCAGCTATCTACTAAAAAATAGTAGAGCATTTCCCAAAATTTCACGATTTTTCGACTTTTTTCGATTTTCAGTCCCTTTTTGTCCTATTCCAAATATTTGAAGGTCTTAACGGATGGATCCATGCTAAAGACTACCGGAAGGACCATCGATAGATAAAGTTTAAGAAAAATCGCTGGAGCAGTTTTAAAAAATACTTGATTTTCAGCGTACCATATTTTACTTCCGGGTCATCGTATCTTTATGAAATGGGTACCATACGATACTTCAAATCCCTGGCAACCCAACGAAATCATAATCTCTTTAATCCGTTGATATCGGACGAAATAATCACGTTTTTCCGCAAAGCACCCATTTTTTGCATTTTTTTTCCAAACATCCGAAATTATCTCGACTACTTCCGGTTTACGGATCGTTCCCGAAATTGCTTTATCCAACTGTCTGACTATATGTCTTTATGTTCCAGAGGTTTCAGAAATATCGATTTATCCTTTCCAAAAAATATAAGGGTTTGAAAATGGGTTGAAAATTCGAAAAAAATCGGAAAATAAAGGGAGATAACTCTGAATGGAACTTATATTACTGGAATCGGATGGACTTTAGGAATCCAAAAATGTAGGTGAAATTTGAAAATTTTGAAAAATAACAAAAAATGTCTCGTAAACAACATATTTTCAATTTTCGAACGATAAAAGTCAGTGACGAATGTTCGAAATTGAAAAATGTGAGAATGCTATTGTCTCGGAAAAGATTTAGGGATTCCAAAAATGTAATTTGTTTGAAAATGGATAAAGAATTGACGAAACTATGGCCGATTTTTAATTTCAGACCAGAGTACAAAGTTCGACCACTTCCGGTATGCGCAGACGTTTCAAAAATAGTTTATCAAGTAGCCACCACATTAATAGAACACAATTTTTATGGGAAACAATCACTGGTTTATTCTAAAAGCACGACGTTTCGACAAGTATCCTCTTATCGTTATCAAGCACAATGACATTTCATAAACTTCAGATGAATATATAAGAGTGGACATGGTGAAACCATATAATAAGATATAATAACAATAACAATAAAGATAAAGGATTAAACAAATTAGACATAAGATAAGTAGGGTAGTTAATTAGACAATAAACAACAAATGGAAAACATTTAGCTAATATATTCATCTGAAGTTTATGAAATGTCATTGTGCTTGATAACGATAAGAGGATACTTGTCGAAACGTCGTGCTTTTAGAATAAACCAGTGATTGTTTCCCATAAAAATTGTGTTCTATTAATGTGTTTTCCAATCGCTAAATGCCACTTAAAGATTAGCCACCACATGGTTTCCCGATAGAAAATTTGGTTTCAGATCGATATCTGTTTTCGATCATGGAGAAATAGGCTCCGGTAGTAAAGAATAATAATAATAAACTAGATCTGCTACTGTCCCATGCAGATATGAAAGCTTTCATATACACTGTCACTTCCTGTCACATGTCATGGGTCATATAAATAATCCGAAGAAGAAAAAATAAATCATTAAAATCTGTCACAATCTAGCGAAATTGTGATTTTTCACTCGTAAACAACTTTGTCGGCACGAAAAACATCAAAAGCGAAATTTGAATTTTTGAAATATTCAAATACCAAAAATTCGACCCTTATCCAGTCTATCCTGAAATTGAAATGTATTAAATTTTAGACATAGGAGACGCATTGAACATACTATGCCCTATTGTGTTTGTTTACAAGTCCGTAAATGTCGATTTTTCACTATGTTTCATATTCACTTCAAAATGGCGA
The DNA here is from genome assembly GCA_948474765.1 of Patella depressa. Lineage (NCBI taxonomy): Eukaryota > Metazoa > Mollusca > Gastropoda > Patellidae > Patella > Patella depressa. The sequence continues at coordinate 32,334,234 of OX419717.1, read as the reverse complement.
CCATCAGCTGACCTTAATCAAAATTCTGCTCTGAACGTTTTTTTAAGGTTTTCCTTCAAGGGTTCAGAAAATGTAACTCCCATGTCTGTAAGTGCAATATCGCAAAAGTTCTATTGTTTTTTCACGTTTCAAGATGGTGGCACTTCCGGTTCGATCGACAAACTGCATGTTTTGTGTACGAATCAGTAATTACTTGTCTAGTATCGAAAACATTTTTTAAGTCATTCTGACCTTTATTTCGACGATTTTTTTTGAAAAATTTGATTCTTAATTTCACCATGGGGAGATAATTTAGAAGTTGTCAAGTTGGTCTCAACTTCTGGTTCGAAATCACAGCGACGAATTTTCGAATATTACAAAACTTTTAAAAATAAGCTCCCCCTGACCAGCTTAATCGTTAGCAATAAACGTTTGCCGCATAAAATCGGCAAATTGCTGACTTTAAAGTGAGAAACATTACAACAGGGCGAAATTTTCTGTTTTATCACTTTTACAGTACCATTGATTACCAACCGATTATTACGAAACTTTAAAAATAAAACAGAATGACAGAAATGCGGCTTAACGTCCATTCGACACAAACGAGGTCATTTCGGGAGTAACATATGTCTTTTAATTTTATTGAAAAACTTCCTTTGCGTGTAGGGGTCTTTAGCCGTGGGAGGAAACCGAAGGACACGGAGAAAACCCACGAGGTTGGACACCATACTCCATGTCACTTGCAGCCTAGAAATCGAAACGACGCCGGTTGACTCAATGACAGACGTTACGATACAGCGCGCACATGCTAACCATTCAGCCATTCAGCCTCCCTAAAATTGGGAAATTGCTGACTTATAGCAAGCAACATTTCAACCGGGCGAAATTTTCTGTTTTAGCAGTTTAATTTGCACGGTACTTTAATTACCAACCGATCATTACAAAACCTTTGAAAATAAGCTCCAACTGATCAGCTTAATCGTATGCAATAAACGTTTGGCGTGAATTGAAAGTTCTGCACCAAGAAAGTTCATCTCGATTTTGCGGCGTGGTTCCCTCTTGTCAGTGAAGCAGAACGGAGGGCCTGACAAGGACAGCTGTCTTGTCGTTTGGATGGGACGAAAAACCAAGGTCCCGTGTACACATTGAAGTGCACGTAAAATATCCCTAAGCAGTTGGAATTCGATACTGTTGAATAAGCTCTATACGATGACTTAATGTGGAAATTGTAGTCACCCACGCTGCATGTTTCGCTTAACAATGAAAGGGTGCAGTTTTCAATTTTCGATCCTTTTATTCTTGTACTCCTGATATTTTGGACTGTTGGTCAATGGTTTCATATAAAAAACTACCGATAAGACTCTTTGTAGAAGAAGTTCCCCAAAATATTATGTTGATTTAAGAGAAAAGGACATTTAAAAATGCTCAAAATCGTAAAAATACGACTTTTTGGATTTTCGATCTCTTTTTTTCTGCTATCCCTGACATATAAAAAAAATGATACAATGATTTCACACAACGGGCTAGCTATTAGACTCTCGATTGACAGGAGTTTCACCACCCTCTCTTCATTATAACCGAAGTTATCGTGCCCTAAAGAATCAACAAATCAGCATATTTATCTCTGCTTACCTTAAGCAGAAAATGCTCATCTTTAAACTCAGTCATGACATTGACCTAGTGAACGTCTACACCAAGTTTGAACATTCTAGCTTCATTAGAAGGAGAGTTATTGTGTTTCAAAGTCTCGGCCCTTCAAATTGCTACTTTTTTTCATATTCACTTCAAAATGGAATCCATCAGTCGACCTAAATCAAAATTCTGCTCCCAGCGATTTTTGAGCCAACCTTCATGGATTCAGAAAATATAACTCCCGTGTCTGTAAGTAAAATAGCAAAAAAGCCTTAGGGATTTTTCACGTTTCAAGATGGTGGCACTTCCGGTTCGATCGACAAACTTCATATTTTGTGTACAAATCAGTAATTATTTATCTAGTAACCAAAAAAAAAATCAGGTCATTCTGACCTATATTTCGATGATTTTTTCGAAAATTTTGATCCTTAATTTCGTCAAGGGGAGATAATTTTGAAAATTTCTAATTATATTTTTGAAATCACATCGGTGGGATCTACTTATATACTAAATTTCATGAAGATCGTACAACTATTAAAGAAGTTGTCAAATTGGTCTAAACTTCCGGTTCGAAATCACAGCGACGAATTTTCGAAATTCAAAAATGTGAAACTGCAGATGAAAATGATTTTTTTCAAGGTATTCAAAGAAAAAAGAATTAGTAAGATCGGTCAAAAAATAACAAAGTTACGACTATGCATTGTCAGTTTTTTCGTTTGTAAAATTCGGTGATTTCGAATTCGCAAAACGTTTCGAAAATATATTTAATCAACAGCCACCACCCATTTTTGGGGGGGTAGGTCAAAGTTTCAGAAACATCCTATGGTTACATTCTGTGAAATCCGATTTGCAGGAGAAACACAAAAAAGAAATAATAACTAGACCTGCAGACCTGCAGTGCTGAATCGGCTTTCAGGAATCAGACAGGAAGTGCGTCATACAATAGCCGATCCATCGAACTACCAAACGATACTGTAGTTGTTATGATTCAGTGACACCCTCTATCAGATTTGTAAGTAATATTTGCTAGCGAATACACCGGTCGAAATTGTAAAATCTGGCAAAATTACTTCACTTCCGGTGCCAAAAGAAATCATTATCGGTTACAAATAAGTTGAGAATTCGCAATTGAGAATTGTTTTATACACACCAGGCAATAAATAATAAACTTGGAACCCATAAACTGAAATGAAAAAGGTAAAAAACTTAAAGGGAGACAAACTATATCTCAAATTAACCGGCACTACCGAGATGAGAGAAATGGGGTTTAACGTCGACTAGACACAAACTATGTCATTTCGGGACTAGCATGGTTTAATTTTATATCAATAATTCCTGTGTAAAATATCATCAAAAAATATTCATAAATAAAAAAGGTTTTCGTAAAAGAATTAATTTTTTTCAAAATATCGGACATTATTTCGACCACTTCCGGTGTACAGATTATTGTTGAAATTGCTTTATTCCTTGGAATGGTCATTTGGCTTCATGCCTCAGAAGTTTCAGAAACGTCAATTCTGCCATAAAACGAAACCCGAGCTCACAAAATGGGTAGAAAATTCGATAAAAAATCGAAAAATAAAGGGCGATAACTCGGAATGAAACTTATATTTCTGGAATCGGATGGTTTTCAGGTATCCAAAAATGTAGGTCAAATTTGAAAATTTTGAAAAATAACAAAAATTGTCTCTCAAACCACATTTTTCATTTTTCGATCGCAAGAAGTCAGCGATGAAGTTTCGAAATATCGAAATTTTCAACTGCTATCGACCGAGAAAAGACTCAGGGTTTCCGAAAATGTCATTTGTATGAAAATAGGTACAGAATTGACGAATCTACGGCCGTTTTTTAATTTTTTGACACAGCACAAAATTCGACCACTTCCGGTCTGCGCAGAAGTTTCAAAAATAGTTTATCAAGTAGCCAACACATGGTTTCCCAATAGAGAATTAGGTCCCAGATCGGTATCTGTTACAGGCACTGAGAAATAGGCTCCAGCGAAAAAAAAAATAATAATAATAAACTAGATCTGCTACTGTCCCATGCAGATATGAAAACTTTCATATTCATCGTCACGTGTCATTGATTGTATCAAGTATCCTAAATAAACGGATAAGAAGAAAAAATTATCAAAATTGGTCAAAAACTCGCAAAATTACAAGTCTAAATATAGTATGAAACATTGCACCCAGGCATAACAATAACTAAAGGGAAATAACCGAAACTTGTATTACTGTAATGAGACGGATGAAAAGATAGGTTGCCAGGCAACGAAACATACGCCCACAGCAGCTAAATCGTCCGGGCAGTCAACAAGGGTTGTCGCATATTTTTACTTTTTTCGCTAATGAAACATTTGTAATACACTAAAAACTGATTAAGAGTAACAACTCATTATGTAATTATCAGAAAATCATTAGAATTTGATTGCTTTTTATAAAGGTTTACCCCAAGCTAACAATTAGTATATACATGAAACATTTAATATCATGGATTTAGCTGTTCAGTTATCTAAATTCATTGAAAATCAAAATACTTGTTCGTTTCAACACCTTAAACTCTATGTATCAATCTGAAGTCAATCGGATGGTAACTTTGGTCTCTATAGCGTCACAAGAATTTTTGAAGTTATCAAGGGAGATAACTCTGGCAGTAATTATTTGAAATCGCTGAAAATCAATAGGCTTCTTCGTCTCATGACCTTAAACACTGTGTATAAATCTAAAGTCAATCGGATATTAACTTTGGCCTCCAGAGCGTCCACAAGATTTTTTGAGGTGATCAAGGGCCATAACTCTGGCACTAACTATCGGAAATCGCTGAAAATCAATAGGCGTCTTCGTCTTATAACCTTAAACACTGTGTATAAATTTAAAGTAAATCGGATATTAACTTTGGCCTCTAGAGCGTCCACAAGATTTTTTGAAGTGATCAAGGGCCATAACTCTGGCACTAATTATCGGAAATCGCTGAAAATCAATAGGCTTCTTCGTCTTATGACCTTAAACACTGTGTATAAATTTAAAGTCAATCGCATATTAACTTTGACCTTTAGAGCGTCCACAAGATTTTTTAAAGAGATCAAGGGCCATAACTCTGGCACTAATTATCAGAAATCGCCGAAAATCAATAGGCTTCATTGTCTTATGACCTTAAACGCTGTGTATAAATTTAAAGTCAATCGGATATTAACTTTGGCCTTTAGAGCGTCCACAAGATTTTTTGAAGTGATCAAGGGCCATAACTCTGGTAGTTATTATCGGAAATCGCTGAAAAACAATAGGCTTCTTCGTCTCATGACCTTAAACACTGTGTATAAATTTAAAGTCAATCGGATATTAACTTTAGCCTGTAGAGCGTCCACAAGCAATTGTGGACGCCGGACCGACGGACGGACCGACGGACCGACGGACCGACGGACGGACGGACGGACGGACGGACGGACGGACGGACGGGGGCGACGACAATATACGACCACATTTCAATGTGGGCGTATAAAAATGAAATGAAAATTGCCGGAAAAAAATTAAAAATGGCAGGTTGGACAGGCGACGTTACTCCTTGTCACATACAACCGGGCATTCGAAAACACGCAAGTTAACTCAATGACAGGCGCGCGTGCTAACCATTCAGCCGCCCAACCCCCCTTTGAAATCAGACACGTGCAATATGTCATATAGGAAGAATAACAAGCCGCTCACAACAAAATGGTAAATTAATGAGTTTAGGGCAAAAAGGCGTCTACAGCACCCGGTGTTCCCAGGCGTTCACCCATCCTAGTACTACCCGGGCCCGGCGTTGCTTAACTTCAGTGATCGGACGAACCCGTGGACAGAACCCGTAGTTGCTGATTGTGTCTGGAACAACTGTACTAAAGAAAAAAGTGACCAACTAGAATCGCTACATTTAGACGCTATTCGAACTATTACAGGCCTTCCTCGTGGTACTTCTCATAATTTACTTTATAATGAATCTGGATTCTCCTCTCTTTTAAAAAGACGCTACGAACATAAAATGGTTTTATTTTTCAAAATTATCAATCTTCAAACACCCTCGTATCTATTCGATTTAGTCCCCCAATCTATAGCGTCCAGTAAACCATATCAACTCAGAAACTCCAATAATCTAATGAGTATTAACTTAAATCTAATCTTTATCAAAACTCGTTTTTCCCATCATCAGTACAAGAATGGAATCGTCTTGATGAAAAAAACGTCAAAGCTTCAAATTCAATCTCTTCATTCAAATTTCAAATTAGAAAAACATATGGCAAACCTAAATACAATGATCTCTTCAATTTTGGTGACAGGTCGTTACAAATTATTCTTTCTAAATTACGCAACTCTAAATCTGACCTAAATCATCATATATACCTCATGTATGTATCTGACGATCCATCCTGTTTATGCGGAAACAGATGTGAATCTAGTGAACATTATTTCTTTCAGTGTCGCCTTTTTATAGACCAACGCAGACTCACTATCGATACATTGGATGACCATTTCAAGAATATTAATTCACTTTTGTTTGGGATTGACAATCTTCCTAAAATTAAAAATGTGTCTGTACTTTCAGTAGTTCACCAATATATAGCTCTAACCAAACGCTTCAAATCTCGGAAATGAATGTGCCTCCGCTCTGCAAATCACCATTACAACTTGTATATGCGAAAAATGGTTATTACTAGTTTGATCACCTCCTAATCTCCTTTGCACAATCCATAGGTCACCCAGGGTCACGCGAGAAATGTGTAATCAATAACATTAAAACTGCTAAAATAAAAGTATTCTTACAAGCTTTTGGTGCGTGTTTTGCTTTTTGGGTTTTCTGGCGTTGCGTCCCAAACTACTTTCTAATTCAAATCTCTATTCACCCCCCCCCCCTACATCAATGTCCCTATCCTTCGCTACAATTTTTTCTTTCTCTTATTTTATTCGATTTTCCTTATTTTTTTTTACTCAACACATTTTCTTCTTTCCACCGTTAACTATGAAACCCTAATCTAGATAATAATTTTTATTTTATTACACTGCCAGCTAATCATTTAAAATTTATATTCAATACATACTATTCTGGAAGCAGTTTTATATAAGCATTTAGTTGCTTGTTACTGTATCCAATTTATTCATATTATTCCCTCCATCGTTGTATATAAGAATTCTGAATAAATACTTTTAAATCACAACCCGTAGTTTTACATACTTGAATTGACCCGCTTATTGATTTTTTGGGGGGGTTTTGTCGGTTTTAAAAAGGCGTCTACAACACCCGGTGTTCCCAGGCGGTCACCCATCCAAGTACTGACCGGGCCCGACGTTGCTTAACTTCAGTGATCGGACGAGAACTGGTGTTTTCAACGTGGTGTGGCCGTAGACGAGAGCAGGTGGACAGAACCCGTAGTTATACTTACCTGAATTGACCCGCTTATTGCTTTTTTTTTTTATTTTTGTCGGTTTTAAAAAGGCGCCTACAGCACCCGGTGTTCCCAGGCGGTCACCCATCCAAGTACTGACCGGGTCAGACGTTGCTTAACTTCAGTGATCGGACGAGAACTGGTGTTTTCAACGTGGTATTCCCGTAGACGAAAGGGGGTGGACAGAACCCGTAGTTATACTTACCGGAATTGACCCGCTTATTGATTTTTGGGGCGGTTTTTGTCGGTTTTAAAAAGGCGTCTATAGCACCCGGTGTTCCCAGGCGGTCACCCATCCAAGTACTAACCGGGCCCGACGTTGCTTAACTTCAGTGATCGGACAAGAACTGGTGTTTTCAACGTGGTGTGGCCGTAGACGAGAGAAGGTGGACAGAACCCGTAGTTATACTTACCTGAATTGACCCGTTTATTGATTTTTTTTTTGGGGGGGGGGGGGTCGGTTTTAAAAAGGCGTCTACAGCACCCGGTGTTCCCAGGCAGTCACCCATCCAAGTACTGACCGGGCCCGACGTTGCTTAACTTCAGTGATCGGACGAGAACTGGTGTTTTCAACGTGGTGTGGCCGTAGACGAGAGAACGTGGACAGAACCCGTAGTTATACTTACGAGAGAAGGTGGACAGAACCCGTAGTTATACTTACCTGAATTGACCCGCTTATTGATTTTTTGTTTTGTTTTTTGTTTTAGAGTATTTAATTGTTTTAAAGAGACACGTTAAGGGTTGTTCATAGTTAAATTAAAGTTTAATTTTAAATAAGACCAATAAAATTAGGATTTAATAATGCCAGACTAATATTAAATAAAGTTTTAAATTAAGAATAATTAATTATTGGTCTAATGCAATGAAATGCTTTGATTTGACGGATGAAATGTACGATGGGTGTCCACACTATGTGGCTAAGGCGTTGGCCTGCTAGCCAGGAGGTCGGGTGTTCGATCCCTGCATTGGCCGAGAAAGTTCATCTCGATATTCTGGCGTGTCCCCCCATCCGCCGTGTACACATTGGATTGCACGCAAAAGATCCCTTAGCAGCTGGAATTCTATATTGTTGAATAAGCTCTATACGATGACTAAATGTGCAGATTGTAGCCACCCACACTGCATGTTTTGCTTAACAATGAAAGGGTGCGGTTTTCAATTTTCGATTCTTTTATTCTACTACACCTGATATTTTGGTTACAAATTTAAATGTAGTGAGAAACATTGCACCGGGGCAAAAAAATAATCTTTAAACTAAAGGGAAATAACTGAAACTTGTATAGCTGTAATCGGGCTTCCAAGATATGTTATATAATTATGGTTTCCAATATGTTTGGTTATAAGTAGGAAATCGTGACGACTTCTTAAGCATGTTTTAAACAAAGGGTCATAGACTGCAATATACAAGAATGGCACTCTGCAATAAAAAAAAACTGGCCAGAGATTTCTATGCAGAAATTTAAATAATTGCTAGAACCAGAAAAATATTTATCCACTATAATAAATAAGCAACATAGAGAAAATGAAATGAAATTGAATGGGGTTTAACGTCCGACTGTTCTGCTCCTACAATGGGCTAATGAAGACGGGCATACGCCATAAAGTGTGCCATGAGGGAAATTTTACCCGGGCAGCGGCGTTACGGCCTACGAGGTTGGTAAGGCGACCATACTCCTTGTCACGTACAACCAAGAAATCGAAACAAGGCCAGTTGACTCAATGACAGACGTTATGATCAGAGCGCACGTGCTAACCATTCAGCCACGCAACCTCCCTAAAATCGGCAAATTGCTGACCTACAGCGAGAAACATTTCAACCGGGCCAAATTTTCTATTTTAACAGTTTAATTTGCACGGTACCTTTAGTTATCAACCGAATATTACAAAACTTTTAAAAATAAGCTCCCCCTGACCAGCTTAATCGTTCGCAATAAACGTTTGCCCCTTAAAATCGACAAATTGCTGACTTTAAAGTGAGAAACATTACAACCGGGCCAAATTTTCTGTTTTATCACTTTAACAGTACCTTTGATTACCAACCGATTATTACAAAACTTTAAAAAGAGAAAGAGAGAAATGCGGCCTAACGTCCATTCGACACAAACTAGGTCATTTCGGGACTAACATATGTTTTTTAATTTTATTTAAAAACTCCCCTTGCACGTACTGGTCTTTAGTCGTTGGGAGGAAACCGAAGAACACGGAGAAAACCCACGAGGTTGGACATCATACACCATGTCACGTGCAACCTGGAGATCGAAACGACGCCCGTTGACTCAATGACAAAAGTTACGATACAGCGAGCACATGCTAACCATTCAGCCATCCAGCCTCCCTGAATTCGGAAAATTGCTGACTTATAGCAAGAAACATTTCAACCGGGCGAAATTTTCTGTTTTAACAGTTTAATGTGCACGGTACTTTAATTACCAACCGATTATTACAAAACTTTTGAAAAAAAGCTCCAACTGACCAGCTTAATCGTATGCAATAAACGTTTTGCCTGAATTGAAAGTTCTGCACGGAAAAAGTTCATCTCGATTTCCCGGCGTGGTTCCCCTTGTCAGTGAGGCAGAACGGAGGGCCTGACAAGCACAGATGTCTAGTCCTTCGGATGGGACGAAAAACCAAAGTCCCGTGTACACATTGGAGTGCACGTAAAATATCCCTAAGCAGTTGGAATTCGATACTGTTGAATAAACTCTATACGATGACTAAATGCGTAGATTGTAGTCACCCACACTGCATGTTTCGCTTAACAATGAAAGGGTGCCGTTTTCAATGTTCGATCCTTTTGTTCTTCTACTCCTGATATGTTGGACTGTTGATCGATGGTTTCATATAAAAGACTACCAATAAGACTCTTTGTAGAAGAAGTTCCCCAAAAAATAGTATGTTGACTTTACGAGAAAGACCTCTAAACATGCTCCAAATTGTAAAAATACGACCTTTTGGATTTTCGATCTCTGTTTTTCTGCTATCCCTGATATTTAAAAAAAATGATACAATGATTTCACACAACAGGCTAGCTATTAGACTCTCTATTGACAAAAGTTTCATCATCCTCCCTTCATTATAACCGAAGTTATCGTGCCCTAAAGAATCAACAAATCAGCATGCTTATCTCTGCTTACCCTAAGCAGAAAATGCTCATCTTTGAACTCAATCATAACATTGACCTAGTGAACGTCTACAACAAGTTTGAACATTCTAGCTTAATTAGAATGAGAGTTATTTTGCTCCAAATTCTCGGCCCTTCAAATTGCTTCTATTTTTCATTTTCAATTCAAAATGGTGACTCCCGGTTGACCTAAATCAGAATTCTATTCGCGACATTTTTTAGGCCTTCCTACAAGGATTCAGAAAATATAACTCCCGAGTCTGTAAGTAAAATAGCAAAAAAGCCTTATTGATTTTTCACGTTTAAAGATGGTGGCACTTCCGGTTCGATCGACAAACTCCATATTTTGTGTACGAATCAGTAATTCCTTGTCTAGTATCGAAAAAAAAAAACTATGTCATTCTGACCTATATTTCGACGATTTTTTTGAAAAATTTGATCCTTAATTTCACCAAGGGGAGATAAGTTAGAAAATTTCTAAAGTCATTTTTCAAGTTGCATCATTAAGGTCTACTTACATATTAAATTTCATGAAAATCGTACAACTACTAAAGAAGTTGTCGAGTTGGTGTAAACTTCCGGTTCGAAATCACAGCGACGAATTTTCGAAATTCGAAAATCCGAAATTGCAGATTTGAAGTAAATGATACTCAAAGAAAAAAGAATTAGTAAAATAGATCAAATAGTCACAAAGTTACAGCATTGTAGGTCAAATGCATTCGTTCGTAAAATTCGGTGATTTCGGATTCGTAAAACGTTTTGAAAATACATTTAATCAAGGTTCGCACCCCATTTTTTTTTGGGGGGGGGGGGGGGGTAGGTCAAAATTTCAGAAAGATCCTATGGATAGATTCTGAGAAATCCAATTTGCAGAAAACACACACAAAAAAAAAAATAATAATAATAACTTTAACAGAAACAATAAGCTTTCATATGTAATACATATGAAAGCTTAATAATCTTAACAGAAACAATAAGCTTTCATATGTAATATGAAAGCTTAATAATAACTTTAACAGAAACAATAAGCTTTCATATGTAATACATATGAAAGCTTAATAATAATCTTAACAGAAACAATAAGCTTTCATATGAAATATGAAAGCTTAATAATAATAATAATCTTTTTAAAAACAATAGTCTTTCAGACGAAAGTCTGAAAGCCTAACTAGATCTGCTACTGTCCCATGCAGATATGAAAGCTTTCATATTCATCGTCACGTGTCATTGATTGTATCAAGTATCCTAAATAAAAGGATAAGAAGAAAAAAGTATTAAAATTGGTCAAAAACTCGCGAAGTTACAAGTCTAAATATAGTATGAAACATTGCACCCAGGCATAACAATAATCTGAAAACTAAAGGGAAATAACTGAAACTTGTATTACTGTAATGAGACGGATGAGAAAATGGTATGAAAATGGCGGGAAAAAAAATTAAAAATGGCAGGTTGGACAGGCGACCTTACTCCTTGTCACGTACAACCGGGCATTCGAAAACACGCTAGTTAACTCAATGACAGGCGCGCGTGCTAACCATTCAGCCACCCAAACCCCCTTTGAAATCAGACACGTGCAATATGTCATATAGGAAGAATAAGAAGTCGCTCACAACAAAATGGTAAATTAATGAGTTTAGGTCAAAAGGTTGAGCTACTGTTTTAGAGTACTTAATAGTTTTAAAGAGACACGTTAAGGGTTGTTCATAGTTAAATGAAAGTTTAATTTTAAATAAGACCAATAAAATTAGGATTTAATAATGCCAGACAAATATTTCCAATATGTTTGGTTATAAGTAGGAAATCGTGACGACTTCTTAAGCATGTTTTAAACAAAGGATCATGTTTGTTTAAACAAGAATGGCACTCTGCAATAAAAAAAAACTGGCCAAAGCAAGATTTCTATGCAGAAATTAAATAATTGCTAGAACCAGAAAAATATTTATCCACTATAATAAATAAGCAACATAGAGAAAATGAAATGAAATTGAATGGGGTTTAACGTCCGACTGTTCTGCTCCTAAAATGGGCTAATGAAGACGGGCATATGCCATAAAGTGTGCAATGAGGGAAATTTTACCCGGGCAGCAGGCGGTTACGGCCTACGAGGTTGGACAGGCGACCATACTCCTTGTCACGTACAACCAAGAAATCGAAACAACGCCAGTTGACTCAATGACAGACGTTATGATACAGAGCGCACGTGCTAACCATTCAGCCACGCAACCTCCCTAAAATCGGCAAATTGCTGACCTACAGCGAGAAACATTTCAACCGGGCCAAATTTTATATTGTAACAGTTTAATTTGCACGGTACCTTTAGTTATCAACCGAATATTACAAAACTTTTAAAAATAAGCTCCCCCTGACCAGCTTAATCGTTCGCAATAAACGTTTGCCCCTTAAAATCGGCAAATTGCTGACTTTAAAGTGAGAAACATTACAACCGGGCGAAATTTTCTGTTTCATCACTTTTACAGTACCTTTGATTACCAACCGATTATTACAAAACTTTAAAAATAAAAGAGAAAGAGAGAAATGCGGCCTAATGTCCATTCGACACAAACTAGGTCATTTCGGGATTAACATATGTTTTTTAATTTTATTTAAAAACTCCCCTTGCGCTTACAGGTCTTTAGCCGTTGGGAGGAAACCGAAGGACACGGAGAAAACCCACGAGGTTGGACACCATCCTCCATGTCACGTGCAACTTGGAAATCGAAACGACGCCGTTTGACTAAATGACAGACATTACGATACAGCGCGCACATGCTAACCATTCAGCAATTCAGCCTCCCTAAAATCGGGAAATTGCTGACTTATAGCAAGAAACACTTCAACCGAACATTTCAATCGAAATAACGCCAGTTTACTCAATGACAGACGTTACGATACAGAGCGCAGGTGGTAACCATTCAGCCACGTAACCTCCCTAATTTTGGCAAATTGCTGACCTACAGCGAGAAACATTTCAACCGGGCGAAATTTTCTATTTTAACAGTTTAATTTGTACGGTACCTTTAATTATCAACAGAATATTACAAAACTTTTAAAAATAAGCTCCCCCTGACCAGTTTAATCGTTCGCAATAAATGTTTGCCCCTTAAAATCGGCAAATTGCTGACTTTAAAGTGAGAAACATTACAACCGGGCGAAATTTTCTGTTTTATCACTTTTACAGTACCATGGATTACCAACCGATTATTACAAAACTTTAAAAATAAAACAAAGGAGAGAAATGCGGCTTCACGTCCATTCGACACAAACTAGGTCATTTCGGGACTAACATATGTTTTTTAATTTTATTTATAAACTTCCCTTGCGCTTACTGGTCTTCAGGAGTGGGAGGAAACCGAAGGACACGGTGAAAACCTACGAGGTTGGACACCATACTCCATGTCACGTGCAACCCGGAAATCGAAACGACGCCGGTTGACTCAATGACAGACGTTAAGACACAGCGCGCGTATGCTAACCATTCAGTCATTCAGCCTTCCTAAAATCGGGAAATTGCTGACTTATAGCAAGCAACATTTCAACCGGGAGAAATTTACAGTTTAATTTGCACGGCACTTTAATTACCAACCGATTATTACAAAACTTTTGAAAATAAGCTCCAACTGACCAGCTTAATCGTATGCAATAAACGTTTGGCGTGAATTGAAAGTTCTGCACCGAAATGGTTCATCTCGATTTTCCGGCGTCGTTCCCTCTTGTCAGTGAGGCAGAAGGGAGGGCCTGACAAGGACAGTTGTCTAGTCGTTCAGATGGGACGAAAAACCAAGGTCCCGTGTACACATTGAAGTGCACGTAAAATATCCCTAAGCAGATGGAATTCGATATTGTTGAATAAGCTCTATACGATGACTAAATGTGCAAATTGTAGTCACCCACGCTGCATGTTTCGCTTAACAATGAAATGGTGCAGTTTTCAATTTTCGATCCTTTTATTCTTCTACTCCTGATATTTTGGACTGTTGATCGATGGTTTCAAAAAAATATTATGTTGACTTTACGAGAAAGACCTCTAAACATGCTCCAAATTGTAAAAATACGACTTTTTGGATTTTCAATCTCTTTTTTTTCGGCTATCCCTGACATTTAAAAAAAATGATACAATGATTTCACATAACGGGCTAGCTATTACACTCTCGGTTGAAAGGAGTTTCACCACCCTCTCTTCATTATAACCGAAGTTATCGTGCCCTAAAGAATCAACAAATCAGCATATTTATCTCTGCTTACCCTAAGCAGAAAATGCTCATCTTTGCACTCAATCATGACATTGACCTAGTGAACGTTTGAACATTCAAGCTTAATTAGAAGGAGAGTTATTGTGTTTCAAAGTCTCGGCCCTTCAAATTGCTACTACTTTTCATATTCACTTCAAAATGGAATCCATCAGTTGACCTAAATCAAAATTCTGCTCCCAGCGATTTTTGGGCCAACCTTCAAGGATTCAGAAAATAAAACTCCCGTGTCTGTAAGTAAAATAGACATGGGCGAGTGCACAACAATGCTGATGCCCTGAGTCGTCACCCATGTGTGCAGTGTGGTCGAAAAGAAGAATCCAAATCTAAAGCGTCAAAATGTATGTCAGCCCGTTTACAATTGGTAGGAATAGACATCCATGGCGTCGAACGTATGCAGCAGGATGACCTAGAGATAAGTGCTATCAAATCATGGGTGGAAAATGGAAAAAAACCAAAGTGGGAAGATGTCTCTCCTCAGGTCCCCTTTGTTAAAAAGGTACTTACAAAATGGGAATATTTAATCATCGAGGGTGGTGTTCTTTACTTAAGGCAAAGTAAACTGAACAATCAAGAATTAAAACGCGTAATTGTTCCATACTCTAAACAGAATGAGGTGTTACATTTAACCCATGATTTACCAACTGGTGCACATCTCGGGATTAACAAAACTGAAGAAAAGATAAAACAAGGTTATTATTGGCCTGGCCTTAAGCGGGATGTACGAGACTACATTAATTCGTGCAAACAATGTGCTGCGATTAAGCTAAGAAAGCGCAAAGCCCCTCTGGCTTCATTTGTAGCAGGCACACCCTTTGAACGAATCGCTATAGACATCGTGGGACGAATTGATCCACTAACACCACATGGCAGCCGATATATTCTTGTGGTATGTGATTATTTCGCAGATGCTTTTCCTATTCCAAATATTGAGGCAGAAACCGTTGCAACAGTTCTAGTCGAAAAATTCCTATTGTGGTTTGGTATTCCCAGACAGATACATAGCGACCAAGGTAAACAATTCGAAAGCTCCATGTTCCAAGAAATGTCGTTTATTAGGAATTCATAAAACCCGAACTACGCCATATCGTCCACAGTCTAATGGACAGGTGGAAAGGAATAACCGAACCATCAAAGGCATGTTATCTTCATTTGTACAACAGAAGGCAGACCATTGGGATGAATTTCTTCCTTATGTGATGTTCGCGTATAGGACCAGTAAGCACGAAACTTCCGGAGTGACACCTAATTACGCTATGTTTGGAAGAGAATTTAACACCCCTTTGGATCTTCAATTTGGACGCCCACCCCAGTTTGAAGCGGAGTGTCATTCATGGAGCAGGAAACTAAGTGATCGTCTAATTGAGTGTCATCAGTTTGTTCGTGAAAGTGGTAAAGAAGATCTCTCTCCTGACGACCAGGTTTGGCTCTTTACGCCAACACTTACGCCGGGAATACCTAATAAATTTGCAAAACGATGGAAAGGCCCCCTTGACGTCCTTAGGAAAAGTTCTGATATTAATTACGAAATTGTGGATCCTGTTACTAAGCGACGCCAATTAGTTCATGTTGACAGCTTACGCAAATATGTTCAACGTGATTCGGATACTGATGACGATAGTTGTCTAGACAATGAAACAAGATGTGGACGGCGGACCAAACGCCGTACACATTTCGATGGCTATATATATGTTTTGAGTGTTCCTTCTCTTTCAGATATGGCTACACCGAGGATTTTATCCGAGTTTCGGTGCTCCTATTGCCCGGATGCAAGTTTTGCCTCACGTTCCAGGCTAGAACGTCATTCACAGGGAGCTGGACACAGATTGTTGGTTTTAGAGATGGAGAAGTTAAGGGGGGAATAAAGGGAGAGTGCAGGAGCGGTGCTAAAGGATGAAAAGAAGAGGGGTGACAGTAAAGATGAAAAGAAGAGAGGTGACAGTAAGGATGAAAAGAAGAAAGATGGTAGTAAGGATGAAAAGAAGAAAGCTGGTAGTAAGGACGACTATAAGAAAGATGTTAGTAAGGATGAAAAGAAGAAAGATAGTTGTAAGGACGAGTATAAGAAAGATGGTAGTAAGGATGAAAAGAAGAAGGGTGGTAGTAAAGATGAAAATAAGAGAGATGGAAGTAAGGATGTGAAGAAACCTGGTGATAGAAGAGATGAGAAGAAACGAGATGACAGAAGAAAAGACGATAAGAGAACCGAGAAGAGTACAGATGGGAAACCAGATGATAAAAAAGAGGTGAGAAGACAGCAGTTCTTTTGAAGAAAGTTGGAATAGATGATGACACCGAGAAGAGGGAGAAAGGTAAAAGAGATGAGACGGGGGTACAGTAGAGAAGAACAGTGTGGAAGAGAGTGGCGTTGTTGGTGGACTGACCTGTACCATTAACTTGCGAAGAATTATGTCGGAGTTGGGAGAAGAACCGAAGTTAGATTTTAGTTTGTACAGTGATATCAGTGAAGAAAGTGAGGATGATGTTGGACAGGAGAAGGTAGTGGAAAGCGAGGTTGGGGTTGATGGAGCTGAAAATGGCAGGGTTGAATGTAGCACGAACACGGAGATGATGATGACTAGGGATGTTGGAGTGCAGTGTTGTTATGTAAGGTATAAGAAGAGAACTGAGGTCGAATGGATGATGGAGAATGGAAAGAAGAAGACAGTGGTGTATGAGGCTGATTGGGAGGTTGATTTAGTGATGCAAGGCGTTGGTGATGATGAAGAAGATGAATATGCGTGTTAAGTTATGTCTGTTGAATGGTAACGATGTTTATGGTTATGGAATATGGATGGTTATGGAATATGGATGGTTATGGAATATGGATGGTAATTTATGATTATGGTTAGATAATATATGGTATGATTATGGAGTGAATGGTGAAGAAGATGGTTAGATAGATAGTTTATGGTACACAATGGAAATGAAGATGTTGACGAAGATTTATATTTAACTGATATTGAGATTAATGCTAAAAGTTGATTTTGTATATCGTTTTCTCAATGTTTCATAATTTTGTATTTCTTTATATTTCTTTTATAATTCCATGTATGGCAATGCGGGACGCATTGTGCGGAGGCGTGGGTAGTGTGACGGTTTTTCTTTTATAGCTTACTGTTTATACGGGAGATTTATCCGTATCCACCCACATTCCCTAGTCTTTCGTCACATTTTGCATTTAGTATATATTCATTTGTCCATCCATAATTTAAATGTATTAATCCTGTGATCTTTCGATGTTGATGTTATTCTACTTTCGATTTATTAATAAATAACCGTTAGTCTCGCGGATGTACGTCACGTTCGCGAGTAGGCGTTTTTGCAAGGTATTACGGGAGTTCTCGTTGCCCGCTATTTTACGGGATTTCATATTTTCATTAGATTAACTTAGATCTTCGACTGACAACTTTTAACTTGGCAGTATTAGAACGTGAGTGGGTGCCTGAAGGTTCCTTATTGTGTTCTTTTATTATTCAATGAATCCCTCCAAGTGTTCGGTGCTTAAGTTATATTGTATAATAATGTTTTACTATCTCTAGTGTCATTATATTAGAGATTATATTATTGTTCGTCATTACGTGTGTGTCAGTTTACCATATTTTATATATCGTTTCTGATCGTGTACACGTGTGTTTGTGTTTCGACCATTATTAGGGTTTCGCCTAAAAGCGGTTTCAATATTAACATTATTTTCATTATTGTGCTATATCCTTCTTGTATTTTGTTCAGAAGATAATATATTTTTATATAAATATTTATTTTGTTGTTTGTGTTATTGAGTAAGGGGAGACATTGTGCAAGGCGACATCGCAGTCGCATTTCATTCAACTATTGGAGATCCCGGTCAAGAACTTGGGAAGGGATTCCTTATAGTCACTCTTTAGCTGACACTTACTCATTACCAACCGAAGAGAGTTGTGATCCCAGGCGAGCTTAGCAAAACCCCTCCCTGGATAATAGATCAGTAGCCGACGTTCCACTAGTGAGTCTTTGCGGTAGAGGGGCCTATTATATTGTGGATACAGTCGTTGAACGCTACACATGTTTCGTAAAAAAGTAGTCTTGATTATCCCGACCTGTCAATTAGACGTAGTAGAATGATCGGTAGACTGGTTAAGCAAGACTAATTTCAAAACAAGGGCACGTAACCTATCTTTTACTCAAAAGTGTCTGGATGTTATGGACGCCACTCCAAACCATTTTTCATTATTATTTATGTGTGGTTAAATGGTCATAGCTTATTAAGTACAGCATGGTCGTTTATTTAGTGACTATAAATATGTGAAACAGATTTAAGGCTTGGTAAATATATTAGTATTGTGGTGTAATTGTCGAGATATTTGGTGGGTATCCAGACAACTCATCCCAAAGACAACTCATCCCAATATAAGACAACTCATCCCAACTTTAAAACATGGATAGAGAGAGACTCAGGTTATAATTAGGGTGATGATTAGGGTTTGTTTTATTAAAATCGATAATATTGTAATAAATTGATAATTACTGTTTTTATTTACGTCTATTACAGTTAATCAACACTTTCCATTCATTTTTCAAGACATGCAGTGAAAGCATCAGATTTATCAATGACAGAGGCAATGATGATATGCAAGGTCGTAAATAATGGTACCGAACGAGGAAAAATGACTGTAAGAATGAGTGGGGGGGGGTAAAAGTTGGGATGAGTTGTCTTTTGACTTGGGATGAGTTGTGGACAATATGATGCATCTGATGCGACCCAATGCGTTAATTCTAGCACAACTGCTAAAAACGATAAGAACTGACCATATCAAGAATAAAATACTAAAACTCTATTCAGATTTCACAAATTTGATGCAAACTAGAAAATGACGTCGAAAGGAGAAATACAATGAAGGAGTTGAAGAATTTAACCAAGCAGCAAACACTATCTTCGATATTTTCCCTGAGGATGCTGCTTAAGCTTTTTCATGTGTGGATTTGATTGTTGATTTTATAAATCGTCAACTATTTCGTTTTGATCATCCTCATAATCAGAAAGGTCACTGAAACCAACTGTTTGTTCAGATCTCGCTTTATCTTGTTCTGCTTTCTCGCTCATTCTTTCTAGTAGGCCTACTTTTCCACTGCATGGTTTTATTTCACTCTCTGCCAACAACACATCAATCGTTCAGTTTGTTGATCATTAAAAAAAGTTCCATTCCCCTCCTGTCATTTTTACTAGATAAGCATTTTCTAATCGTTTTCTCGTACATTCACCCAAACAGAAAATATCGAAGATGATGTTTGCTGCTTGGTGGTATTTTTCAACTCTTTCATTGTATTTCTCGCTTCGACGTTCCTTTTTTAGCTTGTATTTTATTATTGAATCAATGCAGCATTGTCATTTGACCTTTTCTCTTGCTCAGCAGGATTGGGTCGCTTCAGATACATCATATTTTAAATTTCCGGTTCCGGTTGGGAAACAGCGGGTCTTTTCACGGGTCTGATAAAAAGTTAAAAAATATAAAATAAACAAGTTTTTTAGTGGGGTCTGGTTGCATAAAATTGTTTCTAGATAAAGTAACATTCTAAATCGCAGATAACTAAAAATTGTGAAATATGAACTCAGACAATGAGGACAATTGTGTACAGACTGATAATTCAAAGGACGATTCAAACCAAGATGGCGGAAAAAGTGGTCAGTCGGTAAATGATAACACAAAAACAAGCAACAGATCACAAGGTAAGGCTAAACGAACCCCAAAATCGGTCAGTAACAATGAAGAAGAGGGGTGGACATGTGAATTATGCTCTACAACCTTCAAAAAGAAAACGGATAAAGTCCTAGAGTGTGATTATTGTGCAAAATACTTCTGCATCCAAAGTCAGTGCCTCGATATGGCTGTTAAAAACTACAATCTCCTGAGCACTAGATCCGACATTAAATGGTTCTGTCCACGATGTCAAGAGAAAGTAGAAAAAATCTAAAAGCTGATAGGGAAATTGAGGAAAAGTGTAGACTCTTTTTAGAAGTTTTTGAAAATAGATTGACAAATCTAGAACAGCGATCAGACAAATTTGTCACGGCTGAGCAAGTTCGAGAAATGATCTCCGATAAGAACTTAGAACAAAATAGCAATTTTGTAACAGTTGATAAAATCAAAGAAATAATTACTAGTGAACAACATGTAACTGTTAAGAACCACAAGTCGAAAACCGAAAGTGACATTAGTGAAATAATAATAAAGGAAATGGTCGATAGGGAAAAAAGGAAAAACAATGCGATTTTGTTCAGAGTCCCCGAGCCAAACACAAACATAATAACCGAAAGAGTGAATGAAGACATCCAAAATGTCAAACATATTGGAAGCCTTATTAATGTTGATATTCACGATGTGGACATTGTTAAAGTTACCCGTTTAGGTAAAAAGAAAGAAAAAGTTACAGAAGCCTCACCTGGGAATGACAATGAAGAAAAAATAAGTGAATACAATAGACCTCTGCTCGTAACATTTAATAGTGAAAATGCAAAAAAAAAACATTATTCACAAGTGCATCTAAACTACGTGATGTTGAAGGACCATTCAGTGAAATTTCAATGGATCATGACATGACACCTAAAGAAAGAGAGGAAAGTAAAACTCTAATACTGGAGGCAAAAAGGATGGAATCTGACAGGGGAAATTCATCTACAGGGTAAGAGGCCCCCCATGGGATCGATTTATAAAACGTATACCAAAGACAATGTAAATGACGGAGACTTTAATGTAAATATTAAGCACAAGTTTGTTAGAAGTTCTTCGCACAAGTTCGTTTTTCAGTCTACGCAGACTTTGCACAAGTCGGAAAAACATCCGATACACAATTTGGAGAGCATACACTGTACATACACAAATGCAGATTGTTTGACAAATAAAATCCACGAACTTCGTCTACTGACCAAAAACAAGAATCCTAGCATAGTGGGTATTACAGAAGTTAAGCCAAAAAATCACAGATACAACTTAGTAGAAGCTGAAATAGCACTGGAAGGTTATGATATGTACAGTGAAAACTTAAACAACAGACTGGGGAGGGGGGTCACAATATATGTGAAGGGCAGTTTGCGAGCCATTCCCGTTGAATTGACAATGAACCACATATATTAGACCTTATTCTCACAAATGAAGAAGGCATGGTCACAAATGTTGAACACTCTAGCCATTTAGTCAAAAGTGATCACTCCATCATAAACTTTAATTTTAATTGCTATATTCAGCAGGAGAACCGAGAAAGAGTAAAATACTACTACGACAAGGCAGATTTTATTACGTCACTACACTAAAAGGAACCATATGAGATGTGCGCACGCATGTGTTCTTCAGTTCGTGCCTTGTGTTCGGAGACATGACACGTTTTGTGTTTGTCTTCCTCTACATGTAAGTAGATATTATTCAACTATTAGAGTTGAATATATTTCTAGAGTATTCTAGTTTAATATATTTACTGTTATCATTTATTATTACGAGGTAATAGTAGTTTGTGTTAAATTGTTACGAGGTAATAATCGGTTTTCTTTTGTTTGTTGTTCAGGTTACCATTATTATTCAATATGGCGGAAACTAACAACAACACGAGTAACGTGCTTGATAGAGGCCCTTCAACTAGCTCACAAATAAGTCTAGAAACAAGTAGTGGTGTGGCTACTACTTCTAATATTAACTTGTGTGAAAAAGGTTACACTTCAAAAAAGGCTTCTAAAAAGTCTTGTAAAACTTCTAAATCAAAACAAGACCGTGAGACGCCAACAGATGTTGGTGTAGGCGATGTACTCACTTTTCTTAAAGAATTTGAGGCCAAACAAGAAGAAAAGTTGAAAAGTATGAGTGACAAGGTAGATGAGCTCTATTATTACGACTATGATGAGGCTGAAGAAGGGCTTCTTCTTAGAGAAAATTCAGATAATGAGCCTGAAAATACAAACCTTGATGAGCCTCCTACGAAAAAGGCAAAAGCAGCAGACGATGCTGACCAGATCACAATAGTAGATAGAGAGAGTATGTTTTCACTGTATGCCAAGAAATATAAAAATTCAGAAACTACTGATGCTGAGGTAGACTATGGACTTGCTGATATGGTCAATCTCGTTTTTCGTGAAGGCTTGACTGACGAGAAATTAGCTGACTTAACTAAATCTATAAACAGACCTGCCAATGGTACCGCATTGCAGAAAACTAGAGTAAATCAACTGGTCTGGAATTTGTTGAGCAATGAAACAAAAACCGATGATTCCAAATTTCAGTTTATACAGAATTGTATTATAAAAGCATCTTCTAATATAACCAAAGTTGTTTGTGAGGTTAATAAACATAACCAGACTGGTTCGATGCAAACCTGTCTTCAAATGATTTCTGATTCGTTAGCTCTGTTAGGCCATACTAACAAATTAATAAATTTGAAAAGAAAAGAGCTGCACAAACCCGATTTAGGTAGAGATTATTTTCACCTTAGTTCACAAAGTGTACCGTATACAGATTTATTATATGGTGACGATGGTACCAAAAATGTCAAAGAAATTCAAGACATCAATCGGATTGGTAAGAAACTTACATCTCATAATACCAGAGGTGGTTATGACAGGTTTTTTAGAGGTCGAGTTCGTGGATCTCGTAGAGGTAGAGGTGGTTATAGAGGAAGAGGTGGAAGATCTAATTGGGGTCGATGGTCTTATGACACTGGTAAGGCTGCCAAGAAAGATTCAAAAGATAGGCTGGCACTGCCAGGCAGGATACGCCCACATTTTCGAGAGATGGACAGAGAACAAGCAATACCGAAAAAGATTTTTCCTACATCTTTAAGTCCTGTATTTCATACTGTATTGGGAGCAGCCATTTAGTTGGTCAGTTCCAGTCTGATATTAATGAAATTCGAAACCGACAATGATTATGGTGTGACGGTACACAACCTAGAAATGTGACTTTTCGTCAAAATCGGATAAGAATTGTGACCTGTAGAGAGTCCACAACCATGATATACCATATTTTTACACTATTCGCGTACAAACGGCGACCATTTCGTCCGTCAATTTTGGTACGATTTTCACGAAATTAGAACTCAACCTTCCTCATTAAAATCGAATTAAAATTGTGACCTATACAGGGTCCACAACCATGATATATCATTTTTTTAACAGTATTCGCGTACAAACGGCGGCCATTTTGTCTGTCAATTTTGGTCCGATTTTCCAGAAATTCAAACTCAACCTTCCTTACAGTGTAACGGTGATATAATCAAACGTTTTTTTAAATGGGATAATAATTGTGACCTCCAGAGGTACCACAAGCTAAAGAAAGGGGGATTTTGCGTATAACCAGGGGCCATAATTCAGGACGTTACAATCTGATATGCGCAAATATCGAAAAGAACCAAGATCTTTGGGTTATAACCATGAATTTCAAGTTTCATCAAAATCGAATTAAAATTGTGACCTTTACAGGGTCCACAACCTTGATATACCATTTTTTAACAGTACTCGCATACAAACGGCGGCCATTTTGTATGGCAATTTTCGTCCGATTTTCCCAAAATTCGAACTCAACCTTCCTTAGGGTGTAACGGTGATATAATCAAACGTTTTTTTTAAATCGAATAATAATTGTGACCTCACAAATAAATGAGGTATGTGCATATTTTAATGAAGCAACATGCAATACCAATGAGTTTAAGGCAGGCAGACTATCTCATTTTATAGAAGAGTGGAAATCCATAACTTCTGATCCAAAAGTGTTAGACATAGTATCTAACTGTCACATAGAATTTGAAAAGTCCCCACCTGTAAATAATTTGTGTTATTCTTGCAAATTTAATAAAACTGAAACGGATATAATTGATAGAGAAATTGACAAATTTTTAAAGATGGGTATTATTAAAGAAGTTAGTCCTTGTGAAGGTCAATTTCTGTCACCTATTTTCACTAGGCCCAAAAGAGATAATCCAACAGAATATCGTATGATATTGAATCTGAAAAAACTTAATGAATTTATTTCTTACCACCATTTTAAAATGGACACATTTGAGTCAGCTTTAAGATTAATTAAACCTGATTGTTATTTGGCATCTATTGATTTACGTCATGCCTATTATTCTGTGCCAATGGCACAAGAACATCAAAAATATTTAAGATTTTGTTGGGAAAATAAAATTTATCAGTATGTCTGCATACCCAATGGTATTGCTTGTGCACCTCGTTATTTTACTAAAATTACCAAACCTGTATACTCAACATTACGGAGGTTTGGCTACACAAGTGTAGGGTACATAGACGATTCATTGCTTGTGTCTGACAGTTATGCTGAATGTGAACAAAACATAGATTGTACAAAAATTCTTTTTGAAAAGTTAGGTTTTATAGTGCATGAGAAGAAGTCTGTTTTACATCCCTGTCAAAGAATACATTTTTTAGGTTTCATTATAGACTCTTCAGCAATGAAAGTTTATCTACCAGAAGAGAAATGTAATGCTGTTATAAAATCTTGTTGTAATTTACGGGATAAATCAACAGTAACAATTCGACAATTAGCTGAGGTAATTGGCAAAATTATTTCTACTTTTTCAGCAGTAGAATATGGTCAGTTGTTTTATAGAAAGTTAGAAACTGCGAAGATAGCAGCTCTAAAAGATAATTATGGTGATTTTGATAAAAATGTTTTGATAACTCAAGATATGAATACTGAACTTAACTGGTGGGTGAATAATTTAAGATTTCAATCTCGAAATATTATAATTGAAGAGCCGAACAGAGTTATCTATACAGATTCATCATCCCAAGGGTGGGGTCTGAGTTATGAAAACGTTAAAATAGGCGAACGCTGGACAGAAGATGAAAAATCTCATCATATCAACTATTTGGAGTTATTAGCTGTTTTTTATGCATTAAAAGCAGTTTGCTCAAAATTAAAAAATCAACATGTAAAAATCATGATAGATAACTCTTGTGCTCAGGCTTATATTAATTCAATGGGAGGAATCAAATCTCCTCTTTTGAATTCCTTAGCTTTAGACATTTGGCTTTGGTGTATTGAAAGAAAAATTTGGCTGTCTGCTGATTTGATTAAAAGTGCCGAAAATGAAGCCGACTTACCCTCCAGGAAATTCAGTGATCAGATAGAATGGAAATTGGACTCTTCAATATTCGATAGAATTGTTAAAATATTTGGTACGCCAGATATAGATTTATTTGCAACAAGAGTTAATACACAGCTTCCGATTTTTGCAAGTTGGAGAGCTGATCCAGACTCAAATTTCATTAATGCATTTTCTTTTAGTTGGTCACAATATTATTGTTATGCATTTCCACCTTTCAGTTTGGTTGCAAGAGTTCTCCAGAAGATAAGGAGAGACATGACGGAGTGCGTAATAATTGTTCCATTATGGCCAACGCAGTGCTGGTTTCCACAGCTACTGGAAATGATAGTGAGTGTACCGCTAATTCTGCCAAAATGGCGACATTTGTTGACAATTCCGGGAACAAATCAGACAATCAGAACACACCCGTTGAGTCCAAAACTTGTTCTGATAGTTTGTCGTGTATCAGGGAATCGCTTAAAAAGCATGAATTTTCGGAGAGATCTACCGCAATCATCATGGAGTCTTGGAGAAGCAAGACTAAGGGACAGTATTCAATTTTTATCCGGAAATGGTTATTGTACTGTTGTGAAAAGCAAATTAGTGGAATTCAAGTATCTTTAGGGAATGTTATTGATTTTCTAACAAAATTATTTGATGATGGAGCTGGATACAGTGCTATAAATACAGCCCGGTCATCTTTAAGTGCTATAGGTTTAATTTTTGATGGATTTTTAGTTGGAAAACATCCTATGGTCATCCGGTTTCTCAAAGGTGTGTTTAATTTGAGACCAAGTTTATCTCGGACTGAACGTACTTGGGATGTAAATATTGTTTTGCAATATTTAAAGAAACTATCACCAGTTCATTCAATTTCTTTTAAAAATTTAACATTAAAATTAGCTATGTTAATTGCTTTAGTTACTGCTGGTAGATCTCAAACACTTCATTTGATTTCTATTGATAATATTCACAAAGAAACAGACAAATACATATTAAGCATTAATGGACTTTTAAAACAGTTGAGACCAGGGTCAACTAATCAGGAAGTGGAACTACGTGCTTATCCACCGGATAGAAGATTATGTGTTGTGACATGTTTGAAAGAATACTTACTACGTACATCAGACATTAGAAAGGAGACTCAGTTTTTGTTTATAAGTTACATAAAGCCTCATAAACGTGTTTCAAGGGAGACAATTAGTAGGTGGATAAAATGTGTAATGCAAATGTCTGGTATTGATATATCAGTGTTTTCTAGTCATAGTACTCGCTCTGCTTCAGTGTGAAAAGCAAAAGAAAATAGAGTTCCTATTTCACATATTTTGAAAATTGCAGGGTGGTCTAATTCGGGTACTTTTTTGAAATATTATGATAAAAACATAAATAAACCTGCTGCTGAGTATTATCAGAAAGCAGTATTAATTTGTGATCCGCAATCTTCAGATGACTGAACAAGTTGTATTTTTGTATTGTACATGTAATTAAAGTTTAAATAACATGCTTAATCAACAAAAGTAGTTGGGTTTTTTTTTTCTTAGAAGATTGTGCACTTGAGCTTTAAAGTCTCATATGGTTCCTTTTAGTGTAGTGACGTAATAAAATTTAAAAAATAAACGAACCTTACCTTGGTTAAAGGTGAAGTTTGTTTATAATTTTATGAGTCACTTAACACAAAAAGGATCAGATGCCCACCACAAAAATAAAGGAGATACTTTTTTTTTACCCAACCCTAGAATTTACTGTCGAATATAACTAATTATGGGCATCTAGTTATTAATTTAACAAGTGCAAAATCTTTCTTTAAAGACTGAAGAACACATGCGTGCGCACATCTCATCTGATCCCTTTTGTGTTAAGTGACTCATAAAATTATAAACAAACTTCATCTTTAACCAAGGTAAGGTTCGTTTATTTTTTAAATTATTCAGGAATGAAAAATGAACTATTAATGACAGACTGGGATATAATGGAAAACACTAAGGGTGTTAACAAACAATGGGAACTGTTTAAAGGGACAATCACGAGTATCCAGGAAAAGTACGTACCAAAACGCAAAATTAGAAATGTTAGTGAAAGGAAAGGAAAAACGAGCATTGATCCTAAAACACTTCAAACTATACGCAAAAAACACAGATGCTGGTGCAGATATATGGAAACACGAAACAGTGAAAGATATAAAGAATACTGTTAAGTGCGTAATCAAGTGAAAAAATTGTCACGGAAAGCTGTTAGGAACAAGGAACAAGAAATAGTTAAAGACATAAAACAGAATCCTAAGAAGTTCTGGCAGTACACCAAGAGTAAAACAAAGATAAGAACTGGTATATCGGACCTTGTTATGCACAAACAAGATGGTGAGGAACAAATAACGAAAAATGATAAAGAAAAGGCAGACACCTTGTCAGACTTTTTCTCCAGTGTATTTACTACAGAAACCAGTGTCGAACAGCCAGAATTAAAAAACATAGAAGTAAACATTAATATGGAAGAACTGTGCATACAGGAAGATAAAGTCAAAAGAAGATTACACAACTTAAATATAAGCAAATCACCAGGACCTGATGCCATTCACCCCAGACTTCTTCATGATCTAGGTGAGGAATTATGCAAACCAATATCAGTTATATTCAAGAATTCTATACTAACAAAAACACTACCTGAAGAATGGAGAGAAGGATGCATAACAGCACTATTCAAGAAGGGCAATCGAAAGCTAGCTTCCAACTATAGACCGGTTAGCCTGACTTGTATCCTGTGTAAGCTCTTAGAAACCATGGTACGTGACCACATTGTAGGTCACATGAAGAGGAACCAGTTATTTTCATCAAAACAATTTGGATTTATTTCCGGACGTTCAACCTCACTACAACTCCTACATGTGTTGGAGAAATGGACAAAGACACTAGACGCTGGTGGAAGTCTAGACTGTATCTACCTAGACTTCATGAAAGCCTTCGATAAGGTACCGCACCAACGATTCGATATGGAATTTCACAGGATCTAATCAGTTGGATTGAATCATTTCTCTCAGGCAGAAAACAAAGCGTTCGAGTCATGAACAGCTATTCAGAATATGCACCAGTGACAAGTGGCATACCACAAGGAAGTGTACTGGAACCCATCCTATTCGTTATTTACATCAACGACCTACCAGATAACATCAATTTTGAATGCTACATGTTCGCGGATGATACAAAGGTATTTACAAATATCAAAACGACTTAACATATGAGGAAAGGCTCAGAAAGTTAAAACTACCAACATTAGCATACAGAAGAAAACGGGGAGATATGATAGAAGTCTTTAAACTAACATCCGGCATATAATTATGATACAGCGCTTCCTTCGTTGCTCGACCCAATAACACAATCAAAAACTAGAGGACATTGTAAGAAATTGTTCCAACAAAGACCAAATAAAGACATCAGAAAATACTTTTTCACAAACCGAATTGTCAGTGTGTGGAATAACCTTCCTGAAAACGTAATCAACGCTAAAAATACCAAGATATTCGAACACAGACTGGACAAATTCTGGAGTGATCAAGAAAATCTATATAACTACGAATCCAACCTCAAAACCGGAAACAACAGTTACGAAATAGATGAACACGAAGAACTGAGCATAGTGGTAACCTAACCAGCGCTCAGAAACAGACCTGTAAGTATATTTTGTTATGAAGAACACCTTTCGGAAAAGTGGATTTTTCAATGTAAAGCCTTGAACCTAGCTGATTCTGTGCTGCGGAGCATGTTATAATCGGCTTCCGTGAGTCATCCTACATGAATGATATATGTTATGACATAATGATGAATGATATGATATGATTGACTATATGAATAAACGTCTGAAGTCTAAATATATGTGAGCGCATAAAAATCACGTTGTTAGCTTGTGGTACCCCTAGAGGTCACAATTTTTATCCAATTTTAAAAAAATATATCACCATTACACCATATAATGATGATTGAGTTCCAAATTCAGAACGAAAATGCCGGACAAGATTGACGCTCTATGTACGCAAATAGTGTTTAATTATGTAATATCCAGGGGCGTAGCCGTGAAATATATATTGGGGGGGGGGGGGTCCGCAACGGGGAATCGGGGGACCCTAACCCCATAAATTTTGCTTAATTAAAGTCTCAGTCTTCTGTAAACATTGTTTGGCATATATTACGGGGTTAAGTTAAAACATCACACCAATACAACGTTTATCATATTTACAGTCCGCGGCACCGGTCTTCCCCGAGAGGCGAAGAAGCGTGGCTTACCCACACCTAAGAAAATTTTGGAATATTTGACGGTTTCCAACACTTTTTCCTGCAATTTCAGCCCATGAACAAAGCAATTTCAAAGTGGTCTAATATAGCCAGGTGGCTTGCTGACTCGAATTCCAATCAATCGTTTACACCCACGAAGAAGGGGCCATTGGGAGAAAATTTAGAGAATTTAACTGCAACAAACGCGTTTTCCTGCTATTCCAGTCTGTAGCCTGTGAATACAGCAACTCCTAATTTGGTCCAATATAGCCTACCTGGCTGCCCCGAATTTCAAACAACCAATCCATTGTCGCGGGCTATGGGAGCCTCACCCGCCCGGAGAAAATTTAACCACCGCAAATGCGTTTTCTGCTATTTTAGCCTGTGTGAGCAACTCCAAAAGTATCCAGTGGTTTTGTAACCGAAATCCCACTCTGAATTCCAACCATCCAATCACACTGTTGCAGTTGCATTCACAAGTAATAATCGATGCCCAGTTTTCTTCGCGTGGCGTAGAAGAGGAGCTGACTTTGTATGGACCCCCCCCCCCCCAGGAAAACGATTTGTGTGGTAATATCAAGGTCGTGGACCCTCTAGGTGTCAAAAATTGTGATCCAATTTTAATAAAAATTAAAGCATGCGTTTATTTACCAAAGATCTCACTTCACTTTGATATTCACGCACATCAGACCGTAACATCCTATGGCTTATGATCTCCGATTTTTTGAGAAAATCGCGATTTTAGCTTGTCAACTCTCTATAGCTCAGGGTTTTTTTCAAATTTAAAAATCGTTTAAATATATCACTGTTAAACTTTGATGACGATTGAGTTCGAATTTCGTGAAAATCAGACGAAGCGTGCGTTTATGCCCCAAAGATC
The DNA here is from genome assembly GCA_948474765.1 of Patella depressa. Taxonomy (NCBI): domain Eukaryota; kingdom Metazoa; phylum Mollusca; class Gastropoda; family Patellidae; genus Patella; species Patella depressa. The sequence continues at coordinate 32,303,633 of OX419717.1, read as the reverse complement.
TCCCTTCGCCTTGATATTCGCGCATATCGGACCGCAACATCCCCCGGTTGTTCGAGAAAAGTGCGATATTAGCTTGTGGACTCGCTATAGGTCACAATGTTTATCTGATTTAAATAAATGTTTAAATCAGTGTTACAACCTGATGACAGCTTACTTCGAATTTGGTGAAAATCAGAACGAAATTGCCAGACAAAATGGCCGCTCCCTGTACGCAAATAGTATAACAGTATGTAAATACCAAGGTAGTGGACCCTCTAGTGCTTTTAATCCCATGGATTTCGAATCCTTTGATATTCGCCCATATCGGACGTATCCTTCCTGGGCGTATCTTGCACGGCAAACACTTGTGTAGAAATAACTCTTTAAATCAAAACAAAGATTCAGAACAAAATAGATGCCTAATTGGAAGTTTTTGTTTATGTATTGTGCAGTCATACAAACTACCATATCGGAAACAAGATCAGCCAGATATGGGGATAAAATCATAGGGCCATTCCATGTCAAATTTCAGAAATTTGTGAAAATGACCACCTCAAAAAACCTGGAAAAATATGTTATTGTGCATGTAAAAATTGGTTGTCAGCTAAATCATCCAGGCAGTCAACAAGAGTTGTCGCATATTAAGTAATTATCAGAAAATCATTAGAATATTGTTTGGTTTTAAAAACGTTCTGCCCCTTGCTAACGTTTAGTATACGAAACATTTAATATTATGGATTTGGCTGTTCAATTATCAAAATTCATTGAAAATCAATATACTTGTTTGTCTCAAGGCCTTAAACTCTATCCACAAGATTTTTCAAAGTCATCTTGTAGTAATTATCAGAAAACACTGAAAACCCATAAGCGTATAAATTTAAAGTCAATCTGATATTAACTTTGGCCTATAGAAAGTTCACAAGAATTATTGAAGTGATCAATCGAATTTTAACTTTGGCCTCTAGAGCGCCCACGTGATTTTTTTGAAGTGATCAAGGGCCATAACTCGGGCAGTAATTATCGGAAAATGCTGAAAATCGAGGCTTCTTCGTCTCATGACCTTAAACACTGTGTATAAATTTAAAGTCAATCAGATATTAACTTTAGCCTCTAGAGCGTCCACAAGCAATTGGATATTAACTTTGGCCTCTAGAGCAACCACAAGATTTTTTGATGTGAACAACGGTATATTAAATCGCGTAATAAATTTGACCTCCAGAGGAACCACAAGCTAATAAAGGCGATTTTGCATAAATCAGGGGCCATAACTCAGGAAGTTACAATCCGATATGCGCAAATATCGAAAAGAACCAAGATCTTTGGGTTATAAACATGTATTTCAAGTTTTATCAAATTGAATTAAAATTGTGACCTCTACTCGGTCCAAAACCTTGATATACAATATTTTTACACTATTCGCGTAGAAGTGGGGGCCATTATGTCCGGCAATTTTGGTCCGATTTTCGAACTCAACCTTCATTACGGTGTGACAGTGATATAATCAAATGTTTTTTTAAATCGGATAATAATTGTGACCTCCAGGGGGACCACAAGCCATAAAGGGCGATTTTTCGGACAATCAGGGGCGATAATTCAGGAAGTTACGATCCGATTCAGGAAGTTACAGATCAATATGCGCAAATAGCAAAAGAAACCAAGACCTTTGTGATATAAAGATAAATTTAAAGTTTTATCAATAAGAGATCGTTATTTTTATTCGAGGGGCGGCCTTCTCAACCTTGTAGGTTTCCGCCGGGCACACTGGTTTCCTCCCACTGACCCCTACGCACAAGTGAATTATTGAAATGAAATTAAAACCATGTTAGTCCCGAAATGACCTAGTTTGTGTCGAGTGGATGTAAAATCCCATTTCTTTCTCTCTCTCTTAAAGAGCCTTTTCTTAGAGACACAAATACAGATAGGTTGCCAGGCAACGAAACATACGCTCTCAGTAGCTAAATCGTCCAGGCAGTCAACAAGAGTTGTCGCATATTCGGGGGGGGGGGGGGGTGGGTGGGATGGCCTAGTGGTCTAGAGTGCCACGCTTCGACCTCTAGCTGGCCGATCACCTCTGGTTTGCGGCTGTGGTTTCGATCCCTGGTGTAAGCGTATGTGGCATGGAGATAGGGGCGCCTTCTCAACCTTGTGGGTTTCCTCCCACTGCTAAAGACCCCTACACGCAAGCGAATTATTGAAATGAAATTAAAACCATGTTAGTCCTGAAATGACCAAGTTTGTGTCGAGTGGACGTTAAACCCCATCTCTCTCTCTCTTGTCGCATATTCTTACTTTTTTCGGTAATGCAACATTAATAATACTCTGAAATCTGATTAAGATTAATAACTCATAAAGTAATTATCAGAAAATCATTATAATTTGCTTGGTTTTTATAAGTTCTGACCGATGCTAACACTTAGTATACGAAACATTTAAAATCATTGAAAATCAATATACTTGTTCGTCTCAATAGCTTAAACTCTGTTTATCAATCTGAAGTCAATTGGATGATATGTTGGGCCTCTAGAGCATTACAAAAGATTTTTCAAAGTGATCAAAGGAGATAACTCTGAAAGTAATTATCTGAATTTGCTGAAAATCAATAGGATTCTTCATCTCCTGACCTTAAACACTGTGTGTAAATTTAAAGTCAATCGGATATTAACTTTGGCCTCTAGAGCGTACACAAGATTTTCTGAGGTGATCAAGGGCCATTACCCTGGCACTAATAATCGGAAATCGCTGAAAATCAATATAATTGTTCGTCTCCAAGACCTTAAGCTCTGTGTATAAATTGAAACCTTGGCCTCTAAAGCGTCCACAAGATTTTTTGAAGTGATCAAGGGCTATAACTCTGGCAGTAATTATCGGAAATCGCTGAAAATCAAAAGGCGTCTTCGTTTCATGACCTTAAACACTGTGTACAAATTTAAAGTCAATCGGATATTAACTTAAGCCTGCAGATTGTGGACGCTGGAAGGACGAACAGAGGAGACGACAATATACCACCACATTTCAATGTGGGTGTATATAAATTAACATGTGATAAAAAAATTATTTTATTATATCTAATCTATGAAATAAAATGTACATGACACAACCACATCAACAGAAAATATATGTAAGATGTATATTTTCACTAGATTAAACATTGAGACAGAAAAAAATGCAAAGATGTACTTTAAATAATGATTTATAAATTATATCTTTTTAATTTCAAATAAATGTATACAATGGTGAAGCACATTCCCGTTAGAATATTGCAGCTTTCTTCTGAGACATCGTGTACATAAAGTAAGACACTATACTTATATATTTGTTTACATTTACATAAAAATATTTTGCCAGGCAACGAAACATACGCCCACCAGCAGCTAAATCGTCCGGGCAGTCAACAAGAGTTGTCGCATATTAAGTAATTATCAAAAATCATTAGAATTTGTTTTTTTTTTTTTTATAAAGTTCTGCCCCATGCTAACGTTTAGTATACGAAACATTTAATATTATGGATTTAGCTGTACAATTATCAAAATTCATTGAAAATCAATATACTTGTTTGTCTCAAGACCTTAAACTTTTTCAAGTTTCATCAAAATCAAGTTAAAATTTTGACCTCTACAGGTCCACAACCTTGGTATACAATATTGTTACACTATTCGCGTAGAAGCAGTGGTCATTTTGTCCAGCCATTTTGCTCCGATTTTCACGAAATTCGAACACAACCTTCATTACGGTGTAACGGTGATATAATCAAATGGGTTTTTAAATCCGATTGTAATTGTGACCTCCAGGGGGACCACAAGCCATAAAAATTTTGGTCCGATTTTCACGAAATTCGAACTCAACATTCATTACGGTGAAATAATCAAATGGGTTTTTAAATCGGAAAGTAATTGTGACCTCCAGGGGGACCACAAGCCATAAAAGGCGATTTTTCGGACAATCAGGGGCAATAATTCAGGAAGTTACAATCCAATATGCGCAAATATGGAAAGGAATCAATTGTGACCTCTAGAGCTGGGCGATAAAAAAAACCCAGATATAATCACTATATCGCGATATTTTATAAAAGGTCAATACTTTCAGTTTATAACTTTTTAAATGTAAATAAACATACATAAAAAGTTGGAAATACCCCTCAATATTATTATTTCTAGTCAATATTATTTTTAGCATACACAGTACAAAATTAACAAAACATTAATTCAAGCTGGTTCAAACACATAGATCTATAACCATGAAAACTTGCTAAAGTTGTTTTTTATTACAATTTTAATATTCAAAATATTAATTATGATATTTTATTCAAATTAAAAACACATGTATTTCGAATGAAGGCAGCCCAAACAACATAAAAAAGTTTTTGTTCTTTCGGTCGTGCATATTTTTATAGCTACGTGAACGATTGGACTTTGTTTACCCTTTCAAACTCGTTCTTTCCCATTCAAGAGTATACCTTCTTGAAAATGCATTATTCAATGCAGGGATACTAAATTAAACCATAAAACACAAGTACTATGTCAAAAAGTGTCCGTTGTTTTCGTCAAAAAATTTTTCCCCGATCACGACGGCCATGACACGTCCGACGCTGAACGATAATCAGTCTACCGGGACATTATTTATATTTCTGCTTCATTAAAATTTAATTCAATCTTAAAACCAATGATTTCTTTCGAAAATCAAAGTATCGTTGTTCACCATTCATCAAGATGTATAGAAATTGAACAGAAACAGGGATAATTCTAACCGCCGGTGGAAAGGTGGACGATAAGTCACGTGACGTAAATAAAGCTCCGCATCGGCATTTGCAAACTTTGTGGAATGAATACTCCGGAGTTTATAGCAGTATTTTTTCATCATTAAGCAATAAAATATCGTAAATAACATAAAAAAGAAAACATTTTATGTTCAATATTTATGTAAAATATCCAAAAAAATTAAAACCGCGATATATCGCGGTATGTTCGGTTTTTCGATATTTTTCTAAAGACGGTATTTTTCACGGTTTTTATTTCCGTGACGGTTTTATATCGAAATACCGAAATATCGCCCAGCTCTAGTGACCTCCAGGGGGACCACAAGCCATAAAAGGCAATTTTTCGGACAATCAGGGGCAATAATTCAGGAAGATACAATCCATTATGTGCAAATACGGAAAGGAATCAAGATCTTTTGGTTATAAACATGTATTTTAAGTTTTATCAAAATCAAATTAAAATTGTGACATCTAGAGGGTCCACAACTTTGATATAACATAATTTTACACTATTTGCGTACAAACGACGGCCATTTCGTCAGTCAATTATGGTCCGATTTTCACAAAATCTAAAAAGGATGATTTTTCGGGCAAACAGGGGCCATAATTCAAGAAGTTATGATCCGATGGGCGCAAATATCAAAAGGAACTAAGATCTTTGGGTTATAAACATACATGTCAAGTTTCATCAAAATCTGTTCAAAATTGTGACATCTATAGGGGCCACAAGCTAAAAGCATGATTTTACGTACAATCATCGGGCATAATTCAGGATGTTATGATTCGATATGCGCAAATATCGAAAGAACCAAGATCTTTGAATTATAGACATGCCTTTTAAGTTTCATCAAATTCGGTTCAAAATTGTGACCTCTACAGTGTTCACAAACTTGACATAACATATTTTTACACTTTTCGCGTACAAGCGGCAGCCATTTTGTCTGTCAAGTTTGGTCTGATTTTGACGAAGGTACAACGGTGACATAATCAGACGGTATTTTAAATCAGATAATAATTTTGGCCTCAAGAGGAACCACAAGCTAAAAGATAGGTTGCCAGGCAACGAAACATACACCCACAGCAGCTAAATCATCCGGGCAGTCAACAAGAGTTGTCATATATTCTTACTTTTTTCGGTAATGAAACATTCATAATACTCTCAAATTTGATTAGGATTAACAAGTCATACAGTAATTATCAGAAAATCATTAGAATTTGTTTGGTTTTTATAAAGTTCTACCCCATGCTAACACTTAGTATAAGAAACATGCTAAAAATTAGTATAAGAAACATATAAAGTCATGGATTTAGCTGTTCAGTTATCAAAATTCATTGAAAATCAATGTACTTGTTTGTCCCAAGACCTTAAACTCTGTGTATCAATCTGAAGGCAATTAGATGATAAGTTTGGCCTCTAGAGCGTCAACAAGATTGTTTGAAGTGATCAAGGGTCATAACTTTGGCAGTAATTATCAGAAAACACTGAGGCTTCTTCTTCTCATGACCTTAACCACTGTGTATAAATTTAAGGTCAATCAGATATTAACTTTGGCCTCTAGAGCGTACACAAGATTTTTTTTTAGTGATCAAGGGCCATAACTCTGGCAGTAATTATCAGAAAACGCTGAATATCAATAGGGTTCTTCGTCTCGGATATTAACTTTAGCATGTAGAGCGTCCACAAAGGCAATTTTTCGTACAATCATGGGCCATAATTCAGGAAGTTACGATCCCATATGCGCAAATATCGAAAGGAACCAAGATCTTTAAGTTATAAACATGCATTTCAAGTTTCATCAAAATCGGTTCAATATTGTGACCTCTATAGTGTTTACAAGCTAAAAACGTGATTTTTCGTACAATCAGGGGGCATAATCCATGAAGTTACAGTCCTATACATGCCAATATCGAAAGGAACCGAGATCTTGGGGTGATAAACCTATATTTCAAGTTTCATTGAAATCGGATAAAAATTGTGACCTGTAGACTGTTCACAAACAATTGTGGACGGACGACAATATACGTCCACATAAAAATGTGGGCATATAAAAATAAAATGGATTCTCTAAAAAAGATAGGCTGGCACTGCCAGGCAGTATACGCCCACATTTTCGAGAGATGGATAGAGAACAAGCAATACCGATTTTTCCTACATCATTAAGTCCTGTATTTCATACTGTATTGGGAGCAGCCATTTTGTTGGTCAGTTCCAGTCTGATATTCATGAAATTCGAAGCCGACAATGATTATGGTGTGACGGTACACAAACTAGAAATGTGACTTTTCGTCAAAATCGGATAAGAATTGTGACCTGTAGAGAGTCCACAACCATGATATACCATATTTTTACACAACCTAGAAATGTGACTTTCGTCAAAATCGGATAAGAATTGTGACCTGTAGCGAGTCCACAACCATGATATACCATATTTTTACACTATTCGCGTACAAACGGCGACCATTTCGTCCGGCATTTTTGTTCGATTTTCATGAAATTCGAACTCAACCTTCCTTACGGTGCAACAGTAATATAATCAGAGTTTGTTTTTAAATCAGATAATAATTGTTCGAAAGACAGACAAGCAATACCGAAAGTGATTTTTCCTACAATCAAAGGCCATAATTCATTGAGTTACAATTTGATATGCGCAAATATCGAAAAGAATAAAGATCTTTAGGTTATAAACAAGCATTTCAGGTTTCATCAAAATCGAATTTAAATTGTGACCTCTACAGGGTCCACAACTTTGATATACCATATTTTTACACTGTTCGCGTACAAACGACGGCCATTTTTTCTGGCAATTATGGTCCGATTTTCTCGAAATTCGAACTCAACCTTCCGTAGGGTGTAACAGTGATAGAGTCAAACTTTTTTTTTTAAATCGGATAATAATTGTGACCTCCAGAGGGACAATAGGCGATTTTTCGGACAAACGGCGATCATTTTGTATGGCAATTTTGGTCCAATTTTCCCGAAATTCGAACTCAACCTACCTTACGGTGTAACGGTGATATAATCAAACGTTTTTTTCAATTGGATAATATTTGTGACCTCCAGAGGGACCACAAGTTAAAAAAGATAGGTTGCCAGGCAACGAAACATACGCCCACAGCAGCTAAATTGTCCGCGCAGTCAACAAGGGTTGTCGCATATTTTTACTTTTTTTTGGTAATGAAACATTTGTAATACACTAAAATCTGAGTAACAACTTATTATGTAATTATCAGAAAATCATGAGAATTTGTTTGCTGTAATTATCTGAAAATCATTAGAATTTGTTTGCTTTTTATAAAGTTTTGCCCCACGCTAACAATTAGTATAGGAAACATTTAATATCATGGATTTAGCTGTTCAGTTATCAAAATTCATTGAAAATCAAAATACTTGTTCGTTTCAACACCTTAAACTCTGTGTATCAATCTGAAGTCAATCGGATGATATGTTTGGCATCTACAGAGCAACAAGGTTTTATGAAGTGATCAAGGGAGATAACTCTGGAAGTAATTATTTGAAATTGATGAAAATCAGTAGGCTTCTTCCTCTCATTACCTTAAACAGTGTGTGTAAATTTAAAGTCAATCGGATATTAACTTTGGCCTCTAGAGTGTCCACAGGATTTTTTGATGTGATCAAGGGCCATCACTCTGGCACTAATTATCGGAAATTGATGCAAATCAATAGGCTTCTTCATCTTATGACCTTAAACACTGTGTATAAATTTAAAGTCAATCGGATATTAACTTTGGCTTTTAGAGCGTCCACAAGATTTTTTGAAGTGATCAAGGGAGATAACTCTGGCACTAATTATCGAAAATCGCTGAAAATCAATAGGCTTCTTCGTCTTATGACCTTAAACACTGTGTATAAATTTTAAGTCAATCGGATATTAACTTTGGCTTTTAGAGCGTCCACAAGATTTTTTGAAGTGATCAAGGGCCATAACTCTGGCACTAATTATCGGAAATTGCTGAAAATCAATAAGCTTCTTCGTCTAATGACCTTAAACACTGTGTATAAATTTAAAGTCAATCGGATATTAACTTTGGCTCTTAGGGTGTTCACAAGATTTTTTGAAGTGATCAAGGGCCATAACTCTGGCACTAATTATTGGAAATCGCTGAAAATCAATAGGCTTCTTCGTCTTATGACCTTAAACACTGTGTATAAATTTAAAGTCAATCGGATATTAACTTTGGCTTTTAGAGCGTCCACAAGATTTTTTGAAGTGATCAAGGGCTATAACTCTGGCACTAATTATCGGAAATTGCTGAAAATCAATATGCTTCTTCGTCTTATGACCTTAAACACTGTGTATAAATTTAAAGCCAATCGGATATTAACTTTGGCCACTAGAGCGTCCACAAGATTTTTTGAAGTCGTCAAGGGCCATAACTCTGGTAGTTATTATCGGAAATCGCTGAAAAACAATAGGTATAAATTTAAAGTCAATCGGATATTAACTTTAGCCTCTAGAGCGTCCACAAGCAATTGTGGACGCCGGACCGACGGACGGACGGACGGACGGACGGACCGACGGACGGACGGGGGCGACGACAATATACGACCACATTTCAATGTGGGCGTATAAAAAGGCAATTTTGCGTATAATCAGGGGCCATAATTCAGGAAGTTACGATCCGATGTGCGCAAATATCGAAAGAAACCAAGATCTTTGGGTTATAACCATGAATTTCAAGTTTCATCAAAATCGAATTAAAATTGTGACCTCTACAGGGTCCACAACCTTGATATACCATTTTTCAACAGTATTTGCGTATAAACGGCGGCCATTTTGTATGGCAATTTTGGTCCAATTTTCCCGAAATTCGAACTCAACCTTCCTTTAGGTGTAACGGTGATATAATCAAACGTTTTTTTTAAAATTGGATAATAATTGTGACTTCCAGAGGGACCACAAGCTAAAAGATAGGTTGCCAGGCAACGAAACATGTTGTTGTTCTTGGTGTTTAACGTCCGCTTCCACCGAAGGTGATATCGCAGACAAGTCTTATTTTTTTCCATTTTCATTATCTTAGCGCACGCGTCTTTGCTGTGGGAGGAAACCGGAGTGCCCTGAGGAAACCCACGAGGTTGAGAAGGAGCCCCTATCTCCATGCCACATACGCTCACACAAGGGCTCGAAACCATAGCCGCAAGCCAGAGGGGACCGGCCAGCTAGAGGTCGAAGCGCGGCACTCTAGACCAGTAGGCCATCCCAACCCCCCTACGCCCACAGCAGCTAAATCGTCTGGGCAGTCAACAAGGGTTGTCGCATATTTTTACTTTTTTCAGTAATGAAACATTTGTAATACACTAAAAACTGATTAAGAGTAACAACTCATTATGTAATTATCAGAAAATCATTAGAATTTGATTGCTTTTTATAAAGTTTTACCCCAAGCTAACAATTAGTATATACATGAAACATTTAATATCATGGATTTAGCTGTTCAGTTATCAAAATTCATTGAAAATCAAAATACTTGTTCGTTTCAACACTTTAAACTCTGTGTATCAATCTAAAGTCAATCGGATGATAAGTTTGGCCTCTATTGCGTCACGAGATTTTTTGAAGTTATCAAGGGAGATAACTCTGGCAGTAATTATTTGAAATCTCTGAAAATCAATAGGCTTCTTCGTCTCATGACCTTAAACACTGTGTGTAAATTTAAAGTCGATCGGATATTAACTTTGGCCTCTAGAGCTTCCACAGAATTTTTTCGAAGTGATCAAGGGCTATAACTCTGGCAGTAATTTTTGAAAATCACTGAAAATCGATAGACATCTTCGTCTCATGACTGTAAACAGTATGTATACATTTGAAGTCAATCGGATATTAACTTTGGCCTCTAGACCATCCACAAGATTTTTTTGAAGTGATCAAGGGCCATAACTCTGGTAGTTATTATTGGAAATCGCTGAAAATCAATGTGGGCGTAAAAAAAAAAAGGTGATTTTTCGGACAATCATGGGCCATAATTCAGGAAATTTTGTTCTAATAGGCGCAAATATCGAAAGGAACCAAGATCTTTGGGTTATAAACATGCATGTCAAGTTTCATCAAAATCGGTTCAACATTGTGACCTCTTTAGGGTCCACAAGCTAAAAACGTGATTTTTCGTACAATCAGGGGCCATAATCCATGAAGTTTTGATCCGATACATGCCAATATCGAAAGCAGCCGAGATGTTTTGGGGATAAACCTATATTTCAAGTTTCGTCAAAATCGGATAAGAACTGTGACCTGTAGAGAGTTCACAAACAAATTGTGGACGTCCGGACGGACAGGGGCGACAACAATATACGTCCACATAAAAATGTGGGCGTATAAAAAGGCGATTTTGCGTATAATCAGGGGCCATAATTCAGGAAGTTACGATCCGATATGCGCAAATATCGAAAGGAACCAAGATCTTTGGGTTATAACCACGCATTTCAAGTTTCATCATAATAGAATTAAAATTTTGACCTCTACAGCGTCCACAACCTTGATATACCATTTTTAAACAGTATTCGCATACAAATGGCGGCCATTTTTTATGGCAATTTTGGTCCGATTTTCCCGAAATACGAACTCAACCTTCCTTAGGGTGTAACAGTGATATAATCTAACGGTTTTTTAAATCGGATAATAATTGTGACCTCCAGAGGAACCACAAGCTAAAAGGGTGATTTTTCGGACAATCAGGGGCCATAATTCAGGAAATTACGTTCCGATAGGCGCAAATATCGAAAGGAGCCAAGACCTTTGGGTTATAAACATGCATGTCAAGTTTCATCAAAATCAGTTCAAAATTGTGACCTCTATAGGGCCCACAAGCTAAAAACGTGATTTTTCGTACAATCAGGGCCATAATCCATGAAGTTTTGAGCCGATACATGCCAATATCGAAAGCAGTCGTGATCTTTTGGGGATAAACCTATATTTCAAGTTTCGTCAAAATCGGGTAAGGATTGTGACCTGTAGAGAGTCCACAAACAATTGTGGACGGACGGACAGGGGCGACGACATAATACGTCCACATGAAAATGTGGGCGTATAAAAATGCTTGGAATTAAATGCATTGACATTTTGTATGTCAGTTTTGGTACGATTTTCAAGAAATTCCAACTCAACCATCATTAACGTGTAACAGGGATATAGTCAAACGTTTTCTTAATTCAGAATAAAATTGCAATCTCCATAGGTTCCACAGGGTGACAAACATGATTTTTCGTACAATCAGGAGCCAAATTACATCAAAATCGGATTAAAAATGTCACCTCTACAGGGTCCACAACCTCGATACATCTCATTTTTACACTATTTGCGTGTTAGCGGCAGCCATTTTGTCCGGCAGTTTGGGTCCGATTTTTACGAAATTCGACCCCAACCTTCATTACAGTCTAACGGCGATATAATCAATCAGGGGCTATAATTCAGAAAGTTACAATCCGATATGCGCAAATATCGAAAGGAATCATGATCTTTGGATTATAAGCATGCATTTAAAGTTGATATACCATATTATTACACTGTTCGCGTGCAAGTGGTGGCCAATTTGTCTGGCAATATCGGTCCGATTTTCACGAAATTCGAACTCAACTTTCATTACAGTGTAACGTTTATGTAGTCAGACGGTTTTATAAATAGAATATAACATAATTTTACACTATTCGCGTACAAACGACGGCTATTTCGTCAGTCAATTATGGTCCGATTTTCACAAAATCTAAAAAGGCGATTTTTCGTACAATCAGGGGGCCATAACCCAGAAAGTTACACTTCGATACATGCCAATATCGAAAGGGGCCGAGATCTTAGGGTGATAAACCTAAATTTCAAGTTTCATTGGAATCGGATAAAAATTATGACCTGTAGACTGTTCACAAACAATTGTGGACGGACGGAGAGACGGACGTCCGGACCACAGAAATCTGACCTTCTATTCAAATATATGCGCATACACCATGTCGTATCAGACAATATATAATAAAAAAAGAACAGGAATGCAATGCCTTTTGAAGACTTGATTATCTGCTCTCGCTTCGGCTTGATTTTTTTTTCAACAATTTGATTTGCATAAATACCGATCCAGCTGGCAACCTGTTTATTGCCAGCCTATTCAGTACAAAGGAATGGATCAAAAATAAATATTCTACTTTCATTGGATTTTATTTTGGGCGACTGTTGTCTTTGTTCTGAATAGGTAGCCAACGAACAGTTTGCCAGCTGGGTCTGTTGAATAGGTCGCTAGTCGAATAGGTGCCAATTTGTGTTCAGTGTTTTGTGTGACGTCAGCGCATGGAGTTGAGGACAAAATGGAAATGGACGAAAATAATGTAAATATTGGAAACAAGTGGCTATGATATCGTTTTGTGGGAGTATTTATGCAAATCAAAACGACTGGATTGAAGAAAAAACATATCTGAGTGAATCGTCAGAAGTTTGATTGCCTGGTATTAATAATTGTTGGAAAAAAAACGAGCCGAAGGGAGAGCTGGTAAAATCGAGTCTTCAAATGGCATTGCATTCCTGTTCTTTTTTTGTTATATATTGTCTGATATGACATGGTGTATTCATATATTCGGTAGGGTCCACATGCCAATTGGCCATGAAAACTGACAAAAGTTTGGTGTAATTGAAAATTTTGGGATTTAGTAGTGTTCCAGGAGCTACAAGGTATTAGCTACAGGCCCAAATTTTGGCCTATCCGGACATTGCCGGTAGTACTCCACACGAAACATGAAAATTCATCAGTCTTCATTCGATTCCCCAAAAATTGGCCTCGAATTTGGTTTCAGTCACAAATTTTCGATAAATTGTCTCGGTTTTTTGAGAACCCGCTACTAATGTCTCTAACATATATTAACACTATTCTTGTCCCATGCCATTTTTCTATTTTTTCAATTTTTCAATCACTGTGTTTTGAGTCATTCCATGTCAATTATTACCCAATGATTTTGCTGATATTTGGTGTATATGCTTATCATGTTGATGCCATCCATCGTCCAGTGTTGCTTCCATTGCTGGCTCAACATGCGGCGTCCGTCGACAGATTGTTTTCCAGCACGACAACGTCCGAACAACACAACGGCAGGTTGACAAGAGACTTTCTGAACAATCATTGTGTCTGTGCTATGCTATGTCTCTCGACAAGAACCCAATCGAACACCAATAGGATGAACTTGGACGATGGGTTCAAATTCAAGCTGTGCCGCAACGAACTGTTGCAGAGTTTGCACAGACACTCCAAAATTATTGGCAAACAATCCCACAGCGTGTAGTGAGATATATGTTTCACTAGTTTCAGTCCATGCCAACGCAACTTCAGGCATGTGTAAGAACTCAGGGTGGACATACCCGATATTGACTTCAGCTGACCCATGTTTTGTTGCATGGTTCTCTGAAGTTTTTGTTTTGTACATTTGTAGTTAATTCTTTCACTAATTATTCACAGATGCTTGTTATCTTGATTTTGTAGATTGTAATGTACATTTGCATTGCATTTTTAATGGCTTTGAGTGATGTTGAACAAATATCAGTTTTGATTTATGCATTGAGCAATTTATAAAATATACTTGTAATCTTAATATAAATCAAATCAAGAATTTTTGATACTTTAAACATTAAAAGCCATTAACGAAAATAAGTCAGTCTAAATAAAGATTTGTAAAAATATGAATTATTATTAAAAAAAAAACTCCTTCAAAAACATACAGTAGAATCTGCATTAAGCAGCCACCCATGGGAATTTTTACGATTGGCCGCGAGTGGCCTCTTAATAAAATCTTTTGGTTTTTTGTGCTGACATCAATTAGTATTACGCGTGGGTAAATTTGGCCGTCGCTGACTCTCGGACAAAACTTCCGTAAACTTGTCATTTTGTCCCAACCTTCAATACTGTCTATCATTGTGATGCATTGGATAATATTTATCAATTTTTGTAAAATCTCATGCTTTTTTGTGTGCTGACATCAATTAATATACGCTTAAATGCATTGGAAGCAAACACCAATACTTCACTTGCCTCGGTAAATATGGCCGTCGCTGGATCTCGGACATAACTTCTGTCAACTTGTCATTTTGTACCAACCTTCAATACTACTGTCTATTATTGTGATGCATTCGATAATATTTATCCATTTTTGTGAAAAAATCGATGAATTAATTTTATGTTATCATAAATAAGCACATGAACCAAAAAAACATTGATTTTGCTACCGATTTACAGGGGGTGTAACTCTGTATGTAATATTATAGGTGGCGCTAAAAATTTATATTTAACAACATAGCGGCTTTTAGTCGGTACTTTCAGTTTATTCAATCAGTATCAAAAAATGTTCCGTTAAGTGTGAAAACAATGATCAGGTTAGTCGTTTAATAAAACAAAAGATTTATAATCCCAGGTTAATTGTTATTTTCACATTACTTTTTACCTGATCAGTGGGAGTCCAGTCCATGGGATTAGCGGGGGTGTTACGAAGAACGACAAGATGGTATCATTCAACAATGGCCGTTAAATGGGCGATGTTTTGTTAAATTTATTAGCAAAATAGTGACCACAGGCCGCGTTAGAGGAGTGGCCGTTGAATAGAGATGAAACAATAGAATTTTTACGGGGGGAATTTATTGTGACCGCTTACAAATAGGAGTGGCTGCTCATATGGATTCTACTGTACCATAAATATTGTCATTGAGAATTATATTCAAATACGTGCCACAGTGTCTACATTATTATCTTAAGAATTTTTTTTTATTTAACACAAATTATTACATAAATAATAGATGACATGTGAGAATTTTCTATGAAATAAAACATGTACAATGTAAAATTCTGTGTGAAGTAAAAACTGACTAAAATTCATTTGGAAATGTACATGTTAACACTATACACTATAACAGGCTGTCATAAGTTAATGGAAGAACAATAATTTTTAAGAAGACTGAGTATAAATACCATATAGTTACATAACTCCTATTACTGTTACTGTAATTATATGGCTGTACACAAATAAATATAATATACAGGCAACCATTTACTTATTATTATGGGAAAAAAAACTGATCACAGTATGGATCTTGAATTACAACTATGTCTTATCACAATTGATGATACGATCATAGATCATTGCCGATGATCATCAGTAAATAACACACACAATTACAATTCAGTTACATGATATTTTGTAGACAATTTGGGAGGTGGGTAGGAGGGCTGAGGTGGGGGACTATAGTTGGGGGAATTATATTGTTCATAATCATGTTCATCATTAGGTAAATTTGGATTATTCATTGTCGAAAAACCTGGCATGGAAAAAGCAGCATAACTTGTTGGCAGACAAGCACGTATAGTTACATTGCCGGAGTCATCTAGTCGATTACTCTGTATATAAGAGGTTTTAGGATCGAAATAGAATTGCTCGCCAGGGAACTGTTGATTTAACTTGTGTATATGACAACTGCGACAATAAAGATGTTCATCGAAAGGATAACATCGTTTATCTGGTTCATCTGTTAACTGCATACCACAACCCTATAATAAACAGCAAATTATTATCTTTCCTTGTTTATCATCCATATGAATTCTACCTTGTTACATTATAGATATGTTTAAACAAATACCTGATTATATTTCCTGTTTAATGTGTCTAGCCAGGAGAGGTCCAGTTAATATTTTATTTAGTATTGAAACAAGTTTCAACCATGCTCGACCAGAATCAATTTATCTTTACCAAATTAGTATGTCCACACTGATGTTTTGAGTGGAAATGTCATCCGCTGTACAACATAATGCTAATGCTACAATATACGTCCACATTCCTGCTTTGATTGATATGGTACTTTGTCAAGAAGGCTAGGCGTTTGGTTTGTTTAGCGTTGAGGGTCATGCATCAACATCAATAGTTGCCGTCCTCAGAGCATAAGAACTAAGTATACCAAGATAATCCATTCAGAATTGTGCCTTTTAGGCGCTAAAGGCTAAAAGTGGGCATGGCTCTGCCCCTGTGGGTCGGGACTTTCACCAAAATCAATAATGACACCCTCAGACTATAAGGAATACATATGCCAAGTACCAAGCTGATTCATTCAGAATTGCGGCCCGTAAACGACAAACACAAAAATTGGACGTGGCTTGCCTCTGGGGGTCTGGACATGCAGTTGTCGTGATTAGTCTATAAATATAAAGGAATACATATCCCTGTAGGCAACCAATCTGATTAAAACACAGATCCAATTTCGTTTCGTTTTTTATAGTTCAAAATTTCATTTTTACTTGTCTTTACTA
Organism: Patella depressa; assembly: GCA_948474765.1. Classification (NCBI taxonomy): domain Eukaryota; kingdom Metazoa; phylum Mollusca; class Gastropoda; family Patellidae; genus Patella; species Patella depressa. The sequence continues at coordinate 32,286,628 of OX419717.1, read as the reverse complement.
CTCTTGGATCTGGAAGACTTGTTATTTAAGTAGCAACCCCAGTACATTACCGTTTATCGCTAGAATTTTGTCATTTTCAATGGGCAGTGCATTTATTTAATTTTCCTTCAATTTCTCCCACGAGTTCACCTGACAAACTATATACTATTAAAAAGCTGATAAAATCCCCTTTCCGTCGATGTAAGTTTCATTTCGTTAAAATTTATTTAATTTTATTATCTTTTGAGTTTAAGTGTGAAAATGCGATAACATGACGTCGTTTGTTGATAATTAGAATCAGACCGTCGTTGCGTGACGCGTCTTATTTTAAAACTAATTTGCGAGAAGGTTCGCGGTCGCAGATGTTTATGATATTTTACAACCAATCAGAAAAAAGAATAGTATTTGATGCCGAATGTGAACCGTAAAAATCGGATCTGTGAAAACCCGGCAGCGATGACTGAAAGTCAAACGAAGTCTGAAAAAAATTGAAAAGTTATAATGTTTCGGTTCATACATGGCTAAAAAGCTGGAATTCCAAAGATTAATTTGATATATTTCGTGTAATAATAAAATGTGAATTAAGTCCCCGCATATCGCCTCAAAGTATGCCCACGCTACTCGTCCGACTGTAACCATGTTATTGTTTACCGCGTAACAGTTTTCAGCCAATGAATGGTGATATTGGCAATCACGTGATCTACTAGAAATGGCGACCGTCAGAAGATGTCGTATCGCGAGAATAATCACCCATACATCCCAAAAGAAAAGGTATGGCATTACCGGTACATTATTTTTATAATATTTATGTACAAAAATGAAAATTCTTTGACAGACTTTTGTAATTGAACATATTAAAAGGTGCATTACATACGGACATACTCGAAACGCATGATGATCACGATGTGTGGTTTTGATGACATCGATGTCACATTGAGTTGATGTTGTGAATTATCCTATGTAGGCCTACATTATATTTTATTTAGGCCTATAAGTATAAACACCAAGTCCAAGTACAATTTTTTTGTTTGGTTTTTTTTTTGATTGGATCCACAATTACTGGGTCTATGATGACAAATTGGCTAAATTATTTAACATTCTTGAAAGAAACAGTTTCATGCTATTCATCATACTAGGATTTAGATTTAGGAAATTAAAATAAAATAAAAAAAACAAGGAAGTTTCTTGACACTTCTTTTTTTTTTTCTTTCAGTTTCTTCTGCTGCTAAACTCTCGATGTCAACGCTAGCCTTGATATTGACTGGATTGGAATCCTATATATGCTTCCTAATGCTAATTGATGATAATTAAATCAAAAAATGGATATTCGACACTGTTTTTGATCGTACTGACTTATTGAAGACGGAAATTTCAATCGCTTGAATCTCAGTTCATAGTGGATTGATTTGACTGAAATACTCAGCAAATTCCCTTTACATCTCATTATTTAGTTTTTAACTATTATAAAATTATAGTGGGAACTGCCAACTCTTTATCTAATCTCCCATAATGTATAAGAATAATATATATATAATAAACTGTTAAAAAGAACTGTATTTTCTGTTATTTTAGCAGTTGGGATATAGTCGCCATGCTGTCCGTCGCTATTGTCTTGTCAAACTTTGACTGATTTTGATATCATCCTATCTACAAAACTAATTGTATGATATATGAAGTGTTTCCCATCTTACTGATATCACACATGTTCCTGAAATACAATTACACTAAGCAGGAAAAAAAACCAAAAGGAATATTTCAGTTTTCATGTATTTTTATGTTAAAAAAGTCATTAAATTGTTGAAAAAACATGCTAAAGATGTCATGATAGGTCATTTTTGAGGTCAAAAAACAACTCTACACACTAAGTTTAGTCTAGGGTGAAAATTTCATGAAGATATCTCTTATAATAAAAAAGTTACAAGGAAATGTCTGTATTTTTAAGAAATCGCGGTGCCGTTTTCGGCAGTTTTGATTGTGTATGTTTAAATAGAACTAAATTTCCAAAAAACGGTGCGTTTTTCCGACTTCAGTTGCACATAACTTTGCTTCTAGTTGGCCTATCAAGACAAACTAAACTGTTTTGGAAAGCATTTATTGAGAACTGCATAGTAATTGTGTTTTTATTGTTTTTCTTCTAAACAAAAAATTCATCTGGGGTTGCTAATTTAAGTCCTGTTCTGCCTGAAATGAGGGTCAGCCAATCAAATGGTCTGTCGAATCGACCGTTTGACCTTTTCATGCGTGGAACTGTGGGTCAATATTACCAGCTGATAGAAATCAAAACAAAACAAAAGCAGATTTTAAAAAGCATGGCGGTCGCTAATTGGTTAATCGAATGACCGACGTTATCGGGTCAAATGTCCCGTGCTTGATACCTGACGTCATAGAACGTGAGCTCCCACTATAACTTGTTAGATCTACATGAGTGTAGGCCATCGAAAGTATAAAAAAACGAAACGAAATATGGATCTATATTTTAATTAGATTGGTAGGCAACACACACAGACACGGAGTAAAAATGGGCATGGCTCTGACCTTGGGGTGTGGGCAATCACCAAGATAGGTTGCAAGGCAACGAAACATACGCCCACAACAGCTAAGTCGTCCGGGCAGTCAACAAGGGTTGTCGCATATTGTTTCTTTTATCAGTAAGGAGAACATTTACAACACATGATAATCTTATTACGAGTAATAGCCCATTAAATAATTATCAGAAATGATTAGAATAGTTTTGATGGTTTGTCTCAAGGCCTTTGTCCACAAGATATTTCAAAGTGATCAAGTGCCAGAAATTATCAGATATCACTGAAAATCAAATAGGATTCTTCGTATCATGACCCTAAACACTGTGTACAAATTTAAAGTCAATCGGATATTAACTTTAGCCTTTAGAGCATTCACAGGGTTTTTCAAAGTGATCAAGGGTCATAACTCTGGCAGTAATTATCGGATATCGCTGAAAATAAATAGGCTATTTTGTATCATGACCGTAAATAGTGTGTATAAATTTAAAGTCAATCGGATATTAACTTTAGATTTTTCAAAGTGATCAAGGGTCATAACTCTGGCAGTAATTATCGGATATTGCTGAAAATCAATAGGATTCTTTGTATCACCGTGTATAAATTTAAATTCAATCGGATATTAACTTTAGCCTCTAGAGCGATCACAAGATTTTTCAAAGTGATCAAGGGTCATAACTCGGGCAGGAATTATCGGATATTGCTGAAAATCAACAGGCTTCTTCTTATCATGACCTTACACACTGTGTATAAATTTAAAGTCAATCGGATATTAACTTTAGCCTCTAGAGCGTTCACAAGATTTTTCAAAGTGATCAAGGGTCATAACTCTGGTAGTAATTATCGGATATCACCGAAAATCAATAGGCTTCTTCGTCTCATGACCTTAAACACTGTGTATAAATTTAAAGTCAATCGGATATTAACTTTAGCCTCTAAAGCGTTCACAAGATTTTTCAAAGTGATCAAGGGTCATAACTCTGGCAGTAATTATCAGATATCACCGAAAATCAATAGGCTTCTTCTTATCATGACCTTAAACACTGTGTATAAATCTAAAGTCAATCGGATATTAACTATAGCCTCTAGAGCGTTCACAAGATTTTTCAAAGTGATCAAGGGTCATAACTCTGGTAGTAATTATCGGATATCGCTGAAAATCAATAGGCTTCTTCGTCTCACGACCTTAACCACTCTGTATAAATTTCAAAGTCAATTGGATATTAACTTTAGCCTCAAAAGCGTTCACAAGATTTTTCAAAGTGATCAAGGGTCATAACTCTGGCAGTAATTATCAGATATCACCGAAAATCAATAGGCTTCTTCGTCTCCTGACCTTAAACACTGTGTATAAATTTAAAGTCAATCGGATATTAACTATAGCCTCTAGAGCGTTCACAAGATTTTTCAAAGTGATCAAGGGTCATAACTCTGGTAGTAATTATCGTATATCGCTGAAAATCAATAGGCTTCTTCGTCTCACGACCTTAAACACCGTGTATAAATTTCAAGTCAATCGGATATTAACTTTAGCCTCTAGAGCGTTCACAAGAAATTGTGGACGATGGACGGACGGACGGACCGACGGACGGACCAACAGACGGACGGACGGGGGCGACGGCAATATACGACCACATTTCCATGTGGGCGTATAAAAAAACAATTGGGGTAATCCTTAGCGTATAAGGAATATGTATGCAAAGTTTTAACAGGATCCGTTAAGTATTGCAGCCTGTACGCAAACACAAGGCACACACACATTGGGCGTGGCTCTGTCCCAGGGGGTTGGGCATGCACCAAAAATAATGTTTCTTAGGGTGCAAAGAATAAGTATTCGAAGTTTCAAGATCATATGTTAAGACATGTGGCTTGTAGATGTTAAGAAATGTGGCTTGTAGATGGCAAACAAACAAATACAAGATATGGGCTTGGCTCTGTTCCCAGGGGATTGGGCATGCCCCCAAAACAATAGGGATCATCCTTAGGGTATAAAGAACAAGTATGTAAAATTTCAAGATGACCGATTAAGAATAAGTATTCAAAGTTTCAAGATCATATGTTAAGACATGTGGCTTGTAGATGTTAAGAAATGTGGCTTGTAGATGGCAAACAAACAAATACAAGATATGGGCTTGGCTCTGTTCCCAGGGGGTTGGGCATGCCCCCAAAACAATAGGGATCATCCTTAGGGTATAAAGAACAAGTATGTAAAATTTCAAGATGACCGATTAAGAATTGTGGCCTGTGTGACACACCGACAAACTACAAGAAAATGGGTGTGGCTCTGTCCCTGGGGGTTGGGCATGCACCCCAATCGATAGGGGTGTTCTTTAGGGTCAAAGAATAAGTAAGCAAAGTTTCAAAATGATACATTAAGAAATGTGGCCTGTAGACGACAAACAAATACAAGAAATGGGCGTGGCTCAGCCCCTGAGGGTCGGGCATGCACCCAAAACAATAGGGATCATTCTTAGGCTATAAGGTATAAGTATAAGTTTGAAGAAAATCCAGTGAGAATTGTACCCTGTAGGCGACCCACACCCACACACAATACGACGGCATGATACGTCCACATTATGAATGTGGACATATAAAGAAGGGCTTGTGCTGTTATAGTTTTTGGTCCAATGACTATTTTTATTGTATTCACCTACAGCCACTCGTTCACAAGGTATGAAGAGTAGCTACTTTAAAATGCACATCAGAAAGCCTGATATGATAGTGTGCAATAAAACTGAGAATTCCATTGGATAATTCAAATAGACAACAAGCCAACAGTGCGATTGATGTCACCCACCGAAATCCAAAAATAACTAGATGAAATGTATTAATTAATCGCACATTTATTTTTTTTCAAAAGTATGCAGCAATCAAACCAGGGCTTCCACTTCAAAATTTTCACTACCGGTCATTTTTGATAACGCATAAAAACTTTGCAAAATAAATCCATATTTCATGCTTTTTATTCACGGTAGGGTATTGTGAATTCACGTGTCTATACCACTTTGTCAGCATGAGGTACACAAAAAATTATATATTAGACTTGAAAATGAACAAGCCAACAGTGAGGCTGATGTCCCCCGCTGAAATCCCAAAATAAATAGATGACACATATTAATTAATCGCACATTTATTTTTTTCAAACGTATCGAGCAATCAAACTGTACACGAAGTGTCATCTAAAAGTGTTTTATAAAGAAAAATGCTAAAGCCGACGAGAAAAATGAAAATGTACCCTAGTTAGGGGGACCCTAGAAATGGTTCCACTACTGATGCCTTCCGTCATACTTCAGGCACAGTAGTGGCTTTTCCTACAGAGTTCCTTTGCGCAAGTTTTGTAGTCAAATGACTACAAAAAGTTTACTGGCCTATAGCTCCCTTAATTTACACAGACACTAACCCAAAACTGTACTGCACATAGCTTAACATATAATAAATCAATTCCCATTGAAATAAAGGTGAAGCCTTACCGCATAATTAAATGATTTGATAAAATCAAATCCCTTCATGAAAATTCTCAAGTTCTGAAATTATAATGGCCGCCCAGTCAAATAGAGCATGCGCAATCCAACTCACGTGATCATATGCCCCTTCCATATATGGCATATGACCGTAATTATATGCTAATGACCTTAGCGTGGGAAAATATGTCAGAAACAATAATAGACTGCGTGTTGGGGAGGTTGGGCATAAATTTGTCGGTCAAACCTGGACAAAAACTGATAATAGATTTTATTGTTCAAAAAAAGGATGTAATTGGCGTCTTTGACATTTCAGCCGAGATTCTCTTATAGTATCTGTGCTGGGTCAGCGTATCGTAGGCATTGCCTTATATGGAAAAAGATGGGCGGAGTTAAGGCGTCGCGGTATTTGGCGAGATTTCAACTGGCCTGTGTCATGGCTGCCTGCACATTACAAGAACACCGCTAAGAAAATGTAAAACGCATAACCACAAAGAAAAACTGTTCGGTAACTCTTTTAGTTGTTAAGACTTCATTATGTATGATATGATTACTTATTTTAATACAAACTGTAATGACAATTGTGCGTTTTAACCTATTTGAACTTGCGTCAACGGTCTTAGACTGTACCACTTGTAACGATAACCAGCTATAGTTATCGTTACATTATAGTAACTAGGGGGACCCTAAAGGCAGACAAAAGGGCCCCCAGACTTGACAAAAGGGCCCCTCTGGCCAAGGGAAAGGGCCCTCGTGTCTGAGTCAATCGTTTCTATAAACTGTTACTGTCGAATCCATTACTGAATTGTATTGGCATAAAAATCATCAATCAAGATGAACCTAAGTTATCTTGTCCCAAAGTATCAACCAATCAAATTGCTTATCTCTGCCTACTCTAAGAAGAAAATGCTCATCTTCGAACTCCATCAAGGCATTTTGACCTAATAAGCATACACACCAATTTTGAACATTTTAACTCAATTCGAAGGAGAGTTATTGTGTTCCAAAGTCTCTGCAAATCAAATTGCTTATTGCTCTGCTTACCCCGAGCAGAAAATGCTCTTTATCGATCTTAGTCAAGGTATTACTGTAATGAAACTATACACCAAGTTTCATCACTCTCACTTAATAAGAACTAAAGTTATCGTGTCCCAAAGCATCAACCAATCAAATTCCTTATCTCTGCTTACCCTAAGAGGAAAATGCTCATCTTCGAACTCCATCAAGGCATTGACATAATAAGCATATACACCAAGTTTGAACATTTTAACTCAATTAGAAGGAGAGTTATTGTGTTCCAAAGTCTCGACCAATCAAATTGCTTATCGCTCTGCTTACCCTGAGCAGAAAATGCTCATTATCGATCTTAGTCAAGGTATTACTGTAATGAAACTATACACCAAGTTTCATCACTCTCACTTAATTAGAGCTAAGGTTATCATGTCCCAAAGCATCAACCAATCAAATTGTTTATCTCTGCTTACCCTAAGCGGAAAATGCTCATCCTCGAACTCCATTAAGGCATTGACCTAATAAGCATATACACCAAGTTTGAACATTTTAACTAAATTAGAAGGAGAGTTATTGTGTTCCAAAGTTTCGACCAATCAAATTGCGTGTCGCTCTGCTTACCCCGAGTAGAAAATGCTCATTATCGAACTTAGTCAAGGTATTACTGTAATGAAACTATACACCAAGTTTCATCACTCTTGCTTAATTATAACTAAAGTTATCGTGTCCCAAAACATCAACCAATCAAATTGCTTATCTCTGCTTACCCTAAGCGGAAATAGTTCATCTTCGAACTCTATCAAGGCATTGACCTAATAAGTATATACACCAAGTTTGAACATTTTAACTCAATTAGAAGAAAAGTTATTGTGTTCCACAGTCTCGACCAATCAAACTGCGTATCGCTCTGCTTACCCTGAGCAGAAAATGCTTATTATCGAACTTAGTCAAGGTATTACTGTAATGAAACTATATACCAAGTTTCATCAATCTCACTTAATTAGAACTAGTTATCGTGTCCCAAAGCATCAACCAATCAAATTGCTTATCTCTGCTTACCCTAAGCGGAAAATGCTCATCTTCGAAGTCCATCAAGGCATCGACCTTATAAACACATACACCAAGTTTGAAAATTCAAGCTCAATTAGGAAGAAAGTTATTGTGTCCCAAAAAGTGTGACGGACAGACAGACAGACAGACAGACGGACGAACCCATTTTAATAGTCGGGGGACAAATATTTATTGTAAGGCTTGTGATAATTATTTATAAGTTAAAAATATTCTCTTTTGGCTACTTAAAGCTCCAATAGCATTTTTTTAAGTTATATTTTTAAAATGTATTAAAATAAAGCCCAAAAATAGATTGTACCTATAAACAGTCCTACCTTGTTAAAGAATAATCCTATTAATCCTGTAATTCACTATTGCCAGTTGAGAAATTGGCAAAAATATCATTTTCAACTTCAAATTCAAACGTTTGAAGATGGCCGTCCATGGAGAGGAATGGGAAAACAAGGGAGGTAATTGGTTAACTATTTCCTCAATCAATCGGTGTCTGCCCAAAAAATTTTGCCCATGATCGTATAATAGTGAGTTGACAACCTTTTGAGCAAAAAACATAGAAATAATTATGTTTTGACTTTCTTAGAAAATATGAAATTGGAACTTTAAATAATCGAAATAGCTGAAGAAAAACCATGTCAGTGGCTGACACGTTATTACCACGTGCTCAATAGAAAACACACTGACCTGGATAATTATGAGTTGTAATACAATAACTTCGATATGAAGATAAATATATAATTATCCACGGCACATATTTCACATTCAGGGGCGTACATAATGATTTCGTTTGGGGGGAGGGGGGGTGTTTAGCCAAAATGCGACCGACTGATGCACATAACCCCCCTCCCCCAGTGCGAGTGACGCAATCAGGAGCCGAGCACCAAGTGCGATTTTTCTAGGAAATATGGGGTGGGGTAGGGGCGGTTTCAAATGTAGGGCGCCATCCACAATCCCACCCCACAATGAAAGTAAACAAAATACTAGCTATAACATTAAGCGTCCCGGTAGAACATAGATATTATTATATAATTGTGTATTTGTACGCCGATCGTTGTCTCGTCGGAAAGTAGTTTTATTTTAATTCACATATAGTTTATGTCATATCAATGGTGGTGCCTATAACACTGAGTAATTTGAGAAAATTTTTGAAAAATTGATTCAATGTCCTGGCATTTGAGGTCATTGCTGGGAGAAATTCCTGTGGACGAGTGTACCAGAAATGTCAGTCAATGGGACAGAATCTCCAGATGTGTTTTGCAAGAGTTGGCATAACATCTGTACAATCTGACACCACCGCCCCATACACCAGTGGAACTACATCTGGGAAGTTCACTATAATCGTAAATGTGATAGTGCTGAGACAGTATAAGACAACTGAGGAGTAAAAGAATGATTTTAAAATGAAATCAAGCGCCGCAGGCGCGAAAAAATTTCAGATATGTAACCCAGTAGAAGAATGATGTTATAATGGAATCGCGAAAAAATTTCAGATATGTAACCGAGCTTTTAAATTTTTGGTACCAGTACTGGGGTTGATAAGAAATGGGACAAAATCTTGAGGCTTATCTGTCAATTTCGCCTGTTTTGTGATTGTATGTTTATCTCATTAATTCATTTAGTCGGAGACCGATTGCGGCGAGTACTTTTTTTGAGACCGACTATTTTTTGCCATGGTAGAAAACATTTCATAGAACAACATGCTCACAACAGAATAAGAAATACAAGCATACAGGGTTATTTTATACTATAGTTTTGTGTGACGTATGCAATTTAGGCACATGGATTCACGCAAATACATAGTATTTGGGATCTATTCTGGCATTGTTTTTGGGACCGACTGGAGTGACTGCACTTATTTTATGACCAACTATTTTTCTCCCTTGGTGAAATTTTGTTGTTAGACCAACATACTCACAACAGAATAAGAGTGACGTATGCAATTTAGGCTCACGGATTCACGCAATATATAGTATTTGGGATCTATTCTGGCATTGTGTTGAAGACCGATTGCAGAGACTGCACTTATTTTGAGACCAGGGTTCTTAATCCATTTTGAAATGAACCGGCCAAGGGTAAGCCTAACGATCTAGCCTAACGGATAGTCGTATTTTCAACAACAGACATGTTGGTTTATGCATACTTTATTCACGTTAATAATTGCATAACGTATTCCGAATAATAATAGCTTAAACTTCGAATAAACAACACCTTTGTTGTAATTGCATACTTGTATTCATACATCGATAATAATATCGAAATTTATAGTCAAATTTCAGCAACTTGCATAATGCATATTCCTACTTTCGCTTTCATCCATCCAACGGAAGTTATAATTTAGTAAAAAGAAAAACTACCAGTAAATATAAATACGTTTTTTTTACAATTGTATTATTGTGATCACTTGTCAATATATAAAAATAAAAAGAATGTAAGCACATATCAATAATAATAAATTAGCACAAATTAGTTTCTGTGTATAGTCGGAACTCGGAAATATGCCGACGTGCGAAAAGTCACGTGGCCTATTACCATGATAGGCTATTACTTGACATAATAATTATATACGGGTCAGTAGGTTATTACCAGATTTACTCAACGCTAACATAATAATAATAATCATTACTATACGAGATCAGTAGGTTATTACGTGACTTAAAAAAGGAGACTAAATTAAGAACTTACGACTACGAGACAAAACATTTTCTGTGAAATTTTGTCAAACGAAAGCCATTTGAAAGTAGTTAACCATTCGGTATTAAAATATCTCCCGGTCTTCGATTTTGGTTGACCTATATTGGACGTGGGAGTTTGTCCGACTTTTGGAACTTCCAATGACGACGTGCATGCTTGAAGTTCAAGGTCAATGCAGCCATCACTATCGTCGGCTAAAACTCGCTTACGTTTTCTATTGTCATTCTGTGAGGTGTTCAAGTAGCCTACTTCAACATTGTGTTAGATAGAAATGAGTGAACCAACATTGGATTATATACATTCTTTTACTTGATTGACTCAACTAATTAAGTTGTTTATTTAGGAAATGAGCCGATACGGATTGAAGCTGAAGGTATTCATATTGTATTGACTGATTCTTTGATGGGTTTCTTAATTGACGAGTAATAATTAACTCTTTGTTATCGGCCGAAAGTTGATTGATTAATGATACCATAGTGGCCGGTTCATTGTTTTACAAACCGGCTAGATTAAAGATCAATCGGCTAAAGCCGACAAAAAACAGCCGATTAAGATCCGTGTTTGAGACCGACTATTTTTCTCCCTGGGTGAAATTTTGTTGTTAGATCAACTACTCACAACACAATCAGAGTGAAACACAACATCTTTTCAAACATGATAAGTTGACAAGGTTATTTTATACTAAAGACTGCTCCTATTTTGCGACCGACTATTTTTATACTAAAGTTTTGCGTGAGTAGCATGACGTATACAGTGAGTACTTATTTTGATACCGACTACCCCTATTTTGCGACCGACTGCACTAATTTTGCGATCGATTATTTGGGAGGCTGGGGGTGTACCACCCCCACTCCACATTTACGTCCCTGTTCACATTTATTGGTTTTAGAACATCTCTTACGGCATTACGGGCCGCAGAAAATCTTAGTAATGAATAACTGTCGGATAGCTTGGCATTCATGTTTGCTAACTTCAAGCGACACTAGCACCGCCTAGAATATCGTTGTGTATAAGATTTACAAAATATTTATGCACGACACATGGAGTTATCAATATTGCTACACAATAGCACTGGAATACGTAATGTTCTTAATTTGTCGGTAAGCAAGTTAACTAATCACTAGATATTATTTCTACAATTCCCACAGGGCCATAATATCACTATAACAGATAGGTTGCCAGGCAACGAAACATACGCCCACATCAGCTTAATCGTCCGGGCAGTCAACAAGGGTTTTCGCATATTTTTACTTTTTTTGGTAATGAAACATATGAAAATCATTAGAATTTGTTTGCTTTTTAAAAAATGTTGCCCCACGCTAACAATTAGTATAGGAAACATTTAACATCATGGATTTAGCTGTTCAGTTATCAAAATTCATTGAAAATCAAACTACTTGTTCGTTTCAACACCTTAAACTCTGTGTATCAATCTGAAATCAATCGGATGATAAGTTTGGCATCTATAGCGTCACAAGGTTTTTTGAAGTGATCAAGGGAGATAACTCTGGCAGTAATTATTTAATCGCTGAAATTCGGTAGGCTTCTTCGTCTCATGACCTTAAAGACTGTGTATAAATTTGAAGTCAATCGGATATTAACTTTGGCCTCTAGAGCATCCATAAGATTTTTTTGAAGTGATCAAGGGCCATAACTCTAGCACTAATTTTCGGAAATTGCTGAAAATCAATAGGCTTCTTCGTCTTATGACCTTAAATACTGTGTATGAATTTAAAGTAGGGCTGCAACGATACGTCAGGCCACGATACGATGCGCATCTCGATTCATACCCCACGATACGATTAATATCAGGATTTACGTAATTTCTATGCTGTTATATTTAATATGAGAGTTGGTTGTATTCGAAGAGCAGTACTTCATATTAATTTTCCTTTTTTCGAAGATCGTAAAAATCTCGCTTACATAGTGCGAAACTGTAAAAGCGGTAAACGGTTTTGTTCTAGAAAATTCTTGTGAGACGTGGACAACGCGCGATTGACTAAGAATGGACTGTTTAACGCCTTTGATAAGATTCCGGAATATCAATTAACTTTTATTGTTCTACTACACGACAATCATCATCAATTATCAACATAATGTCCAGTATTATATAATCTACTGACGACTATGTGTACAACTCTATAACACCAATCATGAGATAATGTGGCTTCTTCAATCTTTACATACGCATTATTCTGCACTGGCCGTACAATGTTATAGTTACATAGTGGATGTCGATCGCAGCCATGTTTGAAAATTGGGTTTTTGAAAAAAGGCTATTTTTCCGGCGTGCAAAATGACCGTTGGGTCACATCTAGTTACGGTCATTTTCCATAGCCCCATGAATCAAACTAATGCTCATTATCAAACTTAGTCAAGGTATTGAAGTAATGAAACTATACACCAAGTTTTATCACTCTCACTTAATTAAAACTGAAGTTATCGTGTCTCAAAGCATCAATCAATCAAATTGCTTATTATCTCAGCTTACCCTAAGCAGAAAATGCTCATCTTCAAACTCAATCAAGACATTGACCTAATAAACACCTACCCCAAGTTTGAACTTTCTAGCGAAATTAGAAAGAGTTATTGTGTCCCAAAAAGTGTGATGGACAGACGGACGGACCCATTTTAATAGTCCCCCACTTTCTAAAGTATGCTAATAATGAACTACAGATCGTACTTACCTCACATTGGTAACAGTCTACATGGAAGTCTTTATCCATAGAAACAACCCGCACCGTTTCTTCTGTACCCTACAAAAGAAAACATTGTTAATATAAATCATTTTAAACACTTAACAACTTCTCAGTTGAAGAGTTAACATAACTGAAAGATCTTTCCGACTGCTAAATCTATGTAAAAGAATTGGTCTGATATGCACGAATATCGAAAGGAACAGTCAGTGATCTTTTGGATATTTTCAGTTTCATCAAGATTGGTGAAAATTGTGACTTCTAGAGGCTCCACGAAATATAAACTCTTAACTTCATTGAGGAGTAACAGTGATATATTTAAACGATTTTGAAAATTGAATACAAATTGTGACCTTGCCCACAGCAGCTAAATTGTCATAGTGATTAACAAAGAGAGAGAGAGAGAGAGAGAAATGGGGTTTAACATCCACTCGACACAAACTAGGTCATTTTGGGATTAACATATGGTTTGATTTTATTTCAATAATTCACTTGCGCGTAGGGGTCTTTAGCGGTCGGAGGAAACCTAGCGGTTAACAAGGGTTGTCGATTAAATTAATGTCTAATTTATAATTAAGATAACATTTCAGGCCTAAAGAAAGACCTACAGATGTCAGATTTAGCTCTTGCATAATGTATGTTTAATGTTTAAGTATCCATAGCCCCAAAATGCTTTTCAATTACTGCCATGATCCGGTTGATTGGCTGGTGATGTCACAGGGTATATACATTATCTATAAGACTGTCTATACACACCACCAGTTGACAAGCGGTGGGACGATTTACCCAATACCACTCGAATACCACTCCAATATCACCACATACTTCCCAATACTACAACATAATGGTTCCAAATGAGCATATTACTTGATTTTTTTTTTTTAAAATAGTAAGATATACTGTGGGAAATGTACTTCAAATGTGATTACCGATGTCTGGCTGTTCCATTTGCCTCCATATATCACCCAAAGCAAGCAATTAACCCAGTACTATCAAATACTTATCAAATACTACTACCTAATTTATAAAATACGAACCTAATATCGTCAATTAGCAGTACATAAGTATGATAATTGCAACAATATTTGATAATTTGCAGGAAATTGAAATATTTACGCAGTTATCTCCCTTTACAACTGATAAATAGATTTGAGGTTGCTACTCAGATTAGTCATCTTGTTGGGCTTTGCAGTTTGTTTCAAAGACGAGGTAGTTAACATAAGGAGAGCATTTTATAGATGATCCCACTATAGTTTATTCACACAACATTACATGGTCTAGTCAAAAGTCTTTTTATACTATGTATATGTCTTCATCCTGGTGATTTTAGTCTATTAAGCAGTCCTCGAAATTAAGAATTTTCTACCACGGCACAAAAAGATAGGCTGGCACTGCCAGGCAGGATATACCCACATTTCATACTGTATTGGGAGCAGCCATTTTGTTGGTCAGTTCCAATCTGATATTCATGAAATTCGAAGCTGACAATGATTATGGTGTGACGGTACACAACCTAGAAATGTGTCTTTTCGTCAAAATCGGATAAGAATTGTGACCTGTAGAGAGTCCACAACCATGATATACCATATTTATACACTATTCGCATACCAACGGCGACCATTTCATCCGGCAATTTTGGTACGATTTTCACAAAATTCGAACTCAACCTTCCTCATCAAAATAGAATTAAAACTGTGACCTATACAGGGTCCACAACTATGATATACCAGTATTCGCGTACAAACGGCGGCCATTTTGTCTGTCAATTTTGGTCCGATTTTCCCGAAATTCAAACTCAATCTTCCTTACAGTGTAACGGTAATACAATCAAACGTTTTATTAAATCGGATAATAATTGTGACCTCCAGAGGCACCACAAGCTAAAAAAAAAGCGATTTTGCGTATAATCAGGGGCCATAATTCAGGAAGTTACGATCCAATGGGCGCAAATATCAAAAAGAACCAAGATCTTTGGGTTATAAACATGCATGTCAAGTTTCATCAAAATCGGTTCAAAATTGTGACCTCTATAGGGTCCACAACCTTGATATAACATATTTTCACATTAATCGCGTAGAAACGGCGACCATTTTGTCTGTCAATTTGGTCCGATTTTCACGAAATTTTACCTCAGTCTTCATTACCATGTAACGGTGATATAATCAAACGCTTTTTTTTAAATCGGATAATAATTTTGACCTCCAGCGGGACCACAAGCTAAAGATAGGTTGCCAGGCAACGAAACATACGCCCACAGCAGCTAAATCGTCCGGCAGTCAACAAGGGTTGTCGCATATTTTTACTTTTTTCGGTAATGAAACATTTGTAATACTCTAAAAACTGATTAAGAGTAACAACTCATTATGTAATTATCAGAAAATCATTAGAATTTGATTGTTTTTTATAAAGTTTTACCCCACGCTAACAATTGAATTAGTATATATACATGAAACATTTAAAATCATGGATTTAGCTGTTCAGTTATAAAAATTCATTGAAAATCAATATACTTGTTCGTTTCAACACCTTAAACTCTGTGTATCAATCTGAAGTCAATCAGATGATAAGTTTGGCCTTTAAAGCGTCCACAAGATTTTTTGAAGTGATCAAGGGCCATAACTCTGGCACTAATTATCGGAAATCGCTGAAAATCAATAGGCTTCTTCGTCTCATGACCTTAAACACTGTGTACAAATTTAAAGCCAATCAGATATTAACTTTGGCCTCTATAGCGTCCACAAGATTTTTTGAAGTGATCAAGGACCATAACCCTGGCACTAATTATCGGAAATCGCTGAAAATCAATAGGCTTCTTCGTCTCATGACCTTAAACACTGTGTATAAATTAAAAGTCAATCGGATATTAACTTTAGCCTCTGGAGCGTCCACAAGCAATTGTGGACGCCGGACCGACGGACGGACCGACGGACGGACGGGGGCGACGACAATATACGACCACATTTCAATGTGGGCGTATAAAAAGGGTGATTTTTCGTACAATCAGGGGCGATAATTCAGGAAGTTACGAATCAATGAGCGCAAATATCGAAAGGAACCAAGATCTTCGGGTTATAAACATGCATGTCAAGTTTCATCAAAATCGGTTCAAAATTGTGACCTCTATATGGTCCACAACCTTGATATAAAATATTTTCTCACTATTCGCGTACAAACGGCGGCCATTTTGTCTGTCAATTTTGGTTCGATTTTCACGAAATTCGAATTGAGCCTTCATTACCATGTAACCGTGATATAAGCAAACGTTTTTTTAAATTGGATAATAATTTTGACCTCCAGAGGGACCACAAGATAAAAAGTGCAATTTTTCGGACAATCAGGGGCCATAATTCAGGAAGTTAGGATCCGATGGGTGCAAATATCGAAAGGAACCAAGATCTTTGGGTTATAAACATACATGTCAAGTTTCATCAAAATCGGTTCAAAATTGTGACCTCTATAGGGTCCACAACCTTGATATAACATATTTTCACACTATTCGCGTACAAACAGCGGCCATTTTGTTTGTCAATTTTGAACCGATTTTCACGAAATTTGAACTCAACCTTCATTACCATGTAACGGTGATATAATCAAACGGTTTTTTAAATAGGATAATAATTTTGACCTCCAGAGGAACAATCAGGGGCCATAATTCAGGAAGTTACAATCCAATGGGCACAAATATCGACAGGAACCAAGATTTTGGGGTTATAAACATGCATGTCAAGTTTCATCACAATCGGTTCAAAATTGTGACCTCTATAGGGTCCACAAGCTAAAAACATGATATTTCGTACAATCAGGGGCCATAATCCATGAAGTTCCGATCCGATACATGCCAATATCGAAAGGAACCGAGATCTTATGGGGACAAACCTATATTTCAAGTTTCGTCAAAATCGGATAAGAATTGTGACCTGTAGAGAGTCCACAAACAAATTGTGGACGGACGGACGGACAGGGGCGACGACATAATACGTCCACATGAAAATGTGGGCGTATAAAAATGCCGTGGAAGAATGGTACTGCTACGGCACCACAGCATTTTTTGGTAATTCAAAATCAATGCTTTTTTTTAACTTTTCAAGATGGATAAAACTTATTTATTCACCCCACAAAATTTGACGCGAATGATACCAATCGGTAACGTACGTGTGGTCGAGCCATGCAGCTCAAAAACATGCGACCGAATTCCTGGTTACGCAAATTGAAAGATCGGTTACCTTAACAAAGTTATTCAAATTTGATCAATATTTATACAGGATGACTTTGTGACACTGGTCTAAATTATTAATATTATACCACAAACTCAATTCATTCATTCTTCATTATTGCCATTTCATTTCTCCATCAGTCTTACCATACTTTGAGTTTGACAGATGACTATTTTTGACATCAGGTATTAACCAGTTGTAAGCAGGTTGATTTAAAAATACCCCAAGCCTTAATTCTTTAAATGATTAGTAGTGCCATAAATATTTAAACATGTCGGCTATATTTCCAAAGAATTTACTTGCACGTGTTCCTTTCACTTAGAGCCATGATGTATGGTAGTACTGACCCGTATGTAGGTTGTCTACTTTGACACCCACATGGCATCGCTTGACTGCCAATGTAAACGATTTTACTGTCTTGTCTTGTATGTATATTTTAATATGATTTCATCACAACAAATTATTATGTTTCCTGTTGAAACTTGGTTTGTAGAGTGTCGAGGTTAATAAATACTATTTATTTTGTCAATCAGTTGCTACCTATGATTGAGGCTATTACTCGAGATCTCCATTACATATATAGGGCGTAGTAATTATAAACAAAGGGTGTAAATCGGTCCAGGTCCATCGTATTCGTATGTGACAAACATACAGTTAAAAATACAAACTAGACCTGCATGCAGGAATGGCGGGTTTCACTGGTGCCACTTGTCACTTCCGGTGCCACGTTACCTTTAATCATATGTCACTTCCGGTACCAATGAAACCATTACATGTTTCCCCCCATAAGCATTGCACACTTCAAATAAATTGGACGAAGAATCAACCAAATCCAGCAATATCAATTCATTTTATACATTTGTTACTTTTAAGGGGATAGTAAGTAGGTCAGACACTTTTTCTAAAATAATTTACTGAGTGGGTTAATATTTTACCATTTGAAAGGGATCCATCAACCATTTTCAAAAATTTTGTTGGGGTCAAATTATATTTTTCGGTTGCCATGGTAATGGCGGCCATCTTGTTTATTTTTTCTATTATTTTGGGAAGCAGATATCTGGAAACCTACGCAAGCTTATGTTTTGAAATTTTATATATACATCAACAGTATGTCAGTGAGTGCAAATAAGAAGTTTTTTGATGAAATGTTAAATTTTGAACATTTTATGCCCCAAAAACCAAAAATTACCATTTTCTCGATATAACATTGGTTACCATAGTAACAATATTTAATGTTCAAGAGGAGATATTTTTAAAAAACTTCTTATTTGCACTCCCCAATGTATGTTCTACCTTTAGTCCAAATTTCATGAAGATCTGTCTGATACATTCAGAGATATTGTTTTCCTAAACAGGCATATTTATGTAAAATCGCTTTCTTAGAAATGAAGTGTCAAAGTATAAGCAGATATCTGAGTCAAAATTTTTCCATTATTTTCTTCCCACAACAAATGGTAGAAAAAAGGTTTGTCATTTTCATCTTGTTAACACAATAATTTAATTAATTTAAGAATTAATATAGAGTTAATTTCATTTCCTTTTGTGGCATGTACCATGCTGGGTTGTGGTTGTGGTGAATTTTGCCAAGGCAGCGGCATTTCTTCTTATTTAATTTCAGCTTCCAATTGTTTTATAACACAGATATCTCAGACACTATTCAGCCAATCTTAACACAAATTTGCATGCAAGTCTCTCTAATGTAATTCAGTGCAAATAAGGAATTTGGAAATAATAAATTAATTTTTCTTTTAAAATGTAGCCGATTAAAAAAAAAAAAAAAAAAAAAAAAAAAAAAAAATTGGTTTCAAAAACTATTATTTGCACTTTTCATTAAACCAACTATATGGTCTACAAAAAGCAGTATGTGTTAGATTAGTTTATAGTTTCTGAAAAATCTGTTTAAGTCCCTAGTATGTGGGGGAACAGATCGTCTCAGGCCACACCCGGATTAAACACATCACACCCTCGTGACACCCTCTACCGCAGTCCCCAAATAAAAACAAACAACATTTTAATGGATGGGAATATTCTAATTTTGTCCACGAAATTGATTCCGTAATCAAAACCCTCCTGCATCGTAAGTTGCCCCTTCAACCCTCTGCTTCCTTGTTTGATGCTTTAGCGTTTCTAATTCTTTATGTTTTCTGATTCTTTTAAATCTCTCTTGTTCCCTGAATCTGAGATTGTCTTATTCTTTCTCTGTCACGACGTTCACAAAATGATGCCGAGTTGAGACCTGGTGTCATCGATGCACGTTGCATCACCATTCGACATGTACCACTACCTTTGTTGAATTCCAAAACACAAGTGGCTATAGCATGATGTATACTCTCAATACTGCTAAACCGGTGTTTTGGGGCTTTTTTCCAAATGAGTTGATTAAAGGACTCGTTGACATTTTGAGTGGCGCCACGTAGACATCATTTTAATAATTCTTTATCACATAAACGCTGGTATATGGGCAGAATTGCCTCGCAGATCTCCTTGGATAAGGGTGCAGAATTTGTCGATCTAACTGGCTTGGTGATGCCTTCAGCCAATTGACGATTGTACCAGCACCATGATGTAGGACCTGGTGGACAATGGTGATGACGTGGTGTTTCGTCATCAATATAATGAAAGAATGTAGCCCAAGTGGCATTATACATTGCGTCTAAATTGTCACAATTATCTTTTATAGCTCTGCCGTAGTAGTTTTGTAAAGCTCTAACCCGATCTTTTGTTAACCGCCCTTTACCATCTATAGCATGTCCTTGTGTTTTCATCTTTGAGATGACACTGTCAAGCCCATTTTTCATTCTTTTACTTATATGATTTACACAGTCTTCATTTTTTAGTTGATATTCGTGTCCATAAGGGCCGGTGTTGTCATTTAGATTTTGTAATGATTTGAAAACGGAACTGTCACCATCGTTCAATAAAACTGTATATCGAAATTGAAATTTTTCGACAGAGCGATTGAACATCAAAATTGCAGCTGCTGTTTCCATGGACTTGGATGATCCCTGATGATTTAGCTGACAATCAGGCATGTGACGGTTATACCAATTTTTATATTCAGGAGACGACTTGTCCATTTTATTTTTTGTACATAAATTACAATAATTACTCATGACCTGGTAATCTAAAACAAGTCCAGTTAAAATATCAGTAAGAATGGTGACATTATAATGTGACGTAAAACCACGCTTCTGCCATGTGCCATCACATATTACACCAATATCGATGATTTCTTTATCTGCGAGGGAAGGGTCGGCATCAATGTAAGCTTGACGTATAATCTTGGAAACTTCCTCGGTGAGGTGAAATTGGGCTTCTTCAGTGCTGGCACATTCAATTTTCTTTAGATGTTTACTAAATGCTTCTTTCTCAATACTAGAAGGCATATCAAAAATTTTACATAACTTATCAAGGTCGGCTTTACCACCACCAAGTTCTTTCATACCCATGACTGCACGACGATTAACTTCTGGTGCTGCACAATATTTATTAACTTCATCTAATTTATTAGACGTTGAGGAAGAACTGACAGTTTCTTCACAAACATTACAAAAAATATCAAAATTACTTGAAAGTCCTATAAAATTATTTTCAGTAACAGAAAAGTTATTATTACAGCAGTAGGGACATACTAAATTTGAAATAAGGTTTTTTATAAAATTAACATCAACAACTCTGTATCCATGTGGCACATTACAACCAGTTTCATCTGTGTTATCACATTGAAAATTGTTTAATTTTGATTCTGAAGCTGAAGGTTTAACTTTACTACGATCGCCCACGTCCAAATCTAGGTCAAAATTACTATCAGAAATACTATGAAGTTTTACGGTATCAATAATCTTTACTTCTTCTTGCCTAGTTTCTAAATAAAAATCTGTAATTTCGTTGTTTAATTTCCGTTTCTTATGTACACGTCTCTTTCCAGTAAATTTGTTCTTCGTTCTAAATTTATTTGAAGGCATAATTATAATAAAAACAGTCGAGATATCGGCGAAAAATCTGATTGTTTACATTCCGTAGGAATTAGGGCAAGTTACAAATGCGCATGCGCAGAAATGAAACCGAAGAAACCGGTTGTGGTTTAAGGCTTACCGATTGGCTTAGAACTTCGGGCTCGGAGTACAGCCAATCAAATGACAGATTTTTGCTTCGGGTCTGTTCGGGTATTCGCGCCTTCGTGTGCTATATATGGACCAATCATATAATTCATTAATATTCATGCGTAGAAAAATTCCCACGCTTCAAAACGAGACCAAGATGGCGGACATCGGACAATTTTTTCCCGAAAACTTTGTTTACAACATTTTACGTTATTTTTATCAATTGTAAAGGCAAGTTAGGCAAATTACGACCAACCCTCTTTGTTTATAGGTCATATTTTTAATAAAATTATTATTTTTAAAGCATGACAAGGCCATTTATACATTTAAATAGGTTTATTCTGACGAAATTTACAAAAAATGACAAAAAAAATTTTTCGATTTTTTTCAAAGATATTCCATGTGTCAAGTACGAACGATCCCCTTAAGTGATCCTGACAAAATTACATTACTTCCGGTAATAATGAAAATGTTCAATTAGTTTTATGAAATCCAAAATGGCATTTGATATCATATAGTGAAAATGTTATGTAAATAGAATAATAATTGCCACTTTTATAGACCAAAAACCTTGAAAAGTGACTTGTAGACAATCGTCTATTTCTCTGCAACGCACAAGTTAGAAACCATTTTGTGGTATCTGTGTGATCGTATGGGTTGAAGGCTATAGATAGGCTGGCACTGCCAGGCAGGATACGCCGAAATTTTCGAGAGATGGACAGAGAACAAGCAATACCGAAAGTGATTTTTCCTACATCTTTAAGTCCTGTATTTCATACTGTATTGGGAGCAGCCATTTAGTTGGTCAGTTCCAGTCTGATATTAATGAAATTCGAAACCGACAATGATTATGGTGTGACGGTACACAACCAAGAAATGTGACTTTTCATCAAAATCGGATAAGAATTGTGACCTGTAGAGAGTCTACAACCATGATATACGATATTTTTTACACTATTCGCGTACAAACGGCGACCATTTCGTCCGGCAATTTTGGTACGATTTTCACGAAATTAGAACTCAACCTTCCTCATCAAAATCGAATTAAAATTGTGACCTATACAGGGTCCACAACCTTGATATACCATTTTTTAACAGTATTCGCGTACAAACGGCGGCTATTTTGTATGGCAATTTTCGTCCGATTTTCCCGAAATTCGAATTCAACCTTCCTTAGGGTGTAACTGTGATATAATCAAACGTTTTTTTAAATCGAATAATAATTGTGACCTCCAAGCTAAAAAAAAGGTGATTTGCGTATAATCAGGGGCCATAATTCAGGAAGTTACGATCAGATATGCGCAAATATCGAAAGGAAGCAAGATCTTTGGGTTATAACCATGAATTTCAAGTTTCATCAAAATCGAATCAAAATTGTGACCTCCACAGGGTCCACAACCTTGATATACCATTTTTTAACAGTATTTGCGTACAAACGGCGGCCATTTTGTATGGCAATTTTCGTCCGATTTTCCCGAATTTCGAACTCAACCTTCCTTAGGGTGTAACGGTGATATAATCAAACGGTTTTTTAAATCGAATAATAATTGTGACCTCCAGAGGGACCACAAGCTAAAAAGGGTGATTTTTCGGGCAATCAGGGGCCATAATTCAGGAAATTACATTCCGATAGCCGCAAATATCGAAAGGAACCAAGATCTTTGGGTTACAAACATGCATGTCAAGTTTCATCAAAATCGGTTCAAAATTGTGACCTCTATAGGGTCCACAAGCTAAAAACGTGATTTTTCGTACAATCAGGGGCCATAATCCATGAAGTTTTGATCCGATACATGCCAATATCGAAAGCAGCCGAGATCTTTTGGGGATAAACCTATGTTTCAAGTTTCGTCAAAATCGGATAAGAATTGCGACCTGTAGAGTGTCCACAAACAAATTGTGGACGGACGGACAGGGGCGACGACATAATACGTCCACATGAAAATGTGGGCGTATAAAAATTCAGTTTTTGCCACTTGTGACTTGTGGAAAATCGTCCATTTCTCTCCAACCGTACAAGTTAGAAACCATTCTGTGGTATCTATATGATTGTATGGGTTCATTCTATTTGTTGATGGGAACCAAATTTCATAATTCTAAAAATATTACAAATAATACTCATTTGAATAAAAAAGATAGGCTGGCACTGCCAGGCAGGATACGCCCACATTTTCGAGAGATGGATAGAGAACAAGCAATACCGAAAGTGATTTTTCCTACATCATTAAGTTAGAATATGATATGTGCAAATATCGAAATGAATTAAGATCTTTGGGTTATAAAGGTGCATTTCAGTAGGCTTCAAATTCGACTGGGGATCATGTTGCTAAGTGGGTAAGATGCTGGCTTGGCAGCCTTGAGGTTGGGTGTTTGATCCCTGCATTGGGTGACAAGTTCATCTAGATTTTCTGGTGTGGTGTCCCCTTGTTAGTGATGAAGGATGGATGACTTGACAAGACAGCTGTCAATTTTGGTTCAATTTTCACAAAATTTGAACTCAATCTGCATTACCATGTAACGGTGATATAATCAAACGTTTTTTTAAATCGGATAATAATTTTGACCTCCGAGGGACCACAAGCTAAAAAGGGTGATTTTTCGTACAATCAGGGGCCATAATTCAGGAAATAACATTCCGATAGCCGCAAATATCGAAAGGAACCAAGATCTTCGGGTTATAAAAATGCATGTCAAGTTTCATCAAAATCAGTTAAAAATTGTGACCTCTATAGGGTCCACAACCTTGATATAAAATATTTTCACACTGATCGCGTACAAACAGGGGCCATTTTGTCTGTCCATTTGGGTCCGATTTTCACAAAATTTGAACTCAACCTTCATTACCATGTAACGGTGATATAATCAAACGGTTTTTTAAATCGGATGATAATTTTGACCAGAGCGACCACAAGCTAAAAAGGGCCATTTTTCGGACAATCAGGGGCCATAATTCAGGAAGTTATGATCCGATGGCCGCAAATATAGAAAGGAACCAAGATCTTTAGCTTATAAACATACATGTCAAATTTCATCACAATCGGTTCAAAATTGTGACCTCTATAGGGTCCACAACCTTGAAATAACATATTTTCACACTATTCGCGTATAAACGTCGGCCATTTTGTATGTCAATTTTGGTCCGATTTTCACGAAATTCGAACTCAACCTTCATTACCATGTAACGGTGATATTATCAAACGATTTTTTAAATTGGATAATAATTTTGGCCTCCAGAGGGACCTCAAGCTAAAAAGGGGGATTTTTCGGACAATCAGGGGCCATAATTCAGGAAGTTAGGATCCAATGGGCGCAAATACCAAAAGGAACCAAGATCTTGGGGTTATAAACATGCATGTCAAGTTTCATCAAAATCGGTTCAAAATTGTGACCTCTATAGGGTCCACAACCTTGAAATAACATATTTTCACACTATTCGCGTACAAACGGCGGCCATTTTGTATGTCAATTTTGGTCCGATTTTCACGAAATTCGAACTCAACCTTCATTACCGTGTAACGGTGATATAATAGAACGTTTTTTTAAATCGGATAATAATTTTGACCTCCAGATGGACCACAAGCTAAAAAGGGCGATTTTTTGGACAATCAGGGGCCATAATTCGGGAAGTTACGATCCAATGGGCGCAAATATCGAAAGGAACCAAGATCTTGGGGTTATAAACATGCATGTCAAGTTTCATCAAAATCGGTTGAAAATTGTGACCTCTATAGGGTCCACAAGCTAAAAACATGATATTTCGTACAATCAGGGGCCATAATCCATGAAGTTTCCATCCGATACATGCCAATATCGAAAGCAGCCAAGATCTTATGGAGATAAACCTATATTTCAAGTTTTGTCAAAATCGGATAAGAATTGTGACCTGTAGAGAGTCCACAAACAAATTGTGGACGGACGGACGGACGGACGGACGGACAGGGGCGACGACATAATACGTCCACATGAAAATGTGGGCGTATAAAAAGGTGATTTTTCGGACAATCAGGGGCCATAATTCAGGAAATAACATTCCGATAGCCGCAAATATCGAAAGGAACCAAGATCTTTGGGTTACAAACATGCATGTCAAGTTTCATCAAAATCGGTTCAAAATTGTGACCTCTATAGGGTCCACAAGCTAAAAACGTAATTTTTCGTACAATCAGGGGCCATAATCCATGAAGTTTTGATCCAATACATGCCAATATCGAAAGCAGCCGAGATCTTTTGGGGATAAACCTATATTTCAAGTTTCGTCAAAATCGGATAAGAATTGTGACCTGTAGAGAGTCCACAAACAAATTGTGGACGGACGGACAGACGGACGGACAGTGGCGACGACATAATACGTCCACATGAAAATGTGGGCGTATCAAAAGCCATTTTTCAGACAATCAGGGGACTAATTCGGGAAGCTACAATCCGACGGGCGCAAATATCGAAAGGAACCAAGATCTTTCGGTTATAAACATACATGTCAATTTTGGTCCGATTTTCATGAAATTCAAACTCATTCTTCATTACCATCTAACGGTGATATAATTAAACGATTTTCAAAATTAGATAATAATTTTAACCTCCAGAGGGACCACAAGCTAAAAAGAGCGATTTTTCAGACAATCAGGGGCCATAATTCAGGAAGTTACGATCTGATGAGCGCAAATGTCGAAAAGAACCAAGATCTTTGGGTTATAAACATATATGTCAAGTTTCATCAAAGATAGGTTGCCAGGCAATGAAACATACGCCCACAGCAGCTAAATCGTCAGGGCAGTCAACAAGGGTTGTCGCATATTTTTACTTCTTTGGTAATGAAACATTTGTAATACACTAAAATCTGATTAAGAGTAACAACTCATTATGTAATTATCTGAAAATCATTAGAATTTGTTTGCTTTTTATAAAGTTTTGCCCCACGCTAACAATTAGTATAGGAAACATTTAACATCATGGATTTAGCTGTTTAGTTACCAAAATTCATTGAAAATCAAAACCCTTGTTCGTTTCAACACCTTAAACTCTGTGTATCAATCTGAAGTTAATCGGATGATAAGTTTGGCATCTATAGCGTCACAAGGTTTTTTGAAGTGATCAAGGGCCATAACTCTGGCACTAATTATCGGAAATCGCTGAAAATCAATAGGATTCTTCGTCTTATGACCTTAAACACTGTGTATAAATTTAAAGTCAATCAGATATTAACTTTGACTTTTAAAGCATCCACAAGATGTTTTGAAGTGACCAAGGGCCATAACTCTGGCACTAATTATTGGAAATCCCTGAAAATCAATAGGCTTCTTTGCCTTATGACCTTAAACACTGTGTATAAATTTAAAGCCAATCGGATATTAACTTTGGCCTCCAGAGCGTCCACAAGATTTTTTTGAAGTGATCAAGGGCCATAACTCTGGCACTAATTATCGGAAATTGCTGAAAATCGATAGGATTCTTCGTCTCATGACCTTAAACACTGTGTATAAATTTAAAGTCAATCGAATATTGGCCTTTAGAGCGTCCACAAGATTTTTTGAAGTGATCAAGGGCCATAACTCTGGCACTAATTATCGGAAACCGCTGAAAATCTATAGGCTTCTTCGTCTCATGACCTTAAACACTGTGTATAAATTTAAAGTCAATCGGATATTAACTTTAGCCTCTAGAGCGTCCACAAGCAATTGTGGATGCCGGACCGACGGACGGACGGACGGGGGCGTATAAAAACGGTTCAAAACTGTGACCTCTATAGGGTCCACAACCTTGATATAACATATTTTCACACTATTCACGTACAAACGGCAGCCATTTGGTCTGTCAATTTTTGTCTGATTTTCGCAAATTTGAACTCAACCGCTATAATGGTGATATAATCAAATGTTTTTTTAAATCGAATAACAATTTTGACCTGCAGAGGGACCACAAGCTAAAAAGGGGATTTTTCGGAGTTTACACTGTTCACAAGCTAAAAACGTGATGTTACAGTCCGATACATGTCAATATCAAAAGGAACCGAGATCTTAGGGTGATAAACCTATTTTTTAAGTTTCATTGAAATCGGATAAAAATTGTGACCTGTAGACTGTTCACAAACAATTGTGGACGGACGGACCAACGAACAGGGGCGACGACAATACACGTCCACATGAAAATGTGGGTGTATAACAAGTCTTTTTCTGTAGAATTTGTTAAGACCATGATTACTAAACTCCACAAAAATGTCATAAACAATAAAGCTATCTACACAAATGGAGATTTATAATAAACTAAATTAGTTATACACAGAAACCATTTAAATAATCCAGACAATCCAGATGAGCCAATGTGTGTTTTCTATTTGGTGTGAAGTCTTGAGTCATCTTGATTCTCCCGTTCCGCAAGATCGTTTATCACAGGAGTGTTCTCCACAAAGCCTAGAAACTTTCTAAACTCGTGAAATTTCTCCCTGCATCCATTCCTGTGATTCAGTGAGGCCAAGAGGATTAAAGACAAGCCATGAGTCGTTAGATAATAAGCACAGTACAATCTGTTTCATTGTCTATTTCTTGAATTTTGGGTCTTCCTGGATTGAGCCGATATGTGTTGAAAACACTTTTATAGCTGCGACTTTACAGACTTTACTAGATAGTCGTTTGTCACATAAGCAAAAAATAGGTTGCCAGGCAACGAAACATATGCCCACACAGCAGCTAAATCGTCCGAGCAGTCAACAAGAGTTGTCGCATATTAAGTAATTATCAGAAAATCATTAGAATTTGTTTGGTTTTTATAAAGTTCTGCCCCATGCTAGCGTCAAGTATACGAATCATTTAATATTAAGGAATTAGCTATCACCTCCACTTGATACGAAACATTTAATATTATGGCGATTTTTCGTACAATCAGGGGCCATAATTCAGGAAGATACGATCAGATATGTCCAAATATCGACAGGAACCAAGATCTTTGAGTTATGAACATGCATTTCAAGTTTCGTGAAAATCGGTCCAAAATTGTGACCTCTATAGGGTCCACAACCTTGATATAACATATTTTCACACTATTCGCGTACAAACGGCGGCCATTTTGTATGGCAATTTTGGTCCAATTTTCACGAAATCCGAACTCAACCTCCATAACCATGTAACAGTGATATAATCAAACAGTTTTTAAATCGGATAACAATTTTGACCTCCAGAGGGACCACAAGTTAAAAAGGGTGATTTTTCGGACAATCAGGGGCCATAATTCAGGAAGTTACGATCCGCTGGGTGCAAATATCGAAAGTAACCAAGATCTTTGGGTTATAAACATGCATTTCAAGTTTCATCCAAATCAGTTCAAAATTGTGACATCTACACTGTTCACAAGCTAAAAATGTGATTTTTCGTACCATCAGGGGCAATAACCCATGAAGTTACAGTCCGATACATGCCAATATCAAAAGGAAACAAGACCTTAGGGTGATAAACCTATATTTTAAGTTTCATTCAAATTGGATAAAAATTGTGACCTGTAGACTGTTCACAAACAATTGTGGATGGGTGGACGGACGGACGGACGGACGGACGGACAGGGGCGACGACAATATAGGTCCACATAAAAATGTGGGCGTATAAAAACTACCAGTTGAGGCATTGGGTACAAAAGGTGTCTTCTACTGGAGATTAAACATTTTAGACAAGTTCGGCTGCGGCAGATTTGTAGCTTGAGCGCTTGTACTCGACTGCTACAAACTTTGTCGTGTTGTGGAGCACTAGCACTTAGCTATTAACCAGTACTGTTTGTATACCAGAAACATCAATTCTGCCATATCATAGCCCATACTGTTTTGTCATTGAACATCTTCAGGGGAGAGTCATATCCTGGACTGCTCCGATGCTCCACATCAGGACGTCGTCCGCAATGGCTCGGAGATCACTTGCTTTTCATTAGTTTATCAATACTCCCAGTCTAATTTCCCTAGGTTATTGATATCAAACTGTAGATCGTTCCATGCAATTCAAAGATAGGTTGCCAGGCAACGAAAAATATGCCCACAACAGCTAAGTCGTCCGGGCAGTCAACAAGGGTTGTCGCATATTGTTTCTTTTATCAGTAAGGAGAACATTTACAACACATGATAATCTTATTACGAGTAATTATCAGAATTGATTAGAATAGTTTTGATGGTTTGTCTCAAGGCCTTTGTCCACAAGATATTTCAAAGTGATCAAGTGCCAGAAATTATCAGATATCACTGAAAATCAAACAGGATTCTTCGTCTCATGACCCTAACCATGACTTTAAACACCGTTTATAAATTTAAATTCAATCGGATATTAACTTTAGCCTCTAGAGCGTTTACAAGATTTTTCAAAGTGATGAAAGGTCATAACTCGGGCAGGAATTATCGGATATTGCTGAAAATCAACAGGCTTCTTCGTATCATGACCTTACACACTGTGTATAAATTGAAAGTCAATTGGATATTAAAGATACATTATGGGAGATTTTGACAAGGAGTTAGCCATTCTTGCTATAAAAGTTCAAAAATAGATGTTGAAACAAGAATATATTGAAAATTTCAGTCAAATAACTTTATCCTGAACAAAGTTGTTACCACTATAATTTTTTACTAGAAATGGTAGCTAAATTCATCGACACCCTTTTCCCACTATGGCCGATTGTTGATTGACAGGCGTTAACTCCACCTACATAGTCTCGATCATCAAGTAATGTTTAAACGGTATCTAGTGAAGCTTGTGTATAGCCTCGGTCATCACTGTCTTTTATGAATAATTTCCGGAAGTATGATGACGTCAACGTCACGGAGAAACCCCACCCATGACGCCATAGTGATTAAATCAGTCGACGAAATCCTGTTATAATCCGAGCCCAATCCAAGCCATCCGTGGGTCTACAGTGTTCATTTTGGGCTTGTTGTTTAAATAAAGATCTAATTTATAATTTCTGTGACATCTGAGGCTCAAAGGAAGACCGACGAAAGTCAGTTTTTGCTCTTCCATAATGTATGTTTAACTTTAGCCTCTAGAGCGATCACAAGATTTTTCGAAGTGATCAAGGGTCATAACTCTGGTAGTAATTATCGGATATCACCGAAAATCAATAGGATTCTTCGTCTCATGCCCTTAAACACTGTGTATAAATTTAAAGTCAATCGGATATTAACTTTAGCCTCTAAAGCGTTCACAAGATTTTTCAAAGTGATCAAGGGTCATAACTCTGGCAGTAATTATCAGATATCACCGAAAATCAATAGGCTTCTTCGTCTCATGACCTTAAACACTGTGTATAAATTTAAAGTCAATCGGATATCAACTATAGCCTCTAGAGCGTTCACAAGATTTTTCAAAGTGATCAAGGGTCATAACTCTGGTAGTAATAATCGGATATCGCTGAAAATCAATAGGCTTCTTAGTCTCACGACCTTAAACACTGTGTATAAATTTAAAGTCAATCGGATATTAACTTTAGCCTCTAAAGCGAAGACAAGATTTTTCAAAGTGATCAAGGGTCATAACTCTGGTAGTAATAATCGGATATCGCTGAAAATCAATAGGCTTCTTCGTCTCACTACCTTAAACACTGTGTATAAATTTCAAGTCAATCGGATATTAACTTTAGCCTCTAGAGCGTTCACAAGAAATTGCGGACGATGGACGGACCGATGGACCGACAGACGGACGGACGGGGGCGACAGCAATATACGACCACATTTCCATGTGGGCGTATAAAAACGTGGAGCCACACGCAAAACATAAGACAGGTTTATAAACAGTATCTTAAATATATAACAGATTGTGGTTTGTACAACAGCCGAAATTGGACTGGGAGAATGACTAACCTAGTGAAATTGGACTGGGGGCCAAAAGCACGTGATCTCCGAGAAATGCCAGATGAAGTTCTTTTATGGAGCATAGGGGCCTCAACTGGTAGTGTTTTCCTTGTGTGATAGAGGACTGTCTGGTAAAGCCGGTTAATCCATGGCTATAAAGCTGTTTTCAACACCTTAGTCGCAGCTCAATCCAGGAAGACCCAAATTCAGAAATATACAATGGCACAGATTATACTGAGATTATTATCTAACGACTCATGTCTTGCTTTTAATCTTCTTGGCCTCATCGGATCACAGGTACCATGTAGCAAATAGAAAATATTTTTGAATTTAGGAAATTTCTAAGCTTTGTGGAGAACACTCTTGTGACTAATGATCTTGCAGAATGAAGAATCAAGAGGAGTCAAGAATTCATTGACAAGACTGACGATGAAGAGCAGTTACAGGCTTTGCTATAGAAATGGTTCCACTACTGATGTCTTCGGGCTTACTCCAGCCATAGAAGTGGACTGCCCTACAGATTTCCTTTGCGCAGGTTTTTTTAGTCAAATGACTACAAAAAGGTTACTGGCCTATAGCTCCCTTAATTTACATAAACTGACCAAAAACAGTACTGCACACAGCTTAACATATAATAAATCAATTCCAATTGAAATAAAGGTGAAGCTTTAGTATATAATTATATGATTTGATGAAACCCAAGGCTACGCGAAATTTCAACTGGCCGGTGTCATGGCAGCTTGCGTAATAAATCATTACAAGAAACATCGCTATGCAAATGCAAAACGCATTACCACAAAGAAAAGCTGTTCGGTAACTATTTTAGTGGCTCGATCTTCACTATCTATGACAGAATTATTAATTCCAATACAACCTGATATGTGTTGACAATTGTGTGTTTGAACCTCTTTGAAATAAAATGAAATGGGGTTTAACGTCCTACTCTTTTGCACCTAACCTGGGCTAATGGAAGACGGGCATACGCCATACAGTGTGCTATGAGGGAAATTTTGCCCGGACAGCGGTGCTACAGCCTACTCTTATATCAAATTCCAACTGCCAAGGGATCTTTCACGTGCACTCCAATGTGTACATGGGACCTCGGTTGGGGTTGCAAAATAAAATCACATTCACTTTTATTTTCGCTATTTTCTGACATACCGTCTTCTTTTGTCCGTCAGCTCTTTTAAACAATGTCCTTTTTTGTCATAGAACTTCTTGTCATGTACGATTTAATTTAGTCTGCATTGATTTTTTTAAAACAAGGCGGCATGAATTATTTTTGGTTACTAAGTATTGATGTGTACATGTCATGTATATAATGTCTTGTCATATTTTCTCATTGCTTGATAATGACTAGAGAAGCCTTGTCAAAACGTATCTCAATTATAGCAATCATAATCCAACCACCGTGTAATATACATAAAGGTCTATTTTAAATATGTAAACTTTATACTTACATCAACAGGAGTAATGGCCTGACTACAAGCAGCACATTTCGGTGCATATACCCTGAAAACATTTTAAAATAAAACAACTGTTACAAATAATGATGAAAGGGCACATAAGATCACCTGACGAATATTTCTGTACCTATAGCCAGTGGTCACTATACACTTTACAGCAAACTCACATCTAATTAAAAAATTTTGATATATACTGAGCGCCATGGGAAACGCATCACTTTTTTTCCCAAATATTTTATTACTAGGTGGTTTTGTATGTATAATATTATGCAATACTATGAACTATTGTTTCATACAATGCTCCCAAACGCAAAAAATATCAGCACGTGTGACCCAAAAAAATTGCACGAGATGCACATGAAAAACCCAATATTCATGTGCAGCATTGTGTGTGAGCCCTTTAAAAGCATGCTCTCAACTTAATGTGCAGTACATGAACTGTGAAACGTCAATCTGTCGTAATATAATGTTGAACGTGTGAAGGAATCGAGCTTACTGAAAATCAACTTACTGAAAATCAACGGAATGAAGCCATGGGAATGTCCAGGGCTGGC
Source organism: Patella depressa (assembly GCA_948474765.1). Lineage (NCBI taxonomy): Eukaryota > Metazoa > Mollusca > Gastropoda > Patellidae > Patella > Patella depressa. Next base: position 32,253,055 of record OX419717.1, on the reverse strand, counting down.
ATGTCTACACCTGCTATTGCCAGACACTTAAATTGTCATCAGTCCACTATTGTAAGGTTGGTGGATAGTGCTGATATAAGTACCGATGCATTGCTGATGCATCGATTCGGCCGACGCGATTCTCAGCCTTTTTTCGCAGTGTCGATGCATCAGCAAAAGTACCAATAATTACCTTTAAGTGTCTGAGGAGTTCATGATTTGTCCACTAGAATAAATAACACATTTTCCATACATTTTTTTTATTGGAAATAAAACAATATACATTGTAACAGAATAATTCATTGAATCTCGTACGTAGTATTATTAGGCTTGCCCAGCTTCACCTGTTTATGTTAGCAATTCTGTTATGTTTGTCTCGATTTCCCACTGACTACTAGAACTGTCTTTTTTGGTTACTTCCACCGACTATCATCCACAGAGAAAATGATACTGAAATTTCAGTGAGATTTCAGTGAATTTCGATGAAATTTGAAAATTTTGCCCAATCTCACTGAAATGACCAAATTTAACTGAAATCTCATCAAAATTTCACTGAAATAAACAAAAAATTTTGATCTACTGAAATTTCATTGAAACAAGCCAACAGTGAGGCTGATGTCCCCCGCCGAAATCCCAAAATAAATAGATGACACATATTAATTAATCGCACATTTATTTTTTTCAAACGTATCCAGCAATCAAACTGTACACAAAGTGTCATCCAAAAGTGTTTTATAAAGAACAAGCCAACAGTGAGGCTGATGTCCCCCGCCGAAATCCCAAAATAAATAGAAGACACATATTAATTAATCGCACATTTATTTTTTTCAAACGTATCGAGCAATCAAACTGTACACGAAGTGTCATCCAAAAGTGTTTTATAAAGAAAAATGCTAAAACCGACGAGAAAAATAAAGATAGGTTGCCAGGCAACGAAACATTCGCCCACAACAGCTAAGTCGTCCGGGCAGTCAACAAGGGTTGTCGCATATTGTTTCTTTTAACAGTAAGGAGAACGTACATTTTCAACACATGATAATCTTATTACGAGTAATAGCCCATTAAATAATTATCAGAAATGATTAGAATAGTTTTGATGGTTTGTCTCAAGGCCTTTGTCCCAAAGATATTTCAAAGTGATCAAGTGCCAGAAATTATCAGATATCACTGAAAATCAAATAGGCTTCTTCGTCTCATGACCCTAAACACTGTGTACAAATTTAAAGTCAATCGGATATTAACTTTAGCCTTTAAAGCATTCACAGGGTTTTTCAAAGTGATCAAGGGTCATAACTCTGGCAGTAATTATCGGATATCGCTGAAAATAAATAGGCTATTTTGTATCATGACCGTAAATAGTGTGTATAAATTTAAAGTCAATCGAATATTAACTTTAGATTTTTCAAGGTGATCAAGGGTCATAACTCTGGCAGTAATTATCGGATATTGCTGAAAATCAATAGGCTTCTTTTTATCATGACTTTAAACACCGTGTATAAATTTAAATTCAAACAGATATTAACTTTAGCCTCTAGAGCGTTCACAAGATTTTTCAAAGTGATCAAGGGTCATAACTCGGGCAGGAATTATCCGATATTGCTGAAAATCAACAGGATTCTTCGTATCATGACCTTAAACACTGCAGGGGTCAAAATTCATGACGGCACCCACGGCAATTGCCGTGGTATTTAGCGAAATTGCCGTAGAAAATGAATAATAACTACGGCATCGTTTGCCGTGGTATTTTATTTAAGAATATGACTATTATGACGACTGCAATTTGCCGTAGTCGTCACTGAAATTGCTGTTGTACAAATGCGTAATCCACGGCATATCAGAAAATAATAATTTATTGTTTTGTTTCTTTCCTGGGTTTTTCTATCGAATTAGATCTCGAACCACACAGCTGTCATAGCTACTAAAAATAGATCGAACGGCGTGGAATTGGCTATTTACCTGACGTCACATTAGCGGGCGCACGTACGCAGATACCGATAATACAAGTCGTTCATTCAGATGCCCATGAAACGGATAGCCTATATGGTACACGATCTATGCATATTTTCGTCTGTTTGCCACTAGTTTATAGCATTATGAAGTACATGTATTTATATCAAAATAAATAAAACACTTACCCCCCCCCCCCCCCCCCCCCGCCCAGTCATCTGACCTACTTCTACTGGAATGGAAATGGACACGGCTCGTTGTCTGGCGTATTTAATCATTTAACAAGTACAAATCAATTTACAGAAATAAAGGCTATGAAGAATTTACAGGAAAAATATGACCAAATCAAATATAATTTTTAGCGTAAAGCCGTAAATATAGACGGAATGTAAGAAAGGCATTCCAGGGGGCGTTACATGTCCACCGCATGATGTTCGTGTAATGATGTCATGCACGGGTGTGAAGTTGTCTTTCGATAATCAAATTATGGTGCGACGATACGCATATATTATAATCGGAATTCCACACCTCAACGGCAAAGTATTCATTTAAAACGCAAGTTACGTGCCATGATACTTTACTTATATTTGGTGAAATTCACGTAGATACGGATTATATAGAATTGCACGAATCTTCGTGTCGCTGAGCCAAAGCAGATTCGCGGGCTTGCAATAATTTTATACCTCCTAATTTCAGAGAAAAGATAGGTTGCCAGGCAACGAAACATACGCCCACAACAGCTAAGTCGTCCGGGCAGTCAACAAGGGTTGTCGCATATTGTTTCTTTTATCAGTAAGGAGAACATTTACAACACATGATAATCTTATTACGAGTAATAGCCCATTAAATAATTATCAGAAATGATTAGAATAGTTTTGATGGTTTGTCTCAAGGCCTTTGTCCACAAGATATTTCAAAGTGATCAACTGCCAAAAATTATCAGATATCACTGAAAATCAAATAGGATTCTTCGTATCATGACCCTAAACACTGTGTACAAATTCAAAGTCAATCGGATATTAACTTTAGCCTTTAGAGCATTCACACGGTTTTTCAAAGTGATCAAGGGTCATAACTCTGGCAGTAATTATCGGATATCGCTGAAAATAAATAGGCTATTTTGTATCATGACCGTAAATAGTGTGTATAAATTTAAAGTCAATCGGATATTAACTTTAGATTTTTCAAAGTGATCAAGGGTCATAACTCTGGCAGTAATTATCGGATATTGCTGAAAATCAATAGGATTCTTTGTATCATGACTTTAAACACCGTGTATAAATTTAAATTCAATCGGATATTAACTTTAGCCTCTAGAGCGTTCACAAGATTTTTCAAAGTGATCAAGCGTCATAACTCGGGCAGGAATTATCGGATATTGCTGAAAATCAACAGGCTTCTTCTTATCATGACCTTACACACTGTGTATAAATTTAAAGTCAATCGGATATTAACTTTAGCCTCAAGAGTGTTCACAAGATTTTTCAAAGTGATCAAGGGTCATAACTCTGGTAGTAATTATCGGATATCACCGAAAATCAATAGGCTTCTTCGTCTCATGACCTTAAACACTGTGTATAAATTTAAACTCAATCGGATATTAACTTTAGCCTCTAAAGCGTTCACAAGATTTTTCAAAGTGATCAAGGGTCATAACTCTGGCAGTAATTATCAGAGGTCACTGAAAATCAATAGGATTCTTCGTCTCATGACCTTAAACACTGTGTATAAATTTAAAGTCAATCGGATATTAACTATAGCCTCTAGAGCGTTCACAAGATTTTTCAAAGTGATCAAGGGTCATAACTCGGGCAGGAATTATCGGATATTGCTGAAAATCAACAGGCTTCTTCTTATCATGACCTTACACACTGTGTATAAATTTAAAGTCAATCGGATATTAACTTTAGCCTCAAGAGTGTTCACAAGATTTTTCAAAGTGATCAAGGGTCATAACTCTGGTAGTAATTATCGGATATCACCGAAAATCAATAGGTTTCTTCGTCTCATGACCTTAAACACTGTGTATAAATTTAAAGTCAATCGGATATTAACTTTAGCCTCTAAAGCGTTCACAAGATTTTTCAAAGTGATCAAGGGTCATAACTCTGGCAGTAATTATCAGAGGTCACCGAAAATCAATAGGATTCTTCGTCTCATGACCTTAAACACTGTGTATAAATTTAAAGTCAATCGGATATTAACTATAGCCTCTAGAGCGTTCACAAGATTTTTCAAAGTGATCAAGGGTCATAACTCTGGTAGCAATTATCGGATATCGCTGAAAATCAATAGGCTTCTGCGTCTCACGACCTTAACCACTGTGTATAAATTTAAAGTCAATCGGATATTAACTTTAGCCTCTAAAGCGTTCACAAGATTTTTCAAAGTGATCAAGGGTCATAACTCTGGCAGTAATTATCAGATATCACCGAAAATCAATAGGCTTCTTCGTCTCATGACCTTAAACACTGTGTATAAATTTAAAGTCAATCGGATATTAACTATAGCCTCTAGAGCGTTCACAAGATTTTTCAAAGTGATCAAGGGTCATAACTCTGTTAGTAATTATCGGATATCGCTGAAAATCAATAGGCTTCTTCGTCTCACGACCTTAAACACCGTGTATAAATTTCAAGTCAATCGGATATTAACTTTAGCCTCTAGAGCGTTCACAAGAAATTGTGGACGATGGACGGACGGACGGACGGACCGACGGACGGACGGACCGACAGACGGACGGACGGGGGCGACGGCAATATACGACCACATTTCCATGTGGGCGTATAATAAAACGGATTTATTACGATATCTATATGGACTGCGGTTGACGTAAAGTCCTATTTTTAGGGTGTTTGTGGTGACCTACTGTTATAATAATATACTAAACACACATTACAAATGAAAACATATATACTTATAGTTTATTTATTATTTATAATCTTTATTAATCAAATTTATCAGTTTAAAAAAATGCCGTAGTGATGAAAGTCAAATGAAAGTTTTGCCGTAGTGTACACAAAAACTGCCGTAGTGAAGAAGGGATTACTGTGGCATTTTTTGAAAAAAACTGCCTCAGTTCCAATATCATGAATTTTGACCCCTGCACTGTGTATAAATCTAAAGTCAATTGGATATTAACTTTGGCTTTTAGAGCGTTCACAAGATTTTTCAAAGTGATCAAGGGTCATAACTCTGGTAGAAATTATCGGATATCACAGAAAATCGATAGGCTTCTTCGTCTCATGCCCTTAAACACTGTGTATAAATTTAAAGTCAATCGGATATTAACTTTAGCCTCTAAAGCGTTCACAAGATTTTTCAAAGTGATCAAGAGTCATAACTCTGGCAGTAATTATCAGATATCACCGAAAATCAATAGGCTTCTTCGTCTCATGACCTTAAACACTGTGTATAAATTTAAAGTCAATCGGATATTAACTATAGCCTCTATAGCGTTCACAAGATTTTTCAAAGTGATCAAGGGTCATAACTCTGGTAGTAATTATCGGATATCGCTGAAAATCAATAGGCTTCTTCGTCTCACGACCTTAAACACCGTGTATAAATTTCAAGTCAATCGCATATCAACTTTAGCCTCTAGAGCGTTCACAAGAAATTGTGGACGATGGACGGACGGACGGACGGACGGACGGACCGACCGACGGACGGACGGGGGCGACGGCAATATACGACCACATTTCCACAAGATTTTTCAAAGTGATTAAGGGTCATAACTCGGGCAGGAATTATCGGATATTGCTGAAAATCAACAGGATTCTTCGTATCATGACCTTAAACACTGTGTATAAATCTAAAGTCAATCGGATATTAACTTTGGCTTTTAGAGCGTTCACAAGATTTTTCAAAGTGATCAAGGGTCATAACTCTGGTAGAAATTATTGGATATCACAGAAAATCGATAGGCTTCTTCGTCTCATGCCCTTAAACACTGTGTATAAATTTAAAGTCAATCGGATATTAACTTTAGCCTCTAGAGCGTTCACAAGAAATTGTGGACGATGGACGGACGGACGGACGGACCGACAGACGGACAGACGGGGGCGACGGCAATATACGACCACATTTCCATGTGGGCGTATAAAAATGGATGACGAGGTCAATTTTGTCGTCAAATTGGCTCTGTAAAACGCACGTTCCGAGAAACGGCGGCCATCTTGGATTGTTGTTAAAACTGACATTAAAATGTACTACAACTTTGAGGTTAGCATCAAATGACACTACACGGCTGTAAAAAGTACTTAATTCTGCACTCCATAAAGTAAGTTTGATCTGCTTCATGACGGAAAATGGCAGCCATTTTGGAATCCAAGATGGCCGACATGCCAGATTCCGTTACAGTCCGACTTAATTTATTCGGGGCTCTAAATATGGGTTGTAATATATCATCTGAAAGGTATTGAAGAGGGGATAACAATTTCCGAATGTCCAATATCCACCAGAGAACATAGTAAATAAAGAAGTTGTTTTTAGACATATTTTTGTTCAATATTAAAAAGTTGAATCGGAGGGCTAAGAGTACAACAGAAGGATTTACCCACCTTCCACCCCCTATTGCTGAAATGGCACGCGAGCTTGTCCAATCAGACTCGACAAAGTCAATCACGTGACTTTAACCATGCTCGTCATAGGGGATCGTCATTTTGCTATGAATGGAATCTCCCGTGAATTTTTCGCCGTATGAATTCATCTTGGCAACCAAACTTCTGCGGCTTATTCTTCGATGAAAATAGCTTTTTTTACCGACGACACATATATCACTATAATCTACAATATTTCATAAAGGTACTCAGCGTTTTAAAATTCAACCCGCAACATTGGATTTTAGAGAATTTTCGCTTCAAACTTTTAAAACAGTTGTATCTCAAAAACTATACCCGCCATTTTCATCGGGGAAGTCGCGGAACCTTGCGGGGGGGGTCTCCTGGTGATTCGTGGAAAGTTTCAATGACGTACGGGCAGAACTTTCCGAGCTATGAGAATCCCCAGCGAGATACCGCTCCAAAACCCGGGTGTGCCGTGAACAATAATTAATTCGCTAATGGAAAAACAATGGTTAACTGTGAGTGACCTAATATTAGCCTGGGTACTTTATAACTTGTGTTTTGAGTGCATTATCAATAAAAAACAAAAACGAAAGTTGTATCACTAGAAAGGTAATTTAATTGGCTTTTTATCCATATAGGTTAAAATATGTTGACACAAAATTTGAGTTTTATATCGGTTATTATTTCTTGAAGAGTGTAGGGCACAGTCAATACGCTGACAAAGTGTCACACTGCGAAGAGGACGAATGTGGTAATGCTATTGATATTGCTGGAAATTTGGTGGTTCTGTTTCCCTTTTATTTGATGTGTGCAATGTTTATGTGGAAATCTGTTTATCGGTGCCATTGTTTCAGGGGCAACATGGGAGCGAAAGTGACATAAGTTTAAAGTTAACGTGGCACCAGTGAAACCCGTCATTCCTGCATGCAGGTCTAGTTGTTTTCTGTTTTTAACAATTTTCAAGTTTTAAATAATTTAAATAAATCAAGATGTCCATAATATCTGTGATTAGTATCAGTTAAATTGTAACTTTCCCTGAATAAATTATTAATTATTTATGGTGAACCTTATTTATTAATATGCTCGAATCGGGGGAAATGTTTTGAACAATAGTGGTTGGCAATGAACAACGACTATTTGTTGGCGATTTTGATTACCACTGTAGTGTGCAAAAGACAGTGAATATGGACTGGAAAGATCATGTACCGTCATATTTAAATATACACAAACCTGGACACAAGCGGCCGGACACAGACGTTGTCCGTCCCAATTTTACGCCATGTCAGACACAATTTCCACAGTTCCTATCAATTTGTCCGTCACAATTTTTTAAAAGGAAAATTAAGATAATCGTAACTGATGTCTGGGCAGCCAGTTCCACAAGATTTTTTGAAGTGATCAAGGGTCATAACTCTGGCACTAATTATCGGAAATTGCTGAAAAACAATAGGCTTTTTCGACTCATGACCTTACACACTGTATATAAATTTAAAGTCAATCGGATATTAACTTTGGCCTCTAGAGCGTCTGTTTATTTCTTCAATATCAAATATACTAACTTAATTATTATGTCACGTTTCATCAATTGCACATCAAGTACAGTCCACACATTCGTCTTCGTAACCATCAACAAACTGACAGCTCTCCTGCCTGGCAACGGAAGTATTCTTCAGTTCACGCATGCATAACCGGAAACGGAAGTATCTAATCAAATGTCAACACGTCCACAAGATTTTTTGAAGTGATCAAGGGCCATAACCAAGCGCTGAAATAAGCGGCCGCACACGGACAATGTCCGTTCGAATTGCCCCCCTTTGACAGGCCAAATTGCCTTTCGTCCCGACATAATTGTCTGTCCGAGTTTGGGTAAAACAGTAAGCCAAAAATAGTAATTTCATTCGCTAACTCGAGTCAATCGCTAATTATTGCTAGACTTGAAAATCCAGGCACAAAAATATCAACTACCCGAATCATAGTGAATATGTTACTATTTATATCTAGGCCGCGTGCAGATAAAACAATCAATAATTTTTAGAATCGGCTTTTTTTACGCTGGTTATATCAACAACCCGGGTCCTAGTAGAAATATTAATATTCTTTATAGAATCGGCTCAAAATCCAGACTAAAAAGTATCAACGACCCGAGTCATAGTGAAAATGTTACTATTTATATCTTGGCCACGTGCAGATAAAATAATCAATAATTTTTAGAATCAGCTTTTTTACGCTCACGCTGGTTATATCAACGAACCGAGTCACAGTAAAAATATTACTATTTTTTTTTGAATCGGCTCTTTTACGCTGGTTGTATCAACGACCCGAGTCATAGTAAAAATATAATTCTTTACATGTATCTCGGCCGCGTGAAGTTAAAATTTTACGCTGGGTATCCGAGCTTACGTGTAGTCAAATTTTGGCAACATGCATAATCTACTTTTGCTTTCATCCAAACAAACGGAATTTAGAATTAATTTAGTAAAAAGAAAAACTACAAGCAAATACAAATTAGTTCGTTTATAATTATTTTATACGTAAACACTTGTCAATATATAAAAGAATATTTGTAAGCACGTGTCGATAATAAAACAATGTGGCACAATTATTTTCCGTGAATAGTCGGGGCTCGGAAATGTGCCGTACGGGCGAAAGGTCACGTGGCCAACTGTTATTCAGATTAGTTTATTTTTAGTGTTACCAGACTTTAATAACTTATAGGACAAAACATTTTCTGTGAATTTTTATCAAACAAAAGACATTTGAAAGGAGCTAACTATTCGGATCTAAAATATCTTCTTGTCTTTAACTTTGGGTGACCTATATTGGACGTGGGAGGATCTCCAGCTTTTGGAACTTCCAAATACAATGCCTATGTGCATGCTTGAAGTTCAAGGTCAACGCCACCATTATTTTCGGCTATTCTTTTACCTTACTTGGCATGAATTAACTCAACAAAGTTGTTTATTTACGGAATGAGTCGAGAAGGATTGACACTGATAGGGGTGATGATTTTCCGTTTCAGAAAATTGCAAATTCCGTTTTAAATATTTTAAATTCCGTTATTTTCCGTTTCAGAGCTAACCATATTCCGTTTTTTCTCGATAAAATGCTATTTCATGAATAGATAAAAAAAAAACATCTCAAAATATAAAACTGGCCATTTTAAACTAATGATAACAAATTATAAATTGTGAATGACTTTTATTTTTAATTTTCAATGACTAGTTGTTTCTCCACTTTAACACATTACTGGTATTTAGTCACAAACCGAACGAAAAGTTAATTTTAAGATTCAAATCGTCCTTCCACATCACCAATGTGCATTAGCATTGTCAGCATTTTAGTGTTTTGTTATGTGAGTCTTTCCCTCTTATCTGTAAGAAGCATTTGTAACGAGAAAAGCTCCTCTCAACATCCACTGACGCAAAAGGCATCTAAATTGCCCTTTTGGCAACTCTAAATAATAATGGGAAGCTCTCCTTCTTTGATTCCCAGAAATCATTTACATCACATTCGTCTTCAGTGTTAATTCTCAGATGTGTGTAAATGTTAAACTCGTCTAATAATTCTTGATTGTGAACAGAAAACTCTGGAATATTAGGATAGGCATCCATGGTTTTGGGTTGGGCTGGCAAATAAACAGGATTAAACAAACGAGTTGACTTGTAATGGTCCTTGACTGGATGGTGATCTATATGCTTTTCAAACTTGTCCAAGGCAGATTGAAAAATTTTATTAAAAAGTAGTGTGTACTTCTTTCTGGCTTGAATATCATACTTTGAAAGCTGAATATCTGTTTGAATCCCAAATTCTAATTTAGTCGTCCCTGACAGAAGAAAGGCACGCATCTCTTCCATTTTATTGTACATATAAGCTGCTAAAGGAAAATGAGTTCCTTCTAAATAAGTTATAAGGTTCATAATGTGATGACAATTTTCGACAATAAAAGCCATCTGTAATTGAACATCCTTGTATCTGTCCTTGTTCCTGGTTATTTCTAGCAAACTTTCGACTGCGACACCTTCGGACTTCTCTGATTTGAAAAATCCTTCATATAGATGAATGTATTCTGTGTGGTATTTTATGGCTGCAAACCATGTTCCCCAGCGTGTCCTAACTGGTTCAGGGGGGAAGATGGACCCTATCAGGTGGCAAATACTCAGATAAAAATTCAAGGAATCTTCGCTTTCTTTGGGGTTTCTTGAAAAAGGCAGACTTCATCATACTGCACATTAAATGAACATCATTAAAACTTGGCCAGTGTAGAAAGATTTCTCCCACCAAATTTATTATATGAGCAAGACATGGCACATGGGTTGACTGTGGAAACAAGCCAACAGTGAGGCTGATGTCCCCCGCCGAAATCCCAAAATAAATAGATGACACATATTAATTAATCGCACATTTATTTTTTTCAAAAGTATCGAGCAATCAAACTGTACACGAAGTGCCATCCAAAAGTGTTTTATAAAGAAAAATGCTAAAACCGACGAGAAAAATGAAAATGTACCCTAGTTAGGGGGACCCTAAAGGCAGACAAAAGGGCCCCCACGCTTGACAAAAGGGCCCCTCTGGCCAAGGGAAAGGGCCCTCGTGTCTGAGTCAATTGTTTCTTTCCACTGTTACTGTCGAATCCATTACTGAATGAGAATGCAGTCATTGTATTGGCATAAAAATCATCAATCAAGATGAACCTAAGTTATCTTGTCCCAAAGTATCAACCAATCAAATTGCTTATCTCTGCCTACCCTAAAAAGAAAATGCTCATCTTCGAACTCCATCAAGGCATTGACCTAATAAGCATACACGCCAATTTTGAACATTTAAATGCAATTCGAAGGAGAGTTATTGTGTTCCAAAGTCTCGGCAAATCAAATTGCTTATCACTCTGCTTACCCTGAGCAGAAAATGCTCATTATCGATCTTAGTCAAGGTATTACTGTAATGAAACTATACACCAAGTTTCATCACTCTCACTTAATTAGAACTAAAGTTATCGTGTCCCAAAGCATCAACAAATCAAATTGCTTATATCTGCTTACCCTAAGCGGAAAATGCTAATCTTCGAACTACATCAAGGCATTGACCTAAGAAGCATATACACCAAGTTTGAACATTTTAACTCAATAAGAAGGAGAGTTATTGTGTTCCAAAGTCTCGACCAATCAAATTGCGCATCGCTCTGCTTACCCTGAGCAGAAAATGCTCATTATCGAACTTAGTCAAGGTATTACTGTAATGAAACTATACACCAAGTTTCATCACTCTCACTTAATTAGAACTAAAGTTATCGTATCCTAAAGCATTAACCAATCAAATTGCTTATCTCTGCTTACCCTAAGCAGAAAATGCTCATCTTCAAACTCCATCAAGGCATTTACCTAATAAGCATATACACCAAGTTTGAACATTTTAACTCAATAAGAAGGAGAGTTATTGTGTTCCAAAGTCTCGACCAATCAAATTGTGTATCACTCTGCTTACCCTGAGCAGAAAATGCTCATTATCAAACTTAGTCAAGGTATTACTGTAATGAAACTATACACCAAGTTTCATCAATCTCACTTAATTAGAACTAAAGTTATCGTGTCCCAAAGCATCAACCAATCAAATTGCTTATCTCTGCTAACCCTAAGCGGAAAATGCTCATCTTCGAACTCCATCAAGGCATTGACCTAATCAACACATACTCCAAGTTTGAACATTCTAGCTCAATTAGGAAGAGAGTTATCGTGTCCCAAAGTATCAACCAATCAAATTGCTTATCTCTGCTTACCCTAAGCGGAAAATGCTCATCTTCGAACTCCATCAAGGCATTGACCTAATAAACACATACACCAAGTTTGAACATTCTAGCTCAATTAAAAGTTATCGTGTCCCAAAGCATCAACCAATCAAATTGCTTATCTCTGCTTACCCTAAGCGGAAAATGCTCATCTTCGAACTCCATCAAGGCATTGACCTAATAAACACATACACCAAGTTTGAACATTGTAGCCCAATTAGGAAGAGAGTTATCGTGTACCAAAGCATTAACCAATCAGAAACTATACACCAAGTTTCATCACTCTCACTTAATAAGAACTAAAGTTATCGTGTCCCAAAGCATCAACCAATCAAATTGCTTATCTCTGCTTACCCTAAGCGGAAAATGTTCATCTTCGAACTCCATCAAGGCATTGACCTAATAAACACATACACCAAGTTTGAGCATTCTAGCTCAATTAGGAAGAGAGTTATTGTGTCCCAAAAAGTGTGACGGACAGACAGACGGACAGACAGACGAACCCATTTTAATAGTCCCCTGCTTTCTTGAAAGGCGGGGGACAATAAACCAGACAATACATCTTTATAAGCTTTTTTACAGTAGGCTGCACTATCAGTAACCACGGCCATAACATTGTTATATTCAATTCCATAGTCTGTAACAGTTTTTACCACGGCTTGACTAACAGTACTATGATTGCATGCCCCCATTGTCACACAGTCCACTAAATAGACTTCACCATAGACAGAAAACATTATGTTCAGTATACTGTGGTCTCGTACATCAGTAGTTTCGTCCAATATTATTGCAATCAGCTTGTTAACAAATTTATCTACCAAAGATGCATGGTGATCAGAGAAGAGTCGTGGTAAGTATACTTGGCGAAGTGTTGACTGTTGTGGAAGAGTCCCACCTTGTTTACAATACTTTGAAATGAATGGCCGTATTCTTTCCAGTTTGTTCAATGGAATGTCAGTATTGTTTACATTTCATTCGACTTGATAGCCTCGTTTGTCACGCAATTAGTTTTACTGCAGTATTCTGCTATGCACGCAATTAGTTTTACTGCAGTATTCTGCTATGCACGGGTTAATTAGGCATAATAAAATCGTGAGTCATGACGTATACGTTATGTAAACATATTTGGTCCAGTATTGGCAGCTCGTGATTGGTTGGTAGACGGACTACTGATCAATCAAAATTTAACACAACAATATCCACTCATAATAGCAGTGTGTAGTTGGATTACCTCTAATCAGACGCAACAGTGCGCGGAGTATGTGAGTCCGGCAGTATAAAAGAAGTAAATGAAACGATTTCTACATTTATAAAAATGACTATGAGTATGTAAATTAAAACATAAGATATAGATTACGTTATTAAATTCAACTACAGAGTAATTATACTACTATTAGGGATAAATGGAAGACAGGTTTTTATTTCGAGTAAATTTATGATTCCAAAATGATAAAATGAAAGTAGCCTTACCAAATACTAAAATAGTATTAGTAATATAAAACCACACGATATCGTTCAATATTTTCCATTTTTTCGTGAAAAGAAAGATGAAATACCTTGAGAAATATAAAGTTTTGTTAAGATTTTGTTATAATCAGAAAAATAGGTTTTTCCGTGTGAGATTTCAAATTCAAATCATCAACCCTACACTGAATCATTGCATTGATTGACTCTTTGATGGGTTAATTAATCAACGAGTAATAATTACCTCCTCGTAATCGGCCAAAAATAGATTGATATATGACACCGTAGTGGCTTGTTGTTCATTGTTTTATCAATCAGCATGATAATTAACTCTTTGTAAATCGGCCGAAAGTAGATTGATATTATGATACCATAGTGGCCGATTTATTGTTTTACGATTCGGCTAGATTAAAGATCAATCGGCTAAAGCCGACAAAAAACAGCCGATTCAGATCCTTGCGAAGAAAACTATGGTTTTGTGACTACACTAACATGTGAACTCTGTAAAAAGTATTTTAAAACATATCAAATATATGAGGGAATTTTCCACTGCATAAAATAATGGTATTTGTCGGGCTGAAAATCTGAAATGTTCGGGCGAAAATCAGTTCAGCAGTTATTTAGCAGTTATTTCAACTCTGGTAGTTATTATCGGAAATTGCTGACCTTAAACACTGTGTATAAATTTAAAGTCAATCGGATATTAACTTTAGCCTCTAGAGCGTCCACAAGCAATTGTGGACGCCAGACCGACGACAATATACGACCACATTTCAATGTGGGCGTATAAAAACACATAATACAGTCCAAATTTGTAGGCTAGCACTATGCCAACAAAAGCATTTTTCTTCAAAAAATTGTAGGATGATATACGAAGATTTAGCAATGGATAATTCTTCAACAGGAGAGTCATTGTCAGCCAGATATCTTGAGGTTGAGGGTCAAGGTCGTCTTGCTCCACAAAGCAAAATGACAATACGATACGTCTACTAATTCCAATAAAAGTCACCTACTGAAGATAGCTATGGTGCTCAAATGGCTACAAGAAGATCTTGCAAAATACGATCCAGATTTATGGTTGTTCTATGAAGAACAAGGGAGTTCTGTGGATCATGACATAGTTGTGTCTGACATAATAATAATAAATAATGTTATTATTATTAGTACTAGCCACTAGTGACCTGCCGGACGATGAGTTCATAGTTATTCTCGTTACATGCGGATGGGGCAGGTGGGATTTCATCTTTAGTCTGAATTTGGAATCACTACTCATGGTTAAAAAAGATCAACAAATCTGTTTTCACTAAATTTATTGAAACAGATAATATGATGGTAGATAACAGAAATAATGAATTTCATACACATACCAATGCATATATATATACATACAATCTGAAATTCTGAGCACTGAACAATCGTGTGAATATCTATTTACATTATTATTGTTTTTTTTCACTTTTTACCATATAAAGATAGGTTGCCAGGCAACAAAACATACGCCAACAGCAGCTAAATCATCCGGGCAGTCAACAAGGGTTGTCGCATATTTTTACTTTTTTTGGTAATTAAACATTTGTAATACACTAAAATCTGATTAACAGTAACAACTCATTATGTAATTATCTGAAAATCATTAGAATTTGCTTGCTTTTTATAAAGTTTTGCCCCACACTAACAATTAGTATAGGAAACATTTAACATCATGGATTTAGCTGTTCAGTTATCAAAATTCATTGAAAATCAAAATACTTGTTTGTTTCAATACCTTAAACTCTGTGTATCAATTTGAAGTCAATCGCATATTAAGTTTGGCCTCTAGAGCATCCACAAGATTTTTTGAAGTGATCAAGGACTACAACTCTGGCACTAATTATCAGAAATCAATAGGTTTCTTCGTCTCATGACCTTAAAAACCGTGTATAAATTTGTAGTCAATCGGATATTAACTTTGGCCTCTAGAGCGTTCACAAGATTTTTTGAAGTGATCAAGGGCCATTACCCTGGCACTAATTATCAGAAATCACTGAAAATCAATAGACTTCTTCGTCTTATGACCTTAAACACTGTGTATAAATTTAAAGTCAATCGGATATTAACTTTGGCCTCTAGAGCGTCCACAAGATTTTTTGAAGTGATCAAGGGCCATAACTCTGGTAGTTATTATCGGAAATCGCTGAAAAACAATAGGCTTCTTTGTCTCATGACCTTAAACCCTGTGTATAAATTTAAAGACAATCGGATATTAACTTTAGCCTCTAGAGCGTCCACAAGCAATTGTGGATGTCAGACCGACAGATGGACGGGGGCGACGACACTATACGACCACATTTCAATGTGGGCGTATAAAAACGAACTTATTTGTATTTGCTTGTAGTCTCTATCATCCAAACAAATATTCTACGAATATTAGTCTGGATGGGTCTTTTAAATTACCATGTACTGAATTTATCAAAACATCTCGCTTGTCAACAATGACACGCTCTTAAATTTTGTTTGTAAAGGTTTTAATTGAAATGGTCATTTTCTCTCGTCATGAATCAGACATATGGCTTCTCAAAATCTTCTTAATTCTTCAGTGCGATTCATGCTTATTCCTCGTCTCTATTTTGATTTTAATAATAGATGTGCCAAGTGAATTGTGGGATATATTTCATACTCGCTTTATAGAATCTAGAAAAATCGGCCCAGCTTCATAATATCTAGCACTAACCTAGACTTTAGCCAAAAGGTTCCATCGCCCATGCGTAACGGGGAGTTTGTTTTTTTATGTGGTAGACTATCCAGTAATTTTCGTCAAAGATTGACAACGGACCCAGACCCTTCGTACGTTGAAGACTAGGGGGTTCTAGGTGACCGAGAATAATTTGCTTGTAGTTTTTCTTTTTACTTCTTTAATTATAACTTCCGTTTGGTTGGATGAAAGCAAAAGTAGATTATGCATTATGCAAGTTGCCAAAATATGACTATAAATTTCGATATTGTATCGATATATGAATACTAGCAGGGGCGTACATAATGATTTCGTATGGGGGGGGGGGGTATTTAGCCAAAATGTGACCGACTGATGCACATACCACCCACGCCCGCCCCCATCCCCCAGTGCAAGTGACGCAATCTGGAGCCGAGCACCACATGTGAGTTTTCTAGAGTTGACATAACATCTGTGCAATCTGATGCCCTACACACCAGTGGTACTATAAACTGGGCAGATCACTATAATCGTGAATATGATAGTGCTGAGACAGTATAAGACAACTGAGGAGTAGAAGAATGATTTTAAAATGGAATCGAGCACCGGACTGGGCTTGAAAATTTGAATCAATGTCATGGCAAATGGAACCAAATTCTCGTTAACAAGAGGATAAGAAATGGGACAGAATCTTGAGGCCTATCTGACAATTTCAACTGTTTTGTGATTGTTTGTTTATCTCATTAATTCATTTAGTCGGAGACCCACTGCAGTGAGTACTTTTTTTGAGACCGGCTATTTTTTGCCATGGTAGAAAACATTTAATAGAACAACATACTCACAACAAAATAAAAGTGACAAGCAGACATGGTTATTTTATACTACAGTAGAATCCATATGAGCAGCCACTCCTATTCAGCGACATCTTGCAATTGTAAGCGGTCACAATAAATTCCCCCCGTAAAAATTGTTTCATCTCTTTATTCAACGGCCACTCCTCTAACGCGGCCAGCGGTCACTATTTTGCTAATAAATTAAACAAAACATCGCCCATTCAACGGCCATTGTTGAATGATACAATCTTGTCGTTCTTCGTAACACCCCCTCTAATCTTGTGAGTAGTAATCAATTAACTGGACTCCCACTGATCACGTAAAAAGAAATGTGAAAATAACAATTAACCCGGGATTATCTGTTAATTAATCTTTTGTTTTATTAAACGACTAACCTGATCATTGTTTTCACACTTAACGGAACATTATTTGATGCTGATTGAATAAACTGATTAAAAGCCGCTATATTGTTAAATAGACGTTTTTTAGCGCCACCTATAATATTACATACAGAGTTACACCACCTGTGAATCAGTAGCAAAATCAGCGATGTTTTTTTGGTTCATGTGCTTATTTTTGATAACATAAAATTAATTCATCGATTTTCTTCACAAAAATGGATAAATATTATCGAATGCATCACAATAATAGACAATAGTATTGAAGGTTGGTACAAAATGACAAGTTTGCATAAGTTATGTCCGAGATCCAGCAACGGCCAAATTTACCGGCCAAGTTTGCTTCCAATGCATTCAAGCGTATATTAATTGATGTCAGCACAAAAAAAGCATGAGATTTTACATAAATGGATAAATATTATCGAATGCATCACAATGATAGACAGTAGTATTGAAGGTTGGGACAAAATGACAAGTTTACGGAAGTTATGTCCGAGATTCGGCGACGGCCAAATTTACCGATGCAAGTGTACCCAAGCGTAATACTAATTGATGTCAGCACAAAAAACTACGAGATTTTATTAAGAGGCCACTCCCATTAAGCGGCCAATCGTAAAAATTCCCATGGGTGGCTGCTTAATGCAGATTCTACTGTATAGTTTGGTGTGACGCATGCAATTGAGGCACATGGATTCACACAACTACATTATAGTAATTGGGATCTATTCTGGCATTGTTTTTGAGACCGACTGCAGTGACTGCACTTATTTTGTGACCGACTATTTATCTCCCTGGGTGAAATTTTGTTGTTAGACCAACATACTCACAACAAAATGAGAGTGAAACACAACATCTTTTCAAACATGATATGATTTGCATGAGTATAGCGTGACATATACAGTGAGCATTTATTTTGATACCGACTGCTCCTATTTTGCGTGACGTATACAGTGAGCACTTATTTTGATACCAACTACTCCTATTTTGCAACCGACTGTACTGATTTTGCGACTGACTATTTTATACTAAAGTTTGCGTGAGTAACGTGGCGTATACAGTGAGTACCTATTTTGATACTGACTGCCCTGATTTTGTGATTGACGGCACTGACCCGACCGACTACACTGATTTTGCGACCGACTATTTACCCCACCCCCCCGGACATTCACGACGCTGAATACTAGTATGGAATAATAACACAGACTTTGTTTAATAGAAGTTTCAGCTATATTACAATATTATACGGAATACGTTATGCAATTATTGACGTGAATAAAGTATGTATGCATAAACCAACATGTCTGTTGTTGAAAAGACGACTATCCGTTAGTGATACCCGTGGTCAGTTCATTTCAAAATGGATTAAGAACCCTGGACTATTCTCTTTGGTTCTAAGTTATACCACTGAGAGAAATATTAAACAAATATATGCCGTGGTTGTTACGTGATTTAGAGTTAGAACAAAACCAGAGGTCGCAGTCACGCAAAAATCCGCATTTTTTTCAAAATAAACGCAAATATTGACGGACGCTGCGTAATTTACACGCAGAAAATTTCCCGACGTGAGAATAAAACTAGATTATTCTACGTCGTAGTTTGTACAATTTATGTGCTTCACGCTTCTTTTACACACTTCTACTGCACGCTGCACGTAGTCTCCGTAGATTTTTATATTTCCGCTTATTTCATTCATAAGTTCATAGCAGTCGCAGCCTTCTATACGTAGCTTTCCTGGGATACCCCTATTTTGCGGCATTGGAAGCAATAAAGCGCATGTCATACAAGACTTTGGATTGGCTAGGACACAGTATCCTGTTTACATTCAGCCAATCAAATGTTTGCTTTCATAGCGATAGTCTTCTCTTTACTTCCTGTCGAAGTGAAAGATGGAAATCGTTGCGTCGTCAACCATAGATCTAGTGCCGATGCCGTTAACCTCCAGTCGTCATTAGATTAAATGCAGTAGGCCTATCAATGAAATAAGGACGCTTTATAATAGGTGTGTTCACAAAATGACTCGACTCGATTCTATTGAGTATTTTGAGATGCTCGAAGTCACGCAGATGTAGACGGCAAAAACGCGGAATTTTGGAATGTCTGCGTATTTTTACGCAACTTGAAATTGATCCACTGCGACCTCTGAACAGAACAATATCTGTTAGTCAATTATGTAGTTTATATCAGTTTTCTTTTATTAATAAAGCAACTTAACTGCAGTTGCCTTGACACCAAAGGTTTTCCAATATGAACACTGAATAAGCTTGTGTACGCTTGTACATGTATAAATAGAATTGTTCCTTTGATCGAGAAGGCGGTATTTGACTGCAACGACTATTTGTGAAACGACAAGACTCGAAGTCTGAAATAGCCGGGTGGACGTTTGAATCATTTTGTTGTTTTTTTAAATCAATAAAACAGATTGGTAATGAAATGAAATGGAGTTTAACGTCCTACTCCTCTGCACCTGACCTGGGCTAATGGAAGACGGGAATACACCATACAGTGCACTACGAGGGAAATCGGGTTGAGTGGTAGTTATACTCTCAGTACAATATATTAATTTTGGAATTTTGAATATTATTCACTATGTCTTGATGTCCGATTGGGCATATTCCCGGTCGGACAATTTTGTGCGTTTGGAAAAAATATTCGGACAAGTCCGGAATATACGGGCAAAATCCCAACTATGGATCGAACACCCAACCTCCAGGCTAGCGAGCCAGCGCCTTGTCCAGTTGGCCACAGTGATTCCCGATTGATGTTGGAAGATGTGCTTTTAATCATTAGTTGTGATTCCAAATTTAATAATCCATACAGATATCATAGTGCCACCTGCTCCAAAATATGTACCAATCCACATGTAACGAGAATAAATATAAATTGTAAATTCATTAACAATACACATTGCGCCATATTGTGCATGGGAAACACGTTCTAAGAACGGGTACTAAATAGTATGACGTATCAAACCTTGCCACCAAGCATTTAAAATCGTATTTAAATATGAATGTCTATCTGAAGATCTGTCTGACCATCTTCTTTTGCAGACTGCCGCGGTAATCGAAATCGCAGACAAATAGTCCCTTTATTCATTGCCACCCATTATTGTTTAAAAATTTTCCTCCAATTCCAGAATATTGATAAATAATTAATCATTTATTCAGGTTACTAATATAAATATTATGATCACTTATAGTTAATACTCACCAGAAATTTATATAGTTAATGATTTCACCAGGCCTCGACATAGATCGATCGCCTGCCTATCACCAAAATCTAAATAAGGGGGATCAAAATTTCGATCACGATATGAACAGCAGGCGAACGAAAAATACTTAACTGGTAGTGACGAATAGTTCACCTTATTTTACATCAATTCCTGTGTTATTCAAAACAAAATTCAGCATTCAATTAAAATTCAGCATTCAATTTTCGTGTACGTAAGAATAGATTGAAAGTAATTAGCCGAATCGTGTTCGTTCCATAGATAGTATTAGTAACACATAAATTCATGGGGTTCGGTCTCAATCAGATTTTTCCGCAAGAACATTTTTCGAGACTACGAGCTTTGCGGAGTTTACAATACCGAAGTCAGAGTGACCCGTAAGTTATAAAGCGTTTGATTGGCCAGCTGGAATCAGTGGCGGCACCTGCCCTCTGTTTGCCCCCCAATAATTTTCAAAAATAAAAAAAAGATAGGTTGCCAGGCAACGAAACATACGCCCACAGCAGCTAAATCGTCCGGGCAGTCAACAAGGGTTGTCGCATATTTTTACTTTTTTTGGTAATGAAATAACTCATTATGTAATTATCTGAAAATCATTAGAATTTGTTTGCTTTTTATAAAGTTTTGCCCCACGCTATCAATTAGTATAGGAAACATTTAACATCATGGATTTAGCTGTTCTGTTATCAAAATTCATTGAAAATCAAAATACGTGTGCGTTTCAACACCTTAAACTCTGTGTATCAATCTGAAGTCAAACGGATGATAAGTTTGGCATCTGTAGCGTCACAAGGTTTTTTGAAGTGATCAAGGGAGATAACTCTGGAAGTAATTATTTGAAATCAATGAAAATCAGTAGGCTTCTTCGTCTCATGACCTTAAACAGTGTGTGTAAATTTAAAGTCAATCAGATATTAACTTTGGCCTCTAGAGCGTCCACAGGATTTTTTGATGTGATCAAGGGCCATAACTCTGGCACTAATTATCGGAAATCGCTGAAAATCAATAGGCTTCTTCGTCTTATGACCTTAAACACTGTGTATGAATTTTAAGTCAATCGGATATTAACTTTGGCCTCTAGATCGTTCACAAGATTTTTTGAAGTGATCAAGGACCATAACTCTGGCACTAATTATCGGAAATCGCTGAAAATCAATACGCTTCTTCGTCTTATGACTTTATACACTGTGTATAAATTTACAGTAAATCAGATATTAACTTTGGCTTTTAGAGCGTCCACAAGATTTTTTGAAGTGATCAAGGGCCATAACTCTGGCACTAATTATCGGAAATCGCTGAAAATCAATAGGCCTCTTCTTCTTATGACCTTAAACACTGTGTATAAATTTAAGGTCAATCGGATATTAACTTTGGCTTTTAGAGCGTCCACAAGATTTTTTGAAGTGATCAAGGGCCATAACTCTGGCATTAATTATCAGAAATCGCTGAAAATCGATAGGCTTCTTCGTCTTATGACCGTAAACACTGTGTATAAATTTAAAGCCAATCGAATATTAACTTTGGCCTCTAGAGCGTCCACAAGATTTTTTGAAGTGATCAAGGGCCATAACTCTGGTAGTTATTATCGGAAATCGCTGAAAAACAAAAGGCTTCTTCGTCTCATGACCTCAAACACTGTGTATAAATTTAAAGTCAATCGGATATTAACTTTAGCCGGACCGACGGACGGCCGGACGGGGGCGACGACAATATACGACCACATTTCAATGTGGGCGTATTAAAATGTGATCTGGCAGCTCTATTTATCTCAACAATAGTTGTCTGAATAGGTGGAAAAGGTGATTTTGAGATTATGATTATACATTTGATTTTATTAGTTTTTTAAGTAGATCTCATCATTCTACTCACAAAACTTTTTACAGATTCAAAATCGGATGAAAATTTTTTTTTTTATTGAGGTTCAAAGTTGCGATTTTTGAGTTTTCGCGGAAGAAAGGTTTTTCAACTCTTTGAAAAGGTCATTTTTGGTGTTTTTTGTGAAGCCATAGTTCATTTCCTATCAAAACTATCAAAAATGTGGATGTATATTTATGAAATACAACTTTAAGGCTAATGATGTTTCAATTTACAAATTTGTATAACAATTACTCCGGTTTCCCCAGCAACTCCAAAATACGTAGGTTTTCTCAAAAATCTCACTTTTTTCGAAGTGATTTTGGTCAATTTTTTCATTAAAAATGGTCTTATCCATGTTTTATATGAAATATTGAGCCTGGTTGTTATACATTTTAAAATCAGAAGCTATCAAGTAAGATTTTTAAAAAAAAAAAATTGTAAAAATATCTATATGACTTTTCTCAAGAGCTGGATTTGTGCTCATTTTTGAACAATTGTCCGCGGCACACTTTTGCCTATTTTTGGGGTGTTTTGGGGACATTAATAAAATAAGAAAGAATGGAGATAAGAAAGTGAAATTATGGGAATATGTCAAAAAGTTTGTGAATTTTTAAAATTACATATTTACAATCCGCCATATATTATCAATTTTGGTTGTCATAGCAACCAAAATTGAAAAAATGCCATTTTTGACCATTTTCAACGCTGTTTACCATAACCCAAAAATTGATCACCACATTTAAAAATAAGCATTTTAAAATATTTGAAACACATGTAATGTCAAATGATATGGATTGTATAAGTTTGAGCCAAATATTAAGGAGTTTGAGTGGTTACCATAGCAACCACTGTATATTTTTAAAAAAAGCATCATTTTCCGATAATTTTCTCATTAATATTAATTTTTATATTATTTTAAGTCAGTAGCTGTCAGGTAATGATTGAACAAATAAATAATAACAAAATATTTATCCATCTCTTGATACGCTGGAAAGGGGTTCACTTTGAAAAACATTCTGCAATTTGAAATCGCACAATTTTAGGCTTAAAAAAATTATGAAGGAATTGAGATATTCAAGTGAAATTTGTGTACTGTACTGGTAAATGTAGTGAATTTTTAAAATCACTTATCTTTTCTCTTCTATATTACTTAATATTTGGTTGTTATAGCAATCAAAACAAAAACAAACCCCCAAAAAGGCAATGTTATTCAATTTTCAAACCAATTGATCACCATGACAAACAAATTTATTATGGTACATTTTAAGTAAGTAGAAATCATTTTAGCACATATTTACAGCCCATGTAATATGAAATATTATGAATTGAATAATTTTAGTAAAATATTAAGGATTTTGGAGGGTTGCCATAGCAACCACATAGTCTTAAAGAAAGTACAGCTGTTTCATTATCAATGTTCCCAGCATTCGTTGCTTACATTATTGTTAGAATTCTGCTTTTACATATTATTTCTACTCAGAAGATAACAACATTGACAAATAGAAAAATATTCCTAGCTAGTCTAAGGACTAAATAGTAAAAGTAAGTTACTCAGTTACTGATAGGCTATGGCCAAGTCATGTTTAAGGCCTGGGCCCTACTATTTTGACAAGTCGAGGGGTTTTTTTTGTTTTTACTTCACTTTTGATTTCTACATTTCTAGTATTCCTTCAAATCAGTATATGTAGCCTATTGAGCAACTTTCTTATTGTTTGTATATTTTAATCAATGTAAATAAATATCAAATTAAGGCCTAAAAGGCCTTACGCTTGCCGTTTCTTTCAATTTGTTAATGTTAACTGATCAACAAATATGTGATACTCAACAACGTGTGATTAGTTCCCCCACAAAAAACAAGAATTAAAATTATAATAATTAGTATGACAACTGTTATATAATGCTAAATTATTTAATAAAAAGTTTTGCAAAATTGGGTATCCGTATCGACATATTATTTATTGACATGACTGACCTAATTATTCATCTATTCAATGTCGGTCGGTTCCATCATCAGTCAAAACAAAATATTGTAAATCGCCAACGACAAATCCATCCAGAAATAGTCTATAGAGTCGTTATTCAAATTATTTAAGCTGGCTTTGATTCTTTTGTTGGTCCAACTTTATTTGGGTAGAATTCTCTTATTAAGTGGAAAGAAATCTTATTTATGTATTATCGATAGACTACGGTACTACATTTTCGTCCTCACGCCTACGGTCAGTACAGACAACACAGACAGAGACACGTGTGGATATTTTCCGGTTTCATTTCCATTCGCGTGCACAGAAATATATTAACATTGGGCTTGAGTAATTCATTGAACAGCAAATTTATGATTTCAGAACATTGAAACTGTCGTCAATTTTACAGAATTTTTCCATTCTTGAAATATGTTTGGTGTTAAAATATAGAGACGTGTGGTAGCTCGAAAGAAATTTCCGTTCGATCCTCACACCTTGTCACATGGTCATAAAAGCGCGCGAATATGAGTCATGTGATGTAAATAAAGTCAATCCCGTGAAAGTCGTAAAAAAATGGATTTTAACTATGTTATCTATTTTCAGGCAAGTCCGTTATACATTTAACATAACGCTTACTTCATAAATTAACATCGGATTTAACTTTCGACGTAATTTACCGCGAATATGAGTCTTGGGACCTTGGAATACATTTTAGTTTTGGTGTTGAAATGACGTCATAACAAGGCAAAAACTACGCGATTTATTTTGGACAAAATTGCTCATTGTATACAATTTTCAAATGCTCCACTCAGGTTCTTAAAATGCTCCGATTTTGTTGATTTTAATAGCATTGAAACGACAATAAAACGAACTTTCGATCGGCGGGGGGTGATATCCTGGCAAATTGCCACAAAAAAAGATTACGTGAATTGAAGCCTTCAACTTAAAAAAAGGGCATGGTATTTCGAAAAACCAACAAAGCACCCCCCGCCGATCGAAAGATCGTTCAATTACCTTTCTAATGATATTAAAATGAAAAAAATATATTAAAAATAAAGACCTGAGCGGAGCACTTGAAGTGAGGTACCCTCGTTTAAAAACGTGACAAAATTTTTTACCGTAACGTCAAAACACGCGAAATTGACGTTTTTCAACTTACGTTTATGAAATTAATAAGAAGAATAGGTATATAAAAATTATACCAAACAAAAGAGCAAGATATCGGCTTTCAAAATCTGTTTTAAATATTAATAAAGATTATATAACGACTGTGTGACGTTAAGTTTAAAAAAGGTTACAAATCGGGAAAAAACGACTTTCTTCCAACGCGAGCAATGGGAGTTGTGACACCTAGTCTGAAATTCTACCTGGCTGCATTCTCGGCAGTCTATTTTACAAAATATAGTGGCGAAAATATTCATTCAATTTGAGTCACTCTTACTCCGCTCGGTCGACACTTTCTTCTATGGTCAGATAAACGAGTGGTTTGGCGACAGCCGGTATCTGTTAAGCTCTATTTATCTTGACAATCAATGCCTGAAATACTGCCAGACTGCATTTCGGGCCATCTACTTTACAAATTATTGGGGACTTCATTGAGGTTCACAAGTCCGTTCATTTCACAAAATATAGTGGTGAAAATATTCATTCACTTTGAGACACTCATTCCGCCCGTTTGTCACTTTCTTCTCTGGTCGGATAAACCAGTGTTTTGGCGACAGGCGGTATCTGTTAAGCTCTTATCTTGACGATCAATGCCTGAAATACTGCCAGACTGCAGTACTTTTCAAATTATTGGGGACTTCGCCGAGTTTCATTTGACACTTTCCTCTCTGGGGTCGGAAAAACTAGTGATCAGGCCACGGACGACATCCGATCAGCTCTATTTATCTCTATGATCGGTGTCTGAATACTGTCAGTCAGCATTTCAAAATTTTCTTGGGGAGTCGCCAAAACCCCCACAAGGACTCGCTACTTTGGCACTCACAAAGGTACTTCGTTGAGGTTCACAAGTCCGTTCGTTTGCCATTTTTGTCTCCGATCGTATAAACTAGTGATCAGGCAACAGACGGTATGTGGTCAGATTTATCTCGACGATCGGTGCCTATCTGAATACTGACAGACAGCATTTCCGACAGTCTTATT
Source organism: Patella depressa (assembly GCA_948474765.1). Lineage (NCBI taxonomy): Eukaryota > Metazoa > Mollusca > Gastropoda > Patellidae > Patella > Patella depressa. The sequence goes on along the minus strand of OX419717.1, from coordinate 32,226,206 downwards.
TTTCAAAATTTTCTGGGGGAGGTTCCCCCATACCCGCCATAAGTACACCCTACATTGGCGCTCGTGAGTTGGATACGCCGAATTTTGCAAGTCTGTTCGTTTGACACCTTACCTCAATGATCATTGCCTGAACTACTGCCAAGCTGCATTTCCGGCAGCTTGTTTTTCAAAATTTTCTGGGGGAGCCCCCCCCCACCCCTAGTTGAAACTTGTGCCTTTGCCCCCTTAACCTTGGACTTTGCCCCAGCTTTGACCCTCCAACCACCGACGGCTGGCGCCGCCACTGGCTGGAATACACATGGCCAATGAAATATCACGTTTTTACACTTTGCGAAGTCTGCCAAATATGGCTACGAAATAGTCTGAAACTGTGCATCAGAAAACTTTCAATAAGTGGCCTTTCAAAGACGAATTCACAATTCTACAACTGGATAATGACGGTAATATAACCAAATTTCAGTGCAAAATATGTTCAAGTTATCTGTCAGTGATACGCGTTGAAGCCGGTCGGAGAATGTAATTTTTATGTTCTTTACTAGTTCTGTTATCAATAAATGTTGTTTAACCCTTCAAATTAGGTGATCATTTTAGGAGATCAATTGATCATAAAACTGATCACCTCATTGTAAAACCAGGAGAACGATTCGTTGATCCCCTTATTTAACCTTATGTCAAGGCCTGTTTCACGCTCTACTGGCGTTGGGTCTAATTACTGACACACATCAAAGATAACTGGCGGTTTCACTCACATAGTGAGCAGTAGCTCAAATATTGACGTTTTCTTAATTAGTCATGCTTTCGTCTGCTTATCCCGCATGCGCCTGGCTAGTGATATGTTCGGATAAACTCACGTTTGTTTAATTACTCACGTCATGTATACATACTGACACAAGGAATACTAACCAATTAACTTAAATACTCACCATATGATTATTACTGACCATTTATAGGAATATTGACGTACGGTACAAGTACTGACGGGTTTAAGCGACTACTGACAACACTTATATTTCTCACAGGTTTCCATGAATAGTAATCACAATTAAGCTTTTATACTTGCTTGAAGCCCAATACTAAAAGTAAAAGCTCCGATGCCAGTTCTACACACTATGCACCTTGCAGTGTAACTTTGGCCTCTAGAGCGTTCACAAGAAATTGTTGATAACGGACGGACGGAGTCGACGCCAATATACACCATTTCCATGTGGCCGTATAAAAATGTTTTTTATTTATACATTCATAAGGTAATGGTAATGAATTACTTTCAATGTAATAGGTAATGGTAATTAATTACATTGATAAAAATGAGAAAGTAATTGTAATGATTACATATAAAAAGTAATGTTAATGTAATTAATTACATTGTCAATGTTAGGCCCAGCCCTAATACATACGTGTATACTCATACAATATCTTGTTAATACTAGGGACACGAATGTTTTGGTTTCTCATTTTCATAATATTCCGACACCGCAACCATTATAATGTTCAGCATCTATGCGTCATATGCGGCAAGTAAATTCACGTCTTACGTAATTTTGATAACAACGTAATTACAGTGATGCTAAACTTTGATTCCAACTTACTCCAAAATATCCATTTGCCCGGCCATCGTCTGCATTGGGTATGACTATAATGTGACCATGAACTAAACATCTCTCTCTGATGTAATTCACGGCTAAAAGAGGGCATTACCAGCGGCATAAACAAGCACTTTGTAAATTGAACGAGGGACTCAATTTCAACATCGACAAAGCTAATAAAATTTTCACAGACAGTTGTACATTATGTAACTGAATTTCCAGTAATAAATGTTTTAATTAATTAATATTTTTATGAAATAATGATATTATACTTTATGAGGGGGGATTTGACTCAAAAGTCAATGCTATGTCGTTAGTGTTATTACATGTCCAATGTTGCAAATGTTTAATGTTATGTGTAAATTGGACAAGGTCACGAGTAAAAAGTCCTGTAATACTGACAAATACATCGTGTAAATTGACATCTACTCTTTGTCATTAAACATTTCACATTAGACATATCACAACAAGCCTAACTCCATTTACCCAGAGCTTTAAACTTTCAACTCTTACATCTTCTAATATGACACGCGCACTATGTATTGTAACATTCAACATTTCACTTTTACATCGCAACACAGAAAAAGTAATGAAATCGGCCAATATGCAAATTAGTTCATCACGTGATATGTTAATTTTCAAGCAGGGAATTCCCCCCAACATGAGACCTTCAACCGGATGTTGATTTTATGATCTGTTTTCAACATAAAAGGAAAGTAAAAAAGGAAAGTAAAATGTCTTGGCTTCCACATAGGCCTATAACCCGAGATATTTTCTCTGAATTCTACGAATAATCTCTTGAATTATATCTGAAAGCTGAGACATTTTCTATCATGAAATCAACAGATGCAAGAGTTGAAAGTTTAAAGCTCTGGGTAAATGGAGTTAGGCTTGTTGTGATATGTCTAATGTGAAATGTTTAATGACAAAAAGTAGATGTCAATTTACACAATGTATTTGTCAGTATTACAGGATTTTTTACTCGTAACATTAAACATTCGCAACATTGGACATGTAATAGCACTAACGACATGACATAGCATTGACTTTTGAGTCAAATCCCCCCTCATAATACTTGGACGATAATGTATTATAATTGAAAACTATTTGGTTCAAGAAAATATTTTTTTTTTATGAAAGTATAAATATAAAGTAAACTTAAAACAATTTTATCAGTCATCAGGACCATTATAAAATTGAATCATCGTTTTTTCTATTTGTAAAGTAACATTACCTGTGATAATCTTCAACACAGTAGATTTTATTATCTACATCTATTGTAAATGGTACACCATCTAAACACTCATTACAAATACAACATCGAAAACATCCAGGATGATAGGAGTTGCCCATAGCTTGTAAAATCTACAAATATATATGTATGCAATAATATATGTACTTGGCCATATTGTTTCCCCTAGTAATGTCACGCCACGAACTATAACAGATTGACAGATGAAAAAAAGCTGAACACACCATCATTAAAATTTTATATGGGTGTGGTCTACATGTGGGTCATTTCATGTTAAGTGGGCCACGGATCGGAAATCGACCACCTCGAAAAAATCTGGAAAAATATGTTATTGTACATGTAAAATACTAAATACTAGAAGCTGTGCAAAATTTGCATTCTGTAGCTTGAAAATTGACTGAGATACGGGCATCTGAGTTTCATGAGTTACCGATAAGTTTTCGAAACAAAATGTGTTTTGATAATTTGAGTTTCAGATATCTTATTATTACTTTTCTGGTGAAGATATACAGCTCAAATCTGGTAGTCTCAAAGAATTTTTTGTATTGATTACGAATCTGCGATCAGCTTACAGGTAGAGCTGGGCGATATTTCGATATAAAACCGTCACAGAAATAAAGATAGGTTGCCAGGCAACGAAACATACGCCCACAGCAGCTAAATCGTCCGGGCAGTCAACAAGGGTTGTCGCATATTTTTACTTTTTTTGGTAATGAAACAACTCATTATGTAATTATCTGAAAATCAATAGAATTTGTTTGCTTTTTATAAAGTTTTGCCCCACGCTATCAATTAGTATAGGAAACATTTAACATCATGGATTTAGCTGCTCTCCTATCAAAATTCATTGAAAATCAAAATACTTGTGCGTTTCAACACTTTAAACTCTGTGTATCAATCTGAAGTCAAACGGATGATAAGTTTGGCATCTGTAGCGTCACAAGGTTTTTTGAAGTGATCAAGGGAGATAACTCTGGAAGTAATTATTTGAAATCAATGAAAATCAGTAGGCTTCTATGTCTCATGACCTTAAACAGTGTGTGTAAATTTAAAGTCAATCAGATATTAACTTTGGCCTCTAGAGCGTCCACAGGATTTTTTGATGTGATCAAGGGCCATAAATCTGGCACTAATTATCGGAAATCGCTGAAAATCAATAGGCTTCTTCGTCTTATGACCTTAAACACTGTGTATGAATTTTAAGTCAATCGGATATTAACTTTGGCCTCTAGATCGTTCACAAGATTTTTTGAAGTGATCAAGGGCCATAACTCTGGCACTAATTATCGGAAATCGCTGAAAATCAATACGCTTCTTCGTCTTATGACCTTAAACACTGTGTATAAATTTAAAGTCAATCGGATATTAACTTTGGCTTTTAGAGCGTCCACAAGATTTTTTGAAGTGATCAAGGGCCATAACTCTGGCACTAATTATCGGAAATCGCTGAAAATCAATAGGCTTCTTCGTCTTATGACCTTAAACACTGTGTATAAATTTAAAGTCAATCGGATATTAACTTTGGCTTTTAGAGCGTCCACAAGATTTTCTTGAAGTGATCAAGGGCCATAACTCTGGCACTAATTATCGGAAATCGCTGAAAATCAATAGGCTTTTTCTTCTTATGACCTTAAACACTGTGTATAAATTTAAGGTCAATCGGATATTAACTTTGGCCTTTAGAGCGTCCACAAGATTTTTTGAAGTGATCAAGGGCGAAAACTCTGGCACTAATTATCGGAAATCGCTGAAAATCGATAGGCTTCTTCGTCTTATGACCGTAAACACTGTGTATAAATTTAAAGCCAATCGAATATTAACTTTGGCCTCTAGAGCGTCCACAAGATTTTTTGAAGTGATCAAGGGCCATAACTCTGGTAGTTATTATCGGAAATCGCTGAAAAACAATAGGCTTCTTCGTCTCATGACCTCAAACACTGTGTTTAAATTTAAAGTCAATCGGATATTAACTTTAGCCTCTAGAGCGTCCACAAGCAATTGTGGACGCCGGACCGACGGACGGACGGACGGACGGACGGACGGACGGACGGACGGACGGGGGCGACGACAATATACGACCACATTTCAATGTGGGCGTATAAAAACCGTGAAAAATACCGTCTTCAGAAAAATATCGAGAAACCGAACATACCGCGAAATATCACGGTTTTGATTTTCCTGGATGATATTTAACATAAATATTGAACAAAATGTTTTCTTTTTCATGCTATTTACGATATCTTATTGCTATAAACTCCCGAGTATTCATTCCATAAAAATTGCAAATGCCGACATAAGGAACTTTGTTTACGTCGATCACATGACTTCTCGCTCATCTCGAATTATCCCTGTTTCTGTTCAATTGCTATACGTCTTGACGAATTGTGAAGACCGAGACTTTGATTTTCGAAAGTAATCTTTGATTTTAGGATTGGATAAAATTTTAACAAGGTGGAAATATAAATAATGCCAATACCATTGAGAGTTCCGGTAGATTGATAGTGATTATCATTCAGCGTCGGAGGTGTCATGGCCGTCTTGATTCGGGAAAAATATTTGACTAAATCAATGGACACTTTTTGACATAGTATATTATTGTTTAATTTAGTATCCTTGTATTGTATAATGCATTTTCAAAAAGGTATACTCGTGAATGAGAAAAAAAGAGTTTACAAGTTTAAATGAACCGCATTTATTCGTAGCGTAATACAACAGCCTATGCACGGCCGAAAGAACACAAACTTATTTATGTTTTGGGGGCCTCCTTCATTCAAATTATTTTTGATTTAAATGAAATATTATAATTAATATTTTGAATATTAAAATTGTAATAAACAACAACTTTAGCAAGTTTTTATGGCTATAGATCTTGGTTTGAACCAGCTCGAATTAATGTTTTGTAAATTTGTTACTGTATCCTAAAAATAATATTGACTAGAAATAATAATATTGAGGGGTATTTGCCAACTTTTTATGTCTGTTTATTTACATTTAAAAAGTGATAAAGTGACCTTTTATAAAATATCGCGATATAGTGATTATATCGTGATATTGTTTGAAAATATCGCGATATCTGTTTCCAGGGATATGGCCCAGCTCTACTTACAGGTGACTGGTAGGGTTCCCATGCTACTTGGCCATAAAAACTGAAAAAGATAGGTTGCCAGGCAACAGAACATATGCCCACAAAAGTTAAGTCCTCCGGGCAGTCAACAAGGCTCGTCGCATATTTTTTCTTTTTTCAGTCAAGAGAATGTTTACAACACATGAAAATCTTATTAATAGCCCATTAAATAATTATCAGAAATGGTTAGAATTGTTTTGATTGTTTGTCTCATGGTCTTTGTCCACAAGATATTCTGGTAGTAATTATTGGATATCACTGAAAATCAATAGGCTTCTTTGTCTCATGACCTAAAACACTATATATAAATTTAAAGTAAATCAGATGTTAACTATTGCCTCTAGAGTGTTCACAAGACTTTCCAAAGTGATAAGGGTCATCACTCTGGCAGTAATTATCGGATATCCCTGAAAATCAATAGGCTTCTCCATCTCATGACCTTAAACACTATGTATTATTATGTAAGGGGGCTGTATTCATGGCTTCTTCATTCAAGGCATTTTGAATTGGGGAACAGAATAAAAGATAGGTTGCCAGGCAATGAAACATACGCCCACAGCAGCTAAATCGTCCGGGCAGTCAACAAGGGTTGTCGCATATTTTTAATTTTTGGGGGAATGAAACATTTGTAATACACTAAAATCTGATTAAGAGTAACAACTCATTGTGTAATTATCTGAAAATCATTAGAATTTGTTAGCTTTTTATAAAGTTTTGCCCCACGCTAACAATTAGTATAGAAAACATTTAACATCATGGATTTAGCTGTTCAGTTATCAAAATTCATTGAAAATCAAAATACTTGTTCGTTTCAACACCTTAAACACTGTGTATCAGTCTGAAATCAATCGGATGATAAGTTTGGCATCTATAGTGTCACAAGGTTTTTTGAAGTGATCAAGGGAGATAACTCTGGAAGTAATTATTTGAAATCGCTGAAAATCAGTAGGTTTCTTCGTCTCATGATCTTAAACAGTGTGTGTAAATTTAAAGTCAATCGGATATTAACTTTGGCCTCTAGAGCGTCCACAGGATTTTTTGATATGATCAAGGGCCATAACTCTGGCAATAATTATCAGAGACCGCTGAAAATCAATAGGCTTCTTCGTCTCATGACCTTAAACACTGTGTATAAATTTAAAGTCAATCAGATATTAACGAAACATGAACTAAAAACTGAATTATTTACAAAAATAAAAACAGTAAATACAAAAACTCTCTGTTATCTCATTCAAAAGACTTTAATCTATAACTGTTGCAAATTTCAAGTAAAAATATTTGTAACTTTTTGAGATCTAGTAATTTGAAATTGCATTTTCGTCCAAAAAGTCAAATCGGAGAAAAATCACATCAAAGTTTAATTTTAGTTTAACTAAATTTACATAGTATTTTTTTACCCTAAAAGGCACCGGACTCATATGTAACTCCTTCCTTAGATAAAATCCTCTCTTGTTCCTTAATTTTTTTTAGTTTTTTTGCTGTACGGGCGTCCTTTGTGGAATCCTGTGATCTTTTTTCAGCTAATTTTAGCCGTAAAGTGTCAGATTTTTCACGTAGTTTTATGGTTTTGGGAGAAATAGGTAAACCCATATGCTCAAACAGTTTTTCGTGTACTTTTAAACCTTTATTGAATTCTATGCTCCCAATTGCTGAGGCCAGGGTTACTCTTTGTAAAGAGTAAAAATTTTCTTTAGGACATTTATCCCAGATTTTTGCATGTAAACTTTCGTTACGATTTTGTGTCACACCTCCCAAGCACCTTTTCGAGTTTTGTTGTGGATTTAGCGCCTGGATATTCGTGCGTAGTGGAAAGTCACGTGGTGTTAAGCATGCTGGATGGAGATGGTGTATCGTGTTGTTTTACGGTGGGAATGCTGTTGTTTGTGGTGAGTAATTTAACGGTTTGCAGGTAATCGTTAGTACTGTTGCTTGTGATTGATGTTAACCTACCAATGTTCCAGGGCCCTGTTTCACGAAATTTTAACTTAAGATAAAATCCAATTTTAGTAGATACTTCAATTTTGATTGGCTAAGCACTAAAATCAATCTAATATTATCCAATCAAATTACTAAAATTGGGATCTTATCTTAGTTAAAATTTCGTGAAATAGGCCCCTGTTTTATTTATAGATTTAGTTTAATTTGTTCTTATCGAGGTTGTGAAGAAAACATGAGGTCTGTAGACCAAGCTGCATGGCATGGCATGGTCATTTATTTTACCTTTAGGGAGTTCAAGCGTTTTAATTTTGTACTTTATTCTGTGTTGAGTAACTGAAATTATTGTATATACCACAGAGTATGATTATTATAACCCAATGCCTAGGTTGTTTTTATTGGCTATGTGTATGGGGCGCCGTTTGTAAAATAATTATTTAATTTTTTTATAGCAAAAAACATTAGATTTAACTCCGAATATATATATTTAGATAAATATTAGAACAAAAATGGCATATATGTAAATATCAAAAAATGTTGTAGCTAAAAGTCGAGTTTTTGGTCTATGAAAAACTTTAAATGTTATATCTTGATTTCACATCGCTTAGTTAAATATATAGCTAAATGTGCTGTTTCTCGTAGGTATAAATGCTAAAAACTAAATCACTGAAAAATCTAAAGTTAAATATTTAGCTAAATATATAAACATTTAGCTAAATATATACACATTAAGCTAAATATATATATTTAGTTAAATATATATATTTAGTTAAATATAAATATATATATTTAGTTAAATATATAAACATTTAGCTAAATATATAAACAGTTAACTAAATATATAAATATCATGCTAAATATATATGTTTAGCTAAATGTATAAATATTTAACTAAATATATATTTGTGGTCCCGCCAATATTTCTATTATCGTAAGCGACACAAAAAACTGCGCATAAAATGATGACGTGTACCCGACACGTTAACCCGTAATATGTCGTGAAGTTACCTTATTTATGAGTGATCGATGTCTAACGTTACATATATGTAGGCATTATTAACGAATTGCGGATGTAAGAACTAAGCTGGGCGTTCAGGTACCAGATAGTACTGTGTCGTGCAGTCAGTGGAAAGTTGTACACTACGTCATCGTTTAGTGTGAAGTCACTTACAACAATAATTATTTTACAAACGGCGTGGTACGGTTGCGCTTTGTAAATTTAACTATATGTTTAGTTAAATATATAAATATTTAGCTAAATATATAAATATTTAGCTAAATATAAATGTTTAACTAAATATTTTAACATTTAACTAAACATTTTAACATTTAACTAAATATATATATTTAGCTAAATGTTTAAACATTTAACTAAATATTTAGCTAAATATTTATATATCATTAAATCTCTTGTTTTGGTCTTAATATTCAATGCTAAATGTTAAATATGAAAATAGAGACAAATCGAGAAATATTTATATATATTATGTTAAATATTGAGTTTTTGTTGTATTTTTAGTTTAAATATTAAAAGTGAAAAATTTGCACAAAAGTCGAGATTTAACTATATATATAAATTTACATTAAATCTAGTGTTTTTTGCTATATAAAAAGCTAAATAATTAATTTACAAACGGCGCCCCATATATGTGATGTGAGTTTTTAAATACGATTGTAATTTAAGCCTTTATTTATTTATTTTATAGTACCGGTAATTTATTTAGGGGAAATATCAAGGTAAGTTAGTCTTCTGGTTCCAGTTAGTGGATACAACTTACAAGTGGAATGAGGAAAGATGATGTATTTCTAATGTCTTGTAAAAGTGATGAATAGGTTTAAGTCTAGCCTATGGCTACTTAATGAATATATATGTCCATAATTGATGGGCCAATTGGTTACAGTTACATGAAATCAAGTGTTGAATCGAGGGCCTATTATGATACAAGATTTATAACTGGTGTGAATAACAAATTGTTATGCACTGTGTAAATATAGAAAGGGGAAATAATTTTCTTGTTTTTAGCATGATTGCTTTGGTTACTTTGGAGATCAAGTTTATTAGGGCTACTTGATAAATTATGATGTTCATAATATGAGACGCCATGTGGTAAACATTGTTCCATATACAAGTCCAAGAGTAGGCCTAATCTGGGTTATTATTTTGATTAATTCAATATAAGTATGTGTTATTGGAACTAATGTAATATTCCAGGGACTATGGGTGTATCTTAGAAAATTTTAGGAATTTTAGATAATATGCAACTGAAGTAGTGAAAGTCAGCTGATAATATATACATGCATCATAGTTTTCACAGCTTCTAGAGCAAATGATGGTACACAAAGAAGACAATATTATGCAATTACAGATGTAGATACAGTTAATTTACAGTTTGGCTCCAGGGGGTAATTCCAGCGTGACAGATGGGACAAAAGATAATATTTTCAGATTAACTTTGAAATCTAGTTATTTCAATACATTTGAAATCATGCAATTGAAAGCATTTTTGACAACCACCATATCATCCCTTTAATATCTAACAAAAAAATTTTTTTCAGAAAAAATTATTACTGAGCATTTTGGGATTATGTTCGATGTGACGGATGGAACATTTCTAGACCACCGTTTTATGTAACCTTGGTACTGGAACATTGATTTATCTCAATTACTAAAATTTAGTTTAACTGACATGCCTATGTTAAAATAGAATCATTTAAGTGGATTTAGGTAAAATAGCTATGTTTTCATATTTGTCATTATGCCACAGTGGCACCATCAACACTGTGACAGATGGGACATCAGAATATGTGACGGATGGGACATTAAATATATGCAACAAATTGATTATTCAGGATAAGAATTTAATGCCGACCTTCCATTCTAGAGTCATCCTCTCTTTGCGAAAGCCTTCTGAACATGATAGAGGCTACAGTTTTTAATAGACTTTTTTCTAATTTGGTGTGAACTATTGGTGTCATGATATGACAAAACTTGTCCATTTTCAGCATTACACAACTTTCCATTCTAGAGTTACCCCCACATCGTCCAAAACTTGATAGAGACTACCGTTTTGATTTTTTTGAACAGCTTTCTTTTCAAATTTGGTGTGAGGCATTTAGGTAATAAGAGGACTAATCCATTCATATTCAGCATTCCGCGTTATGGTATTCCGTTCCAGAGTTACCCACTTGTTGGAAGACCTTAATTGATAACCTTGTGAACGCGATCGAGGCTACAGTTTAACATATTTTTGTTAAGTTTGGTGTGAAGAATTGGGGTAATCAATGGACTAATGTTATTTAGTCTTCTAAGACCTTTCATTCTGGAGTTACCTTGTGAACATAATACAAGGTTCAGTTTTTAAAAGATTTTTTTCAAATTTATTGTGAATGTGTATACTGGTGTATAGACCCAATTGATTTGGGGTTATGAAGGGTGCAACCTTTTGATCCAGAGTGATTGCCCCTTTTCCAAAACGTGTGCACACAAAAGAGGCTACAGTTTTTATCAGATGCTTTTTTTTGTTTTTTTTTTTCCACAATTGATGTGAAGGATTGGTATCATGAAAGGACTGATCCTTTCGATTTCCAACAAATACTGCCTTCTGTTCAGCAATTATGCTCCCTTTACCGAAAACATAATGAAAGTGGTACAGGCTACAATTTTTAATGGACTTTTTTTCAAACTTGGTCGGAAGCATTGAAAAGAACTGTGCCGATTTCCAGCCTTCTAGGACTTTCTGTTCAATATACAGTTAATATTGCCAATAAAATGTTGCACTGCTATGATTTTTATTACTCTGGTCATCAGATGCAATATTATTGTTTAGTAGATAGTCAACAAAGTATTTTAATTATGAAATCTGCAGGTGTCTGGATTTCAGGCACTAAGTTCATTGTGACGGATGGGATGAAAACGCTGTGACGGATGGGACAGCGTGGGATTTGTGACGGATGGGACACCACGAAATCTCCAGTTTATTTATTGCAAAACTAAATCCAGAAAAATACAACCATATATTTACTTTATGGCTTGCATATAGAAGATATTAATATCATAATTTATTTTTATATTTATCAAAAAATACTTTTTAAAAGAAAAATTCATTAAAATTGTGACAGACGGGACAAACAATATTGCTAGTTTTGTGGTGCTGTTTGTGGAGTATATAGAGTAAAAACCAAAACCAAGTGCTTTTGTCTTTAATTTCATCACATGAAAGTAGCTATTAGTAATAAAATAACAGGTCTTTGAATAATTATATTTATTCTTTTCAAGGCAGGAAAAGAAAGGAAAAGATACAAAACTGATGTGTATTTTACATAGGCGCGTGTAAATACACATATTTTCGTAACCGTCCTATAGGATTTTAAATTTTTTTGTAAAATTAAACTAGGACATATGCTTACTAATTAAAACCTAAAAGTAAGTTAATACGAAAAATTTGAAAATTCTACAAAAGTGGGAAGTTAAGCTGGAATTACCCCTGGGAGATAAGTACAATATTCATATTTATGTTCTTATAATAGCAGTTTCTATATTAACAAATTGTTATAGTAAGTAATAATAAATGGCTATGATAATTGGCAACAGTATATAAACATTAAGTGTGCTAACTTAAATGTGTCATGGTAATACTTGTATAGCAGATTATCCAAAGGATTAATATTTCAATCATACATTCTAATAAATGTAAATTATTTCCAGATAAATCATGATTTGAACATGGTAGCTTTGGTGTAGGGGTGAAGACAATGGGGTAGAAACTGTTATGGGCATTTTACTTGGAGACCAGTTTGATCATTTATATTGCTCGTCTTGGGGTAAGACATGAGTTAAGAAACTTAGTGGCTTGATTGGAGGGGTGATGACGATGTACTGGCGGATATTATGGGCAATTAGCTGTGCTTTGTACTAGTAAGGTGGATATGGATTTACAGTAACAGGAGTAATACATTATGCGAGAGTTAAATTTACATATACTATTGTAATACTATTAATTTGACGTTTAATAACAGTAAAAGACCGTAGTCAACTCTCTATACTATCAGATATTCTTGCATCATAGTTCTCACAACTTCGAGAGCAAATGATAGTACACAAAGAAGACAATATTATGCAAATACAGATATAGATACAGTTAATTTGCAGTTTGGCTGGGAGATAAGTACAACAGTCATATTTATGTTCTTATAATTGCAGTTTCTAAATTAACAATTTGTTATAGTAAGTAATAATAAATGGCTATGATAATTCAAATTGGCAACAGTATATAAACATTAAGTGTGCTAACTTAAATGTGTCATGGTAATACTTGTATAGCAGATTATCCAAAGGATTAATATTTCAATCATACATTCTAATAAATGTAAATTATTTCCAGATAAATCATGATTTGAACATGGTAGCTTTGGTGTAGGGGTGAAGACAATGGGGTAGAAACTGTTATGGGCATTTTACTTGGAGACCGGTTTGATCATTTATATTGCTCGTCTTGGGGTAAGACATGAGTTAAAAAACTTAGTGGTTTGATTGGAGGGGTGATGACGATGTACTGGCGGATATTATGGGCAATTAGCTGTGCTTTGTACTAGTAAGGTGGATGTGGATTTACAGTAACAGGAGTAATACATTATGCGATAGTTAAATCTACATATACTATTGTAATACATGTACTATTAATTAGACGTTTAATACCAGTAAAAGACCATAATCAACTCTCGATGGCATCAGGTACTGTGGATTTAAATTATATTAGAATGGCTCGCCATTTCAAGGTTTATTTTAAGAATGGGAAAGCGAGGCTAACTCTCGAAAATACCAGAAACCTGGTTACCCCTAGGCACACATCTTGTCGTAGCTACAAGCAATGATAAACTGGCTCAGAATGGAGTAATTTGAATGAAATTATCAATTTTTTCTTCCTTTTTCTAGTGCCAGAGGGTGAATATGAGTTTACAGTAATAACAGTTTGTGTGCTTAAATTAAACATCATTATGGCTTAATTAAGAGGTAGTACTTAAAGGTTTTACCATGATAGTAGCTTGATTCAAGACATGATTAGGTCATGATAGTGCACTGCTAGAATGATAGATTACAAAATGGTCTGTTTGGTTCAAAACTTGATTTGGTCAAGTAATAATTTAATGTTATGTTATTAAAGGGAGACAATTTTGGTAGTTTACAATGCTCGCTGTTTGAGTATGCAAAATTGCCAACTCCCTTTAAAACCCTTCATTAGCTTCTGTTAGTAAGGTAGATATGAAGTTTAATCAGACTTAATGTATTTTATTTGATCTAGTTACAGTTGCACTAATTACTCTAACATTAAATAGTGTTTGAGATTGACCAAAACATTTTAACCCATGAGTTTAATTAACTAGAAAGCCGGTTTTTAATGATGTAATTGGTCTGGCCAATTTACACCTGTAATCATTTTTTTAAAGGTGTATAATAATTAGATGGTACTAATAATATTGAATTTTACAGGGAAAGCAAGCAGATGTGTGACAAACTGGTTCACTGAGGATATTTTGGCTTAGATTGAAGTTGAGAAGTTCCTCTGGTGATGGTTTGTATCCAGGAATTTGAACTGTACTGGTGATACGTGTTATTAAACCATCGGTTCCATCTGGTTTTCTCTCCCGAATGAATATTTTGCCGTCGCGAGTCCAACATCCATTTATTAGGTTGGATTTAAACGATTTTCGTGTGTGTTTGAAGATATGCGCTCTATACCGTGTCAAATCTTCGTTTATATATATATTGTCTTCTGCAGAGTTAACTACTTTCTTGCCACGCATTACGGAGACTTTTGTTTTGTAGTTAGACAGTCTAACAATTATTTTTTGGGGGTTTCCCATAATAGGTTTACCAACCCTGTGGCTGTTTTGTATGTCAGATGGTGCTATTCGCGTACAAACGGCAGCCATTTTGTATGGCAATTACAATGATAGATTACAAAATGGTCTGTTTGGTTCAAAACTTGATTTGGTCAAGTAATAATTTAATGTTATGTTATTAAAGGGAGACAATTTTGGTAGTTTACAATGCTCGCTGTTTGAGTATGCAAAATTGCCAACTCCCTTTAAAACCCTTCATTAGCTTCTGTTAGTAAGGTAGATATGAAGTTTAATCAGACTTAATGTATTTTATTTGATCTAGTTACAGTTGCACTAATTACTCTAACATTAAATAGCGTTTGAGATTGACCAAAACATTTTAACCCATGAGTTTAATTAACTAGAAAGCCGGTTTTTAATGATGTAATTGGTCTGGCCAATTTACACCTGTAATCATTTTTTTAAAGGTGTATAATAATTAGATGGTACTAATAATATTGAATTTTACAGGGAAAGCAAGCAGATGTGTGACAAACTGGTTCACTGAGGATATTTTGGCTTAGATTGAAGTTGAGAAGTTCCTCTGGTGATGGTTTGTATCCAGGAATTTGAATTGTACTGGTGATACGTGTTATTAAACCATCGGTTCCATCTGGTTTTCTCTCCCGAATGAATATTTTGCCGTCGCGAGTCCAACATCCATTTATTAGGTTGGATTTAAACGATTTTCGTGTGTGTTTGAAGATATGCGCTCTATACCGTGTCAAATCTTCGTTTATATATATATTGTCTTCTGCAGAGTTAACTACTTTCTTGCCACGCATTACGGAGACTTTTGTTTTGTAGTTAGACAGTCTAACAATTATTTTTTGGGGGTTTCCCATAATAGGTTTACCAACCCTGTGGCTGTTTTGTATGTCAGATGGTGCTATTCGCGTACAAACGGCAGCCATTTTGTATGGCAATTTTCGTCCGATTTTCCTGAAATTCGAACTCAACCTTCCTTAGGGTGTAACAGTGATATACTCAAACGGTTTTTTATTAAATCGGATAATAATTGTGACCTCCAGAGGGACCACAAGATAAAAAGGGTGATTTTTCGGACAATCAGGGGCCATAATTCAGGAAATTACATTCCGATAGCCGCAAATATCGAAAGGAACCAAGATCTTTGGGTTACAAACATGCATGTCAAGTTTCATCAAAATCGGTTCAAATTGTGACCTCTATAGGGTCCACAAGCTAAAAACATGATTTTTCGTACAATCAGGGGCCATAATCCATGAAGTTTTGATCTGATACATGCCAATATCGAAAGCAGCCGAGATCTTTTGGGGATAAACCTATATTTCAAGTTTCGTCAAAATCGGATAAGAATTGTGACCTGTAGAGAGTCCACAAACAAATTATGGACGGACGTCCGGACGGACAGGGGCGACAACATAATACGTCCACATGAAAATGTGGGCGTATAAAAAGGTGATTTTTCGGACAATCAGGGGCCATAATTCAGGAAATTACGTTATGATATGCGCAAATATCGAAAGGAACCAAGATCTTTGGGTTATAACCATGAATTTCAAGTTTCATCAAAATTGAATTAAAATTGTGACCTCCACAGGGTCCACAACCTTGACATATCATTTTTTAACAGTATTCGCGTACAAACGGCAGCCATTTTGTATGGCAATTTTCGTCCGATTTTCCTGAAATTCGAACTCAACCTTCCTTAGGGTGTAACGGTGATATACTCAAACGGTTTTTTAAATCGGATAATAATTGTGACCTCCAGAGGGACCACAAGATAAAAAGGGTGATTTTTCGGACAATCAGGGGCCATAATTCAGGAAATTACATTCCGATAGCCGCAAATATTGAAAGGAACCAAGATCTTTGGGTTACAAACATGCATGTCAAGTTTCATCAAAATCGGTTCAAATTATGACCTCTATAGGGTCCACAAGCTAAAAACATGATTTTTTGTACAATCAGGGGCCATAATCCATGAAGTTTTGATCCGATACATGCCAATATCGAAAGCAGCCGAGATCTTTTGGGGATAAACCTATATTTCAAGTTTCGTCAAAATCGGATAAGAATTGTGACCTGTAGAGAGTCCACAAACAAATTATGGACGGACAGGGCCGACGACATAATAATACGTCCACATGAAAATGTGGGCGTATAAAAAGGTGATTTTTCAGACAATCAGGGGCCATAATTCAGGAAATTATGTTATGATAGGCGCAAATATCGAAAGGAACCAAGGTCTTTGGGTTATAAACATGCATGTCAAGTTTCATCAAAATCGGTCCAAAATTGTGACCTCTATAGGGTCCACAACCTTGATATAACATATTTTCACACTATTCGAGTACAAACGGCGGCCATTTTGTCCGTCAATTTTGGTTCGATTTTCACGAAATTCAAACTCAACCTTCATTACCATATAACGGTGATATAATCAAACGGTTTTTTAAATTGGACAATAATTTTGACCTCCAGAGGGACCACAAGCTAAAAAGGGCAATTTTTCAGACAATCAGGGGTCATAATTCAGGAAGTTAGTATCCGATGGGTGCAAATATCGAAAGGAACCAAGATCTTTGGGTTATAAACATACATGTCAAGTTTCATCAAAATCGGTTCAAAATTGTGACCTCTATAGGGTCCACAACCTTGATATAACATATTTTCACATTACTTGCGTACAAACGGCGGCCATTTTGTTTGTCAATTTTGGTCTGATTTTCACGAATTTTGAACTCAACCTTCATTACCATGTAACGGTGATATATTCAAACGGTTGACCTCAAGTGGGACCACAAGCTAAAAAGGGTGATTTTTCGTACAATCAGGGGCCATAATTCAGGAAGTTACGGTCCGATGGGCGCAAATATCGAAAGGAACCAAGATTTTGGGGTTATAAACATGCATGGCAAGTTTCATCGAAAATGGTCCAAAATTGTGACCTCTATAGGGTCCACAAGCTAAAAACGTGATATTTCTCACAATCAGGGGCCATAATCCATGAAGTTCCGATCCGATACATGCCAATATCGAAAGGAACCGAGATCTTATGGGGATAAACCTATATTTCAAGTTTCGTCAAAATCGGATAAGAATTGTGACCTGTAGAGAGTCCACAAACAAATTGTGGACGGACGTCTGGACGGACAGGGGCGACGACATAATACATAAAATTGAACTTCTAAAAGTTGAACTTAATGTTTTAAGATCCATTTACGCATCAGAAAAGAGCGATTAAATTGATCAATCCAAAGATAGTGACCATTAAAAGTAAGCAGAGAAACACCACTGGATTAGTTCTACTAGCGAGGAGATATTTCTAGCTCTGTTCCGCGAGTAAGGAATATTTCAAAATTTAGAATTACGTACATCATGGAAACAACCTCGAAGAATGCCATTGAAAGATTCTGTGATGAACATGAAAACTTAAATACTGGTATTTCCTTTTCTTCATTTGACTTCAGTTGATGATCCTGAGGAAGAAGTGAGGTGGATGAAGTTTGAAAAATGTGAGAAGGAAAGAAAGCAGTATCAAGATAATAAACTAGTTATCACTCCAAAATTGACCACAGAATATGTCAATCAATGAACTACAGCACGAATTTGAAATATTTTCTCTTCATTTGTACAATGCCTTTTATCAGTTAAACGCCTTTAACTCCATAATTACTTGATAATCGTCCAGTTAAATGGTTGGTATCTGTCCAGGATTTCAGTCAAAATTATGCAGCCAAATATCAGTTTGAACCTCGATCAGCAGACTATGACAAGACCTCCATGACTCTGCATCCATCAGTATTATTTTACAGAGAAGGTGATCAAATTGTAAGAGAAGGTGTCACGTTCGTTAATAAAAATTTAAAACATGACTATTCGCCCGTTTGGACATTTCGTAAGAAAGTACTGGAACATATCAACTTCTCATGGGGCCCTTGTACGTACGTAATGCACAGGAATTTGCCGATATTTTATGGTCTTAAATACAGCTTTTTCTTAAGGGGACTCACATGTAATTTGTTGGCTACAGAAAAATGTTAGTTCATTGTTATTAATAAAGTTGATTCTCTCTTTAGCCATGATTTTTTTGATTGTCTTTTAGTGTAGGTGTATTATGTTGTTGCCCCTGTCCGTCTGTCAGAAAATAAAATCTGCACATATACTGTTGAACTGTTTCAATGGCATTTTCTAATTGAACTAGAGTATACAGGTCACAATTCTATGGAATACAATTACTGCTTATTACTGTGCAACATTTCGACTAGGCTTCTCTAGTCATTATGCAGGGATGTGCCCAGAAAAATTTTCATGCCAGGTGGTAATCTTTGGCAGAAAATTTTCGGGTTTTTTTCGATCGAAAATGCGCAATTTGATGAACGACTCCAAGGGGTCAAAATTCACGACGGCACTGTAGTATTTAGCGAAATTGCCATAGAAAATAAATAAGAAGAAGGTCATCTTTCCGCGGTCATTTATTTAAGAATATAAAGACGGCAATTTGTCGATGATGGCACTGAAACCGCTGTTGTATTGTATACATGTACCTACGAAATCCACGGCATAATCGAAAATAGGAATTCATCGTTCTCATGACTGCATTTTTCTATGGAACGTATAACATTGTCGTACGGTTACTCTGATGGTTGGAAGTCAAGTAGCACTAGAAGTCAATTTTATAACAATGAATTTCACACCACCTTCCCATGTTTTCATCTGGCTGTCACTAGTTTATAGCGGCATTATGAAGTATTAACTTATATCTAAATAAATAAAACACGAGCCCCCCAAGTCGTCTGACCTAAATCTACCGTAACATCACATGCTGGAATGGAAATGCACACGGTTCGTCTGGTTTATTTAATCATTTAAAACGTTCAAAACAATTTCCAGAAATAAAGGATGCCAATAATTTACTAGAAAATATGACCAAATCAAATAATTAGGTTGGGAAAATATGTCATATAATATACTTTTCCCAGAAAATATCCAAACTGCTAAACAAAAATCCAATATGACACAAAACAGTAGGCCTACAGGTGAGAAAAAAGCGGTGGGGGTAAGATAAAAGAGCCAGAGTTCCATGTGACTTTGAGATCGTGTAACAGCATTTTAGTGATAATAAAGCTCCAGAAAAAAATTGGAAATCAACTGTGGAAACCCTGCAGCTCAATGAAGCGTGTCACTCCGTGAATAAGCATACGACTGGTGATTTCTTTCTTCCGGTCCCGAGGTGTCTGTTATATATGAAGTTACTGTATTTCGTCGAAAACGTATATTTAGATGTCTATGGTACGAGGTCAGTTTGACGAGAGTCAAAATAATTTAATCTATGAGGTTAAAAGCAACAAATAAAGATAGGCTGGCACTGCCAGGCAGGATACGCCCACATTTTCGAGAGATGGACAGAGAACAAGCAATACTGAAAGTGATTTTTCCTACATCTTTAAGTCCTGTATTTCATACTGTATTGGGAGCAGCCATTTAGTTGGTCAGTTCCAGTCTGATATTAATGAAATTCGAAACCGACAATGATTATGGTGTGACGGTACACAACCTAGAAATGTGACTTTTCATCAAAATCGGATAAGAATTGTGACCTGTAGAGAGTCCACAACCATGATATACCATATTTTTACAGTATTCGCGTACAAACGGGGACCATTTCGTCCGGCAATTTTGGTACGATTTTCACGAAATTAGAACTCAACCTTCCTCATCAAAATCGAATTAAAATTGTGACCTATACAGGGTCCACAACCATGATATATCATTTTTTTAACAGTATTCGCGTACAAACGGCGGCCATTTTGTCTGTCAATTTTGGTCCGATTTTCTCGAAATTCAAACTCAACCTTCCTTACAATGTAACGGTGATATAATCAAATGTTTTTTTAAAATGGATAATAATTGTGATTTTGGGATTTTGCGTATAACCAGGGGCCATAATTCAGGAAGTTACGATCCGATATGCGCAAATATCGAAAAGAACCAAGATCTTTGGGTTATAACCATGAATTTCAAGTTTAATCAAAATCGAATTAAAATTGTGACCTTTACAGGGTCCACAACCATGATATACCATTTTTTAACAGTATTCGCGTACAAACGGCGGCCATTTTGTATGGCAATTTTGGTCTGATTTTCCCGAAATTCGAACTCAGCCTTCCTTACGGTGTAACGGTAATATAATCAAACGTTTTTTTAAATCGGATAATAATTGTGACCTCCAAGCTAAAAAAAAGTTGATATTGCGTATAATCAGGGGCCATAATTCAGGAAGTTAAGATCCGATATGCGCAAATATCGAAAGGAAGCAAGATCTTTGGGTTATAACCATGAATTTCAAGTTTCATCAAAATTGAATCAAAATTGTGACCTCCACAGGGTCCACAACCTTGATATACCATTTTTTAACAGTATTCGCGTACAAACGGCGGCCATTTTGTATGGCAATTTTCGTCCGATTTTCCCGAAATTCGAACTGAATCTTCCTTAGGGTGTAACGGTGATATAATCAAACGTTTTTTTAAATCGAATAATAATTGTGACCTCCAAGCTAAAAAAAAGGCGATTTTGCGTATAATCAGGGGCCATAATTCAGGAAGTTACGATCCGATATGCGCAAATATCGAAAGGAAGCAAGATCTTTGGGTTATAACCATGAATTTCAAGTTTCATCAAAATCGAATCAAAATTGTGACCTCCACAGGGTCCACAACCTTGATATACCATTTTTTAACAGTATTCGCGTACAAACGGCGGCCATTTTGTATGGCAATTTTCGTCCGATTTTCCCGAAATTCGAACTGGACCTTCCTTAGGGTGTAACGGTGATATAATCAAACGTTTTTTTAAATCGAATAATAATTGTGACCTCCAGAGGGACCACAAGCTAAAAAGGGTGATTTTTCGGACAATCAGGGACCATAATTCAGGAAATTACATTCCGATAGCCGCAAATATCGAAAGGAACCAAGATCTTTGGGTTACAAACATGCATGTCAAGTTTCATCAAAATCGGTTCAAAATTGTGACCTCTATAGGGTCCACAAGCTAAAAACATGATTTTTCGTACAATCAGGGGCCATAATCCATGAAGTTTTGATCCGATACATGCCAATATCGAAAGCAGCCGAGATCTTTTGGGGATAAACCTATATTTCAAGTTTCGTCAAAATCGGATAAGAATTGTGACCTGTAGAGAGTCCACAAACAAATTACGGACGGACGGACGTCCGGACGGACAGGGGCGACGACATAATACGTCCACATGAAAATGTGGGCGTATAAAAATACTTTTACCAATTTAGATTATCTTCATGTACAAGAAAATGGAGGTGGGCGGAAATCTGCTTCAAAATATTTTTGCCGGGCGGACAATTTTGGTGCTGGGTGGTGCCGCCCGGTAATTGTTATAGTAGGCACATCCCTGCATTATGCATATATACCTTTGTCAAAAATCAAAACTTAACACATCCATTGTGAAATCTACATAATCATTGTTGTCAAAAAAAACCCCCGAAACCTACGCATAAATGGTTGTCAAAAACTGCAACCTACGCATTCACGGTTGTCAAAAATTGAAATCTGCAAATATGCTGGTGGCAAAAAATTGAAACTTACACATGTACTGTGTCAAAATTATGCATAATCCTTGTCGTCAAAATAATGAAACCTACGCATTCACGGTTGTCAAGAATTGAAATCTGCAAATATACTGTTGTCAAAAAAGGAAACCTACGTACTCACAGTTGTCAAAAATAAAAACATACTCATTAAATGATGTCAAATGTCTGAAAAAACATAACTCATGAATGTCAAAATAATGATAATGCATATTTTTGCTAGTCAAAAATCAGAAACGTGCATCTGATGGCTGTCAAAATTGTGAAACCCACTTGGTTAGTGATGTCAAAAAGTTGAAATGCCTTAATAAAAGAGGTCAAAAAATTGAAATGATCGTTACAAAATGTTTTTTTTTGATAATTTTGATACTAAAATATCGTGCTGTCTTTTCCTACCATAAACTGTTGAAACAAGTGCAGATTTATTATTATAGAACAATAAAGTCATATCAATAAATTTTTTTTTGATCCCCACATTGTAACACTTTCCAATGCCAGTAAATGAGAATTGCACATTTGTATTAAACAGTCAGCGATTACAGACAATAGCGTCTTGTGTATGCAATGAATTCTCACCTGTCTCCGCCCGCGGTTGCCATAGGGGCGGAGAAGGGTAATCCCCTGACGCAACACGGTCTCTTTTGATCGATTTTTATAGCGGGATAAACTTGGCAATTATAGTGTTTTGAGAAGGATTTGAAACAAAATTATGATAAATTAATTAGTTTGAATATGTTTTTAGTCCTAATATATCATCTAATCACCCAGTTTGTACCCGGGAAACCAACTTTAATAGAAGTCATGTTGATAGCGGTCCTGTTAATAGAAGTCTGGAGGATGTTGACAGAAGTTCTGTTGATCGAAGTCGTGGGGATGTTGAGAGAAATCACTTGGTGGTAATGTTGGTGGTACTGTAAGTCATGAAGATGTTGATAGAAGTCTTCGGGATGTTAAAGATAGGCTGGCACTGCCAGGCAGGATACGCCCACATTTTCGAGAGATGGACAGAGAACAAGCAATACCGAAAGTGATTTTTCCTACATCTTTACGTCCTGTATTTCATACTGTATTGGGAGCAGCCATTTAGTTGGTCGGTTCCAGTCTGATATTAATGAAACTCGAAACCGACAATGATTATGGTGTGACGGTACACAACCTAGAAATGTGACTTTTCATCAAAATCGGATAAGAATTGTGACCTGTAGCGAGTCCACAACCATGATATACCATATTTTTACACTATTCGCGTACAAACGGCGACCATTTCGTCCGGCAATTTTAATACGATTTTCACGAAATTAGAACTCAACCTTCCTCATCAAAATCGAATTAAAATTGTGACCTATACAGGGTCCACAACCATGATATATCATTTTTTTAACAGTATTCGCGTACAAACGGCGGCCATTTTGTCTGTCAATTTTGGTCCGATTTTCCTGAAATTCTACCTCAACCTTCCTTACAGTGCAACGGTGATATAATCAAACGTTTTTTTAAATTGGATAATAATTGTGACCTCCAGAGGGACCACAAGCTAAAGAAAGGGGGATTTTGCGTATAACCAGGGGCCATAATTCAGGAAGTTACGATCCGATATGCGCAAATATTGAAAAGAACCAAGATCTTTGGGTTATAACCATGAATTTCAAGTTTCATCAAAATCGAATTAAAATTGTGACCTTTACAGGGTCCACAACCTTGATATACCATTTTTTAACAGTATTCGCGTACAAACGGCAGCCATTTTGTATGACAATTTTGGTCTGATTTTCCCGAAATTCGAACTCAACCTTCCTTACGGTGTAACGGTAATATAATCAAACTTTTTTTTAAATCGGATAATAATTGTGACCTCCAAGCTAAAAAAAAGGCGATTTTGCGTATAATCAGGGGCCATAATACAGGAAGTTACGATCCGATATGCGCAAATATTGAAAGGAAGCAAGATCTTTGGGTTATAACCATGAATTTCAAATTTCATCAAAATCGAATCAAAATTGTGACCTCCACAGGGTCCACAACCTTGATATACCATTTTTTAACAGTATTCGCGTACAAACGGCGGCCATTTTGTATGGCAATTTTCGTCCGATTTTCCCGAAATTCGAACTCAACCTTCTTTAGGGTGTGACGGTAATATAATCAAACGGTTTTTTAAATCGAATAATAATTGTGACCTCCAAGCTAAAAAAAAGGCGATTTTGCGTATAATCAGGGGCCATAATTCAGGAAGTTACGATCCGATATGCGCAAATATCGAAAGGAAGCAAGATCGTTGGGTTATAACCATGAATTTCAAATTTCATCAAAATCGAATCAAAATAGTGACCTCCACAGGGTCCACAACCTTGATATACCATTTTTTAACAGTATTCGCGTACAAACGGCGGCCATTTTGTATGGCAATTTTCGTCCGATTTTCCCGAAATTCGAACTCAACCTTCTTTAGGGTGTGACGGTAATATAATCAAATTGTGACCTCCAAGCTAAAAAAAAGGCGATTTTGCGTATAATCAGGGGCCATAATTCAGGAAGTTACGATCCGATATGCGCAAATATCGAAAGGAACCAAGATCTTTGAGTTACAAACATGCATGTCAAGTTTCATCAAAATCGAATCAAAATTGTGACCTCCACAGGGTCCACAACCTTGATATACCATTTTTTAACAGTATTCGCGTACAAACGGCGGCCATTTTGTATGGCAATTTTCGTCCGATTTTCCCGAAATTCGAACTCAACCTTCCTTAGGGTGTAACGGTGATATAATCAAACGGTTTTTTAAATCGAATAATAATTGTGACCTCCAGAGGGACCACAAGCTAAAAAGGGTGATTTTTCGGACAATCAGGGGCCATAATTCAGGAAATTACATTCCGTAAGCCGCAAATATCGAAAGGAACCAAGATCTTTGGGTTACAAACATGCATGTCAAGTTTCATCAAAATCGGTTCAAAATTGTGACCTCTATAGGGTCCACAAGCTAAAAACGCGATTTTTCGTACAATCAGGGGCCATAATCCATTAAGTTTTGATCCGATACATGCCAATATTGAAAGCAGCCGAGAATTTTTAGGGATAAACCTATATTTCAAGTTTCATCAAAATCGGATAAGAATTGTGACCTGTAAAGAGTCCACAAACAAGGGGGACGGACAGGGGCGACGACATAATACGTCCACATGAAAATGTGGGCGTATAATAAAAGTCATAAATATGTTGATAGAAGTCATAAAGATGATGATAAAAGCCATGGGGATGTTAATAGAAGTCACAAAAATGTTGATATATACGTCATAAAGATGTTGATAGAAGTCATGTTGATAGAAGTCATGTGGGTGGTAATAAAAGTCATGTGGGTGGTAATAAAAGTCATGGGGATAGAAGTCATGGGGATTGTTGTATATTTACTTCTGTCGTCTGCTTGTAGTTAGCGCTCTACAAACAATGTTACTTAAAATAGTGCAAAACTGAAAACACTGACATTAAAATACGTAAATCTTCCAGAAAGATTAAAATTCCTAAATGGTATAATCATCAAATAATGAACATTTTACAGTTTGTGTTATGTTACTCAAAAATTTACATTCTAATGTCCAACTGTATTTCTGCATACATGTATATACCTGTATATTCATTAATGTCATTTTATATTTTGCTATAAGTAATAGTGTTTTATTAAGTTTTGAAAACCTACATAGATATTATAATATGTCCATTTACAAATTGAGACACTTTTCATTTTAAGACGGAAAGAGATGTTGTATATTTACTTTTGTCGTCTGCGTGTAGTTAGCACGTAAAATAGCGCAACTCCACCTTATGTGTACTACGTCACTGATTGTATCTATACTATTTTGTATCACGTTATACTTGCACCATGCTTTTTCTATAGTTGAATAAACAACATCTCTTGAACAAATGAATACTTAAACTTCATACCTACGGGCTTATTAAAATACACAACAGGGATGTTGCTAGAAGTCATGGGGATGTTGCTAGAAGTCATGGGGATGTTGATGGAAGTCATGGGGATGTTGCTAGAAGTCATGGGGATGTTGCTGGATGGGGATGTTGCTGGAAGTGATGGGGATGTTGCTAGAAGTCATAAGGATGTTGCTAGAAGTCATGCTAGAAGTCATGGGGACGTTGCTAGAAGTCATGGGGATGTTGATAGAAGTCATGGGGATGTTGATAGAAGTCATGGGGATGGGGATGTTGATAGAAGTCATGGGGATGTTGATAGAAGTCATGGGGATGTTGATAGAAGTCTTAAAGAAGCTGAAAATCATAACAGTGTTAGTCATGATGATGTTAACGGAAGTGACAATGAGGATGTTGGAATAAATTTCATTCAGGTATATCATGAAGAAGTTGTTGACACTCAAAATGAAGGGGTGAGATCCAAAAGAGGAATGTCTGACCCAAACAAATGGCAAAGAAACAAAAACAAGAAATTACGTATGGAGGGAAAGCCATATAAAGGAATAGCAAAGGTAGACAGAAGAAAAAGGTTTTGTGCTGAAAGAGAGGAAGGGATTTTGGGGGCATAGAACTGTAGTCGTAAATGTGAGAAGTCACGAAAATGTGGATTGATAACTGATAATAGCAGGGAAGAAATGTTCAAATCTTTCTGACATAACATGGATTGGAGTGAAAAGAAAATTTATGTAACCAATCTTTGTAGATCAATGTAATACTAATACCCGTAACTACAGTCGGGGAAAATAGTCGGAGAAAATTTACCTTCAGATATTTTCTGAAAAATGGTCATTAGCGATTACCGGTTTGTAAAAGTCTTTTTCTGTCAACTCTCGGAATTGGCGAATACACTGTTTACGAATGGTTGAAATCTATAAATGAACATGGTGTACCAGTAGAAGAATGCGATAAACAACAGAAACCCCCAAAAGTATCACTTCAAAACTTTTATGCTCGACAATTTCTTACAAAATTACCTAAAATGCCTTATTGTCGAGCTACGACAACTAAACAGTATTTAGAGCCATTATTTACTTCCTTCTCTGAACTCCATCGTGTTTACGTACAAGATTGTGAAGTTCAGGGAAAATTAGTAATAAAATTATTTGATAAAATGAATCTATCCCTATTCCACCCTAAAAAGGACCAGTGTGATATCTGCGTTGGCCATGGTACAGGAATTATTACTGATGGTGATTTTGCTGTACATGTTGATAGGAAAACAAAATCACGAAACGAAAAAGTTCGAGACAAAGAACGAGCAATTGAAAACAATAAAATAAAGGTGTCTACAATGGATTTACAGTCTGTCATAATTTGTCCCTCAATCCAAGCTAGTGCCGTCTACTACAAAACCAAACTAGCTTGTCACAATTTCACAACGAACAATTTAGCTACCAGAGATGTCAATTGCTATTTTTGACATGAGGTAGAAGGTGGATTATCTTCACTCAATTTTGCCACATGTATCCAACATTATATTGAAACTTTAATTAAACCCGGAATTGAAGAAATAATTTTGTTTATTGACGGTTGCGGATATCAGAACAGAAACGTTTCTGTGTCAAATGCTTTACTTTATACAGCTGTTAAGAAAGGAATAACCATAATCCAGAATTTTTACACCTGATCTCGGCGGTTCAAATTCGCCAGCGATTTTTTATGGCCGATAACGAACGGGCACACGTAGCAATCGTCTCGAAAGCGTACGCCACTCTATGAGTAATTATGTCGATCACGTGACTTGTCGATCACGTGACTTCTGCAAAATGGCGAATTGCCGAAAACGTAAGATTGCTGGAGTAGCTGCTATTCATTTGCTTCTAAAACGTAAAATTCTGGTGTCGAACATGGATAATGAGAAGAAAGCGTAAAGGTGTATTTTCAAATTTGGTTAGAGAGTTGGAAAATGAAGACCCAGGCATGTACAGATCGTACATGCGGATGCTGTCTGAGCATTTTAACGTAATAATAGAGATGGTTAGGCAGAGACAGGATACTGTTATGAGAGAGTCAATCAGTGGAGAGCAGAGACTGGCCTTAACCTTAAGATTTCTTGCCACTGGTAAGTCTAATCAGGTAACAGCTGGCAAATCAGAAGTGACTGGTAAATGGGATATACAATGATTCACTATATTTTGATATGGGGCCTATTTTGAATTACTAGTATTTATAAAAATAGGTTGCCATTTAATTATTTCTGTAGATTTTGTAATCTGAGTTCAGCTTTAAAAGATAATATTGGTGTCAGTCATTATCACAGAACTGGTGAAACACATTACAATTATAATTTTAACACAGAGATGCATTATTAAGGTTTTATGAATCGGAAGTGACGAAGGCAAAAGGAAAACATGACATCGCCTGAAAACCATATCGTTCTATCTCCCATTACAGGTGCCTAGAACAATATGGTTTTCAGGCGACGATGAGTTATCCCTGACTGAAGTGACGAATGATAACAGATACACAGCCGAATTTCTGTTCGCTAATAATTACTTCGATAACCAAAAGTTGTAATATGGGACTGCAAGAGGATATCTGATAATTCAATAAAGTAATTGAGTGTCATTAGATAAGAGAACACAAGAAAAATAGAAATAGTCCCAACAGTCCTTCTATACCTTATACAAACATGGTAATGCACAGACTCTTTCTGTATTTCTTGTGTATGCTCTTATCTAGAGTCATCACAAAAGTGATCAAGGGCCATAACTCTGCCCGTTATCATCTGAAATCGCTGAAAATCAATAAGCTTCTTCGTCTCATGACCTTAAACACTGTGTGAAAATTTAAGGTCAATCGGATATTAACTTTGGCCACATGCCTGTCCACAAGATTTTTTGAAGTGATCAAGGGCCATAACTCTGGCAGTAATTATCGGAAATTTCTATAGATCCTGCATCATGTAATATATGATTGGTACAATACCCATGCCGCTAGTTTAGTTAATTGCGAAGACATTTTTACAAAAGGATTTAACCAAGGCAGGGAGTCGACGTGTACACACGTAAATCAGATGAGCATGATTCATCATTCGTGGATGTGTTATATGAGTGTGGGAAATACTGTTTTAAATAGAAACGAAGATAACCGTTTTATGATTGTGGATGAAACGTTATGTACATCTCAAGAAATCTTTGCTTCGGAACCATCTCATCGTCATTAAAATTCCAACATCTTCGTTACTGCAGTGATCTTGAAAAATAATCACAGGACAATGACAGGCACAGTGCTCACTCTGGGTTAAATTTTTTTTCCGCCAATTTTTCATTTTAATTTCATTTATTAGCCATATATTTTTTCCGCCCCCCAAAAAAGAAATAATATCTATTCTATTATATTTTTTCAGTAATTTTTATTTACATATAATATACATATATTACAATTTACAAAATTCTTCACTGCTTTGGAGGAGCCCATTTTTTTAAAAGTTTTTTCAACATCTGGGGTAACCACACAGTGTATTTGTTTTTAATGAATATTTTTCTTTATAACAGAAATTGTGACCAAGCAATTACTGATATATCAAGGATTTGAAAATTTTCATTCATCCTTAAGAGATCTACATTTTTCAAATGCACAAACCAGGGGCATAAAAATCCACTACCCTGACGCTACCCAAAATAACTTACGGGCTAGTGACCTATTTTGCCGTACTAGTCCTGGACTAGTGCCATCACTTATTTGTGACGATATAGATAAAATGATAAATAAACTGTAAAACATCCCACATTTATTTTTCAAATTCCAATTAAAGGTCAGTCATAGCAATAGATTTTCTGTAGTAAAACTTAAAACTGTATGGACATTTTTTGTACTACACTTATTCATTCATTCTTGACATTTTCCATTTCTCCATCTTGCACGCTTTGAAATCAGGCCATTATTAATGGCATGTGATTAGAAAATAACTGACTTTCGTTCGTTCGTTTCTGGCGTTTAATATTGACTTCCATATAAAATTTAACAACAAATCTGGCTTCATTTATTAACGATACGTGCAACAGGAGTAGGAAAAGGATAAAACAGACGTCATAGTCGAATAATCTCACACAAATCGAACGAGTATTATTCACGCTGTCCGCCATTTTGAATATTAAATCGTTTGTCTCTTGTCCTGGATTAGTTTATTAATACTCTTACTGTATATACTAAACAACGCTAATCCGAGATTCGCTAATTCGAGATTGATGAAGAGACAAAGGATTAGTACTTGATTGATTGATAAATGACTCAGCCAAGCGTGACAGATTGTTACGTGTGTGCACGCCATGGAAATCCAAACTTTGTGGCAAGAATTTTTTTTAGTCATGGTTAAAAAAGAATCGCCAAAAATTTCGCCAGATTGAACATTTTAACGCCAAAATTATATTTGTATCGCAATTGGCGGAAATGGCAATGGACAGCGTGAGCACTCGACAGGCATACAGATACCAGCGGTTGTATGAATCCTGAAAAATATTTCATCGTATCTCAACCAGGGCTCGAATTAGAGGGCGACGTGGCGAAATAGTTGCCTAACCCATGGCTGACTTCGCCCTAAAAGGCAATAGGTCGAAGCTGAAGTCGCCCTCACTTCGCCGTACATTTGTGTAAGGGCGAAGTAGTAACCGGCATCGATATCAACGGTAAATAAAGCATTTTCAAAACAACACCACACGTGGTTCACATTGTGAGCTTCGAAAGGAAAGATAGGTTGCCAGGCAACGAAACATACGCCCACAGCAGCTAAATCGTCCGGGCAGTCAACAAGGGTTGTCGCGTATTTTTACTTTTTTCGCTAATGAAACATTTGTAATACACTAAAAACTGATTAAGAGTTACAACTCATTATGTAATTATCAGAAAATCATTAGAATTTGATTGCTTTTTATAAAGTTTTAACCCACGCTAACAATTAGTATATACATGAAACATTTAATATCATGGATTTAGCTGTTCAGTTATCTAAATTCCTTTAAAATCAAAATACTTGTTCGTTTCAACACCTTAATCTCTATGTATCAATCTGAAGTCAATCGGATGGTAACTTTGAACTCTATAGCGTCACAAGAATTTTTGAAGTTATCAAGGGAGATAACTCTGGCAGTAATTATTTGAAATCGCCGAAAATCAATAGGCGTCATTGTCTTATGACCTTAAACGCTGTGTATAAATTTAAAGTCAATCGGATATTAACTTTGGCCTCTAGAGCGTCCACAAGATTTTTTGAAGTGATCAAGGGCCATAACTCAGGTAGTTATTATCGGAAATCGCTGAAAAACAATAGGCTTCTTCGTCTCATGACCTTAAACACTGTGTATAAATTTAAAGTCAATCGGATATTAACTTTAGCCTGGTGGACGCCGGACCGACGGACGGACGGACGGGGGCGACGACAATATACGACCACATTTCAATGTGGGCGTATAAAAAGGAAATTTAGAAGAGTTGTGAAAGGCAAAACATG
Organism: Patella depressa; assembly: GCA_948474765.1. Taxonomy (NCBI): domain Eukaryota; kingdom Metazoa; phylum Mollusca; class Gastropoda; family Patellidae; genus Patella; species Patella depressa. The sequence goes on along the minus strand of OX419717.1, from coordinate 32,194,387 downwards.
CATTTAATATTTTGTTTTTCGACTTTCTCTGTGTTAGCTGTGATAATGTTTAATAGTTTCAATGATAAACATTGTATTTGATGTCAACAGGAAATACAATTCTTTAAAACAAAGTGAAAGACTTGAATCCTAAATCTCCGTTACAACCTCTAGCTTAGTCCAAAAATAACAGCCAATCAAAAGCCATTATGTATTTCTGTCTAGATAAAGACAAAATGCTGATTTGGTTCCCTCTCGTTGAAGTAATTTAATGATAAAAAGAATAATAAATATAAATATGCGATGAAAGAGGGCAAAAGGTGTATATATTGTTCTATCAACATACGATACACTCAGTAAAAAACAACACGACACGTCTGTGGTGATACCGGTAGTTAAAATTTCTGTAAAACGATAGAGATAGTTAAACAATTTGTCAATTGTTATCAAAATGAAAACAAATTTAACGAAATGATAAGTATAATGTCGGGTTGATGATTAAAGCTACAGAAATATTATTAGTTCCACTAAGCTAAACACATGAACGTAAAACAAACAATGTAAATGAGTGTGTGTGAATGGGGTGTCAAAAGAATAATATCTTACTCATTACCGTACTGACTGAGTTACGTAATATACTGTCGTAGGAAATAAATATAAAATATTTGCAGCTAAAAGATGTTTGTTAATTTATTTAGCATGTTGTGTAACTTATTAAAATTGGTGGTGTCAATGCATGAAATTTGACCTCTCCTTTGAGTCTCCCTATGTCTCCCTCACTTCTCCCTATTCTGCCTGTAGGGAGAAGTGACTTCTCCCTAAAATTTGCCCCTAGTTTGAGCCCTGATCTCAACAGGTCAGTACTAAAACTAACACTTATTACAGTATTTAAACAACATTCAGTGAATCTAACATCATGTAGCAAAATAAACATTCGGTGCCTAGGTGCAAAACTGAACAATGACCCACAACTAAACACATTGTAATATACTGAGCGCCATAGAAAATGCATCACTTTGTTTTTTGTATAACAAAATGATAATGTAAACATATCTTATTTATTTTGCTTCTTATTGTAAACAATATTCAACTGGGAACACATCAATAACAACACATTTTTACACTTATGGATGTTTAATCTGTAATCAATGGTACAAAGTCAGAGGGGTCAAAACGTAATTGGACACCATGACTAAATTTATTCGCGGCTTGGGAATTAAACGGTCCAACTAATTATTGAACCGTGGTGATAACTAAGAGGGACGATTATTATTAAACACTACTTAATTAGACGCTTGATAATCAAAATTAAACACTGAGATTTAAATTGAATACAAGTACAAATTGAATACTATTAGCCAGTGCCCTATTAAGGCTCTGCTGGCCCTGAGGCCTGAAAATACAGATATGTTGGGCTCATTGACAAAAGGAATTTAAGTTACCGTATTTTTCGGTGTATAAGGCGCACTTTTTTTACCAAATATTTTATTTTCTAGAAGGGGTGCGCCTAATACACAACATTAAGCAAATCCAGGCTTTTCCCGTGTCAATGCCTAAGTCGGGAGTTCAAGAAATAATTGCCCTACAATCAACATAAATGTTGGCCCGTGACACTACCTCAAAAGTTTTATATATTATCACTCAGCCTAAACACAATATTGTTCCCTTTCGTGTCCATTTATATTTGTCAGAAATGTTTTAGATATTTTAAAATGCATCCATGTCATCAATAACATTTTAGATACGGTTAAAATATGTCAATAATTATCGCCCATATTTCTGTTATTTCATGCTTAAAAAAAAAAGATGTCGTCTTTTTCTGCTATTCTGTGTACGGTATAGTGTTAGTCATACCCTGCAATGCAAACACCATCGGCCGATAGCCATTCTTCTACTTTAATGATGTTTTTAAAAATAGCATATATGTATCGTTAATATTTTTTGCTACTGCCACATCATATATTTTTGCTATTCCGTATAGATTTGCCATTACCGACAGTCTGCACACATGTCTCCGTTCAAGGTCCATGGTGCTGTCAGTCAAGTTGACGTATAGGGTGGGGTACGCATTCATACAGTTCCTCTAAAAAATTTTGGACTGAAATCTCCACAACACGGCGAAAAAAAAAAACACTCTAAAATCTCTTAGATTTCGCGAAGAAATTTCACTTCATTTCGCGGTGATTTTTCTCCAAGATTCGCTTGGAATCCACTGTGTTTCTCTAGGAATTCACAGTGTTTCTCTAGGAATTCACCGTGTTTCTCTAGGAATACATAGTGTTTCGATAAGAATACATCGTGTTTTAACATGCTTCCCGCAAGGAATTCGCGAGTCTACCTTAAGCTAAGGTCAAACTAATATTGTATGTAATAAATTGGAGTTGTAATATAGTAATACTGCCGTGAAAACCTGTACATGTATAATGTACAGGCCGGTTTGAAGAACAACAAAATGAGGTCGGTAATCTCGGGAAAACATTTACCGGCATTCTGTATTGGTTAGGATTTTTTTTCTAACGCACGGACATGCATAAAGGGGGGCTTATGTCGACCTTGCAACTGAAAGCAACTGGCGTTTCGGCAACTTGGAGCAACTGAATGCAACTGAAAAGTCGACCTGAGCGCCTCTTGCAACTAGTTGCAGTCAGTTGCAATCAGTTGCAGTCAGTTGCACATGTTCAACTTTCTGCAACTCGTTGCAACTAGCGGCAACTAGTTGCAGTCGACATGAGCGTTCTTGCAACTGGAGTCAACTCGTTTCTATGGAAATAACATCACGTGATAAGAAACATGTGTCATGTGACTTTATAAATAAACAAATGGAAGCGAACGAAGACACACACTTTTCAAATGTTGATGATGTTGACAATAATATACTAATAGAATTTTAGTAAGACCGACCATGCCTTTGTGTTGCTTCGTTTAACTTATTCGCCATTTTGTTTATCACGTGATGAATAAATTAACAGTCACATGTTAAGTGGGATCGCTATCATTCCCGAGTCGACATAAGCGCTCCGAATTCAGTTGCTCCCAGTTGTCCTCAGTTGCTGATATGATCGACATAAGCACTCTTGCAACTGACTGCAACTAGTTGCTTTGGGTTGCAAAGTCGACATAAGCCCCGCTTTACGTCGGCTAATATGTATGCAACCATGAACAACTTACAATGTTTTAAACGTATCATTACATCTTCGTCTGTAACTTAGATGTAATCCATCAATTATTGACTGCTATCAAATCCAAACTTTAAATTATATACGATGAGCTTTTACACATTATTGTACTTCATTACTCGCAGCTTCAGTGAATCTAAAACAAACATTCATACAGCACAGCGCCATAAATCACTCCGTATGGGACTATATTTTTTTTTACGGTATGTTACTATGCGGAAAACCTCCGCTGTGGCAATATACATCTTCTTTATGTCGCCCAATTCATTTCTGTGGAAGCCGATATTGAATAAAGCCATTTCACACACACATACATGTACATTTCAAGCGCATGTCATATATTTATACAATGTCCACGAGTATGTTAATTCTCGTCTACACTAAGGCTGTGCAAAAATATCGATATAATCGATAATCGGTAGAAATTATTTAGCGATACGATAATCGATATTGAAATTCAAATATCGATTATCGGTATATTTATTTTCTGATGGCAAGTTACGGTCACTTTCAAATGACTGAACATGCCGTAGTCTGGCATAAGTAGATGAATGAATCAATACACTACGTCAACATTCAACACAACAACTATTTTCACCCTCTGTTTACAAACTGGCACATTTGAAATAAATATTATTGTAAAAAAAACTAAATTTTAAGATTAAATACATTATTTTAATATTTTCATTGTTTTTGTTGTTATCACAAGTTGAAACTAAAATAGGTCATGCACTTTGTGAACAATGACAATCGCGCGTGATATATAGTAAAATTAGAATTATCTCCCTTCTTTGCTCTTGATTGATTTGTAGAGAATGAGAAATCGTCTGCTTTCATTCATGATCAACTCAGCTTTTATTAGGCCTAGTAAATCATGTCAGATACAGACCATACAAAACACGTTTTTGACTTCCCGGGAAAGGCAAAAAGCGAAGTATGGAATTATTTTGGTTTTTACGGAACCGACGACCGTAATATTGACAAAACATATGCTGTGTGTAAAATCTGTTTCACAAAAATAAAGTACGTCGGCAACACTACAAACTTAAAAAAACACATAAACACCAGTCACCCAGATAAATTATCCTCGTCAAGTTCAAGTTGCATTGGTAGTAACAGTAGTGGTACAGCCAAACAACGTATTATAGAGCAATTTACAACCAAATTAGGAAGTAATTCCCCACGGGCAGTAAATTTAACAAATGCAATTGCCGAACATTTATTTACTGATTTACGTCCGTTGAGTATGGTAGATTCAATCTCATTCAAGAAAATTCTTCATATCGCAGAACCTCGATACGAAGTTCCAAGCCGAAAGGTGTTTTCAGATAAAATATTGCCACGCATGTACAACAGCACAAAGGAAACGATAAAATGCGAAATGTCAAATGCGGCAAGCACATCAATAACCACTGATGGATGGACATCTATTTCCACACACTCCTATGTAACTGTCACGGTCCAATTTATGACAGATGACTTTCAAATTAAGAATTACGTCCTCCAAACAAGGGAACTACCCGGTTCTCACACGGCAGAACATTTAAACGAAGCTTTGAAAGTTTGTTTCCGTGAATGGGATATAGAACCAAGTTTTATAGTAACGGATAATGCTGCAAATATTGTGAAAGCTGTAAATCTATTAGGCCTACATACAGACTCGTCAGAAGAAAGCTTAAGTCAGTTTAAACATGTACCATGTATGGCACATACACTTAATCTAGCCGTTAAGAGTGGTTTAAAAAGTTGTAAACAAGTTAATGTAGTTTTAACTCGCTGTCGTCAACTAATTGCTTACTTTAAAAGAAGTCCCCTAGCAAGAAATATTTTAAATGAAAAACAGAAGATGTTAAACCTTCCCGATCATCGACTCATAATTGACGTGGAAACTCGTTGGAATAGCACTTTTGATATGCTCGAACGCATATGTGAGCAAACTGTGGCTATTCATGCTTCACTCAATGACCCATCCTTAAAGAAGGATTGTCGCAATCTTGTCTTGGAAGGAACCGAGTACTCTTTGGCGGAAGATCTAATTAAACTTCTAGGAGTAATGAAGGAGGCCACTTTAATGGTGTCATCAGCTACCAATCCTAGTATATCCTTGATCTTGCCAATCCTAACGAAACTTAAAATACATCTCCAGCCATGCGATGAAGACAGTACACATATACGTTGAAGTTCGGATAGGCTCAAAAAAAAGTTCCCAACCCGAATCCATTTTTATGGCAATTGGTATCCTTGGTGTATGCCAAAGATAGGTTGCCAGGCAACAAAACATACGCCCACAACAGCTAAGTCTTCCGGGCAGTCAACAAGGGTTGTCGCATATTGTTTCTTTTATCAGTAAGGAGAACATTTACAACACATGATAATCTTATTACGAGTAATAGCCCATTAAATAATTATCAGAAATGATTAGAATAGTTTTGATGGTTTGTCTCAAGGCCTTTGTCCACAAGATATTTCAAAGTGATCAACTGCCAGAAATTATCAGATATCACTGAAAATCAAATAGGATTCTTCGTATCATGACCCTAAACACTGTGTACAAATTTAAAGTCAATCGGATATTAACTTTAGCCTTTAGAGCATTCACAGGGTTTTTCAAAGTGATCAAGGGTCATAACTCTGGCAGTAATTATCGGATATCGCTGAAAATAAATAGGATATTTTGTATCATGACCGTAAATAGTGTGTATAAATTTAAAGTCAATCGGATATTAACTTTAGATTTTTCAAAGTGATCAAGGGTCATAATTCTGGCAGTAATTATCGGATATTGCTGAAAATCAATAGGATTCTTTGCATCATGACTTTAAACACCGTGTATAAATTTAAATTCAATCGGATATTAACTTTAGCCTCTAGAGCGTTCACAAGATTTTTCAAAGTGATCAAGGGTCATAACTCGGGCAGGAATTATCGGATATTGCTGAAAATCAACAGGCTTCTTCTTATTATGACCTTACACACTGAGTGCACACTGTGTATAAATTTAAAGTCAATCGGATATTAACTTTAGCCTCTAAAGCGTTCACAAGATTTTTCAAAGTGATCAAGGGTCATAACTCTGGCAGTAATTATCAGATATCACCGAAAATCAATAGGCTTCTTCATCTCCTGACCTTAAACACTGTGTATAAATTTAAAGTCAATCGGATATTAACTATAGCCTCTAGAGCGTTCACAAGATTTTTCAAAGTGATCAAGGGTCATAACTCTTGTAGTAATTATCGGATATCGCTGAAAATCAATAGGCTTCTTCGTCTCACGACCTTAAACACCGTGTATAAATTTCAAGTCAATCGGATATTAACTTTAGCCTCTAGAGCGTTCACAAGAAATTGTGGACGATGGACGGACGGACGGACCGACAGACGGACGGACGGGGGCGACGGCAATATACGACCACATTTCCATGTGGGCGTATAAGGGCGTATAAAAACGGAAAAATTAAAAATTTTCATCAAGCCCTTTTCTAGGTACGGGCCCGAACCTCATATTGTGAGTGAATAACTGTGATCTTATTGGGTACTAAGATTTTCCGGGAAAGTAAGTTCCAGGAAAGTATTTTTTTTTATTTGTGGATATTCACTTGAAATAAGTATATTTTTGAAGTCATGCCCCGCGAAGCCTTTACACATCAAGAATGCCGATTGAAAGTTTGCCTCGTCTGCTTTCAAAAAGGCGCAGGTATGAAGGCAGTTGGACCAGTGCTTTTAGGTCGAATACGTCAGTTTTACATTGAAAACTATGATCAGAGTGTAATACAGTTACCTGGAGCAATCTGTGGACGATGCCGGAATCTGCTGTTAAAGGTAGAAAGGGGAGAGAAGGCATTGGAAGATTTACCAGAACCTTACGATTTCTCTAAAATTTTGCTTACTGCGATTACATGTACAAGTCCAACCTGCAAATGTGTCCTGTGTGAAATCGCCAGGGAAAATACCGTCAGTGTCGGTCATAGACCTTCAAACCCTTTTCCACCGAAAGGAGTGAAAGAACCGCAGCTACCTTCGCCGAGACCTGTCAGAGTATGCCAGCGTTGTTTTCAGCCTGTGGGTAGGGGAATAGCTCATCCAAGACCTTGTACCGCAAATGATGCACGCGAGAACCTGTCAGTGGTCGTGAAAAATGTTCCTTTCGCCAGTGAAATCATTGCTTCCGATTTGATTAGAGACAAAGCTTCAACCAGCGATGGTTCAACAGTCAAAATCGGTACGAGAGGTACGGATCTGACGATCAGAAAGCCAGGACCCCAAGCAACGTGCAGCAAAGCCATGTTTCCTGACACACCCATACCGACAGATGAACTCATCAAGATGCAGACGACTCTTGACATGTCCCTCAACCAAACCGAACGCCTAGCTTTTTTCATGAGAACATGGAAAGGTAGGAAAGTACTTGAACCCGAAGTCATGGAGAAGCTGCGAGAGCGGGATCGGGAACTGGACGAGTACTATTCGACTGCCACGCTCAATATGGACTCCGCTTTTAAAGACGAGACTGGAAAGGTAACCAGATCGGTCGTTTATTGCAATGATCTTGTAGGATTGGTAGGTCACGTCATGGAATCTCGTGGAGTCATAGGTGACCACATGATAAAGATTGGTATTGATTGCGGGGGAAGTTTCCTCAAATTCTGCCTGAACGTAGTATCTTGTGAAGGTGAAGGTGCAGGATCTTTACCGAGTAAAAGGGCTAAATACCAAGATGGTGCTTTCGCCAAGAATTTTGTTGATAGTGGTGTAAAGAAGCTTATCATTATTGCAATTGTAGAGCACGTGAAGGAAACCTACGACAATCTTAAATCCGTACTGGAGCTTGTCGAACTGGACAAAGTGGACTTTGTGGCAGCATTCGATCTCAAACTGGCGAATGCTTTTCTAGGTTTGGGGACTCATTCGTCCACGTGCCCGTGCCCATGGTGCGAATTACCAAAATCAGAATTCGGTAATCATGATCGTATAATCAACCTCAGAACCTTAGGAGCAATTCGAAGAAACGCACTGGAATATCAGGCCGCTGCTGTTGCCCACAAGGGCAAAAGAGCCCTTTCATCCGCTGCTTTCAAAAGCTGTGAGCATACGCCGTTGACCAAAAGCTTACCCGATGATGTGCTTGTCATGGACATACTGCCTGTGATGGAATTACACGTTATGTTAGGAATCACCAACCGTCTCTACAACCAGGTTGACCAGTTCGAGAGTTCCCGAGGGACTAGCATGGCAAAGGAATGGTCGGATCAATTAAGCCTTCGCAGACCTCACATGCATGGTGGGGAGTTCAACGGTCAGCAATGCGTTAAACTGTTAGAGAACACTTCCTGCTTAGAACAACTTATGACCGAGAACAATCTGGGAGAAGAAGGGCATAGAGTGATATTCGCACTTCAATCCTTCAATGATGTTCGAAAGAAATGCTTCGGAAAAGTACTGCATGCCGACTATTAGGAATCGATTTCAGCATTCGAACAGTCGTACATGAATATCGGAATTCCGATAACGTCGAAATGTCATGCGGTTTTCGACCATGTCGGCCAGTTTCTGGAAACACAGAAGGAGTTGTATGATCAGAACCAGAGTCGATCACCAGCTACGGAGAGGCAATCCTTCAATCGCGGGCTCGGATTTTGGAGTGAGCAGGCATCGGAGTCTGTTCACTCCGATTTCAGTCAGTTGTGGGAAAGTGGGGGATATAAGCGTGACATGAGACATCCGGAATACGATAAAAAACTGTTAAAATGTGCTGTTACATATTGTTCAAGGCATACATAAACTGTGAACTGACAGGACTTGCTCTACAGATTGTTATATCTGAAATATTGGATTGATTCGATAAGTCACATTGAAAAAATGAATATTTACTGCTTTTGTAGAAAGGGCTCGATGAAAAATTTCATTTTTTCTATTTTGGTGGTATATAAATTGCCAAGTCTCCGATAAAAAAGAAATCGTGGGGAGTTTTTTTTAACCCTATCGGAACTTCAACACATATGTGAGTACAAGCATCAAAACCATCAAGCAAAGTATGCTTGATAATTTGAATACACGTTACCAGCGGCCAGAACTGCGACAGATATTTGTTGTTGCATCATTGCTGGATTTAAAATATCGCAATATGCGATTTGCAGAATTACAAGAAATTGAAGACGGCAAACATCTTTTGAAAAAATTAGTACGCGATCTAATAAAGGACACGCCCAATTCATGTGCTCCGGTAACAACAGAAACGGGAGATGAAGACGATGGTCCCACAGTTTCAAAACGACCCAAGAACGAGGATTCGTGGCTGTCAGAACTCTTGGATGACGATGAGTTAGCAAATGACACTGGGTCAATGTCTCCATCAACTGAAGCGTCCAAAGAAGTTTTCAATTTTTTAAACGAACCAAGGCTTAAGAATCAATCGTCATTAGACTGGTACAAATTAAACGGAGCACGATTTCCAAGAATATTTGTTTTGGCCAAAAAACTGTTATCAGTCCCGGCAACCTCGGTCCCGAGTGAACGCGTGTTTAGCACGGCTGGTTTTATTGTTAATAAATCGAGAAACTGTTTGTTACCAGAAAATGTGGATAGACTTATATTTCTTAATAAAAACTACAAAAGTACCAGCAATTAGCTAGTATTTTCGCAATGTGAGATAAGATCGTTGTCCGCTAAGCACAAGCATGTGATATACGTAGCCTAATAAATGTCACAGTTATCTACCTTCCTTCATGGACTCTAGTAATGAAGATAAATAACTTCAATTTACTTTTGTTTGTTTTTTTTTATTACGATTGAGTATTTATTTACTGATTGTAACCTAATATGAATAAATATAATGTGTTTAAATAAACAGTAATAAAGACCGAAGACGTTTTGGAATATTTTTATTATAACATGACTGTTGAAGAACAAATACAACAAAATAGTGGTAGCCTGTGCCGACCAACACAAATAATATAACAGGTCGGTAAAGTTCAGATTTTTCCGGAAAAATTATAATCGATTATTATCGATAATCGCCGACAAATTCTTGCCGATAATCGATACTGAAATTTCATATCAATTCCCAGCCTTAGTCTACACGCCTTTATAATTTACTTATTTTTAGTACACTTTCTGTATGATTCCATTCGTACGTCCAACTTCCCGATTTCCTACTGCATATTGCAATCTATAAGATTATACATACATGTATATGTTTACGTTTAAACTCTAGACGGACCCATATTAATCTTTTCTACTCGGACCAACCGAAAGGACCGTTCGGACCAATTAAATTACATTATTAGGCTTGACTTATTCATTTTAAAAATATAATACAGACAATATGTTATTTATGATTAAATCACAATACAAAGAGGCGAATAATTTATAGATGAGTATATACATAACTTAAGAATGTCCGCTGTCAGTAAGTACATATTACCAAATATTTATCTTTATTGCATCAACAATTTAATTGTTTTTCTTTGATATTCTTTATGATGAAACAATGCCGCGGGTAAATGCATAAGGCTTAGGGAGGTTGTGATGGCCTAGTGGTCTAGAGTGCAGCGCTTCGACCTCTAGCTGGCTGGTCACCTCTGGCTTGCGGCTGTGGTTTCGAGCCCTGGTGTGAGCATATGTGGCATGGAGATAGGGGCGCCTTCTCAACCTCGTGGGTTTCCTCCGGGCACTCCGGTTTCCTCCCACTGCTAAAGACCCCTAAGCACAAGCGAATTATTGAAATAAAATTAAACCATATGTTAGTCCCGAAATGACCTAGTTGTGTCGAGTGGACGTTAAACCCCATTTCTCTCTCTCTCTCTTATTATTTCAAAGAAAACAGATACATATTAAAAAAAACACAAATTATCAATAATTAAAACAACACTTTATTATTGGTTCGAGTAGTCCAGTACCGATACATACAAATTAATCACTACTCAGTTATCGTTGCTTTAACTGATTTTCTTTAATGTGCTTCATAATGAAAAGATAGGCTGGCACTGCCAGGCAGGATACGCCCACATTTTCGAAAGATGGACAGAGAACAAGCAATACCGAAAGTGATTTTTCCTACATCTTTAAGTCCTGTATTTCATACTGTATTGGGAGCAGCCATTTAGTTGGTCAGTTCCAGTCTGATATTAATGAAATTCGAAACCGACAATGATTATGGTGTGACGGTACACAACCTAGAAATGTGACTTTTCATCAAAATCGGATAAGAATTGTGACCTGTAGAGAGTCCACAACCATGATAAAAATCGGATAAAAATTGTGACCTGTAGAGAGTCCACAACCATGATATACCATATTTTTACACTATTCGCGTACAAACGGCGACCATTTCCTCCGGCAATTTTGGTACGATTTTCACGAAATTAGAACTCAACCATCCTCATCAAAATCGAATTAAAATTGTGACCTATACAGGCTCCACAATCATGATATATCATTTTTTTAACAGTATTCGCGTACAAACGGCGGCCATTTTGTCTGTCAATTTTGGTCCGATTTTCCCGAAATTCAAACTCAACCTTCCTTACATTGCAACGGTGATATAATCAAACGTTTTTTTAAATTGGATAATAATTGTGACCTCCAGAGGGACCACAAGCTAAAGAAAGGGGGATTTTGCGTATAACCAGGGGCCATAATTCAGGAAGTTACGATCCGATATGCGCAAATATCGAAAAGAACCAAGATCTTTGGGTTATAACCATGAATTTCAAGTTTCATCAAAATCGAATTAAAATTGTGACCTTTACAGCGTCCACAACCTTGATATACCATTTTTTAACAGTATTCGCGTATAAACGGCAGCCATTTTGTGTGGCAATTTTGGTCTGATTTTCCCGAAATTCGAACTCAACCTTCCTTACGGTGTAACAGTAATATAATCAAACGTTTTTTTAAATCGGATAATAATTGTGACCTCCAAGCTAAAAAAAAGGCAATTTTGCGTATAATCTGGGGCCATAATTCAGGAAGTTACGATCCGATATGCGCAAATATCAAAAGGAAGCAAGATCTTTGGGTTATAACCATGAATTTCAAGTTTCATCAAAATCGAATCAAAATTGTGACCTCCACAGGGTCCACAACCTTGATATACCATTTTTTAACAGTATTCGCATACAAACGGCGGCCATTTTGTATGGCAATTTTCGTCCGATTTTCCCAAAATTCGAACTCAACCTTCCTTAGGGTGTAACGGTGATATAATCAAACGGTTTTTTAAATCGAATAATAATTGTGACCTCCAAGCTAAAAAAAAGGCGATTTTGCGTATAATCAGGGGCCATAATTCAGGAAGTTACGATCCGATATGCGCAAATATCGAAAGGAAGCAAGATCTTTGGGTTATAACCATGAATTTGAAGTTTCATCAAAATCGAATCAAAATTGTGACCTCCACAGGGTCCACAATCTTGATATACCATTTTTTAACAGTATTCGCGTACAAACGGCGGCCATTTTGTATGGCAATTTTCGTCCGATTTTCCCGAAATTCGAACTCAACCTTCCTTAGGGTGTAACGGTGATATAATCAAACGGTTTTTTAAATCGAATAATAATTGTGACCTCCAGAGGGACCACAAGCTAAAAAGGGTGATTTTTCGGACAATCAGGGGCCATAATTCAGGAAATTACATTCCGATAGCCGCAAATATCGAAAGGAACCAAGATCTTTGGGTTACAAACATGCATGTCAAGTTTCATCAAAATCGGTTCAAAATTGTGACCTCTATAGGGTCCACAAGCTAAAAACGTGATTTTTCGTACAATCAGGGGCCATAATCCATGAAGTTTTGATCCGATACATGCCAATATCGAAAGGAACCGAGATCTTATGGGGATAAACCTATATTTCAAGTTTCGTCAAAATTGGATAAGAATTGTGACCTGTAGAGGGTCCACAAACAAATTGTGGACGGACGGACGGACGGACGGACGTCCGGACGGACGGACGGACGTCCGGACGGACAGGGGCGACGACATAATACGTCCACATGAAAATGTGGGCGTATAAAAATACCACGGTTAAGTACATAACACTTTATTATTTCAAAGAAAACAGATGCATATTAAAACAAACACAATTATCGAACGATTAAAACAACAATTAAAACAACACTTCATTATTGATTGAGTAGTCATATTAATACAAACCCAATTTTTAAAACATATTATTTTTGGTCCGAGCGGTCTGTATATAGTTCGAGTAGTTTTTTTGTTTCGTTCGATTGGTCATGCATGCGTACAAAAGAATGGAATCATTCATTCAGAAAGTGTACTCAAAATAAGAAAGATAGGTTGCTAGGCAAAGAAACATACGCCAACAGCAGCTAAATCGTCCGGGCAGTAAACAAGGGTTGTCGCATATTTTTACTTTTTTTGGTAATGAAACATTTGTAATACACTAAAATCTGATTAAGAGTAACAACTCATGATGTAATTATCTGAAAATCATTAGAATTTGTTTGCTTTTTATAAAAGTTTTGCCCCACGCTAACAATTAGTATAGGAAATATTTAATATCATGGATTTAGCAGTTCAGATATCAAAATTCATTGAAAATCAAAATACTTGTTCGTTTCAACACCTTAAACTCTGTCTATCAATCTGAAGTCAATCGGATGATAAGTTTGGCCTCTATAGCATCACAAGCTTTTTTGAAGTTATCAAGGGAGACAACTCTGGAAGTAATTATTTGAAATCGCTTAAAATCAAAAGGCTTCTTCGCCTCATGACCTTAAACAGTGTGTGTGTATTTAAAGTCAATCGGATATTGACTTTGGCCTCTAGATCGTCCACAAGATTTTTTTAAAGTGATCAAGGGCCATAACTCTGGCAGTAATTAATTAAGGGCCACAACTCTAGCACTAATTATTAGAAATCGCTGAAAATCAATAGGATTCTTCATCTCATGACCTTAAACACTGTGTATAAATTTAAAGTCAATCGGATATTGACTTTGGCCTCTAGATCGTCCACAAGATTTTTTTTAAAGTGATCAAGGGCCATAACTCTGGCACTAATTATCTGATATCGCTGAAAATCAACAGGCTTCTTTGTCTTATGACCTTAAACACTGTGTATAAATTTAAAGTCAATCGGATATTAACTTTGGCCTTTAGAGCGTCCACAAGATTTTTTGAAGTGATCAAGGGCTATAACTCTGGCACTAATTATTGAAAATTGCTGAAAATCAATAGACTTCTTTGCCTTATGACCTTTAACACTGTGTATAAATTTAAAGCCAATCGGATATTAACTTTGGCCTCTAGAGCGTCCACAAGATATTTTTTAAGTGTTCAAGGGTCATAACTCTGGCAGTAATTATCGGAAATCGCTGAAAATCAATAGGCTTCTTCCTCTTATGACCTTAAACACTGTGTATAAATTTGAAGTCAATCGGATATTAACTTTGGCCTTTAGAGCGTCCAAAAGATTTTTTGAAGTGATCAAGGGCCATAACTATGGCACTAATTATCGGAAATCTCTGAAAATCAATAGGCTTCTTCGTTTCATGACCTTAAACACTGTGTATAAATCTAAAGCCAATCGGATATTAACTTTGGCCTCTAGAGGGTCCACAAGATTTTTTGAAGTGCTCAAGGGTCATAACTCTGGTAGTTATTATCGGAAATCGCTGAAAAACAATACGCTTCTTCGACTCATGACCTTAAACACTGTGTATAAATTTAAAGTCAATCAGATATTAACTTTAGCCTCTAGAGCGTCCACAAGCAATTGTGGACGGACGGACGGGGGCGACGACAATAATACAATATACGACCACATTTCAATGTGGGCGTATAAAAACATAACTGAGTGAAGGCGAGAATTAACATACTTGTGGAAATTGTATAACTATATGACATGCGCTTGGAATGTACACGTATGTGTGTTTGAAATGGCTTTATTCAATATCTACTTCCACCGAAATAGATTGGGCGATACGAAGTAGATGTATATTGTCACAGCGGAGATTATTCTACGGCTGTGCAAAATCCTGTAAGAACATTCCTTGGTTGTGTGCATGAAAATGTACAGTGTTTGTAAAATAACAAACATTGGGCTGTGACTTTAGTGACCCTCACAGTGTATCCCCTCCCATTGGTATCGTTTAAATGCGTCATAATGCATTATTATCATATACTGGTGACAGTCAACATTTGCTAAAAGAAATTTCGCCGAATAACACAGATTAATAATAATATAGTCCCAATATTTTGGCACGTTTCTGACCACGTGACTTACCGTGGAGTGATTTACTGCACTGTGGTGTGCTGTATGGAAAATTGATTTAGATTATTTGAAGCTGCGAGTAATTAAGTAATGTGTAAAAGCTCATTGTATATAATTTAAAGTTTGGATTTGATAGCAGCCAATAATTGATGGATTAGATCTAAGTTATAGACGAAGATGTAATGGTATGTTTAAAAAATTGTAAGTTGTTCATTGTTGCATACATTTTGATCGATGTTATGCATTGTCCAGAGGGACAAAAGGCGATTTTTCGGACAATCAGGGGCCATAATTCAGGAAGTTACGATCCGATATGCACAAATACCAAAAAGAACCAAGATCTTTGGGTTATAACCATTCATTTCAAGTTTCATCAAAATCGAATTAAAATTGTGACCTCTACAGGGTCCACAACCATGATATACCATTTTTTAACAGTATTCGTGTACAAACGACGGCCATTTTGTGTGTCAATTTTAGTCCGATTTTCCCGAAATTCGAACTCAAACCTTCCTTAAGGTGTAACGGTGATATAATCAAATGTTTTTTTTAAATCGGAAAAAAATTGTGACTTCCAGAGGGACCACAAGCTAAAAAGATAGGCTGGAACTGCCAGGCAGGACATGCCCACATTTTTGAGAGATGGATAGAGAACAAGCAATACCGAAAGTGATTTTTCCTACATCATTAAGTCCTGTATTTCATACTGTATTGGGAGCAGCCATTTTGTTGGTCAGTTCTAGTCTGATATTCATGAAATTCGAAGCCGACAATGATTATGGTGTGACAGTACACAACCTAGAAATGTTACTTTTTGTTAAAATCGGATAAGAATTGTGACCTGTAGAGAGTCCACAACCATGATATACCATATTTTTACACTATTCGCGTACAAAAGGTGACCATTTCGTCCGGCAATTTTGGTACGATTTTCACGAAATTTGAACTCAACCTTCCTTACGGTGCAACAGTAATATAATCAGAGTTTTTTTTTAAATCAGATAATAATTGTTCGAGAGATAGACAGAGAACAAGCAATACCGAAAGTGATTTTTCCTACAATCAAAGGCAATAATTCATTAAAGCCCCAATAACACTCTTGTTGTAACTGAATAATATGTCCCAATATTCATTCTGGTCAACAAATCGTATTATTTTACAATATTCCAATTAATTGATGATATAAATTTCATCTTAACACACCTATTTTAAAAAATTGGAAAAATTCAACCAATTGATTTGAAAAGTCTAACGTAAACCTTTTCAAATTTGACTTGGATTTTAAAATATTTTCGAACCCTCTGGACAAGTAAAATAGGTTGTAATGGATAATTTACACAACAGGTAGGACACTTAAACATCTAGTACTTAGAATAAGGGTATTATTTATTTTCTGGAGCTTCCAAATCGAATTAAAATTGTGACCTCTACAGGGTCCACAACTTTGATATACCATATTTTTACACTATTCGCGTACAAACGGTGACCATTTCGTCCGGCAATTTTGGTACGATTTTCACGAAATTTCAACTCAACCTTCCTTACGGTGCAACAGTAATATAATCAGAGTTTTTTTTTAAATCAGATAATAATTGTTCGAGAGATAGACAGAGAACAAGCAATACCGAAAGTGATTTTTTCTACAATCAAAGGCCATAATTCATTAAGTTACAATTTGATATGCGCAAATATTGAAAAGAATAAAGATCTTTAGGTTATAAACAAGCATTTCAGGTTTCATCAAAATCGAATTAAAATTGTGACCTCTACAGGGTCCACAACTTTGATATACCATATTTTTACACTGTTCGCGTACAAACGGCGGCCATTTTGTCTGGCAATTATGGTCCGTTTTTCTTGAAATTCGAACTCAACCTTCCGTAGGATGTAACAGTGATAGAGTCAAAGGTCTTTTTTAAATCGGATAATAATTGTGACCTCCAGAGGGACCATAGGCGATTTTTCGGACAATCAGGTGCCATAATTCAGGAAGTTACGATCCGATATGCACAAATAACGAAAGGAACCAAGATCTTTGGGTTATAAACAAGCATTTCAAGTTTCATCAAAATCGAATTAAAATTGTGACCTCTACAGGGTCCACAACCATGACATACAATTTTTTAACAGTATTCGCGTACAAACGGCGGCCATTTTGTATGGCAATTTTGGTCCGATTTTCCCGAAATTCGAACTCAACCTTCCTATGGTGTAACGGTAATATAATCAACCGTTTTTTTCAATCGGATAATAATTGTGACCTCCAGAGGGGCCACGAGCTAAAAATAAGGCGATTTTGCGTATAATCAGGGGCCATAATTCAGGAAGTTACGATCCGATATGCACAAATATTGAAAGGAACCAAGAACTTTGGGTTATAACCATGCATTTCAAGTTTCATCAAATTCGAATAAAAATTGTGACCTCTACAGGGTCCACAACCATGATATACCATTTTTTAACAGTATTCGAGTACAAACGGCGGCCATTTTGTATGGCAATTTTGGTACGATTTTCCAGAAATTCTAACTCAACATTCCTTACGGTGTAACGGTAATATAATCAAACCTTTTTTTAAATCGTATAATAATTGTGACCTCCAGAGGGCCCACAAGCTAAAAGAAAGGCTGGCACTGGCAGGCAGGATACACCCACATTTTTGAGAGATGGATACACTACAAGTATGGTATCGTCTAAAATGGTAGTTTTACCGATAGTTTCTATTCATAACGTGTAATTTCAAAACATCGTTCAATAAATGATAAAACTTGTTGAAAATAACAAAAATGGTTTAATTAGTACCATGGTTTAGATTAATAGCAACAGGTTTAGTTTCTCCGAGATGCGTTTAAAAATGGACGATCCGTGCACTTATTTATGGGGATTATTAAATGGCCGAGCTGTTGAGTTTCCCCGAGATGGGTTTAAAGATAGGCTGGCACTGCCAGGCAGGATACGCCCACATTTTCGAAAGATGGACAGAGAACAAGCAATACCGAAAGTGATTTTTCCTACATCTTTAAGTCCTGTATTTCATACTGTATTGGGAGCAGCCATTTAGTTGGTCAGTTCCAGTCTGATATTAATGAAATTCGAAACCGACAATGATTATGGTGTGATGGTACACAACCTAGAAATGTGACTTTTCATCAAAATCGGATAAGAATTGTGACCTGTAGAGAGTCCACAACCATGATATACCATATTTTTACACTATTCGCGTACAAACGGCGACCATTTCGTCCGGCAATGTTGGTACGATTTTCACGAAATTAGAACTCAACCATCCTCATCAAAATCGAATTAAAATTGTG
Organism: Patella depressa; assembly: GCA_948474765.1. Lineage (NCBI taxonomy): Eukaryota > Metazoa > Mollusca > Gastropoda > Patellidae > Patella > Patella depressa. The sequence continues at coordinate 32,175,682 of OX419717.1, read as the reverse complement.
ACCTATACAGGCTCCACAATCATGATATATCATTTTTTTAACAGTATTCGCGTACAAACGGCGGCCATTTTGTCTGTCAATTTTGGTCCGATTTTCCCGAAATTCAAACTCAACCTTCCTTACAGTGCAACGGTGATATAATCAAACGTTTTTTTTAAATTGGATAATAATTGTGACCTCCAGAGGGACCACAAGCTAAAGAAAGGGGGATTTTGCGTATAACCAGGGGCCATAATTCAGGAAGTTACGATCCGATATGCGCAAATATCGAAAAGAACCAAGATCTTTGGGTTATAACCATGAATTTCAAGTTTCATCAAAATCGAATTAAAATTGTGACCTTTACAGCGTCCACAACCTTGATATACCATTTTTTAACAGTATTCGCGTACAAACGGCGGCCATTTTGTGTGGCAATTTTGGTCTGATTTTCCCGAAATTCGAACTCAACCTTCCTTACGGTGTAACAGTAATATAATCAAACGTTTTTTTAAATCGGATAATAATTGTGACCTCCAAGCTAAAAAAAAGGCAATTTTGCGTATAATCAGGGGCCATAATTCAGGTAGTTACGATCCGATATGCGCAAATATCAAAAGGAAGCAAGATCTTTGGGTTATAACCATGAATTTCAAGTTTCATCAAAATCGAATCAAAATTGTGACCTCCACAGGGTCCACAACCTTGATATACCATTTTTTAACAGTATTCGCATACAAACGGCGGCCATTTTGTATGGCAATTTTCGTCCGATTTTCCCAAAATTCGAACTCAACCTTCCTTAGGGTGAAACGGTGATATAATCAAACGGTTTTTTAAATCGAATAATAATTGTGACCTCCAAGCTAAAAAAAAGGCGATTTTGCGTATAATCAGGGGCCATAATTCAGGAAGTTACGATCCGATATGCGCAAATATCGAAAGGAAGCAAGATCTTTGGGTTATAACCATGAATTTGAAGTTTCATCAAAATCGAATCAAGATAGGCTGGCACTGCCAGGCAGGATACGCCCACATTTTCGAGAGATGGAGAGAGAACAAGCAATACCGAAAGTGATTTTTCCTACATCTTTAAGTCCTGTATTTCATACTGTATTGGGAGCAGCCATTTAGTTGGTCAGTTCCAGTCTGATATTAATGAAATTCGAAACCGACAATGATTATGGTGTGACGGTACACAACCTAGAAATGTGACTTTTCATCAAAATCGGATAAGAATTGTGACCTGTAGAGAGTCCACAACCATGATATACCATATTTTTACACTATTCGCGTACAAACGGCGACCATTTCGTCCGGCAATTTTGGTACGATTTTCACGAAATTAGAACTCAACCTTCCTCATCAAAATCGAATTAAAATTGTGACCTATACAGGTTCCACAACCATGATATATCATTTTTTTAACAGTATTCGCGTACAAACGGCGGCCATTTTGTCTGTCAATTTTGGTCCGATTTTCCCGAAATTCAAACTCAACCTTCCTTACAGTGTAACGATGATATAATCAAACGTTTTTTTAAATTGGATAATAATTGTGACCTCCAGAGGGACCACAAGCTAAAGAAAGGGGGATTTTGCGTATAACCAGGGGCCATAATTCAGGAAGTTACGATCCGTTATTCGCAAATATCGAAAAGAACCAAGATCTTTGGGTTATAACCATGAATTTCAAGTTTCATCAAAATCGAATTAAGATAGGCTGGCACTGCCAGGCAGGATACGCCCACATTTTCGAAAGATGGACAGAGAACAAGCAATACCGAAAGTGATTTTTCCTACATCTTTAAGTCCTGTATTTCATACTGTATTGGGAGCAGCCATTTAGTTGGTCAGTTCCAGTCTGATATTAATGAAATTCGAAACCGACAATGATTATGGTGTGACGGTACACAACCTAGAAATGTGACTTTTCATCAAAATCGGATAAGAATTGTGACCTGTAGAGAGTCCACAACCATGATAAAAATCGGATAAAAATTGTGACCTGTAGAGAGTCCACAACCATGATATACCATATTTTTACACTATTCGCGTACAAACGGCGACCATTTCCTCCGGCAATTTTGGTACGATTTTCACGAAATTAGAACTCAACCATCCTCATCAAAATCGAATTAAAATTGTGACCTATACAGGCTCCACAATCATGATATATCATTTTTTTAACAGTATTCGCGTACAAACGGCGGCCATTTTGTCTGTCAATTTTGGTCCGATTTTCCCGAAATTCAAACTCAACCTTCCTTACATTGCAACGGTGATATAATCAAACGTTTTTTTAAATTGGATAATAATTGTGACCTCCAGAGGGACCACAAGCTAAAGAAAGGGGGATTTTGCGTATAACCAGGGACCATAATTCAGGAAGTTACGATCCGATATGCGCAAATATCGACAAGAACCAAGATCTTTGGGTTATAACCATGAATTTCAAGTTTCATCAAAATCGAATTAAAATTGTGACCTTTACAGCGTCCACAACCTTGATATACCATTTTTTAACAGTATTCGCGTACAAACGGCGGCCATTTTGTGTGGCAATTTTGGTCTGATTTTCCCGAAATTCGAACTCAACCTTCCTTACGGTGTAACAGTAATATAATCAAACGTTTTTTTAAATCGGATAATAATTGTGACCTCCAAGCTAAAAAAAAGGCAATTTTGCGTATAATCAGGGGCCATAATTCAGGAAGTTACGATCCGATATGCGCAAATATCAAAAGGAAGCAAGATCTTTGGGTTATAACCATGAATTTCAAGTTTCATCAAAATCGAATCAAAATTGTGACCTCCACAGGGTCCACAACCTTGATATACCATTTTTTAACAGTATTCGCATACAAACGGCGGCCATTTTGTATGGCAATTTTCGTCCGATTTTCCCAAAATTCGAACTCAACCTTCCTTAGGGTGTAACGGTGATATAATCAAACGGTTTTTTAAATCGAATAATAATTGTGACCTCCAAGCTAAAAAAAAGGCGATTTTGCGTATAATCAGGGGCCATAATTCAGGAAGTTACGATCCGATATGCGCAAATATCGAAAGGAAGCAAGATCTTTGGGTTATAACCATGAATTTGAAGTTTCACCAAAATCGAATCAAAATTGTGACCTCCACAGGGTCCACAATCTTGATATACCATTTTTTAACAGTATTCGCGTACAAACAGCGGCCATTTTGTATGGCAATTTTCGTCCGATTTTCCCGAAATTCGAACTCAACCTTCCTTAGGGTGTAACGGTGATATAATCAAACGGTTTTTTAAATCGAATAATAATTGTGACCTCCAGAGGGACCACAAGCTAAAAAGGGTGATTTTTCGGACAATCAGGGGCCATAATTCAGGAAATTACATTCCGATAGCCGCAAATATCGAAAGGAACCAAGATCTTTGGGTTACAAACATACATGTCAAGTTTCATCAAAATCGGTTCAAAATTGTGACCTCTATAGGGTCCACAAGCTAAAAACGTGATTTTTCGTACAATCAGGGGCCATAATCCATGAAGTTTTGATCCGATACATGCCAATATCGAAAGGAACCGAGATCTTATGGGGATAAACCTATATTTCAAGTTTCGTCAAAATTGGATAAGAATTGTGACCTGTAGAGAGTCCACAAACAAATTGTGGACGGACGGACGTCCGGACGGACAGGGGCGACGACATAATACGTCCACATGAAAATGTGGGCGTATAAAAATTGTGACCTTTACAGGGTCCACAACCTTGATATACCATTTTTTAACAGTATTCACGTACAAACGGTGGCCATTTTGTATGGCAATTTTGGTCTGATTTTCCCGAAATTCGAACTCAACCTTCCTTACGGTGTAACGGTAATATAATCAAACGTTTTTTTAAATCGGATAATAATTGTGACCTCCAAGCTAAAAAAAGGCGATTTTGCGTATAATCAGGGGCCATAATTCAGGAAGTTAGGATCCGATATGCGCAAATATCGAAAGGAAGCAAGATCTTTGGGTTATAACCATGAATTTCAAGTTTCATCAAAATCGAATCAAAATTGTGACCTCCACAGGTTCCACAACCTTGATATACCATTTTTTAACAGTATTCGCGTACAAACGGCGGCCATTTTGTATGGCAATTTTCGTCCGATGTTCCCGAAATTCGAACTCAACCTTCCTTAGGGTGTAACGGTGATATAATCAAACGGTTTTTTAAATCGAATAATAATTGTGACCTCCAAGCTAAAAAAAAAGGCGATTTTGCGTATAATCAGGGGCCATAATTCAGGAAGTTACGATCCGATATGCGCAAATATCGAAAGGAAACAAGATCTTTGGGTTATAACCATGAATTTCAAGTTTCATCAAAATTGAATCAAAATTGTGACCTCCACAGGGTCCACAACCTTGATATACCATTTTTTAACAGTATTCGCGTACAAACGGCGGCCATTTTGTATGGCAATTTTCGTCCGATTTTCCCGAAATTCGAACTCAACCTTCCTTAGGGTGTAACGGTGATATAATCAAACGGTTTTTTAAATCGAATAATAATTGTGACCTCCAGAGGGACCACAAGCTAAAAAGGGTGATTTTTCGGACAATCAGGGGCCATAATTCAGGAAATTACATTCCGATAGCCGCAAATATCGAAAGGAACCAAGATCTTTGGGTTACAAACATGCATGTCAAGTTTCATCAAAATCGGTTCAAAATTGTGACCTCTATAGGGTCCACAAGCTAAAAACGTGATTTTTCGTACAATCAGGGGCCATAATCCATGAAGTTTTGATCCGATACATGCCAATATCGAAAGGAACCGAGATCTCTTGGGGATAAACCTATATTTCAAGTTTCGTCAAAATCGGATAAGAATTGTGACCTGTAGAGAGTCCACAAACAAATTGTGGACGGACGGACGGACGTCCGGACGGACAGGGGCGACGACATAATACGTCCACATGAAAATGTGGGCGTATAAAAATTGTGACCTCCACAGGGTCCACAATCTTGATATACCATTTTTTAACAGTATTCGCGTACAAACGGCGGCCATTTTGTATGGCAATTTTCGTCCGATTTTCCCGAAATTCGAACTCAACCTTCCTTAGGGTGTAACGGTGATATAATCAAACGGTTTTTTAAATCGAATAATAATTGTGACCTCCAGAGGGACCACAAGCTAAAAAGGGTGATTTTTCGGACAATCAGGGGCCATAATTCAGGAAATTACATTCCGATAGCCGCAAATATCGAAAGGAACCAAGATCTTTGGGTTACAAACATGCATGTCAAGTTTCATCAAAATCGGTTCAAAATTGTGACCTCTATAGGGTCCACAAGCTAAAAACGTGATTTTTCGTACAATCAGGGGCCATAATCCATGAAGTTTTGATCCGATACATGCCAATATCGAAAGGAACCGAGATCTTATGGGGATAAACCTATATTTCAAGTTTCGTCAAAATTGGATAAGAATTGTGACCTGTAGAGAGTCCACAAACAAATTGTGGACGGACGGACGTCCGGACGGACGGACGGACGGACGGACGTCCGGACGGACAGGGGCGACGACATAATACGTCCACATGAAAATGTGGGCGTATAAAAATGGACTTCCCGTTCACTTACCTATGATGTTCAGTTATTAGACGAGGCGTCGAATTTCCCGAGATACGTCGAATTTCCCGAGATACGTATATAAATCAACATACGAATAATTTATCTATGGTGTTTTATTTTAAGATAAAACTTGTAATTTCCCGCGTGCCGTTTATCCGATCAATTCATTTTGATTACGATTATTTACATACGAAGTACGAAAAAAAATTTGAGTGTAAAAAAATGCGCACACAAAGATATTCACCTTACCGTGTCGTACTATATATTATCCATTAGCATATAAAAATAGTATTCCACCATTGACAAATACGTCAAAAATCTGTAAATCACGATATTCACCTTACCGTGGCCGTACTATATATTATCCATTATCCTATTAAAAATAGTATTCCACCATTGACAAATACGACAAAAATTGGTAAATCTCGTCCCGGGTAATTATACAATCAGAACTCGGTAAATCACATAGGTAATGCATCTTCATTAAATCACAAATGAATTAACGTGTACATGTGGCCAGAAGTCAACCCCACAATGGCAGTGCGATAGACCCGCGAGAGAGTTAGACATGTACTGGCGCCAAAAGAAGTCACCCTTGAAATACGCGTCAATGATTAGTGCCTTGATGTTACGTAATCGCGGGATTTCAGTCAATGAAATGTTGACTTTATTAGAACGGTTTTTGTTACACCTAAATCAAACCATATTGCATTATATCAGAGGTGCATTTATCACAAATAATGCAGGTAGAAGTTATAAAACAAAAGTATTCCAGCAATCAAACAATTAATCCATACTGTAATAATGGTGTGCGTATTCAAAAACATGGTTTCATATGGCACCCAGACATGTGATCACAGGTGGGAATTAATAAAACAATAGTATTCGTCCAATCAAATATTAATCTACATGTATATTGTAATAACTGACATTTATGACTTCTCTTTATATTTAAAATAACACCAATGACAGAAATTAAATAAATATAAAACATCAAAGTATAAACGGCATATTTGAACACTGATACAAGGAGATCAACAAAGCTACTCGTATATAGTGTAATTAATTGATCTTACGTGGCGTTACATATAATATAATGCGAAACCACTTACTCTTTTCATAATAAGCAGTGCCAAGATGTTAAGCTAAGATTTCTATCCTGCAGAGAAAAGGCACAAGTGTCATTTCAGATACGAAATTCTATGTGGATTCTTAAAATGAGACTGACAAGACTTGGGCGTATTAACCAAGTTGCACTTATTGTTAAATAAACTGTTAAACGCTTACTTATTGTTAAATAGACAATAATGTATGGAATAAAAAAGTTTTACACTTTGATTTTTGTTGATTACCGATCACGAACGAGATTAGTTCACGGCTGTATATTAGTATTTTTGTATTGACGTTTTAATTTAAATTTTTAGGTCAGTTCACCTATGTTTTAGTAATAATAAAGTATATCGCATTGTTTAATTAGTTCCCCGAAATTGAACTGGCTACGATGATGTAATAACAAAAAGCGAATTGTATACATTGATAATTACATGAATATGAATCATTTAAAATATAACACAATCTGTTAAAATATTAAGAATAATAAAAAGAGCGTCACGTGGAATTTCACTAAATTTACATGAATTACAATCCGAAGTCATTGTTTTAGTGTAGTAACTTTTTTTCAGGTATCACAGCTGTTTAACCATTTAATGATTTGTGTCTATATGAACTTTAAGCTAATTTGAGAAAACCATTTGTTTTTAAAGAATTGTTTCATACAACCCACTCAGTTAATCATGTTTTTATTGCCAGTCCATAACAATTAATTGAACTTTTATTACAGGCGAAGCAAAAAGTTTGCTATTGCCCAATATTATATACAGATATAAATATTATGCATTGTAATATAAATAAACCTACAGATAACAATAACAGTACATAATATATAATCCCCCTCTCACCCTTGTAAACTGAAATATAGATAGATATATACATAACCCAACCCGAAACCATTTGCCATGAGGTACGGTTTTTCTCTTATTTTTTATTGAGTGGTACAAATATTTTCCATGATTTAGTAGTTTATATTATTATCACTGTGATTCGTGAGATTTTTTTTTTAATTTTTGAATTGATCGAAAAGACCCAAAATATTTCAGCAGAAAGTGATATTCATCTTCAACATTTGCATAATCTTTTATTTCTATCGATTTTATTATATCGCCCGGTTTCAGTGTTTAGTTGGAGAAGACCAAAACGAAAATGACCTTAGAGTTTTATATTTAAGTGTTTGAATTTTTATTTAAAAATGAATAACGCATGTTAATACAACCCAACTTTCACATTGTAACTTAATGAATTATGGCCTTTGATTGTAGGAAAAATCACTTTCGGGTACAAAGACTCTTTGCCTCACAAAAAAGCATGCAATTCTTTGTTAAAGGGGCATGGCGCTATTTAAGGAATGGTGCATGTGCCGATATAAAATGGCTTGGAAGCGGGTGTAAAATAAAGTCATTTCACACATGCCCAATATAATAAAGTAATCGTGCTAAATACTTGACTCGTACATACACCAATTGTATTGAATAAATATGTTTAACATGTTTAGGTTTTTTTTTAATTCACCCATCTTCAATCATAATAATATACATATTATAGAATAATAGTACAGTATAGCACAGCCAGAATACATAGATCAATTACACAATACGAGTAGCATGGTTGATCACCTTATGTATCAGTGTTCAAATTACTAAATCCGTTAAAATCACAAATCCATTCAGTGTGCCGTTTTAAATTTATTTAATTTCTGTCATTGGTGTTATTTTAAATATAAAGAGAAGTCACAAATGTCAGTTATTACAATATAGATATAGATTTGATTGGACGAATACTATTGTTTTATTAATTCCCACCTGTGATCACATGTCTGGGTGCCATATGAAACCATGTTTTTGAATACGCACACCGTTATTACAGTATGGATTAATTGTTTAATTGCTGGGATACTTTTGTTTTATCACTGCTACCTGCATTATTTGTGAGAAATGTACCTCTGATATAATGCAATATGGTTTGATTTAGGTGTAACAAAAATCGTTGTACTACAGTCAACATTTGATTGACCCAAATCCAGCGATTACGTTACATCAAGGCACCAATCATTGAAGCGTATTTCCTGGGTGACTTCTTTTGGCGCCGGTACATGTCTAACTCTCTCGCGGGTCTATCGCACTGCCGTTGTGGGGTTGACTTCTGGTCACATGTACACGTTAATTCATTTGTGATTTACCGAGTTCTGATTGTATAATTACCCGGGACGAGATTTACCAATTTTTGACGTATTTGTCAATGGTGGAATACTAATTTTTATAGGATAATGGATAATATATAGTACAGCCACGGTAAGGTGAATATCGTGATATACCGATTTTTGACGTATTTGTCAATGGTGGAATACCATTTTTATAGGCTAATGGATAATATATAGTACGGTAAGGTGAAAATCTATGAGTGCGCATTTTTTTACACTCAAATTTGTACTTCGTATATAATCGTAATCAAAATGAATTGATCGGATAAACGGCACGCGGGGAAAATAAAACACCACAGATAAAATTATTCGTATGTTGATTTATATACGTATCTCGGGAAATTCGATGTATCTCGGGAAATTCGACGCCTAGTCTAATAACTGAACATCGTAGATAAGTGAACGGGAAGTCCATTTTTAAACCCATCTCGGGGAAACTCAACCGCTCGGCCAATAAATGATCGCCATAAATAAGTGCACGGATCGTCCATTTTTAAACGCATCTCGGAGAAACTAAACCCGTTGCTATTAATCTAAACCATGGTACTAATTAAACCATTTTTGTTATTTTCAACGAGTTTTATCATTTATTGAACGATGTTTTGAAATTACACGGTATGAATAGAAACTATCGGTAAAACTACCATTTTAGACAATACCATACTTGTAGTGATAGAGAACAAGCAATACCGAAAGTGATTTTTCCTACATCATTAAGTCCTGTATTTCATACTGTATTGGGAGCAGCCATTTTGTTGGTCAGTTCCAGTCTGATATTCATGAAATTCGAAGCCGACAATGATTATGGTGTGACGGTACACAACCTAGAAATGATACTTTTTGTCAAAATCGGATAAGAATTGTGACCTGTAGAGAGTCCACAACCATGATATACCATATTTTTACACTATTCGCGTACAAACGGTGACCATTTCATCCAGCAATTTTGGTACGATTTTCACGAAATTCGAACTCAACCTTCCTTACGGTGCAACAGTAATATAATCAGAGTTTTTTTTAAAATCAGATAACAATTGTTCGAGAGATAGACAGAGAACAAGCAATACCGAAAGTGATTTTTCCTACAATCAAAGGCCATAATTCATTAAGTTACAATTTGATGTGCGCAAATATCGAAAAGAATAAAGATCTTAAGGTTACAAACAAGCATTTCTGGTTTCATCAAAATCGAATTAAAATTGTTACCTCTACAGGGTCCACAACTTTGACATACCATATTTTTACACTGTTCGCGTACAAACGGCAGCCATTTTTTCTGGCAATTATGGTCCAATTTTCTCGAAATTCGAACTCAACCTTCCGTAGGGTGTAACAGTGATAGAGTCAAACGTTTTTTCAAATCGGATAATAATTGTGACCTCCAGAGGGACCATAGGCGATTTTTCGGACAATCAGGGGTCATAATTCAGGAAGTTACGATCCGATATGCGCAAAGATCTTTGGGTTATAACCATGCATTTCAAGTTTCATCAAAATCGAATTAAAATTGTGACCTCTACAGGGTCCACAACCATGATATACAATTTTTTAACAGTAATCGCGTACAAACGACGGCCATTTTGTATGGCAATTTTGGTCCGATTTTCCCGAAATTCGAACTCAACCTTCCTTACGATGTAATGGTAATATAATCAACGGTTTTATTAAATCGGATAATAATTGTGACCACCAGAGGGACCACAAGCTAAAATAAGGCGATTTTGCGTATAATCAGTTACGATCCGATATGCGCAAATAACGAAAGAAACCAAGATCTTTGGGTTATAACCATGCATTTCAAGTTTCATCAAAATCGAATCAAAATTGTGACCTCTACAGGGTCCACAACCATGATATACAATTTTTTAACAGTATTCGCGTAAGACCGGCGGCCATTTTGTATGGCAATTTTGGTCCGATTTTCCCGAAATTCGAACTCAACCTTCCTTACGGTGTAATGGTAATATAATCAACCGTTTAATTAAATCAGATAATAATTGTGACCACCAGAGGGACCACAAGCTAAAATAAGGCGATTTTGCGTATAATCAGGGGACATAATTCAGGAAGTTACGTTTCGATATGCGCAAAAATCGAAAGGAACCAAGATCTTTGGGTTATAACCATGAATTACAAGTTTCATCAAAATCGAATAAAAAATGTGACTTCTACAGGGTCCACAACCTTGATATACCATTTTTTAACAGTATTCGCGTACAAACGGCGGCCATTTTGTATGGCAATTTTAGTCCGATTTTCCCGAAATTTGAACTCAACCTTCCTTAGGGTGTAACGGTGATATAATCAAACGGTTTTTTAAATCGGATAATAATTGTGACCTCCAGAGGGACCACAAGCTAAAAAGGGTGATTTTTCGGACAATCAGGGGCCATAATTCAGGAAATTACATTCCGATAGGCGCAAATATCGAAAGGAACCAAGATCTTTGGGTTATAAACATACATGTCAAGTTTCATCAAAATCGGTTCAAAATTGTGACCTCTATAAGGTCCACAAGCTAAAAGCGTGATTTTTCGTACAATCAGGGGCCATAATCCATGAAGTTTTCATCCGATACATGCCAATATCGAAAGCAGCCGGGATCTTTTGGGGATAAACCTATATTTCAAGTTTCGTCAAAATCGGATAAGAATTGTGACCTGTAGAGAGTCCACAAACAAATTGTGGACGGACGGACGGACGGACCGACTTCCGGACGGACAGGGGCGACGACAATATACGTCCACATAAAAATGTGGGCGTATAAAAAGGTGATTTTTCGGACAATCAGGGGCCGTAATTCAGGAAATTACGTTCCTATAGGCGCAAATATCGAGAGGAACCAAGATCTTTGGGTTATAAACATGTAGGGCTGGGTAAAATATCGATATAAATCGATAGTATCGATTGGACGGCCCAGAAAAGCACTATCGATAGCGCTGGCTTACTATCCATTAACGCTCTTAGTCTATTTTTCTTGCGTCTGAAATGTAAATGTTTTCTTTCAGTTAATCATAATACACCGCTGACTTTAATTACTATCAAGTATCAATGTAACACATAACAAAATTTTGACTGCTTATTGAACAGCTGTTTTCATAAACTCACTCTCATTGAAAGGTTACTTTAGTTTTGAAGAAATTATTGTTGAATATCGCTAAATCGGCGATACCCGGATGTGTAATAAAGTTAGAGTTATTTCCCTTTGCAAGCTTCAGAATTCGTCTGTGCAATTCACTATTTCTGTGCGTGTGCCTCAGTAATAGAGTACCCAGTACAATAAATAGCACACATGGACGACGAAACGCTTGTTGATTTTCCCGGGAAAGCTAAAAGTGCTGTGTGGAGGCACTTTGGGTTTTAGACAGGAACAAACGATCTTTCGCAACTTCGTATGGTTTTGAACTTTGAACTTACACTGTATCCAGTCTTGATAACAACCGTGGGCATGAAAATAAGTTTGTTTTCGATACTATCGATTATCGACCGACATTTCATTGCCGATTATCGATAGTAAAAATCAATATCGATACCCAGCCCTATAAACATGCATGTCAAGTTTTATCAAAATCGGTTCAAAATTGTGACCTCTCTAGGGTCCACAAGCTAAAAACGTGATTTTTCATACAATCAAGGGCCATAATCCACGAAGTTTTGATCCGATACATGCCAATATCGAAAGCAGCCGAGATCTTATGGGGATAAACGTATATTTCAAGTTTCGTCAAAATCAGATAACAATTGTGACCTGTAGAGAGTCCACAAACAAATTGTGGACGGACGGACGGACAGGGGCAAAGACATAATACGTCCACATGAAAATGTGGGCGTATAAAAACAAATACACTGTGTGGTTACCCCAGATGTTGAAAAAGCTTTTAAAAAAATGGGCTCCTGCAAAGCAGTGAAGAATTTTGTAAATTGTAATATTATATGTATATTATATGTAAATAAAAATTACTGAAAAAATATAATAGAATAGATATGTGTTCTTTTTTGGGGGGCGGAAAAAATATATGGCTAATAAATTAAAATGAAAAATTGGCGGAAAAAAAAAATTGAACCCAGAGTGAGCACTGTGCCTGTCATTGTCCTGTGATTATTTTTCAAGATCACTGCATTAACGAAGATGTTGGAATTTTAATGACGATGAGACGGTTCCGAAGCAAAGATTTCTTGAGATGCACATAACGTTTCGTCCACAATCATAAAACGGTTATCTTCGTTTCTATTTAAAACAGTATTTAAAACATCACAAATAAGTGATGGCACTAGTCCAGGACTAGTACGGCAAAATAGGTCACTAGCCCGTAAGTTATTTTTGGTAGCCCCGGGCGGCGGGCTAGTGGATTTTTACGCCCCCGACTTGAAGTATTGTTTCTCTTCTACCGGTAGTCAAGATTTGAGTCGTGAGTAGCTGATCATAATAGATTATTTCTACAGTTATTATTTCATTTGTTTATCATCAATAACTACTTATTTATCAAAGCCAATTGCTCCTGAATTCAACAGAAAGTAATAGACGGCCATGTTTGTTGTGAATCGGCCATGTTTGTTGTGGTATTGCACGTGTTTCACACGACGCCGGAGAAGGGTGCGCCTAAAGCATGCACTTTTATTTTTTCCTGAAACGCCTCTGCCAAACTCGCCCTGCGCCTTATATACGCATGCGCCTTATACACCGAAAAATACGGTAAATTTAGCAACAGCAAATTTATTACAAACAAATTCAGAACATCCTGTAAAGGGATTATCAAGGAGACTACTCTTGTAGTCATATCAGGATGCAGACCACAATGTGAGTGGAATGCAACCCAATATGACACTACCGGTCAATATATTTTTTTTTTAGGGTTTCACACTGCGTAGCTTGTGTGAAACACTATTGTTTTTGTTAAAATTATTATTCTTATTATTATTAAGCTTTCATATTACATATGAAAGCTTATTGTTTTTGTTAAGATTATTATTATTATTATTTTTTTTTTTGTGTCATTTCTGCAAATCGGATTTCTCAGAATCTAACCATGGGATCTTTCTGAAACTTTGACATACCCCCCCAAAACTGGGTGGCAGTTTTTGATTAAATATATTTTCAAAACGTTTTACGAATTCGAAATCACAGAATTTTACGAACGAGTGAATTTGACCTGCATTACTGTAACTCTGTGACTATTTGAGCTATTTTACTAATTCTTTTTTCTTTGAGTACCTTGACAAAAATCATTTTCAACTGCAGTTTCAGATTTTCGAATTGCGAAAATTCGTCGCTGTGATTTCGAACCGGAAGTTGAGACCAACTTAACAACTTCTTTAATAGTTGTACGATTTTCATGAAATTTAGTATGTAAGTAGATCTTACCCACGTGACTTCAAAAATATAAATAGAAATTTTCTAAATTATCTCCCCTTGGTGAAATTAAGGATCAAAGTTTTCAAAAATATCGAAGAAATATAGGTCAGAATGACCTGATGTTTTTTTTTGGATACTAGATAAGTAAATACTGATTCGTACACAAAATATTAAGTTTGTGGATTGAACCGGAAGTGCCGCCATCTTGAAACGTGAAAAATCACAAAGGCTTTTTTGCTATTTTACTTACAGACACGGGAGTTATATTTTCTGAATCCTTCAAGGATGGCCTAAAAAACGTTCGGAGTAGAATTTTGATTTAGGTCAATTGATGGTCGCCATTTTGAAGTGAAAGTGAAAAATAGAAGCAATTTGAAGGGCCGAGAATTTGGAACACAATAACTATCCTTCAAATTGAGCTAGAATGTTCAAACTTGGTGTAGACGTTCACTAGGTCACTGTCTTGATTGAGTTCAAAGATGAGCATTTTCTGCCTAGGGTAAGCAGAGATAAGCAAGCTGATTTGTTGATTCTTTAGGGCACGATAACTTTGGTTATAATGAAGGGAGGGCGATGAAACTCTTGTCAATCGAGAGTCTAATATCTAACCTGTTGTGTGAAATCATTGTATCATTTTTTCTTAAATGTCCGGGGTAGCCGAAAAAAAGAGATTGAAAATCCAAAGAGTCGTATTTTTACAATTTAGAGCATGTTTAAAGGTCTTTCTCGTAAAGTCAACATGTGTTTCCTGCAAATCGGATTTCTCAGAATCTAACCATAGGATGTTTCTGAAACTTTGACCTACACACTCAAAAATGGGTGGTGAGTATTGATTAAATACATTTTCAAAACGTTTAAAGCATTCGAAATCACCGAATTTTACGAACGAGTGAATTTGACCTGCATTACTGTAACTCTGTGACTATTTGACCTATTTTACTAATTCTTTTTTTTTTGGGTACCCTGACAAAAATCATTTTCAACTGCAGTTTCAGATTTTCGAATTTCGAAAATTCGTCGCTGTGATTTTGAACCGGAAGTTGAGACCAACTTGACAACTTCTTTAATAGTTGTACGATTTTCATGAAATTTAGTATGTAAGTAGATCATACCGATGTAACTTTAAAGATGTCCTTAGAAATTTTCTAAATTATCTCCCCTTGGTGAAATTAGGGATCAAAGTTTTCAAAAAAATCGAAGAAATATAGGTCAGAATGACCTGATTTTTTTTTGGATACTAGATAGGTAAATACTGATTCGTACACAAAATATTGAGTTTGTGGATCGAACCGGAAGTGCCGCCATCTTGAAACGTGAAAAATCACAAAGGCTTTTGCGATATTTTACTTACAGACATGGGAGTTACATTTTCGGAATCCTTGAAGGAATGCCTAAAAATCTATCCGATCAGAATTTTGATTTCGGTCACGTGATGGTCACCATTTCGAACTGAATATGAGAAAAGGTGAAAAATCGACATTAACGAGCACGTGAATGAAAGCAATAGGCCGTAGTTTGGAGAATATGTCTCCTATTTCCAAAATGAATACATTTCTGGATAGCCGGGATGAGGGTCGAAATATTGTTATTTGAAAATGTCACATTTTCGAATTTTGTCTTTGATGTTTTTCATGCCGATAAAGTTGTTTACGATTGAAAAATCATAAAAACTTCGCTATATTTTGACCGATTTTAATGATTTTTTTTTTGTTGATGAGATTATTTACATGACCCATGACATGTGACAGGTAGTGACTGTTAATATGAAAGCTTTAATATCTGCTTTGCAGATCTAGTTATTATTATTATTATTATTATTCAGATTCCAATTTGAATAGATCTCAGCAACTACGTGTCGCATCGTTACGATTTCTTCGGTTTTACTGGGAAAGTGGGTGTGACTTAGAGGATAAAGCTATTTTGAACGTTCTGCGACAATGCGAAATGTCCGAAATCACCGAAGTTATCGTTTATGAAAATATTGCAGTAATTTTAACAATAATCATTGGATTTTAACTTTCGATACATTTTGGCATAACCTGAGACAGGGCACATAGCTACGCTACTTTCGATTTTTGATTTTCGGCAAATCTTCGAAGATATTAGGCGCCAAATTTCGAAAATTTAAAATTTTACAAAAAACTTTTTTATTTATGAATATTTTTTAGTCGTATTGTGCACAGAAGTAAAGAGTCATCTGACTAGTGCAAAAATGTTAAAAATTTTGGTCTCAGTAATTTTCCTTGGCCGCCATTGGCTAATTCAGTTTTTCAGACCTAGATTAATTTTTTATTGTTCGATTTGTATAAAACAAAGTTCATATGCTTCGTTGTATCAATTGTAATTTTTTTTATTACCAAAAGTGTTACCTGTCGGCACCGGAAGTGGCATAATTTTACCGAAAACTACAATTTTGACAGTTATTTTCCTTCTTCGAAAACAAATGTTATTTTTTGGAAAAATTATTTGAGTCAAAGAGTGTGCCCTTTCAAGGCGCAAAAAATGTAGGAAGCAGTTTTTTTAATTTCGATTTCATTTTCGAGCAAATTCGATTAAGAGGCTAAAAATGGTGTAAAATTGACCTATTTACAACCTATTCAGGCATTTCAGATTTTAAAATATTTCTTCGTAACTTTTATAAACTTGTAGCTATAATCCATACGAAAAGAATGTATGTTAAAATTAGTTTCTAAAATAAGCAAATGCCGAGAAATGGACAGTTTTGCATAAGTCACTGTTTTCGTAATTTTGCCTGTAAAATAGTCAATTATTAATGGATGTTCACAAAAGTGACATCATTTGATTCAAAAAGCAAGTCTGCGTCATATCATGTTGATTACTATTTAAAATTGACACCGGATGTGACGTCATTTAGTCAAAAACTCAATTTTTAACTTTTAAAATCGATATTTTTTTCAACCAAGAATTACGTCACATATAATAATAAAATTAACTTTTGGTTTAAATTCACATATTAACAAAACTCATACGGTCAAAAAGATATCATAAAATTGTTTCTAACTTGTTCGGTTGCCGAGATATAGGCGATTTTCTAAAAGTCACTTTTGACGGTTTTTGGCCCATAAAAGTGTCAATTATTATTCGATTTTCATAAAATATTCACCCTTTGAAGCCTAATGTCATAGGCGATGTTATAAAACTAATTTAACGTTTTCATTATCACCGGAAGTAACGTCATTTTGGCAAAACTGTATATTAAGCCTTCAAAACCGATATTTTATTCAAATGAGTCTGAATTGTAATGTTTATACAATTATGATATTTGATTCGGATCAACAAATAGAATAAACCCCTACGGTCATATAAATACCAAAAAATGGTTTCTAACTTGTACGGTTGCCGAGAAATAGACGATTTTCTACATGTCACTTTTCAAGGTTTTTGGTCTATAAAAATGGCAATTATTATTCGATTTACATAAAATTTTCACCATGTGAGGCCTTATGCCATTTCTGATTTCACAAAACTAATGGAACATTTACATTATCACCGGAAGTACTGTAACTTTGTCAGGATCAATTACATGTAACAAATGTATAAAATGAAATGATATTGCTGGATTTGTTTGATTCTGTTTCCATTTTATTTGATGTGTGCAATGCTTATGTGGAAACCTGTATATTGGTTTCATTGGTACCGGAAGTGACATATGTTCAAGGGTGACGTACCACCGAAAGTGACACAAGTTCAAGTTCAAAGGTAACATGGCACCAGTGAAACCCGTCATTCCTGCATGCAGGTCTAGTTTACTTTATTATTTTGTGGCCTGGACTTTTGGCTGGCCCTAAGGTAGAGTGGTTCAGGCTAAAAATGTTTTATAACAAACAGACACTATTTCGGGACAGTAAAGACATTATATATGATAAGACTTACTATAAAAACTTCATTGGTCAACAATGGAAGTCTGGCCACTTCTGATTTTTGAGGATATATAACCATTTGGACATATGTTATAAATGGCTCAAAATCTGCCCGGCTTCCATAATCAAAGGAGTTATCTCTTAGTGAGAATAAGAGCTATGTCCCTTAATTGTACTAAAAAAAATATGCTCCAAGCTACGCACGTGCCGGAAACGAAATAACTTTATCGCAGTCGGAAAATATCGTTTATTTCCATACTGCAAAGTAACAGATTACACTCTATGAGACGATTGGATTTGACATATGTACGCATGCGCGAACGCTTAGTTGTTTTAACAGTAAACCCGCGCCTTCAAATGTCTTTATATTAACTGTGTTTATAATGCTACAGTAGAAATTAAAATACATGTTAAGCTGGAGATGAAAATATCGGCATTTGACATGAATTATTTCAAGATTAGCCTAATACATACATGTATATTAAAATGAACAGTGCGTTTACTTATTTATACCCAGACACTGGCCTATTTATAACGGCATGTTATACAGAGGGAGCGAGGGAGAGAGAGGGGTCTATAAATCTAATAATGTAACACTTTAATGTGAATCTCAAAGATAACTATATATTATATTGTGCAGTACGATGTTTGTTATGAAAAATAAATTGCCGGGTAAAGTACGAGGAAAATATAATGACATGTAATACGGGGAGTGAGAGAGAGGGATTACCACTCCCCCCATAAAACTATTAATTTAAGACTTTATTTTTTGTCCCTCAGACAAATAAATATATTGTACTGCATGATGTTTGTTATGAAAAAAAAAGAACACATTGCTGGATAAGTGGCGTATGCGCCGAGCCAGCGATTATTGCGTATGTACCGAATTTAGAGCCAAATTTTGTAGTTTCGTCTGTATAAAGGGTGGTATTTTTCGCCGACTTCAAGGTTTCCTAAACATTTGGACACCGGCGCGCTCACATGATATTCTTTGAACTGTAGATTTTGATGGAGTGTAATTAGAGAGCCAAACATGCGGTTATAACCACTGCTACGTTACCATTGGAAACGTTTAGATTTTTAAGTTTCATGACCAAATTATGGCATTCTGCTGTGTATCTTTTATTTTTGACATCATACAAAATTCCTTCGTTCGTCTAAAAAGGTTTGGACTTGCAACCATTCTTTTTACCTGCCAATTGTTTTTTATTTTCATTATTAGCCTTCATGCGAATCATTTCTTTTTTAGTCTTCCTAAGTTGATTTTTTTTTAAAACTTGGCGATTGTGCTTTTATGACAATCGCCGCAAATACTTTTTTTCTATCTAAATCAGTCAAGGTCGCATCGGCAGATGTCCGAGTCTCTCTGTTTATTAAATTAATTTCACTTGTGTCTGCCGATGGAGTAACGTAAACTATCCCGGAAAAAATGGGGTGTCAAGAAAATCGTCGTATGATTTCATACATTTAGTGGACTTAACCTTACTTTTACTCAGCGTCCTAGTCTTTGTCGTCAGTCTGGCCAGTCTATTTTGAATGTATTTGTCACCAAAAGTCACACAGTCGTCATGTAAAGCAGTCATGACAGGCTGATGCTCCGAAGTTGTCGGGAATTTATTAACATTTGTCTAGCATAAAGCCTATTTGTGATTTTTGTCATAGGTAGTTTGTTACAGTTCCCAAATCATATGGGTACTTGTCCAATCCAATGCTGGATAGCAAATCATCCGTGGACGATATCTTGCAGGGCTCAGTCTCAAATCTTGAAAAAAATAAGTCTGTCGATCAAAGCCTATGCCTACAGGATGGTTAGATAATATACTATGATTATAAAAATAATTTACACCATGTTACAGAAAAGGGTCTGGAAAATAAAGACTACAAATAAAAAGTTTGTTTCGGTTATTTTCCGGTCTCAAATAGTTCTGCGTATTTAGAGCTAGCAAATATTTATTTCCTAACCACGATAGATGCCAGCGTAAACCAAGAATGTAGCCACTTAATAAAAGTAAATCTCGAAAGGTTGTAGTAAATTTATCTGGGCAATCTCATGTGGTTGAAAGTTAGAAATGAGACGAAGCTATTACAGCTAGCTCTGTATTTAAATCATCAAAATCGCCAAAATCAAAAATCAAATCAAGGAGTGAAATCGAAATTTTTGCTCACGTTCGCTATTAAATAAACACGTAAGTAGAAGCCCGTAATGAGTGTATTTTTTACTCGGCGTTATATACCAATACATGTTTGTAAAAATACCTCATGTGACGTATATTTGCTGCGACTTCCTAAACCACATGCGCGGCGCTAACTTCTGCTCACTTCAGAAGATTTCTCGACGGAGCAATCACACAGATAAGCGGGTCAGTTTTTATAAGGACAAATATTGTGTCTCTGAACCACTCTACCTAAGGCATGTGCCTTATTTGCCTTATGGTTAATCCAGCACTACTATTAGCAGAAATTCAACTATAGTTATGAATATTTAGACACATAACAGAAATTAACGCTATTTACACAAGATTAAACAATACCAATTTTCTGGTGTTCACTGATATGTGTTGTGAGATGGCAATCCGTCTCACTGATTATTCTACATCTATAGATAAACAAAACCACAATTTGGACTGTGTGGGACATGTTGGTCGATTTGTAGCAAAAGTTATAGTAGAATGTTGCAATCTTACCATTTCCATGATTAAATGACCACACACAACACATTTATCAGCTGTTTGTTGAAAACCAGAATACTGAAAATAACATGTAATAAAATAATAGTTACTATGACATAACCATATAAAAAATATATTGAAAACATGTAGGCCAAAACAAAAAACCCAAAAAATTCCTGCATGGCAAAATTCTTACCAATATCGCTAATTTTTGTGCAGAAATATTGTATTTGTTCTGGCAATATGTATTAATGGTACATTTACCCTCTCAACAAAGCTTCCACTTTAAAATTTTCACTGTCGTCATTTTTGATAACGCACAAAAACTTTGCAAAATAAGTTCATATTTCATGGTTTTCATTCATAGTAGCAGGGAATATTTTACTTTTTTCCATTTGATTAGCAGTTTCCAGAAAAATTGTGTAAGAATGCTAATCAATTGTATAATTGAGTAGCAAAATTTACCAATTGATTAGCAGATTTTTAGTATGTAATAGAATTGTTATTTCACATAATTATGTGACAATAACAATACCCATATTATTTGTATTACTGTTGTTTATATTTATATATAAAATAAAAATAAAAAGTATGTGACCACATGTTATTCTTTGTATGAAACCTGGACATTCTTTATTTACTTCATACTCTAGCCAGATCTTATCTGGGTCATATTTCCTCACCCAATCTTGAACTGTTGCTAATTTTAATGTCGAATTTGAAGACAGAACATTATCATGTGTTTGACATGCCATCTTGAATTTCGCGACGTACCCTCGATCACCCGGTAATTTTATCTTGTAGTGTTTTGAATGTCTGTCTTCACGACTGTGACTACCACAGATATAGAAAGTATGTAGTGTTGTAGCAAGTAATTTGTAATCTCTATCATCAAAACCTTTTACGTCTATAAATAGCAGACGACAACATGCACTGCTCTCGTTCCACTGGACCGTTGCAGAGGCACGTAAAGAGTCTTGATGATATAGACAATAAAATTGCGAGATTTGAGATTTTGTTTTGATGTGTTTTACGATACTGAATGGTTTTAAAGTTAAAATTAATTTTCAAAACTTTGATTCGCGCTGAAGCAGGGTTTTATGCTAATAATGCTAATCAAATATGAATTTGATTCGCAAAATCAGACGTTTGAGTCGCAAATTGCGATACGAACCCGGTTAAAATATTCCCTGCATAGTAGGGTATTGTGAATTAACATGTTTATACCACTTCGTGGGCATGGTGTAAACAAATCAGTGTCTGCCAGCAAGAGATGGATAAAGAACAAGCTAAACACAAAAGTGATTTTTTGTGCAATCAGGAGCTATAATCCAGAAAGTTATGGTCTGAAATGTGCAAATATTGAAATGAACTGAGATCTTTGGGATATAACGATGCAGGGGTCAAAATTCATCATGGCACCAGCGGCAGTTGTAGTAGTTATCGAAATTGACGAAAAAAATATATAACCACAGCATCTTTAGATGCCGTGATTTATTTAAGACTAAGACAGCAGCAATTTGCAGATTTTGACCCTGAAATCGCTATTTTATACCTTCTTAATCCACGGCATAATCAAAAGTAGGAATAAATTGTTTTGTTTCTTTTTTAAGTTCTTGTGACTGCATTTTTCTATAGAGTTAGATCTCGAGCCACAGAGCTACTAAAAATAGATTGAACGGTATGAAATTCTTAATGGCTATTTATTGTGACCTTACATTTAGCGAACGCATTACAATAAAGATACCAATAACACAAGTTGTCACGCACCACTCTTTCAGTCGTACGGTTAGTTAGATGGTTTGAAGTCAAGTAGCTGCCAACAATGAATATCACCCCATTTTGGCATGTTTTCATCTGTTTGTCACTAGCATTATGAAGTATTTATATCTAAATAAATAAAACATGTATGTTTGGTTTTTATAAAGTTCTGCCCCATGCTAACGTTTTGTATACAAAACATTTAATATTATGGATTTAGCTGTTCAATTATCAATTTTCAAGAAATTCAAACTTAAGAGTGTATCCGCGAGAAAACCATGCAGAAGGTGCTAAGGCTTCAATCACAGATTTTGACCAAATTTGGTTTATAAGTTGGGATAGTCCCAAAACACATATATGTGCAATTTCAGATAAATCTTTCAATTCCAGACTGAGAAAATTGAAAAAACATTTTCCAAATGGTGAAATGGCCAAAATCTGTCTTTTCTCAAATACCAACTTTGGCAAGTGCTCACACATTTACTATATGTAGCAAAAAGGCCAAACTCACACAGTTTGTAGATGACCTAGTGCTGTGTCCACAATATGGATTTCAGACGATTCCGGCAAACGAGGACTGTATATGGACTGGATATCAAAGCCTTTCTAAATTCCCCATTTTTCGTCACCAAAAGTTTGACACCCTATAGCTACGGTACTTCTTTCATGGGGGTGGGTTTAAAAAATTTATGCTCACGTGAATAAACAACCTCCCAACATGTGATACAAAAAATAAAAATAGGTTGCCAGGCAATGAAACATACGCCCACACAGCAGCTAAATCGTCCGGGCATTCAACAAGAGTTGTCGCATATTAAGTAATTATCAGAAAATCATTAGAATTTGTTTGGTTTTTATAAAGTTCTGCTCCATGCTAATGTAAAGTATACGAATCATTTAATATCATGGAATAAGCTGTCACCTCCACTGGATACGAAACATTTAATATTATGGCGACTTTTCGTACAATCAGGGGCCATAATTCAGGAAGTTACGATCAGATATGTCCAATTATCGACAGGAACCAAGATCTTTCAGTTTGACCAAAATCGAATTAAAATTGTGACCTCTACAGGGTACACAACCTTGACATATCATATTTTTACACTGTTTTGTTCATCAATTTTGGTCCGATGTTCACAAAATTCAAACTGAAAATTCATTACAGTGTAATGGTGATATAATCAAATGTTTTTCAACTCAATAAAGGCAATTTTCCGTATAATCAGAGGCCATAATTCAGGAAATTACAATCCGATATGCGCAAATATCGCAAGGAACCAAGATCTTTAGGTTATAAAAATGTATTTCAAGTTTCATCAAAAACATATTAAAATTGTGACCCCTATAGGGTTCACAACCTTGATATACCATATTTTTACACCATTCGCGTACAAACGGCGGTCATTTTGTTTGTCAATTTTGGTCCGATTTTCATGAAATTCAAACTCAACCTAGATTACCCTGTAACGGTGATATAATCAAACGTTTTTTTAAATCAGGTAATAATTGTTACCTCCAGAGGGACCACAAGGTGATAAAGGCGATTTTTAGTACAATCAGGGGCCATAATTCAGGAAGTTACGATCCATTATGCGCAAATATCGAAATGAACCAAGATCTTTATGTTATAAACATGTATTTCAAGTTTCATCAAAATCAGTTCAAAATTGTGACCTCTATTCGCGTACAAACAGCGGCCATTTTGTCCGTCAATTTTGGTCCAATTTTCATGAAATTCTACATCATCTTTTATAACAATGTAACGGTGATGTAATCAAACGTTTTTTTAAATCGGATAATAATTTTGACCTACAGAGGGGCCACAAGCTAAAAAAGGCAATTTTTCGGTCACGGGACATAATTCAGGAAGTTACGATCAGATGGGCGCAAATATAGAAAGTACCCAAGATCTTTGGGTTATAAACATACATGTCAAGTTTCATCAAAATCGGTTCAAAATTGTGACCTCTATAGCTTGATATAACATTTTTTCACACTATTCGCGTACAAACGGCGGCCATTTTGCCTGTCAATTTTGGTCTGATTTTCACGAAATTCCATCTCAACCTCCATTACCATGTAGCGGTGGTATAATCAAACGTTTTTTTAAATCTGATAACAATTTTGACCTCCAGAGGGACCACAAGCTAAAAAGGGTGATTTTTTGGACAATCAGGGGCCATAATTCAGGAAGTTACGATCCGATATGCGCAAATATCGAAAGGAACCAAGATCTTTCGGTTATAAACATGCATTTCAAGTTTCATGAAAATCGGTTCAAAATTGTGAGCTCTATAGGGTCCACAACCTTGATATAACATATTTTCACACTGTTCGCGTACAAACAGCGGCCATTTTGTCTGTCAATTTTGGTCCGATTTTCACGAAATTCGAACTCAACCCCCATAACTATGTAACGGTGATATAATCAAACGTTTTTTTGAATCGGATAACAATTTTGACCTCCACAAGGAACACAAGCTAAAAAGAGTGATTTTTCGGACAATCAGGGGCCATAATTCAGGAAGTTACGATCCGATATGCGCAAATATCGAAAGGAACCAAGACCTTTTGGTTATAAACATGCATTTCAAGTTTCATGAAAATCGGTTCAAAATTGTGACCTCTATAGGGTCCACAACCTTGATATAACATATTTTCACACTATTCGCGTACAAACGGCGGCCATTTAGTCTGTCAATTTTGGTCCGATTTTCACGAAATTCGAACTCAACCCCCATAACTATGTAACGGTGATATAATCAAACGGTTTTTTGAATCAGACTACCGTATTTTTCGGTGTATAAGGCGCATGCGTAGATAAGGCGCAGGGCGACTTTGGCAGAGGTGTTTCAGGAAAAAAAAAATATGCGTGGTTTAGGCGCACCCCTTTCCCAACGCCTCGTGAAACTCATGCCATACTATACGTGACTCAAATCCACCTGCGATCTCCAGTAATTTAACCAAACTCTATTGTTTACAGTTATAATAATTACCGATATTTAGCCGTATATCTAGGTATATATATATTTCTTTATGAAATAAATTGCTTTTGTTACATTTGTTTCTATTAATTATAACATACAATTGATTATTTTAGCGGTACTTTTGTTACTCGTACGGTAGTGAAATTGACATTCAAGTCCCGCCCACAACAAACATGGCCGTCTATTACATCGTGTTAAATTCGGGTGTAATTGGCTGTGATAAATGTTTTGATGATAAACAAATTAAATATTAACTGTAGAAATAATTTCTCATGATCAGCTACTCACGACTTAAATTTTGACTACCGGTAAAAGAGAAACAACAATTCCAGGTTTACAACTGTCATGTTGTAAACTTACATGACTTGTTGTCTGAATTTCGGAATAGTTGAAATATACGTCATGAAATACGTGGAAAAAGCAGAAATATTTACGATAATTTAAACTAAACAGCTATCGGCCCATATTGTTAGCACTGTCGTTTATGACTAACGATATACTAAATTGCCGTCTGTAAAATGACCGCCATCTTTATTGCGTGGGAAAGGCCGACATCATCAACTTCGGACGCCAATGTTGACAGAGGGAAAAGCCAAGATTTGCTTATTACTATGTATAAGGCGCACCCCTTCTGTAAAAAAAAATATCTGGTAAAAAAAGTGCGCCTTATACACCGAAAAATACGGTAAAATTTTGACCTCCACAGGGAGCACAAGCTAAAAAGGGTGATTTTTCGGACAATCAGGGGCCATAATTCAGGAAGTTACGATCCGATATGCGCAAATATCGAAAGGAACCAAGATCTTTCGGTTATAAACATGCATTTCAAGTTTCATCGAAATCAGATCAAAATTGTGACCTCTAACACTGTTCACAAGCTAAAAACGTGATTTTTCGTACAATCAGGGGCCATAACCCATGAAGTTACAGTCCGATACATGCCAATATCGAAAGGAACCGAGATCTTAGGGTGATAAACCTATATTTTAAGTTTCATTGAAATCGGATAAAAATTGTGACCTGTAGACTGTTCACAAACAATTGTGGACGGACGGACGGACAGGGGCGACGACAATATACGTCCACATAAAAATTGTGGGGCGTATAAAAATGACCGGAATCGACTTGACAATAACTAGGTAAAGGAAACAATAACCCATGAAATTAATCTGTAATTTCCTTATTTTGGTGTAAATTAACCGTAGTAGATAAAAAAAACCTAACAATTTTCTTCCTTTTCATTCTTATGGTGTTTAGTATCAGCTCTAAAATGCATAAGTATCTGATTTATAAAAATGCCTTGAAAAAAAAATGCTTTAAATGGCCTGTTATCGTCCATTGTTCATCTAGCGCCGACGGGAAATGGTTGCCACAGTTGTCCACGATGTTCCATCTCAAATAGACATTATTTTAAATGATATAATCCAAACAAGATAGGTTGCCAGGTAACAAAACATACGTCCACAAATCGTCCGTGCAGTCAACAAGGGTTGTCGCATATTTTTTCTTTTGTCAGTAAGGAGAACGTTTACAACACATGATCAAGGCTTCTTCGTCTCATGACCTCAAGCACTGAGTATCAATTGAAATCTGATATTAACTTGAGTTTCTTCGTCTCATTCATGACCTCAAACACTGTGTATAAATTTAAAGTCAAAGGGATATTAACTTTTGCCTCCAAAGCGCCAACAAGATTTTGCGAAGTGATCAAGGGCCATAACTCTGGTACTAATTATCGGAAATCGCTGAAAATCAATAGGCTTCTTTGTCTCATGACCTTAAACACTGTGTATGAATTTAAAGTCAATCGGATATTAACTTTGGCCTCTAGAGTGTCCACAAGATTTTTTGAAGTGATTAAGGGCCATAACTGTGGCACTAATTATCCGAAATCGCTGAAAATCGATAGACTTCTTCGTCTCATGACCTTAAACACTGTGAATAAATTTAAAGTCAATCAGATTAACTTCGGCCTCTAGAGCGTCCACAAATTTTTTTGGAAGTGATCAAGGGCCATAACTCTGGCACTAATTATTGGAAATTGCTGAAAATCAATAGGCTTCTTCGTCTTATGAACTTAAACACTGTGAATAAATTTAAAGCCAATCGGATATTAACTTTGGCCTCTAGAGCGTCCACAAGATTTTTTGAAGTGATCAAGGGCCATCACTATAGTAGTTATTATCTGAAATGGCTGAAAAACAAGAGGCTTCTTCGTATCATGACCTTAAACACTGTGTATAAATCTAAAGTCAATCGGATATAAACTTTAGCCTCTAGAGCGTCCGCAAGCAATTGTGGACGCCGGACCGACAGATGGACCGCCCGACGGACGGACGGGGGCGACGACAATATACGACTACATTTCAATGTGGGCGTATAAAAATGCAATTTTGTGTACAATCAGGGGCTATCATTCAGAAGTTACAATCCGATATTATCTGTTGAATATCAAAAGCAACCAAGATCTTTGGGTTATAAACATGCATTTCAAGTTTCAACATCAGATTAAAACTGTGACCTCTACAGGGTCCACAACCTTGATATACCATATTTTTATAGTATATGTGTACAAGCGGCGGCCATTTTTTCTGTCAGTTTGGGTCCGATTTTCACGAAATTCGAACTCAACATTCATTACATTGTAACGGTGATATAATCAAACGTTCTTTTTTAAATCGGGTAATAATTTTGACTTCCAGAGGGACCACATTCTAATAAAAGTAATTTTTTGTATACAATCAGGGGCCATAATCAGTGTCCGAAACAAACATTTTCCAAGCACAGGGCCCGCAGGACATGTGCAACACATGATCACGTGGGTCCTTGAGGTAACACGCAGGCCCAACCAATAATAATTATTTATAGTTTCCATGTATAAAGCTATGGTTTAGTAACTTGCGAAAGAAAAAAAGAAGACACGAATTAGTGTGTCATTTCAATTTATAAATGGAACAAATCTATTCATGGCTACATTGGGTTTTCCATATTAACCTACGTAAACTTCAAATAGTTACAAAAAAACCCCAAACAATTAACTGCCCTAGATTGTTAGCACAATAGCCCAGAATTGAGTCAAAAGAGGTCCGTAAGAAATGTTTTTAAAATCATCAGTCTCCATTATGTTTTATAAAAGGCCGGCCCACAACTACACCGTTCGGAAAATTTAATACACGTTTCGGCTTCATGAAATTCATGTCAGTAAGCCTAATATTCCTGAATAAATTACTGTCTTTGTTTTTTGGATGCATACAGCAGAATAGTATTTTTTCATAACACAAGTTTTAATTTTTGTGTCACGTAACTTTCAAATATGCTTTTATTCATTCGTCCATGTTAGACACACGGCACAGTGGTCACGTGGCAACCATAATTGAAATTGCTTTAAAATAAAATTCCGTACGACTCCAGATGCCTTTCAAAAATAATAACGACAAAAATTCAACATGGTTAAAATTAAGCCTCTGTCAGCATGTGTATATAAAAAATCATAACGGTAGATGCAACTTAAAATTAAACGTAGCATCGCCGGCTTATTGACATAGAAATTCCAATCAATGTCACACGTGTCATCGGCAGATTTGGCAATGGCGGAAAAAATATAATATATATTATTGTTAATGATTGTTTCTCAGTGTATTTGGTGTTCTATCAGAGGATTATATTCAACTAAGATTTAAATGTCACTAACAACTGGTCAGCGAAACCATTAAACGTATAGTTATCAGTTTAATATCAACCGGTACCTGGAATTCATATGGAGCGTCGAAGGAAGCGCGATTCCCGAACGAGATGCACAAATAAGAGGCTGGTTACGCGAGTCATTGTTTGGAAAAACATCAGCTTCCGCCATGTCGATGACAAGTAAACAATAACCGTTAACTATCGGAGGCTCTGTCGTTGCGTTTCTATGACAGTTCTACCATATCCAGAATTGTCGAATGAGGACACTAACTATGCGCGCTAAGAAGACGAAGGCCCGGCGGACCCAAGTGAAATAGGCAAGCAGGAGTCCTCCGATAAATCAGTCGGCCTCGGGCCTACGGACCGACGTTTATGTCGAACACTGGTCATAATTCAGGAAGTTATGATCCGATATGCGCAAATATCGAAAGGAACCAAGATCTTTAAGTTATAAACATGCATTTCAAGTTTCATCAAAACTGATTTAAAATTGTGACCTCTACAGGTTCCACAACCTATATACCATATTTTTACACTTTGGGGTACAAGCGGCGGCCATTTTGTCTGCCAATTTTCGTCCAATTTTCACAAAATTTGAACTCAACCTTCATTACCATGTAACAGTGATATAATCAGATAATAATTTTTACCTCCAGAGGGACCACAAGTTAAAAAGGGTGATTTTTCGGACAATCAGGGGCTATAACTTTTTTTTAAATCGTATAATAATTTTGACCTCCAGAGAGATCGATCCGATGGGTGCAAATATCGATAGGAACCAAAACTGGGTTCAATTTAAGCGGTATCGCATCGCAAAAAGCGACCCAAAACGCGGTAAAAGCGATAGAATTATTTTATTCATTAGCCCAAAATTGCTTTCAAACTTGTGAAGTGCGATTCATTACATTGTGGATAAATGTGGAATATAATTAGGCCTACGAAATAATCAATTTATAAATGCAGGACTAACTTGTTTAATATTCCAAGTTTCCAAGTTGTGGTCGTGATTAATTTGAACCAGTTTTTATTTCAATATATCCGGTAACTAGAAGACAATGCAGACTCCGTTTTTAATCACACGTGTTTTTAAAATATGTTACTAAAAATAGAATAATAATAACAACGCAGTATAATATGATTCAATGATATGATTGGTTAACTTAACTGGAAACTAAAAGTAGACATCTCACGAGACGCGTGAAACGATGGCATATTCTCGGGTTGATAATATTTTGAAGGCGGAGAGGGGGATGTTTTTAGATAAAGATATAAAAGCAAAGCCACGTCTACACATATTTCGATTGGAGTGGTGTAACTTAAAGTACATGTAGTTTTTTTAGACGATTAATGCGTTCGGCATCGTGGAGAGACAGTAACTGATTTTTTTTTGTTGAAATGTCAGGGTTTTTTTTTTACCTTCATCCGCACATAAGCCGAAGCAGGGTATACAACGAAGGCCGGCCTTTGGCGGAAAAAGTATCCACTTAAACCCCGAAAAATCAGAATTGCAAATTTTTGTGATTAGGCTACGTTTTACTGCTCCTCAAATCTGAGCAAATGCTATTCAAATTTTGAATTGAGTAGCCAAAATGTGAATCTGTCACAAAAATTTGCTACTCATTGGTTTTAGACTAAATTGAACCCTGAACCAAGATCTTTGGGTTATAAACATGCATGTCAAGTTTCATCAAAATCGGTTCAAAATTGTGACCTCTATAGTAGAGCTGGGCCATATCCATGGAAACAGATCGTGATATTTTCAAACAATATCGCGATATAATCACTATATCGCGATATCTAATAAAAGGTCAATACTTTCAGTTTATCACTTTTTAAATGTAAATAAACAGGCATAACAAGTTGGAAATACCCCTCAATATTATTATTTCTAGTCAATATTATTTTTAGGATACAGTAACAAATTTACAAAACATTTATTCGAGCTGGTTCAAACCAAGATCTATAGCCATAAAAACTTGCTAAAGTTGTTGTTTATTACAATTTTAATATTCAAAATATTAATTATAATATTTCATTTAAATCAAAAATATTTCGAATGAAGGAGGCCCCAAAAACATAAAAAAGTTTGTGTTCTTTCGGCCGTGCATAGGCTGTTGTATTACGCTACGAGTAAATGGGGTTCATTTAAACTTGTAAACTCGTTTTTTCTCATTCACGAGTATACGTTTTTGAGAGAGAGAGAGAGAGAGAGAAATGGGGTTTAACGTCCACTCAACACAACTAGGTCATTTCGGGACTAACATATGGTTTAATTTTATTTCAATAATTCGCTTGCGCGTAGGGGTCTTTAGCAGTGGGAGGAAACCGGAGTACCCGGAGGAAACCCACGAGGTTGAGAAGGCGCCCCTATCTCCATGCCACATACGGCATGTTTTTTTTTAAAGTGTACCATAGATTCCCAATCCCAACTGAATTATGAAATTCCTATGCCTCTGACAAAGTCACTGTCTTGGTGAAGATTGATACATATTCTTCCAAAATATATCTTGAAAAAGATAATTTTTTGCAAAATAATTTTTTTATTGAACATTTTACCTAACATACTGAATTTTGTTAAAAAGTATGACTCCAGATGATATTATACCAAATGCAAAAGGTGCACATTGGAATTACTATAAATAGCAATCTCTCCGGGTAGAATATACATTGAACTATGTTGAATGAAAGACGATGTAATTTTTTGGGGGTCATAAGACAGTAACAATGACAATTTTAAGAAGGATAAAATGCCGATTTTGATTGGACAGACGCATGGAAAATTTATTTTCCCTTCAGATATTAACCATTGCTTATATATATTAATAATTTTCTTCAAAATTTAAATGTAATAATTCATTATCTACATCTTAAGTTCATTGGGGATATGATTTACAAATTAATTATTAATTTAAAAACTAATTGCATTGCTAATGTTACATGTGGACAGACATTCTGGCAAATTTGTAACACTAGCACTAAAGTTCGAAGAAAATTTCTATTTATAGTGTTAATGTAAGTAGTTACTCAGTTACTGAGATATAATTATATGAAAAATAAAGCATAATGTAAAAGAATTAAAGATGATAATATATAATCACATTTTAATTACCTAAAATTTAAATATTTTGGGGGCAAGCAAATGTTGCTAACGTTACCTAAGGACAGACAAGGAAATTTTATAAATAACTGTATTACTTGAATTATTGTTTTTATCTAAAAATTCAAATAGTCCAAAATGAAAGGTATTAAATAAATGTTATATGATACTTCGACAGGGGGTGAGTTTTTATTTTAAAATCAGACAAATAGTATTTTAAAAGCATGTGCTAATGTTACGTAAGGACAGACTGTTTGTTTAGTCTGTCTGATAATTGACACGTTAGCACTTTTTTTGCGGGAGTGCCGGGAGTCAAAGTCATTTCGATCGAGTGAATAGTGCGAGAATGCGGACAGCCATTTTTTATGCATCGACAATCGGAATGCCGGCTTTCCGTTCTAAACGCCGTAAAGAAAGTGATACATTATGAGTAAATAACGCCATGAAAGCCAAAATGATTGTGCTAACGTATCAAGAGTGCTAACGTTCACATTTTCGGACAGACAGTTGTAAAAATGGCATAACCAGTCGACTACCCGTCTCAAATTATCCTTTTCCGGTGTGGAAGATCGAGACTAATAACTACTTTCGTTTTACGTGGTTATTCAAATTCTATCACGTAATACTGAGGCGAAAAGCAATATTAAAATAATGCTAACGTTTCGCTAAAACTGGACAGACATAAATGGACGAAACGTTAGCAAAATATAAGCATTGAAATTCGATTTTCCAAACCATTTTCCTGCGATGTTTTAAGTGGCATTTAGTAAAACATAAACAGCCATTCCACAATGCGTAAAATTTATTTCCATGTGACATAAAAATACAAAGTTTGAAAAACAAATGTAAGACCACCTCAATAATGTAGTGGATGGACAGATCAGTCAGATTTTCACTGGGGTTTGAACAATTAAGTTTCCAAATGTTTTATTTTTCTCACCAGTATATTTTTTTGTCTGTTTTCAAAATCACAACCTGCCCATTGTAATTATACAAAAACAAATTAGAAATTTTAAAACAAATGTTATTTCAAAGTATTCTAAAATCTTGATAAAAATGGTGGGAAAAATGTCTGTCTTAAATGATGCAATTCATTAAAATGTTTGTAATTTATTTTAATTAAAAAATACTTCAATAAACCTGGTACTAAGTATTTTATATGTTCAATATATGCCGATTTTGAAAATAAGAAAAATATTTACAAAATCTTTTTCCTTTTTCTTATAAAACCATTACATTTGTAAGGTACCCACTGGTACACTTTATAAAAAAACATGCCATACGCTCACACCAGGGCTCGAAACCACAGCCGCAAGCCAGAGGTGACCGGCCAGCTAGAGGTCGAAGCGCGGCACTCTAGACCACTAGGCCATCCCAACCCCCCATACCTTTTTGAAAATGCATTATACAATACAAGGATACTAAATTAAACAATAAGTGTCCATTGATTTAGTCAAATATTTTTCCTGAATCACGACGGCCATGACACCTCCGACGCTGAATGATAATCACTATCAATCTACCGGAACTCTCAATGTTATTGGCATTATTTATATTTCCACTTTGTTAAAATTTTATCCAATCCTAAAATCAAAGATTACTTTCGAAAATCAAAGTATCGGTCTTCACAATTCGTCAAGACGTATAGCAATTGAACAGAAACAGGGATAATTCTAACAGGTGGAAAGATGAGCGAGAAGTCATGTGATCGACATAAACAAAGTTCCTTATGTTGGCATTTGCAATTTTTATGGAATGAATACTTGGGAGTTTATAGCAATAAAATATCGTAAATAACATGAAAAAGAAAACATTTTGTTCAATATTTATGTTAAATATCATCTAGAAAATCAAAACCGCAATATATCGTGGTATGTTCGGTTTTTCGATATTTTTCTGAAGACGGTATTTTTTCACGGTTTTTATTTCTGTGACGGTTTTATATCGAAATACCGAAATATCGCCCAGCTCTACTCTATAGGGTCCACAACCTTGATATAACATACAGTCGACTCTGTCACATCCGATCTCTGATAAATCCGGATCTCTGTGACATTCGACATGATTTTAATGTCCCGATTTATTTCCTTATTACTTCAGTCAAAAAATCTCTGGTAAATACGGACTCTGTATCTTCTGGATTACGACATCAATCAGGCGTCCCGTCACATAATTTCCATTGAATCGTCACTGTATAATCCGGCCTTAAATTGGTAGGCGTCAAGCAATTGTCAATAAATTGTCCGTTAGTTAGATTAAAACTTGAAGGGTGTGAAGCCACAAAAGATTAACAAGCAATCACCAATCAATTACCGGTAAGATTAAAACTCGCTATCGTGTAGGTCTTTGTTGATTACCTAGATAATTTTATAATCTCTTGTAAGACAGTAATTATGACAAATACTCAAGGATATCTACGAATTTTCCCCACAAATTTGGTCGTACAAATATTCCTAGCACCTGCTAGAAACATTCGTTGCGCATGCCGATTGAACCCGAAAAACGTTAATTTGTCCACGTTGAGCTGAAATGAGCTTTCGCTGATGAGCGTAAAGGTGATCAAACAGCCGCTGAAAACGTAACGTCCGCTTACTTCAGCCCATTGCTTGTTCCCCCTTACGATGGATCTTACTGAACCGTATGACGACGACCCTGACATAGAATGAAGATTATCAATGAACATGTGATACCAAACACAAGCGTGCGACCAACTGAAGACGACAAAGAAGATAAATTAACGCCAGACTCGACCTATTCAAAATGCCTACGCATGTTGAATGAAACAAGCCAACAGTGTGGCTGGTGTCCCCCGCCAACATACCCAAAATAAATAGATGACACATATTAAATTAATCGCACATTTATTTTTTTCAAATGTATTGAGCAATCAAACTGTACACGAAGTGTCATCCAAAAGTGTTTTATAAAGAAAAATGCTAAAACCGACGAGAAAAATGAACTTTACCCTAGTTAGGGGGACCCAAAAGACAGAAAAAAGGGCCCCCACGCTTGACAAAAGGGGCCCTCTGGCCAAGGGAAAGGGCCCTCGTGTCCAAGTCAATCGTTTCTATACACTGTTACTGTTGAATCCATTACTGAATGAGAATGCAGTCATTGTATTGGCATAAAAATCATCAATCAAGATGAACCTAAGCCCTCTGGCCAAGGGAAAGGGCCCTCGTGTCCAAGTCAATCGTTTCTATACACTGTTACTGTTGAATCCATTACTGAATGAGAATGCAGTCATTGTATTGGCATAAAAATCATCAATCAAGATGAACCTAAGCTATCTTGTCCCAAAGTATCAACCAATCAAATTGCTTATCTCTGCCTACCCTAAGAAGAAAATGCTCATCTTCGAACGCCATCAAGGCATTGACCTAATAAACATACACACCAACTATGAACATTTTAACTCAATTCGAAGGAGAGTTATTGTGTTCCAAAGTCTCGGCAAATCAAATTGCTTATTGCTCTGCTTACCCTGAGCAGAAAATGCTCATTATCGATCTTAGTCAAGGTATTACTGTAATGAAACTATACACCAAGTTTCATCACTCTCACTTAATTAGAACTAAAGTTATCGTGTCCCAAAGCATCAACCAATCAAATTGCTTATCTCTGCTTACTCTAAGCGGAAAATGCTCATCTTCGAACTCCATCAAGGCATTGACCTAATAAACACATACACCAAGTTTGAACATTCTAGCTCATTTAGGAAGAGAGTTATTGTGTCCCAAAAAGTGTGACAGACAGACAGACAGACAGACAGATGGACGAACCCATTTTAATAGTGCCCCAACTTTCTTCGAAATTATGATAATACTTCCGGTTTTCGAAGTTGCAATATTTTCGGTTTTGACAAAACTGGGTATTCCGGATCTCTGTGATATCCGACATATTGTAACGATCCCATACGATGTCAGATTTGACAGAGTCCACTCTTTTTTCACACTATTCGCGTACAAACGGCGGCCATTTTGTCTGTCAATTTTGGTCCGATTTTCACGAAATTTGAACTCAACCTTTATTACCATGTAACGGTGATATAATCAAACGTTTTTTTTTAAATCGGATAATAATTTTGATCTCCAAAAGGACCACATGCTAAAAAGGGTGACTTTTCGTCCAATCTGGGGCCATAATTTAGAAAGTTACGAATCAATGGGCGCAAATATTGAAAGGAACCAAGATCTTTGGGTTATAAACATGCATGTCAAGTTGCATCAAACTCAGTTCAAAATTGTGATCTCTATATGTAGGGTCCACAACCTTGATATAACATATTTTGACACTAATCGCATAAAAACGGCGGCCATTTTGTCTGTCAATTTTGGTCCGATTTTCACGAATTTTGAACTCAATCTTCATTACCATGTAACGGTGATAAAATTAAACGGTTTTTCAAATCAGATAATAATTTTGACCTCCAGAGGGACACAAGCTAAAAAGGACGATTTTTCGTACAATCAGGGGCCAAAATTGAGAAAGTTACAAATCAATGGGCGCAAATATCGAAAGGAACCAAGATCTTTGGGTTATAAATATGCATGTCAAGTTTCATCAAAATCGGTTCAAAATTGTGATCTCTATAGGGTCCACAACCTTGATATAACATAGTTTCACACTAATCGCGTACAAATGGTGGCTATTTTGTCTGTCAATTTTGGTCCGATTTTCACGAAATTGGAACTCAATCTTCATTACCATGTAACAGTGATATAATCAAACGGTTTTTCAAATCGGATAATAATTTTGATCTCAAGAGGGACCACAAGCTAAAAAGGGTGATTTTTCGGACAGGAAGTTACCATCCGATGGATTTAATTATCGAAAGGAAACAGATTTTAAGGTTATAAACATGCATGTCAAGTTTCATCAAAATCGGTTCAAAACTGTGACCACTATAGGGTCCACAACCTTGATATAACATATTTTCACACTATTCGTGTACAAACGGCGGCCATTTTGTCCATCAATTTTGGTCCGATTTTCACGAAACTCAACTTTCATTACCATGTAACGATGATATAATCAAATGTTTTTTTAAATCGGATAATAATTTTGACCTCCAGAGGGACCACAAGCTAAAAAGGGCGATTTTTCGGGCAATCAGGGGCCATAATTCAGAAAGTTACAATCCGATGGGTGCAAATATCAAAAGGAACTAAGATCTTTGGGTTATAAACACACGTCAAGTTTCATCAAAATCGGTTCAAAATTGTGACCTCTATAGAGTCCGCAAGCTAAAAGTGTGATTTTTCGTACAATCAGGGCCTATAATTCTGGATGTTACGATCCGATATGTGCAAATATCGAAAGGCACCAAGATCTTTGAGTTATAGACATGCATTTCAAGTTTCATCAAATTCGGTTCAAAATTCACAACCTTGACATACCATATTTTAACACTTTTCGCGTACAAACGACGGCCATTATGTCCGTCAATTTTGGTCCGATTTTCACGAAATTCAATCTCAAACTTCATTACCCGGCAATGGGGATATAATCAAACGTTTTTTTGAATCAGATAATAATTTTGATCTTCAGAATGACCACAATCTAAAAAGGGTGATTCTTCGACAAACAGGGGCCATAATTCAGGAAGTTACGATCCGATGGGCGCAAATATCGAATGGAACTAAGATCATCAAAATTGGTTCAAAATTGTGACCTCTATTAGCAAGTGCAGGGGGAATGCACCACACACAATTCTACACAAAAGCAAATATACAGACAAGACATCATACTCAGAGACCACAAACATAAACAATTCAAAAAGAGTGAATGGATCCAGGGGCTACCCGTAAGCGTCCACTGCGCTGTACAGTCCCGGCCTGTGGTGACACAGACTTCACTCATATTTGAAAACAATTTGGTAATAAAACCCAAGAAAATAATTATATAATGTCAGTATGAGTCATGATCTGTCATATGTTGCAAGAATTACGAATGCAAGCATATTGTTGTATAAATTCTGCTATACAAGTAACCGCACCGTTAAATGTATCAAAGAAGTAGGCCTAGTTCCAAAGATAGGCTGGCACTGCCAGGCAGGATACGCCCACATTTTCGAGAGATGGATGGAGAACAAACAATACGGAAAGTGATTTTTCCTACATCATTAAGTCCTGTATTTCATACTGTATTGGGAGCAGCCATTTTGTTGGTAAGTTCCAGTCAGATATTCATGAAATTCGAAGTCGACAATGATTATGGTGTGACGGTACACAACCTAGAAATGTGACTTTTCGTCAAAATCGGATAAGAATTGTGACCTGTACAGAGTCCACAACCATGATATACCATATCTTTACACTATTCGCGTACAAACGGCGACCATTTCGTCCGGCAATTTTGGTACCATTTTCACGAAATTCGAATAATTCAGGAAGTTACGATCCGATATGCGCAAATACCGAAAGGAACCAAGATCTTTGGGTTATAACCATGCATTTCAAGTTTCATCAAAATCGAATTAAAATTGTGACCTTTACAGGGTCCACAACCTTGATATACCATTTTTTAACAGTATTCACGTACAAATGGTGGCCATTTTGTATGGCAATTTTGGTCTGATTTTCCCGAAATTCGAACTCAACCTTCCTTACGGTGTAACGGTAATATAATCAAACGTTTTTTTAAATCGGATAATAATTGTGACCTCCAAGCTAAAAAAAAGGCGATTTTGCGTATAATCAGGGGCCATAATTCAGGAAGTTAAGATCCGATATGCGCAAATATCGAAAAGAAGCAAGATCTTTGGGTTATAACCTTGAATTTCAAGTTTCATCACAATCGAATCAAAATTGTGACCTCCACAGGGTCCACAACCTTGATACACCATTTTTTAACAGTATTCGCGTACAAACGGCGGCCATTTTGTATGGCAATTTTCGTCTGATTTTCCCGAAATTCAATCTCAACCTTCCTTAGGGTGTAACGGTGATATAATCAAACGTTTTTTTAAATCGAATAATAATTGTGACCTCCAAGCTAAAAAAAAGGCGATTTTGCGTATAATCAGGGGCCATAATTCAGGAAGTTACGATCCGATATGCGCAAATATCGAAAGGAAGCAAGATCTTTGGGTTATAACCATGAATTTCAAGTTTCATCAAAATCGAATCAAAATTGTGACCTCCACAGGGTCCACAACCTTGATATACCATTTTTTAACAGTATTCGCGTACTAACGGCGGCCATTTTGTATGGCAATTTTCGTCCGATTTTCCCGAAATTCGAACTCAACCTTCCTTAGGGTGTAACGGTGATATAATCAAACGGTTTTTTAAATCGAATAATAATTGTGCCCTCCAGAGGGACCACAAGCTAAAAAGGGTGATTTTTCGGACAATCAGGGGCCATAATTCAGGAAATTACAATCTGATAGCCGCAAATATCGAAAGGAACCAAGATCTTTGGGTTACAAACATGCATGTCAAGTTTCATCAAAATCGGTTCAAAATTGTGACCTCTATAGGGTCCACAAGCTAAAAACGTGATTTTTCGTACAATCAGGGGCCATAATCCATGAAGTTTTGATCCGATACATGCCAATATCGAAAGGAACCGAGATCTTTTGGGGATAAACCTATATTTCAAGTTTCGTCAAAATCGGATAAGAATTGTGACCTGTAGAGAGTCCACAAACAAATTGTGGACGGACGGACGTCTGGACGGACGGACGTCCGGACGGACAGGGGCGACGACATAATACGTCCACATGAAAATGTGGGCGTATAAAAACTAAATGCACTAACCGCACCGTTAAATGTATCAAAGAAGTAGGCCTAGTTCCAAAAACTAAATCAATAAAGAAGAGGATTAAAGTATATTGAATGCATTTAGGACACACATTACAACCGTCACAGAAAAAAAACAAAACTGAATACATGGAAGAAAAGGAATGGCGTGACGTGAATCTGTCGTTATAGCTGTTATGACGTTGTCGCTTAGAAGGTGCAATTTCCTGATAAAAAAGGGCGATAATCCAGATGAAATAACATTAAAAACTAAAAAATTATCAGTAATTGTACAAACCATAGCATAAATATCATATAATACCCCACGCAAGAAACGCAAAACAGGAATGCTGAAGAAATCGTAGATTATCAGTGTATTCACAAAGGCATAATAACAAGCCAACAGTGAGGCTGATGTCCCCCGCCGAAATCCCAAAATAAATAGATGACACATATTAATTAATCGCACATTAATTTTTTTCAAACGTATCAAGCAATCAAACTGTACACGAAGTGTCATCCAAAAGTGTTTTATAAAGAAAAATGCTAAAACCGACGAGAAAAATGA
Organism: Patella depressa; assembly: GCA_948474765.1. NCBI lineage: Eukaryota > Metazoa > Mollusca > Gastropoda > Patellidae > Patella > Patella depressa. Next base: position 32,135,021 of record OX419717.1, on the reverse strand, counting down.
AAATGTACCCTAGTTAGGGGGACCCTAAAGGCAGACAAAAGGGCCCCACGCTTGACAAAAGGGCCCCTCTGGCCAAGGGAAAGACCCTTGTGTCTGAGTCAATGTTTCTATACACTGTTACTGTCGAATCCATTACTGAATGAGAATGCAGTCACTGTATTGGCATAAAAATCATCAATCAAGATGAACCTAAGTTATCTTGTCCCAAAGTATCAACCAATCAAATTGCTTATCTCTGCCTACCCTAAGCAGAAAATGTTCATCTTCGAACTCCATCAAGGCATTGACCTAATAAGCAAACACACCAATTTTGAACATTTTAACTCAATTAGAAGGAGAGTTATTGTGTTCCAAAGTCTCGACCAATCAAATTGCGTATCGCTCTGCTTACCCTGAGCAGAAAATGCTCATTATCGAACTTAGTCATGGTATTACTGTAATGAGACTATATTTCAAGTTTCATTACTCTCACTTAATTAGAACTAAAGATATCATGTCCCAAAGCATCAACCAATCAAATTGCTCATCTCTGCCTACCCTAAGCGGAAAATGCTCATCTTAGAACTCCATGAAGGCATTGACCTAATAAGCATATACACCAAGTTTGAACATTTTAACTCAATTAGAAGGAGAGTTATTGTGTTCCAAAGTCTCGACCAATCAAATTGCGTATCGCTCTGCTTACCCTGAGCAGAAAATGCTCATTATCGAACTTAGTCATGGTATTACTGTAATGAGACTATATATCAAGTTTCATTACTCTCACTTAATTAGAACTAAAGTTATCGTGTCCCAAAGCATTAACCAATCAAATTGCTTATCTCTGCTTACCCTAAGCCGAAATGCTCATCTTCGAACTCCATCAAGGCATTGATAATAAGCATACACACCAATTTTGAACATTTTAACTCAATTAGAAGGAGAGTTATTGTGTTCCAAATTCTCGGCAAATCAAATTGCTTATCGCTCTGCTGGTATGTAACTGTAAGCCGACGAGTATTTTACTACTTCAAAACCAAATTTGTCCGTTTTATCGAATATACCGACATTAAATATATCGTTAATTATACTGATGTCCAGATCAAGAATAGATGCATTTATAGTGCCCGAATTTTCTTTATTTAATATAAGTTCAGGAGGATATATTTCATCTTTATATTTATTGAAATTACCATTATCATTGATTGATGTCATATCATCAATGTAACGGAAGGTATAATTTAGACTTTTAGCTACCTTGTAATCTGTTTTTCTTTTATGGTCTTGAAAGTCGAATTTGTATTTATATAAATGTGCATTTGCCATAAATGGGGCGGGGTCAGTTCCCATTTGTAAACCAATAGTTTGTTGATCCCCAACCTCAAATATAGCATTGTCAATGAGAAAATGTATGATATTTTTAAATTTGTCTTAATCGAAAACTACAGTGTTGGACGGACAGGGGCGACGACATAATACGTCCACATGATATGGTCCCTGATTATACGCAAAATCGCTTTTTTTTTTAGCTTGGAGGTCACAATTATTATTCGATTTAAAAAACCGTTTTATTATATCACCGTTACACCCTAAGGAAGGTTGAGTTAGAATTTCGGGAAAATCGGACCAAAATTGACAGACAAAATGGGCGTCGTTTGTACGCGAATACTGTTAAAAAAATGATATATCATGGTTGTGGACCCTGTATAGGTCACAATTTTAATTCGATTTTGATGAGGAAGGTTGAGTTCTAATTTCGTGAAAATCGTACCAATATTGCCAGACGAAATGGTCCCCGTTTTTACGCGAATAGTGTAAAAATATGGTATATCATGGTTGTGGACTCTCTACAGGTCACAATTCTTATCCGATTTTGACGAAAAGTCACATTTCTAGGTTGTCGGCTTCAAATTTCATGAATATCAGACTGGAACTGACCAACTAAATGGCTGCTCCCAATACAGTATGAAATACAGGACTTAAAGATGTAGTAAAAATCACTTTCGGTATTGCTTATTCTCTGTCCATCTCTCGAAAATGTGGGCGTATCCTGCCTGGCAGTGCCAGCCTATCTTTTAGCTTGTGGTCCCTCTGGAGGTCACAATTATTATCCGATTTAAAAAAACGTCTGAAAAATCACCCTTTTTAGCTTGTGGTCCCTCTGGAGGTCACAATTATTATTCGATTTAAAAAACCGTTTGATTATATCACCGTTACACCCTAAGGAAGGTGGAGTTCGAATTTCGGGAAAATCGGACGAAAATTGCAATACAAAATGGCCACTGTTTGTACGCGAATACTGTTAAAAAATGGTATATCAAGGTTGATTCGATTTTGATGAAACTTGAAATTCATGGTTATAACCCAAAGATCTTGTTTCCTTTCGATATTTGCGCATATCGGATCATAACTTCCTGAATTATGGCCCCTGATTATACACAAAATCGCCTTTTTTTTAGCTTGGAGGTCACAATAATTATTCGATTTAAAAAAAACGTTTGATTATATCACCGTTACACCCTAAGGAAGGTTGAGTTCGAATTTTGGGAAAATCGGACGAAAATTGCCATACAAAATGGCCGCCGTTTGTACGCGAATACTGTTAAAAAATGGTATATCAAGGTTGTGGACCCTGTGGAGGTCACAATTTTGATTCGATTTTGATGAAACTTGAAATTCATGGTTATAACCCAAAGATCTTGCTTCCTTTCGATATTTGCGCATATCGGATCGTAACTTCCTGAATTATGGCCTATGATTATACGCAAAATCGCCTTTTTTTTAGCTTGGAGGTCACAATTATTATCCGATTTAAAAAAACCTTTGATTATATTACCGTTACACCGTAAGGAAGGTTGAGTTCGAATTTCGGGAAAATCAGACCAAAATTGCCATACAAAATGGCCGCGGCTTGTACGCGAATACTGTTAAAGATAGGCTGGCACTGCCAGGCAGGATACGCCCACATTTTCGAGAGATGGACAGAGAACAAGCAATACCGAAAGTGATTTTTCCTACATCTTTAAGTCCTGTATTTCATACTGTATTGGGAGCAGCCATTTAGTTGGTCAGTTCCAGTCTGATATTAATGAAATTCAAAACCGACAATGATTATGGTGTGACGGTACACAACCTAGAAATGTGGCTTTTCATCAAAATCGGATAAGAATTGTGACCTGTAGAGAGTCCACAACCATGATATACCATATTTTTACACTATTCGCGTACAAACGGCGACCATTTCGTCCGGCAATTTTGGTACGATTTTCACGAAATTAGAACTCAACCTTCCTCATCAAAATCGAATTAAAATTGTGACCTAACAGGGTCCGCAACCATGATATATCATTTTTTTTAACAGTATTCGCGTACAAACAGCGGCCATTTTGTCTGTCAATTTCGGTCCGATTTCCCCGGAATTCAAACTCAACCTTCCTTACAGTGTAACGGTGATATAATCAAACGTTCTTTTAAATTGGATAATAATTGTGACCTCCAGAGGGACCACAAGCTAAAGAAAGGGGGATTTTGCGTATAACCAGGGGCCATAATTCAGGAAGTTACGATCCGATATGCGCAAATATAGAAAAGAAGCAAGATCTTTGGGTTATAACCATGAATTTCAAGTTTCATCAAAATCGAATTAAAATTGTGACCTTTACAGGGTCCACAACCTTTATATACCATTTTTTAACAGTATTCGCGTACAAACGGTGGCCATTTTGTATGGCAATTTTGGTCTGATTTTCAAGAAATTCGAACTCAACCTTCCTTACGGTTTAACGGTAATATAATCAAACGTTTTTTTAAATCGGATAATAATTGTGACCTCCAAGCTAAAAAAAAAGGCGATTTTGCGTATAATCAGGGGCCATAATTCAGGAAGTTACGATCCGATATGCGCAAATATCGAAAGGAAGCAAGATCTTTGGGTTATAACCATGAATTTCAAGTTTCATCAAAATCGAATCAAAATTGTGACCTCCACAGGGTCCACAACCTTGATATACCATTTTTTAACAGTATTCGCGTACAACAACGGCCATTTTGTATGGCAATTTTCGTCCGATTTTCCCGAAATTCGAACTCAACCTTCCTTAGGGTGTAACGGTAATACAATCAAACGGTTTTTTTAAATCGCATAATATTTGTGACCTCCAAGCTAAAAAAAAGGCGATTTTGCGTATAATCAGGGGCCATAATTCAGGAAGTTACGATCCGATATGCGCAAATATCGAAAGGAAGCAAGATCTTTGGGTTATAACCATGAATTTCAAGTTTCATCAAAATCGAATCAAAATTGTGACCTCCACAGGGTCCACAACCATGATATACCATTTTTTAACAGTATTCGCGTACAAACGGCGGCCATTTTGTAAGGTAATTTTCGTCCGATTTTCCCGAAATTCGAACTCAGCCTTCCTTAGGGGCGACGACATAATACGTCCACATGAAAATGTGGGCGTATAAAAATGGTATATCAGGGTTGTGGACCCTGTAAAGTTCACAATTTTAATTCGATTTTGATGAAACTTGAAATTCATGGTTATAACCCAAAGATTTTGGTTCTTTTCGATATTTGCGCATATCGGATCGTAACTTCCTGAATTATGGCCCCTGGTTATACGCAAAATCCCCCTTACTTTAGCTTGTGTTCCCTCTGGAGGTCACAATTATTATCCAATTTAAGAAAACGTTTGATTATATCACCGTTACACAGTAAGGAAGGTTGAGTTAGAATTTCGGGAAAATCGGACCAAAATTGACAGACAAAATGGCCACTGTTTGTACGCGAATACTGTTAAAAAGATAGGCTGGCACTGCCAGGCAGGATACACCCACATTTTCGAGAGATGGACAGAGAACAAGCAATAACGAAAGTGATTTTTCCTACATCTTTAAGTCCTGTATTTCATACTGTATTGGGAGCAGCCATTTAGTTGGTCAGTTCCAGTCTGATATTAATGAAATTCGAAACCGACAATGATTATGGTGTGACGGTACACAACCTAGAAATGTGACTTTTCATCAAAATCGGATAAGAATTGTGACCTGTAGAGAGTCCACAACCATGATATACCATATTTTTACACTATTCGCGTACAAACGGCGACCATTTCGTCCGGCAATTTTGGTACGATTTTCACGAAATTAGAACTCAACCTTCCTCATCAAAATCAAATTAAAATTGTGACCTATACAGGGTCCACAACCATGATATATCATTTTTTTAACAGTATTCGCGTACAAACAGCGGCCATTTTGTCAGTCAATTTTGGTCCGATTTTCCCGAAATTCAAACTCAACCTTCCTTACAGTGTAACGGTGATATAATCAAACGGTTTTTTAAATCGAATAAAGATAGGCTGGCACTGCCAGGCAGGATACGCCCACATTTTCGAGAGATGGACAGAGAACAAGCAATACCGAAAGTGATTTTTCCTACATCATTAAGTCCTGTATTTCATACTGTATTGGGAGCAGCCATTTAGTTGGTCAGTTCCAGTCTGATATTAATGAAATTAGAAACTGACAATGATTATTGTGTGACGGTACACAACCTAGAAATGTGACTTTTCATCAAAATCGGATAAGAATTGTGACCTGTAGAGAGTCCACAACCATGATATACCATATTTTTACACTATTCGCGTACAAACGGTGACCATTTCGTCCGGCAATTTTGGTACGATTTTCACGAAATTAGAACTCAACCTTCCTCATCAAAATCGAATTAAAATTGTGACCTATACAGGGTCCACAACCATGATATATCATTTTTTTAACAGTATTCGCGTACAAACGGCGGCCATTTTGTCTGTCAATTTTGGTCCGATTTTCCCGAAATTCGAACTCAACCTTTCTTAGGGTGTAACGGTGATATAATCAAACGGTTTTTTAAATCGAATAATAATTGTGACCTCCAAGCTAAAAAAAGGCGATTTTGCGTATAATCAGGGGCCATAATTCAGGAAGTTACGATCCGATATGCGCAAATATCGAAAGGAAGCAAGATCTTGGGGTTATAACCATGAATTTCAAGTTTCATCAAAATCGAATCAAAATTGTGACCTCCACAGGGTCCACAACCTTGATATACCATTTTTTAACAGTATTCGCGTACTAACGGCGGCCATTTTGTATGGCAATTTTCGTCTGATTTTCCCGAAATTCGAACTCAACCTTCCTTAGGGTGTAACGGTGATATAATCAAACGGTTTTTTAAATCGAATAATAATTGTGACCTCCAGAGGGACCACAAGCTAAAAAGGGTGATTTTTCGGACAATCAGGGGCCATAATTCAGGAAATTACATTCCGATAGCCGCAAATATCGGAAGGAACCAAGATCTTTTGGTTACAAACATGCATGTCAAGTTTCATCAAAATCGGTTCAAAATTGTGACCTCTATAGGGTCCACAAGCTAAAGATAGGTTGCCAGGCAACGAAACATACGCCCACAGCAGTTAAATCGTCCGGGCAGTCAACAAGGGTTGTCGCATATTTTTACTTTTTTCGGTAATGAAACATTTGTAATACTCTAAAAACTGATTAAGAGTAACAACTCATTATGTAATTATCAGAAAATCATTAGAATTTGATTGCTTTTTATAAAGTTTTACCCCACGCTAACAATTGAATTAGTATATATACATGAAACATTTAAAATTATGGATTTAGCTGTTCAGTTATCTAAATTCATTGAAAATCAAAACACTTGTTCGTTTCAACACCTTAAACTCTGTGTATCAATCTGAAGTCAATCAGATGATAAGTTTGGCCTTTAAAGCGTCCACAAGATATTTTGAAGTGATCAAGGGCCATAACTCTGGCACTAATTATCGGAAATCGCTGAAAATCAATAGGCTTCTTCGTCTCATGACCTTAAACACTGTGTATAAATTTAAAGCCAATCGGATATTAACTTTGACCTCTATAGCGTCCACAAGATTTTTTGAAGTGATCAAGGGCCATAACTCTGGCACTAATTATCGGAAATCGCTGAAAATCAATAGGCTTCTTCATCTCATGACCTTAAACACTGTGTATAAATTTAAAGCCAATCGGATATTAACTTTGGCCTCTAGAGCGTCCACAAGATTTTTTTGAAGTAATCAAGGGCCATAACTCTGGTAGATATTATCGGAAATCGATGAAAAACAATAGGCTTCTTCGTCTCATGACCTTTAACACTGTGTATAAATTAAAAGTCAATCAGATATTAACTTTAGCCTCTAGTGCATCCACAAACAATTGTGGACGCCGGACATTTCAATGTGGGCGTATAAAAAGGCGATTTGGCGTATAATCAGGGGCCATAATTCAGGAAGTTACGATCCGATATGCGCAAATATCGAAAGGAACCAAGATCTTTGGGTTATAACCATGAATTTCAAGTTTCATCAAAATTGAATGAAGATTGTGACCTCTACAGGGTTCACAACCTTGATATACCATATTTTTACACTCTTCGCGTACAAGCGGCAGCCATTTTTTCAGTCAATTTAGGTCCGATTTTCACGAAATTCCACCTCAACCTTCATTATGATGTAACGGTGATAAAATCAAACGTTTTTTTAAATGGGAAAATAATTCTGACCTCCAGATGGACCACAAAAGGTCATTTTTCGGAGAATCAGGGGCCATAATTCAGGAAGTTACAATCCAATGGGCGCAAATATCGAAAAGGACCAAGATATTTGGGTTATAAACATGCATGTCAAGTTTCATCAAAATCGGTTCAAAATTGTGACCTTTATAGGGTCCACAACCTTGATATTACATATTTTCACACTAATTGCATACAAACGGTGGCCATTTTGTCTGTCAATTTTGATCCGATTTTCACGAAATTTTACCTCAATCTTAATTACCATGTAACGGTGATATAATCAAACGTTTTTTTAAATCGGATAATAATTTTGACCTCCAGTGGGACCACAAGCTAAAAAGGGTGATTTTTCGTACAATCAGGGGCCATAATTCAGGAAGTTACGAATCAATGAGCGCAAATATCGAAAGGACCCAAGATCTTTGGGTTATAAACATGCATGTCAAGTTTCATCAAAATCGGTTCAAAATTGTGACCTCTATAGGGTCCACAACCTGGATATAACATATTTTCACACTATTCGCGTACAAACGGCGGCCATTTTGTCCGTCAATTTTGGTTCAATTTTCACGGAATTCAAACTCAACCTTCACAACCATGTAACGGTGATATAATCAAACGTTTTTTTAAATCGGATAATAATTTTGACCTCCAGAGGGACCACAAGCTAAAAAGGGCAATTTTTTTGGACAATCAGGGGCCATAATTCAGGAAGTTACGATCTGATGGGTGCAAATATGGAAAGGAACCAAGATCTTTGGGTTATAAACATACATGTCAAGTTTCATCAAAATCGGTTCAAAATTGTGACCTCTATAGGGTCCACAACCTTGATATAACATATTTTCACACTATTTGCGTACAAATGGCGGCCATTTTGTATGGCAATTTTCGTCCGATTTTCTCGAAATTCCAACTCAACCTCCCTTAGGGTGTAACGGTGATATAATCAAACAGTTTTTAAAATCGAATAATAATTGTGACCTCCAGAGGGACCACAAGCTAAAAAGGGTGATTTTTCGGACAATCAGGGGCCATAATTCAGGAAATTACGATCCGATGGGCGCAAATATCGAAAGGAACCATGATCTTTGGGTTATAAACATGCATATCAAGTTTCATCAAAATCGGTTCAAAATTGTGACCTCTATAGGGTCCACAAGCTAAAGATAGGCTGGCACTGCCAGGCAGGATACGCCCACATTTTCGAAAGATGGACAGAGAACAAGCAATACCGAAAGTGATTTTTCCTACATCTTTAAGTCCTGTATTTCATACTGTATTGGGAGCAGCCATTTAGTTGTTCAGTTCCAGTCTGATATTAATGAAATTCGAAACCGACAATGATTATGGTGTGACGGTACACAACCTAGAAATGTGACTTTTCATCAAAATCGGATAAGAATTGTGACCTGTAGAGAGTCCACAACCATGATAAAAATCGGATAAGAATTGTGACCTGTAGAGAGTCCACAACCATGATATACCATATTTTTACACTATTCGTGTACAAACGGAGACCATTTCGTCCAGCAATTTTGGTACGATTTTCACGAAATTAGAACTCAACCTTCCTCATCAAAATCGAATTAAAATTGTGACCTATACAGGGTCCACAACCATGATATATCATTTTTTTAACAGTATTCGTGTACAAACGGCGTCCATTTTGTCTGTCAATTTTGGTCCGATTTTCCCGAAATTCAAACTCAACCTTCCTTACAGTGTAACGGTGATATAATCAAATGTTTTTTTAAATTGGATAATAATTGTGACCTCCAGAGGGACCACAAGCTAAAGAAAGGGGGATTTTGCGTATAACCAGGGGCCATAATTCAGGAAGTTACGATCCGATATGCGCAAATATCGAAAAGAACCAAGATCTTTGGGTTATAACCATGAATTTCAAGTTTCATCAAAATCGAATTAAAATTGTGACCTTTACAGGGTCCACAACCTTGATATTCCATTTTTTAACAGTATTCGCGTACAAACGGTGGCCATTTTGTATGGCAATTTTGGTCTGATTTTCCCGAAAATCGAACTCAACCTTCCTTACGGTGTAACGGTAATATATTCAAACATTTTTTTAAATCGGATAATAATTGTGACCTCCAAGCTAAAAAAAAGGCGATTTTGCGTATAATCAGGGGCCATAATTCAGGAAGTTACGATCCGATATGCGCAAATATCGAAAGGAAGCAAGATCTTTGGGTTATAACCATGAATTTCAAGTTTCATCAAAATCGAATCAAAATTGTGACCTCCACAGGGTCCACAACCTTGATATACCATTTTTTAACAGTATTCGCGTACAAACGGCGGCCATTTTGTATGGCAATTTTCGTCCGATTTTCCCGAAATTCGAACTCAACCTTCCTTAGGGTGTCACGGTGATATAATCAAACGTTTTTTTAAATCGAATAATAATTGTGACCTCCAAGCTAAAAAAAAGGCGATTTTGCGTATAATCAGGGGCCATAATTCAAAAGGTTACGATCCGATCTGCGCAAATATCGAAAGGAAGCAAGATCTTTAGGTTATAACCATGAATTTTAAGTTTCATCAAAATCAAATCAAAATTGTGACCTCCACAGGGTCCACAACCTTTATATACCATTTTTTAACAGTATTCGCGTACAAACGGCGGCCATTTTGTATGTCAATTTTCGTCCGATTTTCCCGAAATTCGAACACAACGTTCCTTAGGGTGTAACGGTGATATAATCAAACGGTTTTTTAAATCGAATAATAATTGTGACCTCCAGAGGGACCACAAGCTAAAAAGGGTGATTTTTCGGACAATCAGGGGCCATAATTCAGGAAATTACATTCCGATAGCCGCAAATATCGAAAGGAACCAAGATCTTTGGGTTACAAACATGCATGTCAAGTTTCATCAAAATCGGTTCAAAATTGTGACCTCTATAGGGTCCACAAGCTAAAAACGTGATTTTTCGTACAATCAGGGGCCATAATCCATGAAGTTTTGATCCGATACATGCCAATATCGAAAGGAACCGAGATCTTTTGGGGATAAACCTATATTTCAAGTTTCGTCAAAATCGGATAAGAATTGTGACCTGTAGAGAGTCCACAAACAAATTGTGGACGGACGGACGGACGGACGGACGGACGTACGTCCGGACGGACAGGGGCGACGACATAATACGTCCACATGAAAATGTGGGCGTATAAAAACGTTTGATTATATTACCGTTACACCGTAAGGAAGGTTGAGTTCGAATTTCGGGAAAATCAGACCAAAATTGGCATACAAAACGGCCGCCATTTGTACGCGAATACTGTTAAAAATGGTATATCAAGGTTGTGGACCCTGTAAAGGTCACAATTTTAATTCGATTTTGATGAAACTTGAAATTCATGGTTATAACCCAAAGATCTTGGTTCTTTTCGATATTTGCGCATATCGGATCGTAAGGTGATTTTTCGGACAATCAGGGGCCATAATTCAGGAAATTACGTTCCGATAGGAACCGAGATCTTGGGGTGATTAACCTATATTTCAAGTTTCATTGAAATCGGATAAAAATTGTGACCTGTAGACAGGCAGGGGTGACGACAATATACGTTCACATGAAAATGTGGGCGTATAAAAATTGTGACCTGTAGACTGTTCACAAACAATTGTGGTCAGACGGACGGACAGGGGTGACGACAATCAGGGTTCAATTTAGTCTAAAACCAATGAGTAACAAATTTCTTTGACAGATTCACATTTTGGCTAATCAATTCAAAATTTGAATAGCATTTGCTCATATTTGAGGAGCAGTAAAACGTATCCTACAAATATTTGCAATTCAGATTTCTCGGGGTATAAGTGGATACTTTTTTCCGCCAATGTATGCCCTTCATTGTACACTCTGCTTCGACTTATGTATGGATAAAGGTAAAAAAATTGACATTCCCAAAAAATTTTCAGTTTTTCAGTTACCGTCTATCCCCGATCGTCTAAATCAAAACTACATGTACTGTACAGTACTTTAAATTACACCATTCCAATCGAAATATTTGTAGGCGCGGCGTTGCTTGTTTATTTCTCTATTTAAAAACATCCTCCCTTTCGCCTTTAAAATATCAACCCGAGAATATGCCATCAGCATAACATTTTTGTCAGACATTCGTCAAAAATGGCACGTTTAACGCATCTCGCAAGATGTCTACTTTTAGTTTTCAGTTAAGTTAACCAATCATACAATACTGCGTCGTTTTATTCAATTTTAGTAACATATTTTATAAACACGTGTGATTAAAAACGGAGTCTGCATTGTCTTCTAGTTATCGAATATATTGAAATAAAAACGGTTTCAAATTAATCACGACCACAACTTGGAATATTAAACAAGTGAAGTTAGTCCTGCATTTATAATTATACTACACATTCAACCAAAATATAATGAATCGCACTTCACAAGTTTGAAAACAATTTTTGGCTAATGAATAAAATAATTCTATCGCTTTTACCGCGATATGAGTCGCTTTTTGCGATGTGATACCGCTTAAATTGAACCCTGACGACAATATACGTCCATATGAAAATGTGGGCGTATAAAATTCATGAAGATACATTTTGATACATGCCAATATCGAAAGGAACCAAGATCTTGGGGTGATAAACCTATATTTCAAGTTTCATTGAAATCGGATAAAAATTGTGACCTGTAGACTGTTCACAAACAATTGTGGACGACGGACGGACAGGGGCGACGACAATCTACGTCCACCTGAAAATGTGGATAAAAACAAAGTCAAAGGTATCACAAAACCATCTTTTAAAGTATCTAACGTTTCGTAGGTAAAAACCTACTTCTTCAGAGAATATAAGTTACAAAGATAGGTTGCCAGGCAACGAAACATACGCCCACAACAGCTAAGTCGTCCGGGCAGTCAACAAGGGTTGTCGCATATTGTTTCTTTTATCAGTAAGGAGAACATTTACAACACATGATAATCTTATTACGAGTAATAGCCCATTAAATAATTATCAGAAAGGATTAGAATAGTTTTGATGGTTTGTCTCAAGGCCTTTGTCAAAGTGATCAACTGCCAGAAATTATCAGAAATTATCACTGAAAATCAAATAGGATTCTTCGTATCATGACCGTAAATAGTGTGTATAGTGTGTATAAATTTAAAGTCAATCGGATATTAACTTTAGATTTTTCAAAGTGATCAAGGGTCATAACTCTGGCAGTAATTATCGGATATGCTGAAAATCAATAGGCTTCTTTGTATCATGACTTTAAACACCGTGTATAAATTTAAATTCAATCGGATATTAACTTTAGCCTCTAGAGCATTCACAAGATTTTTCAAAGTGATCAAGGGTCATAACTCGGGCAGGGATTATCGGATATTGCTGAAAATCAACAGGCTTCTTCTTATCATGACCTTACACACTGTGTATAAATTTACAGTAAATCGGATATTAACTTTTGCCTCTAGAGCGTTCACAAGATTTTTCAAAGTGATCAAGGGTCATAACTCTGGTAGTAATTATCGGATATCACGGAAAATCAATAGGATTCTTTGTCTCATGACCTTAAACACTGTGTATAAATTTAAAGTCAATCGGATATTAACTTTAGCCTCTAAAGCGTTCACAAGATTTTTCAAAGTGATCAAGGGTCATAACTCTGGCAGTAATTATCAGATATCACCGAAAATCAAAAGGCTTCTTTGTCTCATGACCTTAAACACTGTGTATAAATTTAAAGTCAATCGGATATTAACTATAGCCTCTAGAGTGTTCACAAGATTTTTCAAAGTGATCAAGGGTCATAACTCTGGTAGTAATTATCGGATATCACCGAAAATCAATAGGCTTCTTCATCTCCTGACCTTAAACACTGTGTATAAATTTAAAGTCAATCGGATATTAACTATAGCCTCTAGAGCGTTCACAAGATTTTTCAAAGTGATCAAGGGTCATAACTCTAGTAGTAATTATCGGATATCGCTGAAAATTAATAGGCTTCTTCGTCTTACGACCTTAAACACCGTGTATACATTTCAAGTCAATCGGATATTAACTTTAGCCTCTAGAGCGTTCACAAGAATTTGTGGACGATGGACGGACGGACGGACGAACCGACGGACGGACGAACCGACAGACGGACGGACGGGGGCGACGGCAATATACAACCACATTTCCATGTGGGCGTATAAAAATGATGCAGTTGAAATTCAAGGTTAGTCATGGTAACAAGTGATGTCATAATGTAAGTATGACGTCATAACATTGATGACATAATAATTATAAAGGGTGGTAAGTTAAAAAAATTAGAATTAATTTACAGGCATTTCATTTAAACCATAAGCCCATACAGTATTTAATCAGCAATATTAAGTTTAGTTCTATCATTCTGAGGGATTTTATCGAGTACAGTGCAAACATAAGATTCGTGATCGAGTGTATTAAAATGTGGGGCAATGTGGGGGGATTTTCCAATTTATTTAGTTTAATGTTACTTCTATGGCTGTTAAGTCTCGTGCTAAAAGGAGTGATCGTTTGGCCTACATATTGTTTTTTACAAAATTGACAAGTTATACAGTATATTACATAAGAACTGTGGCAATTTAAACAATTAGCTTTAATATAAAAAAATTTTTGGTCTATACTAGTAATAGGATTGGTGGTTTCCATAGTTGCACATGCTTTGCATTTCGGTCTGTTGCAAGGTTTGCATCCTCTATAAAAATTATTATTAAAGGGACAATCCTGATAAGAACAGAGTCTCAAAAATTAAAGTCTGAGTATTTGTGAAATTTATGGACCAAAATATAGAGGGATGGTGTATTTACATTGTCTGAAAATTTCGGCTGAAAATATTGAGTCGTTTGGACGTGAACGTCAACACTGCTTATCCGGACACGTAACCCTTTTAAGATTTTGGGTCAATTTTTTCATTGGGTGACCTGATAATCGATTTACGTTTCTTGAGAGGTCAATACATGTACTGTACTTGATAACAAAAGGTAAATTTCACCTACATATTATTTTTATAGAAAAAAGTCTGGTTTTATCCAGATACTGTATAATACAAAGGTCTCCATTTCCAGATGCAGATGCAGGTTTAAGTTATTTACAAGCGTATCACAAACATCCGGTTTGTTGGTCGGCCTTAGATAATGGGTTTTAAATGATTTTAACACAAAATTAAGCAGTTTTATTCCCCAAAAAGTTATCGGGATTGACCCTTTAATTACAGGCACTTTTGTTTTTTTCAATCTGTTTACTTCTATCAACTGACCAATGGTCCTGCATTTTTTCTGTGAAATTACAATTTTAGAATTATCCAGTAGTTTAGACATACGGGCACTAGTCTCTAAAATTGAAGTGTCTTGAGCTAAGGTACGTAAATTAGGTTGACGGGGGTCATAGGTAGTTACCCAAGGTATAACTTTCTTAACATTAAAATCTTTAATTGTGTATTGTAGTAATTCATTTCTGCTTTTTTGATGGACTTTGTTAAATTCTTTTTTGATGACTTTATTTTTATATCCGCATTAAGGTAGGTTTCAAATTTAGTTAAATGGTAGTTGGTCCATTCAGGTTTGCTGCAAATACGCTTAGTGCGGATGGCTCCACTGTAAATTATTGAATTGAAGATATGATGAGGATGGCAGCTGGATGGTTTAAGGTATTGATGACTGGCTGTTTCTTTGCAGAATAAATTAGTTTCCAGTTTGTTGTTATGATTGATGACTTTAACGTCTAAAAATGAGACTTCAGTATTACTGATATTCATAGTGAATTTGATTTTAGGGTGCTGTTGGTTGAGGGTTGTTAAAAAATTATGACATTCTTCGAGGGTAGACGAAGAAATAGCCCATATATCATCAATAGATCGAAAGTGTTCATCTGGTCTATTTGGTAAATGATTCCAATATTTTTTTAACCAATAAGTCATATAAATATTACTATACGTAACTGCAAACGGGGTCCCCCATAGCAGTTCCACTAATTTG
This sequence comes from Patella depressa, assembly GCA_948474765.1. Lineage (NCBI taxonomy): Eukaryota > Metazoa > Mollusca > Gastropoda > Patellidae > Patella > Patella depressa. The sequence goes on along the minus strand of OX419717.1, from coordinate 32,119,438 downwards.
ATGGTAAAATTTTCCATTAAATTCAAATTCATTGTTTGTTAGTACAAAATTAGCTAGTTGAAGGATAGCGTCGATTTCTGTAGGGTGTAAATTGCTGTCTTCTTCACAAGCTACTTTAAGGGCCTCTATTCCTTCTGGTATAGGAATATTAGGATATAGACTAATAACATCAAATGTGAGTAGGTAGGTATTATTACTTATATTTATATTTTGTAATTTTTGTAGAAAATTAGTGGTGTCTTTCACGACTTCGGTGCAGTAGGCTTCTGCAATTGGTTTCGATTTCCAGTCAAGCCAATATGATGCTTTAGCTGTAGGGGAGTTAGTATGACTGCAAATGGGCTTCCTGGAGGGATTTCACCTTTATTCTTAGTCTTATGTATTTTGCCTAAGATGTAAAATTGTGGGGTTCGCTGTTTAGGCCAGTGAAGAATAGCTTTTTTTTCATTATCTGGTATTGCCAAATTAAGAATTATTTTCTCAAGGTTCTGATGAATCATATGGGAGTTATCACTGGGTACAAAAATTACAAAATATAAATATAAGTAATAATACCTACCTACTCACATTTGATGTTATTAGTCTATATCCTAATATTCCTATACCAGAAGGAATAGAGGCCCTTAAAGTAGCTTGTGAAGAAGACAGCAATTTACACCCTACAGAAATCGACGCTATCCTTCAACTAGCTAATTTTGTACTAACAAACAATGAATTTGAATTTAATGGAAAATTTTACCATCAAATTAGTGGAACTGCTATGGGGGACCCCGTTTGCAGTTACGTATAGTAATATTTATATGACTTATTGGTTAAAAAAATATTGGAATCATTTACCAAATAGACCAGATGAACACTTTCGATTTATTGATGATATATGGGCTATTTCTTCGTCTACCCTCGAAGAATGTCATAATTTTTTAACAACCCTCAACCAACAGCACCCTAAAATCAAATTCACTATGAATATCAGTAATACTGAAGTCTCATTTTTAGACGTTAAAGTCATCAATCATAACAACAAACTGGAAACTAATTTATTCTGCAAAGAAACAGCCAGTCATCAATACCTTAAACCATCCAGCTGCCATCCTCATCATATCTTCAATTCAATAATTTACAGTGGAGCCATCCGCATTAAGCGTATTTGCAGCAAACCTGAATGGACCAACTACCATTTAACTAAATTTGAAACCTACCTTAAACAATGCGGATATAAAAATAAAGTCATCAAAAAAGAATTTAACAAAGTCCATCAAAAAAGCAGAAATGAATTACTACAATACACTATTAAAGATTTTAATGTTAAGAAAGTTATACCTTGGGTAACTACCTATGACCCCCGTCAACCTAATTTACGTACCTTAGCTCAAGACACTTCAATTTTAGAGACTAGTGCCCGTATGTCTAAACTACTGGATAATTCTAAAATTGTAATTTCACAGAAAAAATGCAGGACCATTGGTCAGTTGATAGAAGTCAACAGATTGAAAAAAACAGAAGTGCCTGTAATTAAAGGGCCAATCCCGATAACTTTTTGGGGAATAAAACTGCTTAATTTTGTGTTAAAATCATTTAAAACCCATTATCTAAGGCCGACCAACAAACCGGATGTTTGTGATACGCTTGTAAATAACTTAAACCTGACAGTCTGCATCTGGAAATGGAGACCTTTGTATTATACAGTATCTGGATAAAACCAGACTTTTTTCTATAAAAATAATATGTAGGTGAAATTTACCTTTTGTTATCAAGTACAGTACATGTATTGACCTCTCAAGAAACGTAAATCGATTATCAGGTCACCCAATGAAAAAATTGACCCAAAATCTTAAAAGGGTTACGTGTCCGGATAAGCAGTGTTGACGTTTACGTCCAAACGACTCAATATTTTCAGCTGAAATTTTCAGACAAGCAGTGTTGACGTTTACGTCCAAACGACTCAATATTTTCAGCTGAAATTTTCAGACAATGTAAATACAACATGCCTCTATATTTTGGTCCATAAATTTCACAAATACTCGGACTTTAATTTTTGAGACTCTGTTCTTATCGGGATTGTCCCTTTAATAATAATTTTTATAGAGGATGCAAACCTTGCAACAGACCGAAATGCAAAGCATGTGCAACTATGGAAACCACCAATCCTATTACTAGTATAGACCAAAAATTTTTTTATATTAAAGCTAATTGTTTAAATTGCCACAGTTCTTATGTAATATACTGTATAACTTGTCAATTTTGTAAAAAACAATATGTAGGCCAAACGATCACTCCTTTTTGCACGAGACTTAACAGCCATAGAAGTAACATTAAACTAAAAAAAATTGGAAAATCCCCCCACATTGCCCCACATTTTAATACACTCGGTCACGAATCATATGTTTGCACTGTACTCGATAAAATCCCTCAGAATGATAGAACTAAACTTAATATTGCTGAATCACTTTGGATCCACAGATTTAATACTGTATGGCCTTATGGTTTAAATGAAATGCCTGTAAATTAATTTTAATTTTTTTAACTTTACACCCTTTATAATTATTATGTCATCGATGTTATGACATCACTTGTTACCATGACTAACCTAGAATTTCAACTGCATCATTTTTGTAACTTATATTCTCTGAAGAAGTAGGTTTTTACCTACGAAACGTTAGATACTTTAAAAGATGGTTTTGTGATACCTTTGACTTTGTTTTTATCCACTCCTACTACTGGTGTCACTGTATCAAGTTTATTATGACTTTGATCCTGTCTATGTTTATGTTATTTAAATGGTTTTGGATTCCTCTCACTTTATCATTCGTATTCACCTGAAAATGGGGGCGTATAAAAAAAATACATTGTTCCTATGAAGTCTTCTTTATTTTATTTTATAAGTCTTACCAAATAATCTTCTTCACAAAACACTCTACCATGTACATTATAAAAAGCTTTACCTCTTAATGTCCTTCCTACAAAAATAAAAGATAGGTTGCCAGGCAACGAAACATACGCCCACAGCAGTTAAATCGTCCGGGCAGTCAACAAGAGTTGTCGCATATTCTGGGCGTATAAAAACAAGACACAAAAATGTATACCAATCTGCAACTCAATAAATGACAATTCAGATTATCATTCATTGCCTATGTATCTCCAAAATGGGCTTGTCCATTTTTCAGTTGCTAAAGAAAGCGAACAACACTGAGAAGTAGTAATGGTATAAGTTGTATGTTTTGGGTATAGATAAATACCAACCATGGTAAATTTGTACGAGTATCGGTAAAATTCTAATTATAGCAACAAATCTAATACCGCAAGGCTAAAATCTGTAGATACGGTAGGGTGCCCCACATGCCTACTGAAAAGTTGTTCTTGACACGTTGATTGTGCACGCTTTAGTTGAATCACTAACTACTGATTTCTGACAGTCTCACACACTTGTTGAGGCTATAAATAGCAATAGCATGCGGAAATGTTCAACACTATTAACTACTACAGTCGTAAAAAATCTATTGTTGACGATTCTGAATAGCAATAATATTTAACTTTTTGGTTATTACGGCATCTTTAGAAATTACGCTCTTTTTATCTTTTAAATTGACTTATAATTAACTGTACCGTTAGAAGCTGCATATTTTGGTTTATACAAATAATATCTCTGAATCATGTTCGTAAAGCAAGAACATGTTACTAGCAGTAGTTTCATTTTACTTTTACAAGGTTCTTAAAAATATTGTTGAGAATTGTCTAATGTGTGTGTTTCTAAATTCAATTTCTTGTTCCAGCTTTCTGTTATGTTTCCTAAAAGATAGGTTGCCAGGCAACGAAACATACGCCCACAACAGCTAAGTCGTCCGGGCAGTCAACAAGGATTGTCGCATATTGTTTCTTTTGTCAGTAAGGAGAACATTTACAACACATGATAATCTTATTACGAGTAATAGCCCATTAAGTAATTATCAGAAATGATTAGAATAGTTTTGATGGTTCGTCTCAAGGCCTTCGTCCACAAGATATTTCAAAGTGATCAAGTGCCATAACTCTGGCAGAAATTATCAGATATCACTGAAAATCAAATAGGATTCTTCGTCTCATGACCCTAAACACTGTGTACAAATTTAAAGTCAATCGGATATCAACATTAGCCTTTAGAGCGTTCACAGGGTTTTACAAGGTGATCAAGGCTCATAACTCTGGCAGTAATTATCGGATATCGCTGAAAATAAATAGGCTATTTCAGTCATTGTTTTTTGAGGCGAGTGTTCGCTCTCGAGCACCTACAGCTCACCTGAATGTCGACCGAGGGGAGTTTTTTTTCCCTCCCCTTAAAATTGAAAATCACTCTCCTTTACAAAGTCATTGGGGGTTTATTAACATTTATCTACCAATCACTCTCCTTAATATCGGATCATTCTCCTTAATTTCTAAATCACTCTCCTTAATTTCTAAAGCATTCCTCTTATTGAAACTGGGAGAACCTTTTAGGAGAGCTATTTTTTCCAATTTGTTGATTGAGGGGAGCTTTTTTTGGCTCTCCTGTGAAATACAAAAAACGACTGCTATTTTGTATCATGACCGTAAATAGTGTGTATAAATTTAAAGTCAATCGGCTATTAACTTTAGAATTTTCAAAGTGATCAAGGGCCATAACTCTGGCAGTAATTATCGGATATTGCTGGAAATAGGCTTCTTCGTATCATGACCTTAAAAACCGTGTATAAATTTAAAGTCAATCGGATATTAACTTTAGCCTCTAGAGCGTTCACAAGATATTTCAAAGTGATCAAGGGTCATAACTCCGGCAGGTATTATCGGATATTGCTGAAAATCAACAGGCTTCTTCGTATCATGACCTTAAACACTGGATATAAATTTAAAGTCAATCGAATATTAACTTTAGCCTCTCGAGCGTTCACAAGATTTTTTAAAGTGATCAAGGGTTTTAACTCTGGTAGTAATTATCGGATATCACCGAAAATCAACAGGCTTCTTCGTCTCATGCCCTTAAACACTGTGTATAAATTTCAAGTCAATCGGATATTAACTTTAGCCTCTAGAGCGTTCACAAGATTTTTCAAAGTGATCAAGGGTCATAACTCTGGTAGTAATTATCGGATATCGCTGAAAATCAATAGGCTTCTTCATCTCAAGACCTTAAACACTGTGTATAAATTTAAAGTCAATCAGATATTAACTTTGGCCTCTGGAGCGTTCACAAGATTTTTCAAAGTGATCAAGGGTCATAACTCTGGTAGTAATTATCGGATATCGCTGAAAATCAATAGGATTCTTCATCTCAAGACCTTAAACACCGTGTATAAATTTAAAGTCAATCGGATATTAACTTTGGCCTCTGGAGCGTTCACAAGATTTTTTAAAGTGATCAAGGGTCATAACTCTGCTAGTAATTATCGGATATCGCTGAAAATCAATAGGCTTCTTCATCTCAAGACCTTAAACACCGTGTATAAATTTAAAGTCAAGCGGATATTAACTTTGGGCTCTAGAGCATTCACAAGATTTTTCAAAGTGATCAAGGATCATAACTCTGCTAGTAATTATTGGATATCGCTGAAAATTAATAGGCTTCTTCATCTCAAGACCTTAAACATCGTGTATAAATTTAAAGTCAATCGGATATTAACTTTAGCCTCTAGAGCATTCACAAGAAATTGTGGACGATGGACGGACGGACCGAAGGACGGACGGGACCGACAGACAGACTGATGGACGGGGGCGACTCATCGCTTACCACGGCAAATGGCAAAGCCTTGAAAGTTATAGTCTTAGTAAAAGCCCACGCAAACTATGTCTGCCACGGCATAATTTCATTTTGTGTGCTGTAGTAGACCCTTTCATCCTAAATTAGTTTAAGAAATGAGTATTCCATTTATAATTCTACGGTCATTTGCCATAAATAGGTCACCCAGACCAATTTACGGCATTTTAATGTCAAAGTGTTGGATGTCGTAAATGGTGTTTGTAGTAGAGTGGAATTTGTAAATGTTTTGTTTATATGTAAATAAAGTTTATGTTATATATGGTGTTGTATCTTATGTCAGCTTGGTGTTTTGGAATCTAGCCAAGATGTAGTGTCCAGCGTGTGTGTGTGTTGTATTGTGTTTAGTGAGTTGTTTTAATGAGTTTATCTGGCTTGCACCTTGTTTCAAGCTGCACTTTTCTCTTGACATGACCAATGACAAGACCTCCTTGTATGATTCTCTTTAACTTCAGGTATTTTATATTTCTTGTTTTTAGTAATTTTATAAGTTTAATTTATCAGTAAATATATTTAGTAAAGTTTGGTTATAAGTTGTTGAAATAAAGAATTCTTGTAATAGGAGTTTCCCTAATTTATATATATAGAGAATCTCCTCGGGCTACGAGTGTTTTTTGATATCAAAATTTAAAACACGAGTTGGAGATTTTATTTATCACCCAATCCTTTCTTACATGCAGAAATAAATAAATATAATTCTTTGGTATAAATTTCACCTTTACTGGACCCAGGGCTCACACTGGCTTTCAATTTTTTTCCGCCAAAATGGATGATAATTTTTATGTAAAGAAATGTTCATATATTTTTTCCGCCAACTTGAATATTTTATCCGCCAAAAATATGTGATAAAAAATTATACAATATCTAACAATTTTATGTCTCAGTTAGGCTTATTATAAAACAATTACCAATATATACAATATACAACAACTTTTAACAAATCAGTCTTTGCATAATACATTTAGCACAGTTTTGGTTTACTAAGATCGGATTTTACTTTTGGTAACTTTAGTCTCTTTGAACATCGCCGTATTGCACTATATATTCAATATTTACACGTCTAATCTCGTCCAAGGATTGCGTGTACAATAGAACTATTGTTATTTTCAGGTACCGTAACGGTATCTGAATCTCTGATAGAATGATATGTACCGTACTTAATTATATTTGTAAGAAATGCTTACAATTATACAAGAATCGCCGATATTCAAGTAGCCTAGTTCATGCGTTTTCGACCATGATGATACGATAATTTGAAATAATGATATCCAATAGGCATACTTGTATGTTTTACATGCCGTATATGATGCCACAGTCAACAGAATTGAACTATATTTACTTCTTTTCGATAGAATTGTCGGCCATTTTGGTTACATGCATTACCTTTCTTCGTTTTAAGACGAAACGAAACATCAAATAATCACCGCTTAATTTAATCATTAAGATTAAATAGTGACGCGAGATAGGTTTAATATACATCATTGGCAATTATCAATCAAGTAATCATTAATCCGAGACAATTGATTAGTATTACTCGGCGACGCTATCCGGATTATCAGTCAGTTGATTAATTTATTATTGTGTTTAGCCACGTGATTGACACTCAATAATGGTTAAAACATTATGAATACGATTAGAATTTTAAGATTTTTTTCCGCCAGTTCTCAAAAAGAATCGCCAGTACCGTAAAACTTTATCGCAAAAATTATCGCAAAAATCAAATTTTAATCGGCACTTTCATTTTTTTATCGCAAATTGCGACTTTGGCGACCGACAGTGTGAGCCCTGACTGGACCTAATTTCATTACTGCGTAGTGATGCATCAGTTTTTTGACTGCAGTTTTATTTAAAATAAGTGGTTTCTTTAAAATAAAAGAAAGTAGTTCCTTTTTGATTGACCAATCAAATTCATGTAAAGCGATATCTCCTAAGGAGATATCGCAGTAGATTATGTAATTTATCATACAAGCGATATCTACTGTCAAATAAAATATTGGGTGATAAAATTTCATATCTTTAGTTTTCCCGCCATTTTCACCCTTTTCCCATTGGTTTGTATTTATTGTGGTATTTGTTTTATTTTAGCTTCTATAATATAATTCTTCAATACTGGTATAAATAATATAGTTAAGACATCTTTCCCAAGGTATGTTTAGTTTTTCTGCTTTTCTCTTCTTTTATTTTAAATGTTCATATATATCTCTAAATGTAAATGTATTTAGTTCAAATCATGTTTTATCTTTCTTTTGTATATTTATTTCTATCTTGATTAATGTTCCGTCCGCTTTGTTTGCATGTTTGTAATCTGTTTGTATTTATATTTTCAGTGTTTTTTTTGGTTGTTTTTGGTTTTCCTTTTTGGTTTTGTGTATTATTAATAAACTGTTAAAACCAGAGCTGTTTTATGTTCTCATCAACCCGAAATCCCCAGAGATAAAGCTCCGGCTACATGTTGTACGTTCGGTTTTAAGACCAATATTTAATGTACTTGTTAGGCGCAGATTGCCCTCCAGGTATATATCGATAAGCTTAATTTTCCGTATGTCTATATATTGTTCTGACAATTTATTGTTGTGCGTGTTGACATGAGTACCACGTAAACAGTAACTCATTGTCAGTTTATTGTTTTGCGTGTTGACATGAGTACCACGTAAACAGTAACTCATTGTCAGTTTATTGTTTTGCGTGTTGAAATGAGTACCGCGTAACTCGTAGACATTTTATTGTTTTGCGTGTTGAAATTAGTACAACGTACGTAACACATACTTTGTTTCATTGCAACTTATTATAAAAAAGATAGGCTGGCACTGCCAGGCAGGATACGCCCACATTTTCGAGAGATGGATAGAGAACAAGCAATACCGACAGTGATTTTTCCTACATCATTAAGTCCTGTATTTCATACTGTATTGGGAGCAGCCATTTTGTTGGTCAGTTCCAGTCTGATATTCATGAAATTTGAAGCCGACAATGATTATGGTGTGACGGTACACAACCTAGAAATGTGACTTTTCGGCAAAATCGGATAAGAATTTTGACCTGTAGAGGGTCCACAACCATGATATATCATATCTTTACACTATTCGCGTACAAAAGGCGACCATTTCGTCCGACAATTTTGGTACAATTTTCACGAAATTCGAATAATTCAGGAAGTTATGATCCAATATGCGCAAATACCGAAAGGAACCAAGATCTTTGGGTTATAACCATGCATTTCAAGTTTCATCAAAATCAAATTAAAATTGTGACCTATACAGGGTCCACAACCATGATATACCATTTTTTAACAGTATTCGCGTACAAACGGTGGCCATTTTGTCTGTCAATTTTGGTCCAATTTTCCCGAAATTTGAACTCAAACCTTCCTTAAGGTGAAACAGTGATATAATCACACGTTTTTTTAAATTGGAAAATAATTGTGACTTCCAGAGGGACCACAAGCTAAAAAGGGTGATTTTTCGTACAATCAGGGGCCATAATTCAGGAAGTTACTAATCAATGAGCGCAAATATTGAAAGGAACCAAGATCTTCGGGTTATAAACATGCATGTCAAGTTTCATCAAAATCAGTTCAAAATTGTGACCTATATAGGGTCCACAACCTTGATATAACATATTTTCACACTATTCGCGTACAAACGGCGGCCATTTTGTCCGTCAATTTTGATTCGATTTTCACGAAATTCAAAGTCAGCCTTCATTACAATGTAACGGTGATATAATCAAACGATTTTTTAAATCGGATAATAATTTTGACCTCCAGAGGGACCACAAGATAAAAAGGGCAATTTTTCGGACAATCAGGGGCCATAATTCAGGAAGTTACGATCCGATGGGTGCAAATATCGAAAGGAACCAAGATCTTTGGGTTATAAAATACATGTCAAGTTTCATCAAAATCGGTTCAAAATTGTGACCTCTATACACTAGGGACCGGGAATCTTCTAGTTTTTACGAAAAAAGGTAAGAAACTACCCTTATCATCTAGAATCTAATACACGTCAAGAATGTGTTAAATACCGTCAAGATTCATCAAAAAATGTCCAGTTTGTGCTACCGTGTATATTTAGAAACACCGTCTAGTTTTGTCATCGATCGTCTACTTTACGACCGTCCAGTTTCTCGGGATGTTTTAGATTTGAAAGGGGTTTAGTTTTTAGCAAGGCCTTATTTTCCCGTACGTTGTCTAGAAATGAACAGAGTGTTTAATTACTAACGGCGTTTAGTTTTTACGCCAAATTACCACTTTACCGAGAGCCGTCTAGAAACTTACGGGTGATTAGAAATGCAATGCCGTTTTCTTTTCATGTCTTTTAATTAGTTTGCCGGGTGTCATCTAGAAAACGTACGGCGTTTGTTTTTGTGTGAAATATTTAATTTCTATCTCCCAATTTTAGAAACTATGATCCGATTTAGAATCTTAGCATAGTGTCTAAAATTCTCGAATGAATTGCATATCTGTTGAATATCTTCTGTATTGCCGACGTCCGTTTGGAAACGTCCTTTTGCAATGAATTGACAATTTTCCCGGCGTAAATAAAACTCAACAATTTATTTATTAGAAATTAACGAAACAAATGGACGTATATGGGTCATTCCATGAAGTTGACACTTTGTTACCAACGATAATTAATGTGATGATAAAATACTCAAGAAATAGAATTCAATAAATGAATTGTTGATAATTATCTTGGGGGTCTGATGTAAAGATAATATTAAAATGTCATTTTGTGAAATAAAAAAAAATCACTTGAAAAAAGGATGTGTCAAATGCATTTTCTGCAGTTTGACATGCACCAAAAGTGTGACATTTTCACCCCCCTGAACTTTGATTTGATCCCAACTTTTTATTATGTGTTTAAATCATCTATCTGAGATGCAGTTGCAAAGATTTAACTTTCAATTTTTCAAATACAGCAAAACAAGAGCATCGATATGACTATTTGTTGAGATATCGTCACCCAAAAATACAGAAAAAATCGTAACTACGTCTGTCAACTTTGTTACGTACGCTAATGACACGATGAGACAGGGCGCTTTCGTGTGACGTACTTAAATAATGTCGTAAAATGTAACCACTCTTATTTCATCTCGGAAAAGGGAAAATGTTTATCGGCTAGACTTTTCAAATGTTTTAAACTGCAGTCATTGCGAAAATTGTTGATTGTCTGTCAATTTTACGTTCGCGCGATTTCCATCTCTTTTTACGCCGGCGAAAGTGATCGAAAATTTAACGACACCACACAACTCATTTACAGCATAGACGACTGGTTAATGGCAACATGGCGGAGAAAGCCGTAGAAAATATGGAATTCGGTAAGGAAAATGGAATTTGTCAATTTGTTACGTACATTTGAATCCCTTGTGTCAAGTTACGAACAACATATGAATACTTATTCAATATGAATGTTCTTTTTCTTTATATACATAAGTATAGAATACTGTTATGCAAACTTTTTGTCCGCAAAACAAATGGTTGTCATCGCCGATCTCGGGAACAAATCGGGATTGCATTGGTTGGTAACTTGACACGGTTAAGCTTTCAGTTGAATGTCAAAATTACTAACAACCTCTGTCTGGCACATTTATTTAATTATTTGTTAGATCTTTACAAAAGCTGTTCTTTTTCTTTATATACATAAGTATAGAATACTGTTATGCAAACTTTTTGTCCGCAAAACAAATGGTTGTCATCGCCGATCTCGGGAACAAATCGGGATTGCATTGGTTGGTAACTTGACACGGTTAAGCTTTCAGTTGAATGTCAAAATTACTAACAACCTCTGTCTGGCACATTTATTTAATTATTTGTTAGATCTTTACAAAAGCTTATCTTTTGAAATAGTTCATGGTTCTATAATGCCATTACGACTTCGTTGTCATCCTTATATGTACCTACACCTGTTCAAGACTGTTGATGAAAATGATAGTGACTGTTGGTAACAATGACCAAACAACTGCCCTTGAGAAATTTTTGTTACCAACACAGTTATATTTCTTGTTTAGATTTTATTCAATAATGGCTGTACTTATTTAATTTGCATGTTCTGAACACGTTGTAGGCTATTTAACATTGAATTGCAAAATAGTGTAGAATTAACCTTGTGTTTAAATTAATTTCTTTCTAGGTTGTTGGTTGTTCGTGTGTCAAGTACTACAAACCAGCAGAGAATTTTCGGTTGGAAAGTGAACTGTTATTTGAATCTCTAATAGGAATAGCAGTCAGAAATTGATTTGATTCTGTTGACAACTTGAAAATGCTTCTACCTATGTAAACAGGCCTTCCGTCATCTTTGTTTCGCAAAATATGATGACCAAAAGAGCTTTTCGTCATCTTTGTTTCGCTATTAATCTGATTGAATCTATGCAGGGAAATTATCTCTTGCTGATGTTTTGATTTCTTAGTTATACTATTAAGTCAGTCAATGTTGAGTTTCAGCATTGGTTATGAAGAAGAAAATATTTTTTGAAAAATGCAAATCCCACGTCGTTACTTTAATTAAATCAGTATTGATGCTTTATCAGTCCAATTTAATTGAATAGTATTGATGCTTTATCTGCCCAATTTAATTAAATCAGTATTGATGCTTTATCTGTTCATTTTAATTAAATAAGTATTGAGGCTTTATCCATCCAATTATTTTACCATTATTGTAATGTCATTTACATTAAACCCTATTTTATTTGTTATGTCATTTTTATTTTGTCTTTGTTTTTACACTGATCACTATGTTACATGTTGAATAATAAATGAAATATTAAATCATATTTCCAAAGTCGTTACTTATTTAATGATGGTTGTTCGAGAGAAATGGACTTTAACGGTCACTTGACTCTAGGTTATTTCAACAAGTGGCTTGTGAGGGCTTTAGCAGTGGGGGTAAATGATAGTCCTTGGCAAAACTCACAAGGCACAAGGTTAGACAAATGACCCTTGTGCTTGTCACATACATGGGTCATTCCATATCAAGTGGACCAATTTATGGGAAATCCACCCCCTCAAAAAAATCTGGAAAAAATATATGTTAAAGTACATGGCCTAACACTACCAAATACCAATTTTCAGCTTCCTAGGTCAAATATTGGCAGAGATATCACCATTTGAAAAAAAGGTTGCCAATTGGTAATAAAATTTCTCTTATTTCTGTTAGGTTTTCAGCTCTGTTGTTTATATACTTCTAAAGTGTCTAGAACCCCCTAACTTTGCAATGTAATAGAACTGCAAACGTAGATTACGATTCTTAGAAAAAATTTGGGGTAGGGGATATCCCTAATGTAAGGGTTGCCATCAAAGTTGGAAAAAAATAAGCAAATATTTTATTTTTCACGACTTTGGAGTGCTCTAGAAAAGCCATTGTTGTGTCTACAGGTCTAAAGATAGGTTGCCAGGCAACAAAACATACGCCCACAGCAGCTAAATCGTCCGGGCAGTCAACAAGGGTTGTCGCATATTTTTACTTTTTTCGGTAATGGAACATTTGTAATACACTAAAAACTGATTAAGAGTAACAACTCATTATGTAATTATTAGAAAATCATTAGAATTTGATTGCTTTTTATAAAGTTTTACCCCACGCTAACAATTAGTATATACATGAAACATTTAATATCATGGATTTAGCTGTTCAGTTATCTAAATTCATTGAAAATCAAAATACTTGTTCGTTTCAACACCTTAAACTCTATGTATCAATCTGAAGTCAATTGGATGGTAACTTTGGCCTCGATAGCGTCACAAGAATTTTTGAAGTTATCAAGGGAGATAACTCTGGCAGTAATTATTTGAAATCGCAGAAAATCAATAGGCTTCTTCGTCTCATTAACTTTGGCCTCCAGAGCGTCCACAAGATTTTTTGAGGTGATCAAGGGCCATAACTCTGGCACTAATTAACAGAAACCGCTGAAAATCAATAGGCGTCTTTGTCTTATGACTTTAAACACTGTGTATAAATTTGAAGTCAATCGGATATTAACTTTGGCCTCTAGAGCGTCCACAAGATTTTTTGAAGTGATCAAGGGCCATAACTCTGGCACTAATTATCGGAAATCGCTGAAAATCAATAGACTTCTTCGTCTTATGACCTTAAACACTGTGTATAAATTTAAAGTCAATCGGATATTAACTTTGACCTTTAGAGCGTCCACATGATTTTTTTAAAGAGATCAAGGGCAATAACTCTGGCACTAATTATCGGAAATCGCCGAAAATCAATAGGAATCTTCGTCTCATGACCTTAAACACTGTGTATAAATCTAAAGTCAATTGGATATTAACTTTGGCCTCTAGAGCGTCCACAAGATTTTTTGAGGTGATCAAGGGCCATAACTCTGGCACTAATTATCGGAAATCGCTGAAAATCAATAGGCGTCTTCATCTTATGACCTTAAACACTGTATAAATTTAAAGTCAATCGGATATTAACTTTGGCCTCTAGAGCGTCCACAAGATTTTTTGAAGTGATCAAGGGCCATAACTCTGGCACTAATTATCGGAAATCGCTGAAAATCAATAGGCGTCATTGTCTTATGACCTTAAACACTGTGTATAAATTTAAAGTCAATCGGATATTAACTTTGACCTTTAGAGCGTCCACAAGATTTTTTGAGGTGATCAAGGGCCATAACTCTGGCACTAATTATCGGAAATCGCTGAAAATCAATGGGCGTCTTCATCTTATGACCTTAAACACTGTGTATAAATTTAAAGTCAATCGGATATTAACTTTGGCCTCTAGAGTGTCCACAAGATTTTTTGAAGTGATCAAGGGCCATAACTCTGGCACTAATTATCGGAAATCGCTGAAAATCAATAGGCGTCATTGTCTTATGACCTTAAACACTGTGTATAAATTTAAAGTCAATCGGATATTAACTTTGACCTTTAGAGCGTCCACAAGATTTTTTAAAGAGATCAAGGGCCATAACTCTGGCACTAATTATCGGAAATCGCCGAAAATCAATAGGCGTCATTGTCTTATGACCTTAAACACTGTGTATAAATTTAAAGTCAATCGGATATTAACTTTGGCCTCTAGAGCGTCCACAAGATTTTTTGAAGTGATCAAGGGCCATAACTCTGGTAGTTATTATCGGAAATCGCTGAAAAACAATAGGCTTCTTCGTCTCATGACCTTAAACACTGTGTATAAATTTAAAGTCAATCGAATATTAACTTTAGCCTGTAGAGCGTCCACAAGCAATTGTGGAGGCCGGACCGACGGACGGACGGGGGCGACGACAATATACGACCACATTTCAATGTGGGCGTATAAAAAATGCTGTATACACTCCCAGACGGTGGAATTTCGATATGGAATTGAATACAGGACCATATGATGTTATATCCCAAAGATATCAGGCCTCAAAGTTGGTTTCCCGCCAAATTCTTGTGAAAATGCCTAATTTGGGTTGCCATTTTGGTTATGTGGGACAAGTGGCAAAATTTTAAAAGGGACAGGAAATGAATCTTCTGTTGCCCTTCCACACCATATCAAAAATCCAAAGTTGGCCCGCGTTCGTTGATATTTTAAATTTTCATCCGAAGTTTGTAAATATACATGTGTTTTGCCGATTTTTGCATTCAGTTAGACATTTTCATGAAAAATTGCCTTTTTATGATCTCTGAAAAAAAGCTTCTAAATAGGTTAGACCTACCAAATCCACCATTCTAGATGAATTTAGTGCGTAGATCATGAATATAACATCAGTTCGGACGTAGGATTTAGCAGTGCGCTTTAATTGATGTACTGTAGTCAAATTTACCAATCTAGGAGAACTTTTTACGTAGATTACGAATATGACATAGGCTATGTTGTTTTAATTTTATTCTCTCTTCAAAATCGAAAAAAAATAAGGAAATTCTTTTTTTCCAACTATTCATGAGAAATGTTACAGTTTGAAGACCAGGGGCCTGTTTCACGAAATTTTAACTAAGATAAAATCCAAATTTTAGTAATTTGATTGGATAATATTAGATTTATTTTAGTGCTTAGCCAATCAAAATTGAAGTATCTACTAAAATTTGGATTTTATCTTAAGTTAAGATTTCGTGAAACTGGGCCCCCGTTTTTTAATTTCTTCGAAATGTTAGTAAAGTATTAGACCGATCTTTCCAAGAGAACTTTTTTCGTAGATTACGAATATAACAACAAACGCACGATATAGGATATTATATACAATTCTATTTGAATTCACTTCGAAATACATGCATACTTAGATGAACTACACATTTCGGTGTCTAGCAAATTGGACGTTGAAACCACACATTTTCAAATGTGCTTACAATGTATGTAAGTTTAAGGACGAACATTTTAGGGAGAAGGTTTATTAAAAGCTGGATCCGGATCGTGATGTTCTTCAATCTTCTTTTCGGGCGTTTCTGGTTGTTCGTCGTCTTGTCAAGCCCTCTCTTCGCATCGTTTACAAAGTTTCTGTCCGGGTTTCAAATTCAACTTCAAGGCCATTTCTCGGTTGATAATACGCAAAGACAGGTCCATGGATCTGCACAGGATCTTTGAAGCTGTGTATACCGCGATAGAAAGACGTGCTGATGATGCAGACAAATAGTGGATAATCCATCGACTGTAAACATACAGATCGCCACAAAACTAGTTCTTTATCCGATTCAGACAAGTCTGATATAGAGATTAAACCAACTTTTCTCGAATAATGGAGTTTGTGACACTCATCACCACAAGCGCGCCCTATGGAACAGGGATCCATGTGTAGGGGTTGTGGTTAGAATGTAGTAGGATTGACTTCACAGCCAAGTAACGAAATTACAAAGAAGATGGGCTTTATATAGAAAATTTCTGTGGAAGACAGTACTAGGCGAGTGTAAGCATAGGGGTAATGGGTTTCGAGGGGGTCTAAAACAAGAAATCGTACAGGGCTGTACTAGGCGGGGTCATTCTAAATAGGGTGGATAGGCTGTACTTAAGCACTCTAGGACTAGAAACAAAAGGGAAACTGAAAAAGAAGTTAGGTGAGTTGTGGGAGCGCAAAATACAAACAGTACAAAGAAACATATTCTTCATCTATTTCGAAGCTAAAACAAAATAGTACGGTATTCCAAACGGTTAGTTTGTTGCTATATTTGTAATGTATGTAAAAGTTCTCTTGGAATGGTCAGTTTGATACCATATTAACATTTCAAAGTAATTAATAACCGGTCTTCAAACTGTAACATTTCTCATCAATAATAGAAGAAAAAGTAATTTTCCTTATTTTTTCCTACATTGTATTTTGAAGAGAGAATAAAATTAAAACAACATTTCCTATGCCTGAACTGATGTCATATTCATAGTCTATGTAAAAAGTTCTCATATATTTGTAAATTTGACTACAGTACATCATCCAGTAGTAATTAATAACTGGTCTTGAAAACCAAACTTTTCATTAATTTTCCTTCCTATTGCACCTGAAATAACGAAAAGTTGCATTTTGATGGTGAAATTAAAGCTTACTGCTACATCAGTCCGAACTGATGTTATATTCGTGATCTATGCACAAAATTCATCTAGAATGGTGGATTTGGTAGGTCTAACCTATTTAGATCATAAAAAGGCAATTTTTCATGAAAATGTCTAACTGAATGCGAAAATCGGCAAAAACACATGTATATTTACAAGCTTCAGATGAAAATTAAAAATATCAACGAACACGGGCCAACTTTGGATTTTTGATATGTTGTAGAAGGGTAACAGAAGCTTCATTTCCTGTCCCTTTTAAAATTTTGCCACTTGTCCCACATAACCAAAATGGCAACCAAAATTAGGCATTTTCACGATATTTTGGCGGGAAACCAACTTTGAGGCCTGATATCTTTGGGATATAAGATCATATGGTCCTATATTCAATTCCATATCGAAATTCCACCGTCTGGGAGTGTATACAGCAATTTTTAGACCTCTAGACACAACGATGGCTTTTCTAGAGCACTTCAAAGTCGTGAAAAATAAAATATTTGCTTATTTTTTTCTAACTTTGACGGCAACCCTTACATTAGGGATACCCCCTACCCCAAATTTTTTCAAAGAATCGTAATCTACATTTGCAGTTCTATTATAATGCCAAGTTAGGGGGTTCCAGACACTTTAGAAGTATATAAACAACGGAGCCGAAAACCTAACAGAAATAAGAGAATCTTTATTACCAATTTTCAACATTTTTATCAAATGGTGATATCTCTGCCAATATTTGACCTAGGAAGCTGAAAATTGGTATTTGGTAGTTTTAGACCATGTACTTTAACATTTATTTTTTCCAGATTTTTTTGAGGGGGTCAGTTTCCCACCACTGGTCCACTTGACATGGAATGACCCACATGACTAAAATCAACGTTATCATTTGTATTTGAAGGCCATAGCTCCTTCGGATGGTTAACACAATTTTTTATTCCCCATTACTGAACAATATATCACGATTCCTAAAGAATTTGATGTGGTCAATGCTACCAACTCTTTTTACCCAGGATATGTAATTTTTTTTATTATTATTAAACAGTATAATCAACAGGTCAAAAACTGTACAAGGCAAATAGACGTACAATATTAGGAATTGTTTTCCAAAGGAATTTGATGTGGTCAATGTTACCAACTCTTTTTACCCATGATATGTAGTGGTTTTTATTATTAGATGGTAAAATCATCAGGTCAAAAACTGTACAAGGCAAATAGATGTACATTAGGAATTGTTTTCGCATTATTTTTATGAGTATTGTTTTATAAAACTTTAACGTGTGTTTTTGGTCATTGTTACCCACAGACTCGTTTTGAGAGATGTTGTAAAATAAATTACATTTTTTTTACATTTTGATACCACCAAATGATAGACACTTTAGTCTTTGAGTACTGAGTTGCCTTTGATCATGATTTATTTATCTAACAAGAAGAAAGATAGGTTGCCAGGCAACGAAACATACGCCCACAGCAGCTAAATCGTCCGGGCAGTCAACAAGGTTTGTCGCATATTTTTACTTTTTTCGGTAATGAAACATTTGTAATACACTAAAAACTGATTAAGAGTAACAACTCATTATGTAATTATCAGAAAATCATTAGAATTTGATTGCTTTTTATAAAGTTTTACCCCACGCTAACAATTAGTATATACATGAAACATTTAATATCATGGATTTAGCTGTTCAGTTATCTAAATTCATTGAAAATCAAAATACTTGTTCGTTTCAACACCTTAAACTCTATGTATCAATCTGAAGTCAATCGGATGGTAACTTTGGCCTCTATAGCGTCACAAGAATTTTTGAAGTTATCAAGGGAGATAACTCTGGCAGTAATTATTTGTAATCGCTGAAAATCAATAGGCTTCTTCGTCTCATGACCTTAAACACTGTGTATAAATCTAAAGTCAATCGGATATTAACTTTGGCCTCCAGAGCGTCCACAAGATTTTTTGAGGTGATCAAGGGCCATAACTCTGGCATTAATTATCGGAAATCGCTGAAAATCAATAGGCGTCTTTGTCTTATGACCTTAAACACTGTGTATAAATTTGAAGTCAATCGGATATTAACTTTGGCCTCTAGAGCGTCCACAAGATTTTTTGAAGTGATCAAGGGCCATAACTCTGGCACTAATTATCGGAAATCGCTGAAAATCAATAGGCTTCTTCGTCTTATGACCTTAAACACTGTGTATAAATTTAAAGTCAATCGGATATTAACTTTGACCTTTAGAGCGTCCACATGATTTTTTAAAGAGATCAAGGGACATAACTCTGGCACTAATTATCGGAAATCGCCGAAAATCAATAGGTTTCTTCGTCTCATGACCTTAAACACTGTGTATAAATCTAAAGTCAATCGGATATTAACTTTGGCCTCTAGAGCGTCCACAAGATTTTTTGAGGTGATCAAGGGCCATAACTCTGGCACTAATTATCGGAAATCGCTGAAAATCAATAGGCGTCTTCGTCTTATGACGTTAAACACTGTGTATAAATTTAAAGTCAATCAGATATTAACTTTGGCCTCTAGAGTGTCCACAAGATTTTTTGAAGTGATCAAGGGCCATAACTCTGGCACTAATTATGGGAAATCGCTGAAAATCAATAGGCTTCTTCGTCTTATGACCTTAAACACTGTGTATAAATTTAAAGTCAATCGGATATTAACTTTGACCTTTAGAGCGTCCACAAGATTTTTTAAAGAGATCAAGGGTCATAACTCTGGCACTAATTATCGGAAATCGCCGAAAATCAATAGGCGTCATTGTCTTATGACCTTAAACGCTGTGTATAAATTTAAAGTCGATCGGATATTAACTTTGGCCTCTAGAGCGTCCACAAGATTTTTTGAAGTGATCAAGGGCCATAACTCTGGTAGTTATTATCGGAAATCGCTGAAAATCTCATGACCTTAAACACTGTGTATAAATTTAAAGTAAATCGGATATTAACTTTAGCCTGTAGAGCGTCCACAAACAATTGTGGATGCCGGACCGCCGGACTGACGGACGGACGGACGGACGGACGGGGGCGACGACAATATACGACCACATTTCAATGTGGGCGTATAAAAAGAGGACAATATTTTGTCAATGTTACACGCATTCATTTTGGTTTGTCAGCGTTTTTACAGAAAATTGTAAAGTTTTTATCTTTCTACCACATTGGTACATCAGGTGACATTCAAAGCAAAACAAACAAAGCGTTATTTTCTCTCCAAATACATTTTGAAATTTTAATGCCCATGTCACACTTTAGGTGCCAACTTCATGGAATGACCCATATGAAGACACTGGATGGGTTGTAAATAGCTTATTTTTACCCCCTTTTTTTTACCTTTTAATTGAAATGGCGTGAAAACAAAATGGAAATTAAAAAAAAACGAGTCTGAGATGTTGTGCACCTTTACAGGGCGATTATCTTTTGAGTAAGATCAGATTTGTAGAAAATAGTATTTGCTTTCAAAAAGTGGTACTGAACTGTCAATATATATTGCAGTTTTTGCTGAATTTACGTCACTTCCGGTGCCTTCAGGAAACTTTACCGGTAACAAAAAAAAATGACGTTTTGAACCACGGAACATATAAACATGGTTTTATACAAATCGAACAATAAATAATTAATGTAGGACTAAAAGTCTAAATTAGCCAATAGCAGCCAAGGAAAATTACGGAAACAAATAATGTTGACATTTTTGCTCAAATCAGATGACTCTTTAACCATGGTTAAAATGTCATATAAAATATTAATAAATAAAGATTATTTTTGTAAAAATTTAAATTTTCAAAATTTGGCGCCTAATATCTTCCAAGATTCGTCGAAAATCAAAAGTAACATAGCTATGTCCCCTGTTTCTGGCTATCTCAAAATGCATCATATGCTAAAATACAACGATTATTGTTAATATTACGGCAATATTTCAAAAAACGACATTTTCGGTGATTTCGGACGTTTCGCATTGTCGCAGAATGCCGGGAATAGCTATAATCTCTCAGTCACACCCACTTTCCCAGTAAACCTGAAGACATTGTATCGATCTGACAAGAAGTTGCTGAGATATAAGCAAATTGGAAAAAAATAATAATAATAAGAAGAAGAAGAATAATAATAAGAATAATTTTAACAAAAACAATAGTGTTTCACACAAGCTACGCAGTGTGAAACCCTAATAAATAAAAGCTTCTACTCACTATAAGATAAGCAAATCAATATAAACTATAATTATTAATCCAATTAATACACGGTAGGTTAATCTTCAATTCGAGTAGCTATCTGCATCCAAATTGTAGTCCAAGTAGCGAAACTCCAAATATCTAAGTGAGCAGACTATGGACCAACCCCAGCCTTTAAACCCCCAAATCATGCACGTGCAAAAAGAATAAACGTCACAGACGGGCTGATCCATTTTGACCTAAGGGAGATCAGCTCACGATTTGAGTAATGATGACCGAGGCTATGCGAATATTTCAAACGCTTTTTTCCCGGCTAATAGTGGACCAATTTGACTGAAATTTTCAGCAAATTACTTTTACACTATCTAGTTTTTAACTATTATAGTGAGAACTGCCATCTCTTTATCTTATCTCCCATAATGTAACTTTAAGAGTAACAACTCTTATGTAATTATCAGAAAATCATTAGAATTTGTTTGTTTTTTTATAAAGTTTTGCCCCACGCTAACAATTAGTATAGGAAACATTTAATATGATGGATTTAGCTGTTCAGTTATCAAAATTCATTGAAAATCAAAATACTTGTTCGTTTCAACACCTTAAACTCTGTGTATCAATCTGAAGTCAATTATACATTAAGTTTGGCCTCTAGAGCATCCACAAGATTTTTTGAAGTGATCAAGGACTACAACTCTGGCACTAATTATCAGAAATCGCTGAAAATCAATACGCTTCTTCGTCTCATACCTTAAAAACTGTGTATAAATTTAAAGTCAATCGGATATTAACTTTGGCCTCTAGAGCGTCCACAAGATTTGTTTGAAGTGATCAAGGGCCATAACTCTGGCACTAATTATCGGAAATCGCTGAAAATCAATAGGCTTCTTCATCTGATGACCTTAAACACTGTGTATAAATTTAAAGTCAATCGGATATTAACTTTGGCCTTTAGAGCATCCACAAGATTTTTTTAAGTGATCAAGGGCCATAACTCTTGCACTAATTATCGGAAATCGCTGAAAATCAATAGGCTTCTTCATCTTATGACGTTGAACACTGTGCATAAATTTAAAGTCAATCGGATATTAACTTTGGCCTCTAGACAAAAATAGGAGGGCTAGGGTGAGTAGGAGGGAGGCCAAAGCCTCTGCGAACCCTCACCTGCCCTGAATTAGATCCAGGTACAGGTGAAGGTAGCCGAGACTTGGCCTGTCTCCTCTCTGGCATCCCCCCTACAGCTCCTGGGATGGGAGCGGCAGGTAGAGGGGATCCAGCAGGAACTGCCCAACCCCAGCCTCTTCCCCTAGCACGGGGAAAGGCACGGGATCTCCCCACTCCCTGGAACCACTCAAATTGGTCAATGAGGGACCTGGGAAGAGACTCCAGCCTAGCGCTACCCCCCTCCCTTAGGGTTAATGGATGAGGGGGAATATGTTGACTATTCTCTGCCATCTGAAAAAATAGAGCTCATAACCAATTATCTAACTAATTCTTCCTGCTTTAACTATTCTTTTTTTCTATTCAGTCTTTTTTCGTATTTATTTTTCATTTATTACCTTTGGCCTCGAGAGCGTCCACAAGATTTTTTGAAGTGATCAAGGGCGACAGGCAGTAATTATCGGAAATCGCTGAAAATCAATAGGCTTCTTCGTCTCACCCTTAAACACTGCATAAATTTAAAGTCAATCAGATATTAACTTTAGCCTGTAGAACGTCCACAAGCACTTGTGGATGCCGGCCGGCAGCCCGGCTGGATGGAAGTTACGACAATATACGACCACATTTCAATGTGGCCATATAAAAAGGGTTGGCAGATTTTGTTTAAATATACTTTTAAAACAATTTACGAATCCAAAATCACCGAAGAAATTGACCTACATACCTATAACTTTGTGACCTATATTACTAATTCTTTTTACTTTTAGAACCTTAAAATATTTACTTCAAATCTGCTATTCTCGATTCATTGACATTTCATTCCAGAAGTAAAACAGACCTGACAACTTTTTTAATATTGGTATGCATACTATGATTTTCATGAAATACCGCAAAAAGCTGCCATTTGCATTGTTTACATTTTGCTCTGTCGCAGGATACAGGTACTCAGTTTGGAAGTAGACAATTTTATAACATTAAACAGGGATGTAGCCACGCTGGGCGGCGCCGGGCGCTTGCGCCCGGCACTATTTCTTGCCGCCCAGCACAAAGAAAAAATCGAGGAAACCCGCCCAGTCGTATTTAAACCCATTCATGATTCATCCTTCTCTCACTCTGTACAAAAACTCATCGCTCGAAATTTACCACGGCAAACGGCAAAGCTATAGTCATAGTAAAAGCCGACGCAAACCATGTCTGACACAGCCTAATTAAATTTTGTGTGCCGCAGTAAACCCTTTCATCCTAAATTAGTTTTGAAAAAGGAGTATTCAATTTATAATTCTGATTCTACGGTCTTTGAATTTGTGCATATCTGCCGTAAATAGGTCACCCAGACCAATTTACGGCATTTCAATGTTAAAGTGTTGAATGTCGTAAATGGTGTCGTACGTTCGGTTTTACGACCAATTTTTAATGTCCTCATTCTAGCGTTAATTCCACCGAATCTAAATTAAATCCGAGAGACAGTTGGGCTACCGTATATTTTATTTACACTTGCCAAAAAACAAATATAAATAAGACGGCAAGGCGAGTGTACTGCTTTACTTATTTTTCACTAGCCTATATATATGACAGTATTTATTACGTTAGTCACTAATAATGTAAGAATGTAAGTACCAGGACTACCACTACGAGAGGCTTTTGACTTAGAATTTTTGAAACTGATCTTTTTTTTTAGTAAATAAATTTACTATGGTATATGTAAAACCAATTACCATTTACATAAATTTTTTTTAGCTCCCTGGAAGAGTCTCTATATCATTGATGAAATTAAGTTAATTTGGTAAAAATTTGAATATATAGATATGAAAGGAAATTTGATTTGCACTGAAGCAAATACAAAAAGGCAGCAGATGCTCTGAAAATACACCAAAAAGGATTGAATTTTCATAAAAGACCACGCCCCCCTCCCCAAAAAATTTTTGCCTCGCTTCGCTCGGAATTTTTTTTCCACCACTCAGCAAATCCTGGCTACATCCCTGATTAAATTTGGACTGTTTTGTATTTAATTAACATTGAAATACAGAATTTTAAATTGTGTAGAAGAATATGGGATACAGGCTTGTAAAATAAAGTTATGTAATGTAATCCTATATTTTAAAAAAAAGACGAATTTGTGCTATTCTCTTTGGAATTAACACTGAAAACACAGAGTTGTAATTTGTAAAGGAGAAAATGGGATATAGGCCTATAATATAAGTAGTGTTTTGAAGGAGAGAGAAACGGGGTTTAACGTCCACTCGACACAAACTAGGTCATTTTGGGACTAACATATGGTTTCATTTTTATTTCAATAATTCGCTTGCGCGTAGGGGTCTTTAGCAGTGGGAGGAAACCGAAGTGCCCGGATGAAACCCACGAGGTTGAGAAGGTGCCCCTATCTCCAATGCCACACACACTCACACCAGAGCTCGAAACCACAGCCGCAAGCCAGAGGTGACCGGCCAGCTAGAGGTCAAAGCGCGGCTCTCTAGACCACTAGGCTATCCCAACCACAACCCCATGTTTTTAAGGACTATGATATATATATAGAGGATCTAGAATTACAGACTATGAAGCTAATAATATTATATAATACAACATAAAATAACTGTTCTTTATATCTTGACCCTTTTTCTCTCTAAAATACTGAATAGTAGAAAAAGAAAGTGGGAAAATTATACAAAGATAGTAAAAGTAAAAGGTAAAAAAAGAAAGTAGAATAGAGGTTTAGATGTACATATGTAGAAAAAAGCTATAAAATATCAAAATTACATATATTCTAAGGATAAAGATGTGCACACACAAAAAAAATAGCTGAACAGTATTTAAATTTGAATATTGTAATGTGCCATTGCAAAGACAACGGTAGTGTAAATACGGCTCATACTTTTATTATTTTATCATGGGCCCTACATGTCAATAGATATTATGCCCTTTTTTTTACCAAAAGACATGATACAATCTTTGTATTCATAAATATTTAAAGAGCACATAAAATGAGTAAACTAAATTCATTGAGCTTATAAACATTGGTTACTATATGCATTTTACGGCAGTTTAACGTCAATCTGATGAAAATTAATTCAGATATCGTCACTCAAAGTCGCAAATATAGACCTCCCGTAAAAACGACTTGGCCAATTATTGAAAACTCTTAATCCCCACAGACGCCAGTGACATCACAGTGACCGAATGCATATTCGGGATATTTATTCCTTAATTACCTATATACACCCGACGTGTGTATTCGTTAACGCCTGACTGATTCCTTAATCCCCCTAATTAAATAACAATTGACTACGGAATAATTTGTTTTGTAATTTAGAATTTGTTTTATAAAGACAGTTGTTGTAGCCATATTCCCCATGTGTTTTTTTTTTTATCAGAATAAGCCGACCGTAAGCCAACAATAATTGGCTTCTGATTGAAACAAGATTGGTGTGAAATTGTTATAGCCGGCGCTACGGACATCTTTTAAGCCGATAGAAATAATCAATTGTCGGCTTTTAAGAAACGAAATGGTTTCAAATAATAATCATTAGGGGTGTAACGATACATCAAACAATCGATGCATCGCGATAGTTTGACTGTCGATAGTGTGTATCGATAGTAAAAAGAAACTATCGATAAAAATTGCGATAGTCAAGCAAACTATCGATAGCTTTCATAGTTTGTAGTAGCGAAAGTAACATGGCTCAAATTCACTCGTATTTGTCGAATAATTACTGTGTATTTATAACAAAAAGCTCCGTTATCACTAAAATAGCGTTACACGATCTCAATGTCACATGGAAATCTTCGTCTACCATATTAGGCATGGCTTACTAAGAAATGTGTAAAATGGTTGATTTTGGCACGAAAAAGCTGAAAATGGTCACGTACGCCAATAACATACATTCATACATGCCGAAAGCATGTCGCATATGGCAGGAAAGTTGGCTATGCCTTTTTTACAAATTACTAAACTACCAATGTAATATTAATAATATACAATTTTATATAATATATAGAAAAAAAAACCAATTTACTTTATTATTTAATTCACAATCAGAATGCGACGTTACCGTGTACCTGAGATACCAGCTTAGGAGGCTCTTCTATTCGCCCCCTCCCCTTTATCTGCACTGTCTTGTGTCGTTTCATTCTGTCGGTTTATTTGTCGATATGACTACCGATAACCGTGTTAAAATATTACGTACTGATTTACGGGCTGGAGATGTTGATCAACTAGTGAATTGTAATCTATTCTAGTCACAAATATATAATCTATTACAAATTAAGACGAGAAAGGTCGGCTTTTGAAATGCTCTTGGACTTATATAGTATAGTGATATGTAGCTTACGTGTAAAATTATGTGTTAATGATTACGCCAGTCAAATGTTAATTGGACCGACAAATACACACGTGTTAACTGGCGGTGTGTATACAGTGATATATCGTACAGATAGGGATATATTGTATAGATAATGTGTATAGATTATGTGTAGTGCCTGTGACGTCACCAGCCAATCAACCGGATAAAGGTTGTAATTGAAAATTTGAAAACCGTTTTTGGCTGTCTGATGTTTAAACGTTAATATCTCAATTAATTTTAATCAGATTGGAGTGAACTTGACGTAAAATGAATGTAGTAACCCTTAGCTATCAATATACAGTACACTTCAGGGCTAAGTATGAAAATCCCCCCTGTGGGTGTTTTTTCCACTCAAAAATCGCGGTGT
Source organism: Patella depressa (assembly GCA_948474765.1). Taxonomy (NCBI): domain Eukaryota; kingdom Metazoa; phylum Mollusca; class Gastropoda; family Patellidae; genus Patella; species Patella depressa. The sequence goes on along the minus strand of OX419717.1, from coordinate 32,092,171 downwards.
TTTTCTCATGTCCACTCCGCGGAATTTGCGACGTTCTGGGCGGAAAAAAGTCCGCGAAAAGATAAAATTCGCGGAGGATTATTGTCCGCGAAAATTTGAAATTCGCGGCGGATAATTGTCGGTGGAAACATAAAATTCGCGGAGGATTATGTTCCATTGTGATTCAAAATAGTCTGAGTAATTTAGTCAATATTGTCACAGCGTTATTTAATAGTTAATGGAATAATATCACGAGTATATTAGTCGTTTTAGTTAACCTGTAATTTATATATTCATAATACTATTTTCAAATTGTTTTTTGAAAATTAACTAAATTGTACCAAAGTATTATTTTATTCATATCCTAAAATATCTGTTATGCTCGATTCATTTATAATGTACATGTACATCGGTATTCAATTCGTAAATCGCACCACAGAGTGCATACACATATCAATTTTCTATGTCATTAGTTCATCCGACAAGCAGACAATGAAACCATGTTTCGTGAATTCTGATAACATTGTCTGAAAATGGATGACAATAAACATAATATCTAGCGATTTGCACGTGGGCGTCTTAAAATATGCTGTCGATTTTTTATATACTGATTTATTATCGATTTTAAATATGAAGAAGAATTTAATGACAATCGTAGAAATAAACAAATTAGCATTATTTCTTGGAAGGTATATTTTCTCCCCGATATTTAATTTAACGGTAATTCGATTAAAATGACGATTGGGCTCCCAACGTTCAAATAATACTTTATGTCCCGAGAATCAAATATCATGTAATGTATAGAAGCTGAAAGATTCTTTAATCTTTACTTATTTCAGTTTCGTATTTGACTTTAAGATACAGAGTCCCTATTCCCCACATTTCAATACAGATCAACATGTCAAATCGTTTCAGATAGCGCTATATGTATATGGCTTAAAAGTATCATGTCTCAAATGGTCGCTTCATAGATATATTATTTTATGCTTTAACTTATAAATGCAACACACAAACTGCTTACCGTATTTATACAGTTGACGATAAATATCCTAGATAATAATCCGGTTCTGTTTCTTTCCAATAATTATCACAGAAACAAATATTAAATTTCATTTTTCCAGTGAACATATCGATGAAGCTTTCAATAAATAAATCACCTAACAACCAGACCATATGAATCGAATCTTGTGCGGACTGAACTTAGATTTATAGGATTTAATTGTCGCACCAAAGAGTACAAAGGAAAATGCTTAACAACAAAAGCATGCATTAGTTAAAGCGGCTTGGCGTGATATAAGGGATGATTTTTGTGCCAAATTAAAAATACACTGAAAGGGCTCACTAGTCCGCAGGTGCTCTACTCTCTAGTCTGTCGCTGTAAGAAATACGTGTACTATAAATGTGGGTATCAATAAAGCCTAACCCTAATAACAGATATCGGTTGACCAATGAACCCTAACCCTAACACAACCCTAACCCTAACACAACCCTAACCCTAACTAATGAACCCTAATAATATATTATAGAACCCGCGGGCTAGTGAGCATTCCCCTTATTACCACCGGTTAAAGGAATAATTCTATTGACAGAATATGTCAACTGCGAATTAAGTATTGATTTCATAATTTGCATGCGCCAACCTTCAAGTCTGTACCGATTCAAAAATTAAATTATCTCTTATTTTAATATCCATAATTTTTAAAGCCTGAGTTTTATGTTATCGTTAATAAAATTAATAGAATCTTATGCAAATTACTGGTAATACGTGATGTAAATTGTAGGAGGTGGGGAGGTGCTATTCATCGTAGCCCGTTCGTAATTTAGCCATGTGTGTGTTAAAGGGGTTTGTATTTTAGTCAATTATCAATTCCTTTTGATGGCACGTGTGAATTCGCCTAATAAAGAAAGTTGATTGACAGTATGCATTGACTCAGACTCCTTGGTGCCTAAATGAAATGTCATCACGGTATTTTCCGACTGATAGTTTTAATGTGCATGTGTTCAGTAAGGTTGACGGTGAATTTTGGCGATGTGTGCTTGGAATTAAATCAGAATATATTACTTGAGGTGTGAATTTTGTAACTTATTTGTCAGAATGAAAATGGCTATTTTAATGTACAACACTTTCGCCCAAGGTAAGGCCAGCATTTATGTGTGTAAATTTTGAAAATTTCCTAATTTGAATGAGTTTGAAATAGTCGAACGATTCAAGTTTTAAAAATATCGAACATATTAATGAAGTAATGTATCGATATAGGGTGAAACGATCGTGGGATGAACTGACCCATATTCGCCTGTTTTTAATATTCCATTTTTGTGATTAACAGTTAAGTCTAATAAAACAATACTTGAATAGTATAAACACTTACAATTACCGTGCCAACGCGTTGCGGATTGAAACCACGGCTTTAAAACTATGAGTGAGCTCACTTTTTTTAATTATTTGAATAGAGGCTCTAGAACCACTTGTAATAACATGCTCAACACATTTCGGATTGAAACCACCGCTTTGTAACAATGAGATTACTCACTTTTCTTTATTCTTTGCCGACATACATAAACGGTAAACGGCTTCGTAGCACATTGTTGTTTTAAAAATCCAAAACAAAAACATAGTAACAGAATACAGACTACATGTGAACGTACATGTGTAAATGTATAAGTCATTAATGGGCAGTCAAGCGGACGTTAAATAAAGCTGAATAATACATTTTTACGAATGTTCGTCCATATGATTATTTGTAAGGTTTGTTATATATGCCGCACATGTAACAAACGAGTATGCGATGTTGTAAATTATACATCGATAATATATGCATATGGATACGAATACAATGTAAAGCATACGTGTAACAATAATTTCATCAAATTAAATTTCGCGCTGGGGTCGGTGGTTTATGCATATATTTTATTTCAAAGTTTTAAAAGCATGCCGATAATGCTGTTTTCGGGATTGGACTACTGAATTATGGATACGAATACAATGTAAAGCATACGTGTAACAATAATTTCATCAAATTAAATTTCGCGCTGGGGTCGGTGGTTTAACAATTCCGCGGCAGTCGGTGGTTTAACAAATCCGCGGTGGTCGGTGGTTTACTCAAATTCGCGGCGGAAATTTAGAGCGGATTTTACAGCGGGACCTGAGCGGATTAATAGCCTGTACTCCGCGATTTTTCAATTCCGCCCAGGTCGGACCACGGAGGAATTTCACACTTAGCCCTGAAGTGTACTGTATGCAATTAAAAATTATTATTTTATGTGGTCTTTAAAATATAGTAGAAAATTCTGGATGAATACAACTGGCTGATTTCCAAACATTTTTAAAATCCATAATGAAAACAATAATTTAAAAAAAAGATAGGTTGCCAGGCAACGAAACATACGCCCACAGCAGCTAAATCGTCCGGGCAGTCAACAAGGGTTGTCGCATAATTTTACTTTTTTTGGTAATGAAACAACTCATTATGTAATTATCTGAAAATCATTAGAATTTGTTTGCTTTTTATAAAGTTTTGCCCCACGCTATCAATTAGTATAGGAAACATTTAACATCATGGATTTAGCTGTTCTCCTATCAAAATTCATTGAAAATCAAAATACTTGTGCGTTTCAACACCTTAAACTCTGTGTATCAATCTGAAGTCAAACGGATGATAAGTTTGGCATCTGTAGCGTCACAAGGTTTTTTGAAGTTATCAAGGGAGATAACTCTGGAAGTAATTATTTGAAATCAATGAAAATCAGTAGGCTTCTTCGTCTCATGACCTTAAACACTTTGTATAAATCTAAAGTCAATCGGATATTAACTTTGGCCTCCAGAGCGTCCACAAGATTTTTTGAAGTGATCAAGGGCCATAACTCTGGCACTAATTATCGGAAATTGCTAAAAATCAATAGGCTTCTTCTTCTTATGACCTTAAACACTGTGTATAAATTTAAGGTCAATCGGATATTAACTTTGGCTTTTAGAGCGTCCACAAGATTTTTTGAAGTGATCAAGGGCCATAACTCTGGCACTAATTATCGGAAATCGCTGAAAATCGATAGGCTTCTTCGTCTTATGACCGTAAACACTGTGTATAAATTTTAAGTCAATCGGATATTAACTTTGGCCTCTAGATCGTTCACAAGATTTTTTGAAGTGATCAAGGGCCAAAACTCTGGCACTAATTATCGGAAATCGCTGAAAATCAATACGCTTCTTCGTCTTATGACCTTAAACACTGTGTATAAATTTAAAGTCAATCGGATATTAACTTTAGCCCCTAGAGCGTCCACAAGCAATTGTGGACGCCGGACCGCCGGACGGACGGACGGGGGCGACGACAATATACGACCACATTTCAATGTGGGCGTATAAAAACCAAGGGTGGCATCCTAATTTTTTTTTTTTTTTAGTCAGATGATTTTATTTTTTCCAAACCTTACTCTATCATTTATTGTAGGCCTATAGAAATTGATAAATTCAATGGTATGTTAAAGTTATAATCTGATTTACGGCAAATGTGTGGTTCGCTTCAAAACATTTTATAATGAGAATGTGCACTTTTAAAAATAAAATCAATGTTGTACCCTTGTGAATTTATTTTATATAAAGCACCAACAATGTTGTCAACAAAATATAATGTTCTGTTGTTAATGTTTTAGTCGAATTTACTGGTAAACAAAGCGCGTACTTATAGTGGAGACAAAGGACAACGAGTGCTTCTGGGAGGAGCAAGATGCCAGACGGTGGCTTCAAGCAACGTCATTTGTTGATTGCGTCATGAGCTATCCAGTTATTAGGCCAAAAAAAAAAATGTTATGTTTCCGGTAACCCGACCGACCCATTACAAAACCTGCCGACTCAAATTTTTTTTTAGTGTCAAGAGAAAAAAAAAAAAATTTTCTTCACCAAGCGACCGTTCAGAATACTCTAACCCTACCGGATTCGTGAAAATATATATATTATTTGTTGCTATAAATGAATATTAATGTCATCATTCTTTGAATCGGCATTTACCGATCGGAATAAGCGGGTACAACAAACATTTATTAAGATCTGCCATACTTTTGACGCGAGATTGCTAACTGACGTGAAAAACGAGACTACGGGTTTCCTATAGATGCACAAGTTCCGAAAAACTATGAAGCTCACAACTTTTGTTCTAATTATCAACGGCTCGCAGATGGACATAAACAAGTGAACCTATATTTCAAACAGGTGGATAGGATCTGTTCGATTGGTATTTAAAAGAAGACAAATAAATTTATTACGGACCAATTTCGTGCAACGGTACGATATAAGTTTTCAGCGAGAGTTATTTCCCTTGAACAAAATGGCCTCCCCACGCTATTGTTTTTATCATCATTGAACGATTAAAAGTTCTTTTGCCACCAAAGATAATATTTAAATCGTAATCGAGTCTCTGATACATTTTAAACAATTATCTAAGAATACCACAAATCTATTCGTACTTTATGTTCACGGCTCCGACTCAACCCAACATAAAATTGAAGATTTTCGCACAGAATATTATACGACATACGGACAGTTTTGATTAGGCCTACATTTTTGACGTCGATCTCGGATTTTAAAATTCCATGATTTTGGATCTAATTGGAATATTTCGATGAAATAAAAAAAAAATGGGTAGCTTTTTATGTATGTTTTCAAAAAATATTTTAAAAAAAATTGTTTCTGTCATTTGAAACTTTGACCTGAACCCCCTGTGGAGGAGATCTAATACTAATATTTAAAAAAAAACAAAACAAACCAAAAAAAACCCTACCTACCGACCCTACCCTATTTTCCATCCATTACAGGAAACAGAACTCTTTTTTTTTTTGGCCTTATATAGATCAGTGGAGTTGATGTAGTACTTTTTATCGACTCGCAACTTTTTTGTGTTGGCGGTTATCCGTCGTCAAAAAACAGTAAATGAACGAACTGGAGGTATTTTATTAAAATTTTCTATTATTTGTTTATGTCGTCTGTAAAAAAATATGCCCCCGAATTAATTTTTGATCAGAGATTCGAAAAAAATAACTTTTCTCCTGATCATTTTAAGTGTATTTTAATCGCAAGAGAAAATATAATCATCTTCCCACATGAACGAGCCAAATCCAACATGGCATAATATTCGCCGTTTCACTTTCTTGACAGTTTTATTACGCATATTTCTTAATTTTGACAACTTACCATTTAATTAGGCTGATATCCCTGCATGGGGATTGGAATGGCTCTGTCTAATAGGCATAATGACACAACTGAAGAAAATAGTTTATTAAAATTAAATAACAATTTATTGACTAATTATTATTAGATGTATTGCTGGTTATTTATCGAATAATCTTTGGTTCCACTAGGGGTTTCAGGTCACGTGACTTCAACGTGAAATTGGACTGCCAGTGGCTGATATATAGCCAAGTTCAGTCTACGATTCTGAATAAATATTTTATGTAAATGTATTACATAAAGTTCAGTCTATGATTCTGAATAAATATTTTATGTAAATGTATTACTGGCAATTGTATTGTAATAGTTTAAGGTCAATCTCGATATCAGCAGAGATTTAGGCTAAACAGTTATCGAAATGTAAGCGAAATTACCGTTTGTTTACATGAGGCGTCAGCGGGAAAATCCTGCTCTGACGTCACGCGACCTAGAATTTTCCATTGCTACGACCCACTTTATTGGATTTCGGCACGTTAGTTTCCGGCCGATTTTCATATAGAACCAATCAAACGATAGATAACATTTGAGGGATTATACCGATGTGTGATACCACGTGATCCCAAAATTACCACTGAAGAAAACAAGATTTATCTGTTTTGATGACTGAAGTTTGCTAAATTTCGACTAAATATAGCCTGTAGACGTTTTTTGTGGTATCATCCAGATTATAAATATTTGACATATTATCATTCAAATTATTACGATTTTAATAAATCTTAGCTGACAATAACATGCAGATTTCAGTTTTAAAATTGGTACCAGCGATTCTGAAGAGAAAATTCCCATTGTGACGTCACTGATTTTTCCTCTAGAATTAACTGTGAAATTACAGAATAGTCTATAATAATATAGGCCTATTTGTATTTTTAAAGAATAAATTTGGACAGTGATGAGTGAATAAACAGTGAAAATACAAAATTGTAAAGTGTAGAAAAGAAAATGTGATATAGGTAGGACTATGAAATTACCTCATGTAATCCTTAAATTTTAAAATAAAAAAATATTAGAGAATACAAAATAGAAAGAAAAAAAATCTTTTTGTTATATGTATGTATATTGATTATATTTCGTTCATTTTTATTTTTTTCCCTTTTTGTTTGTTTAAACATCAGCGAAAAAAAAAAGTAATAAAAGAAGATAGACACATATCATAAACACATGGGCCTATAATTCTTTTATTATGTGAATAGCCTATAATTTTTAAAATAAAGACTTTAAAATTACAAATTATTCTGTCCAAAATGACAATGAAATAACTAACTAAACAACGTCAAATCTTAGTTTTCCCCCCTCTAAAATTATCTGTGAAATTACAGAAAAGTAAAGACAAAAAAGGTATATAATGTGGGCCTGTATATTGATGAAAATATAAATTTTGAATATTTTTTTTTTTAAAAACAGTGAAAATACCGAATTTAAAATTTTGATATACATGTAGGCCCCAAAAATATAGTGATATAATGTAATCCTATTGTTTATTGCAAATTAATTTGTGCTTTTATTCTCTCTGAAATTACCATTAAAAAACAACATTATAAATAGTAAAGGCGAGAAAGTGAGTGTGATATAAGCCTATAATAGGGGCCTATAAGTACCAGTATTTATTTGTTTTAAAAAATAGGATATAGGTCAAAATTCTTTAAGTATTTTTTTAAAAAAATGATATAGGCCTATAATTTATTATCATTCAAATTATTACGATTTTAATAAATCTTAGCTGACAATAACATGCAGATTTCAGTTTTAAAATTGGTACCAGCGATTCTGAAGAGAAAATTCCCATTGTGACGTCACTCAGATATGACTGAAAAAGCGCTTACTTTTGTCCATTCCACGCATTGACTGGTATAGAGCGTTTTGATTACATTTTTGACGTCGATCTCAGATTTTAAAATTCCATAACTTCGGATCTAATTGGAATATTTTGATGAAATAAAAAAAATTGGGTAGCATTTTATGTATATTTTCACAAAATATTTTTAAAATTTTTTTTTCTGTTATTTGAAACTTTGACCTGAACCCCCTAGTTCCACACATCAACTTGAAAATAACTCAATACTATTACTATAAACAAACTACGGTAATGTAACTAATGTAAGCTTATTCAAACTTCTAGTAACTCACTACCGGTAAACAAACAAAATAAATATAGTTACTACTACCAATAATTAGTAAATTGTTATTTAATTTTAACAGACATTAGTTTGTACCAGTTTTTCCACTTCTCTGCCCTTTTTACCTAAATTTGCTATCAGTACCAACCTTTTAGTATAGTCTCTGGTAGTTACGTGAACGTAGCTGAAAACGTTGAGATATATTGATTAGGGCCGAAAGGATTCACCGGTGAACCGGTGTACCGTGATTTTTTCCATGAAAACGATGAACGATATTTTTTTTTAAGAATATCGATAATCGAGATTTTATTCAATTTAAGGTTCACGATTAATTTCATACTATATCGCGATATTTGTTCAATAAATGAGACATGTAGGACCCTTAGAAATTACCTATCAGTTCAGTACGTACGTACACCAGGGTTCCCGCGGCTTCGTCAAACATTTTTTCAAGGATATTCAAGGATAATTATACGTCAAATTCCAGGATTTTCAAGGACATTTTTAGCCTAAAGTTACAATTTTTCATCTTAAAACAACCAAAACATTACCAACTATCGTTATAATTGAAGACATAAACTGTTTTTTATTATTACAGATCGACTTTCGGCACACCGGGGAAAACTCCCGCCATTTTTAAAACAGAGTTATTTCCCTTTTCCTTATTATGCATTGTTTAATGTAATTACTAATACCGATTTTGATTAGTCAGTGTAGTGGCTTCTAGTATTTTAATTGGACAATGGAGTCACGTGAGAGTATTTGGTTGCCTAACGGTAAATGTCATTGGCTTGTCTTGTTATTACGTGACAAAACACAGCTGTTTATTTAGATCAGTTGATTGACAGGTATACGTCAGAGTTATTGTTTAGTATAACCAGCATTACTTATAATCTAAACGGTTTTTTTTTAGATCAACTTACTAGTATTACAAACAAAATTAAGGATCTCAACTGAAATTCAAGGATATTTTCCTATTTTCGCGAAATTCAAGGATATTCAAGACCTTGAAAATGAAATTTTAAATTTAAGGATATTCAAGGATTTTCAAGGACCGCGGGAACCCTGGTACACAAGGCCTAAATGTAAAGAAACCCTCGGTAGCTATAAACAGACTAGGAACAGCACGCGTCTTCTATAGGCCCGGGCATCCAGACTTCACAATCATTGCAAAACTGACCTACTAATCGCAAAATACGACTCGGAAACTGGATAAGACAATTTTTTCCAATGGACAAAATACTGGAAGCCATGCATTTTACACCAATGAAATCGCATTTTATTTAACAGTCATTTCTTCCTCGCGATGCCGGTGGCTCTTATTCGAATGAATGAAAAGCGTGTTTAAATTTTGGTCAACAGTCTCTCTCTTAGTCTTTCGACTATTATGTTCACGCCCAGTACTGGTGGTAGCAGTGTTACACTTGGTGACGTTGAAATAGAAAAGCCACCCGCCTGTTCGATCGAAGTAAACTGATCCCGCAGTGAATATTCACTTGGCCGCTACAATCACTGATAAGCATGACATCGACGAGGCTTAATGAGTTCGGCATATTAATATTTTTACTCCGACAAATTAGATTCTCAACCATTTTTTTTGAGGTAAAAGAAAAATAAATAAAGACGTTTGAAGTATTCGTAGTTAAAAAATATTTCCTATTTAGTGTAAATGGGTATTAAAATGACTAAAGATAGGTTGCCAGGCAACGAAACATACGCCCACAGCAGCTAAATCGTCCGGGCAGTCAACAAGGGTTGTCGCATATTTTTACTTTTTTCGGTAATGAAAAATTTGTAATACACTAAAAACTGATTAAGAGTAACAACTCATTATGTAATTATCAGAAAATCATTAGAATTCGATTGCTTTTTATAAAGTTTTACCCCACGCTAACAATTAGTATATACATGAAAAACATTTAATATCATGGATTTAGCTGTTCAGTTATCAAAATTCATTGAAAATCAAAATATTTGTTCGTTTCAACGCCTTAAACTCTGTGTATCAATCTAAAGTCAATCGGATGATAAGTTTGGCCTCTATAGCGTCCCAAGATTTTTTTAAGTTATCAAGGGAGATAACTCTGGTAGTAATGATTTGAAATCTCTGAAAATCAATAGGCTTCTTCGTCTCATGACCTTTAACACTGTGTATAAATTTAAAGATCGACCGACGGGGGCAACGACAATATACGACCACATTTTAATGTGGGCGTATAATAAATTCAGATACCGTCTCTCCACAATGCCGGTCGGACTAATCGAAGTAATCAAGGGCTATAACTAGCATTACCACATTTGTCCTCTTCGCAGTGTGACACTTTGTCAGCGTATTGACTGTGCCCTACACTCTTCGCAGACAGAGTGCCAAGAAAAAATAACCGATATAAAACTCAAATTTTGTGTCACCATATTTTAACCTATATGGATAAAAAGCCAATTAAATTACCTTTCTAGTGATACAAGTTTCGTTTTTGTGTTTTATTGATAATGCGCTCAAAACACAAGTTAAAAAGTACCCACGCTAATATTAGGTCACTCACAGTTAACCATTGTTTTTCCATTAGCGAATTAATTATTGTTAACGGCACGCCCGGGTTTTGGAGCTGTATCTCGCTGGGGATTCTCATAGCTCGGAAAGTTCTGCCCGTACGTCATTGAAACTTTCCACGAATCACCAGGAGACCCCCCGCAAGGTTCCGCGGCTTCCCCGATGAAAATGGCGGGTATAGTTTTTGAGATACAACTGTTTTAAAAGTTTGAAGCGAAAATTCTCTAAAATCCAATGTTGCGGGTTGAATTTTAAAACGCTGAGAACCTTTATGAAATATCGTAGATTATAGTGATATATGTGTCGGCGGTAAAAAAAGCTATTTTCATCGAAGAATAAGCCGTAGAAGTTTGGTTGCCAAGATGAATTCTTACGGCGAAAAATTCACGGGAGATTCCATTCATAGCAAAATGACGATCCCCTATGACGAGCATGGTTGAAGTCACGTGATTGACTTTGTCGAGTCTGATTGGACAAGCTCGCGTGCCATTTCAGCAATAGGGGGTTGCAGGTGGGTAAATCCTTCGACGGAAGCTATTTCACGCAGGATGTAAACAAAAAAACTTATTATTTTGACATTAGTGGATTTGACTTGATAGTCGTCTTGAAACCGAAAGACAAGAGAGAGAGAGAGAAATGGGGTTTAAAGTCCACTCAACACAACCAGGTCATTTCGGGACTAACATATGGTTTCAATTTTATTTCAATAATTCGCTTGCGCGTAGGGGCCTTTAGCCGTGGGAGGAAACCGGAGTGCCCGGAGGAAACCCACGAGGTTGAGAAGGCGCCCCTATCTCCATGCCACATACGCTCACACCAGGGCTCGAAACCACAGCCGCAAGCCAGAGGTGACCGGCCAGCTAGAGGTCGAAGCGCGGCACTCTAGACCACTAGGCCATCCCAACCCCCCACCGAAAGACAAACATATATGTCTAAAAAATTAGCTAATTTTATTTTTGATATTAATGGAATTAGTAAAATCATAATTTTTTACCAAACATTTCATCAATAATTAGATAAGATAGGCCTATATTAATATTATCATTTTGATTATGAAACTCAATAAAAATGGTTTGATTTTTAAATATTAATATAATTAATAAAATTATGTAAAACTTTAATTATTTACCAATCATTTTACCAGTAATCATGAAGGCTTATTAATATTATTATTTTGATTAAAGTGTAACTCATTTAAAATTGTTTTATTTTAGATATTAATATAATTAGTAAATATGGATGGAAAACTGTAATTATTTATCAAACATTATTAATAATCTAGGCCTATTAATATTATTTTTATTAAAATGTAACTCAATTAAAATTAGTTAATTTAAGATTTAGGTTGTTAGTATAACTTCGGTTTCAATTCCGGACTTTTAGTTTTGTCACAAGTCTGTTGTACTCTTAGCCTTCCGATTCAACTTTTTAATATTGAACAAAAACAAACAATGTCTAAAAACAACTTCTTTATTTACTATGTTCTCTGGTGGGTATTGGACATTTGGAAACTGTAATCGCCTCTTCAATACCTTTCAGATGATATATTACAACCCATATTTAGAGCACCGAATGAATTACGTCGGACTGTAACGGAATCTGGCATGTCGGCCATCTTGGATTCCAAAATGGCTGCCATTTTCCGTTGAGGTCAATAAGCAGATCAAACTTACTTTATGGAGTGCAGAATTAAGAACTTTTGACAGCCGTGTAGTGTCATTTGATGCTAACCTCAAAGTTGTAGTACATTTTAATGACAGTTTTAACAACAATCCAAAATGGCTGCCGTTTCTCGGAACGCGCGTGTTACAGAGCCAATTTGACGACAGAATTGAACTCGTCATCCATTTTTCATCTGGGTTTCAAAATTTCAACTAATTGCTTTCATTATTACCAGAGTTATTGTAGGATCTTTGAAATACTAATTTGGCCCCAAAATGCCATAATTCAAGGGCGTGTTTGGCCTATATAGACTAGTTTTACGCGAGCACAGCGCGAGCGCGAGCAACTGCTCGCGTCTCGTGGCAAGCCCTGTGGGGAGCTATTGGAGGGCAAGCCTGGTGCCAGCAGCCGCGGTAATTCCAGCTCCAATAGCCTATATCGGAGTTGCTACGGTTAAAAAACTTGTCGTTTGATCTCGGAGGCGGCACTGTCGGGCGCGATGCGCTGCGAGTCCGACCGGCGATTTTGTGGCCATTCCTAATGGGCACGCGGTGGACTTCGCTGTCCTGCCTCGTTTTTCTCCTTCACGGGAGAGAACCCGCCGCATTTTCTGTCTACCTTGAAAAAATTAGAGTGCTAAAGGCAGGCTGAATATTTCGTGCATGGAATAAGCGGGGATACTCTTTTCCGGAGGGTGGTCCGGCCGGTTTGGCGACATTGCTTTTGCTGTCAGTTTCGCCGGAGAGCTAGGATTCGAGAGGAACAGTGGAGGGGGGCGTACCAGGCGGGAGAGGGGAACTCGCCCCGAGAGCGGAGGTTGGGGCTGTTTCTTCGGGGGCAGTCTCGCCTAAAACACGTTAATCGTGCCAATCGTTTTCGTGCTGGGGATCCGGCAATACTTAACTTCCCTCTATAACTTAATATCAAAGAAACTTGTCATAAGTTTTTTTCTACCCAGCAGTCACGGATAAACTACCCAGTAATACACTGGACGAAATACCCAGCAAAGTTTAACTTCCCTCAATAACTTAATTTCAAAGAAACATGTCATCAGCTTTTCTACCCAGCAGTTATGAACAAACTACCCAGTAATACACTGGACGAAATACCCAGCAATACTTAACTTCCCTCTATTACTTAATATCAAATAAACATGTCATCAGCTTTTCTACCCAGGACAAACTACCCAGTAATACACTGGGCAAAATACCCAATTTGAATGTGGACGTATAAAAATACATGAACGAAACAATATGTGTAGTTTCAAACATCAAACAAATAAATACTGATCAAAAGTAAGCAAGATTTAATACTTACCATCGTAGTAACTATGCACCATCCGAATGAGAAAACAGTGCAACAGTATAGCCATTTAGCTTTCTTCGGTAAGACAGGAAGGCTCAACCAATACATTCCTTATATGACAACTATCAAAGCAGGATAATTAAAGCTGATTAACCGATAATCCCGATGTTATTATAGTATGTGGACAATACAATACCAGTTTACTAGTAATTAATAGGCCTACACATCATATGTACGATGAAAAACTTATTAAAAATGTTCAGACAAAATTCTACGTAAAGTTCATCATTTAACCCAGTAAATACGAATTCGACTCACTTTTATTAAAAAATGGCAGCGGTAGCCATAGATCGACTTATGTCTAATTACTATGTTGAAAAACTTCACAGAAATGATGAAAATTCTATGTAAAGTTTGTCATTTAACTCAGCAGTAGTACGACAGTCAAATATGAATTCGGTTCACTTTCTTGTGATTTAAAAATGGCAGCGATAATCAAGCGCTGGATTAAGGGGCCGGAGACACGGACAATGTCCGCGCGAATTGACCCCCTTTGACAGACCGAATTGCCTTTCGTCCGGACATAAATGTCCGACCGATTTTGGGTAAAACAGTAAGCCAAAAATAGTAATTTCATTCGCGAATTCGAGTCCATCGCTAATTATTACTAGACTCGAAAATCCAGACACAAAAATATCAACGATCCGAGTCCTAGTGAAAATGTTACTATTTATATCTCGGCAGCGTGCAGATAAAATTATCAATAATTTTTAGAATCGGCTTTTTTACGCTGGTTATATCAACGACCTGAGTCCTAGTAAAAATATTGCTATTTTTTTATAGAATCGGCTCAAAATCCAGGCCCAAAAATATCAGCGACCCGAGTCATAGTGAAAATGTTACTATTTATATCTCTGCCACGCGCGGATAAAATAATCAATAATTATAAGAATCACCTTTCTTCCGCTGGTTATATCAACGAACCGAGTCATAGTAAAAATATTACTATTTTTTTTAGAATAGGCTCTTTTTCGCTGGTTATATCAACGACCTGAGTCATAGTTAAAATATCACTATTTACATACATGTATCTTGGCCGCGTGAAGATAAAATAATGAATAATATTGAGAATCGGCTCTTTTCCGCTGGTTATTCGAGTCTACGTGTAGTAGCTAGCTTTGCGTTACTTTCGTATATGATTAGTTTCAAATCACACATAACATGACATGTAAGGCGGGGGACAATAAAAGTAATGATATTTAAAATGTTACAAGAAAATGTTCAAGTTGACTATGGGTGTAATTAGGGAGAGACTTTTTATACGAAAATTAAAATATCTCTCTTTGTTGGACACTTCCGATCATCGATGTGAATGTAAATAGACGAGCGTTGAAAACATGTCGAATAAAATAACTTCTTATTTTCCCCAACCCACGGGCACAGGATATCCCGGCTAGTGGGACCGTTCCAGAATATTTTAAAACTGGTACTGTGTTTAATGTCTCTCAAAATGACACTTCTAAACGGGGGCCATCGCCGTCACTAGTTCGAAAATTACATACAATAAGAACCGTAGAAAAGTGGATCAAACCTGACGTAGCAAAAGGCAATGCTGACGTGTGGTTAACATACGAAGAAGACGATGGTTTTGTGACTACATTAAATTGTGAACTCTATATAAAGCAGGGATGTAGCCAGGATTTGCTGAGTGGTGGAAAAAAAATTCCGAGCGAAGTGAGGACAAAATTTTTTGGGGAGGGGGGTCTGGTCTTTTATGAAAATTCAATCCTTTTTGGTGTATTTTCAGAGCATCTGCTGCCTTTTGTATTTGCTTCAGTGCAAATCAAATTTCCTTTCATATTTATATATTCAAATTTTTACCAAATTAACTTAATTTCATCAATGATATAGAGACTCTTCCAGGGAGCTAAAAAAAATTATGTAAATGGTAATTGGTATTACATATACCATTGCAAATTTATTTACTAAAAAAAAAAGATCAGTTTCAAAAATTTTAAGTCAAAAGCCTCTCGTAGTGGTAGTCGTACTTACATTCTTACATTATTAGTGACTAACGTAATAAATAGGCCTACTATATAGGCTAGTGAATAATAAGTAAAACAGAACACTCGCCTTGCCGTCTTATTTATATTTGTTTTGTGGCAAGTGTAAATAAAATATACGGTAGCCCAACTGTCTCTCGGATTTAATTTAGATTCGGTAGAATTAACGCTAGAATGAGTACATTAAAAATTGGTCGTAAAACCGAGCGTACGACACCATTTACGACATTCAACACTTTAACATTGAAATGCCGTAAATTGGTCTGGGTGACCTATTTACGGCAAATGTACAAATTCAAAGACCTTAGAATCAGAATTATAAACTGAATACTCCTTTTTAAAAACTAATTTAGGATGAAAGGGTTTACTACGGCACACAAAATTAAATTATGCTGTGGCAGACATGGTTTGCGTCGGCTTTTACTATGACTATGGCTTTGCCGTTTGCCGTGGTAAATTTCGAGCGATGAGTTTTTGTACAGAGTGAGAGAAGGATGAATCATGAATGGGTTTAAATACGACTGGGCGGGTGTCCTCGATTTTTTCTTTGTGCTGGGCGGCAAGAAATAGTGCCGGGCGCAAGCGCCCGGTGCCGCCCAGCGTGGCTACATCCCTGATAAAGTATTTTAAAAATATGAATTATATGAGGGAATTTTCCACTGCATGGAATAATGGTATTTGTCAGGCTGAAAATCTGAAATGTCAGGCCGAAAATCAGTTATTTCAAGGCTTGGCGATAATCATACCATCGACTCATGTCACACTCAGTTTACACGACGAAAAACTTCTTCAAAATGTTTAAATTTAATTCTATGTAAAGTTCATCATTTATCCCAGTGATTCTGTAAAAATACATATTTGGAAGATCACTTAGATTTCAGTTTCCATATGCGACACTCGGCAAACCTCAGCAACTTCCGGTACACTGCATCTAGCAATGCGCATGCGAAATATGACTTTCACTACTCACCCGACCGATCTATACTTGGCACGCATGCGCCGAGGAACAAGTTCTAATGTATGGCGGAAAAATACGGAGATAACGAATGCACACTTGCCGCGTGATTAAGGTTGACGATCTACGGTACTGTCTGAGATACGGACAATATTTTGGACAAAATAATGTCCGTAATTTTGATGGCTATTTTTCGGGAGAAACCCAAGTACACATATACAGACACAAATTAACAACCCATACTCATGGGTATACCCAACAACAAATAAGTACCCAATAAGGGTAATTTGTACATACATTTTACCCAACAAGTGCCCTCTCGTAAACACGGACGGGGGCGATGACAATATATTTTGCCCGAAGCAGTTAGGTGTTAAGTAAACATACATTGCATAAGCCGTTGAGCCAATGACTGACGCCGCCTGCAGTCAACGCACGTGTTGTGGACAGTCATCTGTTACAGAGTTAATTCGTAAGTAATTCTCTGTGAAACAGATTGCGATTGAAGGAGAGGGAGTATATTGGTTTTCCTATTTCGTACTTCCTGTTTGAGTGTTTCGCACAAAATAAAAAATGTGCCAAAAATATTGGTTAAAAGTAAAACATAAATTTTAATTTATCTAATAATAAACAATATAAATTTAAAACATTGTGTATTTTTTCTTTATTTCAAGAAAACTTTAGTCAATTTCACATTAATGGCGTGTGTATCGTGATGCACCTGTATCGTTGGGCTACGACATCATGCTGTATCATATCGTGGCACAGCGTATCGTTTCGGCCCTAATACTGATGTGCTTGTTTTTAGCTATGATTGGATGCCATTAGTTCCAAGTGGCAAACTCAAAATATAAAAGGTTGGAAACATAATAATATCCAATGTTGACCATGTTACAGCCTACTACAGGTAACAGCAAATTTAATATTTTGCTTATTAATTTCAGGACTTACTGATGGTCAAAACATGGAGGAGTATTGAGGAACATCAACCTGCTCATGTTGATAAACCTCCGGTGTGATAATTGGTTATCAGTAAAACAGCTGCATGGCGGATGAAATTAAAGAAGATCCAGCAAATATCAACAATTTTTAATGAAAGAAAGAATGTTGACTCGAAATAAATGAGGTCCGTTGATGAAATTAAATGACGGATAACCGCCAACACAAGCAAGGAATACATTACGCAGCAATAAAAATATTAAAAAGTACTACATCAGCTCTTTATTAAAAGTGAGTAATATCGAAGGAAACCTACCTCTGAAAAGAGAAAGTTGTTTTACACAAGAAATTAAAAGAGAAGAAAGAATATTTTAGAATACAACAGACGGAATATAAGAAGGCTATGACCCCTCAGAAAAAAAGCTAATGTAGTTAAAAGACAGAGAAGCTATAGGCTGAAGAAAAAGAAACAAATAGAGAAAATATCGGCACCAAATCAAAATGGAGAGTCAAGAGCTCAGAAGTACAAGTATTGCTGCCATCAGAGTAATTTCTCATCGACAGAAGAAGAAGCTTCCTCATGATCCCACTAAATTTGTGCAAACAATTTCCCGTATTGTTAGGAGCAGTCCCAGAAAACAAGCTGCAATAACAGATTACATGTTGTCTACATGTTTAGCCTTTCAAAAATTGAACTTAATGTTTTAAGATCCATTTACGAATCAGAAGAGAGCGATTAAATTGATCAATCCAAAGATAGTGACCATTAAAAGTAAGCAGAGAAACACTGGATTAGTTCTACTAGCGAGGAGATATTTTTAGCTCTGTTCCGTGAGTAAGGAATATTTCAAATTTAGAATTACGTACATCATGGAAACTACCTTGAAGAATGCTGTTGAAAGATTCTGTGATGAACATGAAAACTTAAATACTGGTATTTCCTTTTCTTCATTTGACTTCAGTTGATGATCCTGAGGCAGAAGTGAGGTGGATGAAGTTTGAAAAATGTGAGAAGGAAAGAAAACAGTATCAAGATAATAAACTAGTTATCACTCAAAAATCGACCACAGAATATGTCAATCAATGAACTACAGCACGAATTTGAAATATTTTCTCTTCATTTGTACAATGCCTTTTATCAGTTAAAAGCCTTTAACTTTTTCTTAAGGGGACTCACATGTAATTTGTTGGCTACAGAAAAATGTTAGTTCATTGTTATTAATAAAGTTGATGGCTACAGAAAAATGTTAGTTCATTGTTATTAATAAAGTTGATTCTCTCTTTAGCCATAATTTTTTTGATTGTCTTTTTGTGTGGGTGTATTATGTTGTTGCCCCTGTCCGTCTGTCAGAAAACAAAATCTGCACATATACATGTACACATGTACCGTTGAACTGTTTCAATGGCATTTTCTAATTGAACTATAGAGTATACAGGTCACAATTCTATGGAATACAATTACTGCTTATTACTGTGCAACATTTCGCCTAGTCTTCTCTAGTCATTATGCATATCAGGGGTCAAAATTCACGACGGCACCCACGGCAATTGCCGTGGTATTTAGCGAAATTGCTGTAGAAAATGAATAATAACTACGGCATCGTTTGTCGTGGTATTTTATTTAAGAATATGACTATTATGACGACGGCAATTTGCCGTAGTCGTCACTGAAATTGCCGTTGTACAAATGCGTAATCCACGGCATAACAGAAGATAGGTTGCCAGGCAACGAAACATACGCCCACAGCAGCTAAATCGTTCGGGCAGTCAACAAGGGTTGTCGCATATTTTTACTTTTTTCGCTAATGAAACATTTGTAATACACTAAAAACTGATTAAGAGTAACAGCTCATTATGTAATTATCAGAAAATCATTAGAATTTGATTGCTTTTTATAAAGTGTTACCCCACGCTAACAATTAGTATATACATGAAACATTTAATATCATGGATTTAGCTGTTCAGTTATCAAAATTCATTGAAAATCAAAATACTTGTTCGTTTCAACACCTTAAACTCTGTGTATCAATCTAAAGTCAATCGGATAATAAGTTTGGCCTCTATAGCGTAACACGATTTTTTGAAGTTATCAAGGGAGATAACTCTGGCAATAATTATTTAAAATCTCTGAAAATCCATAGGCTTCTTCGTCTCATGACACTAAACACTGTGTGTTAATTTAAAGTCGATCGGATATTAACTTTGGCCTCTAGAGCTTCCACAGGATTTTTTCGAAGTGATCAAGGGCAATAACTCTGGCAACAATTATTGAAAATCACTGAAAATCGATAGATGACTTAGTCTCATGACTGTAAACACTATGTATAAATTTGAAGTCAATCGGATATTAACTTTGGCCTCTAGACCATCCACAAGATTTTTTGAAGTGATCAAGGGTCATAACTCTGGCAGTAATTATCAGAAATCGCTGAAAATCAAAAGGCTTCTTCGTCTCATGACCTTAGACACTGTGTATAAATTTAAAGTCAATCAGATATTAACTTTGGCCTCCAGAGCGTCCGCAGGATTTTTTGAAGTGATCAAGGGCCATAACTCTGGCACCAATTATTTAAAATCGCTAAAAATCAATAGGATTCTTCGTCTCATGACCTTAAACACTGTGTATAAATTTAAAGTCAATCGGATATTAACTTTGGCCTCTAGAGCGTCCACAAGATTTGTTTAAGTGATCAAGGGCCACAACTCTGGCACTAATTATCGGAAATCGCTGAAAATCAATAGGCTTCTTCGTCTCATGACCTTAAACACTGTGTATAAACTTAAAGTCAATCAGATATTAACTTTAGCCTGTAGAGCTTTGTGGACGCCGGACCGCCGGCCGGCCGGACGGGGGCGACGACAATATACGACCACATTTCAATGTGGGCGTATAAAAATAATAATTTATTGTTTTGTTTCTTTCCTGGGTTTTTCTATCGAATTAGATCTCGAACCACACAGCTGTCATAGCTACTAAAAATAGATCGAACGGCGTGGAATTGGCTATTTACCTGACGTCACATTAGCGGGCGCACGTACGCAGATACCGATAATACAAGTCGTTCATGCAGATGCCCATGAAACGGATAGCCTATACGGTACACGATCTACGCATATTTTCGTCTGTTTGCCACTAGTTTATAGCATTATGAAGTACATGTATTTATATCAAAATAAATAAAACACTTACCCCCCCCCCCCCAGTCATCTGACCTACTTCTACTGGAATGGAAATGGACACGGCTCGTTGTCTGGCGTATTTAATCATTTAACAAGTACAGATCAATTTACAGAAATAAAGGCTATGAAGAATTTACAGGAAAAATATGACCAAATCAAATATAATTTTTAGCGTAAAGCCGTAAATATAGACCGAATGTAAGAAAGGCATTCCAAGGGGCGGAACATGTCCCCCGCATGATGTTCGTGTAATGATGTCATGCACGGGTGTGAAGTTGTCTTTCGATAATCAAATTATGGTACTACGATACGGATATTTTATAATCGGAATTCCACACCTCAATGGCGAAGTATTCATTTAAAACGCAAGTTACGTGCCATGATACTTTACTTATATTTGGTGAAATTCACGTAGATACGGATTATATAGAATTGCACGAATCTTCGTGTCGCTGAGCCAAAGCAGATTCGCGGGCTTGCAATAATTTTATACCTCCTAATTTCGGAGAAATAAAACGGATTTATTACGATATTTATATGGACTGCGGTTCACGTAAAGTCCTAAACATTTTTAGGGTGTTTGTGGTGACCTACTGTTATAATAATATACTAAACACACATTACAAATGAAAACATATATACTTATAGTTTATTTATTATTTATAATCTTTATTAATCAAATTTATCCGTTTAAAAAAATGCTGTAGTGATGAAAGTCAAATGAAAGTTTTGCCGTAGTGTACACAAAAACTGCCATAGTGAAGTAGGGATTACTGTGGCATTTTTTGAAAAAACTGCCTCAGTTCCAATATCATGAATTTTGACCCCTGCATATATACCTTTGTTAAAAAGCAAAACTTAACACATCCACTGTGACAAACTTGTGAATCTACATAATCTCATTGTTGTCAAAAAACCCCGAAACCTACGCATTAATGATTGTCAAAAACTGCAACCTACGCATTCACGGTTGTCAAAAATTGAAATCTGCAAATACATTGGTGTCAAAAAATTGAAACTTACACATGTACTGTGTCAAAATTATGAAGTATGCATAATCCTTGTCGTCAAAATAATGAAACCTACGCATTCACGGTTGTCAAGAATTGATATCTGCAAATATACTGTTGTCAAAAAAGGAAACCTACGTACTCACAGTGGTCAAAAATAAAAACGTACTCATTAAATGATGTCAAATGTCTGAAAAACATAACTCATGAATGCCAAAATTATGAAAATGCATATTTTTGATAGTCAAAAATCAGAAATGTGCATCTGATGACTGTCAAAATTGTGAAACCCAAATGGTTAGTGATGTCAAAAAGTTGAAATGCCTTAATAAAAGAGGTAAAAAAATTGAAATGATCGTTACAATACGTTTTTTTTTTTTTGATAATTTTGATACTAAAATATCGCGCCGTTTTTTTTCCACCTTAAACTGTTGAAACAAGTGCAGATTTATTATTATAGAACATTAAAGTCATATCAATAAAATTTCTTTTGATCCCCACATTGTAACACTTTCCAATACCAGTAAATGAGAATTGCACATATACCAAAATTAGCATACGGTACACACAACTTTTCATGATGTCATCAGTGGCTAATGAAAAATGTATGTGGCTAATAATTTTTTCATGCATTAGCCACAGTGGCTAATGAATTTTAGAAGCTAGCGCTAACACAGACTACTATGTATGTCTTGTAGTTGCTGTCTTTTATCTCAATATGAATGTATCATAAAATTTGTTATACTTACCACAAGAACAACACGTAAAGCATCCAGTATGATAAAGATTACCCATAGCTTGACAAGCATCTGTAGATCCTGATACTCTTTCACAACAAGTGTAACATTGACCTGAAATTACACAATACAAATTTCAGGGTTGTAAAAATCCACAAGCCCGATTCCTGGGGCTACCAAAAATAACTGATCTATTTAGCCCAACTCCCAACTAGTGCTCTTTCACTGGTTTGTGAATTAAACTTGTGACAATATAGATAAATATATAAAATAAACGGTAAAAAAACATCCCACATTTATTTCTCAAAATCCGAGGAAAACTCAGCCTTAACAATAGATTTTCTTTCATAAAACTTCATTTCTTATCTTGCACGCTTTGACAAGTCAGTATAAATCAGTATAATCAGATTTATTTTAAAAACAAGACTCCCTTATACTTTATTCTAGATTAGTTCTGACATACATATTTGAAAGCATACATTTAACATGTCAGGTATTTCCAAAGAATTTACTACACCGTTACACCTCTTCATTACACACGCCATACTGAATGGTTCCAGTGACCAGTGTGTTGTCAACTTTGACCCTTTCCCCCCCCCCCCCCCATGGCAATCAAGTGATAATATAAACAATTTTACTATCCTGTCTATTTTAATATTATATCAGCACATCAAACTGATTTGTTTCATTTTGAACTTCTTTATAGAGTGACCAGGTAAATAAATAGGTAAAACAATTAATTTCTCAATCAGTCAAGGCTATCTTTGCTTTGAAGAAAAAGTGCTAAATAATGTACATGTAACATATAGAAATCTTCACGTGAGAATTTACCGTGATTTACAAATGACATATGCTATGAAGTATTTATATGGTCTTTAGTGAAAAAAAACATAGTTGTGGCTACCATTCCTGGTTTTGAAGGTCAGATATGATATGAAAACAAATAACATTTGTAGTTTTTTTTTAAAAACCGTTTCACCAGTGCAAGAGCACCATGATCGGTTAACTGAGTAGCCCTATACATCCTTAATTATTAGACAATTAAGTCTAATTTTCTCTATTAAAAGGTAGGTTGGCATGCAACAAAACATATGTCCAAATTGGATGATTAAATCTCGTACCTCGTCGAACTAGGGACTAGTGTTGACTGCTAGCCCTCGGGTAGCGGATTCAAAAAAAATTTTTGCGCCCCCAATACAAATACATGTAACATGGTTTAAAACTACCGGCTGCCAGGCAGGATACATCCACATTTTGCAAGAGATGGATAGTGAAAAAGGTAAACAAAAAGCGATTTTCCAAACAATCAAGGGTCATAATTCAGGAAGCTCAGATCCGATATGCGCAAACATCGACAGGACCAAGATTTTGGGTTATAAAGATATATTTCAAATTTCATCAAAATCAGGACTTTTAAATTGTCCACAACCTTGATATACCATACGTTTACACTTACACTATCTGTGTATGAGAGGCAGACATTTTGTCCGGCAGTTTTAGTCCGATTTTCATGACATTCGAACTCAACCAACCTTACGGTCTAACAGTGATATATTCTAATGTTTTTTCTAAATTGGATAATAATTGTGACCTGTAAAGGGACCACAAGCTAAAACGTGATTTTTTCGTACAATCAGGGGCCATAACTCAAGAAGTTACAATCCGATATGAATGAATATCAACAGGAATAAAGATCTTTGGGTTACCTAAACATGCATTTCAAGTTTCATCAAAACTGAATTAAAATTGTGACCTCTGCAGGGTCAAAACCTTGATATACCACATTTTACACTATTCACATACAAGCCGCGGCCATTTTGTCTGGCAGTTTTCCTCAGATTTTCGTAGAATTTGAACTCAACCTTCATTACGGTGTAACGATGATATATTCAAAAGATATTTGAAATCAGATAATAATTGTGACCTCTAGAGGATTTTTTGTACAATCAGGCGCCATAATTCAGGAAGTTAAGATCCGATATGTGCAAATATCAGAAGGAACCACGATATTCGGATTATAGACCTGCATTTCAAATTTCATCAAAATCGAATTAAAATTGTGACCTCTACAGGGTACACAACCTTGATATACCATATTTTTACACCATTTGCGTACAAGCGGCAGCCATTTTGTACAGCACTTTCCAACCTTCATTACGTTGTAATGAGAATATAATCAAACGTTTATCAAAGATACATTCCCGGATACAAACTGGGTGATTTGATGATATATTTGGACTAAGCACATATTCAAACTAATAAATATATCATAATTTTGCTTCAAATCCTTCTCAAAGCACAAGACAATGTTGTCTGTAATCGTTGACTACTTATTACATATAACGAATCCTAATTAAATGTCTAACTCTTCATAAAGTTTATGAACATGTACACAAAGCGCTCAATGTTCTTTCAGCCTTCAACGTCACGCATGCAGATACTCCTAATTGCCAGGCTGTCTATTAGGGGAACCCATTCATTTTTTCCTGTATATGCTCCATGAGGGTTTTTCAGGAAATCCAGTATTTTTCTAGTTAGATTGGATATCTTTACTTTCCATGTACCAAAATTGCCATACTTTTGTAGGCAATAACCACCTGATACATACTTTTCTGGGAACCAATCTTTAAATCGGATAATAATTGTGACCTCCAGAAGGACCACAAGCTAAAAATATGAACAATCCAATATGAACAAAAATTTCAAAAGAACCCAAGATCGGTTAAAAACATGCATTTCAATTTTCATCAAAATCAGATTAAAATTGTGACCTTAACATGGTCCAAAACCTTGATATACTAGGATGTTATAATCTAATATGCACGAATAATATCAAAAGCTACCAAGATCTTTGGCTTATAAACATGCATTTCGAGTTTCATAAAAGTTGGATTCAAATTGTGACCTCTGCAGGGTCCAAAACATTAATATACCATATTTTTACACTATTTGCATACAATCAGCAGCCATTTTCTCTGGCAGTTTTGGTTGGATTTTCACGAAATTCAATACGGTTAGAATTGGACGGTTAAACGGTTCGAATTGAGCTGTACAGTTAATTGGAGATGTCCCCATTAAATGGAGTTATCGCCCATTACAAATGTCTCCAAGACGACAGAGCGCCATTTTGAAAATTGAACAATGTATGTCAACTTGAGATGCCCCCGTTACCCCAGTATTATAACCTGTATGACCTGTCAATGATCATGAGCAGCTGTTTGTTTTACAGGAATCTAATAAAAAAAAATGTTATTCTCGGGTTTTAAATATTATTGTTTAAAAGTTACAGGATGTTAGTTAATGAGGTCAGGCGCTTTCTTCTTTAAACTATTCCACGATGTATTTATCTTGAAATCAGAATATTTCGACGTGTTGCTGTTGGACTGGTGGAAAACAACCCACGTCTTAAAATCTCGATAATCGGGGGAAGGCAAGGCAAGAACAATTACAAAATAGTCAGATGATAAGTTTGGCATCTATAGCATCACACAAATATTTGAAGTGATCAAGGGCCATAACTCTAGTAGTTATTATCGGAAATCGCTGAAAAACAATAGGCTTCTTCGTCTCATTACCTTAAACACCGTGTATAAATATAAAGTCAATCGGATATTAACTTTAGCCTCTAGAGCGTCCACAAGCAATAGTGGATGCCGGACAGACGACAATATACGACCACATTTCAATGTGGGCGTATAAAAACACTTGCTTGTCTTGTAAATCATACGGCGATGTGAGTGGTTATTTAATGTTGAAACTTGATAACAAACGGTTAATTGTTACTAACCGGTTAATAGCCACGGTTATTCGAATAACAAAAAGTCCTTAATAATCCAAAGAACGTGGTTCCTTTCGATATTTGCCAAGAGATAGGAAAGCCCAAGAAAAAGATAATTAGAAATATTTTAAAAATTAGGCATTGTGTTTTTTATGGCTTTGAGTATGGGTAACAGAATCAAGGGTCATTCCATATTAAGTGGACCATTGCTTGTAAAGTGACCCCCTCAAAATATTATACTAATTTATACCAGCGGGTGCCAGACGCCCACATTTTCGAGAGATTGATAGGGCCATAATTCACAAAGTTTCAATTCGATATGCACAATTATTTCGAAAGAAACCAAGGTCTTTGGGTTATAAACATGCATGGATTAAAATTGTGACCTATACAGGGTCCATAACTAACCACAACCTTAACCCTTGTCCTGCTATTCCCGGAATATTCGGGGATTGGCACGAGCCCCCCCGTAGGCGGCACCCGGAATATTCCGGGATTACTGATTGTATTTATTTCCAGTTGTTTTAATAGAGTTAACTCCCATGTCCAATAGGTGGTGTTTCACGAAACGAAACGAACGAAGCGCAGTCTGCTGTCATTCTTGTTGCATTGTGTATATTTTTTTCGCTAATTTTCCGAAGATTTGGGGGACGTATGTGATGATACATGTGAAAAAAACCCACAAAAAAACCAGTGACGTTATGTCACAGCTAACTGCCTAGGAAGTGTTGGACGTATTATTTAACGATGAAGACAGTAAATTCTGAAAATTTGATCACAGTTGTTGACTCAGATTTGTACAGTATCAGTGCTACGAATCTGATTTGCAGATTCTGGCAGTTATACCAGTTTTAGTAGAGGCACCCAACGTCATGCATGTATACCGAAAACGTATGACGTCAACAATTCAGCAGCTTAAGGGTTAATATACCATGTTTTTACACTATTCCTGTACAAGCCCCAGCCATTTTGTCAGGAAATTTTGGTCTGATTTTCACAAAATTCAAACTTAACCTTCATTATGGTGAAATGGTGATATACTCAAAACAAATGGTATTTTTAAATCAGATAATAATTGTGATCTCCAGAGAGACCATAAGCTAAAAGATAGGTTGCTAGGCAACAAAACATACGCCCACAGCAGCTAAATCGTCCAGGCATTCAACAAGAGTTGTCGCATATTTATACTTTTTTCGTTAATGAAACTTTATAATACACTAAAATCTGATTAAGAGTAACAACTCATTAAGTAATTATCAGAAAATCATTAGAATTTGTTTGGTTTTTATAAAATTCTGCCCCATGCTAACATTGAGCATACGGAATATTTAATATCGTGGATGTAACTGTTCAGTTATCAAAATTCATTGAAAATCAATATACTTGCTTGTCTCAAGACCTTAAACTCTGTGTACCAATTTAAAGTCATTAGGATATTAACTTTTGCCTCTGGACCATCCACTAGATTTTTCAAAGTGATCAAGGGCCATAACTCTGGCAGTAATTATGGGAAATTGCTGAAAATCAATAGGCTTCTTCGTCTCATGATCTCAAACAATGTGTATAAATTTATAGTCAATCGAATTTTAACTTTGGCCTTTAAAGCGTCTACGAGATTTTTTGAAGTGATCAAGGGCTATAACTTTGGCCATAATTCTAGAGCGTCCACGCTATTTTTTGATTGATCAAGGGCCATAACTCTGGCCATAAACACTGTGTATAAATTTGAAATCAATCGGATATTAACTTCGGCCTCTGGAGCACCCAAAAGATTTTTTAAAGTGATCAAGGGCCATAATTCTGAAAGTAATTATCAGAAATCGCTGAAAATCAATAAGCTTCTTTGTCTCCATACTCCGCGCAGTGTTGCGTTTGATTAGAGGTAATCTAACTACACACTGCTATTATGAGTGGATATTGTTGTTTTAAATTTTGATTTGTCAGTAGTCCGTCTACCAACCAATCACTAGCTGCCAATATTGGACCAAATATGTTTACATAACGTTACGTCATGACTCACGATTTTATTATGCCTAATTAACCCGTGCATAGCAGAATACTGCAGTAAAACTAATTGCGTGACAAACGAGGCTATCAAGTCGAATGAAATGTAAACAATACTGTTTGGAAACGAACATACTTTCACCGTTTTGAATACCTTAAATCACTGTCCAAAGTTTTAGGGAAGACTCAGATTAAACGAAGGACTGTCATGTTGCTGTACTGAAGTGATAGCTTTCATTGAACGGAAAGAATAGACACACTCCCGCATAAGTTCAAGAAACAGACGCTATTCCAGCAATGTTCAGAGAGGGATTTCTCGGGCCATTGCTTCAGGAATATGCTTTGTCTCATGATCTTAAACACTGTGTATAAATTTGAAATCAATCGGATATTAACTTTGGCGTCTTGAGCTTCAAGGGCCATAACTCCAGCAGTAATTATCGGAAATTCCTGAAAATCAATAGGCTTTTTCGTCTCATGATTGCAAACAACGTGTATAAATTTATAGACAATCGGCTATTAACTTTGGCTTCCAGAGCATCCACAAGATTTTTTGAAGTGATCAAGGGCCATAACTCTGGCAGTTATTATCGGAAATCACTGACCTTAAAAACACTGTGTGTAAATTTAAGGTCAATCAGATATCAACCTTAGCCTGTAGAGAGTCCACAAGCAATTGAGGACGCGTGGATGCCGGACCGACGACAATATACGACCAATTTTTCGTACAATCAGGGGGCATAATTCAGGAAGATATTATCCAATATGCGCAAATATTGAAAGCAACCAAGATCTGTGGGTTACAAACATGCATTAAAGTTTCGTCAAAATTGGTTCAAAATTGTGACCTCTAGGTATCCCACAAGCTCAAAACGTGATTTTTCGGACAATCAGGGGACATAGCCTATGAAGTTTCGATCCGATAAATGCCAATATCGATAGCAGCCGAGATCTTTTGGCGATAATCCTATATTTTAAGTTTCGTCAAAATCGGATAAGAATTGTGACCTGTAGAGTGTCCACAAACAATTATGGACGAAAGGACGTCCAGATGTCTGGACGGACAGGGACGACAACAATATACGTTCACATGAAAATGTGGGCGTATAAAAATACAGATATGTTAGAGAACATACAAATATTTCGGTTATAAAGATATTTCTCAAGTTTCATCAAAATCAGATCAAAATTGTAAACTCCAGATGGTCCACAACCTTGATATATCAGATATTACACTATTTGCATACGACGGGCATCCATTTTGTCTATCAGTTTTGATCAGATTTTTATGAATTTTAAACTCAACCATCATTAGGGTTTAACGGTGATATACTCAAACGTTTTTTTAAATCAGAATAATACAACAATTAAAACAACACTTTATTATTGGTTCGAGTAGTCCAGTACTAATGTCTTCCGTTTTGCTCGAAAATACAGAATAACTGTTTGGTAAGATAAGATTAAGATTTCAGTGTTCAACTCTTCACTACATGTATTAGTAACACTAACATAATTACTTATTTCCATTCAAACTGTGATCATTTTGCAGTTGAATCTAATTTTACTTGCCAAAAGCCTTAAGTAGTTTATCAAATATTGCAGCTACATGTAGTAACATGGGTGAGTACAGATACATACAAATTAATCATTACTCAGTTATTGTTGCTTTAACTGATTTTCTTTGATGTGCTTCATGATAAAAAAAAATACCACAGGTAAGTGCATAACACTTTACTATTTCAAAGAAAACAGATGCATACTAAAACAAACACAATTATTGATTTATTAAAACAACACTTTATTTTTGATTTGAGTACTCGGAGTAGTCATATTAATACAAACGCAATTATTAACTATTAAAACAACACTTTATTTTTGGCCCGGCTGGTCTTCTTGTATGGTCAAAGTAGTCTTTGTTTCATCCGAGTGGTAAATGTAGTCAAAATAAGTAGGCTAAATAATAACGGAGTACAGGCAAGAATTAACACACTCGTGTTCATTGCTTAAATTTATGACATGCACATGTAATGTTCACGTATGTGTGTGTAAAATGGTTTTTTTCAATATCCACTTCCACCGAAATGAATTGGACGACATAACATAGATGTATATTGTCACAGCGGAGATTTTTCACCAAGTAACACAGCGTAAGAATATAGTCCCAATCTTTTGGCGTGTTTCTGACCATGTGCCTTACCGTTAAGCGTCCCATGGAGTGATTTATGGCACTGTGCTGTATGGATGATTGATTTAGATTAACTGAAGCTGTGAGTAGCGATGTGTAAAAGCTCATCGAATCTCATTTAAAGTTTGGATTTGAAAGCAGCCAATAACTGATGGATTACATCTAAGTTATAGACGATGATGATGTAATGATACTAGTGATGGTCCGATATGGCACCTATCGGTTTTACCGATATCAGATATTGACACTGACAGCGAAATATAGGCCGATTCAGATAAATTACTGATAGTGGTGGATATAAAATTATTATACATTAAAATGTCTTGAATGGCATGAAGATCTATGTAGATATGTGTCTTTATTAGTCGGGAAACGCATGGTACAATTTTACTGCTGGAATCAAACACAAACCCTGTGTTTTTGAAGTATTGGGCCACGCTTTCTACGCAATCAAAAATACACACACCATCTATTGGTGTATCATTTATGGTCGAGATTATCACATTATAAGTGTTGATTACGATATAATTCCTTCCTTAAGCGGGGCTTATGTCGACGTTGCAACCCAAAGCAACTAGTTGCAGTCAGTTGCAAGAGTGCTTATGTCGATCACATCAGCAACTGAGAGCAACTGAATTCTGAGCGCTTATGTTGACTCGGAACTGATAGCGATCACACGTGACTGTTAATTTATTCATCACGTGATCAACAAAATGGCGAATAACTTAAAAGACGCAACACTAAGGCATGGTCGGTCTTGCTACAATTTTATTAGTATATTATTGTCGACATCATCATCATTTGAAAATTGGTGTCTTCGTTCACTTCCATATGCTTATTTATAAAGTCACATGACACATGTCTTTTATCACATGATGTTATTTCCATGGAAACGAGTTGACTCCAGTTGCAAGAACGCTCATGTCGACAGCAACTAGTTGCCGCTGGTTGCAACGAGTTGCAGAAAGTTGAACATGTGCAAATGACTGCAAATGATTGCAACTGACTGCAACTAGTTGTAAGAGGCACTCGGGTCGACTTTTTTCAGTTGCATTCAGTTGCTCCCAGTTGCCGAAACACCAGTTGCTTTCTGTTGCAAGGTCGACATAAGCCCCCCTTTACAATTATTAGCACAGCATCTGTATACGTGCGTTAGTTCATGCGATAATGAAATGTCATGCATGATGTTTTGGATTATAGAAACGATACTCGGTTATAATAGGAAACATGTTTATTAAAGGCTGTTGCCTTTCTATACTCAGTACTCACATCTTGACTATACAAGATTTTACAAAGAAAAACACATGGTTTCAAAATATGGCTGCCAACTCAACTTCTTACAACATTTTCTATCTCCAAAATAAGAGAGTCAAAAAGAAACAAGAGTTGTCTCCCTTCAATCATTAATCATTTCAGAACACACTCGCCCCTTTTTGACGCGAGGTCAATAAAATACACTAAAATTTAACATAATTCTTGAGATTTAAACTCTTAATAACAAAACTCTATATCTTGGATACTATTCTTTAAGATGCATTACTCTATAAGATTCTATACTCAAATACTAAGATTCTATACTAAAAATATGTAGATTCTAAACTCGTTACATGTACTAAGATTCTAAACTCGTAAATACATATATAACACTGATTTCTAACTGTGTACTCCAATACTCATCAATAATTAGATACATTCTCTACTAATCTCTAATCAACTCTATTGGATACAATTTTTGTATAGGTCGATTCATAAATATTATTTTGCCCTGTTTGTTCTGAACTCTTACAACAGCGGATCGCACGTTATTATCACGACCTGGTAAAATTCTATCAACTCTACCCATTTCCCAATTTAAGCGCGATACTTTGTCATCAAATACTAACACAATATCACCTTCACGTATGATAGGACCGGTTTTAACTCTGGAACGATGATGCTCGCGTAATTGAGTAACATAGTCATTCCGCCATCTTGACCAATAATGATTTATAACAGTCTGCAAGTATTTCTTGCCCTTGCAGAATTCTGAAGAGGTATCACCAAGTACTTTAGGATTTGGAGTAAACAGCGGTTCAGACAATATCCTTCTCCCCAATACTAAATGCGAAGGTGTTAGGGGTTCTATACAATCATCGCTAAGATATGTAAGAGGACGCGAGTTTAAAACGCCTTCAATGTCCACTAATAAAGTCAATAGCTCCTCATACGACAAATGAGCATTACCTAAAGCTTTTTTCAGGCATCGTTTAGTTGAACGCACCATACGCTCAAAAAACCCGCCCCACCATGGGGATCGTTCAATATTATAACACCATTTAATGTTCCTACTATTTGTAAAGGCTCGAAGTTCAGCACTCTTGAAAACCAATCCATTGTCTGAATTCACTAAGGTTGGTACTCCACGCCTTCCAATAAAACGTCGAAAACTCCTAATAAAAGAGGAAGAACTAGCATCCGGTGCTAAATCTAAATGAACCGCTCAGCTACTCGCACAAGTATACAACACTATGAACACCTTGTTCATCTCTCCACTCTTAGAATAAATGTCTTTAACGTATAATGGTCCAGCATAGTCCACTCCAATATTTGTAAAAGCGAAATCGTCAGAAAGTCGAAATTCTGGTAAAGGAGGCGCTAACGGAACTCCATAAGATTTACCTTCCATTTTACGACAAGTAATACATTTAGTAATTACAGCTTTAACAACTTGTCGTCCGCGACAAACCCAAAACTTTTGGCGCAACTGAACTAAAGTCTCTGCTGTCCCATTATGATGCACATCTCGGTGACACTTTTCAATAATCAAACTTGTAAAACGATGAGAATCTGGTAGGAAAATAGGAAATTTGGCATCAAACGGCAAATTAGAATTATCTATACGACCATAACATCTCATAATACCATTGTCATCAGGTTTTAAATTAAGCGATCGCCTTTGTTGTTCAAATTTACGGCCACTCAAGTTATGTTGAATATCTCTGCACCAGATATTTTCTGCACAATTAATTTCTTCCTTGGACAATTGATCTGTTTGGACTTGAACATTGTCTCTTTTATTCTTCAAATTCTTTACGAAACGCAAAACATAAGCAGTCACTCTCAGTAGACTATTAAAGTTGCTATAGCGAGAAACGTCTAGAATATTTTCAATATTATGATTAGTTTCGACATTTGCGACACAAATAGTTGCTTTCTTAACTTCAGAATAAAATGGTTCACTCAAAGTTTCTTCAATGTTACTCGGCCAATTGTCACTTGAACTTAGCAAGTATGGTGGTCCATGCCACCATAGATCATTGTTTACCAATTCTACTGCCTTGCATCCACGTGAGGCAACATCTGCAGGATTTTCTTTAGTTGAGCAGTAAGACCATTTACTAATGTCAGAAGAATCACGAATTTCAACCACCCGATTATTCACGAACTGCTTAAACTCACGAGTAGTATTTTTAATCCAAGATAAAGCAACTTGAGAATCAGACCAAAAATATACAGGCGCATCTACGGTGTCCTTTAAAGCTTCTTGTACACATGCAGCTAGTCTAACAGATATTAAGCATGCTAGTAGCTCAAGTCTGGGTATAGATTGTTTCTTTAAAGGCGCCACACGCGTTTTAGAGGCAATTAAATTACAGTGTATTTCTTTAGTATCTGAATGTTCACATCTGATATATACACAAGAACCATACGCTTTTTCGGAAGCGTCGCCGAATACATGAAATTGAATAGAATTCGCTTGCCGTAGTTCAGAACAAATACAGCGGTTAATGTGTATAGCCTTTACAGCAGATAGGCTAGACACTAAATTATTCCAATAATCACAAAGATAGGTTGCCAGGCAACGAAACATACGCCCACAGCAGCTAAATCGTCCGGGCAGTCAACAAGGTTTGTCGCATATTTTTACTTTTTTCGGTAATGAAACATTTGTAATACACTAAAAACTGATTAAGAGTAACAACTCATTATGTAATTATCAGAAAATCATTAGAATTTGATGGCTTTTTATAAAGTTTTACCCCACGCTAACAATTAGTATATACATGAAACATTTAATATCATGGATTTAGCTGTTCAGTTATCTAAATTCATTGAAAATCAAAATACTTGTTCGTTTCAACACCTTAAACTCTATGTATCAATCTGAAGTCAATCGGATGGTAACTTTGGCCTCTATAGCGTCACAAGAATTTTTGAAGTTATCAAGGGAGATAACTCTGGCAGTAATTATTTGTAATCGCTGAAAATCAATAGGCTTCTTCGTCTCATGACCTTAAACACTGTGTATAAATCTAAAGTCAATCGGATATTAACTTTGGCCTCCAGAGCGTCCACAAGATTTTTTGAGGTGATCAAGGGCCATAACTCTGGCATTAATTATCGGAAATCGCTGAAAATCAATAGGCGTCTTTGTCTTATGACCTTAAACACTGTGTATAAATTTGAAGTCAATCGGATATTAACTTTGGCCTCTAGAGCGTCCACAAGATTTTTTGAAGTGATCAAGGGCCATAACTCTGGCACTAATTATTGGAAATCGCTGAAAATCAATAGGCTTCTTCGTCTCATGACCTTAAACACTGTGTATAAATCTAAAGTCAATCGGATATTAACTTTGGCCTCCAGAGCGTCCACAAGATTTTTTGAGGTGATCAAGGGCCATAACTCTGGCATTAATTATCGGAAATCGCTGAAAATCAATAGGCGTCTTTGTCTTATGACCTTAAACACTGTGTATAAATTTAAAGTCAATCGGATATTAACTTTGACCTTTAGAGCGTCCACATGATTTTTTAAAGAGATCAAGGGCCATAACTCTGGCACTAATTATCGGAAATCGCCGAAAATCAATAGGTTTCTTTGTCTCATGACCTTAACCACTGTGTATAAATCTAAAGTCAATCGGATAATAACTTTGGCCTCTAGAGCGTCCACAAGATTTTTTGAAGTGATCAAGGGCCATAACTCTGGTAGTTATTATCGGAAATCACTGAAAAACAATAGGCTTCTTCGTCTCATGACCTTAAACACTGTGTATAAATTTAAAGTAAATCGGATATTAACTTTAGCCTGTAGAGCGTCCACAAGCAATTGTGGACGCCGGACCGCCGGACGGACGGACGGACGGACGGGGGCGACGACAATATACGACCACATTTCAATGTGGGCGTATAAAAATTATTATCTTACGGATCATCCCAGTCTAAAGGATTCTCACACAACTTTTGAAAACATAGCTTAAACAGTAATACAATAGGTGATATTAAACCAACTGGATCAAAGAATTTCGCAGTTGTACTTAGAACCTGTCTTTTAGTTAAAGTTGCATTAACAATTATATTTGACAAAATCTTATCAAATTCGAATTGAAACATATCAGCGCTAGTATTCCACTTTTGACCTAAAACACTGTTACAATCAAAATTTGAATTCTGAACAAAATCATTATAACCTGTATCATCTTCGATTACATCAGTCTCTATTTTCTTAACATCAAATTCTACTTCAGGAAAATCGCTAGACTCATGCAGCATAGACATTAACACTGGCGAATTACTACACCATTTTCTCATATTGAATCCACCCTGATTTAAACATAATTTAACTAATTTACATAAATCATAAGCAGAGTTTACATTATCTGCCCCAGAAGCAAAATCATCAACATACAATGACTTAAGAATATTATTCAAAATTTCAAAGTTGTCATCCATAGAATTACTTAAGTGATAACGAAGGGTTGCATTTAAAATGAACGGACTTGAAGTCACTCCAAAGACCACTCTATTAAATCTAAACACTTTAATTTTAGGTGACTCGCTAAATGGATCATCAACCCATAAGAATCTAAGAAAGTCTCGATGCTCTTTATAAATGCCAATGTTCAAAAATGCCTTCTGTATGTCAGCAGTCAGAGCGATGGGATTTATTCTAAAACGAAGGAGAATATCGAAAATAAGCGGATTTAAAGGAGGGCCTGAATATAAACACTCATTAAGACTAGGCCCATTTGTTTTACATGAGGCATCATAAACAACTCTTAACTTAGTTGTGTCCTTATCTAAGCGTAAAACTTCTCTGTGCGGATTATAATGTATTGATCCAGAATTAATTATTACATCATCATCATTTACAATATCAATAATACCTTCAGATAATTGTTCATTAATTATTCTATCATATTCTTTAAGAACATCCGACTTACTATTAAGCCGATACAAAAGAGATGATAAGCGTTTAACACAAGTAGAATAATTATCAGATATTTTAAGATGACTTTCTTTAAATGGTAACTTCACCTCATACCTTTCACCATCAAATGTGATATTATCATTAAAATCTGACAAAACACTTGATTCGTCATTACGAATACCCAAAGATTCAAGCTCCCAAGACTTATTCAACTCAGACTTTATTGAAGATACACCACAATTGTCTTCAGATACAGAACTAATATGCAATACATGCGTTTGACTTAAATTAATAGTACATTGGTCACTACTCGAATTTTTAATTACAGGGCCAGACAGCACCCACCCAAGTTTCGTCAACATTGCAACCGGGCCAGGGAACTCCCCCCGTCTCATTTCGCCACAAAAGAAATTCCAATAGAAATCTGCCCCAATTAATATATCTACTGCAAAATCAGAAAGCCCAGACCCCGTAGATGAGGGTACTTTACTAAAGCATTACATGTTAATTGGTCGCTTATGGCATTGCATATAGAAGGTACACAATACGCTGTAACATACAAATGTAAACCATCATCACCTGCAACAGTAAATTGAACAATGTCACATAATTTTAATTTAGGAGTTTCCTCCCCAAAAGTTTTAATAAGTACATTTTCACGCCCCACAGTTCTTAAATTTAACAATCTACGTGTTTCATCAGTAACATATGTTCTTTGACTACACAAATCAAATACAATGTTCTTATACGATCCCCTAGAATTGTCATTATGATTACTTGTAGCACATACAAAACCTACAGCAGTCTGTAACAAAATAGAATTTTGATCACCTGTACACGTCATGTTGGATGTCACAGTTTGACTCGGTTGTCCGGTTTCAGTTTTATTAACATAACTAGGCCGCCTTACATTTTGTTCAGGCCTATAAGTACAAATGGCTTTATTGTGTCTTTCTCCGCAGTTAAAGCATTTATAGTCACGATTAGGACAATTTCGTAACACATGTCCAGAGCGCAAACACAAAAAACACTTTGCTTTATGACGTAAAATAGATTTGCGAGCTGAAATGTCAGTAACAGAAGTGCAATTCACAGATGGGTGTCGCTGAGTACAAAACACACAGTACGGAACAGGTCTTTGATCTTTACTCGAAAATAAAGTTGAAGCTGTTGAGGGATTTACCCGGTTCGATCTGGATTGAGGACTGTATACGTTGCTCAAAGAATACCCGGATTTCTTAGTAGAATTACTATGCATTAAATCGACTCGCTCTCTAGCTTCAAGTTCAGTTTTTAAAATATCTAAGACCTCGTCGACACTCCAATCTTTAACTCCACGGCTAATAAATAAACGTAACTCTTCAGGAAGTTTATTCATGATAATAGGAATAAGAATATTACCATACGATTCAGACTGTACACCCATAGATTTTAGACTTCGTATCTGGACCTCAATGGTGTCGTATAATCTGCGAATATGTTTAACTTCACAACCACTCGTAACAGATTGTAAATTTAGTAAAACGTCCATATGCCCAGAAATAATAACTTGCTTATTTGCAAACCTATCTTTTAAAAGCTGAATTGCTGCATCATAGTTTTCGCCTATCAAGGACAAACCTGCTACACAAGAAGATGCCGGTCCGTCCAACAGGCTCTTTAAATAATTAAAGTTCTCAACATTTGAAATGTCACTGTTATTATCTACTGCGGCCTGGAAGCTATCCCAAAGATAGGTTGCCAGGCAACGAAACATACGCCCACAGCAGCTAAATCGTCCGGGCAGTCAACAAGGGTTGTCGCATATTTTTTCAGTAATGAAACATTTGTAATACACTAAAAAC
Organism: Patella depressa; assembly: GCA_948474765.1. Classification (NCBI taxonomy): domain Eukaryota; kingdom Metazoa; phylum Mollusca; class Gastropoda; family Patellidae; genus Patella; species Patella depressa. The sequence goes on along the minus strand of OX419717.1, from coordinate 32,053,453 downwards.
TGATTAAGAGTAACAACTCATTATGTAATTATCAGAAAATCATTAGAATTTGATTGCTTTTTATAAAGTTTTATCCCAAGCTAACAATTAGTATATACATGAAACATTTAATATCATGGATTTAGCTGTTCAGTTATCTAAATTCATTGAAAATCAAAATACTTGTTCGTTTCAACACCTTAAACTCTATGTATCAATCTGAAGTCAATCGGATGGTAACTTGGCCTCTATAAGGTCACAAGAATTTTTGAGGTTATCAAGGGAGATAACTCGGGCAGTAATTATTTGAAATCGCTGAAAATCAATAGGCTTCTTCGTCTCATGACCTTAAACACTGTGTATAAATCTAAAGTCAATCGGATATTAACTTTGGCCTCCAGAGCGTCCACAAGATTTTTTGAGGTGATCAAGGGCCATAACTCTGGCACTAACTATCGGAAATCGCTGAAAATCAATAGGCGTCTTCGTCTTATAACCTTAAACACTGTGTATAAATTTAAAGTCAATCGGATATTAACTTTGGCCTCTAGAGCGTCCACAAGATTTTTTGAAGTGATCAAGGGCCATAACTCTGGCACTAATTATCGGAAATCGCTGAAAATCAATAGGCTTCTTCGTCTTATGACCTTAAACACTGTGTATAAATTTAAAGTCAATCGGATATTAACTTTGACCTTTAGAGCGTCCACAAGATATTTTAAAGAGAACAAGGGCCATAACTCTGGCACTAATTATCGGAAATCGCTGAAAATCAATAGGCTTCATTGTCTTATGACCTTAAACGCTGTGTATAAGTTTAAAGTCAATCGGATATTAACTTTGGCCTCTAGAGCGTCCACAAGATTTTTTGAAGTGATCAAGGGCCATAACTCTGGTAGTTATTATCGGAAATCGCTGAAAAACAATAGGCTTCTTCGTCTCATGACCTTAAACACTGTGTATAAATTTAAAGTCAATCGGATATTAACTTTAGCCTGTAGAGCGTCCACAAGCAATTGTGGACGCCAGACCGACGGACGGACCGACGGACGGACAGGGGCGACGACAATATACGACCACATTTCAATGTGGGCGTATAAAAAGGCTGCCACAACTTTGAATCACCAGAAAATCTAGGCAAACACAATTTTGGCAATTTAGTCTTACTGACAAAAGTTTCTTTCGATGGATTACTAGGGCTACTCGAATCGGAACTATCAGCTATACTGGTACTCGATTTTTCACTGGCCTTCTCATTCGTATGTAAACAAAATTTAATTTTATATAAAGTTCTATTAATAGTGTCCGCAAATTCACTTGATTCAAAAATATCATTACTCACTTCATCTTCGTCTTCAATATCTTCTAATACTTTTTCATCGTAAGATGCTAAAACAACTTTCTTTTCCGTTAAAGAAATTCTGTGTCCTTCTAAACTCTCAACTGAAGAAGGAGATCCATCAAATTCGGCTAATAATTCTTGTACACTTTGAATAATTCGGGTAACAAAGGCCCTATGCCCCCCTCTGATGCGTTTGTTTTTCTTGGCCACATCACCACGCCTGTCTGCGTCGTTACTGGTCGTAGACATGATGATAAGTGTCAATACTAGGTATGTGGACCAATCCCAGATTAGCGCGCGCGAGCATGACCCACTTCCGTGTTTATATTTTTAACGCGCTGCGGAAATGGCATCACCGCTAAAACTCTCCCCTCATTGGCTGTGTGTGCGGAATTCCCTGGAATCCCCGTCAATGACGTAGTGGGAAATCCCCTCTATGGCCCAGTTTTCGAAATTTTCAATTCCATGCGATTTTTGTGTTTGTGTGCAGAATTTCAGATTTTAGTCCACCTTCCGCACGCTAAAACCACCCGATAAACTACACAGACATATATGAAAAGTAAGTGGATACATTTATATATATCTTTTCCCTTATCTTTGAACATATCATCCCAATCTAGCGCAAGGAAAATTATTTATACTTTCCACAAATGCGAGTGTCGAGATCGAAGTGAGGCAAAAAACCAAGATGGCGGATCAAAGACTCCACTTTTCATCCACCGAAATAAGGTATAAAAATGCCACATAATAAGTTGTGAGTGCCTCATAGATGTGTAAAAACACCTTAAGAACATATAATATCCCTTATATCGGGTATATCGCCATTATATCACCGGATGATGATGGATTTCTGAAGGCCATCACTTCAGTCTATTTGGACTCGTTTTGGCGAATCTGGTCACGTGACCTATTTCCTGACTTCTGATTGGTTGAGACGCATTGTTTACAAACACAACAACACGTGGAGCTGTGTAAAAGTTTGGTTTATTGCCAAATATCAAGGAGATGCATTATTTTTCTTTTATATCAGGCATTATCAATCAAAATTCTGACAATTTTCCTCCATTTCAGCTAATCAAGATGCCAATTAAGAAGAGAAGAGGACCATTACGTGGCGCTGTGAGTCCAACAGGGAAGCCAGGAATCGCGAGGAAGCACCTTGTCGATAACTATTCCGAACGACCTGATGCTCCGGATGATCTTCTTAATGGACATGTCCTCTACATTTATCTTGTAAAGTGTTGCAGTAGCCGTGCCAGGACGGAAAGGGAACTTCTGTCATTTCTACCTCCTGCTTCTTCACATCCGGGTATCAACAATGCTATCAAACGGGTAGTTGATAGAACATTGAACACAGTAAAGAGACTTTCTGATCCAAAGCAGTTCGGAACATTTAGTTCTGTTTGTTCTGAGAAGTTCTCCTTTGGACGTGTTGATGCCGATGGAGTTGAAGAGATGCCTGACTGCCAAATGGAAGTCGATTTGTTGCCTAGCACAAGTACTTCAGCCCAACCAATTCCATTTTCTGGTAAATGGAATGTCAAGTCGTCCACTGTGAGTGTTGCCAAGTCCCCTGTGAAAACACGTCAGATTTCGAAATGCACGTCATGCAGAAGATTACATCTAACTGTCAAGTCCATGCGAAAGAAGCAACTTGAAATGCGAAAGGAGCATGGAGCGAGGATAAAAGATATGCGAATAGCCCAGAAGAAAAAGGCAGCGATTAAGATGTTGAACCAGAAACTAAAGAGAAAAGAAATACAGTTAGCCAAAGTCAAGTCAATCCTGGATAATTCTGCCCTTGCTACAGATCTTGAAGCATCAAAGAGAACCGTCTCGACCTTGAAGAAGAAAGAGAAAAGACAGAAACGAATCAATAAGATAGGTTGCCAGGCAACGAAACATACGCCCACAACAGCTAAGTCGTCCGGGCAGTCAACAAGGGTTGTCGCATATTGTTTCTTTTATCAGTAAGGAGAACATTAAGTAATTATCAGAATTGATTAGAATAGTTTTGATGGTTTGTCTGAAGGCCTTTGTCCACAAGATATTTCAAAGTGATCAAGCGTCAGAAATTATCAGATATCACTGAAAATCAAATAGGATTCTTCGTCTCATGACCCTAACCAAAGTGTACAAATTTAAAGTCAATCTGATATTAACTTTAGCCTTTAGAGCATTCATAGGGTTTTTCAAAGTGATCAAGGGTCATAACTCTGGTAGTAATTATCGGATATCGCTGAAAATAAATAGGCTATTTTTATCATGACCGTAAATAGTGTGTATAAATTTAAAGTCAATTGGATATTAACTTTAGATTTTTCAAAGTGATCAAGGGTCATAACTCTGGCAGTAATTATCTGATATTGCTGAAAATCAATCATGACTTTAAACACCGTGTATAAATTTAAATTCAATCGGATATTAACTTTAGCCTCTAGAGCGTTCACAAGATTTTTCAAAGTGATCAAAGGTCATAACTCGGGCAGGAATTATCCGATATTGCTGACAATCAACAGGCTTCTTCGTATCATGACCTTAAAGCCCCAATAACACTCTTGTTGTAACTGAATAATATGTCCCAATCTTCATTCTGGTCAACAAATCGTATTATTTTAGAATATTCCAATTAAACGATGATATAAATTTCATCTTAACACACCTATTTTAAAAAAATTGAAAACATTCAACCAATTGATTTGAAAAGTCTAACGTAAACCTTTTCAAATGTGACCTGGATTTAAAAATATTTTCGAACCCTCTGGACAAGTAAAATAGGTTGTAATGGATAATTTACACAACAGTTAGGACACTTAAACATCTAGTACTTAGAATAAGGGTATTATTTGTTTTCTTGAGCTACCAAGCCAGCAAGAATGTTATTGTCCCTTTAAACACTGTGTATAAATCTAAAGTCAATCGGATATTAACTTTAGTCTCTAGAGCGTTCACAAGATTTTTCAAAGTGATCAATGGTCATAACTCTGGCAGTAATTATCAGATATCACCGAAAATCAATAGGCTTCTTCGTCTCATGACCTTAAACACTGTGTATAAATTTAAAGTCAATCGGATATTAACTATAGCCTCTAGAGCGTTCACAAGATTTTTCAAAGTGATCAAGGGTCATAACTCTGGTAGTAATTATCGGATATCGCTGAAAATCAATAGGCTTCTTTGCATCATGACTTTAAACACCATGTATAAATTTAAATTCAATCGGATATTAACTTTAGCCTCTAGAGCGTTCACAAGATTTTTCAAAGTGATCAAGGGTCATAACTCGGGCAGGAATTATTGGATATTGCTGAAAATCAACAGGCTTCTTCGTATCATGGATTTAGCTGTTCAGTTATCTAAATTCATTGAAAATCAAAATACTTGTTCGTTTCAACACCTTAAACTCTATGTATCAATCTGAAGTCAATCGAATGGTAACTTGGCCTCTATAAGGTCACAAGAATTTTTGAGGTTATCAAGGGAGATAACTCTGGCAGTAATTATTTGAAATCGCTGAAAATCAATAGGCTTCTTCGTCTCATGACCTTAAACACTGTGTATAAATTTAAAGTCAATTGGATATTAACTTTAGCCTCTAGAGAGATCACAAGATTTTTCAAAGTGATCAAGGGTCATAACTCTGGTAGTAATCATCGGATATCACCGAAAATCAATAGGATTCTTCGTCTCATGACCTTAAACACTGTGTATAAATTTAAAGTCAATCGGATATTAACTTTAGCCTCTAAAGTGTTCACAAGATTTATCAAAGCGATCAAGGGTCATAACTCTGGCAGTAATTATCAGATATCACCGAAAATCAATAGGATTCTTCGTCTCATGACCTTAAACACTGTGTATAAATTTAAAGTCAATCGGATATTAACTATAGCCTCTAGAGCGTTCACAAGATTTTTCAAAGTGATCAAGGGTCATAACTCTGGTACTAATCATCGGATATCGCTGAAAATCAATAGGCTTCTTCGTCTCATGCCCTTAAACACTGTGTATAAATTTAAAGTCAATCGGATATTAACTTTAGCCTCTAGAGCGTTCACAAGATTTTTCAAAGTGATCAAGGGTCATAACTCTGGTAGTAATTATCGGATATCACTGAAAATCAATAGGCTTCTTCGTCTCATGACCTTAAACACTGTGTATAAATTTAAAGTCAATCGGATATTAACTTTAGCCTCTAGAGCGTTCACAAGAAATTGTGGACGATGGACGGACGGACAGACGGACGGACAGGCGGACGGACCGACGGACGGACGGACGGACGGGGGCGACGGCAATATACGACCACATTTCCATGTGGGCGTATAAAAATGAGGAGAGCTGCACTGTTTCAACCCCAGCCTGAAGATGAACTTATAGGAAGAGTTGCTGAATTGGAGGAACAGCTAGCTGAGAAAGATGAGGAAAACCTCAAGCTCCAGGATGATGTCCTTAAACTGGAAGAACAAGTGCAATGTCTAGAGGATGGTGTAGAGCAGATAAATTCACGTGTGTATTCTCCAGACATCAGAATGAAAGTGTTTGACTGTATTGTTGCTCAAGTTCCAACAAAAAACATTCCTGACTTGCTCCTCAAGACATCTAGTCGCTCTGGTATAACACTTACCAATGTTCCACACAGGAGTACTGTTGAGGCAATGGTGAGAGAACTTGGTGCCATAAGTGACCTCCAAACGGCCGAAGCCATCCTAGACAACAAGGATTGCACTCTTGGGTTTGATGCCACGACCCAAGAAGGTGTTCACTTGAATAGCATACATGTCACAACGGAGACGAGTTGTTATGTTGTTGATGCCGATGAGCTTCCTGGCGGAACTAGTGAAGATTACTTTCACCATATTAATGACTCTATTACGAATTTGGCCAATGTTTATTCCCATTTCCTTGAGAAGGACTTCAAAACTACTCGTGAGGGAATAATTGCAAACATTTCGAACAGTCTTACTGATCGTTGCAGTGCCAATCATGCAGCAATACAGCTAGTAAACACAGAATGGAATAAATCTTTAAACGAGCTGAATTGCCACTTGCATCCATTGGATTCGATTGCGACAAAAGTTAGGGGAGCATTGCGGGCATGTGAAGGTGGCATCAAAGGACAAGTTTGGGGCAATGATTGTTATGCTGGGAAAATTGTTCTTCAGATGAACAAACTCAGATTTAAAGATGGAAAAGGTGACCCCCAGGGCTTCAAAACATTTCTGGACGACCATAACCTGCCTCGTGGACTTGTACTGAGGTACAGAGGTAACCGTCTGCATGTGCTCTTCCATTTTTGTGGGGTTTACATACAATACCATTCTTTATTCAGTAAATATCTTGAACAAGGGACAGCATGTGGTGGACTGAGGGCAAGTATCCTGGCAGACTTTGTTTCAATTCCAGGACATGTTGAAATGCAGGTGTTGGGTCTGTTAGGCAAATTGTTAACAGGCCCTTGGATGAAGACCTTTTATACGGCAGCTGGCGATCAGATTGACCATGTTGATGGGATTGGATTAGTAAAGGAGGTTCTGCAAAAGCTGAAGGACCAGAAGGATTCCCCCTTGGACTTGCTATCCTGGGATACTGACTTTTTTGGTAAACATCTAAGTCTTGATGACAACACTCTATTGAAATTGCAGGAGGCGCCCAAGGACGAAGCTATGTTCTGCAACATGATGAGCGCTTGTATTGAAGCCGTAATTGACGTCCTTGAACGACAGTACAAGAAGTACTTTGACTGGGAGATATCAGACGATTTGAGATCACAAACAAAATCAGCAAGGTCCCACAATATGGACGCAGAAGAGATAATGGGCATGTTCAGTGCTGCAAAGCAGAAGGCCACCAATGCAACTGTCTGTTATCTCTCCTGCAAGATGAGAGCAAAGAAGAACAGAACTGTAGATTACTTAGATAGTTTGGAGAAGGAGAAAAGAGACATGATTCTGAGAAAGGCGGTTCAGTTTGGGGCGAAACAGCGACAAAAGAAAAAAGCTAAACAGAAAGACTTGAGAGTGGAATTGTCTAGACAACAGGCTGCAAAACAACAAGTACGCGAAACTACTGTCAGAAATAAGCTGGAAAATCGATTGAAAAATGTCAAGCTGGAACAAATTGGACAGGAATTTCCAGAACTTTCAGAGAGCAGACAGGAACAACTTGGGGAATTGCTCGGAGGAAAATCTGTGGGCTGTAACATTTGTCATGTGTGGTACGAAGAGGGGGAGCGGGTTCTTTACAATGGGAGGATTGAGAAGATGAAAGCGAAGGGAACTAAGTGTGTTGTTGCATATTGGTCACTGACTGAGACGTATGAGGATGCAACTGACTATGACATATCTGTTTTCGCGTTGGCTGCAGACTTCATCTCGGATGATCTCACCATGTGAATACATTCATAATCATGTTGGGAAAACAGCATTGACTGATCTCTAACATGCTTGGTGGTAGTGTTTCAAGGAACTGTGGCATTCTTATGAATGACTGGACCACTACTGGACTGATGTTTATTTGGAACGAAGTGACTCTGAACTTGACTTCGACAAGGGACTCGATGATCTCGCGGACTTAAACAATGTGAAAATGAAATAACATAAAGGGAACACTTTCTTTATTACTGTGATTTAAGAGTATACATGTTAAAGAATCACCACTGAAAATTTCGTGTTGATATCTTCAGTATTAAAAAAGTTACGACATTTTTTATGAAAAAAAGCCCGGTTTTCGGTCACGAAGTCGCAATGTTAAAACAATAGAATAGTGGAACGCAATTAGCCGATAATTTCCGATCTTCAAAATGTCATAACTTCCTTAATATTCAACATAATCCCATGATCTTGGTGTTTTTGGACTCGTATTGGCAAGCCCTTTCCATATGCTATTGACATATTGATTGGGCAAGTTTGATAATTTGGTCCACATACCTATCAATACTTTAACTTTAAAGGATTATGAATGATTATAAGGTCGACTGGCACATGAACTTAACTCAAGAGATTGACTGAAATAACTGTATCCGTCTCGTCGGACCATGTTTTGGATTATAGAAACGATACTCGGTTATATAGGAAACATGTTTATTAAAGGCTGTTGCCTTTCTATACTCAGTACTCACATCTTGACTATACAAGATTTTACAAAGAAAAACACATGGTTTCAAAATATGGCTGCCAACTCAACTTCTTACAACATTTTCTATCTCCAAAATAAGAGAGTCAAAAAGAAACAAGAGTTGTCTCCCTTCAATCATTAATCATTTCAGAACACATGATACAAAGCGATAGCTTCCTGACCTGCCTTCAACAGTGGCTATCACGCGACATTCTCCCGCCATTTCTAGAACTATTGTTGAAAATAAAACATCTAATGATCTTTATTATAAGTTTTTATTTGTTGACACAAATTATGTAAAATTGTCAAAATATCCAAGCATAACAATATAAATCTCTAAATTATTTCTAAATTTTTATCAGAATATTAGACAGTAATAATGTGACAGGCCAGCTAGGATCCTAACTAGTGACTGCTTTCAATGTACAATTTTTGTGATATTATGACCAGGTAGAATTAGTGCAAAGTTAATTTGAAGTCGCATTTAAGACATTGTTTTATAAATTATTATCTATTGTCTAGTTAATCCTGTAGGCATTAATGTATTAAAGACCAAGTAAAACGACATATCGAAATTCCATATACGCATAGCCATAAAAGAAAATCAGATTACAAGGTAGCTAAAAGTCTAAATTATACCTTTCGTTACATTGATGACATAACATCAATCAATGATAATGGTAATTTCAACAAGCCAACAGTGAGGCTGATGTCCCCCGCCGAAATCCCAAAATAAATAGAAGACACATATTAATTAATCGCACATTTATTTTTTTCAATGTATCGAGCAATCAAACTGTACACGAAGTTTCATCCAAAAGTGTTTTATAAAGAAAGATAGGTTGCCAGGCAACGAAACATACGCCCACAACAGCTAAGTCGTCCGGGCAGTCAACAAGGGTTGTCGCATATTGTTTCTTTTATCAGTAAGGAGAACATTAAGTAATTATCAGAATTGATTAGAATAGTTTTGATGGTTTGTCTGAAGGCCTTTGTCCACAAGATATTTCAAAGTGATCAAGCGTCAGAAATTATCAGATATCACTGAAAATCAAATAGGATTCTTCGTCTCATGACCCTAACCAAAGTGTACAAATTTAAAGTCAATCTGATATTAACTTTAGCCTTTAGAGCATTCATAGGGTTTTTCAAAGTGATCAAGGGTCATAACTCTGGAAGTAATTATCGGATATCGCTGAAAATAAATAGGCTATTTTTATCATGACCGTAAATAGTGTGTATAAATTTAAAGTCAATTGGATATTAACTTTAGATTTTTCAAAGTGATCAAGGGTCATAACTCTGGCAGTAATTATCTGATATTGCTGAAAATCAATCATGACTTTAAACACCGTGTATAAATTTAAATTCAATCGGATATTAACTTTAGCCTCTAGAGCGTTCACAAGATTTTTCAAAGTGATCAAGGGTCATAACTCGGGCAGGAATTATCCGATATTGCTGAAAATCAACAGGCTTCTTCGTATCATGACCTTAAACACTGTGTATAAATCTAAAGTCAATCGGATATTAACTTTAGCCTCTAGAGCGTTCACAAGATTTTTCAAAGTGATCAAGGGTCATAACTCTGGTAGTAATTATCGGATATTGCTGAAAATCAATAGGCTTCTTCGTCTCATGACCTTAAACACTGTGTATAAATTTAAAGTCAATCGGATATTAACTTTAGCCTTTAAAGCGTTCACAAGATTTTTCAAAGTGATCAAGGGTCATAACTCTGGTAGTAATTATCGGATATCACTGAAAATCAATAGGCTTCTTCGTCTCATGACCTTAAACACTGTGTATAAATTTAAAGTCAATCGGATATTAACTATAGCCTCTAGAGCGTTCACAAGATTTTTCAAAGTGATCAAGGGTCATAACTCTGGTAGTAATTATCGGATATCGCTGAAAATCAATAGGCTTCTTTGCATCATGACTTTAAACACCATGTATAAATTTAAATTCAATCGGATATTAACTTTAGCCTCTAGAGCGTTCACAAGATTTTTCAAAGTGATCAAGGGTCATAACTCGGGCAGGAATTATTGGATATTGCTGAAAATCAACAGGCTTCTTCGTATCATGACCTTACACACTGTGTATAAATTTAAAGTCAATTGGATATTAACTTTAGCCTCTAGAGAGATCACAAGATTTTTCAAAGTGATCAAGGGTCATAACTCTGGTAGTAATTATCGGATATCACCGAAAATCAATAGGATTCTTTGTCTCATGACCTTAAACACTGTGTATAAATTTAAAGTCAATCGGATATTAACTTTAGCCTCTAAAGTGTTCACAAGATTTATCAAAGCGATCAAGGGTCATAACTCTGGCAGTAATTATCAGATATCACCGAAAATCAATAGGATTCTTCGTCTCATGACCTTAAACACTGTGTATAAATTTAAAGTCAATCGGATATTAACTATAGCCTCTAGAGCGTTCACAAGATTTTTCAAAGTGATCAAGGGTCATAACTCTGGTACTAATCATCGGATATCGCTGAAAATCAATAGGCTTCTTCGTCTCATGCCCTTAAACACTGTGTATAAATTTAAAGTCAATCGGATATTAACTTTAGCCTCTAGAGCGTTCACAAGATTTTTCAAAGTGATCAAGGGTCATAACTCGGGCAGGAATTATTGGATATTGCTGAAAATCAACAGGCTTCTTCGTCTCATGACCTTAAACACTGTGTATAAATTTAAAGTCAATCGGATATTAACTTTAGCCTCTAAAGTGTTCACAAGATTTATCAAAGCGATCAAGGGTCATAACTCTGGCAGTAATTATCAGATATCACCGAAAATCAATAGGATTCTTCGTCTCATGACCTTAAACACTGTGTATAAATTTAAAGTCAATCGGATATTAACTATAGCCTCTAGAGCGTTCACAAGATTTTTCAAAGTGATCAAGGGTCATAACTCTGGTACTAATCATCGGATATCGCTGAAAATCAATAGGCTTCTTCGTCTCATGCCCTTAAACACTGTGTATAAATTTAAAGTCAATCGGATATTAACTTTAGCCTCTAGAGCGTTCACAAGATTTTTCAAAGTGATCAAGGGTCATAACTCTGGTAGTAATTATCGGATATCACTGAAAATCAATAGGCTTCTTCGTCTCATGACCTTAAACACTGTGTATAAATTTAAAGTCAATCGGATATTAACTTTAGCCTCTAGAGCGTTCACAAGAAATTGTGGACGATGGACGGACGGACAGACAGACGGACAGACGGACGGACGGACGGACGGACGGACGGACGGGGGCGACGGCAATATACGACCACATTTCCATGTGGGCGTATAAAAATGCTAAAACCGACGAGAAAAATGAAAATGTACCCTAGTTAGGGGAACCCTAAAGGCAGACAAAAGGGTCCCTCTGGCCAAGGGAAAGGGCCCTCGTGTCCAAGTCAATCGTTTCTATACACTGTTACTATCGAATCGATTACTAGATGAGAATGCAGTCATTGTATTGGCATAAAAATCATCAATCAAGATGAACCTAAGTTATCTTGTCCCAAAGTATCAACCAATCAAATTGCTTATCTCTGCTTACCCTAAGCGGAAAATGCTCATCTTCGAACTCCATCAAGGAATTGACCTAATAAGCATATACACCAAGTTTGAACATCTTAACTCAATTAGAAGGAGAGTTATTGTGTTCCAAAGTCTCGACTACTCTCGACCAATCAAATTGCGTATCGCTCTGCTTACCTTGAGCAGAAAATGCTCATTATCGAACTTAGTCAAGGTATTACTGTAATGAAACTATACACCAAGTTTCATCACTCTCACTTAATTAGAACTAAAGTTATCGTGTCCCAAAGCATCAACCAATCAAATTGCTTATCTCTGCTTACTATAAGTGGAAAATGCTCATCTTCGAACTCCATCAAGGCATTGACCTTATAAGCATATACACCAAGTTTGAACATTTTTACTCAATTAGAAGAAGAGTTATTGTGTTCCAAAGTCTCGACCAATCAAATTGCGTATCGCTCTGCTTACCGTAAGCGGAAAATGCTCATCTCCGAACTCCATCAAGGCATTGACCTAATAAGCATATACAACAAGTTTGAACATTTTAACTCAATTAGAAGGAGAGTTATTGTGTTCCAAAGTCTCGACCAATCAAATTGCTCTGCTTACCCTGAGCAGAAAATGCTCATTATCCAACTTAGTCAAGGTATTACTGTAATGAAACTATACATTAAGTTACATCACTCTCACTTAATTAGAACTAAAGTTATCGTGTCCCAAAGCATCAACCAATCAAATTGCTTATCTCTGCTTACCCTAAGAGGAAAATGCTCATCTTTGAACTCCATCAAGGCATTGACCTAATAAACACATACACCAAGTTTGAACATTCTAGCTCAATTAGGAAGAGAGTTATTGTGTCCCAAAAAGTGTGACGAACAGACGGACAGACAGACGGACGGACGAACCCATTTTAATAGTCCCCCAACTTTCTTCGAAAGGCGGGGGACAATAAATATAAAGATGAAATATATCCTCCTGAACTTATATTAAATAAAGAAAAGAAATTTCGGGCACTATAAATGCATTTGTTCTTGACCTGGACATCAATATAATTAACGATAAATTTAATGTCCGTATATTCGATAAAACGGACAAATTTGGTTTTGAAGTAGTAAAATACCCATCAGCTTACAGTATACTACACTATATAATGTTTTCTATTCACAGGCATTACGATTTTTGAAAATATGCAACAAGAAGAAACTGTTTCTTTCCCGAATAAAAACTCTTAATTTTAAGTGCACAGCCAAAGGTGGATCACAATTACGCATTTTTAAAGAAATTTCAAAACTTCCATTTCTTCAACATAATAGGTTTGACATTTCTTATAAATATATTACTGACTACATATTGGATAATGATTCAATATAAATTTTATCTTCTATAAATGTCTAGCCCTGTTTGGATTATCGCCCTTATTATTATGCCTTAGTGAATACACTGATAATCTACGATTTCTTCAGTATTCCTGTTTTGCGTTTCTTACGCGGGGTATTATATGATATTTATGCTATGGTTTGTACAATTACATGGTCTCAAAAACTTATAGTTTTTTATTTTTAAACGTTATTTCATCTGGATTATCGACGACAGCTATAACGACAGATTCACGTCACGCCATTCAGTCAGCAGACGACGGTCTCCCTAGACAGTCTACATTCCTTTGCTTCCCTGTATTCAGTTTTGTTTTTGTTTCTGTGACGGTTGTAATATGTGTCCTAATGCATTCAATATACTTCAATCCTCTTCTTTATTGATTTAGTGCATTTAGTTTTTTGAAACTAGGCCTACTTCTTTGATGCATTTAACGGCGTGGTTACTTGTATATCGGAATTTATACAACAATATGCTTGCATTCGTAATTCTTGCAACATATGACAGATCATGACTCATACCATAGATAATACCGTATGATTGCCGACTCGCCTTAAGCCCATTACGTGATGTTGCGTTCAAGTTCGTGCGCATATTTTATTGCGCAAGGGGGATTGTTTACTTCCGGTTTAGCTTTTGACAGTACGTATGCACAGTGACAAGAGAAATTAACGTTTTTCAACCTTGTTTATGCAATCAATATAAAATGAATACGTGTATAATAATTATATGACATAAAAGAACAAGATATCTCCTTCCAGAATATTTTTAGATTCTTACAAAGGATTAATGATCTACTGTGTGACGTTAAGTTGAAAAAAAGGTAACAAATCTGCAAAAAATGACCTTTTCGTGTACCGTGAGCCTACCGGTGTGAATTTACACTAAAATTAGGAAATATTTTTTATCTAAATAATACTTCAAACACCTTTATTTTTATTTTTATAATACTTCAAAAAATGTTATAGAATTCAATTTGGAGAAGGAAACGGTTATAATAATTAATATTGCGAGTTAACTAACCGGGTCGCATGCCAGTAGGCCTACTGTAGGCCCTACTAGTACTGCGTACATCAGGATTTTATCATCAAATGCGTATATCAGTTTTAAAAATCTTGCTTATATATTCAAATGCTCATTTTTTAAAATAAATTCAACTTTGTATACTATCGCTGTTAAAAGCATCCCTACAAAATTCTTTTCCAATCTAGGCCTAATTAATAATCTTTAAAAAAGGCCATTTATTTATTTTATGCCCCTTGTCTTGTCTTGGTCTTTTAATTTAGTTAATTTTATAAATGCAGCTTGTCCCCGCATCCACACATTCTTTTTTTCCGCTTGCACACCTGGCAAAAAGTTTACTTATATAAATCCACCCCAATGTAAGCGATTATTTCATAGTCTTTTTTGATCTAGGCTTATGCTGAGAAATTATATTTAAAATTAGCTTCAGTAGACATAATTATATTTTTTAAGAAAAATGAAAAAATTCTTAGTATTAAATATAAAAAAATTGATATTTACAAGAGTTGACAATAAAGGCAGCTTCATCCTTGATATCTGATATTTCAATTTTAGCCACACCAATTTGATTTTCAGCTCTTTGATATAAAAAGAAATAGCCAATTAATACATGTGACAGATTTTTTATTTAAAATTTTGAAGCTTTTGAACTGTACTAAAAACTACATACTTTTGGTGTTTAAATACAAGTACATGTATGTATTTTTCCAGAAGAACCAAAGAAATAAATAAATGTCCATTTCTATAGCGCCAAAACTCTGCAAAAATTGTGCTCATAGCACTTGACAAAACATATCTACTTGAAGCCGTTAGCTCTGAGTTATAACTTGTTTGAAACAGATGAGTTTTTTTTAAAAATTGTAAGGCAATACATTTATCTTATCATGTTGAATAATATCATTAATGTCATTAACATTTATTTTGTTTGCCTACTTAACGAAATTTTTAAAATGCACTTTTTTTATTTTAAATGGGAATTATGTAAGATTTAAAAAAAAGAGCTGGTCATTCTCTCTATTAACTATAACATTTCAAAAATGATGTAAATTTAATAATGCTTCTCCATTTGTAAATTAAATCATTAAATGCCCAAACCGTTTAAAATCTGAGCAATCAGATGGCATCAGGAATCGATTTTGGTCTTTTCATGTTAATAAAAGTCTAATTGATAATTTATATAACATTATAGGCCCAAGACGTACCTGCAATAGGCATTTTTAGCTCTTACATAATGCCTGTTTAACATTTAAAAACACATCTTTCCTTAACAATATTTTTATGATAAATTAAGAGATCAATGTTAATGTTACATAAATGGATGAATAATAAAATATAATTTATAGGCACTTTTTTAGCTTGAAATACCAACTCTCATTCTTCCACAAATGATAATAAAATTAAATTATTTAAATCAAAAAATTCAATAGTCTAATAATTAAGATTACCTCATTTACTTGAAACAAAAACTGTAGGTTATATTTCTAATGAATTATTTATTTACATGGAACAGTAAAAACATATCTTTAAACAGCGAATGGCAGCTGTTTTCAAATATTAATTTTTATCCAGAACCTTGTTATTTCCTGAAATACACCAACTGACAGACCCCTTTTTTACAAAATTGGTTATATGACTTAAATGTTCAACCTATTAAAGGATTAACATAACCATACAAAAACATATTACTCGAAGCTTGAATGGTTTATTTTCTGATGTTTGAAATACAGACAATTAAATAATTATGCTTTATTCAACTATACAAAATTAAAATCAATAATGATATAATACAATCAAACAATTTAAATAAAGTTTCTTCGTGATTATTAAAAAAAATAAAATAAAATAATGAAAATAATATCACCCCACCCTCTCCAAAAATAATAAAATAAAATATATATAAACAGATTAGATATCAATATAGTAGTGTCACAATATTTGTACCCCCCCCCCCACACACACACACAAGATGAAAAGGAGAAGTAAATAAAACATACAAAGTATCACAATAAATCAAAATGAAATATATTTGCTTAACAAGCTAGCACCCCCCTGGGTAGCAAACAAAACACAGGTCTACCATAGTACTGCTGAAAATACAAAAAATTGTGTAAGTAAAAGTCAACCCTGCAATATTATTATTCATACCAAACTATATTTTACATTTGTGATTTATTATTATTAATGATCTCAGTTCACACTTATTATTCTGATTCATACGCTGACTTGACTGTGACACAATCCTGATAAATTAAAAATTATACACTATTATATCGACATTAATTTTACTTTAACGATTATCTTCTTTCCAGAATGAAGAATTCTGCACATTCGACACACATTTAATATTATTATTTTAAATGTTAATGAATTGAAAACTCTTTTTTGTCGATTTTTAAAAGTAGGTCAGAGCTGTCAAACTTAGACTTCACTGAGTACACACCTGTCGAGATTTTCATAACGTGTAATACTATATAATATAAGATCAATATCAGATAACAAAATTATAAGATATTAATTTCTATTCTTACCTCGAAAATTGCTTCTATTTCTCGTTTCCATTTAACCATATGATGCCATATTTAAAACTACAAATAGCGCTAAATGAAAATATCGCTACAGGGCCTATAGTAAACAAACAACGTGAACAGATAACCGGAAGTGATCAATCCCCTTTCTCGCCGTTTCACGCTTTTCGCAACATAACGTCGAGAATTCATGAGTCGGCAATCATACGGTATTATCTATGCTCATACTGACATTGTATAATTATTTCCTTGGGTTTTATTCCCAACTTGTTTTCAAATATGAGTGAAGTCTGTGTCACCACAGGCCCGGGACTGTACAGCGCAGTGGACGCTTACGGGTAGCCCCCGGATCCATTCACTCTTTTTGAATTGTTTATGTTTGTGGTCTCTTAGTATGATGTCTTGCCTGTATATTTGTTTTTGTGTAGAATTGTGTGTGGTGCAGTCCCCCTGCACTTACTATTAGTATATATCCATTTAAAGGTAAGTTCACAACAATCTGATTAAAATAAATTCGGCTGTTAACGTTTTAGTATCCGTCACGCCAAAATGCTTTCCAATTTTTAATTACGACTTTAATCCGGTTGATTGGCTGGTGACGTCACAGGCACTACATACAAGGATATACATTATCTATACAATATATCACGGTCGGTACAATATAACACTATCAATACACACCACAAGTTGACAAATTGACGGTACAAATACCACATGACTGACCTAATCATAGTCACAGAATTTTTGTCTTACATTGTAATAGATTAGTCATTGTGATTGGAATATCTTAGAGTGAATTTAAAATGCTGTATCATGCCGTAGATCCATTTAAGTGTCCTTTGTTTGAATAGGCCGCGTGACAAATGAAGACGACTCATGCACGCGATTAGCGTATTTAACGGTACTTTGGATAACACAGTAATACTTGATATCCACACCTACAAAAATACAAATGAAGCCAGTCATTTGTCTATATATTCATTATTAGTTATATTAAATATATAATAATAATAACCATTTCTAAACACAAAGAACAACTTTTATCATAACTCCATTTGAAATTCACAGCGAATATGGAATTTTTTCGAAACTATGCATAGCAATAGATTGCCCTCATTTCTCAGCCAATCAACGCTGGAAATCTTATTACCCTGTATGGTTCCATGCACAGGGCTCGAAATTAGGTTTTTTATTGGCCTATGATCGGCCAAAGTGCAACCTTGATCGTAGGCCAAAAATTAAAAATCCAAGGCCAAGTTATAAATTATTACATTATTAAAATATGTAATATTACGTTATAAATCTGTTTATTGTAGATCTTTTTTCTCAGTCAAATGGTTGTTACAGGTTGTTATTTATTACTTTTACAAAAATAATGCATCCTTACAGTTTAGGGGGAGGGGGATAAAACTCTTATCGTACCGTTTTTAGTACGATTTTTTATTCTAAAAAATATTTTTAAAAAATTGGCATTTTTATTAGGAGTTGAAAGTATTACTATATCATCAGTAGAGCTTCGTAAAATATCAATAAAAATCGATAGTATTGATAAGATATGCCAAAGATAGGCTGGCACTGCCAGGCAGGATACGCCCACATTTTCGAGAGATGGACAGAGAACAAGCAATACTGAAAGTGATTTTTCCTACATCTTTTAAGTCCTGTATTTCATACTGTATTGGGAGCAGCCATTTAGTTGGTCAATTCCAGTCTGATATTAATGAAATTCGAAACCGACAATGATTATGGTGTGACGGTACACAACCTAGAAATGTGACTTTTCATCAAAATCGGATAAGAATTGTGACCTGTAGAGAGTCCACAACCATGATATACCATATTTTTACACTATTCGCGTACAAACAGCGACTATTTCGTCCGGCAATTTTGGTACGATTTTCACGAAATTAGAACTCAACCTTCCTCATCAAAATCGAATTAAAATTGTGACCTATACAGGGTCCACAACCATGATATATCATTTTTTTTAACAGTATTCGCGTACAAACGGCGGCCATTTTGTCAATTTTGGTCCGATTTTCCCGAAATTCAACCTCAACCTTCCTTACAGTGTAACAGTGATATAACCAAAGGTTTTTTTAAATGGATAATAATTGTGACCTCCAGAAGGACCACAAGCTAAAGAAAGGGTGATTTTGCGTATAACCAGGGGCCATAATTCAGGAAGTTACGATCCGATATGCGCAAATATCGAAAAGAACCAAGATCTTTGGGTTATAACCATGAATTTCAAGTTTCATCAAAATCGAATTAAAATTGTGACCTTTACAGGATCCACAACCTTGATATATCATTTTTTAACAGTATTTGCGTACAAACGGCGGCCATTTTGGTCTGATTTTCCCGAAATTCGAACTCAACCTTCCTTACGGTGTAACGGTAATATAATCAAACGTTTTTTTAAATCGGATAACAATTGTGACCTCCAAGCTAAAAAAAAAGGCGATTTTGAGTATAATCAGGGGCCATAATTCAGGAAGTTACGATCCGATATGCGCAAATATCGAAAGGAAGCAAGATCTTTGGGTTATAAACATGAATTTCAATTTTCAGCAAAATCGAATCAAAATTGTGACCTCCACAGGGTCCACAACCTTGATATACCATTTTTTAACAGTATTCGCGTACAAACGGCGGCCATTTTGTATGGCAATTTTCGTCCGATTTTCCCGAAATTCGAACTCGACCTTCCTTAGGGTGTAACGGTGATATAATCAAACGGTTTTTTAAATCGAATAATAATTGTGACCTCCAGAAGGACCACAAGCTAAAAAGGGTGATTTTTCGGACAATCAGGGGCCATAATTCAGGAAATTACATTCTGATAGCCGCAAATATCGAAAGGAACCAAGATCTTTGGGTTACAAACATGCATGTCAAGTTTCATCAAAATCGGTTCAAAATTGTGACCTCTATAGGGTCCACAAGCTAAAAACGTGATTTTTCGTACAATCAGGGGCCATGATCCATGAAGTTTTCATCCAATACCAGGGGTCAAAATTCACGACGGCACCCGCGGCAATTGCCGTAGTGTTTAGCCAAATTGCCGTAGAAAATGAAAAATAACTACGGCATCGTTTGCCGTGGTAATTTATTTAAAAAGATGACTTTTATGACGACGGCAATTTGCCGTAGTCGTCACTGAAATTGCCGTTGTACAACTGCGTAATCCACGGCATAACAGAAAATAGCAATTTATTGTTTTGTTTCTTTCCTGGGTTCTCATGACTGAATTTTTCTATCGAATTAGATCTCGAACCACACAGCTGTCTCAGCTACTAAAAATAGATCGAACGGTGTGGATTTTTATTGGCTATTTACCGTGACGTCATATTACCGGACGCACGTACGCAGATACCAATAACACAAGTCGTTCATTCAGTTGACCATGAAACGGATAGCCTATACAGCTAATTTTATAACAACAAATTTCACACGATCTACGCATGTTTTCGTCTGTTTGTCACTAGTTTATGGCATTATGAAGTACATGTATTTATATCAAAATAAATAAAACACATACCCCCCCCCCCCCCCCAAGTCCAAGTCATCTGACCTACTTCTACCGCAACTGGAATGGAAATGCACACGGCTCGTTGTCTGGTGTATTTAATCATTTATAAACTTCAAAACAATTTCCAGAAATAAAGGCTATGAAGAATTTACTGGAAAAATATGACCAAATCAAATATAATTAGGCCTATAGACGGAATGTGAGAAATGCATTCCAGGGGGCGTAACAGGTCCACTGCATGATGTTCGTGTAATATGATGTCATGCACAGGTGTGAAGTTGTCTTTCGATAATCAAATTACGGTACTACGGATATTTTATAATCGGAACTCCACACCTCAACGGCGAAGTATTCATTTAAAACGCAAGTTGTGTGCCATCATACTTATTAATATTTGGTGAAATTCACATAGATAAGGATTATACAGAATTGCACGAATCTTCGTGTCGCTGAGCCAAAGCGGATTTGCAGGATTGCAATAATTTTTATACCTCCTAATTTCGGAGAAAAAAAAACGGATTTATTACGATATTTATATGGACTGCGGTTGACGCAAAGTCCTAAAAATGTTAGGGTGTTTGTGGTGACCCAATTCTGTTATAATAATATACTGAACACACATTATAAATGAAAACAATAATCTGTATTAATCAAATTTCTGTTTAAAAAAATGCCGTAGTGATGAAAGTCAAATGAAAGTTTTGCCTTAGTGTACATAAAAACTGCCGTAGTGAAGAAGGGATTACACGAATTTTGACCCCTGGATACATGCCAATATCGAAAGCAGCCGAGATCTTTTGGGGATAAACCTATATTTCAAGTTTCGTCAAAATCGGATAAGAATTGTGACCTGTAGAGAGTCCACAAACAAATTGTGGACGTATAAAAAGCACTATTGAGTATCGTTCTCTTCGTCTATTTTTTGTGCGTGCGTAGAGGACTGAGGAGTCGACTCGATGTTTTCTGTGACTTAATCCTTCGTATATATAATAATACAATAGCCTACATCGGTCACTTTATATTTAATTTATATTTCAAAGTGTCAATCCAATCTCAATGAACAATTTATGACAAGCCAACAGTGAGGCTGATGTCCCCCGCCGAAACCCCAAAATAAATAGAAGACACATATTAATTAATCGCACATTTATTTTTTTCAATGTATCGAGCAATCAAACTGTACACGAAGTGCCATCCAAAAGTGTTTTATAAAGAAAAATGCTAAAACCGACGAGAAAAATGAAAATGTACCCTAGTTAGGGGGGCCCTAAAGGCAGACAAAAGGGCCCCTCTGGCCAAGGGAAAGGGCCCTCGTGTCCAAGTCAATCGTTTCTATACACTGTTACTGTCGAATCGATTACTAAATGAGAATGCAGTCATTGTATTGGCATAAAAATCATCAATCAAGATGAACCTAAGTATCAACCAATCAAATTGCTTATCTCTGCTTACCCTAAGCGGAAAATGCTCATCTTCCAACTCCATCAAGGCATTGACCTAATAAGCATAATATACACCAAGTTTTAAAATTTTAACTCATTTAGAAGGAGAGTTATTGTGTTCCAAAGTCTCGACTACTCTCGACCAATCAAATTGCGTATCGCTCTGCTTACCTTGAGCAGAAAATGCTCATTATCAAACTTAGTCAAGGTATTACTGTAATGAAACTATACACTAAGTTTCATCACTCTCACTTAATTAGAACTAAAGTTATTGTGTCCCAAAGCATCAACCAATCAAATTGCTTCTCTGCTTACCCTAAGCAGAAAATGCTCATCTTTGAACTCCATCAAGGCATTGAGCTAATAAACACATACACCAAGTTTGAACATTCTAGCTCAATTAGGAAGAGAGTTATTGTGTCCCAAAAAGTGTGACGGACAGATGGACAGACGGACAGACAGACAGACAGACAGACGGATGGACGAACCCATTTTAATAGTCCCCCGCCTTTCAAGCTCTTTAGCCTTACTTTAGACAATTAATTTTTCCATAGTTTTTGCACGCGAATCGACAACGAATTATCCGCCATGTTGGTATTTGTCGCGCTCACATACGCAATGCTCATTTTATTTTGGTTCCTCCACATACATCGGCCTATCAACGGTTTTTCGTCATTCAGAACCACGGCTATATTATTTAAATATTAAGTACAATTTATACGTAATATGAGACGGTTTATTATTAACTAGACGAAGAAAAAACAACTATCGCAAAACATCGTATGGTTTTGACTTTTAAACACGTAATCCAGTCTTGATTACGACCGTGAAAATAAGATTGTTTCGATATTATCAATCGACACTTCAATGCTGATTATTGATAGTAAGAATAACTATCGATACCCAGCTCTAATCGGCGCCCATACATGGCCGTGGATAATTGAAAATTGGCCACGAATCTGCGGCCAAATTCGAAAATTTGGAAGCCATGGCCGCCGGCAGTGTTGAACCCTGTCCATGCACTACGGGCGTAAAAAATGAGGTTAAACTTTGCGCAAAAATTGCACAGGATCCATGGACATGAATATCAAATACACTTGATCAAATATGGGTTTTCTGGTGCTGTTTGGCGGGTTATTAAACTGTTGATGTAACTGTAAATTACCTTTATTATTAAAAAAAAAAAGTTAAACAATGTTAGACATTTTATCACAAAGTATTATCCATCCAATGATTTATATTTAGATGTTTAAACACTAATCAACAAATAATATGAGGCCACTTTATTACAAAACATCAGTGAACAAAGCTAAGTAATCTAGTCGGGGTAAAAAATGATAATTACCTAATCAGCATTCTTTATTAATTTATGACCAAATCTCTGTGCAACTTTAATCCTATTGATTTATGGCAGGTATAAACGACGCTACATTTGCCATCAATACACAAATCTGAGATTAGATGACCCTTCCCAATCTGTTATTCCATTAAGATGGTTACCAACAAAAAAGTATTTGCAGTGTTAATTCTGACGTGTATTGAGATATTTTTTCGTATTTCATGTTTACGGTATAATTCAGCATAATGAAGTCAAAGCCGCATTCAGAAAGAAAGGCGCTGTACGATGATAACGGACTGTCATTTACAAATCACGTTTCAATCATGTTTGATGTTTATGATACAATTGGCATGACCAAAATTAGAACCACAATACGCTTCTGACGAAAATGTATCTCGAATCGTTTGGACTGCACACACGATGGAAGAGGGTATTTAATCGCTGCTGTGAGAAAATAGAATGACAGTACATTATGAAATAAATTCTAAATCAAAACAAGACTCTTCTGAGAAAAATGAATCGCGAATCGCTTTGACTGCACACGATGGTGAAGGGTATTAAAATCGCTGTCGTGAGAAATCAAAACGACCGTACACATGAAACAAATTCTAAATTGTGTTTTAAATTAAAATGTGTAACAAAATAAATTTTTCCGTTGTAAGTTGTTTTATTTAATTAGGGGGATTAAGGAATCAGTCAGGCGTTAATGAATACACACGTCTGCTGTATATAGGTAATTAAGGAATAAACATTCCGAATGATGCAATCTGTCACTGTGACGTCACTGGCGTCTGAGGGGATTAAGAGTGTTTTCGATAATTGGCCGTAAAATGCATATAGTAACCAATGTCTATAAGTTCAATTAATTTAGTTTTCTCGTTTTATGAGCTCTTTAAGGATTATAAAGTTAGGGTTACTAGGAAAAAAAGTCCATAAATTTGTATATTCAAAAGAAAAGGAGTTGACCACAGGCAGGCAATACTGAAGGGCAGGTCTCTAATAAGTTAATTCTTAGATGCTGTTCCTTATTAGATTACCTAGCCTGTGGTTCCTTATTGTATATATTATGTTATTATTAGTAAGTATTGTTAGAGAATATAAGATTACACCAAGAAGAAGTGAGTTGTTCAAT
Source organism: Patella depressa (assembly GCA_948474765.1). Lineage (NCBI taxonomy): Eukaryota > Metazoa > Mollusca > Gastropoda > Patellidae > Patella > Patella depressa. The sequence continues at coordinate 32,029,086 of OX419717.1, read as the reverse complement.
TATTGTATGTTCAATCTTTACACCCCCAGCTAGATTGAACATATAACGCATCTTCCGAAGATTGGACTATAAGCAGGTCCATAAACCCCAGATGTTAATATTTAAGGAAAAGGCCAGCTACTGCACTTATATGTAGTAAGGGATCCTAACTAGTGACTGCCTTCAATGTACAATTTTTGTGATATTTAAGGAAAATCAGACAATAGGATAAAAGTAAATGTTGTAATTTAAACTGACACGTCGATAGATGAACAATGCATGAACGATTAAACAATATAATAAAGATCAACAAAAACAATAGATAGGATTAACGTCCTTACCCATTGACGGCTTGAATGGGGTGACTGGTTAATGACTTACTCGCCAGTTGATCTTAAAGTGGTTAATTTAAGAAACATTAATTATATTATAGATACACAGAATATCACACCATTTTTTTACTTTGTTTTATCTAGTTCACTACGAACTAGATAAAACGAAGTAAAAAAAAAAAAATATATGTATATTTGGAACTATTTCTCGATAATTAACTGATGCTTCATACCAGCACGGTATGTAATGATGAGCCATTGTTGACATCTTTAGTTTTGTTATTACGAACCGTGACAGACATTGTTTATTTCTTCTTAGTAAATAGATTTCTTATATTACTTATCACAAACAATTTAAATACAAAATTCAATAGCTATTACAAATTGTGTATGGCGAGAGACGTAGATTATCGGTACGCCTAAATAGCAAAGGTTGTCGTGTGCGTAGCAATTTAGATAAAGGAGACCAATATTTTGTACTGTTTATCATTTCCTTTTTACGACTGCTATGAGTCTTGTATTACTGCTACGTGTAAAACAAAAAACAACAAGCACAACTCAAGCTTCCGTGAGGGTGACCATTTTGCTGCACCCTGTGTCAAACAAAATAATGATTTGTTAACAACTCAGATAATATTTTAAAGGTATTTACCAAGGTGTTTTGAACAGATATCGGCAACTCCAGCATCGGCAAAATGGCATGGCTATTTATCGACTGACAAAGATTTCTCCTGATAGGGCACTTATCAGCAATTTACCGATATTGAAACCGATTATCGAATCATCACTAAATGATTAAATGATACGTTTAAAAAATTTTAAGTTCTTGATTTTGGCAGATGTTATGCATGTATACAGTGCGTTGGGAGACAATCTGAACCTAGCTTCCTTGCTAACTGTTAGCATACCTTGTATTCAAATGAAATAAATTCCCTTTTCCTTCAACATGCTTAATTCGGAATGATATCTGCACTGAAGCGATTCACAGTGTTCCACCGCGAAACACCCTATTTCACTGTGATTTGACTATCTGGCGTTTCGCTAGCGATTCTCCAAGATTCTGCCACGGAACAGGGAGTTTTTCCACAGTGTTCGGCGATTCTAGTCCCAAACTCCAGCAGCGTAGTGTATTATTATATCCCGAAATTAAACTAAGTTGAATGGACGACTCCACGAGTGTGGATGATCACACAGAACAAAAAAAATATACTATGTCCCCAAAATAAACTATGTTGTGTGGACGACTTTACCAACGTATTATTATATCCCGAAATTAAACTAACTATTGTGGACGACTCCACCAACGAGTGTGGGCGACTCCACCAACGGATGTGGACAACTTAACCAGATTTTCTGTGTGGACGACTTTGCTTGTGGACGACTTGACTGCCATTCCAATATACAACCACATTTCAATGTCGATGTATAAAAACACTTACATCATACATGTACTATCAATTCATTCTTTAAATTACACATGCAAAAAAATAATAACATAATATCACAGAAAAATCAAGCATTACAAAATCATTACCAAAATACTCCCCAGGAGGAGCTTTCTCCATTTCATTTTCCAACTCTTGAGTTAAAGTAGCCAATTTCTTCTCAGCTTCTGATGGCTCAACAGATGCAGGGGGGATAACCTGGTATGTTAATTTTGTAACACCCCGGAAGCAGTTAGAGGAGGTGGTGGACTATTCTGATCTTGATTATTCATTGCCACACCTTTAGCAGCACCAACAGTGTAACGAACATTAGAAGCCAGATTTTCAACTGACTCCCAATATATGTGATCCATGATAGGGTGGAGGGGGCTCTGATGGAGACTTTTTTACACCATAACTTGAAATGCACATTTCTTTTTCAAGCTGTAAAGTCAATGCGGCAAGTTTATTTTCAGCATGTTGGTCTAGTTGTTCTGAGAGGAACAGTGTCATAAGTTAAAGGGACACGAGTAGGAAGAGAGGGAGGTTGTCCAGATGGAACACTTGACTGAACTGGTGACGATAACGATGATTACATGTCCTCAATTCTGTTGTGAATGTATGCTAACTGGTTGTGCAAATCCTTGGTTATTTGTATTCCTTGCAATGCTTACATTATGTAGACTTGTCTTTGAGGTGGAAGAGCTTGAAGTCTTGGATTGTCATTCAACAATGCTGAATTACGAGGACCAAGACTGAATAAATTATGATGCATTAAGGTTTCAGCAATAACCCGGGGATGGCGATATATCGCGATAATTAGGTCAGACGATAAAGTTATCGTCTGAAATCTCAAATATCGCCATATCGTGATATATACACAATAATTTTAAAAATATTGTGATATTGAAATTTTAAGTGATAATTCACGTAAAATCCGTTCAAAATACTCGTAAAATGGAAAAGAAATCAAACTTCAACAAGTGCCAATATTATATACGATTGAACGAGATCTTTTCCATTTTGCACAACAGACGTCAGTTTTTAACGCAAGGGGTGTTACAAAACACTAGTTCACCTCATGTTTCAAGTTGGGGTAGTTTAGTATTAATCATAATTTTCCATGTGTAGGCAACAGCATCCACAATATGACAGACTAGGTATGATGCATGTGACAATATACGCCGCCATAGTAACGGAGGTAGTGGTTTACCTTTGATTACCCAGTCCGTTGAAAATTACATTGATAACGTACATATAGAAAAACTGCCTGGATAATATTTCCTTTATTCTTTGAATAACATGGCTTCAGAGGCATCCCAGATAGAAAATGTCCATGTTCCCGGTGATAGTTCGACAAAAGAATACATCTTCTGTGGTGTGGGAATATTTTAGTTTGAAAAACACAAATGACAAGGACGTGGTTTGGCATCAGTTGCAAACTAAGCTAGCTGATTGCGGTCACGAACCTGCATCATGAATATTCTTACTCCAGATATACCTCTATCAATGCAACTCGCATGCATTGCTAAATAGCAAACAGATATACTTGATGCACCCGTTACACCACACTTGGGTCAATTTTACATCAGTAATCATCATGATAATGAATATTTGAACCACAATATTCTAATTATTGCGATGATTTACTCCAGACGATAATCCATGATATCGAGATAATTTTTTTTGACAATATCGTGATACTTCGCGATACTTTTTTTCAGTATCGTTGCAACCTTATTATGCATATGATGCACGTTTTGGCCAGAGAGAGATCCAGCTGACTGAAGTTCATAGTCATCAGAACCTATTTTGGACAGATATTCGATCTAGATGACTTGACAAACTTGTCCGACGGACGGATGGGGCAACGACAATGTACAACCACATTTCAATGTGGGAGTACAAAAGAAAGCGATTTTTCGTACAATCAGGGACCATAATTCAGGAAGTTACGATCCGATATGTGCAAATATCGAAATGAACCAAGATCTTATAAATGTGCATTTCAAGTTTCTTCAAAATTGGTTCAAAATTGTGACCACTACAGGCTCCACAAGCTAAAAATGTGATTTTTTCGGACAATCGGGGTAATAATCCATCCGTTACATGCCGATATCAAAAGCAGCCCAGATCTTTTGGAGATAAACCAATAATTCAAGTTATGTTACAATCGGATAAGAATTGTGACCTGTAGAGTGTCCACAAACAATTGTGGACGGACAGGGGCACCAACAATATACATCTGCATGAAAATGTGGCCGTATAAAAATTGGTAAATCACTGAGGTAATTATACAATTAGGAATCGGTAAATCACATCCCAGGTAATGTATCTTCTTTAAATCACAAATAAATATAAACAAGCCAACAGTGAGGCTGATGTCCCCCGCCGAAATCCCAAAATAAATAGAAGACACATATTAATTAATCGCACATTTATTTTTTTCAATGTATCGAGCAATCAAACTGTACACGAAGTGTCATCCAAAATTGTTTTATAAAGAAAAATGCTAAAACCGACGAGAAAAATGAAAATGTACCCTAGTTAGGGGGACCCTAAAGGCAGACAAAAGAGCCCCTCTGGCCAAGGGAAAGGGCCCTCGTGTCCAAGTCAATCGTTTCTATACACTGTTACTGTCGAATCCATTACTAAATGAGAATGAGTCATTGTATTGGCATAAAAATCATCAATCAAGATGAACCTAAGTTATCTTGTCCCAAAGTATCAACCAATCAAATTGCTTATCTCTGCTTACCCTAAGCGGAAAATGCTCATCTTCTAACTCCATCAAGGCATTGACCTAATAAGCATATACACCAAGTTTGAACATTTTAGCTCAATTCGAACTCCATCAAGGCATTGACCTAATAAGTTATCGTGTCCCAAAGCATCAACCAATCAAATTGCTTATCTCTGCTTACCCTAAGCGGAAAATGCTCATCTTCGAACTCCATCAAGGCATTGACCTAATAAGCATATACACCAAGTTTGAACATTTTAGCTCAATTAGAAGGAGAGTTATTGTGTTCCAAAGTCTCGACCAATCAAATTGCGTATCGCTCTGCTTACCCTAAGCAGAAAATGCTCATTATCGAACTTAGTCAAGGTATTACTGTAATGAAACTATACACCAAGTTTCATCACTCTCACTTAATAAGAACTAAAGTTATCGTGTCCCAAAGCATCAACCAATCAAATTGCTTATCTCTGCTTACTCTAAGCCGAAAATGCTCATCTTCGAACTCCATCAAGGCATTGACCTAATAAGCATATACACCAAGTTTGAACATTTTAGCTCAATTAAAAGGAGAGTTATTGTGTTCCAAAGTCTCAACCAATCAAATTGCTTATCGCTCTGCTTACCCTAAGCAGAAAATGCTCATTATCGAACTTAGTCAAGGTATTACTGTAATGAAACTATACACCAAGTTTCATCACTCTCACTTAATAAGAACTAAAGTTATCGTGTCCCAAAGCATCAACCAATCAAATTGCTTATCTCTGCTTACTCTAAGCCGAAAATGCTCATCTTCGAACTCCATCAAGGCATTGACCTAATAAGCATATACACCAAGTTTGAACATTTTAGCTCAATTAAAAGGAGAGTTATTGTGTTCCAAAGTCTCAACCAATCAAATTGCTTATCGCTCTGCTTACCCTGAGCAGAAAATGCTTAGCATCGAACTTAGTCAAGGTATTACTGTAATGAAACTATACACCAAGTTTCCTCACTTTCACTTAATTAGAACTAAGTTATCGTGTCCCAAAGGAGAGTTATTGTGTTCCAAAGTCTCAACCAATCAAATTGCTTATCGCTCTGCTTACCCTGAGCACAAAATGCTTAGCATCGAACTTAGTCAAGGTATTACTGTAATGAAACTATACACCAAGTTTCCTCACTTTCACTTAATTAGAACTAAGTTATCGTGTCCCAAAGCATCAACCAATCAAATTGCTTATCTCTGCTTACCCTAAGCGGAAAATGCTCATTTTCGAAATTCATCAAGATATTGACCTAATAAGCATATACACCAAGTTTGAACATTTTAGCTCAATTAGAAGGAGAGTTGTTGTGTTCCAAAGTCTCGACCAATCAAATTGCTCTGCTTACCCTGAGCAGAAAATGCTCATTATCGAACTTAGTCAAGGTATTACTGGAATGAAACTATACACCAAGTTTCATCACTTTCACTTAATTAGAACTAAAGTTATCGTGTCCCAAAGCATCAACCAATCAAATTGCTTATCTCTGCTTACCCTAAGCGGAAAATGCTCATCTTCGAACTCCATCAAGGCATTGACCTAATAAACACATACACCAAGTTTGAACATTCTAGCTCAATTAGGAAGAGAGCTATTGTGTCCCAAAAAGTGTGACGGACAGACGGACAGACAGACAGACAGACAGACGGATGGACGAACCCATTTTAATAGTCCCCCAACTTTCTTCGAAAGGCGGGGGACAACAACGTAGTCTTCCATCTGCACACATCGCCAGTAGTCAACCCTAACAATGGCAGTGCAATAATCTTGCGAGGAGTACACTAGCCTCTAGTGCGTCAACAAGACATTTCAAAGAGATCAAGGGCCATAACTCTGGCAGTAATTATTGGAAATAGTTGAAAATCAATAGGCTTCTTTGTCTTATGACCTTAATCAATGAGCATAAATTTAAAATAAATCAGATTCACATTTTGGCTAATCAATTCAAAATTGGAATAGCATTTGCTCAGATTTGAGGAGCAGTAAACCATACAACACAAAAATTTGCAATTTTGATTTTTTGGCGTGTAAGTCGATACTTTTTCCCACCGAAGTCCGGCCTTCGTCATATACTCCGCTTCGAATTATGTACGGATGAAGGTAAAAAAATAATTGACATTTCCGAAAAAGCTAGGTTGCCAGGCAATGAAACATACGCCCACAGCAGCTAAATCGTCCAGAGAGAGAGAGAGAAATGGGGTTTAACATCCACTCAACACAAACTAGGTCATTTCGGGACTAACATATGGTTTTTTAAAAATTTTATTTCAATAATTCGCTAGTGCGTAGGGGTCTTTAGCAGTGGGAGGAAACCAGAGTGCCCTGGAGGAAACCAACGAGGTTGAGAAGGCCCCTATCTCCATGCCATATACGCTCACACCAGGGCTCGAAACCACAGCCGCAAGCTAGAGGTGACCGGCCAGCTACAGGTCGAAGCGCAGCACTCTGTCGCATATTTTTACTTTTTTCGGTAATGAAACATTTGTAATACACTAAATTCTGTTTAAGAGAAACAACTCATTATGTAATTAATAAATTATCAGAAAATCATTAGAAATTGTTTGCTTTTTATAAAGTTTTGCCCCATGCTAACAATTTAGTATACGAAATATTTAATCAGGGCATCATTTCTGTAAAACATGCAGGAGTCACAAAAAGCTCTTGCACTTAAATTTCCGGGAGCACAAAAAAACGCACCCGCAAATTTGCTCGCAAGAGCTTTTTTTTTTTACCATCTATCTAAATGGTGTAAAAAAAAAACCCCAGTAAAAATTCAATTTATTTATTTATTTAGTAGTACTTATTAGTTATTAACTGACAACTAAAAGTTAAATACTCTGTCCTTGAGTATTGGAAGGAACAAATTTTTGCAGACGAATACGCAATCTGTTTCACAGAGAATTACTTATGAATTATCTCTGTCACAGATGACTGTTTTCAACACGTGCATTGACTTCACGCAGCGTCAGTCATTGGGTCAATTGCTCGTGCATTGTTTACATAACACCTATACTGCTTCGGGCAAAATGATGCAGTTTACTCATTTTAATACCCAATTACACTAAATAAGAAATAGGCCTACTTCAAACGTCTTTATTTATTTTTCTTATCCTTCAAAAAAATGTTTGAGAATTTAATTTGTCGGAGTAAAAAAGTTAATATGCCGAACTCATTAAGTCTCGTCGATGTCATGCTTATCAGTGATCGTAGCGGCCAATCGAATATTCACTGCTGATCAGTTTGAAAACACGTACGTAACTAACGTAGGAAAATTAAATGGTAGGTAGCGTGTCTCAGATTTTCAGCTTGCAGAAAACACTACATGTACCTTGGACGTTCGAGTAAATCTCTGGCTCAATGCCAAAGGCGGGAAAGAAATGTAGATATATATACCTCGATTATCCAGACGCTTTCTATTTGAACACGACAGAAATTCATAACGTTATATTTATTCAAATTTCACGATCAAAAACCCTTACAAAACTAGGCGAACGCCGAACATTTAATTTAAAGATAGGTTGCCAGGCAACAAAACATACGCCCACAGCAGCTAAATCGTCCGGGCAGTCAACAAGGGTTGTTGCATATTTTTACTTTTTTTGGTAATGAAACATTTGTAATACACTAAAATCTGATTAAGAGTAACAACTCATTATGTAATTATCTGAAAATCATTAGAATTTGTTTGCTTTTTATAAAGTTTTGCCCCACCCTAACAATTACATGTAGTATAGGAAACATATAACATCATGGATTTAGCTGCTCAGTTATCAAAATTCATTGAAAATCAAAATACTTGTTCGTTGAAGTGATCAAGGGAGATAACTCTGGAAGTAATTATTTGAAATCGCTGAAAATCAGTAGGCTTCTTCGTCTCATGACCTTAAACAGTGTGTGTAAATTTTAAGTCAATCGGATATTAACTTTGGCCTCTAGAGCGTACACAGGATTTTTTGATGTGATCAAGGGCCATAACTCTGGCAATAATTATCAGAGATCGCTGAAAATCAATAGGCTTCTTCGTCTCATGACCTTAAACACTGTGTATAAATTTAAAGTCAATCATATATTAAATTTGGCCTCTAGAGCATCCACAAGATTTTTAGAAGTGCTCAAGGGCCATAACTCTGGCACTAATTATCGGAAATCGCTGAAAATCAATAGGCTTCTTCGTCTTATGACCTTAAACACTGTGTATAAATTTATTGTCAATCGGATATTAAACAAGACTTTTTGAAGTGATCAAGGGCCATATTACTTGGTAGTTATAATTGTAAATCGCTGAAAAACAATAGGCTTCTTTGTCTCATGACCTTAAACACTGTGTATAAATTTAAAGATCGACCGACGGGGACAACGACAATATACGACCACATGTGGTTGAAATATATAAAACTGCCATTTAAAACCATCATACATGTCCACTATCCTGACTAGTTTCGTCAAATAAATTTTAACTTTTTCAAAGGAACAGTTCAACAGAAACAGGAAACAAATGATGTCATATGTTGATGACATCACTAAGTTATAATGGTTGCCCTGTCGTTGGTAACATGTAAGTTCTTCATTTTCCAGAAAGGTGATCTATCACATGAAAATGTGATGATACTATTAACAAAGGTGCCTATACACAAGTTGAAAATCCACAAATATTTACAGTAGGCATCCTCAAACCAATCTTCCAACGAATTTCTGATGGGATCACAATTACTACATGTAGGTAACTGGATACATAAACAGCATAGTTGTAGTGGTTGAAATATATAAAACTGCCATTTAAAACCATCATACATGTCCACTATCCTGACTAGTTTCGTCAAATGAATTTTAACTTTTTCAAAGGAACAGTTCAACAGAAACAGGAAACAAGTTTTATATATTTCAACCACTACAATTATGCTGTTTATGTATCCAGTTACCTAGTAATTGTGATCCCATCAGAAATTCGTTGGAAGATTGGTTTGAGGATGCCTACTGTAAATATTTGTGGATTTTCACAATTTAATGTGGGCGTATAATAAATTCAGATACCGTCTCTCCACGATGCCGGTCGCACTAATCAACTAAAACAAAACTACATGTAACTTTAAGTTACACCATTCCAATCGAAATATTTGTAGACGTGACTTTGCTTGTTTATTTCTTTATTTAAAAATATCCCCCTCCCCCCCTTCAAAATATTATCAACCCGAAAATATGCCATCAAAATAAAATCTTTTCTCAGACATTCGTCACAAAATGGCACAATTACGTTTCCCATTATTTCACGCGTTTCGCAAGATGTCTACTTTTAGTTTTCAGTTAGATTAACCCATCATACTATTAGGGTTGCAAAATTCCTGGGAATTTTCAAACAGGGTAAATTTCCCGGAAATTTTCCAGGAATTTTAGGAATTTTCATATGTCAATATTTAAAACCCGTGTCGCTATTAATGAGTTGCAAGTGACAGTAATATTTTAAAAATTAAACATATTATCTGATATGTCTTATATACTAAAATCTAATAACGAGATAGTTCTGTTAAATTGTTCATACACAGGTTACACACTCTATAAGTAATGCTCAAAGTTAGGTAACTCTGCCATTTCGTCATTATCTTCAAAATCATTACCTACATCATCATCGGTGGATAAAAGGGAGATTTCAGGTTCAGATGAATCCTCATGAATATCTGAAATTTCTGTGCTGATCGTTGTCAGCTTTGAAGAGTTTCAAATTTTTTTGTATACCTTTGAGAGCAGATTTTACATAAATTTATCTCTTTAGTTTTACCTTTTGGAACAGAGAGATAGAGAAATGGGGTTTAACGTCCACTCAACACAAACTAGGTCATTTCAGGACTAACATATGGTTTAAATTTTATTTCAATAATTCGCTTGCGCGTAGGGGTCTTTAGCAGTGAGAGGAAACCAGAATGACCGTAGGAAACCCACGAGGTTGACCATTTGGAACACAACTAACATGGTTAAATAACTTTTAATAGTTTATATAAGATGAAAGTAAAAGAGAAAGATAGGTTGCCAGGCAACGAAACATACGCCCACAGCAGCTAAATCGTCCGGGCAGTCAACAAGGGTTGTCGCATATTTTTACTTTTTTCGGTAATGAAACATTTGTAATACACTAAAAACTGATTAAGAGTAACAACTCATTATGTAATTGTTAGAAAATCATTAGAATTTGATTGCTTTTTATAAAGTTTTACCCCACGCTAACAATTAGTATATACATGAAACATTTAATATCATGGATTTAGCTGTTCAGTTATCTAAATTCATTGAAAATCAAAATACTTGTTCGTTTCAACACCTTAAACTCTATGTATCAATCTGAAGTCAATCGGATGGTAACTTTGGCCTCTATAGCGTCACAAGAATTTTTGAAGTTATCAAGGGAGATAACTCTGGCAGTAATTATTTGAAATCGCAGAAAATCAATAGGATTCTTCGTCTCATGATTTTTTGAGGTGATCAAGGGCCATAACTCTGGAACTAATTAACGGAAATCGCTGAAAATCAATAGGCGTCTTTGTTTTATGACCTTAAACACTGTGTATAAATTTGAAGTCAATCGGATATTAACTTTGGCCTCTAGAGCGTCCACAAGATTTTTTGAAGTGATCAAGGGCCATAACTCTGGCACTAATTATCAGAAATCGCTGAAAATCAATAGGCTTCTTCGTCTTATGACCTTAAACACTGTGTATAAATTTAAAGTCAATCGGATATTAACTTTGATCTTTAGAGCGTCCACATGATTTTTTAAAGAGATCAAGGGCAATAACTCTGGCATTAATTATCGGAAATAGCCGAAAATCGATAGGCTTCTTCGTCTCATGACCTTAAACACTGTGTATAAATCTAAAGTCAATCGGATATTAACTTTGGCCTCTAGAGCGTCCACAAGATTTTTTGAGGTGATCAAGGGCCATAACTCTGGCACTAATTATCGGAAATCGCTGAAAATCAATAGGCGTCTTCGTCTTATGACGTTAAACACTGTGTATAAATTTAAAGTCAATCGGATATTAACTTTGGCCTCTAGAGCGTCCACAAGATTTTTTGAAGTGATCAAGGGCCATAACTCTGGCACTAATTATCGGAAATCGCTGAAAATCAATAGGCTTCTTCGTCTCATGACCTTAAACACTGTGTATAAATTTAAAGTCAATCGGATATTAACTTTGGCCTCTAGAGCGTCCACAAGATTTTTTGAAGTGATCAAGGGCCATAACTCTGGTAGTTATTATCGGAAATCGCTGAAAAACAATAGGCTTCTTCGTCTCATGACCTTAAACACTGTGTATAAATTTAAAGTCAATCGAATATTAACTTTAGCCTGTAGAGCGTCCACAAGCAATTGTGGACGCCGGACCGACGGACCGACGGACGGACGGACGGACGGACGGACGGACGGACGGACGGACGGACGGACGGACAGGGGCGACGACAATATACGACCACATTTCAATGTGGGCGTATAAAAAGGAAATTCCAGTAAATAAAGGAAATTCCAGTAAATAATTATAATTTTAGTATTTTTCAGTGAAAGTTTCCCACCCTTTGCAACAATACATACTATACTGTGTTGTTTAATTCTATTTCTAGTAACATATTTGAAGAACACGTGTGATTAAAACAGAGTCTGCATTGTCTTCCAGTTATGGGATATATTGAATTAAAGATAGGTTGGCAGGCAATCAGAAAATCATTAGAATTGGTTTGCTATTTAAAAAGTTTTGACCCACGCTAACTAGAGCTGGGCGATATATCTAGAAACAGATCACGATATTTTCAAAAAATATCGCGATATAATCACTATATCGCGATATTTTATAAAAGGTCAATACTTTCACATTTTAAATGTATATAAACATGCATAAAAAGTTGGAAATACCCCGCAATATAATATTTTATAAAGATAGGTTGCCAGGCAACGAAACATACGCCCACAGCAGGTAAGTCGTCCGGGCAGTCAACAAGGGTTGTCGCATATTTTTACTTTTTTCGGTAATGAAACATTTGTAATACACTAAGAACTGATTAAGAGTAACAACTCATTATGTAATTATCAGAAAATCATTAGAATTTGATTGCTTTTTATAAAGTTTTACCCCACGCTAACAATTAGTATATACATGAAACATTTAATATCATGATTTAGCTGTTCAGTTATCTAAATTCATTGAAAATCAAAATACTTGTTCGTTTCAACACCTTAAACTCTATGTATAAATCTAAAGTCAATCGGATATTAACTTTGGTCTCTAGAGCGTCCACAAGATTTTTTGAGGTGATCAAGGGCCATAACTCTGGCACTAATTATCGGAAATCGCTGAAAATCAATAGGCATCTTCGTCTTATGACCTTAAACACTGTGTATAGATTTAAAGTCAATCGGATATTAACTTTGGCCTCTAGAGCCTCCACAAGATTTTTTGAAGTGATCAAGGGCCATAACTCTGGCACTAATTATCGGAAATCACTGAAAATCAATAGGATTCTTCGTCTTATGACCTTAAACACTGTGTATAAATTTAAAGTCAATCGGATATTAACTTTGACCTTTAGACCGTCCACATGATTTTTTAAAGAGATCAAGGGCCATAACTCTGGCACTAATTATCGGAAATTGCTGAAAATCAATAGGCTTCTTCGTCTCATGACCTTAAACACTGTGTATAAATCTAAAGTCAATCGGATATTAACTTTGGCCTCTAGAGCCTCCACAAGATTTTTTGAAGTGATCAAGGGCCATAACTCTGGCACTAATTATCGGAAATTTAAAGTCAATCGGATATTAACTTTGACCTTTAGACCGTCCACATGATTTTTTAAAGAGATCAAGGGCCATAACTCTGGCACTAATTATCGGAAATCGCTGAAAATCAATAGGCGTCTTTGTCTTATGACCTTAAACTAATTATCGGAAATCACTGAAAATCAATAGGCGTCTTCATCTTATGACCTTAAACACTGTGTATAAATTTAAAGTCAATCGGATATTAACTTTGGCCTCTATAGCGTCACAAGATTTTTTGAAGTGCTCAAGGGCCATAACTCTGGCATTAATTATCGGAAATCGCTGAAAATCAATAGGCTTCTTCGTCTTATGACCTTAAACACTGTGTATAAATTTAAAGTCAATTGGATATTAACTTTGACCTTTAGAGCGTCCACAAGATTTTTTTAAAGAGATCAAGGGCCATAACTCTGGCACTAATTATCGGAAATCACTGAAAATCAATAGGCGTCTTCATCTTATGACCTTAAACACTGTGTATAAATTTGAAGTCAATCGGATATTAACTTTGGCCTCTAGAGCGTCCACAAGATTTTTTGAAGTGATCAAGGGCCATAACTCCGGTAGTTATTATCGGAAATCGCTGAAAAACAATAGGCTTCTTCGTCTCATGACCTTAAACGCTGTGTATAAATTTAAAGTCAATCGGATATTAATTTTGGCCTCTAGAGCGTCCACAAGATTTTTTGAAGTGATCAAGGGCCATAACTCTGGTAGTTATTATCGGAAATCGCTGAAAAACAATAGGCTTCTTCGTCTCATGACCTTGAACACTGTGTATAAATTTAAAGTCAATCGGATATTAACTTTAGCCTGTAGAGCGTCCACAAGCAATTGTGGACGCCGGACCGACGGACGGACGGACGGACGGACGGACGGACCGACGGACGGACGGGGGCGACGACAATATACGACCACATTTCAATGTGGGCGTATAAAAAGCCAATACTTTCAGTTTATCACTTTTTAAATGTAAATAAACATGCATAAAAAGTTGGAAATACCCCTCAATATTATTGTTTCCAATCAATATTATTTTAGTAGCCTATACAAAACCAATTTCAAATTAACAAAACATTATTCGAGCTGGTTCAAACACAGATCTATAGCCACAAAAACTTGCTAAAGTTGTTGTTTATTACAATTTTAATATTCAAAATATTAATTATATTAATTTTATCAAAATTAAACATATTTCGAATGAACGAGGCCAAACAACATAAAACAAAGTTTGTGTTCTTTCGGCAGTGCATATTTTTATAGTTGTTACGGGTACGATTGGACTTAGTTTACCCTTACAAGCTCTTTCTTTCCCATTCAAGAGTATACCTTCTTGAAAATGCATAATTATACAATACAAGGATACTAAATTAAACTATAAAACATAAGTACTATGCCAAAAAGTGTCCTTCGATTTCGTCAAATGTTTTTTCCCGGATCACGACCACCATTGGCATGACACGTCCGACGCTGAATGATAATCAGTCTACCGGAACTCTCATATATAGTAGGGGTCGAACTCCCAGATCCGTGACCAATTTCCGGAGAGGAAGGTTTGACGATTGATTCTGGTAGGGGGGACTGTTCTGAGGATTTGTGCAGTTTGCAACCTCTGGAAAGTGTGGGCAACTCTCAGGAGAGGCAAAAATCCAAGATGGCGGCCGAAATAGCGTATAGTTGGGTGCTAATGTCATCAAAACGTCCATGTAATATGGTCACTGAATCCATTAAGATCACTCACAAGTCATTTTGATGCACCCATATCCCAATATGGCGGAAATCTGGCGGAGATGGTGGAAAAAAACGAAAATAATGTCATATATTCTAGTAAGGCAAATATGAGCTTGTAATATATCGTTTTTAGGGTTTTCATGGATGCTTAGTTCATTAGTTGAAATGAAATCTACATTAGATTTTTAATATGAAACAAGGGTCAGCGCACAGAAGATACAAAGATACGGAAAACATTATTATATACGTAATACGTCATTCATATAGCACCTACTAATATCATAATTTCTAAACATTCATAGGCATATACGTTTCACACAAATCTTTCAAGACGACAGCCTTCAATCAGAGTCCGTGTCAGAACGTTCTGAGTCTAATGCACTGTCTGACTCAGATGTGTCACTAACAGAGGTATGATTATCCTCATCATCATTACCATCATCAATGTCCACCGATGATCTGAATTTAAATGGCAAGGCCGGGTTCATATACCGTACAGGAACACACATTCCCTCTTTCAACTCCCATCCATGTCCGAGTGGATCAGCTACGTTACCGACATTGTAATTTACCATGATATATGCTTGATAGTTCTCTCCATTTATGTGCTGTTCCAGACTATCTTGATCAGGTGGGATACGGCGTGTGCATTTGTTTTTCATCTTTAGCCATTTGCTAGCTCTACCACAAGTTACAGTTGTTGACTATTTGTCATTATAGATACATCTCAGCGCAAATTGTTCCATGGAGGCTACCAGGTTATCGCATACAGTTAATGCGACACCTAAACCATCTAACAATGATGCACCTACACTAGGGGTGTGACGATTAGTCGGTTTAGTCGTAGTCGGTTCGGTTTTACCTACAAACCGGTTCAAGTTTCGGGAAATCGATAGTCGTCTAAAAAAATACAGCATGATATAAACCAGTCGCCCGAATATTATAGCATGTTTTTTTTTAAAAAAGATACATGTATTAACGATCGACAATTATGGGGGCGAATAAGGCCAAAAAAAAAAAAATGTTATGTTTCCGGTAACCCGACCGACCCATTACAAACCCTGCCAACTCAAATTTTTTTTTAGTGTCAAGAGAAATAAAAAAAATTTTTGTTCACCAAGCGACAGTTCAGAATACTCTAAACCTACCGGATTCGTGAAAATATATATATTATTTGTTGCTATAAATGAATATTAATGTCATCGTTCTTTGAATCGGCATTTACCGATCGGAATAAGCGGGTACATGAGCGAACTTTTATTAAGATCTGCCATACTTTTGACGCGAGATTCCTAACTGACGTGAAAAACGAGACTACAGGTTTTGTATAGATAATGCACATTCCGAAAAGCTATGAAGCTCACAACTTTTGTTCTAATTATTAACGGCTCGCCAATGGACAAAAACAAGTGAACCTATATTTCAAACAGGTGGATAGGATCTGTTAGATTGGTATTTAAAAGAAGACAAATAAATTTATTACGGACCGATTTCGTGCAATGGTACGATATAAGTTTTCAGCGCGAGTTATTTCCCTTGAACAAAATGGCCTCCCTACGCTATTGTTTTTATCATCATTGAACGATTAAAAGTTCTTTTGCCACCAAAGATAATATTTAAATTGTAATCGAGTCTCTGATACATTTTAAACAATTATCCAAAGAATACCACAAATGTATTCGTACTTTATGTTAGTGATGTGCGGTTTTTCGGTTTAACCGTACGGTATCGGTTTTTACAAAAAAAACGAAAACCGAACCGATAAAAAAAAAAATAACCGTGCGTTTCGGTTTTTTTCCAAATTCCTAATTTTTATGTAGCCGTATTTCGTTTACTTAATAATTCCAAAATTTTAATGTAGCCACCACTTCCGTTTTTATTTTCGATCAACCAGAGCCCGTATGTATAGAGTGATAGAGTGTTTAATCAGTCTGGATGGCCTAGACTATTTATTTTCTCAATTCGGTTCGGTTTATAATCCAAAATTTTATGCAAGCCGAAGCCGGTTGTCAATAACGAACGATGGCTTACTCTAAAAGGTAAAATGTCTCCATGGCTTGCTCAATAACTATGAAAGATTAGATGACACAAAATGTAGATTTAATCTTTGTAAAAAACATATTTCTGCTGCATTCTGAAACATATCCATCTTGAAGGCACACGCATGACAAAGAATATAATTTAATAATTTTGAGTCAGGTGTAGAACAACACCCGAAAACGGCAATGCGTGTAAGTTTTGTTTTTAAGTTTATAAACGAGAAATGAAAGACCACATGTTTCGACTTGTTGGATTGGTATTATTTTGTTATGCAAATTTAATTTGGTGTTCGACAATGATCATCGGATTTGGGGGTTTTTTTTTAGCTTTTTTTTTTATACAATAACTTTATTGTTACTGATATTATGTCGTTATGTTAATTTATTATTATGCCGATGGCGTTGTGTATGTCAGATCTTTTTTACAGTAACTTTGTTATTACTACCAGTCATAATTAAAGTCATATAACAGTAAAAAAAACAAACTTGTTGTTTACTATTTACATCAATATTTTTTGATATTTTTTCTGGCTTCCAAGTATTCCCATAAAATAAGCATAAATCAGTACATACATAACACAGTGTTTAAATGAATAAAAGATAGGTTGCCAGGCAACGAAACATACGCCCACAGCAGCTAAATCGTCCGGGCAGTCAACAAGGGTTGTCGCATATTTTTACTTTTTTTGGGAATGAAACATTTGTAATACACTAAAATCTGATTAAGAGTAACAACTCATTATGTAATTATCTGAAAATGATTAGAATTTGTTTGCTTTTTATAAAGTTTTGCCCCACGCTAACAATTAGTATAGGAAACATTTAACATCATGGATTTAGCTGTTCAGTTATCAAAATTCATTGAAAATCAAAATACTTGTTCGTTTCAACACCTTAAACTCTGTGTATCAATCTGAAGTCAATCGGATGATAAGTTTGGCATCTATAGCGTCACAAGGTTTTTTGAAGTGATCAAGGGAGATAACTCTGGAAGTAATTTTTTGAAATCGCTGAAAATCAGTAGGCTTCTTCGTCTCATGACCTTCAATCGGATATTAACTTTGGCCTCTAGAGCGTCCACAGGATTTTTTGATGTGATCAAGGGCCATAACTCTGGCAATAATTTTCAGAGATCGCTGAAAATCAATAGGTTTCTTCGTCTCATGACCTTAAACACTGTGTATAAATTTAAAGTCAATCAGATATCAACTTTGGCCTCTAGATCATCCACAAGATTTTTTGAAGTGATCAAGGGACACAACACTGGCACTAATTATCAGAAATCGCTGAAAATCAATAGGCTTCTTCGTCTCATAACCTTAAACACTGTGTATAAATTTGAAGTCAATCGGACATCATCTTTGTCCTCTAGAGCATCCACAAGATTTTTTGAAGTGATCAAGGGCCATAACTCTGGCACTAATTATCGGAAATCCGTGAAAATCAATAGGCTTCTTCGTCTTATGACCTTAAACACTGTGTATAAATTTAAAGTCAATCGGATATTAACTTTAGCCTCTCGAGCATTCACAAGATTTTTCAAAGTGATCAAGGGTCATAACGCTGGCAGTAATTATCGGATATTGCTGAAAATCAATAGGCTTCTTCGTATCATGACCCTGAACACTGTGTATAAATTTAAAGTCAATCCAATATTAACTTTAGCCTCCACAAGATTTTTCAAAGTGATCAAGGGTCATAACTCTGGCAGTAATTATCGGATATCGCTGAAAATCAATAGGCTTCTTCGTCTCATGACCTTAAACACTGTGTATAAATTTAAGGTCAATCGGATATTAACTTTAGCCTCTAGAGCGTTCACAAGATTTTTCAAAGTGATCAAGGGTCATAACTCTGGCAGTAATTATCGGATATTGCTGAAAAAAGGGCGATTTTGGGTATAATCAGGGGCCATAATTCAGGAAGTTACAATCCGATATGCGCAAATATCGAAAGGAAGCAAGTTCTTTGGGTTATAACCATGAATTTCAAGTTTCATCAAAATTGAATCAAAATTGTGACCTCCACAGGGTCCACAACCTTGATATACCATTTTTTAACAGTATTCGCGTACAAACGGCGGCCATTTTGTATGGCAATTTTCGTCCGATTTTCCCGAAATTCGAACTCGACCTTCCTTAGGGTGTAACGGTGATATAATCAAACGGTTTTTTAAATCGAATAATAATTGTGACCTCCAGAGGGACCACAAGCTAAAAAGGGTGATTTTTCGGACAATCAGGGGCCATAATTCAGGAAATTACATTCCGATAGGCGCAAATATCGAAAGGAACCAAGATCTTTGGGTTACAAACATGCATGTCAAGTTTCATCAAAATCGGTTCAAAATTGTGACCTCTATAGGGTCCACAAGCTAAAAACGTGATTTTTCGTACAATCAGGGGCCATAATCCATGAAGTTTTGATCCGATACATGCCAATATCGAAAGGAACCGAGATCTTTTGGGGATAAACCTATATTTCAAGTTTCGTCAAAATCGGATAAGAATTGTGACCTGTAGAGAGTCCACAAACAAATTGTGGACGTCCGGACGGACGTCCGGACGGACAGGGGCGACGACATAATACGTCCACATGAAAATGTGGGCGTATAAAAAGGCGATTTTGCGTATAATCAGGGGCCATAATTCAGGAAGTTACGATCCGATATGCGCAAATATCGAAAGGAAGCAAGATCTTTGGGTTATAACCATGAATTTCAAGTTTCATCAAAATCGAATCAAAATTGTGACCTCCACAGGGTCCACAACCTTGATATACCATTTTTTAACAGTATTCGCGTACAAACGGCAGCCATTTTGTATGGCAATTTTCGTCCGATTTTCCCGAAATTCGAACTCAACCTTCCTTAGGGTGTAACGGTGATATAATCAAACGTTTTTTTAAATCGAATAATAATTGTGACCTCCAGAGGGACCACAAGCTAAAAAGGGTGATTTTTCGGACAATCAGGGGCCATAATTCAGGAAATTACATTCCGATAGCCGCAAATATCTAAAGGAACCAAGATCTTTGGGTTACAAACATGCATGTCAAGTTTCATCAAAATCGGTTCAAAATTGTGACCTCTATAGGGTCCACAAGCTAAAAACGTGATTTTTCGTACAATCAGGGGCCATAATCCATGAAGTTTTGACCCGATACATGCCAATATCGAAAGGAACCGAGATCTTTTGGGGATAAACCTATATTTCAAGTTTCGTCAAAATCGGATAAGAATTGTGACCTGTAGAGAGTCCACAAACAAATTGTGGACGGACGGACGTCCGGACGTCCAGGGGTGACGACATAATACGTCCACATGAAAATGTGGGCGTATAAAAAGCGATTTTGCGTATAATCAAGGGCCATAATTCAGGAAGTTACGATCCGATATGCGCAAATATCGAAAGGAAGCAAGATCTTTGGGTTATAAACATGAATTTCAAATTTCATCAAAATCGAATCAAAATTGTGACCTCCACAGGGTCCACAACCTTGATATACCATTTTTTAACAGTATTCGCGTACAAACGGCGGCCATTTTGTATGGCAATTTTCGTCCGATTTTCCCGAAATTCGAACTCAACCTTCCTTAGGGTGTGACGGTAATATAATCAAACGTTTTTTTAAATCGAATAATAATATCGAAAGGAACCGAGATCTTTTTGGGATAAACCTATATTTCAAGTTTCGTCAAAATCGGATAAGAATTGTGACCTGTAGAGAGTCCACAAACAAATTGTGGACGGACGGACATCCGGACGTCCAGGGGTGACGACATAATACGTCCACATGAAAATGTGGGCGTATAAAAAGCGATTTTGCGTATAATCAAGGGCCATAATTCAGGAAGTTACGATCCGATATGCGCAAATATCGAAAGGAAGCAAGATCTTTGGGTTATAAACATGAATTTCAAATTTCATCAAAATCGAATCAAAATTGTGACCTCCACAGGGTCCACAACCTTGATATACCATTTTTTAACAGTATTCGCGTACAAACGGCGGCCATTTTGTATGGCAATTTTCGTCCGATTTTCCCGAAATTCGAACTCAACCTTCCTTAGGGTGTGACGGTAATATAATCAAACGTTTTTTTAAATCGAATGATAATTGTGACCTCCAAGCTAAAAAAAAAGGCGATTTTGCGTATAATCAGGGGCCATAATTCAGGAAGTTACGATCCGATATGCGCAAATATCGAAAGGAAGCAAGATCTTTGGGTTATAACCATGAATTTCAAGTTTCATCAAAATCGAATCAAAATTGTGACCTCCACAGGGTCCACAACCTTGATATACCATTTTTTAACAGTATTCGCGTACAAACGGCGGCCATTTTGTATGGCAATTTTGGTCCGATTTTCCCGAAATTCGAACTCAACCTTCCTTAGGGTGTAACGGTGATATAATCAAACGGTTTTTTAAATCGAATAATAATTGTGACCTCCAAAGGGACCACAAGCTAAAAAGGGTGATTTTTCGGACAATCAGGGGCCATAATTCAGGAAATTACATTCCGATAGCCGCAAATATCGAAAGGAACCAAGATCTTTGGGTTACAAACATGCATGTCAAGTTTCATCAAAATCGGTTCAAAATTGTGACCTCTATAGGGTCCACAAACTAAAAACGTGTTTTTTTGTATAATCAGGGGCCATAATCCATGAAGTTTTGATCCGATACATGCCAATATCGAAAGCAGCCGAGATCTTTTGGGGATAAACCTATATTTCAAGTTTCATCAAAATCGGATAAGAATTGTGACCTGTAGAGAGTCCACAAACAAATTGTGGACGGACGGACGGACGTCCGGACGGACATGGGCGACGACATAATACGTCCACATGAAAATGTGGGTGTATAAAAACCGCACATCACTACTTTATGTTCACGGCGCCAACTCAACCCAACATAAAAATGAAGATTTTCGCACAGAATATTATACGACATACCGTACGGCATACGGACACTACGGATAGTTATGATTACATTTTTGACGTCGATCTCGGATTTTAAAATTCCATGATTTTGGATCTTATTGGAATATTTTGATGAAATAAAAATATTGGGTAGCTTTTTATTTATGTTTTCAAAAAATATTTAAAAAAAAATTGTTTCTGTCATTTGACCCCCCCCCCCCCCCCCAAAAAAATAAAAAAATAAAAAAAACCCTACCTACCGACCCTACCCTATTTTCCATCCGTTACAGGAAACAGAACTCTTTTTTTTTTTTGGCCTAAGCAATAAGCTACATCATTGATAAATGTTCGACAATAATAATAATGAGACAGTATATTCTGTAATCGGTCGTAGATATTCCTGCGATAACAAGCGAATATGTTTTTGCATACCTAATGAAGTTATTTTAAGAATATGTTATTTGATTGGTCGGTCACTAAGGTCAATGGTTGATGTGCCCAATCAGAAACAAGCAATCCTCCAGGTTAGGTCAATAGGCATGCACACTCAGCTGATGCCAAGGATACGCTTTCTCGTCGGTTTATCACTAATATTATTGATCAATACTTCATTGTTTGTCAATTTTTTGAAATCTATTTTTATGTTGTATTTATTACTTTTATTAAAGATAGGCTGGCACTGCCAGGCAGGATACGCCCACATTTTCGAGAGATGGATAGAGAACAAACAATACGGAAAGTGATTTTTCCTACATCATTAAGTCTTGTATTTCATACTGTATTGGGAGCAGCCATTTTGTTGGTCAGTTCCAGTCTGATATTCATGAAATTCGAAGTCGACAATGATTATGGTGTGACGGTACACAACCTAGAAATGTGACTTTTCATCAAAATCGGATAAGAATTGTGACCTGTACAGAGTCAACAACCATGATATACCATATCTTTACACTATTCGCGTATAAACGGCGACCATTTCGTCCGGCAATTTTGGTACCATTTTCACGAAATTCGAATAATTCAGGAAGTTACGATCCGATATGCGCAAATACCGAAAGGAACCAAGATCTTTGGGTTATAACCATGCATTTCAAGTTTCATCAAAATCGAATTAAAATTGTGACCTTTACAGGGTCCACAACCTTGATATACCATTTTTTAACAGTATTCACGTACAAACGGTGGCCATTTTGTATGGCAATTTTGGTCTGATTTTCCCGAAATTCGAACTCAACCTTCCTTACGGTGTAAAGGTAATATAATCAAACGTTTTTTTAAATCGGATAATAATTGTGACCTCCAAGCTAAAAAAAAAGGCGATTTTGCGTATAATCAGGGGCCATAATTCAGGAAGTTACGATCCGATATGCGCAAATATCGAAAAAGAAGCAAGATCTTTGGGTCATAACCTTGAATTTCAAGTTTCATCACAATCGAATCAAAATGTGACCTCCACAGGGTCCACAACCTTGATATACCATTTTTTAACAGTATTCGCGTACAAACGGCGGCCATTTTGTATGGCAATTTTCGTCCGATTTTCCCGAAATTCGAACTCAACCTTCCTTAGGGTATAACGGTGATATAATCAAACGTTTTTTTAAATCGAATAATAATTGTGACCTCCAAGCTAAAAAAAAGGCGATTTTGCGTATAATCAGGGGCCATAATTCAGGAAGTTACGATCCGATATGCGCAAATATCGAAAGGAAGCAAGATCTTTGGGTTATAACCATGAATTTCAAGTTTCATCAAAATCGAATCAAAATTGTGACCTCCACAGGGTCCACAACCTTGATATACCATTTTTTAAC
The DNA here is from genome assembly GCA_948474765.1 of Patella depressa. Lineage (NCBI taxonomy): Eukaryota > Metazoa > Mollusca > Gastropoda > Patellidae > Patella > Patella depressa. The sequence goes on along the minus strand of OX419717.1, from coordinate 32,005,272 downwards.
AGTATTCGCGTACTAACGGCGGCCATTTTGTATGGCAATTTTCGTCCGATTTTCCCGAAATTCGAACTCAACCTTCCTTAGGGTGTAACGGTGATATAATCAAACGGTTTTTTAAATCGAATAATAATTGTGACCTCCAGAGGGACCACAAGCTAAAAAGGGTGATTTTTCGGACAATCAGGGGCCATAATTCAGGAAATTACATTCCGATAGCCGCAAATATCGAAAGGAACCAAGATCTTTGGGTTACAAACATGCATGTCAAGTTTCATCAAAATCGGTTCAAAATTGTGACCTCTATAGGGTCCACAAGCTAAAAACGTGATTTTTCGTACAATCAGGGGCCATAATCCATGAAGTTTTGATCCGATACATGCCAATATCGAAAGGAACCGAGATCTTTGGGGGATAAACCTATATTTCAAGTTTCGTCAAAATCGGATAAGAATTGTGACCTGTAGAGAGTCCACAAACAAATTGTGGACGGACGGACGTCCGGACGGACGGACGGACGTCCGGACGGACGGACGGACGGACGTCCGGACGGACAGGGGCGACGACATAATACGTCCACATGAAAATGTGGGCGTATAAAAAGGTTAAACATGCGATTTGAACAAACTACATAGTACAAACAAAACCAAATTTTTAATGTCGCCATTACAGTTTTAAGCTACGTATATAAAGGCCAGTATATTCGCGTGTATTGTAGACCATGGAAGACTAATATTTTTCAGTTAGTTTCGCATGTTCGGTTTTTTAGCCGCCGACTAACCGGTTCAAGTTTTGCTTAGTCGTCACACCCTTAACCTACACTGAACGTGGACTCATAGTCTTTTTGGAATGGCCAAAAAATCCTGATACTGTATTACAGCCGGTTATCGAGTGGAACTGTACGATACGTTGTGCCACATCACGCAGCAGTAATCTGTGCATCAAAAAACTGCCCCTTTCGTCTAACTGCTAGAGACCCTGGCTACATCTGAGAAACATAGCTTGATAAAACCAAAACATCAGTATCTTCTGTGTCTATAACTAACTACAAGTTCATCGTTTCCAATTGATCTCGGTTGTGCATAAATGTAAAACAAAATGGTCACATTCGAAAAGTTGGAACCTATAGTTGTCGGATGTTAGATCATAACAGTTCTTTCGGATAGAGTAAATATACTGAATACCTGGGTGCGTTTTTACTAATTTATCAAACTCTTTATGTAGAAACACTTGTTGATGGTAGTGTATACACATGGTAGGATTATTATGCAGCGAAAATTTTCAATCTAGCTTTGAAACGACACCGAAAACGATCGTATTTGTGAATGACCCATACGATTTTCCGATCTCGACAAAAGATTCTGAACTCAGGTGGTACCAAGAACATTTATGTCAAGGCCGATTTCTGAACGCCTGAAATTCTCCAATTTCCTTTCAAACGAAGCTTATAAAGTGAGACTACAAGTGTTTCTACATAAAAGAGTTCGATAAATTAGTACAACACACCCAGGTATTCAGTTCATTTACTCTATCTGAAAGAACTGTTATTATATTACAACTGTAGGTTTCAACTTTTCGAATGTAACCAATTAGAAACACTAAAGGCGGACACTATTTTGTTTTACTGCCACTTTGCGCTACGTATCGTTCAGTTCCACTCGATAAGGGGTTGTGATATACAGTGTCAGGATTTTTTGGACATTCCATATTAAAAATCTAATGTAGATTTCATTTCAACTAATGAACTAAGCATCCATGAAAACCCTATAAACGATATATTACAAGCCCACCATATTTGCCTTACTAGAATATATGACATTATTTTCGGTTTTTTGCGTATATTTCTGTATCTATGTATCTTCTGTGCGCTGACTTTTTTTTCATATTTAACATCTTATGTTGATTTCATTAACACGAGACCATCAAAAATGAACTAAACATCCCTGAAAACCCTAAAAACGGTATATTACAAGCCCATATTTGCCTTACTAGAATATATGACATTATTTTCCGTTAATTCCACCACCTCCGCCAGATTTCCGCCATATTGGGATATGGGTGCATCAAAATGACTTGGGGTTGATCTTAATGGATTCAGCGACCCTGAAAATTATGATATTTAGTAGGTGCTACAGTACACGCATCGCGCAGGTTTGATCAAACACGATATTACCATGTTTTCTATCGTGGAATTTCATGATTTACCGAGTGAATATCGAGGAAATATAGAGGGACACGATAGCAGTGCCTCGGTGTTAAAAACACCGTGTGACTTGGTGTTTTAATTAAAACATGCCTCTTGTGGTTTATTTCAGGTGAAATACAGTAGCACATTAATTATTATAGATCAGTTACTACGTTGGCATTTTCCCATTAATCACGAATATTTGATGGCTTGTTCGAAATCGGAAAAGGAATAAACACAATTTTCAGTAAACCCCGGATACTATTCATTCTTTTTCTAAACAGAATATGCTTAAAGAAACCAATACGTTATTACTTCATAATATGTTCCATATTTTTAATACTTTCGTCAATCGACTATAACAAATCCATTCATATTGCGTGAAAAAATAAATGCGCACAAATCAATTCTGGTCTTACCGGGGTGTAGTTTAAACTGTTTTATCCATTCAAATAGTAATTCACATACTGACAAATAAGCCACGTGGTGCATACAGTATTGGTAAATCACACCTCAACTAATATATCTTTTCTGGTTTAAATCACAAATGAATTAAAAGCCTTCGTCACCTGAGACGAAGCATATTTTGCTGAATGGACGTGGACACGTATCAGTCCGATAAAGGCGATAATATAATGCTGACTTTTTCATTTCCACACCAAAGAGTCTAGGGAATGCATACTGTCAATCAAGGTTTGATAAAGTAAATTGGCACGTGACATCAAAAGAAACCAACTGACAGAAAATTGCACGCCCATTTTACAACAAATTATTATCCTGTTGTAGTCATCTTGACAGTACGACTTGTATTGTAAATTGTCAGTAGTAAAAACTACCCAAAAAGGTTTGAATCTTTATTTTAAAAAAACAATCACAATTGTTAAATTGATCCTGATATATATGCAAATGGTTGGCATTCAAGAGGGGTCACAATGGTTTGTTCTTTGCATCTCAATTAGTTTGGGCATTTTGGTTAAAATTAAACTTAAGGGAAATTTTGAAAAGAGATATCTTGTAAAATAACCTGTATTTATTACTGGAATATTTTCTCAATTAGCAGAATGTCAAATTAAAGAAAACCACGCAACACTTACAATATGACTAACTACGGGGTTTGTATTTGGCTGGACACCCCCCACCCCTTCCCTACATGTAATACCAATATGTAACGAGGAATTGTGATTACTGTTTTACGGTAAAAGTCATGTTTTTAGAGATTGTTCAATTATTTAAATCAGTACAGACTCGAAAGTTGACTCCTGCAGATCATGTAATGGGCAAAATAATGTTTAGTCATCATATTTGCAATTGACATATTATTCTGTCAATAAAATCACACCGGTGCTCATTAATAATTTATCAGGTGGTTATTATTTTATTACATTGTGCACAAATGTAAGTCCTTAAATAGCACCAGGCACCTTTAACAACTTAATAGGCACGTTTTTTGTGTTCGGCAATCGCCTCTCTTCGCTTTGATGTGTTGCATTCTTGGCTAACTGACGCCTCGATAACTCTAATAATACTACTATTATTAATCTCACTATCAAAGAGGCTTCAATTCATAAGAAATGGTCGTGAGATCGTGTTGAGGGGTAAAACAATCAAAATGAATATGACGTGATAATTTTTGGAAACTAAAACGGTTTTATTAATAAGGGTATTTATGGTCTATGGCATGAATACGGTCAAATGTTTGTATATTTCATTCATATATTGAACGGGTGTCAGTAAACTCGTCCACAAGCAAACAGGTACGCAGTTAGGTCGTCCACATGGCATATTGGTTTTTTTTATAAGCAATATTTTTATTCCGATTTGTATCTGAATAGGGATTGGGGAACGGGCATAGCCTATATTAAACCCCTCCGCCGTTGTTGTTGTTGTTTAATAATTTAATTGTATTACTCACTGGTTGTTTATATTGTTTTATTTACCAAATAATCCATTATCTTGGCAAGCCGATCAAACCGAGATGAGTTCGCCAATGTTTTTGTAATAAAGAGCAATAGTATTATTTGTTGATTAGCTTTATGATTTTAAACATAATTCACCAATGTTTTTGTTATAAAGTAAACTCGTATTGTTTGGTTTGTTGATTGACGTTATCTCATTATTTAAAATATTTGGCACTGGTTAATATCGGGTCAAAAATAATTCCTTAAATTGCGCCGCAGCCCCTTTTAGATAAACTGAATTCGCTTTTTATAAGATGGCGATCATTCGTAGATGAATGACTGACATACGCGACGTGGGTATATACTTTATTAATAGAAACGTTCGTTGAGTTATTTAGGCGACAATTTGTCTTTGATCTTTACACATAAAGAGAAAATTTACTAACAATGCATGCACAAGTAAAAGGGGCAGTTAGTTTAAGGAATGATTTTATTGGCAGAATATGCCCACTGCGAATATGCTGATTATACATAGTTTTCGTCATAAGACGCGCTGTTATGTAACAATCTACAAGTCTGTACCAATTTAAACATTGAATAAACACTTACATCCACAATTTTGAAAGCGTGAGCTTTGCGGAAAAAAAAATAAATAAAATCCCTCGTAACATACATGTAGTAAGATGTATTTAACCATGACGACAGCTTTTTTGTGTGTGAATCCAGATTGGTCACGTACCAGTTGCAATTGTTTTTTTTAAAAATGTGGGCAACAATGTAAGGTAACGCCCACTTACTGACAATTTGCAATAAAAGTCATATTGTCTACAAGACTATTTTTTGTTAAAAGGACTTCTATTTTAGTCAATTATCGTTTCCTTTTGATGTTTGATGGCTCTTTTATATTCACGTTATTTGGAAACTTGATTGACAGTATGAAAAGGTCACCAAGGTGTTATCCGACGGAGACACGTTTTAATGAACATGTATTCCACAACACAAGGTACAATTTTATGGATACATTTTATGGCAACGTGAGCTTAAAAGCAGGAGAGACAGACTTTTTAATTCATTTGTGATTTAAACCCGAAAATATTACTTGAGGTGTGATTTACTGATTTATTTGTCAGAATGGGACTCCGTTAAAATATAACCTCTTTTTATGCAGCGTGGCTATTCGTCAGAATGGGACTCCGTTAAAATATAACCTCTTTTTATGCAGCATGGCTATTCGCGTCAGGATTATTGAAAAAACTATTCAACATTTCAAATATCGTGGCAGTTTGATAACATCGTGGCAGTATATCTTTTTGACATCAATTATTTATGACAGATAAACATCCTTAATTTTACATATCAAATTACTACACTGAGGCCTATCGTGTCACGCGACTATCGTGGCACACGATAGCGACTGCTACACCAAGTTATTTATAGTGGCAATATCGTGCTGTTATCGTGGAAATTTTTAACAAAAAACGACACAATAATCGTGTTTGATCAAACCTGCGCAATGCGTATACTGTATATGAATGACGTATTGCGTATATTTCCGTATCTTTGTATCTTCTGTGCGCTGACTTTTTTTTCATATTTAACATCTAATGTTGATTTCATTAACACGAGACCATCAAAAATGAACTAAACATCCTTGAACACCCTAAAAACGATATATTACGAGCCCATATTTGCCTTACTAGAATATATGACATTATTTTCCGTTAATTCCACCACCTCCGCCAGATTTCCGCCATATTGGGATATGGGTGCATCAAAATGACTTGGGGGTGATCTTAATGGATTCAGCGACCCTGAAAACTATAAAAATGACATATTACAAGGGCGGTTTGATGACAGTTCCACCCAACTATAAGTCTCTGTGCTATTTCAGCCGCCATCTTGGATTTTTGCCTCTCCTGAGAGTTGCCCACACTTTCCAGAGGTTGCAAACTGCACAAATCATCAGAACAGTCCCCCCTACCAGAATCAATCGCCAAACCTTCCTCCCCGGAAATTGGTCACGGATCTGGGAGTTCGACCCCTATCAATGTAATTGGCATTATTTATATTTCTGCTTTATTAAAATTTAATTCAATCTTAAAATCAGTGACCTCTTTCGAAAATCAAAGTATCGGTCTACACAATTCGTCAAGATGTATAGAAATTGATCAGAAATAGGGATAATTCTACTAAAGGGTGGAAAGGTGAGCGAGAAGTCACGTGACGTAAACAAGCTCCGTATATCGGCATTTGAAAACTATGTGGAATGAATACTCGGGAGTTTATAGCAGTATTTTTTCATGATTAAGTAATAAAATATAGTAAATAACATAACAAAACTCCATTTTGTTCAATATTTATGTTAAATATCATCCAGAAAAATCAAAACCGCGATATGGCGGTATGTTCGTTTTTTCGATATTTTTCTGAAGACGGTATTTTTCACAGTTTTTATTTCTCTGACGGTTTTATATCGAAATTCCGAAATATCGCCCAGCTTTAACGCTAACAATTAGTATATGAAACATTTCATATCATAGATTTAGCTGTTCAGTTATCAAAATTCATTGAAAATCAAAATACTTGTTCATTTCAACACCTTAAACTCTGTGTATCAATCTGAAGTCAACCGGATGATAAGTTTGGCTTCTATAGCGTCAAAAGATTTTTTGAAGTTATCAAGGGAGATAACTATGGCATTAATATTTTGAAATCGCTGAAAATCAATAGGCTTCTTTGTCTCATGACCTTAAACACTGTGTGTAAATTTAAAGTCAATCAGATATTAACTTTGGCCTCTAGAGCATCCACAGGATTTTTTGAAGTGATCAGGGGCCATAACTATGGCAGTAATTATTGGCAATCGCTGAAAATCAATAGACATCTTCGTCTCATGACTGTAAACACTGTGTATAAATTTGAAGTCAATCGGATATTAACTTTGGCCTCTAGAGCATCCACAAGATTTTTTGAAGTGATCAAGGGCCATAACTCTGGTAGTTATTATCGGAAATTGGTGAAAAACAATGCCCTTAAACACTGTGTATAAATTTGAAGTCAATCGGATATTAACTTTAGCGTCTAGAACAAAAAGGGGTTTTGTTATGTTATTTACTATATTTTATTACTTAATCATGAAAAAATACTGCTATAAATTATAAACTCCCGAGTATTCATTCCACATAGTTTTCAAATGCCGATATACAGAGCTTGTTTACGATATACAGAGCTTGTTTACGTCACGTGACTTCTCGCTCACCTTTCCACCCTTTAGTAGAATTATCCCCGTTTCTGATCAATTTCTATACATCTTGACGAATTGTGTAGACCGATACTTTGATTTTCAAAAGAGATTGCTTGTGGACGCCGGACCAATGGACGGACCGACATTAACTTTGGTCTTTAGAGCGTCCACAATATTTTTTGAAGTGATCAAGGGCCATAACTCTGGCACTAATTATCGGAAATCGCTGAAAATCAATAGGCTTCTTCGTCTTATGACCTTAAACACTGTGTACAAATTTAAAGTCAATCGGATATTAACTTTGGCCTCGAGCGTCAACAAGATTTTTTGAAGTGATGAAGGGCCATAACTCTGGTAGTTATTATCGGAAATCGCTGAAAAACAATAGGCTTCTTCGTCTCATGCCCAGTCAATCGGATATTAACTTTAGCGTCTAGAGCATCCACAAGCAATTGTGGCCGACAGACCAACGGACGGACCAAAGACCAACAGACGGATGGCGTGACCACAATATACGACCACATTTCAATGTGGGCATATAAAAACTGGTTCAAATTAACCAAGACCACAACTTGGAATATTAAACAAGTAAGTTCAGCATTTATAGATTTGAGTTAATACTGTGCCGGTATACGCCAAGAAAAATTGACTCGATAATAATTAGTTAGGCCCACAAATTACACTAGAGTCTAGGACAACAGTCTGAAACTTGATGATTGCTACTGTACGCTTAGAGTTGACAAACATTCAACTTAAATAGTCTATACTCTATACTGCTTTGATTTATATATACATGTAGATACTCCACATTCATCCAAAATAGACTATTCAAAAAAAGTAGGGGATATTTGATTTTGGGGGCATAATACTAAAATATGCAAATGACTACGAGAAAAGTCACTATAGAACCTAACAGAAGAAACATTTCCAGTTACATGTGACGCCCAAACGCACCAATAGCTACCGCATGGAATGCAGGTGATGCTTGGGATCATCATGGGGGTCCAACCCAAGATTTGCACGACTCTGACTTTGAATGTTACAGTCATTGTGGCATTGAATTCCAGGGTGGAAACATCAGTTTAATTGTTTTAGTGACAAGAAAACAAATTTTGATATGCGTCGGCTTACCCAAAATGAAAGGTTACGTGCCCTTGGCATGCTACAGATCGGCACAACACAGGCGGTTGTGGCGCGGACGATGAATGTTTCTCAGTCCGTCATAAGCAGGCTATGGTCCAGATACCGTGATACACAATCTGTACAGGACAGACCACGCTCAGGTCGAACAAGGGCGACAACTCAAGCCCAGGATCGATTTATCCGTACCTTGGCCTTGAGAAATCGTGTCATCACAGCAAATCAGATCAGCGCTCGTCTTCAAACAGACACTGGTGTGAGAGTGAGTGGCCAGACGATTCGGAATCGACTGCATATGGGTCACCTTCGCGCCCGACGTCCTCGCGTGATCCCTTGTTTGAGAGATCATCACATTCAGGCAAGACGTCGTTGGTGTAGGGATCGTCAACACTGGGATAATCGACGCTGGAGCAATGTGATGTTTTCAGATGAGTCAAGGTTCACTGTTGATTTTTTGGACAGACGTAGGAGGGTGTGGCGTCGTCGAAACGAGCGCTACCAAGACGTTAACGTCATCAGACATGATCGATTTTGGGGGGGGGGGTCTGTTATGGTGTGGGGAGGCATCACTGTTGCTGGAAGAACGGCTTTACATGTTGTTGCAGGGCGTGTTACAGGCCAGTACTACCGGTACAACATCTTGGCAGTCCATGTTGTGCCGTTCGCACGATGTCATGGCCGTCGTTTCATCTTCCAGGATGACAACGCAAGATGTCACAGGGCCAGGATCGTTACAGGTTACCTCCAACAACAGAACATCACCATATTACATGTACCTTGGCCAGCACTGAGTCTCGACCTCTCCCCCATCGAGCATGTCTGGGACATGCTTGGACAGAGGTTACGTCAACGACGTCCTGCCAATGTCCAAGAACTTGCTGCTGCGTTGCAACAGGAATGGGACAATCTGGACCAAAATGACCCTAGACGTCTCATTAGGAGTATGCCACGTCGGATCAATGCTTGTTTGGCAAACAGAGGAGGATTTATCCGTTACTGACTTTGTTGTGATGCTGTGGTAACTTTGCTGTTTGACCCCGGGTATCATGTTACCCTTATTATAATGGTCAGTCTGTGTCTTACTTAGTCTAACGATCATTTGGAATAAATCGATGAATGTGAACTTGATTTCATTTTGTCATTTGTTTCTTCGTCAGTTTCATTAGGTGACTTTAATAACACTTAAAAATCAAATATCCCCTACTTTTTTTGAATAGTATATAATGAATCGCACTTCACAAGTTTAAAAGCAATTTTTGGCAAATCAATAAAATAATTCTATCGCTTTGTACCGCGATTTGAGTTGTTCTTTGCGATGTGATACCGCTGAATCCTGCTTGGAAATCTGTGAAAATCAATAGGCTTCTTCATCTCATGACCTAAAACACTGTGTATAAATTTAAAGTCAATCGGATATTAACTTTGACCTCTAGAGCGTCCACAAGGCCTCTAGAGCGTGGACACAAGATTTTTTTAAGTGAATCAGGGCCATAACCCTGGCAGTAATTATCATAAATTGCTGAAAATCAATAGGCTTCTTCGTCTCATAACCTTTAACACTGTGTATAAATTTAAAGTCAATCGGATATTAACTTTAGCCTGTAGAGCGTCCACAAGCAATTACGCAAGACAGACGGACCGACGACAATATAATAATATAAATGTAACTATAAATAACCACACTTCAATGTGGGCGTATAAAAACACTTACATCATACTATCAATTCATTCTTTAAATTACAGTACACATGCAAAAAATAATAACAAAAACATAATATCACAAAAAAATTTAGCATTACAAAATTATTACCAAAATACTCCCCAGGAGGCGCTTTCTCCATTTCATCTTCCAACTCTTGAGTTAAAGTAGCCAATTTCTTCTCAGCTTCTGATGGCCCAACTGACGGAGGGGGGGTAACCTGGTATGGTAATTTTGTAACACCCCGGAAGCAGTTAGTGGATGGAGGTGGACTATTCAGATCTTGATTATTCATTGCCACACCTTTAGCAGCACCAACAGTGTAACGAACATTAGAAGCCAGATTTTCAACTGACTCCAATATATGTGATCCATGATAGGGTGGAGGGGGCTCTGATGGAGACTTTTTTACACCAGAACTTGAAATGCACATTTCTTTTTCCAGCTGTAAAGTCAATGCGGCAAGTTTCTTTTCAGCATCAGTTGGTCCAGGTGTTCTGGGAGGAACAGTGTCATAAGTTAAAGGGACACGAGTAGGAAGAGAGGGAGGTTGTCCAGATGGAACACTTGACTGAACTGGTGACGATAACGAGATTACATGTCCTCCATTCTGTTGTGAATGTATGCTACCCGGTTGTGCAAATCCTTGGTTATTTGTATTCCTTGCAATGCTTACATTATGTAGACTTGCTTGTCTTTGAGGTGGAAGAGTTCGAAGTCTTGGATCTGTATATGGCGCAGGTTCATTGAAGCGATTGTCATTCAACAATGGTGAATTACGAGGGCCAAGACTGAATAAATTATGATGCATATGATGCATGTTTTGGCCTGAGAGAGATCCAGCTGACTGAAGTTCATAGTCATCAGAACCTATAAGCCTTTGGACAAATATTCGATCTTGATGACTTGACAAACTTGTCCGTGGACTGGGATATTTATCAAGCAGCACTCCACCCGTCAAACTTGCTCTTGGACTAGAATGTTTAGATTCCAACGATGTTGCACTCAAACTTGAACGTGGGCTAGCCAGGCTTGATCTAGGGCTACCATAATGCTGATCATAAGGGGGAGGTGGGGGGGGATTGGTTAAACTTGTCCGTGGACTTGAATTTTTTGAAGAACCCTCACCACCACTACCTAAACTGGATCTGGGACTCGAATAATTTGAATTAGAAATATTTTTCGATGTATTGATCATTTGTAAATTTGCATAAACAGATTGTTGTTGAATACCACTATCATGTAAATTTGGTTGACTATTGTTCATTATTGTTTTCACTTCTTGCCATGCAGAGTATTTATTTCCGTACAAAACACCCCTAGAGTCTAATCCACTGAGAGACGTTGGAAAGGGTGGAACTTCTTGGTTAATAATTTTTGACGATGAATAAGTAGCATAAGTATTTCCTGCATGTCCCATTGACGTTGGTATTGGAGGTTTTGTATCTCTCACATTCACTGATGTTGTTGTAACACTGATATTTGACCTTTCACCTGGGCCATTATACACTGAACTAAACATTGTTTTAGGCGAATAACGAACTTGTCCAGCGTTTATAGAATGATTTACGACAGGATTCATGTGAAGGTTGGCTAATTCTTGTCTTGATGACAAACTCGATGATCGAGAATTTGCTGTTACTTCGACTTCATCCCAAAAAGAGTTGGTTTGCGGCTCGAGAAGATCCAACCCTTCTTTAAAAAGCTTACTATCTGTTTTATATACTTTTTCATATTGATCCATAGCCATTAGCGGCAGGGAATCGACCGCATCGGGTTCGAATTCCTTAAATGGCAGTTTGACAGCGATAAAGGTACATTAAGTCACATCCAGACATTACAATGGCGACCAGCGTAGTGATACAAGAAGGCTCAAATGTCTTGCAGGTGCGGGTCAATGGAAGGAGTTTATGACTCTCTGGTAACAATGTGAGCGAGAGAAATTACCATGTGTCATTATTACACCCAGTCGTCCTTAATTGGTCGATATATTTGCTTAACATCAGAAATTCGACAGATTCTTGTAACTCATTTAATGGCCCACTTATCTCGAGAGAGATTTAATGCTATTAGCCGGACATGTTGTGCTAAAGATAGCCAAAGTTCGAAGAACGCTAGATCGGAGACGGTCCTACGCAAATTGTGACGTCATATGTGAATTGTGGGTTAGGGTAAGGGTTAGGCTTGATCATGGGTTAGGGTTAGGGCTAGCCCTGTTTATATCTCGGGACTTTGACCAAATCTACAGGTCCTAGCCCTTACCCTAACCCACAATCTATATATGACGTCACATGTGCTAAAATGCGTAGGACCGTCGCCGATCTAGCGATCTCCCCAAACCTCATGGAAAATGCCAAACTGATCCCGCAGTGAATATTCGCTTGGCCGCTACAATCACTGATAATCTATATATGACGTCAATGAGCATGACATTGACGAGGCTTAATGAGTACGGCATATTAACTTTTTTACTCCGACAAATTAAATTCTCAAACATTTTTTTGAGGTAAAAGAAAAATAAATAAAGACGTTTGAAGTATTTGTAGTTAAAAAATATTTCCTATTTAGTGTAAATGGGTATTAAAATGAGTAAAATGCATCATTTTGCCCGAAGCAGTTAGGTGTTAAGTAAACATTGCACGAGCCGTTGAGCCAATGACTAACGGCGCGAGCAGTCAACGCACCTGTTGTGGACAGTCGTCTGTTACAGAGATAATTCGTAAGTAATTCTCTATGAAACAGATTGGGAAAATGCCAATGACGTCTATGACGTCATTGGAAAATGCTAGATCATATAAAGCGAGTACGATATAGAGCGAGGAACATGTCTTGTAAATATTTGGGTAAGTGCTAATATCATGAAGCCGGGACGATTTTGCTAAATTCTATAAAGCGAGTGTAATTTAAGCCCCGCCCTTTTGTTGTTTAGGCCCTTCCCACTTTTTTGAAGGTTAAGGTTGCGAGGGGCCGTTTATTATTATTATCTTATGATGAACATAAAACTTATTCTCCCTGAAGTTGAGCTATCGTTGGATATTTCCAATACCACCTATCATACGCATGTGGCATATTCACATTTCTTCTAGAATATAATTTACAATTATAACGGGGCTATAATTTATAAAATAACAAATGAAAACGAGAATGTTCCGTTAAGTTTCATACAGTAACCTAGTTCAGCTCTGAAAATAATTTGAACCCCAGTCAATTTTACTGGGCAACTTTTCACTGCGAAACATCGGAGTGTCAATCCGTTTTGACGTATGTACAATGTAAAGGAACATCTTAGTGACAAAATAACACCTTGCTTACCTCGCTAGACTCAGTATGAGCGAAACAACACGCTGTTTAAAATACGTCCCCTCCTATCAATCTATCCTTTCGCCACCATGACACAGCGCGTTGTGATGCTCATACTGACAGCGAAATGAGCAAGGTCTTATTTTCTCACTGAGATGTTCCTTTACACTGTACACGCGGCCACACGGAGTGACACCCATCGTTTAGCAGTGAAAAGTTGCCCAGTAAAATTGGGGGTCAAATTATTTTCGACATTGATTGAATGGGCCAGTCCCTGAACGTTCAGGGTGAGTGTAATGAGACCGACGTTCAGAGCTGAACTAACAGTAACCTATGTTTTGTTTATTATTTACAACTTTACACATGCATATTACACTTTCTCCAAACAGTTTATTATAACTGTTAATCTCAACACTTAAGAATAAATTAATAAGCATCTGACAGTTCGGGTGATTAAGATTGTTGATTGGGTAATCAAGTTTAGTTTGTAGATCATCAACGAAATCGCCGGTTCCGTTATCTTCGTCACACAACTGAATTAAAATAAGGTTTAACCATGCGAAAGGACATAAGTTTTTGAAAACGAACTTAGTGGATTGAATTTCGTGCCATATTTGATTTCATTCTATATTAACTTTTAATTTACCTATTTTACACGATTAGCTTGGAATAAGCATTGATTAGTCTATAATATTTAATTGTTAATTGAATTGTGGTGTGAATAAAACTTACTGTGTATCGGATAATTTCAATTAGGATATTAAGATATTAATCTTAATTTATATAAGAAAATCACTCAAATAACTTTTTTATGGAAAGTAATTGAAAACAAAAAGCCAAAATCTTTCATACATAAGAAAAAGACCCACTATAAAGCGACGTCAATAATTGGGTTTTATGTGTGGTATAGGGTGAAGAATTTCCCTGTTTCTAGGATATACATGTATATGAAAATATTCTTAATTTAAAGTTCCAATTTCACATTTTCTAAGAAAGTCAAAACATAATTATTTCTCTGTCTTTTGCTCAAAAGGTTGTCAACTTACTATTATACGGTCCTGGGCAAAATTTTTTGGGCATTATAAAGGGTGACACAGGGTGATTGAGGAAATAGTTACTCAATTACCTCCCTTGTTTTCCCATTCCCCTCCATGGACGGCCATCTTCAAACGTTTGAATTTGAAGTTGAAAATGATATTTTTGCCAATTTCTCAACTGGCAGTACTGAATTATAGGATTAATAGGATTATTCTTTAACAAGGTAGGACTGTTTATAGGTTCAATCTATTTTTGGGTTTATTTTAATACATTTTAAAAATATAACTTTAAAAAATGCTATTTGAGCTTTAAATAATAAACTGACTTTTATTGTTATTTTTTTTAATTGAAGTTAAAAATATACTTCAATATGTTTCAAACATTAGGAAGTGAGGCCGATTGGGTTCCATATTTATGTGGTATAGGGAGATGATTTTCCCTGTTCCGGGTATATAAGATAATATACTTATGGAAATTAATTGAAAAAAATAGCCAAGATCTTTAATACATAATAATAATGATAATAGCTTTATTCTCAAATAACCGTTACAATAAACAGCGTAGAGGAAAAATAGTGTAATCTAATTAATATAACATAATAATAATAACATAAAAATATATATACAATGCGTTTACATGTACATGTAGTTGATGGGGGAGTAACATAATAATAACATGAATATAATATACAAATATGTTAAGTTGAAAGGGAGTTTAATATAAATTTACATAAACTATTTAAAGTACTATATTTATAATTATTCAATAGGTTATAAAATGAAATAATATTTCTAAATTTTATTATATTTTTAGGAATTAAGTTAGTTCTGTGTTCACTTAATAGGGTTGGACATTCGAATATATAACGAAACTCGTCACCTATAAGTTCAAGTGTGCAGATATTGCAGGTTCTCTGTTGTCTTGGAATACCAAGCCATCTACCGGTCTCTATATAGGTAGTCTTAAGTTACCTGTTCTAAATCTGCATAAGATATTTCTTGATTTGCCATGTAAATTATGTAAATATGGTTCAAATTTCAATTCGCTTTTAAATAATTTGTAATTTATACATTTAGGGAAACTATTTATATCAGAGTGCCAGTTTTGTTTAAATTGATCTTGGAGTATTAATTTTACTGTTTGTTTTAACCAGGATACATTTACAATGTTTTGTGTTGTCCAAATATAGCTTAAACCACATTCATCAAGAATGTTACAAATTTTAGCCAGGGATTTGAGACGTTACCATTAAGAAATCTGTCATATATTAGTTTGTACATGATAATTGATATTTTAGAGGGTTAAACTGTCAGTAGTTTAGCCCAAAAGGTTACAACTCTAGTTTTAATATCTATTGCTATGGGGTAGCGACCATGCAATTCGGTTTAGCAGATATTTGCAATATTGTGTATACTTTCGAATTTGTCAAGTTTTGAGAAATCCCATATTTCACATGAATAAATTAACGATGGTTTAATAATTTTATGAAAGAGGTCTAGCTGACAATCAAGACTTAAGTTATTGGTCGTACGTAATTTTAATACTGAAAACATAGATTTCATGGCTTTATTCGATAAATAATTTATTGCTTTTGAGAAGTTTCCAGTTTTGAAAAAAGTAAACCTAAGTATTTAAATTCATTTATTTCTATGGGCTCATTATTGTATATAAAACATAAGAAAAAGACTGACTATAAAGCGAGGCCGACTGGGTTTTATATGTGGTATAAGGCGATGATCCTCTCTATTTCTAGGATAAGATAATGTATATGACCATGAATCTGCCCATTTCTAGGATATTTAATAATAATAATATTCTTAATTTATGAAATAAAATCACTTAAATGTCTTTTTAATGGAAATTGATTGAAAAAAAAATACGACCAGATCTTTTATACATAAGAAAAAGAATCACTATACAGCGTGACCGATTGGGATACATAAGATAAGATATGTCAGGGTGAGAATGGAAAATGGATACAGATAACCCAATCGCAGCTTATCATAATTCCTACAGTGTAACAGAAAATGTTCTTCAGTTTCAATGTCGTTACTAGAACATTGTTGACATAACCTTTGATTGAGTGGCATTTGTCTGTAACGACCTCTCTCTATTTCCAGATTATGAGTACTATAAGATTGTACTATAAGACGTACAGATTTAAATTTAGGGTTTTCAACACTTGCAAGTTATTGTGCTGGTGCTGAAATAAATGGCTGAACAATACCATAAGGTCTTAGTTTACTGTCAATATAATAAATGAAATTAAAGTATAAATGAAGCTTTCTTATTTAGAACACATTATAGCTGTTTTAAAAGAAGAATTATTGGTAATAGTAACACCTAAATATGCGCAATTCAAAACTATATTAATGGGTTGTTTATTATAATATAAAGACTTGTGCAGTTTTTTCTAACTAGTATTAAAAAGCATTATTTTAGATTTATTAATGTTGAGGTTAAGCTTACAATCACTACAAAATCGATGAAGCTGATGTATACTGTTTTGAAGATCTTTTGGAGATAATGAAAATATAATTAAGTCATCAGCAAACAATACGTGAGATACAGTTTCACTATCAATAATAGGTGCATTTGCACTTGAAACATAATGTAGTAGGTCGTTCATAATTATTTAAAGCACATAAATGTTATGGAATAAATAGTATCCTGTCATGGAATAAATAGTATCACTTACTCCGGAATTTATTTTAAATTTATAGATTGCCGTCTTATACATAGAAGAAATGAAATTAAAGTTCCAATTTCACATTTTCTAAGAAAGTCAAAACATAATTATTTCTATGTCTTTTGCTCAAAAGGTTGTCAACTCACTATTATACGGTCCTGGGCAAATTTTTTTGGGCATTATAAAGGGTGATTGAGGTAATAGTTACTCAATTACCTCCCTTGTTTTCCCATTCCTCTCCATGGACGGCCATCTTCAAACGTTTGAATTTGAAGTTGAAAATGATATTTTTGCCAATTTCTCAACTGGCAGTACTGAATTATAGGATTAATAGGATTATTCTTTAACAAGGTAGGACTGTTTATAGGTTCAATCTATTTTTGGGCTTTATTTTAATACATTTTAAAAATATAACTTAAAAAAATGCTATTGGAGCTTTAAGTATACTTCCATTAAAATTATATTTTAGTAGTTTGAAAATCAGCCCCCTTCTCCAGACAGTATCAAATGCTTTTGTAAAATCTATGAAAAAAATGTACAAAGGCTGTTTTTTTTTAATATTTAATATTCATTAATGATTGTTTTTATACGCCCACATTGAAATGTGGTCGTATATTGTTGTCGCCCCCGTCCGTCCGTCGGTCCGTCGGTCGGTCCGTCGATCCGGCGTCCACAATTGCTTGTGGACGCTCTACAGGCTAAAGTTAATATCCGATTGACTTTAAATTTATACACAGTGTTTAAGGTCATGAGACGAAGAAGCCTATTGTTTTTCAGCGATTTCCGATAATAACTACCAGAGTTATGGCCCTTGATCACTTCAAAAAATCTTGTGGATGCTCTAGAGGCCTAAGTTAATATCCGATTGACTTTAAATTTATACACAGTGTTTAAGGTCATGAGACGAAGAAGCCTATTGATTTCCAGCGATTTCCGATAATTAGTGCCAGAGTTATGGCCCTTGATCACTTCAAAAAATCTTGTGGACGCTCTAGAGGCCAAAGTTAATATCCGATTGACTTTAAATTTATACACAGTGTCTAAGGTCATGAGTCGAAGAAGCTTTTTGATTTACAGCGATTTCCGATAATTACTGCCAGAGTTATTGCCCTTGATCACTTCAAAAGAATCTTGTGGATGCTCTAGAGGCCAAAGTTAATATCCGATTGACTTCAAAGTTATACATAGTGTTAACAGTCATGCGACTAAGACGTCTATCGATTTTCAGTGATTTTCAATAATTGCTGCCAGAGTTATGGCCCTTGATCACTTCGAAAAAATCCTCTGGAAGCTCTGGAGACCAAAGTTAATATCCGATCGACTTTAAATTAACACACCGTGTTTAAGGTCAAGAGATGAAGGAGCCTATTGATTTTCAGAGATTTCAAATGATTACTGCCAGAGTTATCTCCCTTGATAACTTCAAAAAATCTTGTGATGCTATAGAGGCCAAACTTATCATCCGATTGACTTTAGATTGATACACAGAGTTTAAGGTGTTGAAACGAACAAATATTTTGATTTTCAATGAATTTTGATAACTGAACAGCTAAATCCATGATATTAAATGTTTCATGTATATACCAATTGTTAGCGTGGGGTAACACTTTATAAAAGCAATCAAATACTAATGATTTTCTGATAATTACATAATGAGTTGTTACTCTTAATCAGTTTTTAGTGTATTACAAATGTTTCATTAGCGAAAAAAATAAAAATATGCGACAACCCTTGTTGACTGCCCGGACGATTTGGCTGCTGTGGGCGTATGTTTCGTTGCCTGGCAACCTATCTTTGAAATAAAAATGTTATCCGTGGTTCTATGCTTTGATCTATATCCACATTAGGCATGATCAATAATGCCATTGTCGTCTAAATAAGTTTAACATTTGGACAAACAGTTGGCCAGAACAATACCCCTGTCGTTATTTGGATCTTGATTTCAGCTTCCTCGTGAATTCGGACAAAGAAAGACATTGGCCATGACTCTGGAATAAATCCAGATTCGAGAATCAAATTAAAATATTTCAAATATTGGTCAATCATTATATTCGTAGAAGCAATGAGCCTTTCATTTAAAATTAAATCTGGACGAGGGGACTTATTTCTCTTCAATGATTTAAAGCAGAGATACTTTCATTTAGCCTTCTGTTGTCTTCAGATGTTCGGAATAACTTACTAATTTTGTTTATTAATTTTAGTGTCATATTGTTTAATTTCAGAATTGGAAAATAATTTAGAAAAATAAACACGTCAATGGTTTAACGGAATGTTGTCAGTTCCGTTCTTGTCAGAACCCAGTCCCGGTACTCACGTAGAATAATTATTTGAATCTAAATTGTCAAGCTTAGTTAAAATTTCACTTTTGGCACTTCTATTTTTGTACTTTGCCACCCCTTTGTTCCCCCTTTTCGTTTAAAATAGAATTTTATTATGAAAATTTTTATTCAATTGAAAAGTGCATTTAACATATATATGTGGTATAAACGAAATGAAATGGTGTAAGGGCACGTCAGCACCAACCGGGATATATTGCGCGAAACATATGATGACGTCAATGAGACAAAGTAAATATAATCACAATACTACTATTACATTACATACATAAATAAAAATAGGTTGCCAGGCAACGAAACATACGCCCACACAGCAGCCAAATCGTCCGGGCAGTCAACAAGAGTTGTTGCATATTAAGGAATTATCAGAAAATCATTAGAATTTGTTTGGTTTTTATAATCAAACGTTTCTTTTTTTTAAATCAGATAATAATTGTGACCTCCAGAGGCACAACAAGCTAAAAAGGGTGATTTTTCGTACAATCAGGGGACATAATTCAGGAGTAATGACCCGATGGGCGCAAATATTGAAAGGAACCAAGATTTTTGGGTTATAAACATACATGTCAAGTTTCATCAAAATCGATTCAAAATTGTGACCTCTATAGGGTCCACAACCTTGATATAACATATTTTCACACTATTCGTGTACAAATGGCGGCCATTTTGTCCGTCAATTCTAGTCCGATTTTCACGTAATTCAAACTCTCTCTTCATTACCATGTAACGATGATATAGTTAAACGTTTTTTTAAATCGGATAATAATTTTGACCTTCAGAGGGACCAAAAGCGAACAAAAGCGATTTTTCGGACAATCCGGGGACATAATTCAGGAAGTTATGATCCAATGGGCGCAAATATCGAAAGGAACCAAGATCTTTGGGTTATAAACATACATGTCAAGTTTCATCAAAATCGGTTCAAAATTGTGACCTCTATAAGGTCCACAACCTTTATATAAGATATTTTCACACTATTCGCATACAAACGGCGGCCATTTTGTCCGTCAATTTTGGTCCGATTTTCACAAAATTTATGCTCAACCTTCATAACCATGAAATGGTGATATAATCAAACGTTTTTTTTAAATCGCATAACAATTATGACCTCCAGAGGGACCACAAGCTAATAAGGGCGATTTTTTTGGACAATCAGGGGCCATAATTCAGGAATTTACGATCCGATGGGCGCAAATATCGAAAGGAACCAAGATCTTTGGGTTATAAACATACATGTCAAGTTTCATCAAAATTGGTTCAAAATTGTGACCTGTGTAAGGTCCACAACCTTGATATAACATATTTTCACACTATTCGCGTACAAACGGCGGCCATTTTGTCCGTCAATTTTGGTCCGATTTTCACAAAATTTATGCTCAACCTTCATAACCATGAAATGATGATATAATCAAACGTTTTTTTAAATCGCATAACAATTATGACCTCCAGAGGGACCACAAGCTAAAAAGGGCGATTTTTTTGGACAATCAGGGGCCATAATTCAGGAAGTTACGATCCGATGGGCGCAAATATCGAAAGGAACCAAGATCTTTGGGTTATAAACATACATGTCAAGTTTCATCAAAATTGGTTCAAAATTGTGACCTGTATAAGGTCCACAACCTTGATATAACATATTTTCACACTATTCGCGTACAAACGGCGGCCATTATGTCCGTCAATTTTGGTCCGATTTTCACGAAATTTGAAATCAACCTTCATAACCATGTAACGGTGATATAATCAAACGTGACGGTAATATAATCAAACGTTTTTTTAAATCGAATAATAATTGTGACCTCCAAGCTAAAAAAAAAGGCGATTTTGCGTATAATCAGGGGCCATAATTCAGGAAGTTACGATCCGATATGCGCAAATATCGAAAGGAAGCAAGATCTTTGGGTTATAACCATGAATTTCAAGTTTCATCAAAATCGAATCAAAATTGTGACCTCCACAGGGTCCACAACCTTGATATACCATTTTTTAACAGTATTCGCGTACAAACGGCGGCCATTTTGTATGGCAATTTTGGTCCGATTTTCCCGAAATTCGAACTCAACCTTCCTTAGGGTGTAACGGTGATATAATCAAACGGTTTTTTAAATCGGATAACAATTTTGACCTCCAGAGAGACCACAAGCTAAAAAAGGCGATTTTTCGGACAATCAGGGGCCATAATTCAGGAAGTTACTATCCGATTGACGCAAATATCGAAAGGAACCAAGATCTTTGGGTTATAAACATGCAATTTAAGTTTCATCCAAATCAGTTCAAAATTGTGACCTCTACACTGTTCACAACCTTGATAAACATATTTTCACACTATTCGCGTACAAATGGCGGCCATTTTGTCCGTCAATTTTGGTCCGATTTTCACGAAATTCGAACTCAACCTTCATAACCATCGAACGGTGATATAATCAAACGGTTTTTTAAATCGGATAACAATTTTGACCTCCAGAGGGACCACAAGCTAAAAAGGGCGATTTTTCGGACAATCAGGGGCCACAATTCAGGAAGTTACGATCCAATTGGCGCAAATATCGAAAGGAACCAAGATCTTTGTTTTATAAACATGCATTTCAAGTTTCATCCAAATCGGTTAAAAATTGTGACCTCTACACTGTTCACAAGCTAAAAAACGTGATTTTTCGTACAATCAGGGGCCATAACCCATGAAGTTACCGTCCGATACATGCCAATATCGAAAGGAACCGAGATCTTAGGGTGATAAACCTATATTTTAAGTTTCATTGAAATCGGATAAAAATTGTGACCTGTAGACTGTTCACAAACAATTGTGGACGGACGGACGGACGGACGGACGGACGAACAGGGGCGACGACAATATACGTCCACATGAAAATGTGGGCGTATAAAAACAAATATCACAGATAGTAAAACAGAAAATTAAAAATAAATAACTCCTCTATGTATATAAATAGTTAAAATGAAAAATACAGGTTACATTATAAACAATTAAAATTTATAATAAAAATGTGTCTCTTTTAAAAAGTCTATCAACTTTCCGTATAACCCCGGTTAGATATGTGGTATATAGGATGATAATTTTCCATATTTCTAGGATAAAATTCTTAGTTTATATAATGAAATCATTCAAATATATTTTTATGGAAATTAATTGATAAAAATACTCCAAAATCATTTAAAAAGACTCACTATAAAGCCAGGTCGATTTGGTTCTATGTGGCGTATAGGGCGATGATTTTCTCTATTTCTAGGATATATAGATAATAGTGTAATATGTGATATTACTGTAATTCTCAAGACTAGCAGCCTTACAGTCTCACCACTACGACGATCCGCCGGATTATTATTATTATTATAGTAGTGTTATTTGGTTTCTTTTACGTCGCCATGAAACACGTTACTTCGTCCGATTTATGTACATTTTACTATTTCAGAAACTATAACTTACGTATTTATATCCGGTAATATGTGTCCTTGTATCATCACATTTTCCCAATAGTAAACTTTATATACTAGAGCATGTAAACTCCCCGAAATTCCATAAAATGTCATTGTAAAATCGCGTGATCTCAACCTAGTCGTCCATCCATTCCATGATGGATTTTTTTACGAACAAACGTTATTGAAATGTCAAACATATATATATTCTATTTAAACCAGAAATGTTGATTATTGTTAACTTTTCATAGTATTTCTACTGTTTGTTATTTTATTAATATTGTTTTTCTAACTTATAATTGGCTGTACTTAGAATGTAGAGTACGAACTACGTTTTGTCCATCACCCACTGTGTAATGGCGCACGACGCCACTAGGCCTATGTATTCTGGGGCTTTGTGTTGATACTTGTCCGTTTTATGATTATTTCATTAATTCTTATTCTGTATATTTTAAATCAACTACTGTTAAATTTAAGCACATCGGACAAACACCGGACAAGTCGGCATGGGCTGTTATCGTTTTAAATTACAATGTTATTATCGTAAGGCTGTAAATAGTACCGACGTTCTCAAAAAGGACAACTGACCATTGGTCAATTCGGTCACCTGGTACATAGGTGCATAGATAATACCGTAGGTGTTGTCTATATAAGACCCCTTTGACGGCGAGATGGCAGATGGCAATCGACTTCGGTCAGCGACATCTCGATCAGCTTTGGACTCGGGAGCCTTTCTTAATCAGTTTCAATCAACTTTATATTACAAACTAGTCTCAGTAAAACCGATCGTCTTATTAGGTGAGGATTAGTACATAACAAAACATCATCGGTACCTTTTTACTATTATAATACGTATATATCATAACGATATTTCATAATGTTTTATAAGCGTTTAACGGCTTCTACTATTCGTCGCTTTAATAAAGAGTTACGACGCCATCATGCCCAGGTGTGCCTAATGCGTCATCGTTAATATTTAGCTCTAGTTGACAAAGCCATCTCCCACCACGTCGGACACCGAATGCTTATACTTTTTTATACTGTTTTTCTAATAAATCGTACATGTTTATCTTAATATACAAATCATATTCGCAGCTGCGGAAACATAATAAATAATGTTATTGGCCTTGGTAAATACGGCGTTAGTTGGTTATTAGTTAATGAGTTGCGATATGCCCATTGGAGTTATGTCCCTTTATACGCGTTAAGGCCCTAAACTACCGTATTTATCCCTAGTGCATAATTACCTGTTCACGAGAGGAATGGCATCAGCATTCCGGGAGCAGCAACGATGGAGTAATAGGCATTGGTGGAATTGTCCCGGACAAGGAGCGCCTTAATATAAAGCCGTAGTATTGGAATGATTGCTGTCGCTGGAATGGACAAAAGACACGAATATTCCCCTCCCCACTCCGTGTATGGTAATATAATTATATCTCCGTATTTTCCGTAACGCTTCGCTGGCAGTACTATGATGCTGGGTGGCTTACAAACTGGTGTCAGAAGTGGGATCTTAAAGTTTCAGTTAAGGTCCAGGATACGAACCCTACGTGTAGATTTTCTGTAGTTTAGGTTTGGCGTATAAAAAAAAAATAAAATAAAATTTAGTTAAGCGTTTGCCATCCGACGTGGTGGATAAAAAAAAAAGGAAAATAAAAAAAAATAATAAAAAAAAAATAATAAATAAATAAAATAAAAGATAAATGAGGAAGAAAAATAAATGGGGAATTACCACTTTCTTTTTTTCTTAATAGAATATATATGTATTACGACTAGATATGTATACCAGGTTATATAATACTGCGTGCTACTACTTTTAGGATACCACTACCATTCCTGTTAATAATCACTAGTACCGGTATCACTACATATAACATGTCATTCGCAATTGGAACCGGATCACCCGACCCTGAAATAAGTTATAAATCTACCGAGAAGGACATGGATGAAGTTGGTCAGGGAGATCAAATGTATAGAGATGACGAGTCCGATGATGACGTACCTATAAACACTTACATAGAAAGACGAAGGAATATGCGAGTGCCCCCCACAACAACCCGTGATGGTGGATCGAGGAGCAATGATGATACTGGTGTTGAAGACAATGGAGACGAACCACCCCCCATTAGGACAGGACAACAACATCGACAAATATTCAACGTAAAACCGGACTCGTTTCACGGGAAAGACAATTGGGAAGAATATATTTCCCATTTCAATGACTGTGCTGAATTAGGCGGTTGGTCTGACAGGACAAAATTGCTTTATTTAGCAGCTAGTTTAAGAGGTCAGGCTAGAACATTTTATATGAGTATGGTACCAGAAGATAAACGATCCTTTGGATGTCTAATTAGTAATAAAATAAAACCAAGTACGAACAATCCAAACCATTAGGCAAAAATCGAAGTCCTAAAGAACGTAATAGGCAAAATAGTTAGGCAAAGTAGTGTAATCAGCAAATGGACTGTTCATCGTGTACGAAATACACAACAAACAGTGGTAACAGGTGTCCGGAAGAGTAAGCTTACCCTGCCTGGCGCGCCACACCCGCCATCGCTGCATCCATCCAAATTACATCAGAGATTTGGGAGCTCCAAGCACACCAACAGATGGCTTTCCAAGCTTGAATCGAGAAAAAGATTACCTGGTGAGAGCATTGCCTCGGTGGGTGACGACATCAGACAAATGGCACAGAGAGCATATTGCAATTTGGATATATTGGCACAAGAGGCCCTAGCCCTTAATCAGTTGTACAGGATAGTTTCCATTGAAATGAAATGCAGATGTATTGACCGAGACTGTAAGACTGTGGCTGAGGCTGTCGATGTTATAGAGAGGTATGAAGCAATTGTAGGCGATCAGGAAAGACGAAGACCTGCGATAAGAGCTGTTGAACCACAGAAGGAGATCCAAAACAATAAATACACAGATAAAAAGAGAGAAACTACTAGTCGTACAAGTGGAGGTACAACAGTAGAATTACTGGCTCGCATTCTGGACCGACTTGAAATTTTGGAATCGAATAGTAGAAGTAAAGGATATAACCAAAGCGGCAGACGCCCAGGAAGCTCAGCAACATGTTATAACTGCAATTCACCCGACCATTATTATAGACAATGCCCTCGACACGCCCATATGAACAATAGTGGATCCCAGTATAGACTGAGGCAGGGAAACGGGAGACCGTTGACTCGGTAGGCCAACAGTCAACGGTATTTCATAGGCCTTTAGAGATTTAAAATATTAATAAAACAAGGGCGGGTCACATTGGAGAAATAAACGAAAACTGGGATAATGCTTTTTACACTACTGGTAACGTTCACGAATTCATTGTAGAGACTCTGATCGACAGTGGTTCTACCGCATCTATTTTATCTAAAGGCATATACGACGAACTACCAAAAACGAGGCCTAAATTATCTGATGTCTTTATGCAGATAAATGATGTTAATGGGAACAACATACATACTTATGGATCAGTTGTTTTGGACATATTATTCGACGATGTATCGTTGACACAAGGGGTTTTAGTGTGTGATATACAACAGGACGCAATACTCGGTCAGGATTTTCTTCTCAAACACGTAGGTAAGATTAATTATCAACGAACCACGTTAGTAACACAGGATAATAAACACGAAATTAAATGGGTTTTTTTTTTTTATAAGCAATATTTTTATTCAGATTTCTATCTGAATAGGGATTGGGGAACAGGCATAGCCTATATTAAACCCTTCTCCCTGTCAGATATAGATACATGTATTTACAAAAAGAAACATACAATGTACAAGTGCAAATATTTTACAGTGAGTGTGTTATAGTTGTCTCTGGAATGGATTTACAGTTTAGTAATAATCAAATAGGCGAATAATGTACAAGTGAAAATATATTTACAATGAATGGTTATATGGTTATAGTTGTCCCTGGAATCGTCTGATGATTTCGAAAAACGAGTGAACAGTTTTAAAGATAATGAATGAGTTTTCTATGTTGTCAATTCCATACAATAGGGTTGTAGTATTTCGGTGAATAGTAGGTAAATTATTTATTGTATTATTTCGGGCATCTGAATATAAGGAGCAATTCAATAAAAAATGTTCAGTGTCTTCAAATTGATGACCACATCTGCAGGATGGGTTATCAGAAATATGGCGTAAAAATTTATGTCCGTTTAGATTGCTGCAAGAGAGACGCAGTTTAGAATGAATGATTTGGTTTACACGGGTTCCAAAAGTGAATGTTTTAGGGGGTATCGGATCTTGAGCCATGAGTTTCGAATTGAAAATATTTAGAGATGTTGAATTTTTTGTCTCCGAACTAAGTTTGTTCCATTCTCTTATTGACGATGGTATGAAAGAATTATAGAAGATATTTGTTTTGCATTTATATTCGGGTAGGCTTGTTTTTCGGAGATTATAGTGTGCGCTTTTTGTCAAGATTAAATCATGGAGATAGGATGGAGAAAGGCCGTTTATAATTTTATAAATGAATTTGAGTTTATGTCTTCTGCGTCTCTCTTTTAGCGTAATAAAACCGGTTTCTTTATATAACAGTCTATGGCTGGTACCCTTAACAGCACCACATATGGACCTAAGTGCATCCAGTTGTAGGTGCTCTAATTTGTTAGCTAGTTGGTCTGTGCAGTTGTGCCAGATGACGTCGCAATAATCAAAATGGGGTAGGATAAAAGAGGTATAGATGGTTTGTAGCGATTTCCGGTTAAGTCTGTATTTAAGGGATCTTAAACAATTGACAGATTTGCTGTTTTTTTCTATAACGTCATTAATGTGTTGGTTCCATTTACAATTTTGTTGAAATGTCAAGCCTAAATGTTTATGATGGGGGACTTCCTTGATGGGAACATTATTTAGAGTCAGGGTAGGTAAAATGGGATTTTGTTTGGTTGTCAGTGCTAGTGTTTCGGTCTTCAGTGGGTTGAAGGATACCAGCCATGTTTTAGCCCACGCGTTAATTTTATTCAGGTCATTGTTTAGAATATTCGCGCATTCGGTAGGGTCATCAATTTTTAGATAGAGGGAAGTATCATCAGCAAAGAGTCGAACATTTGATGAAATATCATTCACAACGTCATTGATATAAATGAGAAAAAGGAGGGGACCGAGAACAGAGCCCTGTGGCACGCCCGAGGGAATGGTTTTTGCGGCGGAAGAGACACCCCCAGCAACAACTGATTGTTGTCTTCCCTCTAAATAGTTGTGGAACCATTGAAGGATGTCTCCCCTTATCCCCGCAGCTTCAAGCTTGTGACAGAGTCCAGCATGCCAGACCCTGTCAAAAGCTTTACTGATGTCACAGAACACTGCTCTCGTATAGAATCCCTGATCAATGGCTTGACAAAAGTAGTGTGCAATATCTGTAAGTTAGTAAACACATGAATCACCATGCAAAAAGCCACTCTGGAGTTTAGTTAGGACAGAATTCTCCCTTAGGAAGTTGAAGACATTTTTGTAGATGCATTTTTCGAATATTTTAACTAGGATACTAAGTAGAGATATGGGTCTATAATTTCCACAATTTGATGGGTCACCTTTTTTTAATATGGCAGTTACATTGGCAAATTTCCAGATGTTCGGTACTGTTTTCGTCGAAAGAGAGTAGTTAAATAATTTAGATAGAGGTTCAGAAATTTCGCTGGATATTAGTTTTATTAGTTTTCCACTGATGTTATCGGGACCATTGGCTTTCGAGGGATCAATAGTAGTAATTATGTCTTCAACTTCCTTCTGGTTGAGGATAATAGTAGTTAATGAGTTGGGTATTCTTTCTAGTGCAGGAAGTTGTGCATTGTCGCTATCAATGTTAGATTGGCTAATAAAGAAATCGTTAAGGCAGTTACATTTGTCGGAAGGTGTGTAATATGTGGTGTCGTTCACTGATAGAGGCGGCAGTTCATTGCTAGTGCCAGCACGTTTATTTTTCATAAATGAGTTGACAAGGCCCCACCAATTTTTACTTCCAAAATTATTGCAATTATTGATTTTGTTGTCGATTTTGTCAAAGTATTCCTTTTTACAATTTCTGATTAGGTTTATATATTCATTTCTAATAGTTCTGAACTTATGCCAATCTGATTCTAAATTTCTTTGGACTGCCTTTTTATGTATTTTATTTTTTTTCCTACTCAATTTTCGAATCGCATTATTCATCCATGGTTGGTCATTTGGTCTAATAGTTACTGTTTTATTAGGAATGTGTTTTTTTTGCTAGCCTTGTCAGCTCACTTGTGAAGTTAACACAAGCTGTATTAATCGAATCTGTGTTAATTAAGCTTTCCCAGTCCGTGTCAGTAGCGTCCCGTCTCATTTCCTCTGTATTAATATTGTTAAAGTGCCAAACAACTCGTCTGTAGCATGTTAATTTTGGATTCTGAAATGAAAGTCGACAGTACACAGGACAATGATCACTACAAAAATTATCTAGACAGCCTGATTCTTTTATATAGTTAGGACAGTTAGTTAAAATTAAATCTATAAGTGAGTTATTATAATTTCCGAATCGCGTTGGAGTTTTAATTATTTGGGAAAAATCAAAGAGTATCATTGCATTGTGTAAAAATGATTGAGTTGAAATCATAAAATCGATATTAAAATCGCCAAATATATAACAGTTATCGACATTATCGCATGCTGACTTAGCAATCGAATCAAAAATTTTATTGTTTTGTTCGGCAGTAGAATTTGGAGGTCTATAAAAAGTACCAATCAAAATAGTTTTGTATGAAGTATTTAGTTGTAACCATATGCATTCTGTACCGTCGACTTCCAGGTCAGGTCTTCTTTTCACAGAAAGTGTGTCCCGTATGTAAGTCGCAATACCCCCACCCTGTCCGTACGTCCTGTCATTTCTTATAGGTGCGTGGAAAGATCTTAGTAGTAATGTGTTGGTGTCTACTGATTTATCAAGCCATGTTTCAGTGAGGAGAATAATGTCAAATTTTTCAGATAGTTCAGCTGCTAAAATATCCACTTTGTGGCGAAGACTCCTTATATTCAGATGGACAATAGACAAATTGCGGGGAGGGCCAGGATTGCTTTCAATATCACCAGAAACTAAGAGGGTCATAGATATAATATTTGGGACGTATTGAAAAAATAACAAACAACAAGCAAAGCTATAAACAGGAAAACACACATACACATAAAAATTTGATGATGTACATTGGTAATGATACGTTAGAAGATAATATAAATATTTGCAATAATACTGGTAATCACATCTATATACATATTTACAAAAAAGATATCGGTAATCACGGAACGGTATTGTTATAGCGCCGTGCGTGGATTTATACAAAGTAAAAAGAACCCGAAAAGAAAGCTAACCCAAAGAATAAGAAACGGCACAATATTACGACACACGCCCACCCAAGAGAACGATAATAAGAAGAAAAACACAGTGGTGCGAATGCACGGGTCACGTGATATCCCGTTGATTGGCATGCTATGCACGACTAGGGGAGAGCGCGTGGTTTAGCAGCACAGGGTAAAAATACAGGTGGCAGTAGAAATAACGGCACATTTGGATGGTGAGTTAGCTCAGTGGAGTTTTTGACCCCTTTGGTTTGAATAAAAGATATTAATAAATAACATACGAGTCCATAACCGTTATTAATCAACAAGTCGAAGAGCTGTCATACGCGTGCAGTACATGATACACTGTTTACAACTACAATGTTATCATTGTTTTACAATATTATGATGTTATTTATAGTCTGGTTTTTAATTTTACAAACTACAATATTATCATTGTTTTACAAGATTATCATTATTATTTATAGTCTGGTTTTTAGTTTTACAGACATGGTTAATTCGACAGATTAAC
Organism: Patella depressa; assembly: GCA_948474765.1. Taxonomy (NCBI): domain Eukaryota; kingdom Metazoa; phylum Mollusca; class Gastropoda; family Patellidae; genus Patella; species Patella depressa. The sequence goes on along the minus strand of OX419717.1, from coordinate 31,974,475 downwards.
AGATATTATAAATGTTTAGTAATGAGGAGAGAAAAGGGGTATGTAGTCCACTCACTGACACAACATAGGTCATTTTGATATTGCCATAGGCATCAAAATTATTTCTTTAGTTCCTTTAGCATAGGAGGTAACCAGACAAAGTTCCATATGCATGGACAGTTCTACTTTGGTTGACAGTATTCATCATACGTGGGTATTGAGAATTGATTCTTTAGCTAAAAGCTTGCACAGTCTTTTGAAAACATTAACTATCGATGGGGTTGTGATAAAGTAAAAGTTGTCGTTTTACAAGTCTTTACAGTTTCTATAATGATTTTTTTTTTTTTTTTTTCTAGGTGATCGAGTAGGCTGCATAGCAGACAATTGATATGCACAGGCTAATAAGGGTAAGTATTTACATGTAAACTATATTCATATTTAATAACAGTTAATATCACTTACAATAACTGACTGTACGTGTAAGTACTTAAGTACAACATCATATACTATCAACATTTAGGTATATTTCTACAGTACAACTGGCAGTTTTTAACAATGTGTTATGACAATTACAGATTTACAATATAATGCACATTAATTGTATTTCATGTTTATGGAGATACTGTGTAAGTACTTGAGTACAACATCATATACTATCAACATTTAGATTTATTTCTATAATACAACTGGCAGTTTTGACAGATTCACAATATAATGCACATTAATTGTATTTCATGTTTATGGAGATATAGTTATACCATCAGTTTATGTAGGTCTTTTAGTGATATTACTTATTACATACAACAGCACAGTGATATTGCCAGTTGACAAATCATTTATTTTTTTTTGTGGCTACATCTATCGTCATAAGTCAAAACCTAGTTGTTAGGACCAAATTTCTAGTTATTGGGGTGTGCTTCCTGTTATACTAAACATTCCAGTCTTTTGTTAGCAGTTATTGAACTGCACTGGCAGTGGTTTATGCATGTAGAGAATTTATGTTTGTGAACTATTTTGCAGAGGATACAGAGAACACTACAGGCCAGTTGTCTGCTGACAGGCTGATATACATGTAAAGATTTATCAAGGGTAAGGTCTACAAGCATGTGCAATTGATTATACAAATTTGTTATTAAAGCCTTCATTAGTTGAGTACTGTAGTAAAAATACCTTGATACAACATGAACTTGTTTTTATTTTTTTGAATAAGAATTTATTCTAATCCTAATTAATTCCTAAGTGTCACAGGTACAAATTGATATAAAGAGTGTATTAAATAGAGAATCTCCTACGAGTGCTTCTTGATATCAAAAAACACCAACACGAGTTGATAAAGCGAAAAAAAACAAAAAAAACGAGGCTCTGCCGAGTCTTCTTCACCCCATCAACGAGTGCTGATACTCTTCGACATCAAAAAACACGAGCTGGAGATTTTATTTATCACCCAATCCTTTCTTACATGCACAAATAAATAAAAATAATTCTTTGGTATAGATTTCACTTTTACTGAATCTAAAATACATTACAGCGTAGTGATACATCAGTTTTTTGACAGCGGTTTAGCTATTGCAAAGTCCTATATATTGACCCAGTATTTCATTCAAGGTCAATTAGATAAAAATAGTTTCTTTTTTACAACAAAAAAAAAAAAAAAAAGGCACTTTTTATTTAAAATAAGTGGTTTCTTTAAAATAAAAGAAAGTAGTTCCTTTTTGATTGACCAATCAAATTCATGTAAAGCGATATCTCCTAAGAAGATATCGCAGTAGATTATGTAATTTATCATACAAGCGATATCTACTGTCAAATGTGTTATTGGGTGATAAAGAGAGTTACTTCCCCTATCAGCGCAAGACTCAGAAATAGATACATTGGTAATGCAGCTTCTGCATCATTGTTAATTTTTACATGCTAATGTGAGAAGCAAAACATTTTAATAATATAAGTTCTAAAGGGTGTCACTTGGTCATTATGAGTTATTTTGTATTAATAAGGGGGGCATGTTTATTATTACAGGAAATACTAATAACAAATTGAGATATACATATATGATTATCTTACACTATATTTCAGTGGATGAAGAGTTTGTCTGTGTTTGGTTAGATCTGGTTAGATTGAAATTGATCAGTTCTTCACTTGTCGGTTTATAACCGGGCACTTCAACCGGGCTTGTCAGTTTGCGGGTAGGCCCGTTCTTGCCTGGAACAGTACTATTTTCACGTATGCAGATTTTCCCGTCTCTGGTCCAACAAGCAGCAATAAATCCCTGTCTGTATGACCACCTTGTTATGCTCGCTACATACGCCCTGTATCTGGTAAGGTCTTCGTTGATGTACACACCTTTTATTGCTGAATGGGCCATTTTCCTATTTGTCATTATATGGACTTTTGTTTTGAAATTAAATGTTGGATCGGAGGTAAAGCGAACATGGTCTGTCGGGTAGAAGCAAGGACCACCATAACTATTGCGGCCCATTCCGGGATGTTTATACCAGTAAACATATGTGGACGGGAACATCTTACCAAAATAGGATATTTAGAGGGGTGTGAGAGTCTCCGACCGATACATATTCTACCAGGAATTATAAACACCACTGCTGGAGAAAACTTCACCAATATTATTAACAGCACGGAGAATTCCATCACAGTCTATGCTCACCAAACCATAGGGAAATGCGAGTCGTATTATGACCAGGAAGGTACCCAAAGGATAGCCAGGACCACCAAAACAAAACAGGAAATTACGACACAGTGTACAGCGATTCCTGATTACTTAGACGATTTATTAAAACGGAGTTATATCCACCTGAATGACAAACAACAAGGTTCGCTCTGCCAACTTCTAATCAAATACCAAGACGTATTTTCAAAGTCCTCTGAAGATTTAGGCCGAACCGATAGAGTTACCCATAGAATAAATACTGGTGTAGCTTTCCCAATACGACAACAACCCCGGAGACTACCAATTGGTAAAAGAGAAATTGAAAAGGAGGAGCTCAAGAAAATGTTGGATAGAGGAATAATAGAACCGTCAAATAGTGCTTGGGCGTCCAATATCGTGCTTGTTACCAAAAAGAGTGGGCAAATCCGCTTTTGCGTAGATTATAGGCGGTTAAATGAAGTTACGATCAAAGACGCGTATCCTCTTCCCAGGGTAGATGATTGCCTGGACGCGCTGTCAGGTTGTAAATATTTTAGTTCCATGGACTTAAACTCGGGATTTTGGCAGATAGGCATGGCGCCTGAGGGTAAAGAGAAGACGGCATTTCTTACAAGTATGGGGCTTTATCAATTTACTGTCATGCCATTTGGCCTAGTAAACTCACCTCAACTTTTGAAAGGCTGTTAGAAGGCGTACTTAGAGGATTACAGTGGGAGGAGTTGCTTTTATATATGGACGATATTATTTCACCTTGCTCAGAAGTAGAGGAGGGAATTCAAAGATTGGAAAGGATATTTCAACGCTTACTTGACGCGAACCTAAAATTGAAGCCATCTAAGTGTGTGCTGTTCCAAAAAGAAGTAAAGTTTCTTGGGCATGTTGTATCCGAAAAGGGGATATCTACCGACCCAGAAAAGACGGAGGCAGTTACTAACTGGCCTGTTCCGAGAACTGCCAAACAAGTTAGAAGTTTCATAGGATTATGTTCGTACTACAGGCGATTTGTGAAGGGGTTTGCACAAATAGCCAGACCTCTACATAAACTTTGCGATAAAGGAGTACGCCTTGAATGGACTGAAGATTGTCAGGAAGCATTCGACACTCTAAAACATGCATTGACGAGTACCCCGATACTAGGATACCCAATGTTTATCGTGGACAGTGACGCGAGCGACTGTTCAGTTGGAGCGGTACTTTCGCAGCTACAAGATGGGGAGGAAAGGGTTATTGCATATATGAGTAAAACTATGAACAAACATGAACAACAATACTGCGTAACAAGGAAGGAGCTATTAGCTGTTGTTACGGCCCTCAAAACATTCCATTCGTACGTTTACGGTCAAGCAGTCACACTCCGTACAGACAACACAGCTGTCAGCTGGATGCAGAATTTGAAGAGACCCACTGGACAGACAGCCAGATGGTTACAGGAGCTAGGAACCTATAATTTGACCATATTTCATAGAGCTGGTCGCAAACACTGCAACGCAGACGCACTCTCCAGAAAACCATGCACGTCTTGTGTTAGGCAGGAGCGCAACGATTTGGACCTGGAAGATGAGAATGAAGAGAACCAAAAGAATATCATTGAAAATAAAATAAGATCCACTGTCTGTTGCACCGACAATGTCCAAACGCGCAATCTGCTCGTACTTAATGGTTGGAATTTAGACGAGATTCGACAAGCTCAGCTTTTAGACGCAGATATCGCCATCCTTATGACTGCATTAGAAAGCGGAAATGGTCGACCACAATGGGACCAGATTTCCAATTATGGTATTATTACTAAGAGCTTGTGGAGACAATGGGAGAGGTTGGAAATTAAGGACGGTGTACTCTATAGAAGATTCTTTGAAACTGGCGATGACTACCTGCAACTGATTATACCGAATTCTCATAGGCAGGAACTTATAAAATATTTCCATGACTTGCCCTCTGCAGGACATCTTGGGGCGGAGAAAACAATGAATCGGATTAAACAGTCGTATTATTGGCCGACATTAAAAGACTCGGTCAAGGTGTATTGTAAAAACTGTGACATATGTTCAGCTAGAAAACCCTCTGGTAGCAAATTCAAAGCACCCTTAGGACAATATATAGTTGGTGCCCCAATGGAGAGGATTTCGATGGACATCCTAGGGATTCTGCCATTAACGGAAAATAAGAACAGGTTCATTTTAGTCATGTGTGATTGTTTCAGCAAGTGGACCGAAGCATTTGCTATACCAAACCAAGAAAGCTCCACCATTGCGAAGGTTGTCGTCAACGAGTTTATCTGTCGATTTGGTACGCCACTTCAAATACACACTGATCAGGGCAGGTGTTTCGAATCAAAGTTGTTTCAGGATATGTGTTCTTTATTTAGGATAGACAAAACGAGAACAACAAGTCATCGACCGCAAGCAAACGGTACCGTAGAAAGGTTCAACCGCACCTTAGCCTCCATGTTGACGATGTTCTGTGAGCGCGACCAGAGACACTGGGACGAATATCTGGCTCAGGTGATGATGGCGTATAGGTCGTCTGTTCATTCCAGTACAGGATGTACGCCAAATATGCTGATGCTAGGTAGAAACATCATCATGCCCGTCCAAGCTATTATACCGAAACCGACGGAAACGGAAGAAATCGATACTGTGGAAGTAAACGAATATATACATCAATTGCAACATAAATTATCTGGGGCGCATTCACTTGCCCGCGAAAAATTAAGGAAAAATTCCGATTACCAGAAAAGGCATTATGATCTGAAAGCGAAGAAACGATTTTTAGAAAAAGGACAAGCTGTCTGGTTGTATGACGCCTCCAGGAAAGTGGGTGTATGTCACAAACTTACATCAAAATGGAAGGGCCCTTATATTGTGATGAAACGAATAGATGGCACTACATATCTTATAAAACGATCCAAGAAGCAAATGCCCAAAGTTTATCATCTTGATCGGTTAATGCCCTATAAAGGGAATAATCCGCCAACTTGGTGTATAACTGACGAAAACAAAACAAACCCATGAATATATTAAGAGGATTACGAGAATGAAAAAAAAATAAGTGAAATAATTTAAACAAATCTAAAAAAAAATCTATAATAGGAAAGTAAAGGTGATCTAGGAACTGCCCGAACGGGATTTCTATTTTTGGTCAGAGGAGAAACGGAGACGCGTGCTCCAGGGCTTTATACTTGGATGGTAGGGGGAGTAACGACGGGGATAACCTATACGGCCGATCAAGTAATGACCGCGTTCATGAAACTGTTAACGTTTACAGAAACACTGGATGGTGGATGGATACGCTCATGACTTGTAATTATAGGTTGCCTGGCAGTCGGCCTCGGCGAACATCGGTATAAGGAGGGACGGAGGCACGTTGTCTGGGGCCCTGACCCACGTTGACGATATGGTTTGCGCGCGACCAATCGTCGGTTATTGGCCTGGGATGGTCACTGTTTATATATTTCGGGAGTGTGGATCCTACTTAGCTTTTCTATTAAAGATCGAGACACATACACACACTAGGAACATACAACTTACATGTAGGCTGGTGAACTGGTAGCGGTGACTCATTTTAGTGTTATAACCATGAAGTATTTAAAAACGCAAATCGCGGCGACGGACGTAACTGATTCCTAAAAAAAAAAGCGGATAATAGTAGAGCCGATATACGTAGTTTTTAAGCAAATCGTTCAGTAAAGAGGGAGATAACGGGTGGTATAACAAGTGTACAGCACAATTCTCAACAAGACCATCTTCATTCCAGGATGATGAATCCAGAAGAGTCATGCATCTGCGGGCTATGTCAAGAAGTTTTTCCAAACAGAAGAAAACTGAAAAACCACCTTGCCGCTGCACCGCACCAGCGATTAAAAATGGTCTGTGTTTGGTGCGATCGCGAGACTTCGTTCAGGCGAATGGTGGATCTGAAAAGGCACATGAAGACTGATCACTCAGAGAAATTGAAACTCATGCCAGAGAAGTTCTGGTCAGAAAATAATGGTTTTTGGATGGCTTACCACCCAGAAGACTACGGATCGGTCATCCAACCCTCGTCCAGAAACTCAGAGGAAGCCATGAAGGCACGGATGGAGATTTTAGCCATGATAGAAAGGGTAGGTTGTTCACGAACCAAGGATCAGTGGTATAGAGGTTGGGAATTCGAGGAAACGAACATACTCACCCTCCAGACCTGGACTGTATGAAGACCTGACACTCAGAACCATCAACATCATGCAGGGTAACACCAACGCCATATTCAGCACGGAGGTAGGCATGGGCGCCTTTTGGGTCAGAATCATTATGGACGATGCAGTTTTAAGTCATAGCAAGTCAATGGACGCCCTGCTTAGAAGGCGGCCAGTGACCCTAAAGACAGACAACCAAGGAAGTGAACCAATGGTCTTCCAAGAAGTAGTCAGAGCAGAGATGGGTAAAATAAAGGAAAAGACGGCAAAGATGTTAGGCATAGAACCACGCTTTATCAGTCATGTACAGTCATGTCGTTTTAACTTTAAAAAGAAACCAAAGACCCATAGCTTGCAGCTGTCACCCTTACCAACTCCGTCCACTTCGGACATTACTTTGGACGTGGAAGATGAGCCTTGGTTCTCATCAGATGAATTATCGCAGATGAGACGAGATGCCGAGGAGAAAGAGAATGTAGACCCAGTTAAAGGAAAGTCCAAGAAAGTGCGAATTGGGGAAACTGTTATATTGGAGAACTCTAGAGAGATTGACAGGAAGAAAGGAGATGGTCCCGAGGACAAGGCAAGGATTAACAATGATGTAGGACATGGGGAAGGGAGTAGGAACAACCGGTCAGATGATGGAGGGAAAGACGAGGGACTTAGAATAAACAAGACGGGAGAGGAAGATTGGAACAAGAAGGCAAGAGAAGTAAGGAAGAATGAAGATTTCAGTAAGACAGGAGAAACAGAAAAGAACGGAGGGGAAATGAACAAGAAGGCAAGAGATGTAAGGAAGATTGAAGATTTTAGTAAAGAGGGGAATATAAATAAGAAGACCAGTGGAAACGATAACAACACGAATACGAATGGAAAAGACGATCCAAGTGGGAAGAGGGTTATTGAAACGGACGGTAAAAGAAAGGATGTACAGTCCAGTAGCAGTCCGATGGAAGACCGAAGGCCAGACTGGAAACTGAGTTCCCGAGCTTTTAAGCTGTTGAGAGGTGGAGCCATGCCCCTTTTTCCACCCGGACGACGTGATTGGGAGGACAGCGAAGTTGTAGATTTTGGTTCGTCCCCGTCGCTGAAGTGGCCTCCCGTGAACTGGAGGAGTATTGAACGCTACCGAGAAGTTGACTGCTTGGGAGTATATGAGCGTATGCCTCAACCTCAGATGTGGATCATTCACACTCGACAGAGATGAACTTTTGCTAAAATTTAATTTTCTGGCCTTGCCCGGTACAGCTGTATTCAAGCCATCTACGAAAAATTCGGAGGCAACAGGAAAATCAAAATATTACTTGTACAATATACTCAGAGAAATCGCGTTGGAAAAATACGTATCCGCTTCTGCAACCATGACCCTGGATATGTTAGAAGGCGCCGCAGAACGTAGAAGTCGAGACACTGACCGTTACATTAACATAATCGATGACGCAGCTATCCCTTTTTCTTTTTTTTTTAAACAATATTTTATTCAGAAATTGAAAGGGATTGAGGAACAGGCATAGCCTATATGACCTCTCTCCTAAATACAAAAATAATATGGATAAAAAAAAAAAAGGTAATTGAGTAAACAACAAAACAATAAAATGAATACTTAGTCAACAACATTTCATATATACATACTTACACATTGGCTACGCAGTTGTTCGTGTTCGCATTTTGGTCGAAATAGATCTTAAAACCTTCTACTCATGTCAAAAAACATGTGGACCCTTTCAAAAATTGTTAACGAAATATCACTGCTGCTTACACCGTATAACAGATTGTGTGTATTGATAAAATTCGATGGTAAAAGATTTATAGATATTTTTCGTGCACCAGAATGTAAGGAGCAATGTATAAGAAAATGATCAGTATCTTCGAAGGAATGACCGCAATCACACTCGGGGCTGTCCAAAATATGCCTTAAAAATTTATGCCCATTTAGGTCACTGCATGAGAGACGAAGACGACTATGTAATATTTGATTTTTACGTTTGCCAAAGTTGAAATAAGGGGGTATATTTTTATCTTTATCAGTTATTTTGGTTTTAAAATTATTTATTGAGGGCGAATTTTTAATACTTATATCAAGGTTATTCCATTCTTTTATGGTAGAAGGTATAAAGGATTTAGAGAATAAAGTTGTTCGACATAAGTAATCAGTTAAAATATTGCTATTACGAAGATTATAAGGAATATTGGAAAATTGAATTAAATTTAAGAGTACAGGACGATTCAACTTAAAGATTCCCACATGATGTGATTATTGTTGTATAGTATGTTTTTATATGCCATGTTGGTTACTTAAAGGTCAACAGTACAAAATGCGGGAGAATTTTTAAAACTTGGGTGGGGGAAGTGTAATATGTGATATTACTGTAATTCTCAAGACTAGCAGCCTTACAGTCTCACCACTACGACGATCCGCCGGATTATTATTATTATTATAGTAGTGTTATTTGGTTTCTTTTACGTCGCCATGAAACACGTTACTTCGTCCGATTTATGTACATTTTACTATTTCAGAAACTATAACTTACGTATTTATATCCGGTAATATGTGTCCTTGTATCATCACATTTTCCCAATAGTAAACTTTATATACTAGAGCATGTAAACTCCCCGAAATTCCATAAAATATCATTGTAAAATTGGCTGTACTTAGAATGTAGAGTACGAACTACGTTTTGTCCATCACCCACTGTGTAATGGCGCACGACGCCACTAGGCCTATGTATTCTGGGGCTTTGTGTTGATACTTGTCCGTTTTATGATTATTTCATTAATTCTTATTCTGTATATTTTAAATCAACTACTGTTAACTTTAAGCACATCGGACAAACACCGGACAAGTCGGCATGGGCTGTTATCGTTTTAAATTACAATGTTATTATCGTAAGGCTGTAAATAGTCCCGACGTTCTCAAAAAGGACAACTGACCATTGGTCAATTCGGTCACCTGGTACATAGGTGTTGTCTATATAAGACCCCTTTGACGGCGAGATGGCAGATGGCAATCGATTTCGGTCAGCGACATCTCGATCAGCTTTGGACTCGGGAGTCTTTCTTAATCAGTCTCAATCAACTTTATATTACAAACTAGTCTCAGTAAAACCGATCGTCTTATTAGGTGAGGATTAGTACATAACAAAACATCATGGGTACCTTTTTATACGCCCACATTTTCATGTGGACGTATTATGTCGTCGCCCCTGTCCGTCCGGACGTCCGTCCGTCCGGACGTCCGTCCGTCCACAATTTGTTTGTGGACTCTCTACAGGTCACAATTCTTATCCGATTTTGACGAAACTTGAAATATAGGTTTATCCCCATAAGATCTCGGTTCCTTTCGATATTGGCATGTATCGGATCAAAACTTCATGGATTATGGCCCCTGATTGTACGAAAAATCACGTTTTTAGCTTGTGGACCCTATAGAGGTCACAATTATGAACCGATTTTGATGAAACTTGACATGCATGTTTGTAACCCAAAGATCTTGGTTCCTTTCGATATTTGCGGCTTTCGGAATGTAATTTCCTGAATTATGGCCCCTGATTGTCCGAAAAATCACCCTTTTTAGCTTGTGGTCCCTCTGGAGGTCACAATTATTATTCGATTTAAAAAAACGTTCGATTATATCACCGTTACACCCTAAGGAAGGTTGAGTTCAAATTTCGGGAAAATCGGACGAAAATTGCCATACAAAATGGCCGCCGTTTGTACGCGAATACTGTTAAAAAATGGTATATCAAGGTTGTGGACCCTGTGGAGGTCACAATTTTGATTCGATTTTGATGAAACTTCAAATTCATGGTTATAACCCAAAGATCTTGCTTCCTTTCGATATTTGCGCATATCGGATCGTAACTTCCTGAATTATGGCCCCTGATTATACGCAAAATCGCCTTTTTTTTAGCTTGGAGGTCACAATTATTATTCGATTTAAAAAACCGTTTGATTATATCACCGTTACACCCTAAGGAAGGTTAAGTTTGAATTTCGGGAAAATCGCACGAAAATTGCCATACAAAATGGCCGCCGTTTGTACGCGAATACTGTTAAAAAATGGTATATCAAGGTTGTGGACCCTGTGGAGGTCACAATTTTGATTCGATTTTGATGAACTTGAAATTCATGGTTATAACCCAAAGATCTTGGTTCCTTTCGATATTTGCGCATAGCGGATCGTAACTTCCTGAATTATGGCCCCTGATTATACGCAAAATTGCCTTTTTTTTAGCTTGGAGGTCACAATTATTATCCGATTTAAAAAAACGTTTGATTATATTACCGTTACACCGTAAGGAAGGTTGAGTTTGAATTTCGGGAAAATCAGACCAAAATTGCCACACAAAATGGCCGCCGTTTGTACGCGAATACTGTTAAAAAATGGTATATCAAGGTTGTGGACGCTGTAAAGGTCACAATTTTAATTCTATCTTAATGAAACTTGAAATTCATGGTTATAACCCAAAGATCTTGGTTCTTTTCGATATTTGCGCATATCGGATCGTAACTTCCTGAATTATGGCCCCTGGTTATACGCAAAATCCCCCTTTCTTTAGCTTGTGGTCCCTCTGGAGGTCACAATTATTATCCAATTTAAAAAAACGTTTGATTATATCACCGTTACACTGTAAGGAAGGTTGAGTTTGAATTTCGGGAAAATGGGACCAAAATTGACAGACAAAATGGCCGCCGTTTGTACGCGAATACTGTTAAAAAAAATGATATATCATGATTGTGGATCCTGTATAGGTCACAATTTTAATTCGATTTTGATGAGGATGGTTGAGTTCTAATTTCGTGAAAATCGTACCAAAATTGCCGGACGAAATGGTCGCCGTTTGTACGCGAATAGTGTAAAAATATGGTATATCATGGTTGTGGACTCTCTACGGGTCACAATTCTTATCCGATTTTGATGAAAAGTCACATTTCTAGGTTGTGTACCGTCACACCATAATCATTGTCGGTTTCGAATTTCATTAATATCAGACTGGAACTGACCAACTAAATGGCTGCTCCCAATACAGTATGAAATACAGGACTTAATAAAGATGTAGGAAAAATCACTTTCGGTATTGCTTGTTCTCTGTCCATCTCTCGAAAATGTGGGCGTATCCTGCCTGGCAGTGCCAGCCTATCTTTACTATTATAATACGTATATATCATAACGATATTTCATAATGTTTTATAAGCGTTTAACGGCTTCTACTATTCGCCGCTTTAAAGAGTTTTACGACGCCATCAAGCCCAGGTGTGCCTAATGCGTCATCGTTAATATTTAGCTCTAGTTGACAATGCCATCTCCCACCACGTCGGACACCGAATGCTTATACTTTTTAATACTGTTTTTCTAATAAATCGTACATGTTTATCTTAATATACAAATCATATTCGCAGCTGCGGAAACATAATAAATAATGTTATTGGCCTTGGTAAATACGGCGTTAGTTGGTTATTAGTTAATGAGTTGCAATATGCCCATTGGAGTTATGTCCCTTTATACGCGTTAAGGCCCTAAACTACCGTACTTATCCCTAGTGCATAATTACCTGTTCACGAGAGGAATGGCATCAGCATTCCGGGAGCAGCAACGATGGAGTAATAGATGACCCGTCTAAGAGGATGGTGACACAGCAGGAGTCATGGAGAACCCAAATTAGGGGCTGAGGCGATTGACTATTAAGGCATTGGTGGAATTGTCCCGGACAAGGAGCGCCTTAATATAAAGCCGTAGTATGGGAAGGATTGCTGTCGCTGGAATGGACAAAAGACACGAATATTCCCCTCCCCACTCCGTGTATGGTAATATAATTATATCTCCGTATTTTCCGTAACGCTTCGCTGGCAGTACTAGGGTGCTGGGTGACTTACAATATTTTTAATTTATATAATAAAATCATTCAAATATCCTTTTTTTAGAAAAAAAAATTAATTGATCAAAAATACTCTACAATACTTTAAAGCAAGGCCGATTGGGTTATATATGTGGTATAAGACAACCATTTTCTCTATATGTAGAATATAGAGGATGATATTCTTAATTTATATAACCTTATCATCTTAATATCGATTTTATTTTAATAGAAATTAATTGAAAAAAATACTCAAAAATCTTTTAAACATAAAAAAAAGATTAACTATAAAGCGAACCGATTGAGTTCAATGTCCGGTATAAGGCAATGGTTATCTCTACTTCTGGGATATATGGGGTAATATTCTTAATTTATACAATAAAATCACCATAATATCTTTTTTTATAGGAAATTAATTGAAATAAATAATCCAACATCTTTTAAACATAAGAAAAAGACCCACTGTCATGGTGCCGTATAAGGCAACGATTTTCTCTATATCCAGGATACATGTATATTCTTAATTTATATAATAAAATCACCCTAATTTCTTTTTTTGAATGGAAATTAATTGAAAAATACCCCAACAAGAAAAAGACTCACTTCAAAGCGAGGCCGATTGGGTTCTATATGTGGTATAAGGCAACTATTTTCTCTATATCTAGTATATATAGGATGATATCCTGAATCTATATAATCTAATCACCCTAATATCGATTTTTTTAAAATTAGAAATTAATTGAAAAAATACCCCAAAATCTTTTAAACATAAGAAAACGACTCACTATAAAGCTAGGCCGATTGGGTTCCATGTATGGTATAAGGCAACGATTTTATTTCCAGAATATATAGGGTAATATTCCTCATTTATATAATAAAATCAAGCTTATATCGTTTTTTGATTTGAAATTAATTGAAAAAATACTCCAACATCTTTTTAACATAAGAAAAAGACTCACTACAAAGCGAGGACGATTGGGTTCAACGTGTGATATAAGGCAACGATTTTCTCTATATTTAGGATATATAGGATAATTCTCTCAATTTATATAATCAAATCACATTAATATAGATTTTATTTGAATAGAAATTAATTGAAAAAAATACTCCAAAATCTTTTAAAAATAAGAAAAAGACTAACTATAAAGCGAGGACGATTGGGTTCAATGTGTCATATCTTTATAAGGCAAGGATTTTCTCTATATCTAGGATAATATCCTTAATTTATATAATCAAATCGCCCTAATGTCATTTTTTGAATGAAATTAATTGAAAAAAATACTCCAACTTCTTTTAATCATTAGAAAAAGACTCACTATAAAGTGAGGAGGATTGGGTTCTATAATATGCTTGTCTGGCGAACCGACGAATCTGAAATATTTAAGTATTGAGAATTATGCGTTTGAAATTTGCGCTCTGTCGTTATCTCTATGTCCATTCAATAATAACGTTATATGTAAATGGCGTCATGTTTCCTGATGTATATGTATGAAATATCAAATCATAAATAAATGTTAATATTTGATGGCTACAGAGATAACAACAGAGCGCAAATTTCAAACGCAAAATTCTCAATACTTAAATATTTCAGATTCGCCAGTTCGCCAGCAAAGCGACGAATGTGGTAAAGGGCAACCATTTTGTCAATATCTAGGATATATAGGATAATATTCTTAATTTATACATTCAAATCACCCTAATATAGTTTTTTTATGGAAATTAATTGAAAAAATACTCAACAATCCTTTAAACATAAGAAAAGAACTCGCTATAAAGCTAGACCGATTGGGTTCCATGTATTTCCAGAATTTATATGGCAATATTCCTCATTTATATAATAAAATCAAGCCAATATCGTTTTTTTTGAATGGAAATTAATTGAAAAAAATACTCCAACACCTTTTTAACATAAGAAAAAGGGTCACCATAAAGCGAGGAAGATTGGGTTGAATTTGTTTTATAAGGCAACGATTTTCTCTATATCTATGATATATAGGAAAATATTCTTGATTTATATAATCAAATCACCCTCATATAGTTTTTGAATGGGAATTAATTGAAAAAAATACTCCAACATCTTTGAAACATCGGAAAAAGGCTCACTATAAAGCGAAGACGATTGGGTTCTATATGTGGTAAAGGGCAACCATTTTCTCTATCTAGGATATATAGGATAATATTCTTAATTTATATATTCAAATCACCCTAATATAGTTTTTTTTTTATGGAAATTAATTGAAAAAATGCTACACAATCCTTTAAACATAAGAAAAGAACTCGCTATAAAGCGAGGCCGATTGGGTTCCATGTATGGTATAAGGCAACGATTTTCTCCATTTATAGGGTAATATTCCTCATTTATATAATAGATTGAAGCTAATATCGTTTTTTGAATGGAAATTGATTGAAAAAAAAAAATAAAAAAAATACTCCAACATTTTTTAAACATAAGAAAAAGACTCGCTATAAAGCGAGGACCATTGGGTTCAATGTGTGGTATAAGGCAACGGTTTTCTCTATATCGAGGATATATAGGATAATATTCTTAATTTTTATAATAAAATCACACTAATGTCGTTTTTTGAATGGAAATTAATTGAAAAAAAAAATACTCCAACATCTGTTAAACATTAGAAAAAGACTCACTATAAAGCGAGGACGATTGGGTTCAACGTGTGATATAAGGCAACCATTTTCTCCCTATATAGGATATATAGGATAATATTCTTAATTTATATAATCTAATCACCTTAAAATCAATTTTGTTTTAATAGAAATTAATTGAAAAATATACCCCAAAATCTTTTAAACGTAAGAAAAAGACTAACTATAAAGCGAGGACGAATGTGGTACAAGGCAACCATTTTCTCTATGTATAGGATATAGAGAATAATATTCTTAATTTATATATTCAAATTACCCTAATATCGTTTTTATTACGGAAAGTAATTGAAAAAAATACTCCACAATAAAATCCCTCTAATATCTTTATCTTATGGAAACTAATTGAAAGAAATACTCCTAATTTCTTTCAAATATATGATAAAGCGAAACCGACGGGTTCTAATTCTATGTGTGGTATAATGCGATGATTTTCTCTATTTCTAGGACATTTAGGATAATATTCTTAATTTAAAATAATAAAATCACTCAAATTTCGTGTTTTTTTATGGAAATTATTTGAAAAGGTATTCCAAAATCTTTTGATTTAAACAGACGCACTTACAGCGAGGCCAAACAAATTAATATTTACAAGTAGATCCAACATCTGATTTTAGCCTCTACTATACACAATGTCAAGGCCGTACATTGAACTGTCAATCAAATTGACTGACATGTTCCTCGCTCTATATCGTACTCGCTTTATATGATTTAGCATTTCCAAATATTTGTTCGGCTTCGCTGTAAGTGCGTCTGTTTAAATTAAAAGATTTTGAAATATTTTTTCAAATAATTTCCATAAAATCACGAAATTTGAGTGATTTTATTATTTTAAATTAAAAATATTATCGTATATGTCCTAGAAATAGAGAAAATCATCGCATAATACCTATACGACACATAGTATAGAATTAGAACCCATCGGTTTCGCTTTATATTGTGAGTCTTTTTCTTATATTTGAAAGAAATTTGGAGTATTTCTTTCAATTAATTTCCATAAAATAAAGATATTAGAGTGATTTTATTATATAGATTAAGAATATTATCCTATATACTAGGCTATCCTATGACCACATATACAACCCAACCGGCCTCTCTTTATAGTGAGTCTTTTTCTTATGTTTGAAAGATTTTGATATGTCTTTCAATTAATCTCCATAAAATAATTATATTAGAGTAATTCTTTTTATTATAAATTAAGAATATTATCGTAGAAATAGAGAAAATCACCACACTATTACATAGGATCCAATCGACCTCGATTTTTACTGATATTTGAAAGATTTGGGGGTATTTTTTTTCAATTAATTTCCATAAAATAATGGCATTAGCGTGATTTTATTATATAAATTAAGAATATTATCCTGCATATCCTAGAAACAGCGAAAATCATTGATTAACAGATCAGTAGAGGCTAAAATCAGATATTGCATCTTCCTGTAAATTTTTTCTTCGGCCCTGCTGTATAGTGTGTCTTTTTAAAGGATTTTGGAGTAATTTCCATAAAAAAAACGATGTTACGGTGATTTGATTTTATAAATTAAGAATATCATCCTATATATCGTAGATATAGGGAAAATCGTTGCCTTATGCCACACAATGAACCCAATCATGCTCGCTTTATAGTGAGTCTTTTTCTGGTGTTTAAAAGATGTTGCAGCATATTTCTTTTTCGATTAATTTTCATAAAAAACGATATTAGGGTGATTTTATTATATAAATTAAGAATATTATCCTAGATATAGAGAAAATCGTTGCCTTATATGACACATTGAACCCAATCGTCCTCGCTTTATAATGAGTTTTTTTCTTATGTTTAAAAGATGTTGGAGTATTCTTTTTTAATTAATATCCATTCAAAAAATGATATTAGGGTGATTTTATTATATAAATGAGGAATATTACTCTATAAATCCTCGAAATAGAGAAAATCGTTGCCTTATACCATACATTGAACCCAATCGTCCTCGCTTTATAGCGAGTTTTTATCTTATGTATAAAGGATCGTGGAGTATTTTTTCAATTAATTTCCATAAAAAACCCCGATATTATGGTGATATGAGTATATAAATTAAGAATATTATCCTTTAGATCTTAGATATAGAGAAAATGGTTGCCTTTTACCACATATAGAACCCAATCGGCCTCGCTTTATAGTGAGTCTTTTTCTAATGTTTAAAAGATGTTGGAGTATTTTTTTTCAATTAATTTCCAATAGAAAAAACGATAATACGATGGTTTTATAACATAAATTAAGAATATCATCCAATATATCCCAGATATACAGAAAATTGTTGCTTTATACAATACATTGAACCCAGTCGGCCTCGCTTTATAGTGAGTTTTTTTTTCTTATGTTTAAAGGATTTCATTAAAAAAAACGATATTAGGGCGATTTTATTATATAAATTAAGGATATCATCATATATATCCTAGATATAGAGAAGATGATTGCCTTATACTACATATAGAACCCTGTCGGTCTCGCTTTATAGTGAGTCTTTTTCTTATGTTTAAAAGATGTTGGAGTATTTTTTCAATTAATTTCCATTCAAACAACAATATTACGGTGATTTGAATACATGTATATGAATTAAGAGTATTATCCTATACGTCGTAGATGTAGAGAAAATCGTTGCCTTATATCACACATTGAACCCAGTCGTCCTCGCTTTATAGTGAGTCTTTTTCTTATATTTAAAAGATGTTGCAGTATTTTTTTTCAATTAATTTCCAGTCAAAAAACAAAAACGATATTAAGGTGATTTGAATATATAAATTAACAATATTATCCTGAATATCCTAAATATAGAGAAAATCGTTGCCTTATATCACCCATTGAGCCCAATCGTCCTCGCTTTATAGTGAGTCTTTTTTCTTATGTTTAAAAGATGTTGCAGTATTTTTTTCAATTAATTTCCATTAAAAAGCGATATTACGGTGATTTTATAACATAAATTAAGAATATCATCCTATATATTCTAGATGTAGAGAAAATCCTTGCCTTATACCACACATTGAACCCAATCGTCCTCGCTTTACTGTGAGTCTTTTTTTGATGTTTAAAAGATGTTGGAGCATTTTTTTAAAAATTAATTTCCATTTAAAAACGATATTCGGTGATTTGAATATATAAATTAAGAATATTATCCTTTAGATCTTAGATATAGGGAAAATGGTTGCCTTTTACCACATATAGAACCCAATCATCCTCGCTTTATAGTGAGTCTTTTTCTGATGTTCAAAAGATGTTGGAGTATTTTTTTCAATTAATTTCCATTTTTAAAAAAAAACGCTATTACGGAGAAAAAATCGTTGCCTTATACCACTCATTTAACCCAATCGTCCTCGCTTTATAGTGAGTCTTTTTCTGATGTTTAGATAATGTTGGAGCATTTGTTTTCAATTATTTTCCTTAAAAAACGATATTAGGGTGATTTTATTATGTAAATGAGGAATATTACCCTATAAATCCTCGAAATAGAGAAAATCGTTGCCTTTTACCACATACAGGACCCAATCGTCCTCGCTTTATAGTGAGACTTTTTCTGATGTTAAAAAAAATGGAGCATTTTTTTTCAATTAATTTCCAGCAAAAAAAAACGATATTAGGGTGATATGATTATATAAATCAAGAATATTATCTTATATATCCTCGCTTTACTGTGAGTCTTTTTTTGATGTTTAAAAGATGTTGGAGCATTTTTTTTAATTAATTTCCATTTAGAAACGATATTACGGTGATTTGAATATATAAATTAAGAATATTATCCTTTAGATCTTAGATATAGAGAAAATGGTTGCCTTTTACCACATATAGAACCCAATCGTCCTCGCTTTATAGTGAGTCTTTTTCTGATGTTCAATAGATGTTGGGGTATTTTTTCAATTAATTTCCATTTTTAAAAAAAAACGCTAATATCATCCTATATATTCTAGATATAGAAAAATCGTTGTCTTATACCACTCATTGAACCCAATCGTCCTCGCTTTATAGTGTGTCTTTTTCTGATGTTTAAATAATGTTGGAGCATTTGTTTTCAATTAATTTCCATAAAAAACGATATTAGGGTGATTTTATTATATAAATGAGGAATATTACCCTATAAATCCTCGAAATAGAGAAAATCGTTGCCTTTTACCGAAAATCGTTGCCTTTTACCACATACAGGACCCAATCGTCCTCGCTTTATAGTGAGACTTTTTCTGATGTTAAAAAAAATGGAGCATTTTTTTTCAATTAATTTCTAGCCAAAAAAGCGATATTAGGGTGATATGATTATATAAATCAAGAATATTATCCTATATATCCTAGATATAGAGAAAAAATGGTTGCCTTTTACCACATATAGAACCCAACCTGCCTGGCTTTATAGTGAGTCTTTTTCTTATATTTTTTTTTTTGACCTAATTTCCATAAAAAAATATATTTGAATGATTTCATTATATAAACTAAGAATATTATGCTAGAAATATGGAAAATTATCATCCTATACCACATATCTAACCGGGGTTGTATGGAATGTTGCTAGTCTTTTTAAAAGAGACACATTTTTATTATAAATTTTAATTGTATATAATGTAACTTGTATTTTTCATTTTAACTATTACATAGAGGGGTTATTTATTTTTATTTTTATATTTTACCATCTGTGATTTTGGTTTTTATTTATGTATGTAATGTAGTAGTAGTATTGTGATTATATTTAGTTTGTCGTCACCATATGTTGACGTCACCATATGTTTCGCGCAATATATCCCCGTTGGTGCTGACCATTTCATTTTATGTTAAATGCTCGTTTCCAATTTAATAAAAAAAATTCTCATAATAAAATTCTTAAGTCAATCTATTTTA
Source organism: Patella depressa (assembly GCA_948474765.1). Lineage (NCBI taxonomy): Eukaryota > Metazoa > Mollusca > Gastropoda > Patellidae > Patella > Patella depressa. The sequence continues at coordinate 31,954,289 of OX419717.1, read as the reverse complement.
AACGAAAGAGGGAGTATAAAAGGGTACCAAAGTACAAAAACAGAAGTGCCAAAAGTGAAATTTTAACTAAGCTTGATAATTTAGATTTAAATATACTACGTGAGTACCGGAATTTCTTTAATTCAAACTGACAAGAACGTAAATGGCAACATTCCGTTAAACCATTGGCGTGTTCATTTTTCTAATTATTTTCCAATTCTGAAACTAAACAAGATGACACTAAAATTAAAACATATTTAACGTAAAAAGTGTTCCAGTGTCAGTTAATTGAAGATTGGAATAATTGATCATATTTTAAACAACGTGAAGTCCGAAGAAAACCCTAGAAGAAAACCCTAGGGTCCACAACCTTGATATAAAACATTTTTACACTATTCGTTTACAAACGGCGGCCATTTTGTCCGTCAATCTAGTCCGATTTTCACGAAATTCAAACTCTCTCTTCATTACCATGTAACGGTGATATAGTCAAACATTTTTTAAATCGGATAATAATTTTGATCTCCAGAGGGACCAAAAGCTAACAAAAGCGATTTTTCGGACAATCCGGGGACATAATTCAGGACGTTATTATCCGATGGGCGGAAATATCGAAAGGAACCAAGATATTTGGGTTATAAACATACATGTCAAGTTTTATCAAAATCGGTTCAAAATTGTGACCTCTATAAGGTCCACAACCTTGATATAACATATTTTCACACTATTCGCGTACAAACGGCGGCCATTTTGTCCATCAATTTTGGTCCGATTTTCACGAAATTCGAACTCAACCTTCATAACCATAGAATGGTGATATAATCAAACGTTTTTTTTTTTAAATCGGATAACAATTTTGACCTCCAGAGGGACCACAAGCTAAAAAGGGCGATTTTTCGGACAATCAGGGGCCATAATTCAGGAGGTTACGATCCGATGGGCGCAAATATCGAAAGGAACCAAGATCTTTGGGTTATAAACAAACATGTCAAGTTTCGTCAAAATCGGTTCAAAATTGTGACCTCTATACGGTCCACAACCTTGATATAACATATTTTCCCACTATTCGCGTACAAACGGCGGCCATTTTGTCCGTCAATTTTGGTCCGATTTTCACGAAATTCGAACTCAACCTTCATAACCATGGAACGGTGATATAATCAAACGTTTAATTAAATCGGATAACAATTTTGACCTCCAGAGGGACCACAAGCTAAAAAGGGCGATTTTTCGGACAATCAGGGGCCATAATTCAGGAAGTTACGATCCGATGGGCGCAAATATCGAAAAGGAACCAAGATCTTTGGGTTATAAACATACAGGTCAAGTTTCATCAAAATCGGTTCAAAATTGTGACCTCTATAAGGTCCACAACCTTGATATAACATATTTTCACACTATTCGCGTACAATGGCGGCCATTTTGTCCGTCAATTTTGGTCCGATTTTCACGAAATTCGAATTCAACCTTCATAACCATAGAACGGTGATATAATCAAACGTTTTTTTTTAAATCGGATAACAATTTTGACCTCCAGAGGGACCACAAGCTAAAAAGGGCGATTTTTCGGACAATCAGGGGCCATAATTCAGGAAGTTACGATCCGATTGGCGCAAATATCGAAAGGAACCAAGATCTTTGGGTCATAAACATGCATTTCAAGTGTCATCCAAATCGGTTCAAAATTGTGACCTCTACACTGTTCACAAGCTAAAAAATGTAATTTTTCGTATAATCAGGGGCCATAACCCATGAAGTTACAGTCCGATACATGCCAATATCGAAAGGAGCCGAGATCTTAGGGTGATAAACCTATGTTTTAAGTTTTATTGAAATCGGATAAAAATTGTGACCTGTAGACTGTTCACAAACAATTGTGGACGGACGGACGGACGGACGAACATGGACGACGATAATATACGTCCACATGAAAATGTGGGCGTATAAAAATAATAAGGAAGCGGAATAGGGAATAAAATAATTTTAATGATTATCTCCGGTCTATGTAAGAAAGGAATTCGGAATTGGAGATTTTGTGCGGTTGACATAAAACACCATGAGAATTAATCTACTTGGGTCGTAATTACATCTCAAAAGACAAAAGTTGATAGGGAGGTCAACGTGGTGTTTGTTCGTGCATGAATGTAATGTACCTGTATGTGTATTTGTGTGTAATAGAGTTAGCTTCAGGTATAAACCTATTTATCACCCAATAACACATTTGACAGTAGATATCGCTTGTATGATAAATTACATAATCTACTGCGATATCTCCTTAGGAGATATCGCTTTACATGAATTTGATGGTCAATCAAAAAGGAACTACTTTCTTTTATTTAAAGAAACCACGTATTTTAAATAAAAAGTGACTTTTTTTTTGTAAAAAAGAAACTATTTTTATTTAATTGACGAATGAAATACTGGGTCAATATATAGGACTTTGCAATAGCTAAACCGCTGTCAAAAAACTGATGTATCACTACGCTGTAATGTATTTTAGATTCAGTAAAAGTGAAATCTATACCAAAGAATTATTTTTATTTATTTGTGCATGTAAGAAAGGATTGGGTGATAAATAAAATCTCCAACTCGTGTTTTTTGATATCAAAAAATATCAACACTCGTTGATAAAGTAAATAAAACTCGTCAGAGCCTCGTTTTTTTCACTTTATCAACTTGTGTTGATATTTTTTGATATCAAAAAAACACTCGTAGGAGATTCTCTATGCAATCGCGAGTAGCGTTTAGGTTGTACGGTAAAGGAAAATGCCCAAGGAAAATTTAAAACTGAATGACCCTTTTTAAAGTGAACATGGTTTCCTGCAAAAGCTTTGGCTTTAAACGATGTGCCAGTATGTTTTCCCGCAATAGCGTTTAGCTTTATAAGCAATGTGCCAGTTTCAAGATAAGTTCAAGTGAAACATGGTTTCCGGCAATAGTGTGTAACTTTAAGCCATGCGCCGGTTCAAGATTTCGTGTTGTTTTGTAGTATATGGTTTTAAATAAAAGGTTCAATGAAAGTGAAACACGATTTCCGGCACTAGCGAGTCGCTTAAAAGCCATGTGTCGGTTTCAAATTGTTCCTGTAGTTTAGTAAAACAAAATGTCCAAAGGAGAATAAGTTCAAAAGTATGTGTTAAAAACATACCATGGTGAAAAATGGGTAATTTAACTTTGAATTCGAATGTGCGGTTAGCTGTCGAATAGATTTTTAATACCCCGATGTGTCATGCGTAATGTATAAAAACCGTATTTAATGTCAAAGAAGAAGTCACGAACTTATTAGTCAATTGTTGTATGTGTTAAAAGTAAGAAATATAATAACTTACGCTTTTTGCTTGAATTCGGAAAGAAATGAATTCACGGAAAAGCGTTTAAAATGTTACGACGAGGTATATTGTATGTTATTTAGAAATATACGGTAGCACTGGTGTTGAAAATAGGCGTATCTGTCAAATTAATGATTAATTAAGGCTACTAAATAGGCAGCATGGTTCTAGCTGTATAAGCTTGGAGGGTATACAAAAGCTGTATATAGCTGTATAAGCTTGGAGGGTATACAAAAGCTGTATATAGCTGTATGTTAAGAGGAGTGTAGTCTTAACGAGACGAAATAAAACGAATGGCAGTACAGAGTCTGGTTTTTAAATATGAATTGCTAATGAGTACTAATGAGGTATAAAACTATTTACTGTAACTAGTAGGTAAAACTTAGTAATGTAATGAGAGTTAAGGTTATTAATGAGGTGTACAACACTCGCCCGTGATATGGTTCCAGATACAGTAGGATGTCATTCAGATAATGGCCATGTTTGTATGGCATCTTTACTAATGTAACACTGGAAGTCAAAAAGGTAGATTAATGAGACTAGGTCAAAACTTTAAATTACTGATAGCTAATTGTTAAAGTAACCATGTAAGTGTTTTGGCGGAATTATAAAAATAAAGAAAACTAGACCTGCATGCAGGAATGACGGGTTTCACTTGTGCCACGTCACTTTCGGTGCCACGTTACCCTTGAACATATGTCACTTCCGATACCAATGAAACCATCGACCAGGTTTCCACATAAACATTGTAAACATCAAATAAAATTGACGAAGAATCAACCAAATCCAGCAATATCAATTCATTTTATATATATATATATATATGTTACTTGTAAGTGATCCTGGCAAAATTTCATTACTTCCGGTGATAATGAAAATGTTCGATTAGTTTTATGAAATCAGAAATGGCATAAGGCATCATATGGCGAAAATTGTATGTAAATCGAATAAGAATTGTCACTTTTATAGACCAAAAACCTTGAAAAGTGACTTGAAGAAAATCGTCTATTTCTCGGCAACCGTACATGATAAAAACTATTTTTTGGTATCTATATGATCGTATGGGTTCAATTCATTTGTTGATTGGAATCAAATATCATAATTTGAAATATATAACAAATCAGACTCATTTGAAAAAAATATCTGTTTTGAGGGCTAAAAATACAGTTTTTGCCAAAATGACATTACTTCCGGTGATGCTGAAAATGTTAAATTAGTTCTATGAAATCATCAATGACATAAGATATCATATGGTGAAAATTTTATGAAAATCGAATAATAACTGACACTTTTATAGACCAAAAACCTTGAAAAGTGACTTAAGGAAAATCGCCCATTTCTCTGCAACCGTACAAGTTAGAAACCATTTTGTGGTATCTGTATGATCGTATGGGTTCAATCTGTTTGATCAATAGAATCAAATATCATAATTTGAAAAAAATAACAAGTACGACTCATTTGAATAAAATATTGTTTTTGAACGCTAAAATTTAAGTTTTGAGCAAATGACGTCATTTCCGGAGGCAGCGTAAGAGGTAAAATGGTTTGACATAGTCCACTATGGCATTAGGCATCCAATGGCGAAAGAAAATTGAAAATCGAATAATAATTGATTCTTTTACAGCCAAAATTATGTGAAAAGTGATTCATGCAAAATTGCCTATTTCTCGGCAACTGCTTATATTACAAACTAATTTTCACGTATATTCTCTTCGTATGGATGATAGCTACAAGTTTATAAAAGTTACAAAGAAATATTTTAAAATTTGAAAAGCCTGAATAGGTTGTAAATAGGTCAATTTTACACCATTTTTAGCCTCTTAATCGAATTTGCTCGAAAATGAAATCGAAATTAAAAAAACTGCTTCCGCCATTTTTTCCGCCTTGAAAGGACACACTCTTTGAGTCATATAATTTTTCAAAAAAATAATATTTGTTTTCGAAAAAGGAAAATAACTGTCAAAATTGTAGTTTTTTGTAAAATTATGCCACTTCCGGTGCCGACAGATAACACTATTGGTAACAAAAAAAATTACAATTGAGACAACGAAGCATATGAACTTTGTTTTATACAAATCGAACAATAAAAAAATAATCTAGGACTGAAAAACTGAATTAGCCAATGGCGGCCAAGGAAAATTACTGAGACAAAATTTTTTAACATTTTTGCGCTAGTCAGATGACTCTTTAATTCTGTGCACAACACGACTAAAAAATATTTATAAATAAAAAAGTTTTTTGTAAAATTTTAAATTTTCGAAATTTTGCGCCTAATATCTTCGAAGATTTGCCGAAAATCAAAAATCGAAAGTAGCGTAGCTATGTGCCATGTCTCCGGCTATGCCAAAATGTATCGAAAGTTAAAATCCCATGATTATTGTTAAAATTACTGCAATATTTTCAAAAACGATAACTTCGGTGATTTCGGACATTTCGCATTGTCGCAGAACGTTCAAAATAGCTTTATCCTCTAAGTCACACCCACTTTCCCAGTAAAACCAAAGAAATCGTAACGATGCGACAAGTAGTTGCTGAGATATAGTCAAAGTGGAATTGGAATAATAATAAGAATAATAATTTTAACAAAAACAATAGTGTTTCACACAAGCTACGCAGTGTGAAACCCTAACTAGATCTGCTACTGTCCCATGCAGATATGAAAGCTTTCATATTCATCGTCACGTGTCATCGATTATATCAAGTATCTCAGATAAAAGGATAAGAACTAGATCTGCTACTGTCCCATGCAGATATGAAAGCTTTCATATTCATCGTCACGTGTCATTGATTGTATCAAGTATCCTAAATAAAAGGATAAGAAGAAAAAATTATCAAAATTGGTCAAAAACTCGCAAAATTACAAGTCTAAATATAGTATGAAACATTGCACCCAGGCATAACCATAATCTGAAAACTAAAGGGAAATAACCGAAACTTGTATTACTGTAATGAGACGGATGAGAAAATGAAATGAAAATTGCCGGAAAAAAATTAAAAATGGCAGGTTGGACAGGCGACCTTACTCCTTGTCACGCACAACCGGGCATTCGAAAACACGCTAGTTAACTCTATGACAGGCGCGCGTGCTAACCATTCAGCCGCCCAACCCCCCTTTGAAATCAGACACGTGCAATATGTCATATAGGAAGAATAACAAGCCGCTCACAACAAAATGGTAAATTAATGAGTTTAGGGCAAAAAGGCGTCTACAGCACCCGGTGTTCCCAGGCGGTCATCCATCCAAGTACTAACCGGGCCCGACGTTGCTTAACTTCAGTGATCGGACGAGAACTGGTGTTTTCAACATGGTATGGCCGTGGACGAGAGAAGGTGGACAGAACCCGTAGTTATACTTACTTGAATTGACCCGCTTATTGATTTTTTTTTTTGGGGGAGGGGGGGTTGTCGGTTTTAAAAAGGCGTCTACAGCACCCAGTGTTCCCAGGCGGTCACCCATCCAAGTACTGACCGGGCCCGACGTTGCTTAACTTCAGTGATCGGACGAGAACTGGTGTTTTCAACGTGGTGTGGCCGTAGACGAGAGAAGGTGAACAGAACCCGTTGTTATACTTACCTGAATTGACTCGCTCATTGATTTTTTTTTGTTTTTTGTCGGTTTTAAAAAGGCGTCTACAGCACCCGGTGTTCCCAGGCGGTCACCCATCCAAGTACTGACCGGGCCCGACGTTGCTTAACTTCAGTGATCGGACGAGAACTGGTGTTTTCAACGTGGTATGGCCCTAGACGAGAGAGGGTGGACATAACCCGTAGTTATACTTACCTGAATTGACCCGCTTATTGATTTTTGGGGCGGTTTTTGTCGGTTTTAAAAAGGCGTCTACAGCACCCGGTGTTCCCAGGCGGTCACCCATCCAAGTACTAACCGGGCCCAACGTTGCTTAACTTCAGTGATCGGACGAGAACTGGTGTTTTCAACGTGGTGTGGCCGTAGACGAGAGAAGGTGGACAAAACCCGTAGTTATACTTACCTGAATTGACCCGCTTATTGATTTTTATTTTTTTTTTTGGGGGGGGGGTCGGTTTTAAAAAGGCGTCTACAGCACCCGGTGTTCCCAGGCGGTCACCCATCCAAGTACAGACCGGGCCCGACGTTGCTTAACTTCAGTGATCGGACGAGAACTGGTGTTTTCAACGTGGTGTGGCCGTAGACGAGAGAAGGTGGACAGAACTCGTAGTTATACTTAACTGAATTGATCCGCTTATTGATATTTTGGGTTTTTTTTGTCGGTTTTAAAAAGGCGTCTACAGCACCCGGTGTTCCCAGACGGTCACCCATCCAAGTACTGACCGGGCCTGACGTTGCTTAACTTCAGTGATCGGACGAGAACTGGTGTTTTCAACGTGGTGTGGCCGTAGACGAGAGAAGGTGGACAGAACCCATACTTGTGCTTACTCAAATTCTTTTTGTGTCATTTTCCCTGGGGAGACGGGCCGAGCGGAGAGCTGGAGTGGTGCAAAAGAGATCACTTCTGTGATCGGACGAGAACTGGTGTTTTCAACGTGGTGTGGCCGTAGACGAGAGAAGGTGGACAGAACCCGTAGTTATACTTACCTGAATTGACCCGCTTATTGATATTTTTTTTTTTTTTTGGGGGGGGGGGGTCGGTTTTAAAAAGGCGTCTACAGCACCCGGTGTTCCCAGGCGGTCACCCATCCAAGTACTGACCGGGCCCGACGTTGCTTAACTTCAGTGATCGGACGAGAACTGTTTTTTTTTTAACGTGGTGTGGTCGTAGACGAGAGAAGGTGGACAGAACCGATACTTGTGCTTACTCAAATTCTTTTTGCGTCTTTTTCCCTGGGGAGACGGGCCGAGCGGAGAGCTGGAGTGGTGCAAAAGAGTGCGCGCTGTGGTCTGATTGGCGGAAAATTGATTTTTTCACGAAGAATCAGGGCAAAAAGGCGTCTACAGCACCCGGTGTTCCCAGGCGGTCACCCATCCAAGTACTAACCGGGCCCGACGTTGCTTAACTTCAGTGATCGGACGAGAACTGGTGTTTTCAACGTGGTATGGCCGTAGACGAGAGAAGGTGGACAGAACCCGTAGTTATACTTACCTGAATTGACCCGCTTATTGATTTTTATTTTGTTTTTTGTTTTAGAGTATTTAATTGTTTTAAAGAGACACGTTAAGGGTTGTTCATAGTTAAATGGAAGTTTAATTTTAAATAAGACCAATAAAATTAGGATTTAATAATGCCAGACTAATATTAAATAAAGTTTTAAATTAAGAAAAATTAATTATAGGTCTAATGCAATGAAATGCTTTGATTTGACGGATGAAATGTACGATGGGTGTCCACACTATGTGGCTAAGGCGTTGGCCTGCTAGCCAGGAGGTCGGGTGTTCGATCCCTGCATTGGCCGAGAAAGTTCATCTCGATATTCTGGCGCGTCCCCCCATCCGCCGTGTACACATTGGAGTGCAGGTAAAAAATCCCTTCGGAGTTGGAATTCGATATTGTTGAATAAGCTCTATACGATGACTAAATGTGCAGATTGTAGCCACCGACACTGCATGTTTTGCTTAACAATGAAAGGGTGCGGTTTTCAATTTTCGATCCTTTTATTCTACTACTCCTGATATTTTGGACTGTTGATCGATGGTTTCATATAAAAGACTACCGATAAGACTCTTTGTAGAAGAAGTTCCACAAAAATATTATGTTGACTTTAGAGAAAGGGACCTTTTAAAATGCTCCAAATCGTAAAAATACGACTTTTTGGATTTTCGATCTCTTTTTTCTGCTACCCCTGATATTTAAAAAAAATGATACAATGATTTCACACAACAGGATACCTATTAGACTCTCGATTGACAAGAATTTCATCACCCTCCCTTCATTATAACCGAAGTTATTGTGCCCTAAAGAATCAACAAATCAGCATGCTTATCTCTGCTTACCCTAGGCAGAAAAAGCTCATCTTTGCACCCAATCATGACATTGACCTAGTGAACGTCTACACCAAGATTGAACATTCTAGCTCAATTAGAAGGAGAGTTATTGTGTTTCAAAATCTCGGCCCTTCAAATTGCTACTACTTTTCATATTGACTTCAAAATGGCAACCATCAGTTGACCTAAATCAAAATTCTGCTCCCTACGATTTTTGGGCCATCCTTCAAGGATTCAGAAAATATAACTCCCGTGTCTGTAAGTAAGATAGCAAAAAAGCCTGAGGGATTTTTCATGTTTCAAGATGGTGGCATTTCCGGTTGGATCGACAAACTCCATATTTTGTGTAGTAATCAGTAATTACTTGTCGAGTATCGAAAAAAATTTTCAAGTCATTCTGACCTATATTTTGACGATTTTTTTAAAAACTTTGATCCTTAATTTCACCAAGGGGGGATAATTTAGAAAATTTTTCATTATATTTTTGAAGTCACATTGGTAAGATCTACTTATATACTAAATTTCATGAAAATCGTACAACTATTAAATAAGTTGTCAAATTGGTCTAAACTTCCGGTTCGAAATCACAGCGACGAATTTTCGAAATTCGAAAATGTGAAACTGCAGATGAAAATGATTATTTTCAAGGTATTCAAAGAAAAAAGAATTAGTAAAATCGGTCAAAAAATAACAAAGTTACGACTGTGCATTGTCAGTTTTTTCGTTCGTAAAATTCGGTGATTTCGGATTCGTAAAACGTTTTGAAAATATATTTAAACAACGTTCGCACCCCATTTTTTTTTGGGGGGGGGGTAGGTCAAAGTTTCAGAAAGATCCCATGGTTAGATTCTGAGAAATCCGATTTGCAGAAAATACACACAAAAAAAAAATAATAATAATCTTAACAGAAACAATAAGCTTTCATATGTAACATGAAAGCTTAATAACAAACTATCAAAATTGGTCAAAAACTCGCGAAGTCTAAATATAGTATGAAACATTGAGTAATCTGAAAACTAAAGGGAAATAACTGATACTTGTGTTGCTGTAATCGGGATGACTTCCGATTTCAAAACTTTCAGAAAAATGAAATGAAAATGGTAAGAAAACATCGAAAAATTAAATGAGATAACTTTGAACAAAACTAAAACTTTTCGAATCAGGTTGAACTCAACTGTTTGAATATGTACGTTAAATATGTAGATTTGGAAAATTATAAAGACATAATATCAAAATCGGTCAAAAACTCACAAAGTTACAAATTTAAATGTAGTGAGAAACATTGCACCCGGGCAAAAAAATAATCTTTAAACTAAAGGGAAATAACTGAAACTTGTATAGCTGTAATCGGGCTTCCAAGATATGTTATATAATTATGGTTTCCAATATGTTTGGTTATAAGTAGGAAATCGTGACGACTTCTTAAGCATGTTTTAAACAAAGGGTCATAGACTGCTATATACAAGAATGGCACTCTGCAATAAAAAAAAACTGGCCAGAGATTTCTATGCAGAAATTAAATAATTGCTAGAACCAGAAAAATATTTATCCACTATAATAAATATGCAACATAGAGAAAATGAAATGAAATTGAATGGGGTTTAACGTCCTACTGTTCTGCTCCTACAATGGGCTAATGAAGACGGGCATACGCCATAAAGTGTGCAATTAGGGAAATTTTACCCGGGCAGCGGCGTTACGGCCTACGAGGTTGGTAAGGCGACCATACTCCTTGTCACGTACAACCAAGAAATCGAAACAAGGCCAGTTGACTCAATGACAGACGTTATGATACAGAGCGCACGTGCTAACCATTCAGCCACGCAACCTCCTCCCTAAAATCGGCAAATTGCTGACCTACAGCGAGAAACATTTCAACCGGGCCAAATTTTCTATTTTAACAGTTTAATTTGCACGGTACCTTTAGTTATCAACCGAATACTACAAAACTTTTAAAAATAAGCTCCCTCTGACCAGCTTAATCGTTCGCAATAAACGTTTGCCCCTTAAAATCGACAAATTGCTGACTTTAAAGTGAGAAACATTACAACCGGGCCAAATTTTCTGTTTTATCACTTTAACAGTACCTTTGATTACCAACCGATTATTACAAAACTTTAAAAAGAGAAAGAGAGAAATGCGGCCTAACGTCCATTCGACACAAACTAGGTCATTTCGGGACTAACATATGTTTTTTAATTTTATTTAAAAACTCCCCTTGCACGTACTGGTCTTTAGCCGTTGGGAGGAAACCGAAGAACACGGAGAAAACCCACGAGGTTGGACATCATACACCATGTCACGTGCAACCTGGAGATAGAAACGACGCCCGTTGACTCAATGACAAACGTTACGATACAGCGAGCACATGCTAACCATTCAGCCATCCAGCCTCCCTGAATTCGGAAAATTGCTGACTTATAGCAAGAAACATTTCAACCGGGCGAATTTTTCTGTTTTAACAGTTTAATGTGCACGGTACTTTAATTACCAACCGATTATTACAAAACTATTGAAAATAAGCTTCAACTGACCAGCTTAATCGTATGCAATAAACGTTTTGCCTGAATTGAAAGTTCTGCACGGAAAAAGTTCATCTCGATTTCCCGGCGTGGTTCCCCTTGTCAGTGAGGCAGAACGGAGGGACTGACAAGCACAGCTGTCTAGTCCTTCGGATGGGACGAAAAACCAAGGTCCCGTGTACACATTGGAGTGCACGTAAAATATCCCTAAGCAGTTGGAATTCGATACTGTTGAATAAACTCTATACGATGACTAAATGCGTAGATTGTAGTCACCCACACTGCATGTTTCGCTTAACAATGAAAGGGTGCCGTTTTCAATGTTCGATCCTTTTGTTCTTCTACTTCTGATATGTTGGACTGTTGATCGATGGTTTCATATAAAAGACTACCAATAAGACTCTTTGTAGAAGAATTTCCCAACAAATATTATGTTGACTTTACGAGAAAGACCTCTAAACATACTCCAAATTGTAAAAATACGACTTTTTGGATTTTCAATCTTTTTTTTTCGGCTATCCCTGATATTTAAAAAAATGATACAATGATTTCGCACAACAGGCTAGCTATTAGACTCTCTATTGACAAAAGTTTCACCGCCCTCCCTTCATTATAACCGTAGTTATCGTGCCCTAAAGAATCAACAAATCAACATGCTTATCTCTGCTTACCCTAAGCAAAAAATGCTCATCTTTCAACTCCATCATAACATTGACCTAGTGAACGTCTACACCAAGTTTGATCATTCTAGCTTAATTAGAATGAGAGTTATTGTGCTCCAAAGTCTCGGCCCTTCAAATTGCTTCTATTTTTCATTTTCAATTCAAAATGATGACTCCCGGTTGACCTAAATCAAAATTCTATTCGCGACATTTTTTAGGCCTTCCTACAAGGATTCAGAAAATATAACTCCCGAGTCTGTAAGTAAAATAGCAAAAAAGCCTTATTGATTTTTCACGTTTCAAGATGGTGGCACTTCCGGTTCGATTGACAAACTCCATATTTTGTGTACGAATCAGTAATTCCTTGTCTAGTATCGAAAAAAAAAAATTAGGTCATTCTGACCTATATTTCGACGATTTTTTTGAAAACTTTGATCCTTAATTTCACCAAGGGGAGATAATTTAGAACATTTCTAATTATATTTTTGAAGTCACATCGGTAGGATCTACTTATATACTAAATGGAATGAAAATCGCAAAACTATTAAAGAAGTTGTCAAATTGGTCTAAACTTCCGGTTCGAAATCACAGCGACGAAATTCGAAATTCGAAAATGTGAAACTGCTGATGAAAATGATTTTTTTCAAGGTATTCAAAGAAAAAAGATTTAGTAAGGTCGGTCAAAAAACAATAAAGTTACGACTATGCATTGTCCATTTTGTCGTTCGTAAATTTCGGTGATTTCGGATTCGTAAAACGTTTTGAAAATATATTTAATCAACAGCTACCACCCATTTTTGGTGGGATAGGTAAAAGTTTCATAAAGATACTGTGGTTAGATTCTGAGAAATCCGATTTGTGGATAAAACACCCAAAAAAATAACAATAACTAGATCTGCTACTGTCCCATGCAGATATGAAAGCTTTCATATTTATCGTCACGTGTCATTGATTGTATCAAGTATCCTAAATAAAAGGATAAGAAGAAAAAATTATTAAAATTGGTCAAAAACTCGCGAAGTTACAAGTCTAAATATAGTATGAAACATTGCACCCAGGCATAACAATAATCTGAAAACTAAAGGGAAATAACTGAAACTTGTATTACTGTAATGAGACGGATGAGAAAATGAAATGAAAATGGCGGGAAAAAAAAAATGGCAGGTTGGACAGGCGACCTTACTCCTTGTCACGTACAACCGGGCATTCGAAAACACGCTAGTTAACTCAATGACAGGCGCGCGTGCTAACCATTCAGCCACCCACCCCCCCCCTTTGAAATCAGACACGTGCAATATGTCATATAGGAAGAATAAGAAGTCGCTCACAACAAAATGGTAAATTAATGAGTTTAGGCCAAAAGGTTGAGCTACTGTTTTAGAGTACTTAATAGTTTTAAAGAGACACGTTAAGGGTTGTTCATAGTTAAATGAAAGTTTAATTTTAAATAAGACCAATAAAATTAGGATTTAATAATGCCAGACTAATATTTCCAATATGTTTGGTTATAAGTAGGAAATCGTGACGACTTCTTAAGCATGTTTTAAACAAAGGATCATGTTTGTTTAAACAAGAATGGCACTCTGCAATAAAAAAACTGGCCAAAGCAAGATTTCTATGCAGAAATTAAATAATTGCTAGAACCAGAAAAATATTTATCCACTATAATAAATAAGCAACATAGAGAAAATGAAATGAAATTGAATGGGGTTTAACGACCGACTGTTCTGCTCCTAAAATGGGCTAATGAAGACGGGCATATGCCATAAAGTGTGCAATGAGGGAAATTTTACCCGGGCAGCAGCGGTTACGGCCTACGAGGTTGGACAGGCGACCATACTCCTTGTCACGTACAACCAAGAAATCGAAACAACGCCAGTTGACTCAATGACAGACGTTATGATACAGAGCGCACGTGCTAACCATTCAGCCACGCAACCTCCCTAAAATCGGCAAATTGCTGACCTACAGCGAGAAACATTTCAACCGGGCCAAATTTTCTATTGTAACAGTTTAATTTGCACGGTACCTTTAGTTATCAACCGAATATTACAAAACTTTTAAAAATAAGCTCCCCCTGACCAGCTTAAGCGTTCGCAATAAACGTTTGCCCCTTAAAATCGGCAAATTGCTGACTTTAAAGTGAGAAACATTACAACCGGGCGAAATTTTCTGTTTTATCACTTTTACAGTACCTTTGATTACCAACCGATTATTACAAAACTTTAAAAATAAAAGAGAAAGAGAGAAATGCGGCCTAATGTCCATTCGACACAAACTAGGTCATTTCGGGACTAACATATGTTTTTAATTTTATTTAAAAACTCCCCTTGCGCTTACAGGTCTTTAGCCGTTGGGAGGAAACCGAAGGACACGGAGAAAACCCACGAGATTGGACATCATACTTCATGTCACGTGCAACCTGGAGATCGAAACGACGCCCGTTGACTCAATGACAGACGTTACGATACAGTGCGCACATGCTAACCATTCAGCCATTCAGCCTCCCTGAATTCAGAAAATTGCTGACTTATAGCAAGAAACATTTCAACCGGGCGAAATTTTCTGTTTTAACAGTTTAATGTGCACGGTACTTTAATTACCAACCGATTATTACAAAACTTTTGAAAATAAGCTCCAACTGACCAGCTTAATCGTATGCAATAAACGTTTTCGCCTGAATTGAAAGTTCTGCACGGAGAAAGTTCATCTCGATTTCCCGGCGTGGTTCCCCTTGTCAGTGAGGCAGAACGGAGGGCCTGACAAGCACAGCTGTCTAGTCATTCGGATGGGACGAAAAACCAAGGTCTCGTGTACACATTGGAGTGCACGTAAAATATCCCTAAGCAGCTGGAATTCGATACTGTTGAATAAGCTCTATACGATGACTAAATGTGTAGATTGTAGTCACCCACACTGCATGTTTCGCTTAACAATGAAAGGGTGCCGTTTTCAATGTTCGATCCTTTTGTTCTTCTACTCCTGATATGTTGGACTGTTGATCGATGGTTTCATATAAAAGACTACCAATAAGACTCTTTGTAGAAGAAGTTCCCAAAAAATATTATGTTGACTTTACGAGAAAGACCTCTAAACATGCTCCAAATTGTAAAAAATACGACTCTTTGGATTTTCAATCTCTTTTTTTTGGCTACCCCGGACATTTAAGAAAAAATGATACAATGATTTCACACAACAGGTTAGCTATTAGACTCTCGATTGACAAGAGTTTCATCGCCCTCCCTTCATTATAACCAAAGTTATCGTGCCCTAAAGAATCAACAAATCAGCTTGCTTATCTCTGCTTACCCTAGGCAGAAAATGCTCATCTTTGAACTCAATCAAGACAGTGACCTAGTGAACGTCTACACCAAGTTTGAACATTCTAGCTCAATTAGAAGGAGAGTTATTGTGTTCCAAATTCTCAGCCCTTCAAATTGCTTCTATTTTTCACTTTCACTTCAAAATGGCGACCATCAATTGACCTAAATCAAAATTCTACTCCTAAAGGGTTTTTTAAGCCATCCTTGAAGGATTCAGAAAATATAACTCCCGTGTCTGTAAGTAAAATAGCAAAAAAGCCTTTGTGATTTTTCACGTTTCAAGATAGCGGCACTTCCGGTTCAATCCACAAACTCAATATTTTGGGTACGAATCAGTATTTACTTATCTAGTATCCAAAAAAAACATCAGGTCATTCTGACCTATATTTCTTCGATTTTTTTGAAAACTTTGATCCTTAATTTCACCAAGGGGAGATAATTTAGAAAATTTCTATTCATATTTTCGAAGTCACGTGGGTAAGATCTACTTACATACTAAATTTCATGAAAATCGTACAACTATTAAAGAAGTTGTCAAGTTGATCTCAACTTCCGGTTCGAAATCACAGCGACGAATTTTCGAAATTCGAAAATCTGAAACTGCAGTTGAAAATGATTTTTGTCAAGGTACTCAAAGAAAAAAGAATTAGTAAAATAGGTCAAATAGTCACAGAGTTACAGTAATGCAGGTCAAATTCACTCGTTCGTAAAATTCTGTGATTTCGAATTCGTAAAACGTTTTGAAAATATATTTAATCAAAAACTGCCACCCAGTTTTGGGGGGGTAGGTCAAAGTTTCAGAAAGATCCCATGGTTAGATTCTGAGAAATCCGATTTGCAGAAATGACACAAAAAAAAAAATAATAATAATAATAATCTTAACAAAAACAATAAGCTTTCATATGTAATATGAAAGCTTAATAATATTAATCTTAACAGAAACAATAAGCTTTCATATGTAATACATATGAAAGCTTAATAATTTTAGTAATAACAATAGGCTTTCAGACGAAAAATAATAATTTTAGTAATCACAGTAGGCTTTCAGACGAAAGTCTGAAAGCCTAACTAGACCTGCAAGCAGCACTGAACCGGCTTTCAGGAATCATACAGGAAGTTTATTATACCATAGCCGATCCATTGAGCTACCAAACTATACTTTAGTTGTTTTGCTTCAGTGACACCCTCTATCATATGTAAAAGTAATATTTGCTTGCTAAAAGACCGGTCAAAATTGTAAATTATGGCAAAATTACGTCACTTCCGGTGCCGAAAGAAATTTTTATAGGTGAAAAATAAGTCGAAAATTCGCAACATACAAAATACAAACTTTGTTTTATACATATCGGGCAATAAATAATTAACCTATAACCCATAAACTGAAATTAAGAAGGTAAAAAACTTAAAAGTGACCCTGGGAAAATTGGCTATTATTCGACAAGGGAACATGCTAGAAGCCTTTTCTTGATATCAATATGATGGTATTGATTTAATCTTACTGCCCATTAGAGTCAGACGTTATAAAGTTAAACGAATAATAAATATAAATCCCTTCAAAAAAATGTTTCTTTTGAAGGCTAAAAATATGTGTTTTGCAAAAATTACATTACTTCCGGTGATATTGAAAATGTTAACTTCGTTCATAGAAGTTATAAATGGCATAAGGCATCAAATGGTAAAAAAATTATAAAAATCGAATAATAATTGACACTTTTATAGACCAAAAACCTTGAAAAGTGACTTATAGAAGATCGACTATTTCTCTGTAACCGTACAAGTTAGAAACCATTTTGTGGTATCTGTATGGTCGTATGGCTTCATTCTATTCGTTGATGGGAATCAAATATCATAATTTTAAAAATATTATAAGGCAGACTCATTTGAATAAAATATTTGTTTTTTAGGTTAAAAATACAGTTTTTGCCCAAATGACGTCATTTCCGGTCACAGTGAAAATGTAAAATTGGCTTGACGTAGTCCAAATTGGCATTAGGCATCAAATGGAAAAAAAATATTGCAAATCGAATAATAATTCACTCTTGTATAGGCAAAATAACGTGAAAAGTGATGCATGCAAAATTGCATATTTCTCGGCAACTGCTCATATTACAAACTAATTTTCGCATACATTCTCTTCGTCTGGATTATTGCTACGAGTTTATGAAAATTACAAATAAACATTTCAAAATATGAAGACGCTGAATGAATTGTAAATAACTGAATTTTACACTTTATTTTACATTTTATTCGAAATTGCCCGAAAATGAAATTGAAAATGTAAAATTGGCTTGACCTAGTCCAAATTGGAATTATGCATCAAATGGAAAAAAATATTGCAAATCGAATAATAATTCACTCCTTTATAGGCAAAATAACGTGAAAAGTGATGCATGCAAAATTGCATATTTCTCGGCAACTGCTCATATTACAAACTTATTTTCGCATACATTCTCTTCGTCTAGATTATTGCTACGAGTTTATGAAAATTACAAATAAATGTTTCAAAATATGAAGACGCTGAATGAATTGTAAATAACTGAATTTTACACTTTATTTTACATTTTATTCGAAATTGCCCGAAAATGAAATTGAAATTAAAAAATCTGAGCTAAGGATTTTGTGCACCTTTGCAGGGTGCATCCTTTTAGTTATATCAGTTTTAAAAAGAAATAATATTTGCTTTCAAAAAGTGGTACCTAACTGTCAAAATTGTAGTTTTTGTTAATATTACGTCACTTCCGTTGCCGACAGTAAAATTTCACCGTAACAAAAAAATTACAATTTGGACCACGGAGCATATGAACTTTGTTTTATACAAATCGAACAATAAATAATTTTTCTGGGTACGAAAAACTAAATTAGCCGATGGCGGCTAACGCAAATTACCGAGACAATTTTTTTTCTCATTTCTGCTCAAGTAGGATGATATTTTAACCCTGTGTAAAATACCATCAAAAAATATTCATAAATAAAAAAGGTTTTCGTAAAAAAAAATTTTTTTTCAAAATATCGGACATTTTTCGACTACTTCCGGTTTTACGATCATTGTCGCGATAGCTTTACGAAGTTATTTGGATACTTAACTTTCTGTACCAGAAGTGTCAGAAACATCCATTGAGTAGTTTTGGAAAAAAAGATAAATTAAAGAGCGTTTCCAAAAATTTAACGATTTTTCAATTGTTTTCAAAGTTTGATCCCATTTTTGGACCACCTATATTATTTCAATGCTTTTCATTTTGGATTCACTATATAGACAACCGATAGGACTTTGAGTAAGAAAAGATTAAGAAAAATATGCGGTGTCGTTTTCGAGAAAAGGGCGTCTCAGAATGTTAAAAAATCGGAAAATACTAGATTTTTGGCATACAATAATTTATTTCCTTACCATCGAAATCGTATTATTTAGATAACATATGATGGTCCATTAATAGGGCTATCCAACAACACTTTAGTTTTTTTGTCCCGCTATTACCTAAGGGAGAAATCAAGTTTTTCATTTTTATACGCCCACATTGAAATGTGGTCGTATATTGTCGTCGCCTCCGTCCGTCCGTCCGTCCGGCCGTCCGTCCGTCCGTCCGTCCGTCGGTCCGTCGGTCCGGCGTCCACAATTGCTTGTGGACGCTCTACAGGCTAAAGTTAATATCCGATTGACTTTAAATTTATACACAGTGTTTAAGGTCATGAGACGAAGAAGCCTATTGTTTTTCAGCGTTTTCCGATAATAACTACCAGAGTTATGGCCCTTGATCACTTCAAAATATCTTGTGGACGCTCTAGAGGCCAAAGTTAATATCCGATTGACTTTAAATTTATACACAGTGTTTAAGGTCATGAGACGAAGAAGTCTATTGATTTTCAGCAATTTCCGATAATTAGTGCCAGAGTTATGGCCCTTGAACACTTGAAAATATCTTGTGGACGCTCTAGAGACCAAAGTTAATATCCAATTGACTTTAAATTTATACACAGTGTTTAAGGTCATGAGACGAAGAAGCCTATTGATTTTCAGCGATTTCCGATAATTAGTGCCAGAGTTATAGCCCTTGATCACTTCAAAAAATCTTGTGGACGCTCTAGAGGCCAAAGTTAATATCCGATTTACTTTAAATTTATACACAGTGTTTAAGGTCATGAGACAAAGAATCCTATTGATTTTCAGCGATTCCCGATAATTAGTGCCAGAGTTATGTCCCTTGATCACTTCAAAAAATCCTGCGGACGCTCTAGAGGCCAAAGTTAATATCCGATTGACTTTAAATTTATACACAGTGGATGCTCTACAGGTCAAAGTTAATATCCGATTGACTTCAAATTTATACATAGTGTTTACAGTCATGAGACTAAGTCGTCTATCGATTTTCAGTGATTTTCAATAATTGCTGCAAGAGTTATGGCCCTTGATCACTTCGAAAAAATCTTGTGGAAGCTCTAGAGGCCAAAGTTAATATCCGATCGACTTTAAATTAACACACAGTGTTTAGGGTCATGAGACGAAGAAGCCTATTGATTTTCAGAGATTTAAAATAATTATTGCCAGAGTTATCTCCCTTGATAACTTCAAAAAATCTTGTTATGCTATAGAGGCTAAACTTATCATCCGATTGACTTTAGATTGATACACAGAGTTTAAGGTGTTGAAACGAACAAGTATTTTGATTTTCAATGAATTTTAATAACTGAACAGCTAAATCCATGATATTAAATGTTTCATGTATATACTAATTGTTAGTGTGGGGTAACACTTTATAAAAAGCAATCAAATTCTAATGATTTTCTGATAATTACATAATGAGCCGTTACTCTTAATCAGTTTTTAGTGTATTACAAATGTTTCATTAGCAAAAAAAGTAAAAATATGCGACAACCCTTGTTGACTGCCTGGACGATTTAGCTGCTGTGGGCGTATGTTTCGTTGCCTGGCAACCTATCTTTTGAATACTTCCGGTTTGGTTATTATTGTCGGAATAGTTTTAATAGCCTGTTTGGGCACTAAAATAGCCAAAGGGCTCTGTAATGATATATTACATTATCTGATCAGATAAAATGCCCCTGAGAAATCCTATGTTCAAAAGTGCCAAAAATGCAAAAAATTTAAAATATCGAAAATTAAATTTCAATAACTACATACATATCATACATCGTTAGAATCGTAATTAGGTCAGCTATCTGAATATACAATCTTTTTTAGAAAATCTCTTAAAGTAAAAAAAATAGTAGAGCATTTTCCAAAATTTCACGATTTTTCGACTTTTTTCGATTTTCAGTCCGTTATTTCACCTATTTCAGATATTTCAAAGTTTTATTGGATGGCCTCATGCAAAATACCTCTGAAAGGACTCTCGATTGAAAAACTTAAAAAAAAAGTTGCGGTTAAGTTTTCGAGATACAGGCGTCCAAAAATGCTAAAAATCAGAAAATACTTGATTTTCAGCGTGCCATATTTTGCTGCCTGATCATAGTATCCGTATGAATTGGGTATCATACGATAGTACAATCCTCGTGCCACCCAATGGTACCTTAATTTGATTAATCCGTTGATATCGGACGGAGACATCACGTTTTCCCCGAAAACATCCATTTTTTGCATTTTTTTTCAAAATATTGCACATTATTTCGACCACTTCCGGTTTAAATATCCGTGTCGAAATTGCTTTATCAGTTGGAATTGGACTATAACTTCATGTTCCATAAGTTTCAGAAACATCATTTTGGCTGTAAAACGACACCACAGCTCACAAAATGGGTAGAAAATTCGAAAAAAATCGAAAAATAAAGGGCGGTAACTCTGAATGAAACTTATATCATTGGAATCGGATTGACGTCAGGTATCCAAAAATCTAGGTCAAATTTCCAAATTTTGAAAAATAACAAAAATTGTCTCGTAGGCGACGTGTTTTGAATTTTCGAACGATAGAAGTCAGCGACGAAGTTTCGGAATCGCAAAATGTGAGATTGCTATTGTCTCGGAAAAGTCTCAGGCTTTCCAAAAATGTGATTTGTTTGAATATAGGTAGAGAATTGACGAAACCAGGGCCGATTTATAATTTTTTAACAACGTTCAAAATTCGGCTACTTCCGGTCTGCGCAGAAGTTTGAAAATTGCTTTATTGGGTAGCCACCACCTGGTTTCCCAACAGAAATATGGATAGCAAATCGGTATCTCTTTTCGATCATAGAGAAATAGGCTCCGGCGGAAAAGAATAATAATAAAAACTAGACCTGCAAGCAGCACTGAACCGGCTTTCAGGAATCATACAGGAAGTTTATTATACCAAAGCCGACCCATTGAATTACCAAACTATACTTTAGTTGTTTTGCTTCAGTGAAACCCTCTATCATATGTAAAAGTAATATTTGCTGGCGAAAAGACCGGTCAAAATTGTAAATTATGGCAAAATTACGTCACTTCCGGTGCCGAAAGAAATTTTAAAAGGTGAAGAATAAGTCGAAAATTCGCAACATACAAAATACAAACTTTGTTTTATACATATTGGGCAATAAATAATTAAGCTATAACCCATAAGCTTAAATTAAGAAGGTAAAAAACTTAAAAGTGACCCTGGAAAAATTGGTTATTATTCGACAAGGGAACATGCTAGAAGCCTTTTCTTGATATCAATATGATGGTATTGATTCAATCTTACTGCCCATTGGAGTCAGACGCTATAAAGTTAAACGAATAATAAATATAAATCCCTTCAAAAAAATGTTTGTTTTGAAGGCTAAAAATACGTTTTTTGCAAAAATTACATTACTTCCGGTGATATTGAAAATGTTAACTTGGTTCATATAAGTCATAAATGGCATAAGGCAACAAATGGTAAAAAAATTATAAAAATCGAATAATAATTGACACTTTTATAGACCAAAAACCTTGAAAAGTGACTTATAGAAGATCGCCTATTTCTCTGTAACCGTACAAGGTAGAAACTATTTTGTGGTATCTGTATGATCGTATGGGTTCATTCTATTTGTTGATTGGCATCAAATACCATAATTTGAAAAAGATTTCAAAACATTATAAGGCAGACTCATTTGAATAAAATATTAGTTTTTTAGGTTAAAAATACAGTTTTTGCCCAAATGACGTCATTTCCGGTCACAGTGAAAATGTAAAATTGGCTTGACCAAGTCCAAATTGGCATTAGGCATCAAATGGAAAAAAATATTGCAAATCGAATAATAATTCAGTCTTTTATAGGCAAAATAACGTGAAAAGTGATGCATGCAAAATTGCACATTTCTCGGCAACTGCTCATATTACAAACTAATTTTCGCACACATTCTCTTCGTCTGGATTATTGCTACGAGTTTATGAAAATTACAAATAAATATTTCAAAATATGAAGACGCTGAATGAATTTTACACTTTTTTTTACATTTTATTCGAAATTGCCCGAAAATGAAATTGAAATTAAAAAATATGAGCTAAGGTTTTTGTGCACCTTTACAGGGTGCATCCTTTTAGTTATATCAGTTTTGAAAAAAAAATAATATTTGCTTTCAAAAAAAGTGGTACCGAACTGTCAAAATTGTAATTTTTGTTAATATTACGTCACTTCCGTTGCCAACAGAAAAATGTCACCGTAACCCAAAAAAATACAATTGGGAGCATATGAACTTTGTTTTACACAAATCGAACAATAAATAATTTTTCTGGATACCAAAAACTAAATTAGCCGATAGCGGCTAACGAAAACTACCGAGACAATTTTTTTTCTCATTTCTACTCAAGTACGATGATATTTTAACCCTGTGTAAAATATCATGAAAAAATATTCATAAATAAAAAAGGTTTTCGTAAAAAAATTAATTTTTTTCAAAATATCGGACATTTTTTCGACTACTTCCGGCATTACGATCGTTGTTGTGATAGTTTTACGAAGTTCTTTTGATACTTAACTTTCTGTACCAGAAGTGTCAGAAACATCCATTGAGTAGTTTTGGAAAAAAAGATAAATTAAAGAGCGTTTCCAAAAATTTAAACGATTTTTCAATTTTTTTCAAAGTTTGAGGCCATTTTTGGACCACTTATATTATTTCAATGCTTTTCATTTTGGATTCACTATATAGACAACCGATAGGACTTTGAGTCAGAAAAGTTTAAGAAAAATCTGCGGCGTCGTTTTCGAGAAAAGGGCGTCTCGGAATGTTTAAAAAGCGGAAAATACTAGATTTTTGGCATACAATAATGTATTACCTTACCATTGAAATCTCATTATTTAGATACCATATGATGGTCCATTAATAGGGCTATCCAACGACACTTTAGTTCTTTTGGTCCGCTATTACCTAAGGGAGAAATCAAGTTTTTCGCAAGTGCGACAATGTTTTTACTCTTTTTTTTCCATTTTTTGAATACTTCCGGTATGGTTATTATTGTCGGAATAGTTTTAATAGCCTGTTTGGGCACTAAAATGGCAACAGGGCTCTGTAATGATATATTACATTATCTGATCAGATAAAATGCCCCTAAGAAATCCTATGTTCAAAAGTGCCAAAAATGCAAAAAATTTAAAATATCGAAAATTAAATTTCAATAACTACATACATATTATACATCGTTAGAATCGTAATTAGGTCAGCTATCTGAATATACAATCATTTTTTGAAAATCCCTGAAAATAAAAAAAGTAGTAGAGCATTTTCCAAAATTTCACGGTTTTTCGACTTTTTTCGATTTTCAGTCCGTTATTTCACCTGTTCCAGACATTTCAAAGTCTTATTGGATGGCATAATTCACAAGACTATCGAATGGACTCTCGATAGAGAAAGTTAAAAAAAAAGTTGCGGTTAAGTTTTCGAGATACAGGCGTCCAAAAACGCTCCAAATCAGAAAATACTTGATTTTCAGCGTGCCATATTTTGCTTCTTGCCCATCGTATCCGTGTGATTTGGGTATCATACGATAGTCCATTCCTCTTGGCATCCAACGGTACTTTAATTTGTTTTATCTGTTGATTTCGGATTGAGAAATCGCGTTTTCCACCAAAACATCCATTTTTTACATTTTTTTCAAAATATTGCACACTATTTCATCCACTTCCGGTTTAAGGATCCTTGTCGAAATTGCTTTATCAGTTGGTATTGGACTATAACTTCATGTTCCATAACTTTCAGAAACATCAATTCGACCGTAAAACGAAACCACAGCTCACAAAATGGGAAGAAAATTCGAAAAAAATCGAAAAATAAAGGGCGATAACTCTGAATGAAACTTATATTTCTAGAATCGGATGGACTTCAGGTATCCAAAAATGTAGGTCAAATTTGAAAATTTTGAAAAATAACAAAAATTGTCTCGTAAACAACATGTTTTCAATTTTCGAACGATAAAAGTCATAGACGAGTGTTCGAAATTGAAAAATGTGAGATAGCCATTGTCTCAGAAAAGATTCAGGGATTCCAAAAATGTGATTTGTTTGAAAATGGGAAAAGAATTGATGAAACTATAGCCAATTTTCAATTTTTTGACAAAGTACAAAGTTCGGTCACTTCCGGTCTGCGCAGAAGTTTGAAAATTGCTTTATTGAGTAGCCACCACCTGGTTTCACGATAGTAAGATGAACCGCAAATCGGTATCTCTTTTCGATCATAGAGAAATAGGCTCCCGCGGTAAATAATAATAATAATAAAAAAAAAAATAATAATAATTTTAGTAATCACAATAGGCTTTCAGACGAAAGTCTGAAAGCCTAATAACTAGACCTGCAAGCAGCACTGAACCGGCTTTCAGGAATCATACAGGAAGTTTATTATACCATAGCCGATCCATTGAGCTACCAAACTATACTTTAGTTGTTTTGCTTCAGTGACACCCTCTATCATATATAAAAGTAATATTTGCTGGCGAAAAGACCGGTCAAAATTGTAAATTATGGCAAAATTACGTCACTTCCGGTGTCGAAAGAAATTTTTTATGGGTGAAAAATAAGTCGAAAATTCGCAACATACAAAATACAAACTTTTGTTTTATACATATCGGGCAATAAATAATTAACCTATAACCCATAAACTGAAATTAAGAAGGTAAAAAAACTTAAAAGTGACCCTCGGAAAATTGGTTATTATTCGACAAGGGAACATGCTAGAAGCCTTTTCTTGATATCAATATGATGGTATTGATTCAATCTTACTGCCCATTAGAGTCAGACGTTATAAAGTTAAACGAATAATGAATATAAATCACTTCAAAAAAATGTTCGTTTTGAAAACTATAAATACGTTTTTTGCAAAAATGGCATTACTTCCGGTGCTATTGAAAATGTTAAATTAGTTGATAGGATTCATAAATGGCATAAGGTATCAAATGGTGCAAATTTTATGAAAATGGAATAATAATTGACACTTTTATAGACCAAAAACCTTGAAAAGTGACTTATAGAAGATCGCCTATTTCTCTGTAACCGTTCAAGTTAGAAACCATTTTGTGGTATCTGTATGGTCGTATGGCTTCATTCTATTCGTTGATGGGAATCAAATATCATAATTTTAAAAATATTATAAGGGAGACTGATTTGAATAAAATATTAGTTTTTTAGGTTAAAAATACAGTTTTTGCCCAAATGACGTCATTTCCGGTCACAGTGAAAATGTAAAATTGGCTTGACGTAGTCCAAATTGGCATTAGGCATCAAATGGAAAAAAAATATTGCAAATCGAATAATAATTCACTCTTGTATAGGCAAAATAACGTGAAAAGTGATGCATGCAAAATTGCATATTTCTCGGCAACTGCTCATATTACAAACTAATTTTCGCATACATTCTCTTCGTCTGGATTATTGCTACGAGTTTATGAAAATTACAAATAAACATTTCAAAATATGAAGACGCTGAATGAATTGTAAATAACTGAATTTTACACTTTATTTTACATTTTATTCGAAATTGCCCGAAAATGAAATTGAAATTTAAAAATATGAGCTAAGGATTTTGTGCACCTTTGCAGGGTGCATCTTTTTAGTTATATCAGTTTTGAAAAAAAATAATATTTGCTTTCAAAAAGTGATACCGAACTGTCAAAATTGTAGTTTTTGTTAATATTACGTCACTTCCGTTGCCGACAGAAAAATTTCACAGTAACTAAAAAAAATACAATTGGGACCACGGAGCATATGAACTTTGTTTTATACAAATCGAACAATAAATATTTTTTCTGGGTACGAAAAACTAAATTAGCCGATGGCGGCTAACGCAAATTACCGAGACAATTTTTTTTCTCATTTCTGCTCAAGTAGGGTGATATTTTAACCCTGTGTAAAATATCATCAAAAAATATTCATAAATAAAAAAGATTTTCGTAAAAAAAATAATTTTTTCCAAAATATTGGACATTTTTTCGACTACTTCCGGTTTTACGATCGTTGTTGTGATAGCTTTACGAAGTTATTTGGATACTTAACTTTCTGTACCAGAAGTGTCAGAAACATCCATTGAGCAGTTTTGGAAAAAAAGATAAATTAAAGAGCGTTTACAAAAATTTAACGATTTTTCAATTTTTTTCAAAGTTTCATGCAATTTTTGGACCACCTATATTATTTCAATGCTTTTCATTTTGGATTCACTATATAGACAACCGATAGGACTTTGAGTAAGAAAAGTTTAAAAAAGATCTGCGGTGTCGTTTTCGAGAAAAGGGCGTCTCAGAATTTTAAAAAATCGGAAAATACTAGATTTTTGGCATACAATAATTTATTTTCTTACCATCGATATCGTATTATTTAGATACCATGTGATGGTCCATTAATAGGGCTATCCACCGACACTTTAGTTCTTTTGGTCCGCTATTACCTAAGGGAGAAATCAAGTTTTTCGCAAGTGCGACAATGTTTTTAACCTTTTTTTTCATTTTTTGAATACTTCCGGTATGGTTATTATTGTCGGTATAGTTTTGATAACCGGTTTGGGCACTAAAATAGCCACAGGGCTCTGTAATGATATATTACATTATCTGATCAGATAAAATGCCCCTGAGAAATCTTAGGTTCAAAAGTGCAAAAAATGCAAAAAATTTAAAATATCGAAAATTAAATTTCAACAACTACATACATATTATACATCGTTAGAATCGTAATTAGGTCAGCTATCTGAATATACAATCTTTTTTTGAAAATCTCTTAAAATAAAAAAATAGCAGAGCATTTTCGAAAATTTCACGATTTTTCGACTTTTTTCTATTTTCAGTCCGTTATTTCACCTATTCCAGATATTTCAAAGTCTTATTTTGTGGCTTCATGCAAAATACCTCCGAAAGGACTCTCGATAGAAAAAATTACAAAAAAAGTTGCGGTTAAGTTTTCGAGATACAGGCGTCCAAAAACGCTCCAAATCACAAAATACTTGATTTTCAGCGTGCCATATTTTGCTGCCTGCTCATCGTATCCGTATGAATGGGGTATCATACGATAGCACAATCCTAGTGCAGTCCAATGGTACCCTAATCCGTTGATATCGGGCGGAGAAATCGCGATTTTCCCCAAAATATCCATTTTTTGCATTTTTTTCAAAATATTGCACATTATTTCGACCACTTCCGGTTTAAGGATTCTTGTCGAAATTGCTTTATACGTTGGTATTGGACTATAACGTCATGTTCCAGAAGTTTCAGAAACGTCAATTCTACCATAAAACGAAACCCGAGCTGACAAAATGGGAAGAAAATTCGAAAAAAATCGAAAAATAAAGGGCGATAACTCGGAATGAAACTTATATTACTGGAATCGGATGGACTTCAGGTATCCAAAAATGTAGGTCAAATTTGAAAATTTTGAAAAATGACAAAAATTGTCTCGTAAACAACATGTTTTCAATTTTCGAACGATAAAAGTCATAGACGAATGTTCGAAATTGAAAAATGTGAGATAGCCATTGTCTCAGAAAAGATTCAGGGATTCCAAAAATGTAATTTGTTTGAAAACGGTTAAAGAATTGACGAAACTATGGCCGATTTTCAATTTTTAGACAACGTGCAAAGTTCGGTCACTTCCGGTATGCGCAGAAATTTCAAAAATATTTTATCAAGTAGCCACCACATGGTTTCCAAATAGAAAATCTAATTCCAGATCGATATCTGTTTTCGATCATGGAGATCTAGGCCCCCGCGGTAAATAATAATAATAATAATAACTAGACCTGCAAGCAGCACTGAACCGGCTTTCAGGAATCATACAGGAAGTTTATTATACCATAGCCGATCCATAGAGCTACCAAACTATACTTTAATTGTTTTGCTTCAGTGACACCCTCTATCATATGTAAAAGTAATATTTGCTGGCGAAAAGACCGGTCAAAATTGTAAATTATGGCAAAATTACGTCAATTCAGGTGCCGAAAGAAATTTTTATAGGTGAAAAATAAGTCGAAAATTCGCAACATACAAAATAAAAACTGTGTTTTAATCCATAACCCATAACTGAAATTAAGAAGGTAAAAAACTTAAAAGTGACCCTGGGAAAATTGACTATTTTTCGACAAGGGAACATGCTAGAAGCCTTTTCTTGATATCAATATGATGGTATATATTCAATCTTACTGCCCATTAGAACCAGACGTTATAAAGTTAAACGAATAATAAATATAAATCCCCTCAAAAAAATGTTTGTTTTGAAGGCTAAAAATACGTTTTCTGAAAAAATTACATTACTTCCGGTGATATTGAAAATGTTAATTTAGTTCATAGAATTCATAAATGGCATAAGGCATCAAATGGTAAAAAAATTATAAAAATCGAATAATAATTGACACTTTTATAGACCAAAAACCTTGAAAAGTGACTTATCGAAGATCGCCTATTTCTCTGTAACCGTACAAGTTAGAAACCATTTTGTTGTATCTGTATGGTCGTATGGTTTCATTCTATTCGTTGATGGGAATTGAATATCGTAATTTTAAAAATATTATAAGGCAGACTCATTTAAATAATATATTTCTTTTTTAGGTTAAAAATACAGTTTTTGCCTAAATGACGTCATTTCCGGTCACAGTGAAAATGTAAAATTGGCTTGACCTGCTCTAAATTGGCGTTAGGCATCAAATGGAAAAAAATATTGCAAATCGAATAATAATTCACGTTTTTATAGGCAAAATAACGTGAAAAGTGATGCATGCAAAATTGCATATTTATCGGCAACTGCTCATATTACAAACTAATTTTAGCATACATTCTCTTCGTCTGGATTATTGCTACGAGTTTATGAAAATTACAAATAAATATTTCAAAATATGAAGACGCTGAATGAATTGTAAACAACTGAATTTTACACTTTATTTTCCATTTTATTCGAAATTGCCCGAAAATGAAATTGAAATTAAAAAGTCTGAGCTAAGGATATTGTGCACCTTTGCAGGGTGCATCCTTTTAGTTATATCAGTTTTGAAAAAAAATAATATTTGCTTTCAAAAAATGGTACTGAACTGTCAAAATTGTAGTTTTTGTTAATATTACGTCACTTTCGTTGCCGACAGAAAAATTTCACCGTAACAAAAAAAATTACAATTGGGACCACGGAGCATGTGAACTTTGTTTTATACAAATCGAACAATAAATAATTTTTCTGGGTACGAAAAACTAAATTAGCCGATGGCGGCTAACGCAAATTACCGAGA
This sequence comes from Patella depressa, assembly GCA_948474765.1. NCBI lineage: Eukaryota > Metazoa > Mollusca > Gastropoda > Patellidae > Patella > Patella depressa. Next base: position 31,923,947 of record OX419717.1, on the reverse strand, counting down.
TAATTTTTTTTCTCATTTCTGCTCAAGTAGGGTGATATTTTAACCCTGTGTAAAATATCATCAAAAAATATTCATAAATAAAAAAGCTTTTCGTAAAAAAAAAATTTTTTTTTCAAAATATCGGACATTTTTTCGACTACTTCCGGTTTTACGACCGTTGTCGTGATAGCTTTACGAAGTTCTTTGGATACTTAACTTTCTATACCAGAAGTGTCAGAAACATCCATTGAGTAGTTTTGGAAAAAAAGATAAACTAAAGAGCGTTTACAAAAATTTAACGATTTTTCAACTTTTTTTAAAGCTTGATGCCATTTTTGGACCACCTATATTATTTCAATGCTTTTCATTTTGGATTCACTATATAGACAACTGATAGGACTTTGAGTAAGAAAAGTTTCAGAAAAATCTGCGGCGTCGTTTTCGAGAAAAGGGCGTCTCAGAATGTTAAAAAATCGGAAAATACTAGATATTTGGCAAACAATAATTTATTTCCTTACTATCGAAATCGTATTATTTAGATACCATATGATGGCCCATTAATACGGCTATCGAACGACACTTTAGTTCTTTTGGTCCGCTATTACCTAAGGGAGCAATCAAGTTTTTCGCAAGTGAGACAATGTTTTTAACCTTTTTTTTTCATTTTTTGAATACTTCCGGTATGGTTAATATTGTCGGAATATTTTTAATAGCCGGTTTGGGCACTAAAATGGCCACAGTGCTCTGTAATGATATATTACATTATCTGATCAGATAAAATGCCCCTGAGAAATCCTGTGTTCAAAAGTGCCAAAAATGAAAAAAATTTAAAATATCGAAAATTAAATTTCAATAATTACATACTTATTATACATCGTTAGAATCTTAATTAGGTCAGCTATCTGAATATACAATCTTTTTTTGAAAATCTCTTCAAATAAAAAAATAGTAGAGCATTTTCCAAAATTTCACGATTTTTCGACTTTTTTCGATTTTCAGTCCGTTATTTCACCTATTCCAGATATTTCAAAGGCTTATTGGGTGGTTTCATGCAAATAAACTCCGAAAGGACTCTCGATAGAAAAAATTTAAAAAAAAGTTGCGGTTAAGTTTTCGAGATATAGGCATCCAAAAACGCTCCAAATCAGAAAATACTTGATTTTCAGCGTGCCATATTTTGCTGCCTGATCATAGTATCCGTATGAATTGGGTGTCATACGATAGTACAATCCTAGTGCAGTCCAATGGTACCCTAATTTCTTTAATCCATTGATATCGGGCGGAGAAATCGCGTTTTCCCCAAAATATCCATTTTTTGCATTTTTTTCAAAATATTGCACATTATTTCGACCACTTCCGGATAAAGGATTCTTGTCGAAATTGCTTTATCAGTTGGTATTGGACTATAACTTCAGGTTCCGTAAGTTTCAGAAACATCATTTTGGCTGTAAAACGACACCACGGCCCACAAAATGGGAAGAAAATTCGAAAAAAATCGAAAAATAAAGGGCGATAACTCTGAATGAAACTTATATTACTGGAATCGGATTGACGTCAGGTATCCAAAAATGTAGGTCAAATTTGCAAATTTTGAAAAATAACAAAAATTGTCTCGTAGGCGACGTGTTTTGAATTTTCGAACGATAGAAGTCAGCGACGAAGTTTCGAAATTGCGAAATGTGAGATTGCTATTGTCTTGGAAAAGTCTCAGGCTTTCCAAAAATGTGATTTGTTTGAATATAGGTAGAGAATTGACGAAACAACGGCCGATATTTTATTTTTTACCAACGTTCAAAATTCGACCACTTCCGGTCTGCGCAGAAGTTCAAAAATTGCTTTATTGAGTAGCCACCACATGGTTTCCCGATAGAAAGATGAACCACAGATCGGTATCTCTTTTCAATCATAGAGAAATAGGCTCCGGCGGTAAATAATAATAATAAAAAAAACTAGACCTGCATGCAGGAATGACGGGTTTCACTGGTGCCACGTCACTTTCGGTGCCACGTTACCCTTGAACATATGTCACTTCCGATACCAATGAAACCATCGAACAGGTTTCCACATAAGCATTGTAAACATCAAATAAAATTGACGAAGAATCAACCAAATCCAGCAATATCAATTCATTTTATATATATATATATATATATATATATATATATATATATGTTACTTGTAAGTGATCCTGGAAAAATTTCATTACTTCCGGTGATAATGAAAATGTTCAATTAGTTTTATGAAATCAGAAATGGCATAACGCATCATATGGCGAAAATAGTATGTAGATCGAATAAGAATTGCCACTTTTATAGACCAAAAACCTTGAAAAGTGACTTGTAGAAAATCGTCTATTTCTCGGCAACCGTACATGATAAAAACTATTTGTTTGTATCTATATGATCGTATGGGTTCAATCGATTTGTTGATTGGGTTCAAATATCACAATTTGAAATATATTACAAATCAGACTCATTTGAAAAAAATATCTGTTTTGAAGGCTAAAAATACAGTTTTTGCCAAAATGACATTACTTCTGGTGATACTGAAAATGTTAAATTAGTTCTATGAAATCATCAATGACATAAGATATCATATAGTGAAAATTTTATGAAAATCGAATAATAACTGACACTTCTATAGACCAAAAACCTTGAAAAGTGACTTAAGGAAAATTGTCCATTTCTCTGCAACCGTACAAGTTAGAAACGATTTTGTGGTATCTGTATGATCGTATGGGTTCAATCTATTTGATCAATAGAATCAAATATCATAATTTGAAAAAAATAACAAGTACGGCTCATTTGAATAAAATATTGTTTTAAAGGGCTAAAATTTAAGTTTTGAGCAAATGACGTCATTTCCGGTGGCGGCGTAAGAGGTAAAATATTTTGAAATAGTCCACTATGGCATTAGGCATCCAATGGCGAAAGAAAATTGAAAATCGAATAATAATTGATTCTTTTACAGCCAAAATTACGTGAAAAGTGACTCATGCAAAATTGCCTATTTCTCGGCAACTGCTTATATTACAAACTAATTTTCACGCATATTCTCTTAGTATGGATGATAGCTACAAGTTTATAAAAGTTACAAAGAAATATTTTAAAATTTGAAAAGCCTGAATAGGTTGTAAATAGGTCAATTTTACACCATTTTAGCCTCTTAATCGAATTTGCTCGAAAATGAAATCGAAATTAAAAAAACTGCTTCCTACATTTTTTGCGCCTTGAAAGGGCACACTCTTTGAGTCAAATAATTTTTCCAAAAAATAATATTTGTTTTCGATATAAGAAAATAACTGTCAAAATTGTAGTTTTTGGTAAAATTATGCCACTTCCGGTGCCGACAGATAACACTTTTGGTAATAAAAAAAATGACAATTGAGACAACGAAGCATATGAACGTTGTTTTATACAAATCGAACAATAAAAAATTAATCTGGAACTGAAAAACTGAATTAGCCAATGGCGGCCAAGGAAAATTACTGACACAAATTTTTTTACTATTTTTGCGCTAGTCAGATGACTCTTTAATTCTGTGCACAACACGACTAAAAAATATTCATAAATAAAAAAGTTTTTTGTAAAATTTTAAATTTTCGAAATTTGGCGCCTAATATCTTCGAAGATATGCCGAAAATTAAAAATCGAAAGTAGCGTAGCTATGTGCCCTGTCTCCGACTATGCCAAAATGTATCGAAAGTTAAAATCCAATGATTATTGTTAAAATTACTGCAATATTTTCAAAAACGATAACTTCGGTGATTTCGGACATTTCGCATTGTCGCAGAACGTTCAAAATAGCTTTATCCTCTAAGTCACACCCACTTTCCCAGTAAAACCGAAGAAATCGTAACGATGCGACAAGTAGTTGCTGAGATATAGTCAAAGTGGAATTGGAATAATAATAAGAATAATAATAAGAATAACTAGACCTGCATGCAGGAATGACGGGTTTCACTGGTGCCACGTTACCCTTAAACATGTCACTTCCGGTGCCAAGTTACCCTTGAACATATGTCACTTCCGGTACCAGCGAAACCACTAAACAGGTTTCCAAATTAACATTGCACACAAATAAAATGGACGCAGAATCAACAAAATCCAGCAATATCAATTCATTTTATACATTTGTTACTTGTAAATGATCTTGACAAAATTAAATTACTCCCGGTGTTAATGCAAATGTTCAATTAGTCTTATGAAATCAGAAATGGCATACGATATCATATAGTGAAAATTTTATGTAAATCGAATAATAATTGCCACTTTTAAAGACCAAAAAACTTGAAAAGTGACTTGTAGAAAATCGGCTATTTCTCTGCAACCGTACAAGTTAGAAACCATTTTGTGGTATCTGTATGATCGTATGGGTTCATTCTATTTGTTGATTGGCATCAAATACCATACTTTGAAAAAGATTTCAAAACAGACTCATTTGAATAAAATATCTGTTTTAGAGGCTAAAAATACAGATTTTGCCAAAATGACGTTACTTCCGGTGATAATGAAAATCTTAAATTACTTGTATGAAATCCCAAATGGCATTAGGTATAACATGGTGTGACGTTTATGAAAATCGAATAATAATTGACCCTTTTATGGCCCCGAAACCTTCAAAAGTGACCTGTAGAAAACCGTCTATTTCTCGGCAACCAAACAAGTTAGAAACCATTTTATGATATCTATATGACCATATGAGTTTTGTTTATATGTGAATTTAAACCAAAAGTTAAAATTATTGATACATATTAAGTTATTCTTGGTTGAATAAAACATTGATTTAAAAAGTTTAAAATGCATTTTTTGACCAAATGATGTCACTTCCGGTGTCAATTTTAAATTGTAATCAACTTGATATGACGCTACGTGCTTTTTGAATCAAATGATGTCACTTTTATAAAAATCCAATCATAATTGACTAATTTACAGGCAAAATAACGAAAACAGTGACTTGTACAGAACTGCCCATTTCTTGGTAACTGCTTATAGTACAAACGAATTTTAACATACATTTTCTTCGTATGGATTATAGCTACAAGTTTATAAAAGTTACGAAGAAATATTTTAAAATCTGAAAAGCCTGAATAGGTTGTAAATAGGCCAATTTTACACCATTTTTAGCTTCTTAATCGAATTTGCTCGAAAATGAAATCGAAATTAAAAAAAACTGCTTCCTACATTTTTTGCGCCTTGAAAGGGCACACTCTTTGAGTCAAATAATTTTTCCAAAAAATAATATTTGTTTTCGAAGAAGGAAAATAACTGTCAAAATTGTAGTTTTTGGTAAAATTATGCCACTTCCGGTGCCGACAGATAAAACTTCTGGTAATAAAAAAAATGACAATTGATACAACGAAGCATATGAACTTTGTTTTATACAAATCGAACAATAAAAAATTAATCTAGGACTTAAAAACTGAATTAGCCAATGGCGGCCAAGGTAAATTACTGAGACAAAATTCTTTAACATTTTTGCACTAGTCAGATGAACCTTTAATTCTGTGCATAATACGACTAAAAAATATTCATAAATAAAAAAGTTTTTTGTAAAATTTTAAATTTTCAAAATTTGGCGCCTAATATCTTTGAAGATTTACCGAAAATCAAAAATCGAAAGTAGTGTAGCTATGTGCCCTGTCTCTGGCTATGCCAAAATGTATCGAAAGTTAAAATTCAATGATTATTGTTAAAATTACTGCAATATTTTAAAAAACGATAATTTGGTGATTTCGGACATTTCGCATTGTCGCAGAACGTTCAAAATAGCTTTATCCTCTAAGTCACACCCACTTTCCCAGTAAAACCGAAGAAATCGTAACGATGCGACAAGTAGTTGCTGAGATCTACTCAAAACAAAAGAAGAATAATAATAATAAGAATAATAATTTTAACAAAAACAATAGTGTTTCACACAAGCTTCGCAGTGTGAAACCCTAATAATTTTAACAAAAACAATAGTGTTTCACACAAGCTACGCAGTGTGAAACCCTAAAAATAATAATTTTAGTAATCTCAATAGGCTTTCAGACGAAAGTCTGAAAGCCTAATAACTAGACCTGCAAGCAGCACTGAACCGGCTTTCAGGAATCATACAGAAAGTTTATTATACCATAGCCGATCCATTGAGCTACCAAACTCTACTTTAGTTGTTTTGGTTCAGTGACAACCTCTACCATATGTTAAAGTAATATTTGCTGGCGAAAAGACCGGTCAAAATTGTAAATTATGGCAAAATTACGTCACTTCCGGTGCCGAAAGAAATTTTTATAAGTGAAAAATAAGTCGAAAATTCGCAACATACAAAATACAAACTTTGTTTTATCATATCGGGCAATAAATAATTAATCTATAATCCATAAACTGAAATTAAGAAGGAAAAAAACTTAAAAGTGACCCTGGGAAAATTGGCTATTATTCGACAAGGGAACATGCTAGAAGCCTTTTCTTGATATCAATATGATGGTATTGATTCAATCTTACTGCCTATTAGAATCAAACATTATAAAGTTAAACGAATGATAAATATAAATCCCTTCAAAAAAATGTTTGTTTTGAAGGCTAGAAATACGTTTTTTGCAAAAATTACATTACTTCCGGTGATATTGAAAATGTTAATTTAGTTCATAGAAGTCATAAATGGCATAAGGCATCAAATGGTAAAAAAAAGTATTAAAATCGTATAATAATTGACACTTTTATAGACGAAAACCCTTGAAAAGTGACTTAAAGAAGATCGCCTATTTCTCTGTAACCGTACAAGTTAGAAACCATTTTGTGGTATCTGTATGGTCGTATGGCTTCATTCTATTCGTAGATGGGAATCAAATATCATAATTCTAAAAATATTATAAGGCAGACTCATTTTAATAAAATATTTGTTTTTTAGGTTAAAAATAGAGTTTTTGTCCAAATGACGTCATTTCCGGTCACAGTGAAAATGTAAAATTGGCTTGACCTAGTCCAAAATGGCATTAAGCATCAAATGGAAAAAAAATATTGCAAATCGAATAATAATTCCCTCCTTTATAGGCAAAACAACGTGAAAAGTGATGCATGCAAAATTGCATATTTCTCGGCAACTGCTCATATTACAAACTAATTTTCCCATACATTCTCTTTGTCTGGATTAATGCTACGAGTTTATGAAAATAACAAATAAATATTTCAAAATATGAAGACGCTGAATGAATTGTAAATAACAGAATTTTACACTTTATTTTACATTTTATTCGAAATTGCCCGAAAATGAAATTGAAATTAAAAAATCTGAGCTAAAGATTTTGTGCACCTTTGCAGGGTGCATCCTTTTAGTTATATCAGTTTTGAAAAAAATAACATTTGCTTTCAAAAAGTGGCACAGAACTGTCCAAATTGTAGTTTTTGTTAATATTACGTCACTTCCGTTGCCGACAGAAAAATTTCACCGTAACAAAAAAATATTACAATTGGGACCACGGAGCATATGAACTTTGTTTTATACAAATCGAACAATAAATAATTGTTCTGGGTACGAAAAACTAAATTAGCCGATGGCGGCTAACGCAAATTACCGAGACAATTGTTTTTCTCATTTCTGTTCAAGTAGGATGATATTTTAACCCTGTGTAAAATACCATCAAAAAATATTCATAAATGAAAAAGGTTTTCGTAAAAAAAAATATTTTTTTTCAAAATATCGGACATTTTTTCGACTACTTCCGGTTTTACGATCATTGTCATGATAGCTTTACGAAGTTCTTTGGATACTTAACTTTCTGTACCAGAAGTGTCAGAAACATCCATTGAGTAGTTTTGGAAAAAAAGATAAATTAAAGAGCGTTTCCAAAAATTTAACGATTTTTCAATTTTTGTCAAAGTTTGAGGCCATTTTTGGACCACCTATATTATTTCAATGCTTTTCATTTTGGATTCACTATATAGACAACCGATAGGACTTTGAGTAAGAAAAGTTTAAGAAAAATCGTAGGCGTCGTTTTCGAGAAAAGGGCGTCTCGGAATGTTAAAAAAGCGGAAAATACTTGATTTTTGGCATACAATAATTTATTTCCTTACCATTGAAATGGTATTATTTAGATACCATATGATGGTCCATTAATAGGGCTATCCAACGACACTTTAGTTCTTTTGGTCCGGTATTACCTAAGGGAGAAATCAAGTTTTTCGCAAGTGCGACAATTTTTTTAACCTTTTTTTTCATTTTTTGAATACTTCCGGTGTGGTTATTATTGTCGGAATAGTTTTAATAGCCGGTTTGGGCACTAAAATAGCCACAGGGCTCTGTAATGATGTATTACATTATCTGATCAGATAAAATGCCCCTGGGAAATCCGGTGTTCAAAAGTGCCAAAAATGCAAAAAATTTAAAATATCGAAAATTAAATTTCAATAACCACACACATATTATACGTCGTTAGAATCGTAATCAGGTCAGCTATCTGAATATACAACCTTTTTTTGAAAATCTCTTAAAATAAAAAAATGGGGGAGCATTTTCCAAAATTTCACGATTTTTCGACTTTTTTCGATTTTCGGTCCCTTATTACACCTATTCCAGATATTTCAAAGTGGTAATGGAATGTTTCGTACGCAAGACCACCACGAGGTCTCTCCATAGAGAATGTTTCATAAAAATCCCTGCCGTAGTTTTCGAGATACAGGCGTCCCAAAATCCTAAAAATCAGAAAATACTTGATTTTCAGCGTGCCATATTTTGCTGCCTGATCATAGTATCCGTATGAATTGGGTATCATACGATAGTACAATCCTAGTGCAGTCCAATGGTACCCTAATTTGTTTAATCCATTGATATCGGACGGAGAAATCGCGTTTTCCCCAAAACTATCCATTTTTTGCATTTTTTCAAAATATTGCACATTATTTCGACTACTTCCGGTCTACGGATCATTGTTGAAATTGCTTTATTCCTTGCAATGGTCATTTGGCTTCATGCCTTAGAAGTTTCAGATTCGCCAATTCGGCCATATAACGAAACCCGAGCTCACAAAATAGGTAGAAAATTCGAAAAAAATCGAAAAATAAAGGGCGATAACTCTGAATGAAACTTATATTACTGGAATCGGATGGACTTAAGGTATCCAAAAATATAAGTCAAATTTGAAAATTTTGAAAAATGAAAAATATTGTCTCTTAAACAAAATTTTTCAATTTTCGAACGCTAGAAGTCAGCGACGAAGTTTCGAAATTACATAATCTTAGAGTGCTATTGGCTCGGAAAAGATTCAGGGTTTCCGAAAATGTCATTTGTTTGAAAATGGGTAAATAATTGACGAAACTATGGCCAATTTTCAATTTTTTGACAACGTACAAAGATCTGCCACTTCCGGTATGCGCAGAATTTTCGAAAATACTTTATCAAGTAGCCACCACATGGTTTCCCGAAAGAAAAGTTGATTTCAGATCGATATCTGCTTTTGATCATGGAGAACTTGGCCCCCGCGGTAAATAATAATAATAATAATAATTTTAGTAATCTCAATAGGCTTTCAGACGAAAGTCTGGAAGCCTAATAATAATAATAACTAGACCTGCAAGCAGCACTGAACCGGCTTTCAGGAATCATACAGGAAGTTTATTATACCATAGCCGATCCATTGAGCTACCAAACTTTAATTGTTTTACTTCAGTGACACCGTCTATCATACGTAAAAGTAATATTTGCTGGCGAAAAGACCGGTCAAAATTGTAAATTATCGCAAAATTACGTCACTTCCGGTGTTGAAAGAAATTTTCATAGGTGAAAAGTAAGTCGAAAATTCGCAACATACAAAATACAAACTTTGTTTTATACATATCGGGCAATAAATAATTAACCTATAACCAATAAAGTGAAATTAAGAAGGTAAAAAACTTAAAAGTGACCCTGGGACAATTGGCTATTCTTCGACAAGGGAACATGCTAGAAGCCTTTTCTTGATATCAATATGATGGTATTGATTCAATCTTACTGCCCATGAGAGTCAGACATTATAAAGTTAAACGAATAATAAACATAAATCACTTCAAAAAAATGTTTGTTTTGAAGGCTAAAAATACGTTTTTTGCAAAAATTACATTACTTCCGGTGATATTGAAAATGTTAACTTGGTTCATAGAAGTCATAAATGGCATAAGGCATCAAATGGTAAAAGAATTATAAAAATCGAATAATAATTGACACTTTTATAGACCAAAAACCTTGAAAAGTGACTTATAGAAGATCGCCTATTTCTCTGTAACCGTACAAGTTCGAAACCATTTTGTGGTATCTGTATGGTCGTATGGCTTCATTCTATTCGTTGATGGGAATCAAATATCATAATTTTAAAATTATTATAAGGCAGACTCATTTGAATAAAATATTTGTTTTTTAGGTTTAAAATACAGTTTTTGCCCAAATGACGTCATTTCCGGTCACAGTGAAACTGTAAAATTGGCTTGACCTAGTCCAAATTGACATTAAGCATCAAATGGAAAAAAATATTGCAAATCGAATAATAATTCACTCTTGTATAGGCAAAATAACGTGAAAAGTGATGCATGCAAAATTGCATATTCCTCGGCAACTGCTCATATTACAAACTAATTTTTGCATACAATCTCTCCTTCTGGATTATTGCTACGAGTTTATTAAAATTACAAATAAATATTTCAAAATATGAAGACGCTGAATGAATTGTAAACAACTGAATTTTACACTTTATTTTACATTTTATTCGAAATTGCCCGAAAATGAAATTGAAATTAAAAAATCTGAGCTAAGGATATTGTGCACCTTTGCAGGGTGTATAATTTTAGTTATATCAGTTTTGAAAAAAAATAATATTTGCTTTCAAAAAGTAGTACCGAACTGTCAAAATTATAGTTTTTATACGCCCACATTTTCATGTGGACGTATTATGTCGTCGCCCCTGTCCGTCCGGACGTCCGTCCGTCCGTCCGTCCGGACGTCCGTCCGTCCGTCCGGACGTCCGTCCGTCCACAATTTGTTTGTGGACTCTCTACAGGTCACAATTCTTATCCGATTTTGACGAAACTTGAAATATAGGTTTATCCCCAAAAGATCTCGGTTCCTTTCGATATTGGCATGTATCGGATCAAAACTTCATGGATTATGGCCCCTGATTGTACGAAAAATCACGTTTTTAGCTTGTGGACCCTATAGAGGTCACAATTTTGAACCGATTTTGATGAAACTTGACATGCATGTTTGTAACTCAAAGATCTTGGTTCCTTTCGATATTTGCGGCTATCGGAATGTAATTTCCTGAATTATGGCCCCTGATTGTCCGAAAAATCACCCTTTTTAGCTTGTGGTCCCTCTGGAGGTCACAATTATTATTCGATTTAAAAAAACGTTTGATTATATCACCGTTACACCCTAAGGAAGGTTGAGTTCGAATTTCGGGAAAATCGGACGAAAATTGCCATACAAAATGGCCGCCGTTAGTACGCGAATACTGTTAAAAAATGGTATATCAAGGTTGTGGACCCTGTGGAGGTCACAATTTTGATTCGATTTTGCTGAAAATTGAAATTCATGGTTATAACCCAAAGATCTCGCTTCCTTTCGATATTTGCGCATATCGGATCGTAACTTCCTGAATTATGGCCCCTGATTATACGCAAAATCGCCTTTTTTTTAGCTTGGAGTTCACAATTATTATTCGATTTAAAAAAACGTTTGATTATATCACCGTTACACCCTAAGGAAGGTTGAGTTCGAATTTCGGGAAAATCGGACGAAAATTGCCATACAAAATGGCCGCCGTTTGTACGCGAATACTGTTAAAAAATGGTATATCAAGGTTGTGGACCCTGTGGAGGTCACAATTTTGATTCGATTGTGATGAAACTTGAAATTCAAGGTTATAACCCAAAGATCTTGCTTCTTTTCGATATTTGCGCATATCGGATCGTAACTTCCTGAATTATGGCCCCTGATTATACGCAAAATCGCCTTTTTTTTTAGCTTGGAGGTCACAATTATTATCCGATTTAAAAAAACGTTTGATTATATTACCGTTACACCGTAAGGAAGGTTGAGTTCGAAATTCGGGAAAATCAGACCAAAATTGCCATACAAAATGGCCACCGTTTGTACGTGAATACTGTTAAAAAATGGTATATCAAGGTTGTGGACCCTGTAAAGGTCACAATTTTAATTCGATTTTGATGAAACTTGAAATGCATGGTTATAAGTATAACCCAAAGATCTTGGTTCCTTTCGGTATTTGCGCATATCGGATCGTAACTTCCTGAATTATTCGAATTTCGTGAAAATGGTACCAAAATTGCCGGACGAAATGGTCGCCGTTTGTACGCGAATAGTGTAAAGATATGGTATATCATGGTTGTTGACTTTGTACAGGTCACAATTCTTATCCGATTTTGACGAAAAGTCACATTTCTAGGTTGTGTACCGTCACACCATAATCATTGTCGACTTCGAATTTCATGAATATCAGACTGGAACTGACCAACAAAATGGCTGCTCCCAATACAGTATGAAATACAGGACTTAATGATGTAGGAAAAATCACTTTCCGTATTGTTTGTTCTCTATCCATCTCTCGAAAATGTGGGCGTATCCTGCCTGGCAGTGCCAGCCTATCTTTGTTAATATTACGCCACTTCCGTTGCCGACAGAAAAATTTCACCATAACAAAAAAAATTACAATTGGGACCACGGAGCATATGAACTTTGTTTTATACAAATCGAACAATAAATAATTTTTCTGGGTACGAAAAACTAAATTAGCCGTTGGCGGCTAACGCAAATAACCGAGACAATTTTCTTTCCCATTTCTGCTCAAGTAAGATGATATTTTAACCCTGTGTAAAATACCATCAAAAAATATTGATAAATAAAAAAGGTTTTCGTAAAAAAAATATTTTTTTTTCAAAATATCCGACATTTTTTCGACTACTTCCGGTTTTACGATCGTTGTTGTGATAGCTTTACGAAGTTCTTTGGATACTTAACTTTCTGTACCAGAAGTGTCAGAAACATCCATTGAGTAGTTTTGGAAAAAAAGATAAATTAAAGAGCGTTTACAAAAATTTAACGATTTTTCAATTTTTTTCAAAGTTTGATGTCATTTTTGGACCACCTATATTATTTCAATGCTTTTCATTTTGGATTCACTATATAGACAACCGATAGGACTATGAGTAAGAAAAGTTTCAGAAAAATCGTAGGCGTCGTTTTCGAGAAAAGGGCGTCTCAGAATGTTAAAAAATCGGAAAATACTAGATTTTTGGCATACAATAATTTATTTTCTTATCATCGAAATCGTATTATTTAGATACCATATGATGGTCCATTAATAGGGCTATCTAACGACACTTTAGTTCTTTTGGTCCGCTATTACCTAAGTGAGCAATCAAGTTTTTCGCAAGTGCGACAATATTTTTAAACTTTTTTTTCATTTTTTGAATACTTCCGGTATGGTTATTATTGTCGGAATAGTTTTAATAGCCGGTTTGGGCGCTAAAATAGCCACAGGGCTCTGTAATGATATATTACATTATCTGATCAGATAAAATGCCCCTGAGAAATCCTATGTTCAAAAGTGCCAAAAATGCAAAAAAATTAAAGTATCGAAAATTAAATTTCAATAATTACATACATATTATACATCGTTAGAATCGTAATTAGGTCAGCTATCTGAATATACAACCTTTTTCTAAAAATCTCTTTAAATAAAAAAAATAGTAGAGCATTTTTCAAAATTTCACGATTTTTCGACTTTTTTCGATTTTCAGTCTCTTTTTTTTTCTACTCCAGACATTTCAAAGTCTTATTGGTTGGCTTCATGCAAAGTACCTCCAAAAGGACTCTCGATAGAAAAAATTAAAAAAAAATTGTAGGTTAAGTTTTCGAGATACAGTCGTCCAAAAATGCTAAAAATCAGAAAATTCTTGATTTTCAGCGTGTCATATTTTGCTTCCTGGTCATAGTATCCGTATGAATTGGGTATCATACGATAGTACAATCCTAGTGCAGTCCAATGGTACCCTAATTTGTTTAATCCATTGATATCGGGCGGAGAAATCGCATTTTTCCCCAAAATATCCGTTTTTTGCATTTTTTTCAAAATATTGCACATTATTTCGACCACTTCCGGTTGAAGGATTCTTGTCGAAATTGCTTTATAAGTTGGTATTGGACTATAACTTCATGTTCCAGAAGTTTCAGAAACGTCAATTCTGCCATAAAACGAAACCCGAGCTCACAAAATGGGAAGAAAATTCGAAAAAAATCGAAAAATAAAGGACGATAACTCTGAATGAAACTTATATTACTGGAATCGGATGGACTTCAGATATCCAAAAATGTAGGTCAAATTTGAAAATTTTGAAAAATAACAAAAATTGTCTCGTAAACAACATGTTTTCAATTTTCGAACGATAAAAGTAATAGACGAATGTTCGAAATTGAAAAATGTGAGATAGCCATTGTCTCAGAAAAGATTCAGGGATTCCGAAAATGTAATTTGTTTGAAAATGGATAAAGAATTTACGAAACTATGGCCGATTTTCAATTTTCAGACAACGTACAAAGTTCGGTCACTTCCGGTATGCGCAGAAACTTCAAAAATATTTTATCAAGTAGCCACCACATGGTTTCCCGATAGAAAATCTAATTCCAGATCGATATCTGTTTTCATCATGGAGATCTAGGCTCCCGCGGTAAATAATAATAATAACTAGATCTGCTACTGTCCCATGCAGATATGAAAGCTTTCATATTCATCGTCACGTGTCATTGATTGTATCAAGTATCCTAAATAAAAGGATAAGAAGAAAAAATTATTAAAATTGGTCAAAAACTCGCGAAGTTACAAGTCTAAATATAGTATGAAACATTGCACCCAGGCATAACAATAATCTGAAAACTAAAGGGAAATAACTGAAACTTGTATTACTGTAATGAGACGGATGAGAAAATGAAATGAAAATGGCGGGAAAAAAAATAAAAATGGCAGGTTGGACAGGCGACCTTACTCCTTGTCACGTACAACCGGGCATTCGAAAACACGCTAGTTAACTCAATGACAGGCGCGCGTGCTAACCATTCAGCCACCCAACCCCCCTTTGAAATCAGACACGTGCAATATGTCATATAGGAAGAATAAGAAGTCGCTCACAACAAAATGGTAAATTAATGAGTTTAGGTCAAAAGGTTGAGCTACTGTTTTAGAGTACTTAATAGTTTTAAAGAGACACGTTAAGGGTTGTTCATAGTTAAATGAAAGTTTAATTTTAAATAAGACCAATAAAATTAGGATTTAATAATGCCAGACTAATATTTCCAATATGTTTGGTTATAAGTAGGAAATCGTGACGACTTCTTAAGCATGTTTTAAACAAAGGATCATGTTTGTTTAAACAAGAATGGCACTCTGCAATAAAAAAACTGGCCAAAGCAAGATTTCTATGCAGAAATTAAATAATTGCTAGAACCAGAAAAATATTTATCCACTATAATAAATAAGCAACATAGAGAAAATGAAATGAAATTGAATGGGGTTTAACGTCCGACTGTTCTGCTCCTAAAATGGGCTGATGAAGACGGGCATATGCCATAAAGTGTGCAATGAGGGAAATTTTACCCGGGCAGCGGCGGTTACGGCCTACGAGGTTGGACAGGCGACCATACTCCTTGTCACGTACAACCAAGAAATCGAAACAACGCCAGTTGACTCAATGACAGACGTTATGATACAGAGCGCACGTGCTAACCATTCAGCCACGCAACCTCCCTAAAATCGGCAAATTGCTGACCTACAGCGAGAAACATTTCAACCGGGCCAAATTTTCTATTGTAACAGTTTAATTTGCAAGGTACCTTTAGTTATCAACCGAATATTACAAAACTTTTAAAAATAAGCTCCCCCTGACCAGCTTAAGCGTTCGCAATAAACGTTTGCCCCTTAAAATCGGCAAATTGCTGACTTTAAAGTGAGAAACATTACAACCGGGCGAAATTTTCTGTTTTATCACTTTTACAGTACCTTTGATTACCAACCGATTATTACAAAACTTTAAAAATAAAAGAGAAAGAGAGAAATGCGGCCTAATGTCCATTCGACACAAACTAGGTCATTTCGGGACTAACATATGTTTTTAATTTTATTTAAAAAATCCCCTTGCGCTTACAGGTCTTTAGCCGTTGGGAGGAAACCGAAGGACACGGAGAAAACCCACGAGGTTGGACATCATACTTCATGTCACATGCAACCTGGAGATCGAAACGACGCCCGTTGACTCAATGACAGACGTTACGATACAGTGTGCACATGCTAACCATTCAGCCATTCAGCCTCCCTGAATTCAGAAAATTGCTGACTTATAGCAAGACACATTTCAACCGGGCGAAATTTTCTGTTTTAACAGTTTAATGTGCACGGTACTTTAATTACCAACCGATTATTACAAAACTTTTGAAAATAAGCTCCAACTGACCAGCTTAATCGTATGCAATAAACGTTTTCGCCTGAATTGAAAGTTCTGCACGGAGAAAGTTCATCTCGATTTCCCGGCGTGGTTCCCCTTGTCAGTGAGGCAGAACGGAGGGCCTGACAAGCACAGCTGTCTAGTCATTCGGATGGGACGAAAAACCAAGGTCTCGTGTACACATTGGAGTGCACGTAAAATATCCCTAAGCAGCTGGAATTCGATACTGTTGAATAAGCTCTATACGATGACTAAATGTGTAGATTGTATTCACCCACACTGCATGTTTCGCTTAACAATGAAAGGGTGCCGTTTTCAATGTTCGATCCTTTTGTTCTTCTACTCCTGATATGTTGGACTGTTGATCGTTGGTTTCATATAAAAGACTACCAATAAGACTCTTTGTAGAAGAAGTTCCCAAAAAATATTATGTTGACTTTACGAGAAAGACCTCTAAACATGCTCTAAATTGTAAAAATACGACTTTTTGGATTTTCAATCTCTTTTTTTCGGCTATCCCTGATATTTAGAAAAATAATACAATGATTTCACACAACAGGCTAGCTATTAGACTCTGTATTGACAAAAGTTTCACCGCCCTCGCTTCATTATAACCGAAGTTATCGTGCCCTAAAGAATCAACAAATCAGCATGCTTATCTCTGCTTACCCTAAGCAGAAAATGCTCATCTTTAAACTCAATCATAACATTGACCTAGTGAACGTCTACACCAAGTTTGAATATTCTAGCTTAATTAGAAGGAGAATAATTGTGTTCCAAAGTCCCGACCCTTCAAATTGCTTCTATTTTTCATTTTCAATTCAAAATGGTGACCATCACGTGACCGAAATCAAAATTCTATTCGCGACATTTTTTAGGCCTTCCATCAAGGATTCAGAAAATATAACTCCCGAGTCTGTAAGTAAAATAGCAAAAAAGCCTTATTGATTTTTCACTTTTAAATATGGCGGCACTTCCGGTTCGATCGACAAACTCCATATTTTGTGTACAAATCAGTAATTACTTATCTAGTATCCAAAAAAAAAATCAGGTCATTCTGACCTATATTTCGACGATTTTTTTGAAAATTTTGATCCTTAATTTCGTCAAGGGGAGATAATTTAGAAAATTTCTAATTATATTTTTGAAATCACATCGGTAAGATCTACTTAGATACTAAATTTCATGAAAATCGTACAACTATTAAAGAAGTTGTCAAATTGGTCTAAACTTCCGGTTCGAAATCACAGCGACGAATTTTCGAAATTCGAAAATCTGAAACTGCAGATTTATAGTAATTGTCTCAAGGTACTCAAAGAAAAAAGATTTAGTAAAATAGGTCAAATAGTCACAAAGTTACAGCATTGTAGGTCAAATGCATTCGTTCGTAAAATTCGGTGATTTCGGATACGTAAAACGTTTTGAAAATATATTTAATCAACAGCCACCACCCATTTTTGGGGGAATAGGTAAAAGTTTCAGAACGATCCTATGGTTAGATTCTGAGAAATCCGATTTGTGGATAAAACACCAAAAAAAAAAATAATAATAATATTAATCTTAACAGAAACAATAAGCTTTCATATGTAATACATATGAAAGCTTAATAATCTTAACAGAAACAATAAGCTTTCATATGTAATATGAAAGCTTAACTAGATCTGCTACTGTCCCATGCAGATATTAAAGCTTTCATATTCATCGTCACGTGTCATTGATTGTATCAAGTATCCTAAATAAAAGGATAAGAAGAAAAAATTATCAAAATTGGTCAAAAACTCGCAAAATTACAAGTCTAAATATAGTATGAAACATTGCACCCAGGCATAACAATAATCTGAAAACTAAAAGGAAATAACCGAAATTTGTTGCTGTAATGAGACGGATGAGAAAATGAAATGAAAATTGCCGGAAAAAAAAATTAAAAATGGCAAAATTACAAATCAAATCAAAATTGGTCAAAAACTCGCAAAATTACAAGTCTAAATATAGTATGAAACATTGCACCCAGGCATAACAATAATCTGAAAACTAAAGGGAAATAACCGAAATTTGTTGCTGTAATGAGACGGATGAGAAAATGAATTGAAAATTGCCGGAAAAAAATTAAAAATGGCAGGTTGGACAGGCGACCTTACTCCTTGTCACGTACAACCGGGCATTCGAAAACACGCTAGTTAACTCAATGGCAGACGCGCGTGCTAACCATTCAGCCGCCCAACCCCTCTTTGAAATCAGAAACGTGCAATATGTCATATAGGAAGAATAACAAGCCGCTCACAACAAAATGGTAAATTAATGAGTTTAGGGGCAAAAAGGCGTCTACAGCACCGGTGTTCCCAGGCGGTCACCCATCCAAGTACTAACCGGGCCCGACGTTGCTTAACTTCAGTGATCGGACGAGAACTGGTGTTTTCAACATGGTATGGCCGTAGACGAGAGAAGGTGGACAGAACCCGTAGTTATACTTACTGATTTTTGGGGGGGTTTTGTCGGTTTTAAAAGGGCGTCTACAGCACCCGGTGTTCCCAGGCGGTCACCCATCCAAGTACTGATCGGGCCCGACGTTGCTTAACTTCAGTGATCGGACGAGAACTGGTGTTTTCAACGTGGTGTGGCCGTAGACGAGAGAAGGTGGACAGAACCCGTAGTTATACTTACCTGAGTTGACCCGCTTATTGATTTTTTGGGGGGGTTTTGTCGGTTTTAAAAAGGCGTCTACAGCACCCGACGTTGCTTAACTTCAGTGATCTGACGAGAACTGGTGTTTTCAACGTGGTGTGGCCGTAGACGAGAGAAGGTGGACAGAACCCGTAGTTATACTTTTCCTGAATTGACCTGCTTAGTGATTTTTTTGGGGGCGGGGGTTGTCGGTTTTAAATAGGCGTCTACAGCACCCGGTGTTCCCAGGCGGTCACCCATCCAAGTACTGACCGGGCCCGACGTTGTTTAACTTCAGTGAACGGACGAAAACTGGTGGTTTCAACGTGGTGTGGCCGTAGAAGAGAGAAGGTGGACAGAACCCGTAGTTATACTTACCTGAATTGACCCGCTTATTGATTATTTTTTTTTTTGGGGGGGGGGGGGGTGTCGGTTTTAAAAAGGCGTCTACAGCACCCGGTGTTCCCAGGCGGTCACCCATCCAAGTACTGACCGGGCCCGACGTTGCTTAACTTCAGTGATCGGACGAGAACTGGTGTTTTCAACGTGGTGTGGCCGTAGACGAGAGAAGGTGGACAGAACCCATACTTGTGCTTACTCAAATTCTTTTTGTGTCTTTTTCCCTGGGGAGACGGGCCGAACGGAGAGCTGGAGTGGTGCAAAAGAGTGCGCGCTGTGGTCTGATTGGCGGAAAATTGATTTTTTCACGAAGAATCAGGGCAAAAAGGCGTCTACAGCACCCGGTGTTCCCAGGCGGTCACCCATCGAAGTACTAACCGGGCCCGACGTTGCTTAACTTCAATGATCGGACGAGAACTGGTGTTTTCAACGTGGTGTGGCCGTAGACGAGAGAAGGTGGACAGAACCCGTAGTTATACTTACCTGAATTGACCCGCTTATTGATTTTTTTTTTGTTTTTTGTCGGTTTTAAAAAGGCGTCTACAGCACCCAGTGTTCCCAGGCGGTCACCCATCCAAGTACTGACCGGGCCCGACGTTGCTTAACTTCAGTGATCGGACGAGAAATGGTGTTTTCAAGGTGGTGTGGCCGTAGACGAGAGAAGATGGACAGAACCCATAGTTATACTTACCTGAATTAACCCGCTTATTGATTTTTTTTTGTTTTTTGTCGGTTTTAGAAAGGCGTCTACAGCACCCCGTGTTCCCAGGCGGTCACCCATCCAAGTACTGACCGGGCCTCGACGTTGCTTAACTTCAGTGATCGGACGAGAAATGGTGTTTTCAACGTGGTATGGCTGTAGACGAGAGGGGGTGGACAGAACCCGTAGTTATACTTACTTGATTTTTTTGGGGGGTTTTGTCGGTTTTAAAAAGGCGTCTGCAGCACCCGGTGTTCCCAGGCAGTCACCCATCCAAGTACTGACCGGGCCCAACGTTGCTTAACTTCAGTGATCGGACGAGAACTGGTGTTTTCAACGTCGTGTGGCCGTAGACGAGAGAAGGTGGACAGAACCCGTAGTTATACTTACCTGAATTGACCCGCTTATTGATTTTTTTTTGTTTTTTGTCGGTTTTAAAAAGGCGTCTACAGCACCCGGTGGTCACAGGCGGTCACCCATCCAAGTACTGACCGGGCCCGACGTTGCTTAACTTCAGTGATCGGACGAGAACTGGTGTTTTCAACGTGGTATGGCCGTAGACGAGAGGGGGTGGACAGAACCCGTAGTTATACTTACCTGAATTGACCCGCTTATTGATTTTTGGGGCCGATTTTGTCTGTTTTAAAAAGGCGTCTACAGCACCCGGTGTTCCCAGGCGGTCACCCATCCAAGTACTAACCGGTCCCGACGTTGCTTAACTTCAGTGATCGGACGAGAACTGGTGGTTTCAACGTGGTGTGGCCGTAGACGAGAGAAGGTGGACAGAACCCGTAGTTATACTTACCTGAATTGACCCGCTTATTGATTTTTTTTGGGGGGGGGGGGGGGTTGTCGGTTTTAAAAAGGCGTCTACAGCACCCGGTGTTCCCAGGCAGTCACCCATCCAAGTACTGACCGGGCCCGACGTTGCTTAACTTCAGTGATCGGACGAGAACTGGTGTTTTCAACGTGGTGTGGCCGTAGACGAGAGAAGGTGGACAGAACCCATACTTGTGCTTACTCAAATTCTTTTTGTGTCTTTTTCCCTGGGGAGACGGGCCGAGCGGAGAGCTGGAGTGGTGCAAAAGAGTGCTCGCTGTGGTCTGATTGGCGGAAAATTGATTTTTTCACGAAGAATCAGGGCAAAAAGGCGTCTACAGCACGCGGTGTTCCCAGGCGGTCACCCATCCAAGTACTAACCGGGCCCGACGTTGCTTAACTTCAGTGATCGGACGAGAACTGGTGTTTTCAACGTGGTATGGCCGTAGACGAGAGAAGGTGGACAGAATCCGTAGTTATGCTTACCTGAATTGACACGCTTATTGATTTTTGTTTTTGTTTTTTGTATTTAATTGTTTTAAAGAGATTTAATAATGCCAGACTAATATTAAAATAAAGTTTTAAATTAAGAATAATTAATTATTGGTCTAATGCAATGAAATGATTTTATTTGACGGATGAAATGTACGATGGGTGTCCACACTATGTGGCTAAGGCGTTGGCCTGCTAGCCAGGAGGTCGGGTGTTCGATCCCTGCATTGGCCGAGAAAGTTCATCTCGATTTTCTGGCGTGTCCCCCACCCACCGTGTACACATTGGAGTGCACGTAAAAGATCCCTTAGCAGTTTGAATTCGATATTGTTGAATAAGCTCTATACGATGTCTAACTGTGGAGATTGTAGCCACCCACACTGCATGTTTTGTTTAACAATGAAAGGGTGCCGTTTTCAATTTTTGATCCTTTTATTCTTCTACTCCTGATATTTTGGACTGTTGATCGATGGTTTCATATAAAAAACTACCGATAAGACTCTTTGTAGAAGAAGTTCCCAAAAAATATTATGTTGACTTTACGAGAAAGACCTCTAAACATGCTCCAAATCGTAAAAATACGACTTTTTGGATTTTCAATCTCTTTTTTTCGGCTATCCCTGATATTTAAAAAAAATGATACAATGATTTCACACAACAGGCTAGCTATTAGACGCTCGATTGACAAGAGTTTCACCACCCTCCCACCATTATAACCGAAGTTATTGTGCCCTAAAGAATCAATTCATCAGCATGCTTATCTCTGCTTACCCTAGGCAGAAAATGCTGATCTTTGCACTCAATCATGACATTGACCTAGTGAACGTCGACACCAATATTGAATATTCTAGCTCAATTAGAAGGAGAGTTATTTTGTTTCAAAGTCTCGGCCCTTCAAATTGCTACTTCTTTTCATATTCACTTCAAAATGGCAACCATCAGTTGACCTTAAACCAAATTCTGCTCCCTGCGATTTTTGGGCCATCCTTCAAGGATTCAGAAAATATAACTCCCGTGTCTGTAAGTAAAATAGCAAAAAGCCTTAGGAAATTTTCATGTTTCAAGATGGTGGCACTTCCGGTTCGATCGACAAACTCCATATTTTGTGTAGGAATCAGTAATTATTTGTCGAGTACCGAAAAATTTTTTTAGGTCATTCTGACCTATATTTCGACGATTTTTTTTAAAACTTTGATCCTTAATTTCACCAAGGGAAGATCATTTAGAAAATTTTTCATTATATTTTCGAAGTCACATCGGTAAGATCTACTTATATACTAATTTTCACGAAAATCGTACATCTATTAAAGAAGTTGTCAAATTGGTCTAAACTTCCGTTTCAAAATCACAGCGACGAATTTTCGAAATTCGAAAATGTGAAATTGCAGATGAAAATGATATTTTTCAAGGTATTCAAAGAAAAAAGAATTAGTAAAATCGGTCAAAAAATAGCAAAGTTACGACTATGCATTGTCAGTTTTTTCGTTCGTAAAATTCGGTGATTTCGAATTCGCAAAACGTTTTGAAAATATATTTAATCAACAGCCACCACCCATTTTTGGGGGGGTAGGTCAAAGTTTCAGAAACATCCTATGGTTAGATTCTGTGAAATCCGATTTGCAGGAAAAACACAAAAAAAAAAAAAATAATAATAATCTTAACAGAAACAATAAGCTTTCATATGAAATATGAAAGCTTAACTAGATCTGCTACTGTCCCATGCAGATATGAAAGCTTTCATATTCATCGTCACGTGTCATCGATTGTATCAAGTATCCTAAATAAAACGATAAGAAGAAAAAATTATCAAAATTGGTCAAAAACTCGCAAAATTACAAGTCTAAATATAGTATGAAACATTGCACCCAGGCATAACAATGATCTGAAAACTAAAGGGAAATAACCAAAACTTGTATTACTGTAATGAGACGGATGAGAAAATGAAATGAAAATTGCCGGAAAAAAATTAAAAATGGCAGGTTGGACAGGCGACCTTACTACTTGTCACGTACAACCGGGCATTCGAAAACACGCTAGTTAACTCAATGACAGGCGCGCGTGCTAACCATTCAGCACCCCCCCCCCCTTTGAAATCAGACACGTGCAATATGTCATATAGGGAGAATAACAAGCCGCTCACAACAAAATGGTAAATTAATGAGTTTAGGGCAAAAAGGCGTCTACAGCACACGGTGTTCCCGCGGTCACCCATCCAAGTACTAACCGGGCCCGACGTTGCTTAACTTCAGTGATCGGACGAGAACTGGTGTTTTCAACGTGGTATGGCCGTAGACGAGAGAAGGTGGACAGAACCCGTAGTTATACTTACTTGAATTGACCCGCTTATTGATTTTTTTTTTGGGGGGGGGGGGTCGGTTTTAAAAAGGCGTCTACAGCACCCGGTGTTCCCAGGCGATCACCCATCCAAGTACTGACTGGTGTTTTCAACATGGTTTGGCCGTAGACGAGAGAAGGTGGACAGAAACCGTAGTTATACTTACTTGAATTGACCCGCTTATTGATTTTTTTTTTTGTGTGTGTGTGTGGGGGGGGGGGGTGTCGGTTTTAAAAAGGTGTCTACAGCACCCGGTGTTCCCAGCCGGTCACCCATCCAAGTACTGACCGGGCCCGACGTTGCTTAACTTCAGTGATCGGACGTGAACTGGTGTTTTCAACGTGGTGTGACCGTAGACGAGAGAAGGTGGACAGAACCCATACTTGTGCTTACTCAAATTCTTTGTGTGTCTATTTCCCTGGGGAGACGGGCCGAGCGGAGAGCTGGAGTGGTGCAAAAGAGTGCGTGTCCCCCCACCCGCCGGGTACACATTGGAGTGCACGTAAAAGATCCCTTAGCAGTTGGAATTCGATTTGTTGAAAAAGCTCAAAACGATGACTAAATGTGCAGATTGTAGCCACCCACACTGCATGTTTTGCTTAACAATGAAAGGGTGCCGTTTTCAATTTTTGATCCTTTTATTCTTCTACTCCTGATATTTTGGACTGTTGATCGATGGTTTCATATAAAAAACTACCGATAAGACTCTTTGTAGAAGAAGTTCCCAAAAAATATTATGTTGACTTTACGAGAAAGACCTCTAAACATGCTCCAAATCGTAAAAATACGACTTTTTGGATTTTCAATCTCTTTTTTCGGCTATCCCTGATATTTAAAAAAAATGATACAATGATTTCACACAACAGGCTAGCTATTAGACTCTCGATTGACAAGGGTTTCACCACCCTTCCTCCATTATAACCGAAGTTATTGGGCCCTAAAGAATCAATTCATCAGCATGCTTATCTCTGCTTACCCTGGGCAGAAAATGCTCATCTTTGCACTCAATCATGACATTGACCTAGTGAACGTCTACACCAAGATTGAACATTCTAGCTCAATTAGAAGGAGAGTTATTGTGTTTCAAAGTCTCGGCCCTTCAAATTACTACTACTTTTCATATTCACTTCAAAATGGCAACCATCAGTTGACCTAAATCAAAATTCTGCTCCCAGCGATTTTTGGGCCATCCTTCAAGGATTTAGAAAATATAACTCCCGTGTCTGTAAGTAAAATAGCAAAAAAACCTTAGGGATTTTTCATGTTTGAAGATGGTGGCACTTCCGGTTCGATCGACAAACTCCATATTTTGTGTAGGAATCAGTAATTACTTGTTGAGTATTTAAATTTTTTTTTAGGTCATTCTGACCTATATTTCGACGATTTTTTTTAAAACTTTGATCCTTAATTTCACCAAGGGGAGATAATTTAGAAAATTTCTAATTATATTTTTGAAGTCACATGGGTAAGATCTACTTATATACTAAATTTCATGAAAATCGTACAACTATTAAAGAAGTTGTCAAATTGGTGTAAACTTCGGGTTCGAAATCACAGCGACGAATTTTCGAAATTCGAAAATGTGAAACTGCAGTTGAAATTGATTTTTTTCAAGGTATTCAAAGAAAAAAGAATTAGTAAAATCGGTCAAAAAATAGCAAAGTTACGACTATGCATTGTCAGCTTTTCGTTCGTAAAATTCGGTGATTTCGAATTCGCAAAACGTTTTCAAAATATATTTAATCAACAGCCACCACCCATTTTTGGGGGGGTAGGTCAAAGTTTCAGAAACATCCTATGGTTAGATTCTGTGAAATCCGATTTGCAGGAAAAACACAAAAAAAAAATAATAACTAGATCTGCTACTGTCCCATGCAGATATGAAAGCTTTCATATTCATCGTCACGTGTCATTGATTGTATCAAGTATCCTAAATAAAAGGATAAGAAGAAAAAATTATTAAAATTGGTCAAAAACTCGCGAAGTTACAAGTCTAAATATAGTATGAAACATTGCACCCAGGCATAACAATAATCTGAAAACTAAAGGGAAATAACTGAAACTTGTATTACTGTAATGAGACGGATGAGAAAATGAAATGAAAATGGCGGGAAAAAAAAAATTAAAAATGGCAGGTTGGACAGGCGACCTTACCCCTTGTCACGTACAGCCGGGCATTCGAAAACACGCTAGTTAACTCAATGACAGGCGCGCGTGCTAACCATTCAGCCACCCAACCCCCCTTTGAAATCAGACACGTGCAATATGTCATATAGGAAGAATAAGAAGTCGCTCACAACAAAATGGTAAATTAATGAGTTTAGGCCAAAAGGTTGAGCTACTGTTTTAGAGTACTTAATAGTTTTAAAGAGACACGTTAAGGGTTGTTCATAGTTAAATGAAAGTTTAATTTTAAATAAGACCAATAAAATTAGGATTTAATAATGCCAGACTAATATTTCCAATATGTTTGGTTATAAGAAGGAAATCGTGACGACTTCTTAAGCATGTTTTAAACAAAGGATCATGTTTGTTTAAACAAGAATGGCACTCTGCAATAAAAAAACTGGCCAAAGCAAGATTTCTATGCAGAAATTAAATAATTGCTAGAACCAGAAAAATATTTATCCACTATAATAAATAAGCAACATAGAGAAAATGAAATGAAATTGAATGGGGTTTAACGTCCGACTGTTCTGCTCCTAAAATGGGCTAATGAAGACGGGCATATGCCATAAAGTGTGCAATGAGGGAAATTTTACCCGGGAAGCGGCGGTTACGGCCTACGAGGTTGGACAGGCGACCATACTCCTTGTCACGTACAACCAAGAAATCGAAACAACGCCAGTTGACTCAATGACAGACGTTATGATACAGAGCGCACGTGCTAACCATTCAGCCACGCAACCTCCCTAAAATCGGCAAATTGCTGACCTACAGCGAGAAACATTTCAACCGGGCCAAATTTTCTATTGTAACAGTTTAATTTGCACGGTACCTTTAGTTATCAACCGAATATTACAAAACTTTTAAAAATAAGCTCCCCCTGACCAGCTTAAGCGTTCGCAATAAACGTTTGCCCCTTAAAATCGGCAAATTGCTGACTTTAAAGTGAGAAACATTACAACCGGGCGAAATTTTCTGTTTTATCACTTTTACAGTACCTTTGATTACCAACCGATTATTACAAAACTTTAAAAATAAAAGAGAAAGAGAGAAATGCGGCCTAATGTCCATTCGACACAAACTAGGTCATTTCGGGACTAACATATGTTTTTTAATTTTATTTAAAAACTCCCCTTGCGCTTACAGGTCTTTAGCCGTTGGGAGGAAACCGAAGGACACGGAGAAAACCCACGAGGTTGGACATCATACTTCATGTCACGTGCAACCTGGAGATCGAAACGACGCCCGTTGACTCAATGACAAACGTTACGATAGAGTGCGCACATGCTAACCATTCAGCCTCCCTGAATTCAGAAAATTGCTGACTTATAGCAAGAAACATTTCAACCGGGCGAAATTTTCTGTTTTAACAGTTTAATGTGCACGGTACTTTAATTACCAACCGATTATTACAAAACTTTTGAAAATAAGCTCCAACTGACCAGCTTAATCGTATGCAATAAACGTTTTCGCCTGAATTGAAAGTTCTGCACGGAGAAAGTTCATCTCGATTTCCCGGCGTGGTTCCCCTTGTCACTGAGGCAGAACGGAGGGCCTGACAAGCACAGTTGTCTAGTCATTCGGATAGGACGAAAAACCAAGGTCCCGTGTACACATTGGAGTGCACGTAAAATATCCCTAAGCAGTTGGAATTCGATACTGTTGAATAAGCTCTATACGATGACTAAATGTGTAGATTGTAGTCACCCACACTGCATGTTTCGCTTAACAATGAAAGGGTGCCGTTTTCAATGTTCGATCCTTTTGTTCTTCTACTCCTGATATGTTGGACTGTTGATCGATGGTTTCATATAAAAGACTACCAATAAGACTCTTTGTAGAAGAAGTTCCCAAAAAATATTATGTTGACTTTACGAGAAAGACCTCTAAACATGCTCCAAATTGTAAAAATACGACTTTTTGGATTTTCAATCTCTTTTTTTCAGCTATCCCTGATATTTAGAAAAAATAATACAATGATTTTACACAACAGGCTAGCTATTAGACTCTCTATTGACAAAAGTTTCACCGCCCTCCCTTCATTATAACCGAAGTTATCGTGCCTTAAAGAATCAACAAATTAGCATGCTTATCTCTGCTTACCCGAAGCAGAAAATGCTCATCTTTAAACTCAATCATAACATTGACCTAGTGAACGTCTACACCAAGTTTGAACATTCTAGCTTAATTAGAAGGAGAGTAATTGTGTTCCAAAGTCCCGACCCTTCAAATTGCTTCTATTTTTCATTTTCAATTCAAAATGGTGACCATCACGTGACCGAAATCAAAATTCTATTCGCGACATTTTTTAGGCCTTCCTACAAGGATTCGGAAAATATAACTCCCGAGTCTGTAAGTAAAATAGCAAAAAAGCCTTATTGATTTTTCACTTTTAAATATGGTTGCACTTCCGGTTCGATAGACAAACTCCATATTTTGTGTACAAATCAGTAATTACTTATGTAGTATCAAAAAAAAAAATCAGGTCATTCTGACCTATATTTCGATGATTTTTTTGAAAATTTTGATCCTTAATTTCGTCAAGGGGAGATAATTTAGAAAATTTCTAATTATGTTTTTGAAGTCACATCGGTAAGATCTACTTCTATACTAAATTTCATGAAAATCGTACAACTATTAAAGAAGTTGTCAAATTGGTCTAAACTTCCGGTTCGAAATCACAGCGACGAATTTTCGAAATTCGAAAATGTGAAACTGCAGATGAAAATGATTTTTTTAAAGGTATTCAAAGAAAAAAGAATTAGTAAAATCGGTCAAAAAATAACAAAGTTACGACTATGCATTGTCATTTTTTTCGTTCGTAAAATTCGGTGATTCCGGATTCGTAAAACGTTTCGAAAATATATTTAATCAAGGTTCGCACCCCATTTTTGGGGGGGTAGGTCAAAATTTCAGAAAGATCCTATGGATAGATTCTGAGAAATCCGATTTGCAGAAAACACACAAAAAAAAAAAAAATAATAATAATAACTTTAACAGAAACAATAAGCTTTCATATGTAATATGAAAGCTTAATAATCTTAACAGAAACAATAAGCTTTCATATGAAATATGAAATATGAAAGCTTAATAATTTTAGTAATCACAATAGGCTTTCAGACGAAATCTGAAAGCCTAATAATAATAATTTTAGTAATCACAATAGGCTTTCAGACGAAAGTCTGAAAGCCTAATAAATAATAATAATTTTAGTAATCATAATAGGCTTTCAGACGAAAGTCTGAAAGCCTAATAATAATTTTAGTAATCTCAATAGGCTTTCAGACGAAAGTCTGAAAGCCTAACTAGATCTGCTACTGTCCCATGCAGATATGAAAGCTTTCATATTCACTGTCACTTTCTGTCACATGTCATGGGTCATATAAATAATCCAAAGAAGAAAAAATAAATCATTAAAATCGGCCACAATCTATCGAAATTAATGTGATTTTTCACTCGTAAACAACTTTGTCGACACGAAAAACATCAAAAGCGAAATTCGAATTTTTGAAATATTCAAATAACAAAACCACCCGTATCCCGTCTATCCTGAAATTGAAATGTATTAAATTTTAGACATAGGAGACGCATTGAACATACTATGACCTATTGTGTTTCTGCTCTGAACGATTTTTAGGTTTTCCTTCAAGGGTTCAGAAAACGTAACTCCCATGTCTGTAAGTGCAATATCGCAAAAGATCTATTGTTTTTTCACGTTTCAAGATGGTGTCACTTCCGGTTCTATCGACAAACTCCATGTTTTGTGTACGAATCAGTAATTACTTGTCTAGTATCGAAAAATAAATTAGGTCATTCTGATCTTTATTGCGACGATTTTTTTGAAAAATTTGATTCTTAATTTCACCAAGGGGAGATAATTTAGAAAAATTTAAAAGTCATTTTTCAAGTCGCATCAGTAATGTCTAGTTACATACTATATTTCATGAAAATCGTACAACTATTAAAGAAGTTGTCAAGTTGGTTTCAACTTCCGGTTCGAAATCACAGCGACGAATTTTCGAATATTACAAAACTTTTAAAAATAAGCTCCGCCTGACCAGCTTAATCGTTCGCAATAAACGTTTGCCCCTTAAAATCGGCAAATTGCAGACTTTAAAGTGAGAAACATTACAACCGGGCGAAATTTTCTGTTTTATCACTCTTACAGTACCATTGATTACCAACCGATTATTACGAAACTTTAAAAATAAAACAGAAAGAGAGAAATGCGGCTTAACGTCCATTCGACAAAAACGAGGTCATTTCGGGACTAACATATGTCTTTTAATTTTACTGAAAAATTTCCCTTGCGCGTACGGGTCTTTAACCGTGGGAGGTAACCGAAGGACACGGGGAAAACCCACGCGGTTGGACACCATATTCCATGTCACGTGCAACCTGGAAATCGAAACGACGCCGGTTGACTCAATGACAGACGTTACGATACAGCGCGCACATGCTAACCATTCAGCCATTCAGCCTCCCTAAAATCGGAAAATTGCAGACTTATAGCAAGAAACATTTCAACCGGGCATTTCAATCGAAACAACGCCAGTTGACTCAATGACAGACGTTACGATACAGAGCGCAGGTGCTAACTATTCAGCCACGTAAGCTCCCTAAATTTGGCAAATTGCTGACCTACAGCGACAAACATTTAAACCGGGCGAAATTATCAACCGAATATTACAAAACTTTTAAAAATAAGCTTCCCCTGACCAGCATAATCGTTCGCAATAAACGTTTCCCCCTAAAATCGGCAAATTGCTGACTTTAAATTGAGAAACTTGACAACAGGGCGAAAAAATCTGTTTTATCACTTTTACAGTACCTCTGATTACCAACCGATTATAAAAAACTTTAAAAATAAAAGAGAAATAGAGAAATGCGGGTTAACGTCCATTCCACACAAACTAGGACATTTCGGGGCTCACATATATTTTTTAATTTTATTTTAAAACTTCCCTTGCACGTACGGGTCTTTAGGAGTGGGAGGAAACGAAGGACACGGAGAAAACCCACGAGGTTGGACACCATACTCCATGTCACATGGAACCTGGAAATCGAAATGACCCCGGTTGACTCAATGACAGACGTTACGATACAGCGCGCACATGCTAACCATTCAGTTATTCAGCCTCCCTAAAAGCGGGAAATTGCTGACTTATAGCAAGAAACATTTCAACCGGGCATTTCAATCGAAACAACCCCAGTTGACTCAATGACAGACGTTACGATACAGAGCACAGGTGCTAACCATTCAGCCACGTAACCTCCCTAAATTTGGCAAATTGCGGACCAACAGCGAGAAACATTTCAACCGGGCGAAATTTTCTATTTTAACAGTTTAATTTGCACCGAATATTACAAAACTTTTAAAAATAAGCTCCCCCTGACCAGCTTAATCGTTCGCAATAAACGTTTGCCCCTTAAATCGGCAAATTGCTGACTTTAAAGTGAGAAACATTACAACCGGGCGAAATTTTCTGTTTTATCACCTTTACAGTACCAGTACCATGGATTACCAACCGATTATTACAAAACTTTAAAAATAAAACAGAAGGAGAGAAATGCGGATTAACGTCCATTCGACACAAACTAGGTTATTTCGGGACTAATATATGTTTTTTAATTTTATTTATAAACTTCCCTTACGCGTACTGGTATTCAGGAGTGGGAGAAAACCGAAGGACACGGAGAAAACCCACGAGGTTGGACACCATACTCCATGTCACGTGCAACATGGAAATCGAAACGACGCCGGTTGACTCAATGACAGACGTTACGACAAAGCGCGCGTATGCTAACCATTCAGTCATTCAGCCTCCCTAAAATCGGGAAATTGCTGACTTATAGCAAGCAACATTTCAACTGGGCGAAATTTTCTGTTTTAGCAGTTTAATTTGCACGGTACATCAATTACCAACCGATTATTACAAAACTTTTGAAAATAAGCTCCAACTGACCAGCTTAATCGTATGCAATAAACGTTTGGCGTGAATTGAAAGTTCTGCACCGAGAAAGTTCATCTCGATTTTCCGGAGGGCCTGACAAGGACAGCTGTATAGTCGTTCGGATGGGACGAAAAACCAAGGTCCCGTGTACACATGGCAGTTGGAATTCGATACTGTTGAATAAGCTCTATACGATGAATAATGTGCAAATTGTAGTCACCCACGCTGCATGTTTCGCTTAACAATGACAGGTTGCTGTTTTCAATTTTCGATCCTTTTATTCTTCTACTCCTGATATTTTGGACTGCTGATCGATGGTTTCATATAAAAGACTATCGATAAGACTCCCAAAAAATATTATGTTGATTGAAGAGAAAAGGAAGTTTAAAAATGCTCAAAATCGTAAAAATACGCCTTTTTGGATTTTCGATCTCTTTTTTCTGCTATCCCTGACATTTAAAAACAATGATACAATGATTTCACACAACGGGCTAGCTATTAGACTCTCGATTGGCAGGAGTTTCACCACCCTCTCTTCATTATAACCGAAGTTATCGTGCCCTAAAGAATCAACAAATCAGCATATTTATCTCTGCTTACCCTAAGCAGAAAATGCTCATCTTTAAACTCAATCATGACATTGACCTAGTGAACGTCTACACCAAGTTCTAGCTTAATTAGAAGGAGAGTTATTGTGTTTCAAAGTCTCGGCCCTTCAAATTGCTACTACTTTTCATATTCACTTCAAAATGGAATCCATCAGTAGACCTAAATCAAAATTCTGCTCCCAGCGATTTTTAGGCCAACCTTCAAGGATTCAGAAAATATAACTCCCGTGTCTGTAAGTAAAATAGCAAAAAAGCCTGAGGGATTTTTCACGTTTCAAGATGGTGGCACTTCCGGTTCGATCAACAAACTTCATATTTTGTGTACAAATCAGTAATTACTTATCTAGTATCCAAAAAAAAAATCAGGTCATTCTGACCTATATTTCGATGATTTTTTTGAAAATTTTGATCCTTAATTTCGTCAAGGGGAGATAATTCAGAAAATTTCTAATTATATTTTTGAAGTCACATGGGTAAGATCTACTTATATACTAAATTTCATGAAAATCGTACAACTATTAAAGAAGTTGTCAAATTGGTCTAAACTTCGGGTTCGAAATCACAGCGACGAATTTTCGAAATTCGAAAATGTGAAACTGCAGATGAGATTGATTTTTTTCAAGGTATTCAAAGAAAAAAGAATTAGTAAAATCGGTCAAAAAATAGCAAAGTTACGACTATGCATTGTCAGTTTTTTCGTTCGTAAAATTCGGTGATTTCGAATTCGCAAAACGTTTTCAAAATATATTTAATCAACAGCCACCACCCATTTTTGGGGGGGTAGGTCAAAGTTTCAGAAACATCCTATGGTTAGATTCTGCGAAATCCGATTTTCTCATATTGAGTTCGAAATGGTGACCATCGCGTGACCGAAATCAAAATTCTAATCTGATAGAAATTAGGCATTCCTTCAAGGATTCCGAAAATGTAACTCCCATGTCTGTAAGTAAAATATCGCAAAAGCCTTTGTGATTTATCACGTTTCAAGATGGCGGCACTTCCGGTTCGATCTACAAATATTTCTTCGATTTTTTTGAAAACTTTGATCCCTAATTTCACCAAGGGGAGATAGTCTAGAAGATTTCTTAGGACATCTTTAAAGTTGCATCGGTAAGATCTACTTACATACTAAATTTCATGAAAATCGTCCAATTATTAAGAAAGTTGTCAAGTTGGTCTCAACTTCCGGTTCGAAATCACAGCGGCGAATTTTCGAAATTCGAAAATCTGAAACTGCAGTTGAAAATGATTTTTATCAGGGTACTCAAAGAAAAAAGAATTAGTAAAATAGGTCAAATAGTCACAGAGTTACAGTAATGCAGGTCAAATTCACTAGTTCGTAAAATTCGGTGATTTCGAATGCTTATAACGTTTTGAAAATATATTTAATCAATACTCACCACCCATTTTGGGGGGGGGGGTAGGTCAAAGTTTCAGAAACATCCTATGGTTAGATTCTGAGAAATCCGATTTGCAGGAAACACATGTTGACTTTACGAGAAAGATCTTTAAACATGCTCCAAATTGTAAAAATACGACTTTTTGGATTTTCAATCTCTTTTTTTCGGCTACCCCGGACATTTAAGAAAAAATGATACAATGATTTCACACAACAGGTTAGCTATTAGACTTTCGATTGACAAGAGTTTCATCGCCCTCCCTTCATTATAACCAAAGTTATTGTGCCTTAAAGAATCAACAAAACAGCTTGCTTATCTCTGCTTACCCTAGGCAGAAAATGCTCATCGTTGAACTCAATCAAGACAGTGACCTAGTGAACGTCTACACCAAGTTTGAACATTCTAGCTCAACTAGAAGGAGAGTTATTGTGTTCCAAATTCTCGGCCCTTCAAATTGCTTGTATTTTTCACTTTCACTTCAAAATGGCGACCATCAATTGACCTAAATCAAAATTCTACTCCCAACGTTTTTTAGGCCATAACTCCCGTGTCTGTAAGTAAAATAGCAAAAAAGCCTTTGTGATTTTTCACCTTTCTAAATGGCGGCACTTCCGGTTCAATCCACAAACTCAATATTTTGGGTACGAATCAGTATTTACTTATCTAGTATCCAAAAAAAGCATCAAGTCATTCTGACCTATATTTCTTCGATTTTTTTGAAAAATTTGATCCTTAATTTAACCAAGGGGAGATAATTTAGAAAATTTATATTTATATTTTTGAAGTCACATGGGTAAGATCTACTTACATACTAAATTTCATGAAAATCGTAGAACTATTAAAGAAGTTGTCAAGTTGGTCTCAACTTCCGGTTCGAAATCACAGCGACGAATTTTCGAAATTCGAAAATCTGAAACTGCAGTTGACAATGATTTTTGTCAAGGTACTCAAAGAAAAAAGAATTAGTAAAATAGGTCAAATAGTCACAGAGTTACAGTAATGCAGGTCAAATTCACTCGTTCGTAAATTTCGGTGATTTCGAATTCGTAAAACGTTTTGAAAATATATTTAAACAAAAACTGCCACCCAGTTTTGGGGGGGTAGGTCAAAGTTTCAGAAAGATCCCATGGTTAGATTCTGAGGAATCCGATTTGCAGAAATGACACAAAAAAAAATAATAATAATAATAATCTTAACAAAAACAATAAGCTTTCATATGTAATATGAAAGCTTAATAATAATCTTAACAGAAACAATAAGCTTTCATATGAAATATGAAAGCTTAATAATAATTTTAGTAATCTCAATAGGCTTTCAGACTTTCGTCTAATTATGAAATGGTAAATTAATGAGCTAGGGTTAAGAGGTCAAATGTAATTTAATACTGTTTTTAACAGAATTTTGATGTTTAAAGAGACACATCGCAGTGTATTAATTAAATGAAGTTAATCTTAATTAGGGGTAAGAGTTAATGAGAAGTTTAAGAAAAAATCTTAGGCATTAAACATTTAAATAAATTTTTAAATTACTTAGTTTTTGGTCTGATAACAATGACATGTTTGATTTGAGGATGAATGAATTTATCCCAACACAAGTCTTCAAAAGAAGTGCTGATTGAAAATTCTTAGAAGTCGGAACCTCTGACAAATGAGATACATTATTTAGAAGAAGACGATGGTAGTTGAAACTGACCTATGGAAATCCAGATGATGAATTGGTGAAGTTTAGTTAAAAGTGAAACTGAACTTCAACAATATTAAGTGAAGTGTACTAATATTTTGAAATCAGGACACATGAAGAATTTTGAACATTTTAGTTATATTTTCTGTGTTTAGA
Organism: Patella depressa; assembly: GCA_948474765.1. NCBI lineage: Eukaryota > Metazoa > Mollusca > Gastropoda > Patellidae > Patella > Patella depressa. The sequence goes on along the minus strand of OX419717.1, from coordinate 31,888,135 downwards.
TTAGAAAGTGGCAGAAAACGAACAATAGGACATGAAATTTAGACAGTGAAATTGCATTGACTTTGAACCAGTATTATTTATTGTGTTATAACGTGAATCAGTGTATTTATGTTATTGTAGCATGCATATCAGTGTAATGATATTATATTAGAAGTAGGACTTGAAATATTTAATGGACAACTAGAAGTTTACTTGTGATTATTTAAACATTGTTCGCGACATGGAATGACAATTTTGAAATGACATTCTGAAAGTATTTGTATTTATTATATTTAATGCATGCTAGATGACATCGCGCCTGGTACGTTCGTGCCACTGTACCTCTGTATCGCTAATTATAAATCGAGTGTGTGAAGACAGTTTATATAGATCACGCAAAAATTTTTCAGTACAGAGTTTATTTCCGCTCTATTTGCCGCTAAGCAAACCAATGGGACTATTTTCTCAACAATGTATGAAGTTATCCATAAGCGATAATATCCTTACACCGAGAGAAATTATCTATTCTCGGTGAAAAACCATGATCATCTGGTAAAAAATTACTTTTCTATTTTTTGGAACGAAAAACAGTGTTTTTAAAAACAAACGAACCTGCCGCACATGAGGAAGTCATTATACTAATAATAACAGACGAGAACTCTTTTTGGGCACAGGCTTTCTTACTGAGTAGTAAATCGTCCACAAACAATCATGAAGGAACTATAATAAGACTAGCGACTACTGTAGACAGTAAGTAGGTTATACACTATACTTTTGAGTCGAGATTACTCGCTTTGAGTCGAGATTACCAGCTTTCAGGTCACCGATAACCAATTATGCCAGAAATACCATACTGACATTCGGTTTTTTCAAGTTGTACGCGAACTAACAATCGGCGCCCTAACTGTCTTCGTCAGCTACTTTCAGTTTCACAATGGCGTACGACATTCGGTTTTTCAAGTTGTACGCGAACTAACAATCGACACCCTAGCTGTTTCGTCAGCTATTTTCAGTTGCTGGCGTACGGCCAGTGCCGGTGGGAAAAGACAACATTAAAATCAGAAATAGTTTATTTATTATTGTCGGACTTACGGTATCAATCCTGTCTAACAAATCATGTTACGGTAGCGGCATAGTATTTCACCGTAACACCACAGCCACTCTAACCATTCATAATACATCTAACTATCACTCCCTACACATTTCCCCTCGACCTACTTTCCCAAACGTCAACAACACATCTCATACATCCAGTTCACTGATTAACCCTTGTACCATGTCTACTGGATGACGACGTTAATTAAGCAACTGTGCTTATTTAACGCATTGCAAAGGGGCGTATGTTACACTATAGACGCTATATACTGTAGGGGTTACCTTAGTTTGTAAAATATCTTCTGGTTTATGTATTGAAATTGTTAGTGGCAACAAGAACTAGGCTAACAAGAATATGTCTGGAAGTTTAAAGTGGGGCAATGACATCATAAGTCTGATAATCCAAAAAAGGTAATCCCATGAGTTAAAAACGTGGTTAGTCGCTCTCCTAGGTGCCCATATAAGTACACTGTCTTGAAATCCAGGGTAGCATCTGTGCAGTTGACCAATCCGATAAAGGAAGCACCTGGTCAATTTCCCGGGGCTCAATTCTGACTCGTGCACGTAACCTCTTTATAAGAACATTCGAAGTTTAAGTTTCTTTAGATATCATTCGAGAGATTCAGGGGGAAGTTCATACCGTGAGCTGCTGCTCACAGGCCGGATTCAGATATCATGATGAGGCGGTAGAAAATAGATACCATTGGTAGGTTGGGAGAACACCACAGCCTTCCCGGCTGAGAGGCAATAATATTGTAGTTACCTGTATTATGGATGTTAGATAGATATAAAAACATATTTAACGTAAAAAGTGTTCCAGTGTCAGTTAATTGAAGATCGGAATAATTGATCATATTTTAAACAACGTGAAGTCCAATGAAAACCCTAGACGACAGTCACAAAGAGACACGCTAGTGTCACAGCCTGCTTTTTAGTACCGTGACACAGGATAGTGTCACAGCTGCTATTTGGAGTCCGTGACCAGGATAGTCACAACATTATCCTATCCGCAGTGTCACATAGTCATATATCATCTTTTCGAATTCATCTAACTCAAGGAGGCGAGTATTTAGAATGGATGTGAACAATTTCCCTAAACATGAGACTATTGTTATTCCGCGGTAATTGTCAGTGTTACAAGGATTTCCTTTTTTAAACAGTGGAACAATATTGCCTTTGGCCCACTCTGTTGGAAATAGCCCCGATTCTAGAACATTATTAAATAATATTACCAAACATGGCAGGAGCTCATCCTTACAATATATTAAAAATTCATTTGGGATATTGTCCGAGGCGGATGCTTTATTCTTCTTCAAATGAGAGATGCCTGACAAAATTTCTTCTTGTGTAATTGGCCTGTCAAGTAATTCATGAGAACTACGAGCATTTTTATCATTTTTTTTTCACAAACTGTATGGATTTATTTCATTAATGGATTTAGTAAATAAATTTACACTCTTATCGACAGAAGATTGCTCACGGATATCAACTGAACATAATAAATCAATGTGTTTCTCTTGATTATATTTTAGTGATTTACATAAACGTGAGACATTTTCATCGCTCCATTTGATATAATTACACACCTTTTTACATGCATTGTTCTCTAATTTATCTACATCTCTTAATAATTTATCATTTGATTTGAATATAAAATGGATAGGAGCATTATCTGAGAACTCGTTAAAATTCCCAGATTCGAATTTGCTAAACAGGTCAAAATATTTTAGTTGAACAAGAACATAATCAATAAGACTAGAACCCTGTACACTAAAATATGTGAAACTACCGTCTTCATCTCCTGGATGCCTACCATTCAATATTCTAAAACCCGTTGACTTGAACAATTGTATTAATTGCCTACCAAATTGATTTACGACTTTATCTAAACTGTTTCTCTTTCCAATATCAACATCTGAGATGTACTCGCAGATATTTTCAAGCTTCGAACTCGTGGCTTCGGTCAAATAATCATTTTTAATATAATCTACAAGACTACCTGTCCTACTATTAAAATCTCCTATTGAGATAATTACTCCTTTATCAATATATTTAAGAATCAAATCTTCCAGAATAACAAATAAATCAACAAAAGTGGAGTGATAAAAGACACTTGAGTATGGTGGAAAATAACAAGCTATAATATACAATGTCGTAGATACAACAATAGTATTATGAACATTTTCTACAATAGAACACAATTTGGCTAAATCAGTTTTAATAAAAATTACTATCCCACCACCTCTACCGGTTTCTCTGACGAATTTGAAGGCCTTGTAACTAGATACAGCAATATTATCAATTTCGCGAATCCAGCACTCGTACAGTACAACGATGTCATATCGTGATAGCAATTTAATAAAATCATTATCCATCAATTTCTTAATGAGACCTTTTCCCCCATTCCACGACACAACTTTCAGTTTACTCTCGTGAAACCCCTATTCGATATCAATTGACAGCCCATTAGATGTAGTCGCGCTATAGTCTCGTTTCTTCCCTGGTTGGTAGAATCGGGTCGTGTCTTCCCACGGGCGATGCTGATTTGTCTCCGCAGGAACAGCGTTGTTAGAAGCAGTGTGGTGTTGTTCTCCATCTTCTAGGCTGTATTCCCTGCCGTCGATGAACAATTTGTCACGTACCAACTTAGTTTCGTTACCTCTTTGTTTAAAGGGACAATCCCGATAAGAACAGTGTCTCAAAAATTACGAAATTTATGGACCAAAATATAGAGACATGGTGTATTTACCTTGGCTCAAAGTTTCAGCTCAAAATATTGAGTCGTTTTGACGTTAACGTCAACACTGCTTATCCGGACACGTAACCCTTTTAAGATTTCGGGTCAATTTTTTGATTGGGTGACCTAATAATCAATTCCCGTTTCTCGAGAGATCTATACAGTGAATGACCCATGTACTGTACTTGATAACAAAAGGTACATTTCACCTACATATCATTTTTATAGAAAAAAGTCTGGTTTTATCCAGATACTGTCTAATACAACGGTCTCCGTTTCCAGATGAAGACTGTCAGGTTTAAGTTATTTACAAGCATATCACACATATCGGGTTAGTTGGTCGGCCTTAGGTAATGGGTTATAAGGGATTTTAACACAAAATTAAGCAGTTTTATTCCCCCAAAAGTTATCGGGATTGGCCCTTTAAAGTTTTTCTGGATGGGATACAGCTTATTTCGGGTTTCTTCGATAGCGGGAGGAAACTGCTGGTTACTACCGTAGGGCTTACCTTTTAACTTAAATGAATTCGCCCTTACCGTCTCTAGATCTCCATAATAGATGAATCTTGCGACGACAGGTCTTGGCCTTCCATGTTGCCGTTTACCGAATCGATGGATGTTGCCAAACTGAATTTTGTAATCTATTCCCAATTCATAATACAAGAAGTCTCTAAGAACTCTGTCGGTATCTTCTTGCTCATTCTCAACCAAACCATGAAAAATCAGGTTATAACGCATCGAACGCCATTGTAGTTCGATAATTGAACTCTGTAGTGTCGAGTAGCTAGCTTTGATGGCATTATTTATCTTTGTTTGATAATTGAACTCTGTAGTGTCGAGAAACTTGCTTTGATGGCATTATTTATCCTTGTTTGATACGAATTGAAATTTTCACTAATTTTTGATATACTCACTCGATTAGAATCCACATCCTTTCTCAGATTATTGTTTATATCACCCTCATTATTCCCAGATGTTGAATACATAGACTATAAGTCACTTTCCACTTTATTCAATTTCGCAGATAAAGTTGTCAGCATGTTCTCAATTGAATCTATTTTATCCAACCTATTTTCAACGTGTTTTAGGCGTTCATCAACATTTTGCATAAATGTACTATGAAGTGTACTATTATTTCCATCCACAACCATCAATACACGAAGTAGTTAGATGACCCTTCTCAATCTGTTATTCCATTAAGATGGTTACCAACAAAATGTATTTGCACTGTTAATTCTGACGTATATTCAGATATTTTTTCGTACTTCATTTTTACGGTCTATGAAGTCGAAGTCGCATGCAGAAAGAAAGACGCCATACGACGATAACAGATTGTCATTTACAAATCACGTTTCAATCATTTTTGATGTTTATGATACATTTGGCATGACCACATCTTTTTACTCCCGTACTCTTTTATTCTGGGTAAATTAGAACCAATACTCTTCTGAGGAAAACGTATCTCGAATCGTTTGGACTGCACACACGATGGTAGAGGGTATTTAATCGCTGCCGTGAGAAAATAGAACCACCGTACATTATGAAACAAATTCTAAATTAGAACAACAATACTCTTCTGAGGAAAATGTATCTCAAATCGTTTGGACTGCACACGATGGTAGACGGTATTAAAATCGCTGTCGTGAGAAATCAAAACGACCGTAAATTATGAAACAAATTCTAAATTGGATCTTAAATTAAAATGAATTACAAAAAAAAAAAAAAATTTTCCGTATGCTATTGTTTTATTTAATTAGGGAATTAAAGAATCAGTCAGGCGTTAATGAATACACACGCCGGCTGTATATAGGTAATTAAGAAATAAACATTCCGAATATGCATTCGGTCACTGTGACGTCACTGGCGTCTGAGGGGATTAAGGGTGTTTTCAATAATTGGCCAAGTCGTTTTTACGGGAGGTCTATATTTGCGACTTTGAGTGACGATATCTGAATTAATTTTCATCAGATTGATGTTGAAGTGCCGTAAAATGCATATAGTAACCAATGTCTATAAGTTCAATCAATTTAGTTTTCTCATTTTATGTGCTCTAAACGTCGTGTGACAACTCTTACTTGATAAGGTATAGCAACCATCATATTCCTGAAGCAATGGCCCGAGAAATCCCTCTCTGGCCATTGCTAGAATAGCGTCTGTTTCTTGAACTTATGCGGGAGTGTGTCTATTCTTTCCGTTCAATGAAAGCTATCACTTAAGTACAGCAACATGACAGTCCTTCGTTTAATCTGGGTCTTCCCTAAAACTTTGGACAGTGATTTAAGGTATTAAAAACGCTGAAAGTATGCTTTTTCGTTTCCAAACAGTATTGTTTACATTTCATTCGACTTGATAGCCTCGTTTGTCTCGCAATTACTTTTACTGCAGTATTGTGCTATGCACGGGTTAATTAGGCATAATAAAATCGTGAGCCATGACGTAACGTTATGTAAACATATTTGGTCCAATATTGGCACTCGTTTTAAATGTAAAGCTTTTGTAGGACAGCTAGTGAATGGTTGGTAGACGGACTACTGACCAATCAAAATTTAAAACAACAATATCCACTCATAATAGCAGTGTGTAGTTAGATTACCTCTAATCGCGGAGTATGAGCAACCATTCGACATGAGAAAAATAGCTTTGTTCACTGTAGACACGTCCACACACCTTGACGGCCTAATTAAACCTCCCAATCCCGTAAAACGTGCAATATTCGATGCTACTGCAATTTTGTTTTCTTGTAAAATTCGATGCTACTGCAATGATTGAACTACTACTACTACCTGATTCGACCGAGATGATTACGTTTATGGGATAATTTTGGCAAACACCAAACATATTAATTCAAAGACTAATTTTTACACACAGACATCAACTATTTCTGTTATAGGGTCAGTAAACCCATATCTCAAACATCGCGTGCAGTGGAAGTAAGTAGATGCGGTCTTCAAGTCCAGGGGCCTATTTCACGAAATTTTAACTAAGATAAGATCCCAATTTCAGTAATTTGATTGGATAATATTAGATTTATTTAAGTGCTTAGCCAATCAAAATTGAAGTATCTACTAAAATTGGATTTTATCTTAAGTTAAAATTTCGTGAAACAGGGCCCTGTACTTTAAGTTCAAACAGTTTAACAAATACTAAATGATCCGGACTATCTTCCATTCAAGCATTCGATTAACTGGGGTATTCCTGGCCTAACTGTGACAGCAATCTATTTATAGGTCGTTTTATTATTGCTTTCAGAAATTAAGTTTCGTAGAGTTTTCTAAAAAATATTTGTTTTATAGAAATATGACAACTTATTTATAGCCTGGTAATTAGCCGCGGTAATGGGAAATTTCAGGCGTTTAGTAGCCCTGAGCTTTAAATGTAGTAACAACAGACAATTTATTGTCGACTAAAAACAAAGTAAAAGTAACGCATACACGATGCAGTGCAAAACGGCTGCGGACACTGCGCAAGTTTTTTCAACATTTAACGATTCTTAAAACATTAGTTTTATTATAGTTTAATGCCGTCTTCTAATTTCCACTGTTGTATAGAGTATTTATTATCTATTTGTATGATATTTTTTTTCGATATTTGATAAATGAAGTTTTTGGCGATATTCGATAAACCACTATATCGACGATTTTTGGCCACATGATATCGTAGTCGGGCCTGAAAATACCATACCGCGATAAATGACTATATCGAGAATATCGTACAGCCCTAGCATATTATTAGATTTAAACAAATACATTACTTTTACGGCGGGAAACGATGATTATCAAAGAACCGTAAGTGCAACTAATGTTTTATCGTTTGGTGGAGCCGTTTACTAACCACGTGTTTCATGTTAAGAAATATTTTCTTTCGCGATTTAAATTGGCCTATGTGCGAGTTTTCTAGGGAATATGGTGGTGGGGAGGGGTGGTTTCAAATCTAGGGCGTCATCCACAATCCCACCTCACAATGAAAGTAAACAAAATACTGGCTATAACCTTAAGCGTCCCGGTAGAACATGGATAGTATTGTAGAATTATATAGTTGTTCGCCGATCGTTGTCTCGTCGGAAAGCAGTTTTATTTTAGTTCACATATAGTTATGTCATATCAATGGTGGTGCCTATATATAACACTGAGTAACTTCAGAAAATTTTTGAAAAATTGATTCAATATCCAGGCATTTGAGGTCATTGCTGGGAGAAATTCCTGTGGACGAGTGTACCAGAAATGTCAGTCAATGGGACAGAATCTCCAGATGTGTTTTGCAAGAGTTGGCATAACATCTGTACAATCTGACGCCCATACACCAGTGGAACTACAAACTAGGCAGTTCACTATAATCGTGAATATGATAGTGCTGAGACAGTATAAGACAACTGAGGAGTAGAAGAATGATTTAAAAATGAAATCAAGCGCCGCAGGCGCGAAAAAATTTCAGATATGTAACCGAGTAAAAGAATGATGTTATAATGGAAATACCGCAGGCGCGAAAAAAAAAAATTCAGATATGTAACAGAGCTTTTAAATTTTTGGTACTGGGGTTGATAAGAAATGGGACAAAATCTTAAGGCTTATCTGTCAATTTCGCCTGTTTTGCGATTGTATGTTTATCTCATTAATTCATTTAGTCGGAGACCGACTGCGGTGAGTACTTTTTTTTGAGACCGACTATTTTTTGCCATGGAAGAAAACATTTCATAGAACAACATACTCACAACAGAATAGAGGTGACAAGCAGACAGGGTTATTTTATACAATAGTTTTGTGTGACGTATGCAATTTAGGCGCACAGATTCACGCAAATACATAGTATTTGGGATCTATTCTGGCATTGTTTTTGAGACCGACTGGAGTGACTGCACTTATTTTGTGACCGACTATTTTTCTCCCTTGGTGAAATTTTGTTGTTAGACCAACATAGTCACAGCAGAATAAGAGTGACGTATGCAATTTAGGCTCACGGATTCATGCAAATATATAGTATTTGGGATCTATTCTAGCATTGTGTTTGAGACCGACTGCAGTGACTGCACTTATTTTGAGACCGACTTTTTTTCTCCCTGGGTGAAATGAGAGTGAAACACATCTTTTCAAACATGATAAGTTGACAAGGTTATTTTATACTAAAGACTCGCCTATTTTGCGATCGACTGCACTGATTTTGCGACCGACTATTTTTATTCTAAAGTTTTGCGTGAGTAGCGTGACGTATACAGTGAGTACTTGGCAACAGACCACTATTTTTCTGATCATGTGTTTCTATCTGCAATTATTTCAACATGTCTACCAACCCTTGTTCGCAAAAAAAAAACAATAGCGGAACATTAAATCGATAAATCAAGTACAGTTTCGATCTGATTTATCAACCATTACTGATCATTTAATATCAATCAACGACATCAATACTCTTGTACCAGAATATAACAATCTGCTTTCTGATTTACTAAACCAGCATGCACCATTAAAGACAAAGACTGTGACAGTTCGTCGATCTGTTCCTTGGTTTGATCATGAAGCCTTGCGTCTTAAAACGTCAACACGGAACGCAGAACGTCGTTGGGTCAAACATAAAACGTCAGAGAACTTAGAAACTTTTCGGACTATCCGTAATACATACTCTCACCATTTGTTTCGCGCTAAGACTTGCTTTATTCGGAACATAATCGATGACTGTGGAAACAATTCCAAACACATGTTTGAAACAGTTTCGCGTCTTCTCGGCACTACAAAATTGAATCCACTTCCAGAAGGTGTATAAGATTCACAGCTCGCTAATGACTTTGCGTGTTACTTTCAAGATAAAGTAGACACCATCTGTCGTAACTTAGAAGTACGAGCCACCCGTATTAGATATACCAGTCTTTGATTCATACTCAAATATTGACATCAGCACAGTGATCAAGCCCATCCGCACTGCAAAACCAACTACACGTAGCTTAGATCCAATCCCATCCATGTTGGCGAAGGAACATTGTGATATCCTCGCTCCAGCCATCCAAAATGAATCAACACATGAATCAACATCAACTACTCCTGCCTTATCAGAGTGCATATCGTGCTAATTACAGCACCGAGACTTTGACGTTGAAGATTTATAATGATCTTCTGCACAACGTGGAACAACAGTCTTTATCCCCTTTCGTTGCGATTGACTTAAGTGCAGCGTTTGACACCGTCAATCACCAACTACTTCTTGATGTCTTGGAAAAGTGCTTCGGCATGCGCGAAACGGCAGCAAAATGGACACACTCTTATCTGAGTGATCGGAACTTTAAAGTCAAGATTGAAGACACGTATTCAGATCCAGTGAATATCAGTTATTCCGTACCTCGGGGTAGGGTCTTTTTTACGTGCTATTCCAGCACTTTACAGTACTTTGTGGGTAAAGATCAAACTTTGGTTGGTTACGCTGACGATCACAACATCTACAGTTGTTTTAAAGCTGGTGATCATGCGTCCGAAGGGCAATCACAGCAACAATGGACGATATAAAACAGTGCATGCTGATGAATAGGCTCAAGATGAACGACGACAAGTCAGAGTTCATTGTGTTTGGCAGTTCACGGGCTCTTTCCAAATGTATTACACCCATGATAAAAATCGGAGATGTATTTGTACCGAGATCAACATCAGTTAGAGTTCTTGGAGTTATCATGGATCAGAATCTAACCCTGAAGTCTCATATTGCAGCCAAGACACGTGCTGCGTCGTTATCTTTATTTAATATTAAGAAAATAAGACACTATTTGGACAGACCACCGTGTTTAAAGCTGGCCAACGCCCTCACATTTTCACATTTAGACTATTGTAACGGTCTTTTTGTGAATTTACCAAAAACAACACTTGCCCCTCTTCAACGAGTGCAAAACCTTACGGCCAAAATGATTCTTGGACAATCCAAATTCTCCAATTCACCTGACGCCCTAAAACAACTTCATTTTCTCCCAATACATGTCCGTGCTGAATATAAAATCTTACTCATGGTATATAAATGTTTGAACAATAATGCTTCAGATTACCTTTGCGATCTTTTAATTAATAACCCGAATCGATATTCCACACGATCGTCGATCGCCCAGGATTTACATGTTCCAAAAACAAAATATAAAACCTTTGCTGACAGATCCTTCATAGCAGGACCAAAGCTATGGAATAGACTACCACGAAATCTAAAAGAGTGTTCTTCTTTGGAAAGTTTTAAGAAGACTTTAAAAACACATCTATATCAAAGAACTTTCTGCAAATAACTTTTATTATGTATTTATTAATTTAATTTGTGTTTTGTGTTGTGTGTTGGTGTATGTGTATATCTGTTGTTCATGTAAAGTGCCATTGAATTCGTCAAAGATGTAATAATGAGCGCTATATCAAATTCAATAAACATAAACATAAACATACTTATTTTGATACCGACTACCCCTATTTTGCGACCGACTGCACTAATTTTGCGACCGACTATTTTTTGGGCTGGGGGTGGGGGGTGTACCACCCCCCACACATTTATGCCCCTGACTCCACGCCGAAGGCCTATTTGATGGCGAGCGGTAACTTATATAATTTAACCTGCAAGTTATTTTTTGTTGGGCTATTATATATTGATTTGCCAGTTGTTTTCAACCTTTCCTTTCAATTTATTCCCGAGCCCAAATGTCATATACATATATCCGAGTCCGGAACGTCGAGGTCATATCTTTTGGAGTCCGAAATGTCGTAAGTCCGAAGTCACGCGGGACCGAAATGACATGTAATCAATACGTACAGATTTCATGAACTATAACTTTTTAAGTTTGAAAAAAAAACCTTGTCGCTATAGTACCATCTTGTAGATAACACGAACAAATCGCAAAAAATCGACCGAAATCAATATCCAAATTTTAAGACAAAACTTATATCACTGGAATCGCATTCATGTCAGCTATCCAGAAAATGTAACCAGAATTTCAACCTTTTTTGATCCGGCCCAGTAATATATAAGATCAGGCATAGGAATGTCATAAGTGCAAATTCCGACATGTTACACAATTGAGGAAATAGCACCACTGTGCTACAAACTGCAGATTGACCACTTCAAATTTGGTTGAAATTTTCTATCAACCAGTTCTAAAGAAATGGAATGGGTTTAACGTCATATTTTTCAGCACTGGGGTTGGGTGGCTGAATGGTTTCGAATCCCCGGTTGTACGTGACAAGCAATAGAGTCGTTTGTCCAACCACGTCAGTTTTCTCCGGGTCCTTCGGTTTCCTCCCACTGCTAAAGATCCCTACGGGAATATTAAATCACACGTAAGTACCGAAATGACCTGGTTTGTGTCGAGTGGCCGTTAAACCCCATTTCTCTCCCTCTCTCTCTTTTTTCTGAACTGACCGGGATAATGAATACGAGTATACGCGATGTATTGTGCTATGAGTTGCAGGCCCGGATCCAGGATTTTGTCGGGGTGCAGAAAAATATGACGTATCGGGCCTGAGTTGAATGTTGTCCGGTCAGTGGCGTTTCCGAATTGTAACTGCCATGGGTTTGTTTGTGCCACATACTAACCTGTACATCCGACTGAGTAGACGTTGTTTCGTGTCAGATCGATACTCTGGCCCTGCAACACTGACAATTGAAACCACACTGAAATGTCCCAAGCAACTTGCACGGGCTGGTTAGTGAGCTAGAACCTTACCCACTGAGCCACTCTGGCTCCCAGTTAAGTAGATAATCTGTTGCAAGCGAACAATTTTGTTTATAAAAAGGGAAAGGTATTACCCAGACCGCGTCACTCAAACCAAATCCACCGAGCGTATCTTAATTTGAGCTTATAAAGTGAACAAATTTATCCCCCGACCCATGTTTACCTTTGCCAATAAAATAAACCGTTTTAATAAATAAATGTCAATGATTTATTAGCAAGCGAATTATCAAATTCAATTGAATTTTTTTTATATGACTTTAAATTAACGTGATGAAATGAACAAACGTGTTATGATCTTTTAATATCAATAACCGGTAAAATCAACATTGATTGATCTATAATTTCTTTAGGTATGATTGATTTACTATAAATTTAATATGAGCCTTCTGAAAGAATATCACGGAAATCTTAATAGGAAAGGATCATAAACAGTTTCTGCCGTGTGTATATAACGACTTCTAGAAACTTTCAAAGTTTATTATACCGAGAACTAAAACCACATAATATTACCAGCACAAGTATAATGGCGAATTGTACTAAAATGCATTAATGCAAGACACATCCAATATGAAATTAAATTATAGAATACATTGTGCATTAATGTAAGAACTTTACCAACATGTTTATATATATGAATGCTATTTTTCGTTTTTAAATTCTTTAAGATAAGGTAAACCATGCCACAAATTAAACCCTACTTACTTAGTATTATATACCTTTAACTATTTGTACGCGTTTAACATAATAGATATCTCGCGTGGCTTTCTATATGTACATGACACTAATGAATAGTTTTGAATAAGACAGTCTATTTAGTGAATTGAGAATGGCGTTGTTGTGAACGTGACCCGTTATTGAAACAGCAATATAGGAAAATAGAACCTCGTCGACTAGGTAACTACTACCTATCAACAAGTCGCCATATTGATAAGAGAATATGATCTGAATGTTCGACTTAAAACACAGGTCAAAAGATTTTATGATAATAAAAGGATACTTTTAAAAATCGAATGAATCTGGGTGAGTAGAATTCGTTCCTGCGTTTTATTGACAATATTTTAATCTATTGACTTTTGAAAAATGAATTTTGAGTATTGCGTATTATGTAAAAATTCGTATGTGCAATCTACAGCAATATCATTTAGTTACCCCCGTATATTAAAGCCTCTCTGAATCACGATTTTATTTCCATTGTTATTTTAAAAGGTAAAAAACTTAAAATGTGATCCTTAGAAAATTGGTTATTTCTCGACAAGGGAATATGCTAGAAGCAATTTTTTGATATCAGTATGATTATATTGATCCAATCTAAATTGCCATTAGAATCAAACGTTATAACGTCAAGCAAATAATAAATATACGTCACTTCAAAAAAAAATATTTGTTTTGAAGTCTAAAAATACGGTTTTTACAAATATGACATTACTTCCGGTGATAATGGAAATGTTAAATCAGATCATTGCAATCATAAATGGCATAAGGCATCACATGGTGAAAATTGTATGAAAATTGAATAATAATTGACACTTTTATAGACCAAAAAGCTTGAAAAGTGACTTGTAGAAAATCGTCTATTTCTCGGCAACCGTACAAGTTAGAAACTTTTTTGTGGTATCTGTATGATCGTATGGGTTCATGCTATTCGTTGATGGGATTCAAATATCATAATTTTAAAAAATATTATAAAAAGACTCATTTGAATAAAATATTTGTTTTTTTAGGTTAAAAATACAATTTTTGCCAAAATGACGTCATTTCCGGTAACAGTGAAACTGTAAAATTGGCTTAACCTAGTCCAAATTGGCATTAGGCATCGAATAAAAGAAAAATATTGAAAATCGGATAATAATTCACTCTTTTATAGGCAAAATAACGTGAAAAGTGATGCATGCAAAATTGCATATTTCTCGGCAACTGCTCATATTACGAACTATTTTTTGCATACATTCTCCTCGTCTGGATTATTACTACGAGTTTATGAAAGTTACGAATAAATAGTTCAAAATATGAAGACGCTGAATAGGTTGTAATAACTGAATTTTACCTTTTTTTTTTACATTTTATTCGAAATTGCCCGAATATGAAATTGAAATTTAAGAATCTGAGCCAAACATTTATACTTTTTGTTATATCAGTTTTCGAAAAAAATAATATTTGCTGTCAAAAAGTGTTACTTTACTGTCAAAATTGTAGTTTTTGTTAATATTACGCCACTTCCGTTGCGTGACGAAAAATGTCACCGTAACAAAAAAAATTACAATTGACATCACGAAGCATATGCACTTTGTTTTATTCAAATCGAACAATAAATAATTAATCTAGGTACGAAAAACTTAATTAGCTTATGGCGGATAACGCAATATACGGAGACAAAATTCTTTATCACTCCTGCTCAAGCAGGGTGATACTTTAACCCTGTGTAAACTACCATCAAAAATATTCATAAATAAAAAAGTTTTCTTTAAAAATGTAAAAAAAATTCAAATTATCGGAGATTTTTTCGACTACTTCCGGTTTTACGACCATTGTCGGAATAGCTTTAACAAGTTGATTAGATACTTAACTTCCTGTACCAGAAATGTCAGAAACATTCATTGAGTAGTTTTCGAAAAAAAGATAAATAAAAGAGCATTTTCACTAATTTAATGATTTTTCAACTTTTTTCAAAGATTGAGGTCATTTTTGGACCACCTATAATATTGCAACGCTTTTATCATTAAATGCACACGCTAGGCCACCGATAATACTCTGATTAAAAAATGTTTAAGAAAAAGGCGTCTCAGAATGCTCCAAAACGGAAAATACTTAGTTTTCGGCGTACCATAATTTATTTCCTACGAATCAAATTCGTGTTATTTAGATGTCATACGATCGTCTATTAATGGATTTATCCAACGACACTTTAATTGTTTTGGTCCGCTAATATGTGACGGAGAATTCGAACTTTTGGCAAGAGCTCCAATTTTTTTTCATCTTTTTTACATTTTTCGTCGTTTTTTGAACTACTTCCGGTATACGAATCATTGTCGACTAGTTTTAACATCCAGTTTTGCATGGGAACAGGGCTCTCTAATGATATACTACACTATACGATCAAATAAAATATTTCTGAGAAATGGATGGATCCATGCTAAAGACTACCGGAAGGACCATCGATAGATAAAGTTTAAGAAAAATCGCTGGAGCAGTTTTCGAGATAAAGGCGTCCAAAAACGCTCCAAATCAAAAAATGCTTGATTTTCAGCGTGTCATATTTTACTTCTGGATCATCGTATGAATTGGGTATCATACGATACTCCAATTCCGATGTAAACCAATGATACCTTAATCCATTTGATCGGTTGATATGGGACGAAGAAATCACGTTTTTCCCAAAGTCCCCATTTTTTTTGTTTTTTTAAAAAAAATCAGACATTATTTCGACTACTTCCGGTTTACGAATCGTTGTTGAAATTGCTTTATGCAACTGTCTGGCAATATGGCTTTATGTTTCAGGTGTTTCAGAAATATCGTTTTATCCTTTCCAAAAAATATAAGGGTTACAAAATGGGCAGAAAATTCGAAAAAATTCGAAAAATAAAGGGCGATAACTCTGAATGAAACTTATATTACTGGAATCGCATAGACTTCAGGAATCCAAAAATGTAGGTCAAATTTGCAAATTTTGAAAAAAAAACAAAAATTGTCTCATAAACAACGTCTTTTCAATTTTTGAACGATAGAAGTCATAGACGAATGTTCGAAATTGAAAAATGTGAGATAGCCATTATCTCGCAAAAGATTCAGGGTTTCCGAAAATGTCATTTGATTAAAAATGGATAAAGAATTGACGAAATTATGGCCGATTTTCAATATCATGACAACCTACAAAGTTCGGCCACTTCCGGTATGTGCAGAAGTTTGAAAAATAGTTTATGCACTAGCCACCACATGTTTTCCCGATAGAAAAGTTTGTTCCAGATCGATATCTGTTTTCGATCATGGAGAAATAGGCTCCCGCGGAAAAAAATAATAATAACTAGAACTGCATAGCAGTGCTGAATCGGCTTTCAGGGTCCTTTATATCATTGCCATGCTTTTAAATTTACCTTTATACTCTAAACGACCGATAGGACTCGGGGTAACAGAAGTTTAAGAAGTGAAATAGAAGTAGTTTTCGAGATAAACGAGTCCGAAAAGGCTCCAAAAAAGAGGAAAATACTACATTTTCGGCATCTCATAATCTGTTGCCTAACCATCGAATTTGTATCATTCTGATATCATATAAAAGTCCAAAAAGGAAAATACTAGATCTTCAGCGTCCCGTAATATTTGTCATTGAACACGCCATCTTGAGTCGGACGCGCAAAATCTAATTTTGGAGTAAAATTTTGTTTGGAAGTCTAAAAATACGTTTTTTGCAAATATGACATTACTTCCGGTGATAATGGAAATGTTAAATCAGATCATTGCAATCATAAATGGCATAAGGCATCACATGGTGAAAATTTTATGTAAATCGAATAATAATTGCCACTTTTATAGACTAAAAACCTTGAAAAGTGACGTGTAGAAAATCGTCTATTTCTCGGCAACCGTACAAGTTAGAAACCATTTTTTGGTATTTATATGACCGTATGGGTTTAATCTATTTGTTGATTGGAATCAAATATCATAATTGTATAAACATTACAAATCAGACTCATTTGAATAAAATATTTGTTTTGAAGTCTAAAAATACGGTTTTTGCAAATATGACATTACTTCCGGTGATAATGGTAATGTTAAATCAGATCATTGCAATCCTAAAGTGCATAAGGCATCACATGGTGAAAATTGTATTAAAATTGAATAATAATTGCCACTTTTATAGACCAAAAAGCTTGAAAAGTGACTTGTAGAAAATCGTCTATTTCTCGGCAACCGTACAAGTTAGAAACTTTTTTGTGGTATCTGTATGATCGTATGGGTTCATGCTATTCGTTGTTGGGATTCAAAATATCATAATTTTTAAAATATTATAAAAAAGACTCATTTGAATAAAATATTTGTTTTTTAGGTTAAAAGTATAGTTTTTCCAAAATGACGTCATTTCCGGTAACAGTGAAACTGTAAAATTGGCTTAACCTAGTCCAAATTGGCATTAGGCATCGAATGAAAAAAAATATTGAAAATCGGATAATAATTTACAAATTTCAATAACTACATACATATTATACATCGTTAGAATCGTAATTAGGTCAGCTATCTGAATATGCAATCTTTTTTTGAAAATCTCTTAAAATAAAAAAATAGCAGAGCATTTTCCAAAATTTCACGATTTTTCGACTTTTTTCGATTTTCAGTCCGTTATTTCACCTATTCCTGATATTTCAAAGTCTTACTGGATGGTTTCATGCAATATAACTCCGAAAGGACTCTCGATAGAAAAAAATTTAAAAAAAAATTGCGGTTAAGTTTTCGAGCTACAAGCATCCAAAAACGCTCCAAATCAGAAAATACTTGATTTTCAGCGTGCCATATTTTGCTGCCTGCTCATCGTATCCGTACGAATTGGGTATCATATGATAGCACATTCCTAGAGCAATCCAATGGTACCCTAATTTGTCTAATCCATTTATATCGGACGGAGAAATCGCGTTTTCCCCCAAAATACCCATTTTTTGCATTTTTTTCAAAATATCGGACATTATTTCGACCACTTCCGGTGTACAAATTATTGTTGAAATTGCTTTATTCCTTGCAATGGTCATTTGGCTTCATGCCTCAGAAGTTTCAGAAACGTCAATTCTGCCATAAAACGAAACCCGAGCTCACAAAATGGGTAGAAAATTCGAAAAAAATCGAAAAATAAAGGGGGATAACTCGGAATGAAACTTATATTTCTGGAATCGGATGGTTTTCAGGTACAATGTATCCAAAAATGTAGGTCAAATTTGAAAATTTTGAAAAATAACAAATATTGTCTCTCAAACCACATTTTTCATTTTTCGATCGCAAGAAGTCAGCAATGAAGTTTCGAAATATCGAAATTTTCAACTGCTATCGTCCGAGAAAAGACTCAGGGTTTCCGAAAATGTCATTTGTATAAAAATAGGTATAGAATTGACGAATCTACGGCCGTTTTTTAATTTTTTGACACAGCACAAAATTCGACCACTTCCGGTCTGCGCAGAAGTTTCAAAAATAGTTTATCAAGTAGCCAACACATGGTTTCCCAATAGAGAATTAGGTCCCAGATCGGTATCTGTTACAGGCACTGAGAAATAGGCTCCGGCGAAAAAAAAAATAACTAGATCTGCTACTGTCCCATGCAGATATGAAAGCTTTCATATTCATCGTCACGTGTCATCGATTATATCAAGTATCTCAAATAAAAGGATAAGAATAACAAACTATCAAAATTGGTCAAAAACTCGCGAAGTTACAAGTCTAAATATAGTATGAAACATTGAGTAATCTGAAAACTAAAGGGAAATAACTGATACTTGTGTTGCTGTAATCGGAATGACTTCCGATTTCAAAACTTTCAGAAAAATTAAATGAAAATGGTAAGAAAACATCGAAAAATTAAATGAGATAACTTTGAACAAAACTAAAACTTTTTGAATCAGGTTGAACTCAACTGTTCGAATATGTACGTTAAATATGTAGATTTGGAAAATTATAAAGACATAATATCAAAATCGGTCAAAAACTCACAAAGTTACAAATTTAAATGTAGTGAGAAACATTGCACCCGGGCAAAAAAATAATCTTTAAACTAAAGGGAAATAACTTAAACTTGTATAGCTGTAATCGGGCTTCCAAGATATGTTATATAATTATGGTTTCCAATATGTTTGGTTATAAGTAGGAAATCGTGACGACTTCTTAAGCATGTTTTAAACAAAGGGTCATAGACTGCAATATACAAGAATGGCACTCTGCAATAAAAAAAACTGACCAGAGATTTCTATGCAGAAATTAAATAATTGCTAGAACCAGAAAAATATTTATCCACTATAATAAATAAGCAACATAGAGAAAATGAAATGAAATTGAATGGGGTTTAACGTCCTATTGTTCTGCTCCTACAATGGGCTAATGAAGACGGGCATACGCCATAAAGTGTGCAATGAGGGAATTTTACCCGGGCAGCGGCGTTACGGCCTACGAGGTTGGTAAGGCGACCACACTCCTTGTCACGTACAACCAAGAAATCGAAACAAGGCCAGTTGACTCAATGACATACGTTATGATACAGAGCGCACATGCTAACCATTCAGCCACGCAACCTCCCTAAAATCGGCAAATTGCTGACCTACAGCGAGAAACATTTCAACCGGGCCAAATTTTCTATTTTAACAGTTTAATTTGCACGGTACCTTTACTTATCAACCGAATATTACAAAACTTTTTAAAATAAGCTCCCCCTGACCAGCTTAATCGTTCGCAATAAACGTTTGCCCCTTAAAATCGACAAATTACTGACTTTAAAGTGAGAAACATTACAACCGGGCCAAATTTTCTGTTTTATCACTTTAACAGTACCTTTGATTACCAACCGATTATTACAAAACTTTAAAAAGAGAAAGAGAGAAATGCGGCCTAACGTCCATTCGACTGTACAACCAAGAAATCGAAACAAGGCCAGTTGACTCAATGACAGACGTTATGATACAGAGCGCACGTGCTAACCATTCAGCCACGCAACCTCCCTAAAATCGGCAAATTGCTGACCTACAGCGAAAAACATTTCAACCGGGCCAAATTTTCTATTTTAACAGTTTAATTTGCACGATACCTTTAGTTATCAACCGAATATTACAAAACTTTTAAAAATAAGCTCCCCCTGACCAGCTTAATCGTTCGCAATAAACGTTTGCCCCTTAAAATCGACAAATTGCTGACTTTAAAGTGAGAAACATTACAACCGGGCCAAATTTTCTGTTTTATCACTTTAACAGTACCTTTGGTTACCAAACGATTATTACAAAACTTTAAAAAGAGAAAGAGAGAAATGCGGCCTAACGTCCATTCGACACAAACTAGGTCATTTCGGGACTAACATATGTTTTTTAATTTTATTTAAAAACTCCCCTTGCACGTACTGGTCTTTAGCCGTTGGGAGGAAACCGAAGAACACGGTACTTTAATTACCAACCGATTATTACAAAACTTTTGAAAATAAGTTCCAACTGACCAGCTTAATCGTATGCAATAAACGTTTTTCCTGAATTGAAAGTTCTGCACGGAAAAAGTTCATCTCGATTTCCCGGCGTGGTTCCCCTTGTCAGTGAGGCAGAACAGAGGGCCTGACAAGCACAGCTGTCTAGTCCTTCGGATGGGACGAAAAACCAAGGTCCCGTGTACACATTGGAGTGCACGTAAAATATCCCTAAGCAGTTGGAATTCGATACTGTTGAATAAACTCTATACGATGACTAAATGCGTAGATTGTAGTCACCGACACTGCATGTTTCGCTTAACAATGAAAGGGTGCCGTTTTCAATGTTCGATCCTTTTGTTCTTCTACTCCTGATATGTTGGACTGTTGATCGTTGGTTTCATATAAAAGACTACCAATAAGACTCTTTGTAGAAGAAGTTCCCAAAAAATAGTATGTTGACTTTACGAGAAAGACCTCTAAACATGCTCCAAATTGTAAAAATACGACTTTTTGGATTTTCAATCTCTTTTTTTCGGCTATCCCTGATATTTAAAAAAAATTGATACAATGATTTCACACAACAGGCTAGCTATTAGACTCTCTATTGACAAAAGTTTCCATTCTCCGTACCGGAAGGATCGGACGTCGCATGGTGGCGGTTTATTACTATATGTTAAAAAAAACATTTATTGCCAACGGCGTGATGATCTTGAGACTACAGGTATAGAGAGTATTTGGGTGGAATGCAAATTTCCAAACACCGTTTTACTTGTTGCTTTATTTTACCGCCCGCCAAACAGCACATTCGAATTCTGGTCATTGTTCGAAAGATCCATTGAACAAGCCTATCAAACCACGCTTAAGGTTGTAATTTTAGGTGATCTAAATGATGACTTGCTAGCACCGCGCTGCAAGCTACGGGATGTTTTATCTTTAAATAATCTCAGAAATGTTATTGATGAACCTACACGCGTTACTCTGACGTCATCAACCTTATCAGATGTAATTTTAGTAAATGATGAAATTCAGATTAGTTCCAGTGAAACGATTAATGTCACTCCTGATATATCCGATCATAAGGGTGTTTATGCTTTATTAGATTTCCCAGTGACAACTCCCAGGAATTTTAAACGGGAGATATTTGTATATAAGGATGGTAATTATAATAGGTTAAATACTCTTATCAAAGAACACGATTGGGAGAGTACCTTTGCAGGTTCAGATATTAACGTAATATGTTCAAAATTTTATGAAATTCTTAATAGCTATATTACATTGTGCATACCAAAGAAATCAATAACTATAAGACTAACTGACAAACCATGGTTCAACACAGAAATACGTAGAGCGATAAGAATCAGAAACAGGTTACACAAAAAAGCTTTGAAAACACAAAATGGGTGCTATTTAAGAAAATATAAAGTTCAAAGAAATAAAGTAAATAATTTTAAAAAAGCGTTGAAAGCAAAATACAAAGACAAAATCACAAATTCTCTGAATTCTACCGAGACAAATAGCCAGATTTACTGGAATAATCTAAGGAAAGTATTAGGCCAAAATGTATCAAATGATATTCCTCCACTATTAGACCCCAATGGAAGAATTGCTCATTCAAATTTTGATAAAGCTGAATTACTAAATAACTATTTCGGATCAATCTCAGATAATAGTCAGCAAGGTGAACTACCAAAATTCAATAAGCGAACAAATTGTCTTCTTGATATTCCTCTAGTCGAAGAAAAGGAAATCGCAGATCTTATAAATACACTGAAATTAAAAAAAGCCAATGGATTTGATAATATTAGCAACAAGTTACTAAAATATACGAAAACCTCAATATGTATACCATTAAAATATATCTTTAATAAATCGTTAAAATCAGGCGTTTTCCCAACAATTTGGAAAAAAGCAAATGTCCTACCTTTCTATAAAAAAGGAGACAGCTCTCTAGCTTCAAACTACCGACCTATAAGCCTTTTAAGTAATTTGAGTAAATTATTAGAAAAGGTAGTTTTCAAACACCTGTTTAACTACTTCCATCAAAACAATCTCCTGTACAAATACCAATCAGGATTTCGACCGAACTACTCTACTGTTCTTCAACTTTTAGAAGTGTACCATGATATCTCATCTGCAATTGATAAGCAACTATATTCCTGTTATGTTTTTTGCGATATATCTAAAGCGTTTGACCGCGTATTCTTACCCGGTTTGATACACAAATTAAGTCAATATGGGGTTTCAGGCATGCTAATTACATGGTTGTCAAGTTATGTCCAAGACAGGACTCAACGGGTATTTGTAAATGGGTCTGTGTCATCAGAAATTACTCTTCAATCAGGAGTTCCACAGGGATCAGTTCTGGGTCCCTTTTTGTTTTTGACTTATATCAATGATGTACAAGATGTGCTTAACAATGTGGCTAGATTATTTGCAGACGATACGGCACTCGGGTGTAACAAACAGACAGTTACAGAGATAGAACAGTCCCTAAACTACGATCTGACAAATCTCAACATTTGGGCGAATAATTGGCTTATAAACTTCAATCCAAACAAAACAAAAGCTATTTTATTTAGTTCTAAAAATAAAGAAAATTATCCAAATCTGGTATTCAATAATCAAGCACTTGAAGTGGTTAAATGTCACAAACACTTGGGCCTTACCCTTTCAAATGACGCCAAATGGACCATCCACATAGAAACTATTATCACGTCCACCTCAAAACTATTAAATATCTTGCGTAAACTAAAATTCTCCTTTAATAGACAAACTTTAAATAACGTTTATTTGATATTCATAAGGCCAAAACTGGAATACGCATGTGAAGTGTGGGATGGGTGTAACGCTTCCAATACCGAAAAACTCGAAAAGGTACAGCTAGAAGCTGCCAGGATTGTCACTGGACTAACTAAAACTTGTTCTCGTGAAGCGCTCTATTTTGAAACCGGGTGGAATAAATTATCAGACAGACGTACACAAAAGCGACTAACTACATTTTTTCAAATTAGAAATCAGAAAAACCCATCATATTTATATGACATTTTAGAATATTACCAACAAACACCTCAACAATACAATTTAAGAAAAATCAGCGAATATAGAAATCCTTATTGTAGAACAACATTACACCAAACTTCGTACTTCCCTACAACAATTCGTGATTGGGAATTATTAGAGGACCCCTTAAAGCAATCAACCAACAATAAATCCTTCAAATATCTATACAAACAAAAATTGCGTTCCTTAATACATAAAGCGCCAATCTACTTCTGTAAAGGTAATAGACATGAAAATATTATTCACACTAGAATACGGCATGGGTGTAGTTCGTTGCAAAATGATTTGTATAAAATAAACGTTGTAAATGATCCCACATGCTCTTGTGGCAAATCTATAGAAAATGCTGAACACTATTTTCTGAAATGTCACTTATATGATGTAATTCGTGCCGAGCTATTAAATACATTGTCAAATTATTCTGTAATAAATATAGATACCCTATTGTTCGGCAATTCAGAATTGTCAATTGAGATGAATACAAACCTTTTCCTTGGAGTTCACAAATATATCAAACTTTCAAATCGATTTAAATAAAACTTAATAATATTAATTATTTCTTAGTATATATTGTTAGCAATTTTTTGGTGGATAACTGTTCCCTTGCACTTTTTACAAAATTTCGTTCGTAAGGGTAATAAGAGAGCATAATTTAACCGACTGTTTAGAATTATTTAGCAAATCATTTTATAAATGAATCAGTTCAATTATATCCCATTTATTAAACTTTATTTTTCATTGTTTCAAATATAATGAAAAAAATGTATAACAGTGATATTGGGATACAATTTTAAATATAATTATATATTCTCTTCATCACCTCTTCACTTATTTTTTATATAAAGCTTTATGATATAATTCATCTGATATTACATATATTAATTATAAATTATTTATTATTGTATATACTATTTCGCAATATTGTTTATATTAAATTTTGACTATTATTTGTATGTATGGAAAGGGCTTTTCTAAGTTTTTGAAACTTGTGCTCAATCCTTTTGATACTTGTCAATAAAATATGTTTAATTAAAAAGTTTCATCGCCCTCCCTTCATTATAACCGAAGTTATCGTGCCCTAAAGAATCAACAAAGCAGCATGCTTATCTCTGCTTACCCTGAGCAGAAAATGCTCATCTTTGAACTCAATCATAACATTGACCTAGTGAACGTCTACAACAAGTTTGAACATTCTAGCTCAATTAGAATGAGAGTTATTGTGCTCCAAAATCTCGGCCCTTCAAATTGCTTCTATTTTTCATTTTCAATTCAAAATGGTGACTCCCGGTTGACCTAAATCAGAATTCTATTCGCGACATTTTTTAGGCCTTCCATCAAGGATTCAGAAAATATAACTCCCGAGTCTGTAAGTAAAATAGCAAAAAAGCCTTATTGATTTTTCACGTTTAAAGATGGTGGCACTTCCGGTTCGATCGACAAACTCCATATTTTGTGTACGAATCAGTAATTCCTTGTCTAGTATCGAAAAAAAACTAGGTCATTCTGACCTATATTTCGACGATTTTTTTGAAAACTTTGATCCTTAATTTCACCAAGGAGAGATAAGTTAGAAAATTTCTAAAGTCACTTTTCAAGTCGCATTATTAAGGTCTACTCACACATTAAATTTCATGAAAATCGTACAACTACTAAAGAAGTTGTGGAGTTGGTGTAAAGTTCCGGTTCGAAATCACAGCGACGAATTTTCGAAATTCGAAAATCCGAAATTGCAGATTTGAAGTAAATGTCTTAGGATACTCAAAGAAAAAAGAATTAGTAAAATAGATCAAATAGTCACAAAGTTACAGCATTGTAGGTCAAATGCATTCGTTCGTAAAATTCGGTGATTTCGGATTCGTAAAACGTTTTGAAAATACATTTAATCAAGGTTCGCAGCCCATTTTTTTTTTTGGGGGGGGGGGTAGGTCAAAATTTCAGAAAGATCCTATGGATAGATTCTGAGAAATCCGATTTGCAGAAAACACACAAAAAAAAAAATAATAATAATAACTTTAACAGAAACAATAAGCTTTCATATGTAATACATATGAAAGCTTAATAATAATAAACTAGATCTGCTACTGTCCCATGCAGATATGAAAGCTTTCATATTCATCGTCACGTGTCATTGATTGTATCAAGTATCCTAAATAAAAGGATAAGAAGAAAAAATTATTAAAATTTGTCAAAAACTCGCGAAGTTACAAGTCTAAATATAATATGAAACATTGCACCCAGGCATAACAATAATCTGAAAACTAAAGGGAAATAACTGAAACTTGTATTACTGTAATGAGACGGATGAGAAAATGAAATGAAAATGGCGGGAAAAAAAATTAAAAATGGCAGGTTGGACAGGCGACCTTACTCCTTGTCACGTACAACCGGGCATTCGAAAACACGCTAGTTAACTCAATGACAGGCGCGCGTGCTAACCATTCAGGCACCCAACCCCCCTTTGAAATCAGACACGTGCAATATGTCATATAGGAAGAATGAGAAGTCGCTCACAACAAAATGGTAAATTAATGAGTTTAGGTCAAAAGGTTGAGCTACTGTTTTAGAGTACTTAATAGTTTTAAAGAGACACGTTAAGGGTTGTTCATAGTTAAATGAAAGTTTAATTTTAAATAAGACCAATAAAATTAGGATTTAATAATGCCAGACTAATATTTCCAATATGTTTGGTTATAAGTAGGAAATCGTGACGACTTCTTAAGCATGTTTTAAACAAAGGATCATGTTTGTTTAAACAAGAATGGCACTCTGCAATAAAAAAACTGGCCAAAGCAAGATTTCTATCTATGCAGAAATTAAATAATTGCTAGAACCAGAAAAATATTTATCCACTATAATAAATAAGCAACATAGAGAAAATAAAATGAAATTGAATGGGGTTTAACGTCCGACTGTTCTGCTCCTAAAATGGGCTAATGAAGACGGGCATATGCCATGAAGTGTGCAATGAGGGAAATTTTACCCGGGCAGCGGCGGTTACGGCCTACGAGGTTGGACAGGCGACCATACTCCTTGTCACGTACAACCAAGAAATCGAAACAACGCCAGTTGACTCAATGACAGACGTTATGATACAGAGCGCACGTGCTAACCATTCAGCCACGCAACCTCCCTAAAATCGGCAAATTGCTGACCTACAGCGAGAAACATTTCAACCGGGCCAAATTTTCTATTGTAACAGTTTAATTTGCACGGTACCTTTAGTTATCAACCGAATATTACAAAACTTTTAAAAATAAGCTCCCCCTGACCAGCTTAAGCGTTCGCAATAAACGTTTGCCCCTTAAAATCGGCAAATTGCTGACTTTAAAGTGAGAAACATTACAACCGGGCGAAATTTTCTGTTTTATCACTTTTACAGTACCTTTGATTACCAACCGATTATTACAAAACTTTAAAAATAAAAGAGAAAGAGAGAAATGCGGCCTAATGTCCATTCGACACAAACTAGGTCATTTCGGGACTAACATATGTTTTTTAATTTTATTTAAAAACTCCCCTTGCGCTTACAGGTCTTTAGCCGTTGGGAGGAAACCGAAGGACACGGAGGAAACCCACGAGGTTGGACATCATACTTCATGTCACGTCCAACCTGGAGATCGAAACGACGCCCGTTGACTCAATGACAGACGTTACGATACAGTGCGCACATGCTAACCATTCAGCCATTCAGCCTCCCTGAATTCAGAAAATTGCTGACTTATAGCAAGACACATTTCAACCGGGCGAAATTTTCTGTTTTAACAGTTTAATGTGCACGGTACTTTAATTACCAACCGATTATTACAAAACTTTTGAAAATAAGCTCCAACTGACCAGCTTAATCGTATGCAATAAACGTTTTCGCCTGAATTGAAAGTTCTGCACGGAGAAAGTTCATCTCGATTTCCCGGCGTGGTTCCCCTTGTCAGTGAGGCAGAACGGAGGGCCTGACAAGCACAGCTGTCTAGTCCTTCGGATGGGACGAAAAACCAAGGTCCCGTGTACACATTGGAGTGCACGTAAAATATCCCTAAGCAGTTGGAATTCGATACTGTTGAATAAGCTCTATACGATGACTAAATGTGTAGATTGTAGTCACCCACACTGCATGTTTCGCTTAACAATGAAAGGGTGCCGTTTTCAATGTTCGATCCTTTTGTTCTTCTACCCCTGATATGTTGGACTGTTGATCGATGGTTTCATATAAAAGACTACCAATAAGACTCTTTGTAGAAGAAGTTCCCAAAAAATATTATGTTATCGTGCCCTAAAGAATCAACAAATTAGCATGCTTATCTCTGCTTACCCTTAGCAGAAAATGCTCATCTTTAAACTCAATCATAACATTGACCTAGTGAACGTCTACACCAAGTTTGAACATTCTAGCTTAATTAGAAGGAGAGTAATTGTGTTCCAAATTCCCGACCCTTCAAATTGCTTCTATTTTTCATTTTCAATTCAAAATGGTGACCATCACGTGACCGAAATCAAAATTCTATTCGCGACATTTTTTAGGCCTTCCTACAAGGATTCGGAAAATATAACTCCCGAGTCTGTAAGTAAAATAGCAAAAAAGCCTTATTGATTTTTCACTTTTAAATATGGCTGCACTTCCGGTTCGATAGACAAACTCCATATTTTGTGTACAAATCAGTAATTACTTATGTAGTATCAAAAAAAAAAATCAGGTCATTCTGACCTATATTTCGATGATTTTTTTGAAAATTTTGATCCTTAATTTCGTCAAGGGGAGATAATTTAGAAAATTTCTAATTATATTTTTGAAGTCACATCGGTAAGATCTACTTAGATACTAAATTTCATGAAAATCGTACAACTATTAAAGAAGTTGTCAAATTGGTCTAAACGTTTATCCACTATAATAAATAAGCAACATAGAGAAAATGAAATCAAATTGAATGGTTGTTTAACGTCCTACTGTTTTGCTCCTAAAATGGGCTAATGAAGACGGGCATACGCCATAAAGTGTGCAATGAGGGAAATTTTACCCGGGCAGCGGCGTTACGGCCTACGAGGTTGGAAGGGCGACCATACTCCTTGTCACGTACAACCAAGAAATCGAAACAACGCCAGTTGACTCAATGACAGACGTTATGATACAGAGCGCACGTGCTAACCATTCAGTCACGCAACCTCCCTAAAATCTGCAAATTGCTGACCTACAGATAGAAACATTTCAACCGGGCGAAATCTTCTATTTTATTAGTTTAATTTGCACGGTACCTTTAGTTATCAACCGAATATTACAAAACTTTACGAGAAAGACCTCTAAACATGCTCCAAATTGTAAAAATACGACTTTTTGGATTTTCAATCTCTTTTTTTCGGCTATCCCTGATATTTAGAAAAAATAATACAATGATTTCACACAACAGGCTAGCTATTAGACTCTCTATTGACAAAAGTTTCACCGCCCTCCCTTCATTATAACCGAAGTTATCGTGCCCTAAAGAATCAACAAATTAGCATGCTTATCTCTGCTTACCCTTAGCAGAAAATGCTCATCTTTGAACTCAATCATAACATTGACCTAGTGAACGTCTACACCAAGTTTGAACATTCTAGCTTAATTAGAAGGAGAGTAATTGTGTTCCAAAGTCCCGACCCTTCAAATTGCTTCTATTTTTCATTTTCAATTCAAAATGGTGACCATCACGTGACCGAAATCAAAATTCTATTTGCGACATTTTTTAGGCCTTCCTACAAGGATTCGGAAAATATAACTCCCGAGTCTGTAAGTAAAATAGCAAAAAAGCCTTATTGATTTTTCACTTTTAAATATAGCGGCACTTCCGGTTCGATCGACAACCTCCATATTTTGTGTACAAATCAGTAATTACTTATCTAGTATCCCAAAAAAAATCAGGTCATTCTGACCTATATTTCGATGATTTTTTTGAAAATTTTGATCCTTAATTTCGTCAAGGGGAGATAATTTAGAAAATTTCTAATTATATTTTTGAAGTCACATCGGTAAGATCTACTTAGATACTAAATTTCATGAAAATCGTACAACTATTAAAGAAGTTGTCAAATTGGTCTAAACGTCCGGTTCGAAATCACAGCGACGAATTTTCGAAATTCGAAAATGTGAAACTGCAGATGAAAATGATTTTTTTAAAGGTATTCAAAGAAAAAAGAATTAGTAAAATCGGTCAAAAAATAACAAAGTTACGACTATGCATTGTCATTTTTTTCGTTCGTAAAATTCGGTGATTTCGGATTCGTAAAACGTTTCGAAAATATATTTAATCAAGGTTCGCACCCCATTTTTGGGGGGATAGGTCAAAATTTCAGAAAGATCCTATGGATAGATTCTGAGAAATCCGATTTGCAGAAAACACACACACAAAAAAAAAATAATAATAACTTTAACAGAAACAATAAGCTTTCATATGTAATATGAAAGCTTAATAATTTTAGTAAAAACAATAGTCTTTCAGACGAAAGTCTGAAAGCCTAACTAGACCTGCATAGCAGTGCTGAATCGGCTTTCAGGGTCCTTTATATCATTGCCATGCTTTTAAATTTACCTTTATACTCTAAACGACCAATAGGACTCGGGGTAACAGAAGTTTAAGAAGTGAAATAGAAGTAGTTTTCGAGATAAACGAGTCTGAAAAGGCTCCAAAAAAAAAATACTACATTTTCGACATCTCATAATCTATTGCCTAACCATCGAATTTGTATCATTCTGATATCATATAAAAGTCCAAAAAGGAAAATACTAGATCTTCAGCGTCATTGAACACGCAATCTTGAGTCGGATCGAGCAAAATCTAATTTTGGAGTAGAGGCAAATTAGTAAAAATATTGATGAGATGTTCTCAAAAATTAGTCTATAAATATACTATCTATCGACACAAAAGATCAAAATAGCAATAAAAGATTTTAGAACACCTTTATTTGAACGTTTTGTAAGAGTACCGTATTTTTAAATCTGTCCTATTTCTTATAATTCTCGGCGGAATTAGTTATGTTTCTTCGCTCGCTATGGAACGACCTCTGCAGACCTGCAGTGCTAAATCGGCTTTCAGGAATCAGACAGGAAGTGCGTCATACAATAGCCGATCCATCGAGCTACCAAACGATACTGTAGTTGTTATGATTCGGTGACACCCTTTATCAGATTTGTAAAAGTAATATATGCTTGCAAATACACCGGTCAAAATTGTAATATCTGGCAAAATTACTTCACTTCCGGTGCCAAAAGAAATCATTATCGGTAAGAAATAAGTTGAGATTTCGCAATTGAGAATTGTTTTATACATATCAGGCAATAAATAATAAACTTGGAACCCATAAACTGAAATTAAAAGGTAAAAAAACTTAAAAAGTGATCCTTAGAAAATTGGTTATTTCTCGACAAGGGAACATGCTAGAAGCAATTTTTTGATATCAGTATGATTATATTGATCCAATCTAAATGGCCATTAGAATCAAACGTTATAACGTTAAACAAATAACAAATATAACTCACTTCAAAAAAATATTTGTTTTGAAGTCTAAAAATACGGTTTTTGCAAAAAAGACATTTTTTCCGGTGATAATAAAAATCTTAAATTAGTTTAATGCAATCATAAATGGCATAAGGCATCAAATGGTGAAAATTGTATGAAAATTGAATAATAATTGACACTTTTATAGACCAAAAAGCTTGAAAAGTGACTTGTAGAAAATCGTCTATTTCTCGGCAACCGTACAAGTTAGAAACTTTATTGTGGTATCTGTATGATCGTATGAGTTCATGCTATTCGGTGATGGGATTCAAATATCATAATTTTAAAAATGTTATAAAAAAGACACATTTGAATAAAATATTTGTTTTTTAGGTTAAAAATACAGTTTTTGCCAAAATGACGTCATTTCCGGTCACAGTGAAACTGTAAAATTGGTTTAAACTAGTCCAAATTGGCATTAAGCATCGAATGAAAAAAAAATATTGAAAATCGGATAATAATTTACTCTTTTATAGGCAAAATAAGGTGAAAAGTGGTGCATGCAAAATTGCATATTTCTCGGCAATTGCTCATATTACGAACTATTTTTTGCATACATTCTCCTCGTCTGGATTATTACTACGAGTTTATGAAAGTTACGAATAAATAGTTCAAAATATGAAGACGTTGAATGGGTTGTAAATAACTGATTGTTACACTTTTTTTTACATTTATTCGAAATTGCCCGAAAATGAAATTGAAATTAAAAAATCTGAGCTAACGATTTGTGCCCCTTTACAGCGCGCATTGTTTTTGCTATATCAGATTTCGAAAAAAATAATATTTGCTTTCAAAAAGTGGTACTGAACTGTCAAAATTGTAGTTTTTGTTAATATTACGCCACTTCCGTTGCGTGCAGAAAAAATTCACGGTAAAATTCACGGAATACAAATCGAACAATAAATAATTAATCTAGGTACGAAAAACTAAATTAGCCAATGGCGACTAAAGAAAATTACTGAGACAAAATTCTTTCTCACTTCTGCTCAAGTAGGGTGATACTTTAACTCTGTGTAAACTACCATCAAAAATAAAAAAGTATTCATAAATAAAAAAGTTTTCTGTAAAAATGTAAAAAAAATTCAAAATATCGGAGATTTTTTCGACTACTTCCGGTTTTACGATCATTATCGGAATAGCTTTAACAAGTTGATTAGATACTTAACTTCCTGTACCAGAAATGTCAGAAACATTCAATGAGTAATTTTCGAAAAAAAGATAAATAAAAGAGCATTTTCAATAATTTAATGATTTTTCAACTTTTTTCAAAGATTGAGGTCATTTTTGGACCACCTATAATATTGCAACGCTTTTATTATTAAATGCACACGCTAGGCCACCGATAGGACTCTGAGTAAAAAATGTTTAAGAAAAATCGTAGGCGTCGTTTTCGAGAAAAAGGCGTCTCAGAATGCTCCAAAACGGAAAATACTTAGTTTTCGGCGTACCATAATTTATTTCCTAAGAATCAAATTCGTGTTATTTAGATGTTATACGATCGTCTATTAATGGAAATATCCAACGACACTTTAATTGTTTTGGTCCGCTAATATGTGACGGAGAATTCGAACTTTTGGCAAGAGCTCCAATTTTTTTTCTTTTTTACATTTTTCGTCGTTTTTTGAACTACTTCCGGTATACGAATCATTGTCGAGTAGTTTTCGCATCCAGTTTTGGAGTTTGCATGGGAACAGGGTTCTCTAATGATATACGACACTATACGATCAAATAAAATACTTCTGAGAAATCCTATGTTCAAAAGTGTTAAAAATGTCAAAATGTCAAAATATTGAAAATTAAATTTCAATAACTGCATACATATTATACATCATTAGAATCGTAATTAGGTCAGCTTTTTAAATATATATCTTTTTTTTTGAAAATCTCTTAAAATAAAAAAATAGTAGAGCATTTTCCCAAATTTCACGATTTTTCGACTTTTTTCGATTTTCAGTCCCTTTTTTGTCTTATTCCAATTATATAAAAGTCTTAATGGATGGATCCATGCTAAAGACTAGCGGAAGGACCATCGATAGATAAAGTTTAAGAAAAATCGCTGGAGCAGTTTTCGAGATACAGGCGTCCAA
Source organism: Patella depressa (assembly GCA_948474765.1). Classification (NCBI taxonomy): domain Eukaryota; kingdom Metazoa; phylum Mollusca; class Gastropoda; family Patellidae; genus Patella; species Patella depressa. Next base: position 31,854,856 of record OX419717.1, on the reverse strand, counting down.
AAACGCTCCAAATCAGAAAATACTTGATTTTCAGCGTGCCATATTTTGGTGCCTGATCATAGTATCCGTATAAATTGGGTATCATTCAGTGGTCCAATCACCGCTAGACCAAATGATACCTTAATTTGTTTAATCCGTTGATATCGGACGGAGAAATCGTGTTTTTACCCAAGACACCAATTTTTCACGTTTTTTTCAAAATATCTCATATTATTTCGACTACTTCCGGTTTACGGATTGTTGTTGAAATTGCTTTAAACGGTGGTTTGACAATATTGCTTCATGTATCAGGAATTTGAGAAACGTTGATCCGGCCGTAAAACGAAACTTAAGCTCACAAAATGTGAAGAAAATTCGAAAAAAATCGAAAAATAAAGGGCGATAACTCGGAATGAAACTTATATTACTGGAACCAGATTGCCTTCAGGTATCCAAAAATGTAGGTCAAATTTGAAAATTTTGAAAAATAACAAAAATTGTCTCTCAAATAAAATTTTTCATTTTTCGATCGCAAGAAGTCAGCGATGAAGTTTCGAAATATCGAAATTTTCAACTGCTGTCGTCCGAGAAAAGACTCAAGGTTTCCGAAAATGTCATTTGTATGAAAATAGGTACAGAATTGACGAATCTACGGCCGTTTTTTAATTTTTTGACACAGCACGAAATTCGACCACTTCCGGTCTGCGCAGAAGTTTCAAAAATAGTTTATCAAGTAGCCAACACATGGTTTCCCTATAGAGAATTAGGTCCCAGATCGGTATCTGTTACAGGCGCTGAGAAATAGGCTCCCCCGAAAAATAAAATAATAATAACTAGATCTGCTACTGTCCCATGCAGATATGAAAGCTTTCATATTCATCGTCACGTGTCATAGATTATATCAAGTATCTCAAATAAAAGGATAAGAATAACAAACTATCAAAATTGGTCAAAAACTCGCGAAGTTACAAGTCTAAATATAGTATGAAACATTGCATAATCTGAAAACTAAAGGGAAATAACTGATACTTGTGTTGATGTAATCGGGATGACTTCCCACTTCAAAACTTTCAGAAAAATGAAATGAAAATGGTAAGAAAACATCGAAAAATTAAATGAGAAAACTTTGAACAAAACTAAAAACTTTTGAATCAGGTTGATTCCAATTGTTTGAATATTTACGTTAAATATGTAAATTTGGAAAATTATAAAGACATAATTATCAAAATCGGTCAAAACTCACAAAGTTACAAATTTAAATGTAGTGAGAAACATTGCACCCTCGGCAAAAAAATAATCTTTAAACTAAGGTGAAATAACCCAAACTTGTATAGCTGTAATCGGGCTTCCAAAATTAGAGATATGTTATATAATTATGGTTTCCAATATGTTTGGTTATAAGTAGGAAATCGTGACAACTTCTTAAGCATGTTTTAAACAAAGGGTCATAGACTGCAATATACAAGAATGGCACTTTGCAATAAAAAAAAACTGTTCAAAGCAAGATTTCTATGCAGAAATGAAATAATTAATAGAACCAGAAAAACATTTATCCACTATAATAAATAAGCAACATAGAGAAAATGAAATCAAATTGAATGGTTGTTTAACGTCCTACTGTTTTGCTCCTAAAATGGGCTAATGAAGACGGGCATACGCCATAAAGTGTGCAATGAGGGAAATTTTACCCGGGCAGCGGCGTTACGGCCTACGAGGTTGGAAGGGCGACCATACTCCTTGTCACGTACAACCAAGAAATCGAAACAACGCCAGTTGACTCAATGACAGACGTTATGATACAGAGCACACGTGCTAACCATTCAGTCACGCAACCTCCCTAAAATCTGCAAATTGCTGACCTACAGATAGAAACATTTCAACCGGGCGAAATCTTCTATTTTATTAGTTTAATTTGCACGGTACCTTTAGTTATCAACCGAATATTACAAAACTTTTAAAAATAAGCTCCCCCTGACCAGCTAAATCGTTCGCAATAAACGTTTTCCCCTTAAAATCGGCAAATTGCTGACTTTAAAGTGAGAAACATTACAACCGGGTGATTTGATTACCAACCGATTATTACAAAACTTTAAAAATAAAAAAAAGAGAGAAATGCGGCTTAACGTCCATTCGACACAAACTAGGTCATTTCGGGACTAACATATGTTTTTTAATTTTATTTAAAAACTCCCCTTGCGCGTACTGGTCTTTAGCTGTTGGGAGGAAACCGAATGGCACGGAGAAAACCCACAAGGTTGGACACCATACTCCATGTCACGTGCAATCTCGAAATCGAAACGACGCCCGTTGACTCAATGACAGCGTGCACATGCTAACCATTCAGCCATTCAGCCTCCCTTAAAAATAAGCTCCCCCTGACCAGCTTAATTGTTCGCAATAAACATTTGCCCTCTAAAATCGGCAAATTGCTGACTTTAAAGTGAGAAACATTATAACCGGGCGAAATTTTATGTTTTAACAGTTTAATTCGCACGGTATTTTAATTACCAACCGATTTGAGTTATTTACAAGCGTATCACAAATATCGTGTTAGTTGGTCGGCCTTAGGTAATGGGTTTTAAGGGATTTTAACACAAAATTAAGCAGTTTTATTCCTCAGAAAGTTATCGGGATTGGCCCTTTAAAGATGCTCCAAATCGTAAACATACGACTTTTTGTTTACAGTACCTTTGATTACCAACCGATTATTACAAAACTTTAAAAATAAAAGAGAAAGAGAGAAATGCGGCTCAACGTCCATTCGACACAAACTAGGTCATTTCGGGACCAACATATGTTTTTTAATTGTATTTATAAACTTCCCTTGCGCGTACGGGTCTTTAGCCGTGGGAGGAAACCGAAGGACACGGAGAAAACCCACGAGGTTGGACACCATACTCCATGTCACGTGCAACTTGGAAATCGAAACGACGCCGGTTGACTCAATGACAGACGTTACGATACAGCGCGCGTATGCTAACCATTCAGCCTCCCTAAAATCTGGAAATTGCTGACTTATAGCAAGAAACATTTTAACCGGGCGAAATTTTCTGTTTTAACAGTTTAATTTGCACGGTATTTTAATTACCAACCGATTATTACAAAACTTTTGAAAATAAGCTCCAACTGACCAGCTTAATCGTATGCAATAAACGTTTGGCCTGAATTGAAAGTTCTGCAACGAGGAAGATCATCTCGATTTTCCGGCGTGGTCCCCCCTTGTCAGTGAGGCAGAACGGAGGGCCTGACAAGGACAGCTGTCTAGTCGTTCGGGTGGGACGAAAAACCAAGGTCGCGTGTACACATTGGAGTGCACGTAAAATATCCCTAAGCAGTTGGAATTCGATACTGTTGAATAAGCTCTATACAATGACTAAATGTGCAGATTGTAGTCACACACACTGCATGTTTCGCTTAACAATGAAAGGGTGCCGTTTTCAATGTTCGATCCTTTTATTCTTCTACTCCAGATATTTTGGACTGTTGATCGAAGTTTTCATATAAAAGACTACCGATAAGACTCTTTGTAGAAGAAGTTCCCAAAAAGTATTATGTTGACTTTAAGAGAAAAGAACCTTTAAAGATGCTCCAAATCGTAAACATACGACTTTTTGTTTACAGTACCTTTGATTACCAACCGATTATTACAAAACTTTAAAAATAAAAGAGAAAGAGAGAAATGCGGCTCAACCTCCATTCGACACAAACTAGGTCATTTCGGGACCAACATATGTTTTTTAATTGTATTTATAAACTTCCCTTGCGCGTACGGGTCTTTAGCCGTGGGAGGAAACCGAAGGACACGGAGAAAACCCACGAGGTTGGACACCATACTCCATGTCACGTGCAACTTGGAAATCGAAACGACGCCGGTTGACTCAATGACAGACGTTACGATACAGCGCGCGTATGCTAACCATTCAGCCTCCCTAAAATCTGGAAATTGCTGACTTATAGCAAGAAACATTTTAACCGGGCGAAATTTTCTGTTTTAACAGTTTAATTCGCACGGTATTTTAATTACCAACCGATTATTACAAAACTTTTGAAAATAAGCTCCAACTGACCAGCTTAATCGTATGCAATAAACGTTTGGCCTGAATTGAAAGTTCTGCAACGAGGAAGATCATCTCGATTTTCCGGCGTGGTCCCCCCTTGTCAGTGAGGCAGAACGGAGGGCCTGACAAGGACAGCTGTCTAGTCGTTCTTGTGGGACGAAAAACCAAGGTCGCGTGTACACATTGGAGTGCACGTAAAATATCCCTAAGCAGTTGGAATTCGATACTGTTGAAAAAGCTCTATACAATGACTAAATGTGCAGATTGTAGTCACACACACTATATGTTTCGCTTAACAATGAAAGGGTGCCGTTTTCAATGTTCGATCCTTTTATTCTTCTACTCCAGATATTTTGGACTGTTGATCGAAGTTTTCATATAAAAGACTACCGATAAGACTCTTTGTAGAAGAAGTTCCCAAAAATTATTATGTTGACTTTAAGAGAAAAGAACCTTTAAAGATGCTCCAAATCGTAAACATACGACTTTTTGGATTTTCGATCTCTTTTTTTCAGCTATCCCTGATATTTAAAAAAAAGATACAACGATTTCACACAACAGGCCAGCTATTACACTCTCGATTAACAAGAGTTTCACCGCCCTCCCTTCATTATAACTGAAGTTATCTTGCCCTAAAGAATCAACAAATCAGCATGCTTATTTCTGCTTACCCTAGGCAGAAAATGCTCATCTTTGAACTCAATCATGACATTGACATAGTGAACGTCTACACCAAGATTGAACATTCTAGCTCAATTAGAAGGAGAGTTATTGTGTTTCAAAATTTTCGGCCCTTCAAATTGCTACTACTTTTCATATTCACTTCAAAATGGCAACCATCAATTGACCTAAATCAAAATTCTTCTCTGAACAATTTTTAGACCATCTTTCAAGGATTCAGAAAACATAACTCCCGTGTCTGTAAGTAAAATAGCAAAAAAGCCTTAGGGATTTTTCACGTTTTAAGATGGTGGCACTTCCGGTTCGATCAACAAACTTTATATTTTGTGTACAAATCAGTAATTACTTGTCTAGTATCCAAAAAAAAAATCAGGTCATTCTGACCTATATTTCGATGATTTTTTTGAAAATTTTGATCTTTAATTTCGTCAAGGGGAGATAATTTAGAAAATTTCTAATTATATTTTTGAAGTCACATCGGTAAGGTCTACATATATACTAAATTTCATGACAATCGTACAACTATTAAAGAAGTTGTCAAATTGGTCTAAACTTCCGGTTCGAAATCACAGCGACGAATTTTCGAAATTCGAAAATGTGAAACTGCAGATGAAAATGATTTTTTTCAAGGTATTCAAAGAAAAAAGAATTAGTAAAATCGGTCAAAAAATAACAAAGTTACGACTATGCTTTGTCCATTTCGTCGTTCGTAAATTTCGGTGATTTCGGATTCGTAAAACGTTTTGAAAATATATTTAATCAAGGTTCGCACCCCATTTTTGGGGGGGTAGGTCAAAATTTCAGAAAGATCCTACGGATAGATTCTGAGAAATCCGATTTGCAGAAAACACACAAAAAAAAAATAATAACTAGATCTGCTACTGTCCCATGCAGATATGAAAGCTTTCATATTCATCGTCACGTGTCATCGATTATATCAAGTATCTCAAATGAAAGGATAAGAATAACAAACTTGGTCAAAAACTGGCGAAGTTACAAGTCTAAATATAGTATGAAACATTGCATAATCTGAAAACTAAAGGGAAATAACTGATACTTGTGTTGCTGTAATCGGGATGACTTCCCACTTCAAAACTTTCAGAAAAATGAAATGAAAATGGTAAGAAAACATCGAAAAATTAAATGAGATAACTTTGAACAAAACTAAAAAAATTTGAATCAGGTTGATCCCAATTGTTTGAATATATACGTTAAATATGTAAATTTGGAAAATTATAAAGACATAATTATCAAAATCGGTCAAAACTCACAAAGTTACAAATTTAAATGTAGTGAGAAACATTGCACCCGGGCAAAAAAATAATCTTTAAACTAAAGGGAAATAACCCAAACTTGTATAGCTGTAATCGGGCTTCCAAAATTAGAGATATGTTATATAATTATGGTTTCCAATATGTTTGGTTATAAGTAGGAAATCGTGACAACTTCTTAAGCATGTTTTAAACAAAGGGTCATAGACTGCAATATACAAGAATGGCACTTTGCAATAAAAAAAAAACTGGTCAAAGCAAGATTTCTATGCATAAATGAAATAATTAATAGAACCAGAAAAACATTTATCCACTATAATAAATAAGCAACATAGAGAAAATGAAATCAAATTGAATGGGGTTTAACGTCCTACTCCTAAAATGGGCTAATGAAGACGGGCATACGCCATAAAGTGTGCAATGAGGGAAATTTTACCCGGGCAGCGGCGTTACGGCCTACGAGGTTGGACAGGCGACCATACTCCTTGTCACGTACAACCAAGAAATCGAAACAACGCCAGTTGACTCAATGACAGACGTTATGATACACAGCGCACGTGCTAACCATTCAGTCACGCAACCTCCCTAAAATCGGCAAATTGCTGACCTACAGATAGAAACATTTCAACCGGGCGAAATCTTCCATTTTATTAGTTTAATTTGCACGGTACCTTTAGTTATCAACCGAATATTACAAAATTTTTAGAAATAAGCCCCCCCCCCCTGACCAGCTAAATCGTTCGCAATAAACGTTTTCCCCTTAAAATCGGCAAATTGCTGACTTTAAAGTGAGAAACATTACAACCGGGCGAAATTTTCTGTTTTATCACTTTTACAGTATCTTTGATTACCAACCGATTATTACAAAACTTTAAAAATAAAAAAAGAAAGAGAGAAATGCGGCTAAACGTCCATTCGACACAAACTAGGTCATTTCGGGACTAACATATGTTTTTTAATTTTATTTAAAAACTCCCCTTGCGCGTACTGGTCTTTAGCTGTTGGGAGGAAACCGAAGGACACGGAGAAAACCCACGAGGTTGGACACCATACTCCATGGCACGTGCAATTTCGAAATCGAAACGACGCCCGTTGACTCAATGACAGACGTTACGATACAGCGTGCACATGCTAACCATTCAGCCATTCAGCCTCCCTTAAAAATAAGCTCCCCCTGACCAGCTTAATTGTTCGCAATAAACATTTGCTCTCTAAAATCGGCAAATTGCTGACTTTAAAGTGAGAAACATTACAACCGGACGAAGTTTTATGTTTTATCACTTTTACAGTACCTTTGATTACCAACCGATTATTACAAAACTTTAAAAATAAAAGAGAAAGAGAGAGATGCGGCTCAACGTCCATTCGACACAAACTAGGTCATTTCGGGACTAACATATGTTTTTTAATTTTATTTATAAACTTCCCTTGCGCGTACGGGTCTTTAGAAGTGGGATGAAACCGAAGGACACGGAGAAAACCCACGAGGTTGGACACCATACTCCATGTCACGTGCAACTTGGAAATCGAAACGACGCCGGTTGACACAATGACAGACGTTACGATACAGCGCGCGTATGCTAACCATTCAGCCTCCTTAAAATCTGGAAATTGCTGACTTATAGCAAGAAACATTTTAACCGGGCGACATTTTCTGTTTTAACAGTTTAATTCGCACGGTATTTTAATTACCAACCGATTATTACAAAACTTTTGAAAATAAGCCCCAACTGACCAGCTTAATCGTATGCAATAAACGTTTGGCCTGAATTGAAAGTTCTGCAACGAGAAAGTTCATCTCGATTTTCCGGCGTGGTTCCCCCTTGTCGGTGAGCAGAACGGAGGGCCTGACAAGGACAGCTGTCTAGTCGTTCGGATGGGACGAAAAACCAAGGTCGCGTGTACACATTGGAGTGCACGTAAAATATCCCTAAGTAGTTGGAATTCGATACTGTTGAATAAGCTCTATACGATGACTAAATGTGCAGATTGTAGTCACCCACACTGCATGTTTCGCTTAACAATGAAAGGGTGCCGTTTTCAATGTTCGATCCTTTTATTCTTCTACTCCAGATATTTTGGACTGTTGATCGAAGTTTTCATTTAAAAGACTACCGATAAGACTCTTTGTAGAAGAAGTTCTCAAAAAGTATTGTGTTGACTTTAAGAGAAAAGAACCTTTAAAGATGCTCCAAATCGTAAACATACGACTTTTTGGATTTTCGATCGCTTTTTTTCTGCTATCCCTGATATTTAAAAAAAAGATACAACGATTTCACACAACAGGCCAGCTATTACACTCTCGATTAACAAGAGTTTCACCGCCCTCCCTTCATTATAACCGAAGTTATCTTGCCCTAAAGAATCAACAAATCAGCATGCTTATCTCTGCTTATCCTAGGCAGAAAATGCTCATCTTTGTTCTCAATCATGACATTGACATAGTGAACGTCTACACCAAGATTGAACAGTCTAGCTTAATTAGAAGGAGAGTTATTGTGTTTCAAAGTTTCGGCCCTTCAAATTGCTACTACTTTTCATATTCACTTCAAAATGGCAACCATCAATTGACCTAAATCAAAATTCTGCTCTGAACAATTTTTAGGCCATCTTTCAAGGATTCAGAAAATATAACTCCCGTGTCTGAAAGTAAAATAGCAAAAAAGCATTAGGGATTTTTCACGTTTCAAGATGGTGGCACTTCCGGTTCGATCAACAAACTTCATATTTTGTGTACAAATCAGTTATTACTTATCTAGTATCCAAAAAAAAAATCAGGTCATTCTGACCTATATTTCGATGATTTTTTTGAAAATTTTGATCCTTAATTTCGTCAAGGGGAGATAATTTAGAAAATTTCTAATTATATTTTTGAAGTCACATCGGTAAGTTCTACATATATACTAAATTTCATGAAAATCGTACAACTATTAAAGAAGTTGTCAAATTGATCTAAACTTCCGGTTCGAAATCACAGCGACGAATTTTCGAAATTCGAAAATGTGAAACTGCAGATGAAAATGATTTTTTTCAAGGTATTCAAAGAAAAAAGAATTAGTAAAATCGGTCAAAAAATAACAAAGTTACGACTATGCATTGTCCATTTTGTCGTTCGTAAATTTCGGTGATTTCGGATTCGTAAAACGTTTTGAAAATATATTTAATCAAGGTTCGCACCCCATTTTTGGGGGGGTAGGTCAAAATTTCAGAAAGATCCTACGGATAGATTCTGAGAAATCCGATTTGCAGAAAACACACAAAAAAAAAAATAATAATAACTAGATCTGCTACTGTCCCATGCAGATATGAAAGCTTTCATATTCATCGTCACGTGTCATTGATTGTATCAAGTATCCTAAATAAAAGGATATGAAGAAAAAATTGGTCAAAAACTCGCAAAATTACAAGTCTAAATATAGTATGAAACATTGCACCCAGGCATAACCATAATCTGAAAACTAAAGGGAAATAACCGAAACTTGTATTACTGTAATGAGACGGATGAGAAAATGAAATGAAAATTGCCGGAAAAAAATTAAAAATGGCAGGTTGGACAGGCGACCTTACTCCTTGCCATACACAACCGGGCATTCGAAAACACGCTAGTTAACTCAATGACAGGCGCGCGTGCTAACCATTCAGCCGCCCAACCCCCCTTTGAAATCAGACACGTGCAATATGTCATATAGGAAGAATAACAAGCCGCTCACAACAAAATGGTAAATTAATGAGTTTAGGGCAAAAAGGCGTCTACAGCACCCAGTGTTCCCAGGCGGTCACCCATCCAAGTACTGACCGGGCCCGACGTTGTTTAACTTCAGTGATCGGACGAGAACTGGTGTTTTCAACGTGGTGTGGCCGTAGACGAGAGAAGGTGAACAGAACCCGTAGTTATACTTACCTGAATTGACTCGCTCATTGATTTTTTTTTATTTTTTGTCGGTTTTAAAAAGGCGTCTACAGCACCCGGTGTTCCCAGGCGGTCACCCATCCAAGTACTGACCGGGCCCGACGTTGTTTAACTTCAGTGATCGGACGAGAACTGGTGTTTTCAACGTGGTGTGGCCGTAGACGAGAGAAGATGGACAGAACTCGTAGTTATACTTATCTGAATTGATCCGCTTATTGATTTTTTGGGGGGTTTTTGTCGGTTTTAAAAAGGCGTCTACAGCACCCGGTGTTCCCAGACGGTCACCCATCCAAGTACTGACCGGGCCCGACGTTGCTTAACTTCAGTGATCGGACGAGAACTGGTGTTTTCAACGTGGTGTGGCCGTAGACGAGAGAAGGTGGACAGAACCCATACTTGTGCTTACTCAAATTCTTTTTGTGTCTTTTTCCCTGGAGAGACGGGCCGAGCGGAGAGCTGCAAAAGAGATCACTTCTGTGATCGGACGAGAACTGGTGTTTTCAACGTGGTGTGGCCGTAGACGAGAGAAGGTGGACAGAACCCGTAGTTATACTTACCTGAATTGATCCGCTTATTGATATTTTTTTTTGGGGGGGGGGGTCGGTTTTAAAAAGGCGTCTACAGCACCCGGTGTTCCCAGGCGGTCACCCATCCAAGTACTGACCGGGCCCGACGTTGCTTAACTTCAGTGATCGGACGAGAACTGTTTTTTTTTAACGTGGTGTGGTCGTAGACGAGAGAAGGTGGACAGGACCCATACTTGTGCTTACTCAAATTCTTTTTGTGTCTTTTTCCCTGGGGAGACGGGCCGAGCGGAGAGCTGGAGTGGTGCAAAATAGTGCGCGCTGTGGTCTGATTGGCGGAAAATTGATTTTTTCACGAAGAATCAGGGCAAAAAAGGCGTCTACAGAACCCGGTGTTCCCAGGCGGTCACCCATCCAAGTACTAACCGGGCCCGACGTTGCTTAACTTCAGTGATCGGACGAGAACTGGTGTTTTCAACGTGGTATGGCCATAGACGAGAACAGGTGGACAGAACCCGTAGTTATACTTACCTGAATTGACCCGCTTATTGATTTTTTTTTGTTTTTTGTTTTAGAGTATTTAATTGTTTTAAAGAGACACGTTAAGGGTTGTTCATAGTTAAATGAAAGTTTAATTTTAAATGAGACCAATAAAATTAGGATTTAATAATGCCAGACTAATATTAAATAAAGTTTTAAATTAAGAATAATTAATTATAGGTCTAATGCAATGAAATGCTTTGATTTGACGGATGAAATGTACGATGGGTGTCCACACTATGTGGCTAAGGCGTTGGCCTGCTAGACAGGAGGTCGGGTGTTCGATCCCTGCATTGGCCGAGAAAGTTCATCTCGATATTCTGGCGCGTCCCTCCATCCGCCGTGTACACATTGGAGTGCACGTAAAAAATCCCTTCGCAGTTGGAATTCGATATTTTTGAATAAGCTCTAAATGTGCAGATTGTAGCCACCGACACTGCATGTTTTGCTTAACAATGAAAGGGTGCGGTTTTCAATTTTCGATCCTTTTATTCTACTACTCCTGATATTTTGGACTGTTGATCGATGGTTTCATATAAAAGACTACCGATAAGACTCTTTGTAGAAGAAGTTCCCCAAAAATATTATGTTGACTTTAGAGAAAGGGACCTTTTAAAATGCTCCAAATCGTAAAAATACGACTTTTTGGATTTTCGATCTCTTTTTTCTGCTACCCCTGATATTTAAAAAAAATGACACAATGATTTCACACAACAGGCTACCTATTAGACTCTCGATTGACAAGAGTTTCATCACCCTCCCTTCATTATAACCGAAGTTATTGTGCCCTAAAGAATCAACAAATCAGCATGCTTATCTCTGCTTACCCTAGGCAGAAAAAGCTCATCTTTGCACTCAATCATGACATTGACCTAGTGAACGTCTACACCAAGATTGAACATTCTAGCTCAATTAGAAGGAGAGTTATTGTGTTTCAAAATCTCGGCCCTTCAAATTGTTACTACTTTTCATATTCACTTCAAAATGGCAACCATCAGTTGACCTAAATCAAAATTCTGCTCCCTACGATTTTTGGGCCATCCTTCAAGGATTCAGAAAATATAACTCCCGTGTCTGTAAGTAAGATAGCAAAAAAGCCTTAGGGATTTTTCATGTTTCAAGATGGTGGCATTTCCGGTTCGATCGACAAACTCTATATTTTGTGTAGGAATCAGTAATTACTTGTCGAGTATCGAAAAAAAATTTCAGGTCATTCTGACCTATATTTCGACGATTTTTTTAAAAACTTTTATCCTTAATTTCACCAAGGGGGGATAATTTAGAAAATTTCTCATTATATTTTTGAAGTCACATTGGTAAGATCTACTTATATACTAAATTTCATGAAAATCGTACAACTATTAAAGAAGTTGTCAAATTGGTCTAAACTTCCGGTTCGAAATCACAGCGACGAATTTTCGAAATTCGAAAATGTGAAACTGCAGATGAAAATGATTTTTTTCAAGGTATTCAAAGAAAAAAGAATTAGTAAAATCGGTCAAAAAATAGCAAAGTTACGACTATGCATTGTCAGTTTTTTCGTTCGTAAAATTCGGTGATTTCGAATTCGCAAAACGTTTTGAAAATATATTTAATCAACAGCCACTACCCATTTTTGGGGGGGTAGGTCAAAGTTTCAGAAACATCCTATGGATAGATTCTGTGAAATCCGATTTGCAGGAAAAACACAAAAAAAAAAAAATAATAATAATCTTAACAGAAACAATAAGCTTTCATATGAAATATGAAAGCTTAATAATCTTAACAGAAACAATAAGCTTTCATATGTAATATGAAAGCTTAATAATAATCTTAACAGAAACAATAAGCTTTCATATGTAATATGAAAGCTTAATAAATAATAACTAGATCTGCTACTGTCCCATGCAGATATGAAAGCTTTCATATTCATCGTCACGTGTCATCGATTATATCAAGTATCTCAAATAAAAGGATAAGAATAACAAACTATCAAAATTGGTCAAAAACTCGCGAAGTTACAAGTCTAAATATAGTATGAAACATTGAGTAATCTGAAAACTAAAGGGAAATAACTGATACTTGTGTTGCTGTAATCGGGATGACTTCCGATTTCAAAACTTTCAGAAAAATTAAATGAAAATGGTAAGAAAACATCGAAAAATTAAATAAGATAACTTTGAACAAAACTAAAACTTTTTGAATCAGGTTGAACTCAACTGTTTGAATATGTACGTTAAATATGTAGATTTGGAAAATTATAAAGACATAATATCAAAATCGGTCAAAAACTCACAAAGTTACAAATTTAAATGTAGTGAGAAACATTGCACCCGGGCAAAAAAATAATCTTTAAACTAAAGGGAAATAACTGAAACTTGTATAGCTGTAATCGGGCTTCCAAGATATGTTATATAATTATGGTTTCCAATATGTTTGGTTATAAGTAGGAAATCGTGACGACTTCTTAAGCATGTTTTAAACAAAGGGTCATAGACTGCAATATACAAGAATGGCACTCTGCAATAAAAAAAACTGGCCAGAGATTTCTATGCAGAAATTAAATAATTGCTAGAACCAGAAAAATATTCATCCACTATAATAAATAAGCAACATAGAGAAAATGAAATGAAATTGAATGGGGTTTAACGTCCTACTGTTCTGCTCCTACAATGGGCTAATGAAGACGGGCATACGCCATAAAGTGTGCAATGAGGGAAATTTTACCCGGGCAGCGGCGTTACGGCCTACGAGGTTGGTAAGGCGACCATACTCCTTGTCACGTACAACCAAGAAATCGAAACAAGGCCAGTTGACTCAATGACAGACGTTATGATACAGAGCGCACGTGCTAACCATTCAGCCACGCAACCTCCCTAAAATCGGCAAATTGCTGACCTACAGCGAGAAACATTTGAACCGGGCCAAATTTTCTATTTTAACAGTTTAATTTGCACGGTACCTTTAGTTATCAACCGAATATTACAAAACTTTTAAAAATAAGCTCCCCCCTGACCAGCTTAATCGTTCGTAATAAACGTTTGCCCCTTAAAATCGACAAATTGCTGACTTTAAAGTGAGAAACATTACAACCGGGCCAAATTTTCTGTTTTATCACTTTAACAGTACCTTTGATTACCAACCGATTATTACAAAACTTTAAAAAGAGAAAGAGAGAAATGCGGCCTAACGTCCATTCGACACAAACTAGGTCATTTCGGGACTAACATATGTTTTTTAATTTTATTTAAAAACACCCCTTGCAAGTACTGGTCTTTAGCCGTTGGGAGGAAACCGAAGAACACGGAGAAAACCCACGAGGTTGGACATCATACACCATGTCACGTGCAACCTGGAGATCGAAACGACGCCCGTTGACTCAATGACAAACGTTACGATACAGCGAGCACATGCTAACCATTCAGCCATCCAGCCTCCCTGAATTCGGAAAATTGCTGACTTATAGCAAGAAACATTTCAACCGGGCGAAATTTTCTGTTTTAACAGTTTAATGTGCACGGTACTTTAATTACCAACCGATTATTACAAAACTTTTGAAAATAAGCTCCAACTGACCAGCTTAATCGTATGCAATAAACGTTTTGCCTGAATTGAAAGTTCTGCACGGAAAAAGTTCATCTCGATTTCCCGGCGTGGTTCCCCTTGTCAGTGAGGCAGAACGGAGGGCCTGACAAGGACAGCTGTCTAGTCCTTCGGAAAATTGCTGACTTATAGCAAGAAACATTTCAACCGGGCGAAATTTTCTGTTTTAACAGTTTAATGTGCACGGTACTTTAATTACCAACCGATTATTACAAAACTTTTGATAATAAGCTCCAACTGACCAGCTTAATCGTATGCAATAAACGTTTTGCCTGAATTGAAAGTTCTGCACGGAAAAAGTTCATCTCGATTTCCCGGCGTGGTTCCCTTTGTCAGTGAGGCAGAACGGAGGGCCAGACAAGCACAGCTGTCTAGTCCTTCGGATGGGACGAAAAATCAAGGTCCCGTGTACACATTGGAGTGCACGTAAAATATCCCTAAGCAGTTGGAATTCGATACTGTTGAATAAACTCTATACGATGACTAAATGCGTAGATTGTAGTCACCCACACTGCATGTTTCGCTTAGCAATGAAAGGGTGCCGTTTTCAATGTTCGATCCTTTTGTTCTTCTACTCCTGATATGTTGGACTGTTGATCGATGGTTTCATATAAAAGACTACCAATAAGACTCTTTGTAGAAGAAGTTCCCAAAAAATAGTATGTTGACTTTACGAGAAAGACCTCTAAACATGCTCCAAATTGTAAAAATACGACTTTTTGGATTTTCGATCTCTTTTTTCTACTACCCCTGATGTTTGAAAAAAAATGATACAATGATTTCACACAACAGGCTAGCTATTAGACTCTCTATTGACAAAAGTTTCACCGCCCTCCCTTCATTATAACCGAAGTTATCGTGCCCTAAAGAATCAACAAATCAGCATGCTTATCTCTGCTTACCCTAAGCAGATAATGCTCATCTTTGCACTCAATCACGACAGTGACCTAGTGAACGTCTACACCAAGATTGAACATTCTAGCTCAATAAGAAGGAGAGTTATTGTGTTTCAAAGTCTCAGCCCTTCAAATTTCTACTACTTTTCATATTCACTTCAAAATGGCAACCATCAGTTGACCTAAATCAAAATTCTGCTCCCTGCGATTTTTGAGCCATCCTTCAAGGATTCAGAAAATATAATTCTCGTGTCTGTAAGTAAAATAGTCAAAAAGCCTTAGGGATTTTTCACTTTTCAAGATGGTGGCACTTCCGGATTGAGCTACAAACTCCATTTTTTGTGTACTAATCAGTGGTCTCGTAGGTAGTACCTAAAAAAAAATTCAAGATGATCTGACCTATATTTCGTCGATTTTTTTGAAAATTTCGATCCTCAATTTCTCCAAGGGGAGATAATTTAGAAAATTTTAAAAGTCATTTTTAAACTCGCATCGGTAAGATCTACTTACATTCAAAATTTCATAAAAATCGTTTATCTATTAAAGAAGTTGTCAAATTGGACATGACTTCCGGAACGAAATCACAGCGACGAATTTTCGAAATTCGAAAATTTGAAATTGCAGGTGAAATTGGTTTTCGTCAAGGTTTTCAAAGAATTTTTTTTTAGTAAAATAGGTCTATTAATAACAAAGTTACGACTATGCATTGTTAATTTTTTCGTTCGTAAAATTCGGTGATTTCGAATTCGCAAAAGTTTCGAAAATATATTTAATCAACAGCCACCACCCATTTTTTGGGGGGTAGGTCAAAGTTTCAGAAACATCCTATGGTTAGATTCTGTGAAATCCGATTTGCAGGAGAAACACAAAAAAAAAAAATAATAATAATATTAACAGAAACAATAAGCTTTCATATGAAATATGAAAGCTTAACTAGATCTGCAAAGCAGATATTAAAGCTTTCATATTAACAGTCACTTCCTGTCACATGTCATGGGTCATGTAAATAATCTCATCAACCAAAAAAAAAAAATCATTAAAATCGGTCAAAATATAGCGAAGTTTTTATGATTTTTCAATCGTAAACAACTTTATCGGCACGAAAAACATCAAAGACAAAATTCGAAAATGTGACATTTTCAAATAATAATATTTCGACCTTGATCCCGGCTATCCAGAAATGTATTCATTTTGGAAATAGGAGACATATTCTCCAAACTACGGCCTATTGCTTTCATTCACGTGCTCGTTAATGTCGATTTTTCACCTTTTCTCATATTCAGTTCGAAATGGTGACCATCACGTGACCGAAATCAAAATTCTGATTCGATAGATTTTTAGGCATTCCTTCAAGGATTCCGAAAATGTAACTCCCAGGTCTGTAAGTAAAATATCGCAAAAGCCTTTGTGATTTTTCACGTTTCAAGATGGCGGCACTTCCGGTTCGATCCACAAACTCAATATTTTGTGTACGAATTAGTATTTACTTATCTAGTATCCCCCCAAAAAAAATCAGGTCATTCTGACCTATATTTCTTCGATTTTTTTTTAAAACTTTGATCCCTAATTTCACCAAGGGGAGATAATTTAGAAAATTTCTAAGGACATCTTTAAAGTTGCATCGGTAAGATCTACTGACATACTAAATTTCATAAAAATCGTACAACTATTAAAGAAGTTGTCAAGTTGGTCTCTACTTCCGGTTCGAAATCACAGCGACGAATTTTCGAAATTCGAAAATCTGAAACTGCAGTTGAAAATGATTTTTGTCAGGGTACTCAAAGAAAAAAGAATTAGTAAAATAGGTCTAATAGTCACAGAGTTACAGTAATGCAGGTCAAATTCACTCGTTCGTAAAATTCGGTGATTTCGAATGTTTAAACGTTTTGAAAATATATTTAATCAATACTCACCACCCATTTTTGGGTGGATAGGTCAAAGTTTCAGAAACATCCTATGGTTAGATTCTGAGAAATCCGATTTGCAGGAAACACATGTTGACTTTACGAGAAAGACCTTTAAACATGCTCCAAATTGTAAAAAATACGACTCTTTGGATTTTCAATCTCTTTTTTTCGGCTACCCCGGACATTTAAGAAAAAATGATACAATGATTTCACACAACAGGTTAGCTATTAGACTCTCGATTGACAAGAGTTTCATCGCCCTCCCTTCATTATAACCAAAGTTATCGTGCCCTAAAGAATCAACAAATCAGCTTGCTTATCTCTGCATACCCTTGGCAGAAAATGCTCATCTTTGAACTCAATCAAGACAATGACCTAGTGAACGTCTACACCAAGTTTGAACATTCTAGCTCAATTAGAAGGAGAGTTATTGTGTTCCAAATTCTCAGCCCTTCAAATTGCTTCTATTTTTCACTTCCACTTCAAAATGGCGACCATCAATTGACCTAAATCAAAATTCTACTCCGAACGTTTTTTAGGCCATCCTTGAAGGATTCAGAAAATATAACTCCCGTGTCTGTAACTAAAATAGCAAAAAAGCCTTTGTGATTTTTCATGTTTCAAGATGGCGGCACTTCCGGTTCAATCCACAAACTCAATATTTTGGGTACGAATCAGTATTTACTTATCTAGTATCCAAAAAAACCATCAGGTCATTTTGACCTATATTTCTTCGATTTTTTTGAAAACTTTGATCCTTAATTTCACCAAGGGGAGATAATTTAGAAAATTTCTATTTATATTTTTGAAGTCAAGTGGGTAAGATCTACTTACATACTAAATTTCATGAAAATCGTAGAAATATTAAAGAAGTTGTCAAGTTGTTCTCAACTTTCGGTTCGAAATCACAGCGACGAATTTTCGAAATTCGAAAATCTGAAACTGCAGTTGAAAATGATTTTTGTCAAGGTACTCAAAGAAAAAAGAATTAGTAAAATAGGTCAAATAGTCACAAAGTTACAGTAATGCAAGTCAAATTCACTCGTTCGTAAAATTCTGTGATTTCGAATTCGTAAAACGTTTTGAAAATATATTTAATCAAAAACTGCCACCCAGTTTTGGGGGGGTAGGTCAAAGTTTCAGAAAGACCCCATGGTTAGATTCTGAGAAATCCGATTTGCAGAAATGACACAAAAAAAAAAAATAATAATAACAAGATCTGCAAAGCAGATATTAAAGCTTTCATATTAACAGTCACTTCCTGTCACATGTCATGGGTCATGTAAATAATCTCATCAACAAAAAAAAAAAAATCATTAAAATCGGTCAAATATAGCGAAGTTTTTATGATTTTTAAATCGTAAACAACTTTATCGGCACGAAAAACATCAAAGACAAAATTCGAAAATGTGACATTTTCAAACAACAATATTTCGACCTTGATCCCGGCTATCCAGAAATGTATTCATTTTGGAAATAGGAGACATATTCTCCAAACTACGGCCTATTGCTTTCATTCACGTGCTCGTTAATGTCGATTTTTCACCTTTTCTCATATTCAGTCCAAATGGTGACCATCACGTGACCGAAATCAAAATTCTGATCCGATAGATTTTTAGGCATTCCTTCAAGGATTCCGAAAATGTAACTCCCAGGTCTGTAAGTAAAATATCGCAAAAGCCTTTGTGATTTTTCACGTTTCAAGATGGCGGCACTTCCGGTTCGATCCACAAACTCAATATTTTGTGTACGAATCAGTATTTACTTATCTAGTATCCAAAAAAAAAAATCAGGTCATTCTGACCTATATTTCTTCGAATTTTTATGAAAAATTTGATCCCTAATTTCACCAAGGGAAGATAATTTAGAAAATTTCTAAGGACATCTTTAAAGTTGCATCAGTAAGATCTACTTACATACTAAATTTCATGAAAATCGTACAACTATTGAAGAAGTTGTCAAGTTGGTCTCAACTTCCGGTTCGAAATCACAGCGACGAATTTTCGAAATTCGAAAATCTGAAACTGCTGTTGAAAATGATTTTTGTCAGGGTACTCAAAGAAAAAAGAATTAGTAAAATAGGTCTAATAGTCACAGAGTTACAGTAATGCAGGTCAAATTCACTCGTTCGTAAAATTCGGTGATTTCGAATGCTTTAAACGTTTCGAAAATATATTTAATCAATACTCACCACCCATTTTTGGGTGGGTAGGTCAAAGTTTCAGAAACATCCTATGGTTAGATTCTGAGAAATCCGATTTGCAGGAAACACATGTTGACTTTACGAGAAAGACCTTTAAACATGCTCCAAATTGTAAAAAATACGACTCTTTGGATTTTCAATCTCTTTTTTTCGGCTACCCCGGACATTTAAGAAAAAATGATACAATGATTTCACACAACAGGTTAGCTATTAGACTCTCGATTGACAAGAGTTTCGTCGCCCTCTCTTCATTATAACTAAAGTTATCGTGCCCTAAAGAATCAACAAATCAGCTTGCTTATCTCTGCTTACCCTTGGCAGAAAATGCTCATCTTTGAACTCAATCAAGACAATGACCTAGTGAACGTCTACACCAAGTTTAAACATTCTAGCTCAATTAGAAGGAGAGTTATTGTGTTCCAAATTCTCAGCCCTTCAAATTGCTTCTATTTTTCACTTTCACTTCAAAATGGCGACCATCAATTGACCTAAATCAAAATTCTACTCCGAACGTTTTTTAGGCCATCCTTGAAGGATTCAGAAAATATAACTCCCGTGTCTGTAAGTAAAATAGCAAAAAAGCCTTTGTGATTTTTCACGTTTCAAGATGGCGGCACTTCCGGTTCAATCCACAAAATCAATATTTTGTGTACGAATCAGTATTTACTTATCTAGTATCCAAAAAAAAATCAGGTCATTCTGACCTATATTTCTTCGATTTTTTTTAAAACTTTGATCCTTAATTTCACCAAGGGGAGATAATTTAGAAAACTTCTATTTATATTTTTGAAGTCACATGGTTAAGATCTACTTACATACTAAATTTCATGAAAATCGTAGAACTATTAAAGAAGTTGTCAAGTTGGTCTCAACTTCCGGTTCGAAATCACAGCAACGAATTTTCGAAATTCGGAAATCTGAAACTGCTGTTGAAAATGATTTTTGTCAAGGTACTCAAAGAAAAAAGAATTAGTAAAATAGGTCAAATAGTCACAGAGTTACAGTAATGCAGGTCAAATTCACTCGTTCGTAAAATTCTGTGATTTCGAATTCGTAAAACGTTTTGAAAATATATTTAATCAAAAACTGCCACCCAGTTTTTTGGGGGGGGGGGGGTAGGTCAAAGTTTCAGAAAGATCCCATGGTTAGATTCTGAGAAATCCGATTTGCAGAAATGACACAAAAAAAAAAATAATAACTAGATCTGCTACTGTCCCATGCAGATATGAAAGCTTTCATATTCATCGTCACGTGTCATCGATTATATCAAGTATCTCAAATGAAAGGATAAGAATAACAAACTATCAAAATTGGTCAAAAACTCGCGAAGTTACAAGTCTAAATATAGTATGAAACATTGCATAATCTGAAAACTAAAGGGAAATAACTGATACTTGTGTTGCTGTAATCGGGATGACTTCCCACTTCAAAACATTCAGAAAAATGAAATGAAAATGGTAAGAAAACATAGAAAAATTAAATGAGATAACTTTGAACAAAACTAAAAAAAAATTTGAATCAGGTTGATCCCAATTGTTTGAATATTTACGTTAAATATGTAAATTTGGAAAATTATAAAGACATAATTATCAAAATCGGTCAAAACTCACAAAGTTACAAATTTAAATGTAGTGAGAAACATTGCACCCGGGCAAAAAAATAATCTTTAAACTAAAGGGAAATAACCTAAACTTGTATAGCTGTAATCGGGCTTCCAAAATTAGAGATATGTTATATAATTATGGTTTCCAATATGTTTGGTTATAAGTAGGAAATCGTGACAACTTCTTAAGCATGTTTTAAACAAAGGGTCATAGACTGCAATATACAAGAATGGCACTTTGCAATAAAAAAAAACTGGTCAAAGCAAGATTTCTATGCAGAAATGAAGTAATTAATAGAACCAGAAAAATATTTATCCACTATAATAAATAAGCAACATAGAGAAAATGAAATCAAATTGAATGGGGTTTAACGTCCTACTCCTAAAATGGGCTAATGAAGACGGGCATACGCCATAAAGTTTGCAATGAGGGAAATTTTACCCGGGCAGCGGCGTTACGTCCTACGAGGTTGGACAGGCGACCATACTCCTTGTCACGTACAACCAAGAAATCGAAACAATGCCAGTTGACTTAATGACAGACGTTATGATACACAGCGCACGTGCTAACCATTCAGTCACGCAACCTCCCTAAAATCGGCAAATTGCTGACCTACAGATAGAAACATTTCAACCGGGCGAAATCTTCTATTTTATTAGTTTAATTTGCACGGTACCTTTAGTTATCAACCGAATATTACAAAACTTTTAAAAATAAGCTCCCCTGACCAGCTAAATCATTCGCAATAAACGTTTTCCCCTTAAAATCGGCAAATTACTGACTTTAAAGTGAGAAACATTACAACCGGGCGAAATTTTCTGTTTTATCACTTTTACAGTATCTTTGATTACCAACCGATTATTACAAAACTTTAAAAATAAAAAAAAGAAAGAGAGAAATGCGGCTAAACGTCCATTCGACACAAACTAGGTCATTTCGGGACTAACATTGTTTTTTAATTTTATTTAAAAACTCCCCTTGCGCGTACTGGTCTTTAGCTGTTGAGAGGAAACCGAAGGACACGGAGAAAACCCACGAGGTTGGACACCATACTCCATGTCACGTGCAACTTGGAAATCGAAACGACGCCGGTTGACTCAATGACAGACGTTACGATACAGCGCGCGTATGCTAACCATTCAGCCTCCCTAAAATCTGGAAATTGCTGACTTATAGCAAGAAACATTTTAACCGGGCGAATTTTTCTGTTTTAACAGTTTAATTCGCACGGTATTTTAATTACCAACCGATTATTACAAAACTTTTGAAAATAAGCCCCAACTGACCAGCTTAATCGTATGCAATAAACGTTTGGCCTGAATTGAAAGTTCTGCACGGAAAAAGTTCATCTCGATTTCCCGGCGTGGTTCCCTTTGTCAGTGAGGCAGAACGGAGGGCCAGACAAGCACAGCTGTCTAGTCCTTCGGATGGGACGAAAAATCAAGGTCCCGTGTACACATTGGAGTGCACGTAAAATATCCCTAAGCAGTTGGAATTCGATACTGTTGAATAAACTCTATACGATGACTAAATGCGTAGATTGTAGTCACCCACACTGCATGTTTCGCTTAGCAATGAAAGGGTGCCGTTTTCAATGTTCGATCCTTTTGTTCTTCTACTCCTGATATGTTGGACTGTTGATCGATGGTTTCATATAAAAGACTACCAATAAGACTCTTTGTAGAAGAAGTTCCCAAAAAATAGTATGTTGACTTTACGTGAAAGACCTCTAAACATGCTCCAAATTGTAAAAATACGACTTTTTGGATTTTCAATCTCTTTTTTTCGGCTATCCCTAATATTTAAAAATAATGATACAATGATTTCACACAACAGGCTAGCTATTAGACTCTCTATTGACAAAAGTTTCACCGCCCTCCCTTCATTATAACCGAAGTTATCGTGCCCTAAAGAATCAACAAATCAGCATGCTTATCTCTGCTTACCCTAAGCAGAAAATGCTCATCTTTGAACTCAATCATAACATTGACCTAGTGAACGTCTACAACAAGTTCGAACATTCTAGCTTAATTAGAACGAGAGTTATTGTGCTCCAAAGTCTCGGCCCTTCAAATTGCTTCTATTTTTCATTTTCAATTCAAAATGGTGACTCCCGGTTGACCTAAATCAGAATTCTATTCACGACATTTTTTAGGCCTTTCTACAAGGATTCAGAAAATATAACTCCCGAGTCTGTAAGTAAAATAGCAAAAAAGCCTTATTGATTTTTCCCGTTTAAAGATGGTGGCACTTCCGGTTCGATCGACAAACTCCATATTTTGTGTACGAATCAGTAATTCCTTGTCTAGTATCGAAAAAAAAAACTAGGTCATTCTGACCTATATTTCGACGATTTTTTTGAAAATTTTGATCCTTAATTTCACCAAGGGGAGATAAGTTAGAAAATTTCTAAAGTCATTTTTCAAGTCGCATCATTAAGGTCTACTTACATATTAAATTTCATGAAAATCGTACAACTACTAAAGAAGTTGTCGAGTTGGTGTAAACTTCCGGTTCGAAATCACAGCGACGAATTTTCGAAATTCGAAAATCCGAAATTGCAGATTTGAAGTAAATGTCTTAGGATACTCAAATAAAAAAGAATTAGTAAAATAGATCAAATAGTCACAAAGTTACAGCATTGTAGGTCAAATGCATTCGTTCGTAAAATTCGGTGATTTCGGAATCGTAAAACGTTTTGAAAATACATTTAATCAAGGTTCGCACCCCATTTTTGGGGGGGTAGGTCAAAATTTCAGAAAGATCCTATGGATAGATTCTGAGAAATCCGATTTGCAGAAAACACACACAAAAAAAAAATAATAATAATAACTAGATCTGCAAAGCAGATATTAAAGCTTTCATATTAACAGTCACTACCTGTCACATGTCATGGGTCATGTAAATAATCTCATCAACAAAAAAAAAATCATTAAAATCGGTCAAAATATAGCGAAGTTTTTATGATTTTTCAATCGTAAACAACTTTATCGGCACGAAAAACATCAAAGACAAAATTCGAAAATGTGACATTTTCAAATAACACTATTTCGACCCTGATCCCGGCTATCCAGAAATGTATTCATTTTGGAAATAGGAGACATATTCTCCAAACTACGGCCTATTGCTTTCATTCACGTGCTCGTTAATGTCGATTTTTCACCTTTTCTCATATTCAGTTCGAAATGGTGACCATCACGTGACCGAAATCAAAATTCTGATCTGATAGATTTTTAGGCATTCCTTCAAGGATTCCGAAAATGTAACTCCCATGTCTGTATGTAAAATATCGCAAAAGCCTTTGTGATTTTTCACGTTTCAAGATGGCGGCACTTCCGGTTCGATCCACAAACTCAATATTTTGTGTACGAATCAGTATTTACCTATCTAGTATCCAAAAAAAAAATCAGGTCATTCTGACCTATATTTCTTCGATTTTTTTGAAAACTTTGATCCCTAATTTCACCAAGGGGAGATAATTTAGAAAATTTCTAAGGACATCTTTAAAGTTACATCAGTAAGATCTACTTACATACTAAATTTCATGAAAATCGTACAACTATTGAAGAAGTTGTCAAGTTGGTCTCAACTTCCGGTTCGAAATCACAGCGACGAATTTTCGAAATTCGAAAATCTGAAACTGCTGTTGAAAATGATTTTTGTCAGGGTACCCAAAGAAAAAAGAATTAGTAAAATAGGTCAAATAGTCACAGAGTTACAGTAATGCAGGTCAAATTCACTCGTTCGTAAAATTCGGTGATTTCGAATGCTTTAAACGTTTCGAAAATATATTTAATCAATACTCACCACCCATTTTTGGGTGGGTAGGTCAAAGTTTCAGAAACATCCTATGGTTAGATTCTGAGAAATCCGATTTGCAGGAAACACATGTTGACTTTACGAGAAAGACCTTTAAACATGCTCCAAATTGTAAAAAATACGACTCTTTGGATTTTCAATCTCTTTTTTTCGGCTACCCCGGACATTTAAGAAAAAATGATACAATGATTTCACACAACAGGTTAGCTATTAGACTCTCGATTGACAAGAGTTTCGTCGCCCTCTCTTCATTATAACTAAAGTTATCGTGCCCTAAAGAATCAACAAATCAGCTTGCTTATCTCTGCTTACCCTTGGCAGAAAATGCTCATCTTTGAACTCAATCAAGACAATGACCTAGTGAACGTCTACACCAAGTTTAAACATTCTAGCTCAATTAGAAGGAGAGTTATTGTGTTCCAAATTCTCAGCCCTTCAAATTGCTTCTATTTTTCACTTTCACTTCAAAATGGCGACCATCAATTGACCTAAATCAAAATTCTACTCCGAACGTTTTTTAGGCCATCCTTGAAGGATTCAGAAAATATAACTCCCGTGTCTGTAAGTAAAATAGCAAAAAAGCCTTTGTGATTTTTCACGTTTCAAGATGGCGGCACTTCCGGTTCAATCCACAAAATCAATATTTTGTGTACGAATCAGTATTTACTTATCTAGTATCCAAAAAAAAATCAGGTCATTCTGACCTATATTTCTTCGATTTTTTTTAAAACTTTGATCCTTAATTTCACCAAGGGGAGATAATTTAGAAAACTTCTATTTATATTTTTGAAGTCACATGGTTAAGATCTACTTACATACTAAATTTCATGAAAATCGTAGAACTATTAAAGAAGTTGTCAAGTTGGTCTCAACTTCCGGTTCGAAATCACAGCAACGAATTTTCGAAATTCGGAAATCTGAAACTGCTGTTGAAAATGATTTTTGTCAAGGTACTCAAAGAAAAAAGAATTAGTAAAATAGGTCAAATAGTCACAGAGTTACAGTAATGCAGGTCAAATTCACTCGTTCGTAAAATTCTGTGATTTCGAATTCGTAAAACGTTTTGAAAATATATTTAATCAAAAACTGCCACCCAGTTTTGGGGGGGGGGGGTAGGTCAAAGTTTCAGAAAGATCCCATGGTTAGATTCTGAGAAATCCGATTTGCAGAAATGACACAAAAAAAAAAATAATAACTAGATCTGCTACTGTCCCATGCAGATATGAAAGCTTTCATATTCATCGTCACGTGTCATCGATTATATCAAGTATCTCAAATGAAAGGATAAGAATAACAAACTATCAAAATTGGTCAAAAACTCGCGAAGTTACAAGTCTAAATATAGTATGAAACATTGCATAATCTGAAAACTAAAGGGAAATAACTGATACTTGTGTTGCTGTAATCGGGATGACTTCCCACTTCAAAACATTCAGAAAAATGAAATGAAAATGGTAAGAAAACATAGAAAAATTAAATGAGATAACTTTGAACAAAACTAAAAAAAAATTTGAATCAGGTTGATCCCAATTGTTTGAATATTTACGTTAAATATGTAAATTTGGAAAATTATAAAGACATAATTATCAAAATCGGTCAAAACTCACAAAGTTACAAATTTAAATGTAGTGAGAAACATTGCACCCGGGCAAAAAAATAATCTTTAAACTAAAGGGAAATAACCTAAACTTGTATAGCTGTAATCGGGCTTCCAAAATTAGAGATATGTTATATAATTATGGTTTCCAATATGTTTGGTTATAAGTAGGAAATCGTGACAACTTCTTAAGCATGTTTTAAACAAAGGGTCATAGACTGCAATATACAAGAATGGCACTTTGCAATAAAAAAAAACTGGTCAAAGCAAGATTTCTATGCAGAAATGAAGTAATTAATAGAACCAGAAAAATATTTATCCACTATAATAAATAAGCAACATAGAGAAAATGAAATCAAATTGAATGGGGTTTAACGTCCTACTCCTAAAATGGGCTAATGAAGACGGGCATACGCCATAAAGTTTGCAATGAGGGAAATTTTACCCGGGCAGCGGCGTTACGTCCTACGAGGTTGGACAGGCGACCATACTCCTTGTCACGTACAACCAAGAAATCGAAACAATGCCAGTTGACTTAATGACAGACGTTATGATACACAGCGCACGTGCTAACCATTCAGTCACGCAACCTCCCTAAAATCGGCAAATTGCTGACCTACAGATAGAAACATTTCAACCGGGCGAAATCTTCTATTTTATTAGTTTAATTTGCACGGTACCTTTAGTTATCAACCGAATATTACAAAACTTTTAAAAATAAGCTCCCCTGACCAGCTAAATCATTCGCAATAAACGTTTTCCCCTTAAAATCGGCAAATTACTGACTTTAAAGTGAGAAACATTACAACCGGGCGAAATTTTCTGTTTTATCACTTTTACAGTATCTTTGATTACCAACCGATTATTACAAAACTTTAAAAATAAAAAAAAGAAAGAGAGAAATGCGGCTAAACGTCCATTCGACACAAACTAGGTCATTTCGGGACTAACATTGTTTTTTAATTTTATTTAAAAACTCCCCTTGCGCGTACTGGTCTTTAGCTGTTGAGAGGAAACCGAAGGACACGGAGAAAACCCACGAGGTTGGACACCATACTCCATGTCACGTGCAACTTGGAAATCGAAACGACGCCGGTTGACTCAATGACAGACGTTACGATACAGCGCGCGTATGCTAACCATTCAGCCTCCCTAAAATCTGGAAATTGCTGACTTATAGCAAGAAACATTTTAACCGGGCGAATTTTTCTGTTTTAACAGTTTAATTCGCACGGTATTTTGTAACCGATTATTACAAAACTTTTGAAAATAAGCCCCAACTGACCAGCTTAATCGTATGCAATAAACGTTTGGCCTGAATTGAAAGTTCTGCAACGAGAAAGTTCATCTCGATTTTCCGGCGTGGTTCCCCTTGTCAGTGAGCAGAACGGAGGGCCTGACAAGGACAGCTGTCTAGTCGTTCGGATGGGACGAAAAACCAAGGTCCCGTGTACACATTGGAGTGCACGTAAAACATCCCTAAGCAGTTGGAATTCGATACTGTTGAATAAACTCTATACGATGACTAAATGCGTAGATTGTAGTCACCCACACTGCATGCTTCGCTTAACAATGAAAGGGTGCCGTTTTCAATGTTTGATCCTTTTGTTCTTCTACTCCTGATATGTTGGACTGTTGATCGATGGTTTCATATAAAAGACTACCAATAAGACTCTTTGTAGAAGAAGTTCCCAAAAAATAGTATGTTGACTTTACGTGAAAGACCTCTAAACATGCTCCAAATTGTAAAAATACGACTTTTTGGATTTTCAATCTCTTTTTTTCGGCTATCCCTAATATTTAAAAATAATGATACAATGATTTCACACAACAGGCTAGCTATTAGACTCTCTATTGACAAAAGTTTCACCGCCCTCCCTTCATTATAACCGAAGTTATCGTGCCCTAAAGAATCAACAAATCAGCATGCTTATCTCTGCTTACCCTAAGCAGAAAATGCTCATCTTTGAACTCAATCATAACATTGACCTAGTGAACGTCTACAACAAGTTCGAACATTCTAGCTTAATTAGAACGAGAGTTATTGTGCTCCAAAGTCTCGGCCCTTCAAATTGCTTCTATTTTTCATTTTCAATTCAAAATGGTGACTCCC
Source organism: Patella depressa (assembly GCA_948474765.1). NCBI lineage: Eukaryota > Metazoa > Mollusca > Gastropoda > Patellidae > Patella > Patella depressa. Next base: position 31,826,172 of record OX419717.1, on the reverse strand, counting down.
GGTTGACCTAAATCAGAATTCTATTCACGACATTTTTTAGGCCTTTCTACAAGGATTCAGAAAATATAACTCCCGAGTCTGTAAGTAAAATAGCAAAAAAGCCTTATTGATTTTTCCCGTTTAAAGATGGTGGCACTTCCGGTTCGATCGACAAACTCCATATTTTGTGTACGAATCAGTAATTCCTTGTCTAGTATCGAAAAAAAAAACTAGGTCATTCTGACCTATATTTCGACGATTTTTTTGAAAATTTTGATCCTTAATTTCACCAAGGGGAGATAAGTTAGAAAATTTCTAAAGTCATTTTTCAAGTCGCATCATTAAGGTCTACTTACATATTAAATTTCATGAAAATCGTACAACTACTAAAGAAGTTGTCGAGTTGGTGTAAACTTCCGGTTCGAAATCACAGCGACGAATTTTCGAAATTCGAAAATCCGAAATTGCAGATTTGAAGTAAATGTCTTAGGATACTCAAATAAAAAAGAATTAGTAAAATAGATCAAATAGTCACAAAGTTACAGCATTGTAGGTCAAATGCATTCGTTCGTAAAATTCGGTGATTTCGGAATCGTAAAACGTTTTGAAAATACATTTAATCAAGGTTCGCACCCCATTTTTGGGGGGGTAGGTCAAAATTTCAGAAAGATCCTATGGATAGATTCTGAGAAATCCGATTTGCAGAAAACACACACAAAAAAAAAATAATAATAATAACTAGATCTGCAAAGCAGATATTAAAGCTTTCATATTAACAGTCACTACCTGTCACATGTCATGGGTCATGTAAATAATCTCATCAACAAAAAAAAAATCATTAAAATCGGTCAAAATATAGCGAAGTTTTTATGATTTTTCAATCGTAAACAACTTTATCGGCACGAAAAACATCAAAGACAAAATTCGAAAATGTGACATTTTCAAATAACACTATTTCGACCCTGATCCCGGCTATCCAGAAATGTATTCATTTTGGAAATAGGAGACATATTCTCCAAACTACGGCCTATTGCTTTCATTCACGTGCTCGTTAATGTCGATTTTTCACCTTTTCTCATATTCAGTTCGAAATGGTGACCATCACGTGACCGAAATCAAAATTCTGATCTGATAGATTTTTAGGCATTCCTTCAAGGATTCCGAAAATGTAACTCCCATGTCTGTATGTAAAATATCGCAAAAGCCTTTGTGATTTTTCACGTTTCAAGATGGCGGCACTTCCGGTTCGATCCACAAACTCAATATTTTGTGTACGAATCAGTATTTACCTATCTAGTATCCAAAAAAAAAATCAGGTCATTCTGACCTATATTTCTTCGATTTTTTTGAAAACTTTGATCCCTAATTTCACCAAGGGGAGATAATTTAGAAAATTTCTAAGGACATCTTTAAAGTTACATCGGTATGATCTACTTACATACTAAATTTCATGAAAATCGTACAACTATTAAAGAAGTTGTCAAGTTGATCTCAACTTCCGGTTCAAAATCACAGCGACGAATTTTCGAAATTCGAAAATCTGAAACTGCAGTTGAAAATGATTTTTGTCAGGGTACCCAAAGAAAAAAGAATTAGTAAAATAGGTCAAATAGTCACAGAGTTACAGTAATGCAGGTCAAATTCACTCGTTCGTAAAATTCGGTGATTTCGAATGCTTTAAACGTTTTGAAAATGTATTTAATCAATACTCACCACCCATTTTTGGGTGTGTAGGTCAAAGTTTCAGAAACATGCTATGGTTAGATTCTGAGAAATCCGATTTGCAGGAAACACATGTTGACTTTACGAGAAAGACCTTTAAACATGCTCTAAATTGTAAAAATACGACTCTTTGGATTTTCAATCTCTTTTTTTCGGCTACCCCGGACATTTAAGAAAAATGATACAATGATTTCACACAACAGGTTAGATATTAGACTCTCGATTGACAAGAGTTTCATCGCCCTCCCTTCATTATAACCAAAGTTATCGTGCCCTAAAGAATCAACAAATCAGCTTGCTTATCTCTGCTTACCCTAAGCAGAAAATGCTCATCTTTGAACTCAATCAAGACAGTGACCTAGTGAACGTCTACACCAAGTTTGAACATTCTAGCTCAATTAGAAGCATAGTTATTGTGTTCCAAATTCTCGGCCCTTCAAATTGCTTCTATTTTTCACTTTCACTTCAAAATGGCGACCATCAATTGACCTAAATCAAAATTCTACTCCGAACGTTTTTTAGGCCATCCTTGAAGGATTCAGAAAATATAACTCCCGTGTCTGTAAGTAAAATAGCAAAAAAGCCTTTGTGATTTTTCACGTTTCAAGATGGCGGCACTTCCGGTTCAATCCACAAACTCAACATTTTGTGTACGAATCAGTATTTACTTATCTAGTATCCAAAAAAAACATCAGGTCATTCTGACCTATATTTCTTCGATTTTTTTGAAAACTTTGATCCTTAATTTCACCAAGGGGAGATAATTTAGAAAATTTATATTTATATTTTTGAAGTCACGTGGGTAAGATCTACTTACATACTAAATTTCATGAAAATCGTACAACTATTAAAGAAGTTGTCAAGTTGGTCTCAACTTCCGGTTCGAAATCACAGCGACGAATTTTCGAAATTCGAAAATCTGAAACTGCAGTTGAAAATGATTTTTGTCAAGGTACTCAAAGAAAAAAGAATTAGTAAAATAGGTCAAATAGTCACAGAGTTACAGTAATGCAGGTCAAATTCACTCGTTCGTAAAATTCTGTGATTTCGAATTCGTAAAACGTTTTGAAAATATATTTAATCAAAAACTGCCACCCAGTTTTGGGGGGGTAGGTCAAAGTTTCAGAAAGATCCCATGGTTAGATTCTGAGAAATCCGATTTGCAGAAATGACACAAAAAAAAAAATAATAATAATAATAATAATCTTAACAAAAACAATAAGCTTTCATATGTAATATGAAAGCTTAATAACTTTAACAGAAACAATAAGCTTTCATATGTAATACATATGAAAGCTTAATAATAATAATCTTAACAAAAACAATAAGCTTTCATATGTAATATGAAAGCTTAATAATTTTAGTAATCACAATAGGCTTTCAGACGACCTGCATGCAGGAATGACGGGTTTCACTGGTGCCAAGTTACTCTTAAACATGTCACTTTCGGTGCCAAGTTACACTTGAACATATGTCACTTCCGGTACCAACGAAACCACTAAACAGGTTTCCAAATTAACATTGCACACAAATAAAATGGACGTAGAATAAACCAATCAATCCAGCAATATCAAGTCATTTTATACATTTGTTACTTGTAAATTACTTCCGGTGTTAATGAAAATGTTCAATTAGTCTTATGAAATCAGAAATGGCATACGATATCATATAGTGACAATTTTATGTAAATCGAATAATAATTGCCACTTTTAAAGACCAAAAAACTTGAAAAGTGACTTGTAGAAAATCTGCTATTTCTCTGCAACCGTACAAGTTAGAAACCATTTTGTGGTATCTGTATGATCGTATGGGTTCATTCTATTTGTTGATTGGCATCAAATACCATAATTTGAAAAAGATTTCAAAACAGACTCATTTGAATAAAATATCTGTTTTGAAGGCTAAAAATTCAGTTTTTGCCAAAATGACGTTACTTCCGGTGATAATGAAAATCTTAAATTACTTGTGTGAAATCCCAAATGGCATTAGGTATAACATGGTGTAACGTTTATGAAAATCGAATAATAATTGACACTTTTATGGCCCCGAAACCTTCAAAAGTGACCTGTAGAAAACCGTCTATTTCTCGGCAACCGAACAAGTTAGAAACAATTTTATGATATCTATATGACCATATGAGTTGTATTTATATGTGAATTTAAACCAAAAGTTAAAATTAATAACAGATATTAAGTTATTCATGGTTGAATAAAACATTGATTTAAAAAGTTTAAAATGCAGTTTTTGACCAAATGACGTCACTTCCGGTGTCAATTTTAAATTGTAATCAACTTGATATGACGCTACATGCTTTTTGAATCAAATGATGTCACTTTTATAAAAATCCAATAATAATTGACTATTTTACAGGCAAAATAACGAAAACAGTGACTTGTACAGAACTGCCCATTTCTTGGGAACTGCTTATATTACAAACGAATTTTAACATACATTTTCTTCGTATGGATTATAGCTACAAGTTTATAAAAGTTACGAAGAAATATTTTAAAATCTGAAAAGCCTGAATAGGTTGTAAATAGGTCAATTTTACACCATTTTTAGCCATTTAATCGAATTTGCTCGAAAATGAAATCGAAATTAAAAAAACTGCTTCCGACATTTTTTGCGCCTTGAAAGGGCATACTCTTTGAGTCAAATAATTTTTCCAAAAAATAATATTTGTTTTCGATAAATGGTACCTAACTGTCAAAATTGTAGTTTTTGGTAAAAATTATGCCACTTCCGGTGCCGACAGATAACACTTCCGGTAATAAAAAAAATGACAATTGAGACAACGAAGCATATGAACTTTGTTTTATACAAATCGAAAAATAAAAAATTAATCTAGGACTGAAAAACTGAATTAGCCAATGGCGGCCAAGGAAAATTACTGAGACAAAATTTTTTAACATTTTGGCACTAGGCAGATGACTCTTTAATTCTGTGCACAATACGACTAAAAAATATTCATAAATAAAAATGTTTTTTTGTAAAATTTTAAATTTACGAAATTTGGCGCCTAATATCTTCGAAGATTTGCCGAAAATCAAAAATCGAAAGAAGCGTAGCTATGTGCCCTGTCTCGGGCTATGCCAAAATGTATCGAAAGTTAAAATCCAATGATTATTGTTAAAATTACTGCAATATTTTCAAAAACGATAACTTCGGTGATTTCGGACATTTCGCATTGTCGCAGAACGTTCAAAATAGCTTTATCCTCTAAGTCACACCCACTTTCCTAGTAAAACCGAAGAAATCGTAACGATGCGACAAGCAGTTGCTGAGATCTACTCAAAACAAAAGAATAATAATAATAATAACTAGACCTGCATGCAGGAATGACGGGTTTCACTGGTGCCAAGTTACTCTTAAACATGTCACTTCCGGTGTCAAGTTACCCTTGAACATATGTCACTTCCGGTACCAACGAAACCACTGAACAGGTTTCCAAATTAACATTGCACACAAATAAAATGAACGCAGAATCAACCAATCAATCCAGCAATATCAAGTCATTTTATACATTTGTTACTTGTAAATGATCTCGACAAAATTAAATTACTTCCTGTGTTAATGAAAATGTTCAGTTAGTCTTATGAAATCAGAAATGGCATACGATATCATATAGTGAAAATTTTATGTAAATCGAATAATAATTGCCACTTTTAAAGACCAAAAAACTTGAAAAGTGACTTGTAGAAAATCTGCTATTTCTCTGCAACCGTACAAGTTAGAAACCATTTTGTGGTATCTGTATGATCGTATGGGTTCATTCTATTTGTTGATTGGCATCAAATACCATAATTTGAAAAAGATTTCAAAACAGACTCATTTGAATAAAATATCTGTTTTGAAGGCTAAAAATTCAGTATTTGCCAAAATGACGTTACTTCCGGTGATAATGAAAATCTTAAATTACTTGTATGAAATCACAAATGGCATTAGGTATAACATGGTGTAACGTTTATGAAAATCGAATAATAATTGACACTTTTATGGCCCAAAAACCTTCAAAAGTGACCTGTAGAAAACCGTCTATTTCTCGGCAACCGAACAAGTTAGAAACAATTTTATGATATCTATATGACTATATGAGTTGTATTTATATGTGAATTTAAGCCAAAAGTTAAAATTATTAATACATATTAAGTTATTCTTGGTTGAATAAAACATTGATTTAAAAAGTTTAAAATGCAGTTTTTGACCAAATGACGTCACTTCCGGTGTCAATTTTAAATTGTAATCAACTTGATATGACGCTACATGCTTTTTGAATCAAATGATGTCACTTTTATGAAAATCCCATAATAATTGACTATTTTACAGGCAAAATAACGAAAACAGTGACTTGTACAGAACTGCCCATTTCTTGGTAACTGCTTATATTACAAACTAATTTTAACACACATTTTCTTCGTATTGATTATAGCTACAAGTTTATAAAAGTTACGAAGAAATATTTTAAAATCTGAAAAGCCTGAATAGGTTGTAAATAGGTCGATTTTACACCATTTTTAGCCTCTTAATCGAATTTGCTCGAAAATGAAATCGAAATTAAAAAAACTGCTTCCGACATTTTTTGCGCCTTGAAAGGGCACACTCTTTTAGTCAAATAATTTTTCCAAAAAATAATATTTGTTTTCGAAAAATTGTACCTAACTGTCAAAATTGTAGTTTTTGGTAAAATTATGCCACTTCCGGTGCCGACAGATAACACTTCCGGTAATAAAAAAAATGACAATTGAGACAACGAAGCATATGAACTTTGTTTTATACAAATCAAACAATAAAAAATTAATCTAGGACTGAAAAACTGAATTAGCCAATGGCGGGCAAGGAAAATTACTGAGGCAAAAATTTTTAACATTTTTGCACTAGTCAAATGACTCTTTAATTCTGTGCACAATACGACTAAAAAATATTCATAAATAAAAAAGTTTTTTGTAAAATTTTAAATTTTCGAAATTTGGCGCCTAATATCTTCGAAGATCTGCCGAAAATCAAAAATCGAAAGTAGCGTAGCTATGTGCCCTGTCTCAGGCTATGCCAAAATGTATCGAAAGTTAAAATCCAATGATTATTGTTAAAATTACTGCAATATTTTCAAAAACGATAACTTCGGTGATTTCGGACATTTCGCATTGTCGCAGAACGTTCAAAATAGCTTTATCCTCTAAGTCACACCCACTTTCCCAGTAAAACTGAAGAAATCGTAAGGATGCGACACGTAGTTGCTGAGATCTATTCAAATTGGAATCTGAATAATAATAATAATAAGAACTAGACCTGCATGCAGGAATGACGGGTTTCACTGGTGCCAAGTTACTCTTAAACATGTCACTTTCGGTGCCAAGTTACACTTGAACATATGTCACTTCCGGTACCAACGAAACCACTAAACAGGTTTCCAAATTAACATTGCACACAAATAAAATGGACGTAGAATCAAGCAATCAATCCAGCAATATCAAGTCATTTTATACATTTGTTACTTGTAAATGATCTTGACAAAATTAAATTACTTCCGGTGTTAATGAAAATGTTCAATTAGTCTTATGAAATCAGAAATGGCATACGATATCATATTAGTGACAATTTTATGTAAATCGAATAATAATTGCCACTTTTAAAGACCAAAAAACTTGAAAAGTGACTTGTAGAAAATCTGCTATTTCTCTGCAACCGTACAAGTTAGAAACCATTTTTTGGTATCTGTATGATCGTATGGGTTCATTCTATTTGTTGATTGGCATCAAATACCATAATTTGAAAAAGATTTCAAAACAGACTCATTTGAATAAAATATCTGTTTTGAAGGCTAAAAATTCAGTTTTTGCCAAAATGACGTTACTTCCGGTGATAATGAAAATCTTAAATTACTTGTATGAAATCACAAATGACATTAGGTATAACATGGTGTAACGTTTATGAAAATCGAATAATAATTGACACTTTTATGGCCCCGAAACCTTCAAAAGTGACCTGTAGAAAACCGTCTATTTCTCGGCAACCGAACAAGTTAGAAATAATTTTATGATATCTATATGACCATTTGAGTTGTATTTATATGTGAATTTAAACCAAAAGTTAAAATTATTAATACATATTAAGTTATTCATGGTTGAATAAAACATTGATTTAAAAAGTTTAAAATGCAGTTTTTGACCAAATGACGTCACTTCCGGTGTCAATTTTAAATTGTAATCAACTTGATATGACGCTACATGCTTTTTGAATCAAATGATGTCACTTTTATAAAAATCCAATAATAATTGACTATTTTACAGGCAAAATAACGAAAACAGTGACTTGTACAGAACTGCCCATTTCTTGGGAACTGCTTATATTACAAACTAATTTTAACATACATTTTCTTCGTATGGGTTATAGCTACAAGTTTATAAAAGTTACGAAGAAATATTTTAAAATCTGAAAAGCCTGAATAGGTTGTAAATAGGTCAATTTTACACCATTTTTAGCCATTTAATCGAATTTGCTCGAAAATGAAATCGAAATTAAAAAAACTGCTTCCGACATTTTTTGCGCCTTGAAAGGGCACACTCTTTGAGTCAAATAATTTTTCCAAAAAATAATATTTGTTTTCGAAAAATGGTACCTAACTGTCAAAATTGTAGTTTTTGGTAAAATTATGCCACTTCCGGTGCCGACAGATAACACTTCCGGTAATAAAAAAAAAGACAATTGAGACAACGAAGCATATGAACTTTGTTTTATACAAATCGAACAATAAAAAAATAATCTAGGACTGAAAAACTGAATTAGCCAATGGCGGCCAAGGAAAATTACTGAGACAAAATTTTTTAACATTTTTGCACTAGTCAGATGACTCTTTAATTCTGTGCACAATACGACTAAAAAATATTCATAAATAAAAAAGTTTTTTGTAAAATTTTAAATTTTCGAAATTTGGCGCCTAATATCTTCGAAGATTTGCTGAAAATCAAAAATCGAAAGTAGCGTAGCTATGTGCCCTGTCTCCGGCTATGCCAAAATGTATCGAAAGTTAAAATTCAATGATTATGGTTAAAATTACTGCAATATTTTAAAAAAACGATAATTTGGTGATTTCGGACATTTCGCATTGTCGCAGAACGTTCAAAATAGATTTATCCTCTAAGTCACACCCACTTTCCCAGTAAAACCGAAGAAATCATAACGATGCGACACGTAGTTGCTGAGATCTATTCAAATTGGAATCTGAATAATAATAATAAGAATAACTAGACCTGCATGCAGGAATGACGGGTTTCACTGGTGCCACGTTACCCTTTAACATGTCACTTCCGGTGCCACGTTACCCTTGAACATATGTCACTTCCGGTACCAATGAAACCATTACACAGGTTTCCCCGTAAGCATTGCACACATCAAATAAATTGGACGCAGAATCAACCAAATCCAGCAAATATCAATTCATTTGTTACTTGTAAGTGATCCTGACAAAATTACATTACTTCCGGTGATAATGAAAATATTCAATTAGTTTTATGAAATCGGAAATGACATATGACATCATATAGTGAAAATTTTATGTAAATAGAATAATAATTGCCACTTTTATAGACCAAAAACCTTGAAAAGTGACTTGTAGACAATCGACTATTTCTCTGCAACCGCACAAGTTAGAAACCATTTTGTGGTGTCTGTATGATCGTATGGGATCAATCTATTTGTTGAATGGAATCAAATATCATAATTTTGAAAACATTACAAATCAGACGCATTTGAATAAATTATCTGTTTAGCAGGCTAAAAATTCAGTTTTTGACAAAATGACATCACTTCCGGTGATACTAAAACAGTTAAATTAGTTCTATAAAATCATAAATGGCATAAGACATCATATGGTGAAAATTTTATGAAAATCGATTAATAACTGATTCTTTTAGAGCCAAAATAAAGTAAAAAGTGACTTGTGGAAAATCGTCCATTTCTCTGCAACCATACCAGTTAGAAACCATTTTGTGGTATCTATATGATCGTATGGGTTCATGCTATTTGTTGATGGGAACCAAATTTCATAATTCTAAAAATATTACAAATAATACTCATTTGAATAAAAAATGTATTTTTAACACTAAAAATTCAGTTATTGCGTAAATGACGTCACTTCCGGTAACAGTGAAAGTGTTAAAATGGTTTGGAATAGTCGACTGTGGAAATAGGCAACGGATAGTGAAAGAAAATTGAAAATCGAATAATAATTGATTCTTTTACAGCCAAAGTAACGTGAAAAGTGACTCATGCAAAATTGCCCATTTCTCGGCAACTGCTTATATTACAAACTAAATTTCACATACATTCTCTTTGTATGGATTATTGCTACAAGTTTATGAAAGTATCGAAGAAATATTTTAATATATGAAGACACTGGATGGGTTGTAAATAGCTTATTTTTACTCCTTTTTTTACCTTTTAACCGAAATGGCCCGAAAACAAAATCGAAATTAAAAAAACTGAGTCCGAGATTTTGTGCACCTTAACAGGACGCATCTTTTGAGTAAGATCAGATTAGTAGAAAATAGTATTTGCTTTCAAAAAGTGGTACCGAACTGTCAATATTGTAGTTTTTGCTGAATTTACGCCACTTCCAGTGCCTACAGGAAACTTTACCGGTAACAAAAAAAATGGCATTTTGAACCACGGAACATATGAACATGGTTTTATACAAATCGAACAATAAATAATTAATGTAGGACTGAAAAACTGAATTAGCCAATGGCGGCCAAGGAAAATTACGGAAACAAAAAATGTTGACATTTTTGTTCAAATCAGGTGACTCTTTAACCTTGGTTAAAATGTCATATAAAAATATCAATAAATAAAAAAGTTTTTTGTAAAAATTTAAATTTTCAAAATTTGGCGCCTAATATCTTCCAAGATTCGTCGAAAATCAAAAATCAAAAGTAACATAGCTATGTCCCCTGTTTCTGGCGATGTCAAAATGCATCATATGCTAAAATCCAATGATTATTGTTAATATTACGGCAATATTTCAAAAAACGACATTTTCGGTGATTTCGGATATTTCGCAATGTCGCAGAATGCCGGAAATAGCTTTAATCTCTAAGTCACACCCACTTTCCCAGTAAAACTAAAGAAATTGTATCGATTCGACAAGAAGTTGCTGAGATATAAGCAAATTGGAAAAAAAAAAATAATAATAATAAGAAGAATAATAATAAGAATAATTTTAACAAAAACAATAGTGTTTCACACAAGCTACGCAGTGTGAAACCCTAATAATTTTAACAAAAACAATAGTGTTTCACACAAGCTACGCAGTGTGAAACCCTAATAACTAGACCTGCATGCAGGAATGACGGGTTTCACCGGTGCCATGTTACCCTTAAACATGTCACTTCCTGTGCCAAGTTACCCTTGAACATATGTCACTTCCGGTACCAGCGAAACCACTAAACAGGTTTCCAAATTAACATTGCACACAAATAAAATGGACGGAGAATCAACAAAATCCAGCAATATCAATTCATTTTATACATTTGTTACTTGTAAATGATCTTGAAATTACTCCCGGTGTTAATGCAAATGTTCAATTAGTCTTATGAAATCAGAAATGGCATACGATATCATATAGTGAAAATTTTATGTAAATCGAATAATAATTGCCACTTTTAAAGACCAAAAAACTTGAAAAGTGACTTGTAGAAAATCGGCTATTTCTCTGCAACCGTACAAGTTAGAAACCATTTTGTGGTATCTGTATGATCGTATGGGTTTATTCTATTTGTTGATTGGCATCAAATACCATAATTTGAAAAAGATTTCAAAACAGACTCATTTGAATAAAATATCTGTTTTGGAGGCTAAAAATACAGTTTTTGCCAAAATGACGTTACTTCCGGTGATAATGAAAATCTTAAATTACTTGTATGAAATCCCAAAAAGCATTACGTATAACATGGTGTGACGTTTATGAAAATCGAATAATAATTGACCCTTTTATGGCCCCGAAACCTTCAAAAGTGACCTGTAGAAAACCGTCTATTTCTCGGCAACCGAATAAGTTAGAAACCATTTTATGATATCTATATGACCATATGAGATTTGTTTATATGTGAATTTAAACCAAAAGTTAAAATTATTAATACATATTAAGTTATTCTTGGTTGAATAAAACATTGATTTAAAAAGTTTAAAATGCATTTTTTGACCAAATGATGTCACTTCCGGTGTCAATTTTAAATTGTAATCAAATTGATATGACGCTACGTGCTTTTTGAATCAAATGATGTCACTTTTATAAAAATCCAATCATAATTGACTATTTTACAGGCAAAATAACGAAAACAGTGACTTTTACAGAACTGCCCATTTCTTGGTAACTGCTTATATAACAAACGAATTTTAACATACATTTTCTTCGTATGGATTATAGCTACAAGTTTATAAAAGTTACGAAGAAATATCTTAAAATCTGAAAAGCCTGAATAGGTTGTAAATAGGCCAATTTTACACCATTTTTAGCCTTTTAATCGAATTTGCTCGAAAATGAAATCGAAATTAAAAAAACTGCTTCCTACATTTTTTGCGCCATGAAAAGACACACTCTTTGAGTCATATAATTTTTCAAAAAAATAATATTTGTTTTCGAAATAAGAAAATAACTGTCAAAATTGTAGTTTTTGGTAAAATTATGCCACTTCCGGTGCCGACAGATAACATTATTGGTAACAAAAAAAATGACAATTGAGACAACGAAGCATATGAACTTTGTTTTATACAAATCGAACAATAAAAAATTAATCTAGGACTGAAAAACTGAATTAGCCAATGGCGGCCAAGGAAAATTACTGAGACAAAAATTTTGAACATTTTTGCACTAGTCAGATGACTCTTTAATTCTGTGCACAATACGACTAAAAAATATTCATAAATAAAAAAGTTTTTTGTAAAATTTTAAATTTTCGAAATTTGGCGCCTAATATCTTCGAAGATTTGCCGAAAATCAAAAATCGAAAGTAGCGTAGCTATGTGCCCTGTCTCAGGCTATGCCAAAATGTATCGAAAGTTAAAATCCAATGATTATTGTTAAAATTACTGCAATATTTTCAAAAACGATAACTTCGGTGATTTCGGACATTTCGCATTGTCGCAGAACGTTCAAAATAGCTTTATCCTCTAAGTCACACCCACTTTCCCAGTAAAACCGAAGAAATCGTAACGATGCGACACGTAGTTGCTGAGATCTATTCAAATTGGAATCTGAATAATAATAATAATAATAATAATAAGAATAATAATTTTAACAAAAACAATAGTGTTTCACACAAGCTACGCAGTGTGAAACCCTAATAATTTTAACAAAAACAATAGTGTTTCACACAAGCTACGCAGTGTGAAACCCTAATAAGAATAACTAGACCTGCAGACCTGCAGTGCTGAACCGGCTTTCAGGAATCAGGCAGGAAGTGCGTCATACAATAGCCGATCCATCGAGCTACCAAACGATACTGTAATTGTTATGATTCAGTGACACCCTCTATCAGATTTTTAAGTAATATTTGCTTGCGAATACACCGGTCAAAATTGTATAATCTGGCAAAATTACTTCACTCCCGGTGCCAAAAGAAATCATTATCGGTAACAAATAAGTTGAGAATTCGCAATTGAGAATTGTTTTATACACACCAGGCAATAAATAATAAACTTGGAACCCATAAACTGAAATTAAAAAAGGTAAAAAACTTAACGGGAGACAAATTATATCTCAAATTAACCGGCGCTACCGAGATGAGAGAAATGGGGTTTAACGTCGAATAGACACAAACTATGTCATTTCGGGACTAGCATGTTTTAATTTTATATCAATAATTCCTGTGTAAAATATCATCAAAAAGTATTCATAAATAAAAAAAAGGTTTTCGTAAAGGAATTAATTTTTTTCAAAATATCGGACATTTTTTCGACTTCTTCCGGTTTTACGATCGTTGTTGTGATAGCTTTTCGAAGTTCTTTGGATACTTAACTTTACGTACCAGAAGTGTCAGAAACATCCATTGAGTAGTTTGGGAAAAAAGATAAATTAAAGAGCGTTTCCAAAAATTTAACGATTTTTCAATTTTTTTCAAAGTTTGAGGCCATTTTTGGACCACTTATATTATTTCAACGCTTTCTATTTTGGATTCACTATATAGACAACCGATAGGACTTTGAGTAAGAAAAGTTTGAGAAAAATCTGTGGCGTCGTTTTCGAGAAAAGGGCGTCTCCGAATGTTAAAAAATCGGAAAATACTAGATTTTTGGCATACAATAATTTATTTCCTTACCATCGAAATCGTATTATTTAGATACCATATGATGGTCCATTAATAGGGCTATCCAGCGACACTTTAGTTCTTTTGGTCCGCTATTACCTAAGGGAGAAATCAAGTTTTTCGCAAGTGCGACAATGTTTTTAACCTTTATTTTTCATTTTTTGAATACTTCCGGTATGGTTATTATTGTCGGAATAGTTTTAATAGCCGATTTGGGCACTAAAATAGCCACAGGGCTCTGTCATGATCTATTACATTATCTGATCAGATAAAATGCCCCTGAGAAATCCTATGTTCAAAAAATCCAAAAACGCAAAAAATTTAAAATATCGAAAATTAAATTTCAATAACTACATGAATATTATATATCGTTAGAAACGTAATTAGGTCACCTTTTTGAATATACAAGCTTTTTTTGAAAATCTCTTAAAATAAAAAAATAGTAGAGCATTTTCCAAAATTTCACGATTTTTCGACTTTTTTTGATTTTCAGTCAGTTATTTCACCTATTCCAGATATTTCAAAGTCGTAATGGGATGTTTCGTACACAAGACTAATGCAAGGTCTCTCGATAGAGAAAGTTTCATAAAAATCTGTGGTGGAGTTTTCGAGATACAGGCATCCAAAAACGCTCCAAATCAGAAAATACTTGATTTTCAGCGTGCCATATTTTGCTGCCTGCTCATCGTATCCGTACGAATTGGGTATCATACGATAGCACATTCCTAGTGCAATCCAATGGTATCCTAATTCGTCTAATCCATTGATATCGGACGGAGAAATCGCGTTTTTCCCCAAAATACCCATTTTTTGCATTTTTTTCAAAATATCGGACATTATTTCGACCACTTCCGGTGTACAGATTATTGTTGAAATTGCTTTATTCCTTGCAATGGTCATTTGGCGTCATGCCTCTGAAGTTTCAGAAACGTCACTTCTGCCATAAAACGAAACCCGAGCTCACAAAATGGGTAGAAAATTCGAAAAAAATCGAAAAATAAAGGGCAATAACTCGGAATGAAACTTATATTTCTGGAATCGGATGGTTTACAGATATCCAAAAATGTAGGTCAAATTTGAACATTTTGAAAAATAACAAAAATTGTCTCTCAAACCACATTTTTCATTTTTCGATCGCAAGAAGTCAGCGATGAAGTTTCGAAATATCGAAATTTTCAACTGCTACCGCCCGAGAAAAGACTCAGGGTTTCCGAAAATGTCATATGTATGAAAATAGGTATAGAATTGGCGAATCTACGGCCGTTTTTTAAATTTGACACAGCACAAAATTCGACCACTTCCGGTCTGCGCAGAAGTTTCAAAAATAGTTTATCAAGTAGCCAATACATGGTTTCCTAATAGAGAATTAGGTCCCAGATCGGTATCTGTTACAGGCACTGAGAAATAGGCTCCGGCGAAAAAAAAAATAATAATAACTAGATCTGCTACTGTCCCATGCAGATATGAAAGCTTTCATATTCATCGTCATGTGTCATTGATTGTATCAAGTATCCTAAATAAAAGGATAAAAAGAAAAAATTATCAAAATTGGTCAAAAACTCGCGAAGTTACAAGTCTAAATATAGTATGAAACATTGCACCCAGGCATAACAATAATCTGAAAACTAAAGGGAAATATCTCAAACTTGTATTACTGTAATGAGACGGATGAGAAAATGAAATGAAAATGGCGGGAAAAAAATTAAAAATGACCGGTTGGACAGGCGACCTTACTCCTTGTCACGTACAACCGGGCATTCGAAAACACGCTAGTTAACTCAATGACAGGCGCGCGTGCTAACCATTCAGCCACCCAACCCCCCTTTAAAATCAGACACGTGTAATATGTCATAGGAAAAATAACAAGTGGCTCACAAAAAATGGTAAATTAATGAGTTTAGGTCAAAAGGTTGAGCTACTGTTTTAGAGTATTTTTTTATGTTTTAAAGAGACACGTTAAGGGTTGTTCATACTTAAATGAAAGTTTAATTTTAAATAAGACCAATAAAATTAGGATTTAATAATGCCAGACTAATATTAAAATAAAGTTTTCAATTAAGAATAATTAATTATTGGTCTAATGCAATAAAATGCTTTGATTTGACGGATGAAATGTACGATGGGTGTCCACACTATGTGGCTAAGGCGTTGGCCTGCTAGCCAGGAGGTCGGGTGTTCGATCCCTGCATTGTCCGAGAAAGTTCATCTCGATTTTCTGGCGTGTCCCCCCACCCGCCGTGTACACATTGGAGTGCACGTAAAAGATCCCTTAGCAGTTGGAATTCGATACTGTTGAATAAGCTCTATACGATGACTAAATGTGCAGATTGTAGCTACCCACACTGCATGTTTTGCTTAACAATGAAAGGGTGCCGTTTTCAATTTTCGATCCTTTTGTTCTTCTACTCCTGATATGTTGGATTGTTTATCGATGGTTTTATATAAAAGACTACCAATAAGACTCTTTGTAGAAGAAGTTCCCAAAAAATATTAAGTTGACTTTACGAGAAAGACCTCTAAACATGCTCCAAATTGTAAAAATACGACTTTTTGGATTTTCAATCTCTTTTTTTCGCCTATCCCTGATATTTAAAATAAATGATACAATGATTTCACACAACAGGCTAGCTATTGGACTCTCTATTGACAAAAGTTTCACAGCCCTCCCTTCATTATAACCGAAGTTATCATGCCCTAAAGAATCAACAAATCAGCATGCCTATCTCTGCTTACCCTAGGCAGAAAATACTCATCTTTGAACTCAATCATGACATTGACCCAGTGAACGTCTACACCAAGTTTGAACATTCTAGCTCAATTAGAAGGAGAGTTATTGTGTTTCAAAGTCTCGGCCCTTCAAATTGCTACTACTTTTCATTTTCAATTCAAAATGGTGACCATCACGTGACCGAAATCAAAATTCTGCTCCCTACGATTTTTGGGCCATCCTTCAAGGATTCAGAAAATATAACTCCCGTGTCTGTAAGTGCAATATCGCAAAAGTTCTATTGTTTTTTCACGTTTCAAGATGGTGGCACTTCCGGTTCGATCGACAAACTCCATATTTTGTGTAGGAATCAGTAATTACTTGTCGAGTATCGAAAATTTTTTTTAGGTCATTCTGAATATATTTCGACGATTTTTTTGAAAATTTTGATCCTTAATTTCACCAAGGGGAGATAATTTAGAAAATTTCTAATTATATTTTTGAAGTCACACCGGTAAGATCTACTTGTATACTAAATTTCATGAAAATCGTACAACTATTAAAGAAGTTGTCAAATTGGTCTAAACTTCCGGTTCGAAATCACAGCGACGAATTATCGAAATTCGAAAATGTGAAACTGCAGATGAAAACGATTTTTTTCAAGGTATTCAAAGAAAAAAGAATTAGTAAAATCGGTCAAAAAATAACAAAGTTACGACTATGCATTGTCAGTTTTTTCGTTCGTAAAATTCGGTGATTTCGGATTCGTAAAACGTTTTGAAAATATATTTAAACAACGTTCGCACCCCATTTTTGGGGGGGTAGGTCAAAGTTTCAGAAAGATCCCATGGTTAGATTCTGAGAAATCCGATTTGCAGAAAATACACACAAAAAAAAATAATAATAATCTTAACAGAAACAATAAGCTTTCATATGTAATATGAAAGCTTAATAAATAATAATAATTTTAGTAATCACAATAGGCTTTCACACAAAAACAATAGTGTTTCACACAAGCTTCGCAGTGTGAAACCCTAATAATTTTAGTAATCACAATAGGCTTTAATAATAATTTTAGTAAAAACAATAGTCTTTCAGACGAAAGTCTGAAAGCCTAACTAGACCTGCACACCTGCAAAAAGTTTTTTGTAAAATTTTAAATTTTCAAAATTTGGCGCCTAATATCTTGGAAGATTTGCCAAAAATCAAAAGTAGCGTAGCTATGTGCCATGTCTCCGGCTATGCCAAAATGTATCGAAAGTTAAAATCCAATGATTATTGTTAAAATTACTGCAATATTTTCAAAAACGATAACTTCGTTGATTTCGGATATTTCGCATTGTCGCAGAACGTTCAAAATAGCTTTATCCTCTAAGTCACACCTTTTTCCCAATGAAACCGAAGAAATCGTAACGATGCGACAAGCAGTTGCTGAGATCTACTCAAAACAAAAGAAGAATAATAATAATAAGAATAATAATTTTAACAAAAACAATAGTGTTTCACACATGCTTCGCAGTGTGAAACCCTAATAATTTTAGTAAAAACAATAGTCTTTCAGACGAAAGTCTGAAAGCCTAATAATAATAATAATAATAATAATAATAACAATTTTAGTAAAAACAATAGTCTTTCAGACGAAAATCTGAAAGCCTAATAATTTTAGTAAAAACAATAGTCTTTCAGACGAAAGTCTGAAAGCCTAATTACATGTATTTAAATCGAGAATTTAATATTTTCTAAAAAAGTCAAAACATAATTTTTTCTGTCTTTTGCTCAATAGGTTATCAACTCACTATTATACGGTCATAGACATTATTTCCCCCACTTAAACATCTTTCACACCGGAAATAATAACACAATTACCTCCCTGGTTTTTCTATTCCCACCATGCAATAGCTATCTTCAAACGTTTGAATTTGAAGTTGAAAATGATATTTTTGCTAATTTGTCAACTGGCAATAGTGAACTATTTTCACTCGTAAACAACTTTGTCGGCACAAAAAAATTAGAGACGAAATTTGAATTTTCGAAATATTCGAATACCAAAAATTCGACCATGAGCCAGGCTATCCTGAAATGTATTAATTTTAGAAATAGGAGACATATTGAACATACTATGGCCTATTCTGTTTGTTTACAAGCCCATAAACGACGATTTTTCATTATTTCTCGTATTCAATTCAAAATGGCGACCATCATGGGTCATATAAATAATCCGAAAAAGAAAAAAAAATCATTAAAATCGGTCACAATCTAGTGAAGTTAATGTGATTTTTCGCTCGTAAATAACTTTGTCGGCACGAAAACGTCAAAGGCAAAATTCGAATTTTTGAAATAGTCAAATGCTAAAAATTCGACCCGTATCCTAGCTATATCGAATTGTTTAAATTTCATAAATAGGAGACGCATTGAACATACTATGCCCTATTTTGTTTTTTTAGAAGCCCGTAAATGTCGATTTTTCACTATTGTTCACATTTACTTCAAAATGGCGACCATCAGTTGATCTAAATCAAAATTCTGCTCTGAACGTTTTTTGAGGCCTTCTTAAAATTCTGCTCTGAACATTTTTTTGGCCTTCCTTCAAGGATTCAGAAAATATAACTCCCATGTCTGTAAGTAAAATATCGCAAAAGCCTTAGGGAATTTTCACGTTTCAAGATGGTGGCACTTCCAGTTCGATCGACAAACTCTGGTAGATTTTCAAGATGGCGGTACTTCCGGTTTGATCTACAAACCCCATATTTTGTGTACGAATCAGTAATTACTTATCTAGTATCAAAAAACCCACAAAAAAACCACTATATTTCGACGATTTTTTTTTTAAAGTTTGATCCTTAATTTCATCAAGGCGAGATCATTTAGATTTTTTTTATCTAATGATATCATTGAAGTCGCATCGGTAAGATCTAGTTACATACTAAATTTCATGAAAATCGTACAACTATTAAAGAATGCTATCATTGAAGTCGCATCGGTAAGATCTATTTACATACTAAATTTCATCAACATCGTACAACTATTAAAGAAGTTCGAAATCACATTGACGAAGTTTCGAAATTCGAAAATCCGAAATTGCAGATTTAAAGTAAATGTCTTAGGATAATCAAAGAAAAAAGTAATAGTAAAATAGGTCATATAGTCACAAAGTTACAGCATTGTAGGTCAAATGCATTCGTTCGTAAAATTCGGTGATTTTGAATTCGTAAAACGTTTTGAAAATATATTTCATCAAGGTTCGCACACCATTTTTTTGGGGGGGGGGGGCGGCGGTCAAAATTTCAGAAAGATCCTACGGATAGATTCTGATATATCCGATTTGCAGAAAGTACACAAAAAAACCCAAACTAGATCTGCTTAGCAGATATTAAACTTTCATATTCACAGCCACTTCCTGTCACATGTCATGGGTGATATAAATAATCCGAACATGAAAAAATAAATCATTAAAATCGGTCACAATCTAGTGAAGTTAATGTCATTTTTCACTCCTAAACAACTTTGTCGACACGAAAAACATCAAAGGCAAAATTAGAAATTTTGAAATAGTCAAATACCAAAAATTTGACCCGTATCCCGGCTATCCCGAAATGTATCAATTTTAGAAATATGAGACGTATTGAACATACTATGCCCTATTGTGTTTGTTTACAAGCCCGCAAAAGTCGATTTTTCACTATTTTTATACGCCCACATTTTCATGTGGACGTATTATATCGTCGCCCCTGTCCGTCCGGACGTCCGTCCGTCTGTCCGTCCGTCCGTCCGGACGTCCGTCCGTCCGGACGTCCGTCCGTCCACAATTTGTTTGTGGACTCTCTACAGGTCACAATTCTTATCTGATTTTGACGAAACTTGAAATATAGGTTTATCCCCATAAGATCTCGGTTCCTTTCGATATTGGCATGTATCGAATCGGAACTTCATGGATTATGGCCCCTGATTGTACGAAATATCATATTTTTAGCTTGTGGACCCTATAGAGGTCACAATTTTGAACCGATTGTGATGAAACTTGACATGCATGTTTATAACCCCAAAATCTTGGTTCCTTTCGATATTTGCGGCCATCGGATCGTAACTTCCTGAATTATGGCCCCTGATTGTCCGAAAAATCGCCCTTTTTAGCTTGTGGTCCCTCTGGAGGTCAAAATTATTATCCGATTTAAAAAACCGTTCGATTATATTACCGTTACATGGTAATGAAGGTCGAGTTCAAATTTCGTGAAAATCGGACCAAAATTGACAAACAAAATGGCCGCCGTTTGTACGCGAATAGTGTGAAAATATGTTATATCAAGGTTGTGGACCCTATAGAGGTCACAATTTTGAACCGATTTTGATGAAACTTGACATGTATGTTTATAACTCAAAGATCTTGGTTCCTTTCGATATTTGCACCCATCGGATCGTAACTTCCTGAATTATGGCCCCTGATTGTCCGAAAAATTGCCCTTTTTAGCTTGTGGTCCCTCTGGAGGTCAAAATTATTATCCGATTTAAAAAACCGTTTGATTATATCACCGTTACATGGTAATGAAGGCTCTGTTCGAATTTCGTGAAAATCAAACCAAAATTGACGGACAAAATGGCCGCCGTTTGTACGCGAATAGTGTGAAAATATGTTATATCAAGGTTGTGGACCCTATAGAGGTCACAATTTTGAACCGATTTTGATGAAACTTGACATGCATGTTTATAACCTGAAGATCTTGGTTCCTTTCGATATTTGCACTCATTGATTCGTAACTTCCTGCATTATGGCCCCTGATTGTACGAAAAATCACCCTTTTTAGCTTGTGGTCCCACTGGAGGTCAAAATTATTATTCGATTTAAAAAACCGTTTGACTATATCACCGTTACACCCTAAGGTAGGTGGAGTTCGAATTTCGAGAAAATCGGACGAAAATTGCCATACAAAATGGCCGCCGTTTGTACGCGAATACTGTTAAAAAATGGTATATCAAGGTTGTGGACCCTGTGGAGGTCACAATTTTGATTCGATTTTGATGAAACTTGAAATTCATGGTTATAACCCAAAGATCTTGCTTCCTTTCGATATTTGCGCATATCGGATCGTAACTTCCTGAATTATGGCCCCTGATTATACGCAAAATCGCCTTTTTTTTAGCTTGGAGGTCACAATTATTATCCGATTTAAAAAAACGTTTGATTATATCACCGTTACACCGTAAGGAAGGTTGAGTTCGAATTTCGGGAAAATCAGACCAAAATTGCCATACAAAATGGCTACCGTTTGTACGCGAATACTGTTAAAAAATGGTATATCAAGGTTGTGGACCCTGTAAAGGTCACAATTTTAATTCGATTTTGATGAAACTTGAAATTCATGGTTATAACCCAAAGATCTTGGTTCTTTTCGATATTTGCGCATATCGGATCGTAACTTCCTGAATTATGGCCCCTGGTTATACACAAAATCCCCCTTTCTTTAGCTTGTGGTCCCTATGGAGGTCACAATTATTATCCAATTTAAAAAAACGTTTGATTATATCACCGTTACACTGTAAGGAAGGTTGAGTTTGAATTTCGGGAAAATCGGACCAAAATTGACAGACAAAATGGCCGCCGTTTGTACGCGAATACTGTTAAAAAAATGATATATCATGGTTGTGGACCCTGTATAGGTCACAATTTTAATTCGATTTTGATGAGGAAGGTTGAGTTCGAATTTTGTGAAAATCGTACCAAAATTGCCACACGAAATGGTCACCGTTTGTACGCGAATAGTGTAAAAATATGGTATATCATGGTTGTGCACTCTCTACAGGTCACAATTCTTATCCGATTTTGACGAAAAGTAACATTTCTAGGTTGTGTACCGTCACACCATAATCATTGTCGGCTTCGAATTTCATGAATATCAGACTGGAACTGACCAACAAAATGGCTGCTCCCAATACAGTATGAAATACAGGACTTAATGATGTACATGTAGGAAAAATCACTTTCGGTATTGCTTGTTCTCTATCCATCTCTCAAAAATGTGGGCGTATCCTGCCTGGCAGTGTCAGCCTATCTTTCATATTCACTTCAAAATGACGACCATCAGTTGACCTAAATCAAAATTCTGCTCTGAACATTTTTTTAGGCCTTCCCTCAAGGATTCAGAAAATATAACTCCCATGTCTGTAAGTGCAATATCGTAAAGGTGGTGGCACTTCCGGTTCGGTCGACAAACTCCATATTTTGTGTACGAATCAGGAATTACTGAATTAGTATCGAAAAAAAATAGGTCATTCTGACTTATATTTCGTTGATTTTTTTGAAAACTTTGATCTTTAATTTCATCAAGGGGAGATAATTTAGAAAATTTCTAAGCATATTTGCAGATTTGATGTACATATCTTAGGAGAAACAAAGAAAAAAGAATTAGTAAAGTAGGTCAAATGGTCACAAAGTTACAGCATTGTAGGTCAAATGCATTCGTTCGTAAAAATCGGTGATTTCGGAAACGTAAAACGTTTTGAAAATATATTTAATTGGGGTTCACATCCCATTTGGGGGGTTAGGGTAGGTCAAAATTTCAGAAAGATCCTGTGGATAGATTCTGAGAAATTCGATTTGCAAAAAATACCATAAAAAAAAATCTTACGGAAGGGACGGGCGGTGACGGAAGGGGACGGAGACGGACGGAGACGGACGGAGGGATGTAGACGGATGGACGGACGCACGGAAACGGACGGGGACGGGCGGTGACGAAAGGGGACGGAGACGGACGGAGACGGACGGAGGGATGTAGACGGATGGACGGACGCACGGAAACGGACGGGGAAGGGGACGGGACGGACAGACGGACGGACGGAGACGGACTGAAGGACGGCGATGGACTGATGGACGGAGACGAAAGCGGACGGACGCGGACGGCGATGAACTGGTGGAGATGGACGGAGAAGGAAGGAGACGGACGGAGACGGAAGGAGACGGACGGAGACGGAAGGAGACAGAGACGGGTGGATGGAGACGGGTGGACGGACGGAGACGGACGGACGGACGGAGACAGACAGACAGACAGACAGACAGAGCAATATTATATGATACTTAAATATGCACTATACACCATACCATCTCTATCGGATAATTAGGCTACAAAGTTTAGTCTTTGACAAGTTGATGACAGGATTTCAAATACCATGAGGTCTACAATGTGTGTTCTGTTTAATTACATGTTCGTTAATGTAGATTTTTCCCTTTTTTTTCGTATTCAAATCAAAATGGTGACTTCCAGTTGCCCTAAATCAAAATAATGCTCTGAAAGTTTTTGTAAGTAAAATATCAAAAAAGCCTTGTAAATTTTCACATTTCAAGATGGTGGCACTTCCAGATTGAGCTACAAACTCCATCTTTTGTGTAGGAATCAGTAGTCTCGTAGCTAGTAAAGAAAAAAAATCAAGGTGATCTGACCCATATTTCGTCGATTATTTTGAAAACTTTGACCCTTAATTTCTCCAAGGGGAGATAAGTTTCTAAAGACATCTTTCAAGTCGCATCGGTAAGATCTACTTACATTCCAAATTTCATAAAAATCGTGAATCTATTAAAGAATTTGTCAAATTGGTCATAACTTCTGGAACGAAATCACAGAGACGAATTTTCGAAATTCGAAAATTTGAAACTGCAGGTGAAACTGGCTTTCGTCAAGGTACCCAAAGAAAAAGAATTAGTAAAACAAGTCAATAAATATCAAAGTTACGACTATGCATTGTCAGTATTTTCGTTTGTAAAATTCGGTGATTTCGAATGTTTAAAACGTATTGAAAATATATTTAATCAACGTACGCACCCCAATGGGGGTGGGGGTTAGGTCAAAGTCTCAGAAAGATCCTATGGTTAGATTCTAAGAAATCCGATTTGCAGAAACTACACACAAAAAGAAAAAAATAATAATCTTAACAGAAACAATAAGCTTTCGTATCTTAACAGAAACAATAAGCTTTCATATGTAATACATATGAAAGCTTAATAATAATAATCTTAACAGAAACAATAAGCTTTCATATGAAATATGAAAGCTTAATTAAATTGAAAACATTATGATATACATAATAATACCAACAATGACATTCTTTGACCCTAAATAATGTGCCCGTTGTTGCAAATACAGTGTTACATGAACTTGTTTTGAAATATGATTTTCCTGTTTCAGATAAAATATAAAAAAAAGTATGGCTCACTACACTCCACGATATCACTCCTGTTACTATGTAAGTTGGGCTTCAAAGATTACAATTTTAATATGGTTTGGATTTGTTCAGTATCTAGTTTTATTTTAATTTGACGACCCCTTTAAATCTACATGTAAAAACTAATTATTTAGTTATTTATTCAAGGTTGGTGTTGCTTGGTTTGATATACTATATTCACATATAAAGATAAATTGTGTGAGATTAGATAACGAGTTGGTAGTTCCCACTATAATAGTTAAAAACTAGATAATGTAAAGGGAATTTGCCAAAAATTTCAGTCAAATTGATCCACTCTGAAACGATAATTAAGCTATTGAAATCGCCGCCAAACCCCAATCATCATTACTAAAGTCAGTACGATAAAAAACATAGTCTCGATTATCCATTGTTTTATTTAATTATCAATGAGCGTTATGCAGCGTATAAGATTCTAATCTAGGCAATATCGAAGGCTAGCGCTGACATCGGGAACTTATTATGGCCTGGATAAGTTAATTAATGTCTTATTAATTATCAATGAGCGTTAAGCAGCGTACAATATTATAATCCAGTCAATATCGAAGGCTATCGTTGACGTCTAGAGTTCATTCTGGATAAATTAATTTAATGTCTAATTAATAATTTAGATAACATTTCAGGCCTAAAGAAAGACCTTTAAGAGGCAGATTTAGCTCTAGCACAATGCATTTTAAGTCAAGACCAAGGAGAAACTATTATACTTAAATTGATCTGGTGCGTGCATTATTTAGATTACAGATGAGACAAGATATTTCGATTAAATTCTGGTTTTGAAATATTAATTGGAACATGGTTTGTTTACCAGTTGTAGTTTCCTTTTTGGCCTCCACTGTCTGCAGGCATAATCTCACACTGATCAGCAGTGAATATTCGCTAAACCGCTACAATCGCTGAGAGGGATGACATTAACTGAGAGTGTTATTTAGCTCGCAATATTAACATTTTTTGTTCTGCAAATTAACTTCTAAAACATTTTTTTCTTGATTTATTAGAAAACTAAATAAATGTGTTCGAAGTATATCTGGATAAAAATATGTATGTAAAATAAGTAAAAAGTACCACCCTGTCCGAACCAGTTTAGTTACCACGCACTATGTAAACAAAACACGCGCTATCGAAGCCATTGATCGAAGCCATATGATGTGGCATCTCATGAATAAGGCATTTGAACTTGCATAGAGTGCATTTTAACACGGGGGTTATCCTTGGGCTTAAGATTTTAATTCCGCAAAGCAAAATATAAAATTTAATGAAATCAAGAATAATCACATTTGAATACAGATGCAAGGATATATGAACATCCAGGCATACAAAGATTAGACCGGCAGAATGCATTTTAACACGGGGGTTATCCTTGGGCTTAAGATTTTAAAACATCTAATTTAATGAAATCAAGAATAATCACATTTGAATACAGATGCAAGGATATATGAACATCCAGGCACACAACGGTCAAATTTATTTTTTTTCCTCAAAGATTAGACTGGCAGCCCAGACCTTCAAACTCCAACGAAGGGGATACCAAAGTTCAGCTATTGCGTTATTAAGGGGTCTTTCCCTGTACAATAAAAGTGGACGTCTGTCAGCATATATCAGGGGCCTGACCTCAGTAGACCCCCTAAACTGACCCCTAAAACTTGCCTGGATCCAACATTAGAGATACTGAGTGAAACCAATTTATACATGATGAATGAGGTGTTTTAATTATGGAAACAGTAAT
The DNA here is from genome assembly GCA_948474765.1 of Patella depressa. Lineage (NCBI taxonomy): Eukaryota > Metazoa > Mollusca > Gastropoda > Patellidae > Patella > Patella depressa. The sequence goes on along the minus strand of OX419717.1, from coordinate 31,799,516 downwards.
GACAGACAATTTTGGGGGTAACCCGTACACCCCCCCACACCCCCTGGCAGATATACCCTAAAGAGGGGGGGGGGTCTCTATGGGTCTAGATCCAATATTGGAGATACCAACAAAAAGTTTGTCAGATTAAGGGCCATTTTATGGTAAATCATCTACTACGAACGGCAGACATTTTAGAGAGTACTCTCCTGTGATGAATATTTATGTTGGTGCCAGACTCAATGAGATACCACACCAAATTGATTTCTATATTACCTTAGTGTGCATTGCATAAGTTACAGTAGTTGACAGACATTTTAAATGGTGCTTACCCCTGACAGATGCCCTCTAGTGAGCTATAATTATGCCTTCAGACCCCCTTTAGTGATCTAGACGTCATCTTTGACAGGCAATCATTTTATTCTGCGTTTCCCCTATTGCATAGTTTCATTTGAATGAATCAAAAATCAAGCCACTATGGCCTATATAAGAAAAACAAATAACCATGTGATAAAAAATGAATTTTAGGATAGGGCATTTGTAAATATTTACACATAGGCTGGTAGGAGACCCTCCGACTTGGGGGAAAAATCCGAAATAAATGATTTTTTGGTTTTTTGTAAGGCGGTATGTATCTAGCACCCACAGACAAAATTCCACCGCAATCTACCTTGGGCAATTTTTTTTATGGACGAGTTAGTTTTGTATCGGACTTCAAAATGAATGATCCTTGTAAAACCGCCTTATTTAGGTTATCCCCAGCTTTACGGCCTTTACGCACTCTAAATGTGTTATGAAATTGCAAGTTAACATAAACACAATCAACACGGTGATTTTTTTTTTCTTATTAAAAAAATATTATTAGCGCTACTATTTACGTCCACTATACTCGTCTGATTTGGTAGGATGAGCTCTCATTGAATAGTACGCTGACGCGGATGGGTGATGTCTCAGTTTTTGCTGACTTTGAGGTGCTGAGTAGCGAGATTTTGGTTAAATTGTGAAAACATTGTTTGAGATTGCATTATGTGTAGGATAAAGCACGAGACTGGGTTTATTCTGGGGAAAGAAAGACTGAACAAAATGACCAGAGAAAAAGAAAAACCGAGGCTGGTAGGCCGAGGTATTTCTGTCAAGGGTTGTTTCTGAAGTCTTTTTGAAGATTGTTATATGCACCAGGCGTTAAATGCGGGTGAAGTGTTTTTCATACCCTAATAGCGAAGAGAGATTCTGCATCGAAACTTTGCCAGAAATAGACATCTTGGTAACCTGTGATTTTTACAATTGTGTCATGTGACGTGTCGGAAATGTTGTTTATAAGGCGATTCAATAGTCTATGGGCAGCCAAAATGACACTTAAGAGTTGGATTCGTGTGTCAAGGGTTCATGACTAGAATAGTTAAAGTTATTAAGAGATCAGGCCCGTAGCTAGCGGGGGGGAGCAAAATTTCGGCGCCATTTGCCCACTGGAAAAAATCGACTCCTTCAATAGGTGCCAAAGGACGCAATAGGAGGCCAACGACTCCATATTAGTATGGGCGACACATAAAGCCGAGTGACATTGGTTGGGTGCCCACGACGTGATTGGCGCCAAACCAATGTCACTTGGCTTTATGGGCGCCTCGCCTATGTATGAGGCGCTCCCCAAATGGCGACGCGCCTCATAATGACCCACACAATAAATCACAACTGATGGGGCGCCCAAAACCGCGTGATTTGTGGGGTACCTTATCCCGGAGAGGCGCCCATAATGACATGATTGGTGGGGCACCTTTCAATATTGAGCCGTACATAGTGAATAATTACGAATCAGATTGGTTGGGCGCGGACGATCAATGGGGGGGGGGGGGACGGCATGATTTGTTGGGTGCCTCGTCCCAGAGGGGCGCCCACAATGTCGAGATCATGGGCGCCCGTAATATAATGCTAGTGCGATTGGTTAGGCGCCGACGAATGAATTGGGCGCCCAAAACGGCGTGATGATTTTCTAAATTCAAAGAGCATGATTTTGATTTGTGGGGTACCTCGTCTCCGTTGAATATAAACGATTGATTTGAATTCGAACCAGCCACCTTAGTTAGGCTATATAAGACCGCCTACTGTATTCGGAGACTGGAATAGCAACAAAACGCGTTTGAGATCGTAAATTTTTCCAAACTTTCTTGGGGAGGTGGGGGGGGGGGACGTCCATAGACGTCTGTAGGCCTAACCCGAAATTTCTTCGGGCATTTCAGGTTCTGCCTTCCTACCATTCATCGAGCCCGTAAGTCTATGGGGAGCACCCTATAGACCGTTGGCCGTGGACCGTCAAGTATAGATAATTGGCGCCCACAGAAGCCCCATCGGCGCCCCCAGAAGCCTTTGCCCCCCTAACAGTTTTGGGCTAGCTACGGGCCTGGAGATGCGTTCGTTCTCACGATAAAGAGTTGCAGTGAACGCGGTGAGTCAATTATTTTTGGGAAAGGTCCGATTTACAGTTTGTACGTTCCACGTGGCAGGGATACCTCATCACTGAAAATGCCTTGCACATCCTGGTGAAGTCGCGTCAGGGTAAAAAAATGTCCACGGCATATTGTTTGCATTTTCATTGAACACATACACAAGGCTGTTCAGAAGTGAAAAAATGAAAATCTTCTATAGACTAAATTCGAAAATATGCCAATAAAAGAAAAAAATATCTAAAGTCCTCTTCTTTAGCGATATTCTTTCTTGAAATTAGTTGACAACTGGAACTATATAGTAAAATGCATATACATGTATTACGAAAAGAAACTATTGGAATGCAGATTTCATATTGTTCCCAGCACATGTTACGTGTGCGTATAATCACAAGATGCCAGTCATACTTTCTGGACTCCTAGTGACGTCAGAACTTGGCGGGAGTATCCGATTTTTACATAATGTCGCGTCTGTGATTAATGGTATATATATGCATTTTACTATATAATTCCAGTTGTCAACTAATTTCAAGAATGAATGTCAGAATATCGCGGAAGAAGTAAACTTTGGATATTCTTTTCCTTTTTAGCATATTTTCGCATTTAGTCTATAGAAGATTTTTATTTTTTCACTTCTGAACAGCCTTGGGTATGTGTTCAATGAAAATGCAAACAATATGCCGTGGACATTTTTTTTACCCTGACGCGACTTTACCAGAGGTGTGCTGGAAGTGGACATTTATGATTTATTAGAATATGTTGATGGTTTTTAAATCCATTCTATACGTTATTCATGTGGTAATGTAGAATACCTTTTAGGCAGTAGCAATTAGATTTCTGGTTGGAACAATCTGGCTATTGCCATTCTGATACTGAGCATTTTGCAACAAGTTTCGCGCGATAAGTAAATTTGCTTATCTGGGTTATAGCCTTTTGTGTGGGGAAATAGGAACGTCGCGATGGGACTGCAGAAGTTTTCCCAATACTACCCAACATAACTGAAGTATTATTTTAGTTCCCCACAATAACGAGATAGTGTTTAGTTAGTATTGGGTAAATTGCCCAGTCCGGCGAGGATACCCCACCACTGAAAATGTCTGGAGGTGGTCTTAGTTAATACATGTGAATTTGCTGATCAATTTTCAACGTTTCGTGAGGTTAGTAAATGAGCGATTATGAACGCCTGACGAACCTCACCACTGACAATATCTGACAGTTGGCACCAGTAATCACCATGGGTTTCATTTTATCCGCCAATTTTACATTTTATTTTTTTTTTTTTTTTTTTTTTTTTTTTTTTTTAAAGTTTTATTTCCCAGCAAAATAGAATTTATTTAATGGAGAGAAGGCCTAGGTTGGGGCCTAGGATTCATTCTCTTTACAAATATAAATATAAATACATTATTAATTTTGCAGAAAAATAATATTTATATTCTTATGTACATGTACACCTACACTCCACTGTCTTGTTGTGAACTTTTACCACAAACTTCCATTTAATGGATTTCGTTGATTAAGTCAGCTTTATTCTAGTCTACTAGTAATTTATTCAGTTTCTCAAGGAGGCTTACATATTTGTCAGAATTTTTACTCCTTTGTAAGCAATATGTTTTTATTTCAACTTTTTCTTTTAGCATATTTTTAATTGCTTTGATTTCCAGTGATGTTTGTTTAAATTTCGTTTTGTAAATGAACGATTTAACATTTATGATTATCCAGTTAAGCATATTACATATGTCCTCACTTAGGGATTTGTCTATACTACCCAATAAGATTGTAGTTTTGTCAAGTATTAATGTTTTTTCTGTGATTTTTCTAATCAACTTGAAAATTTCTTTCCAAATTTTTAGTACTTTTGGACATTCATACATTAGGTGCTCTAGTGTTTCTGGTGTCTCACAACAGTAAGTGCACTGTGGTGAGTCTATAAACTTGATTTTATACAGGAAGGTGTTTGTAGTGAGGATTCTGTGTATAATTTTATATTGAAACCATTGTAAGTTTGTATCACTACAGCAGTTAAAAGGTATCAGATAGTGTCTTTTCCACTCCTTGTGTGTTATGTCGAGGCCTTTCTGTTTAAATTTTTAAATTTTATTTTCTGTATTTGCTTTTTTATATAATATTTTTTCAACTAAACCTTCTTTCGCAGTCTGCAGTTGCCAAGATCTATCATTTTCAAATGCTCTTAAGATTTTATGTTTTTCGAATTTTTCTCTGCCGCGAACTTTTGCGGTGCATGCAGACCTATTGTGGAAGTTGATATCGCTTCAACATTCAAGGATGTAATATTATCAGATGGGCGAGGGCTGATCATGTCAGTATGATCTGTAGACTTGGCACTTTTGATGCACGTGGCGATGGTAAATGCGCTGATCTTAGCTTTTGAGATGAGGCTTGAGCAGTTATGGACTTCTTTACAATTAGTATTCCCAACATTGGAATCAATTCACTGATTTTATCGATTTATCTGTGATGCATAAAAATATTATAAGCATGCTGAAAATTATGGATTTTATAAGTCGAATGGGCACGACCTTTCATAAAAATCAAGAATCATTTGTTTAGGATTATTTGCCCCAGCTCACCTAAATCCGAAGTTCTCTTACCAGCCCAATAACCCGTAACATATTGGCAAGCCAAACAATGAAGTTTGAGAAGGAGTCTATTGAGTCATTATACAAGTTCTATGAAATATATCAACAGTTTGCTTTTAAGTACCCACTAGAAGGTGTACACTGACAAGTGTCCCTTGCTTACCTGGGTTGTTTGGGTTTCTATGAATATCTGTTACCACAACGCCATGATGTCGTGAAACAACGCCTTTCAATATTGGGGCTTTAAATATCAGCCTAAATTAGTAATGCTTAGCACTATGGGGCGTCTGTCAGGGGGTAAGCACCATTTAAAATGTCTGTCAACTACTGTAATTTACACTATGGCAATATAGAAATCAATTTGGTGTGGTATCTCAAACATTGAGAAGGGCACCAACATAAATATTCCTCACTTGAGGGTGTCTGTCAGGGGACAGGCACTGTTTAAAATGTCTGTCGTTCGTAGTAGATGATTTACCATTAAATGGTCCTTAATCTGACAAACTTTTAGTTGGTATCTCCAGTATTGGAACTAGACCCATAGGGACCCCCCTTTAGGGCATGTATGTCGGGGGGGGGGTATCCCCAATATTGTCTGTCATCACTATTTCCATAATTAAAACACCCCATTCATCATGTATAAATTGGTTTCACCCAGTATCTCTAATGTTGGATTCAGACATGTTTTTAGGGGTCAGTTTAAGGGGGCTACTGCGGTCAGGTCCCTGATATGTGCTGACAGACGTCCATTTTTATTATTCAAGGAAATACCCGAAACTTGCTATAAAGGTAAACATTATTGGTATCCCTTCCGTAGGAGTTAGGGGGGGGGGGGGCTAGGCTGGCACACTAGATCTTTTACAGTTGACATCTTTATCTTTCAGGATCACCACGCCCGACGGGATGGGTCACCTATACCTTATGTTGCTAATGGTAAATTTGGTAGATATGATAAACATGCCCAACAACAAGAGGTAAATACAAACCCACAGTATAATTATAATTAGTCTTTTATTTTGTACCAATTTTATATTTTGTTGGACAATAATTTGCGGAGTCAACATCTGATTACTTCATTAAAGGGACAATAACACTCTTGCTGGCTTGGCAGCTCCAGAAAATAAATAATAGCCTTATTCTAAGTGCTAGATGTTTAAGTGTACTACCTGTTGTGTAAATTATCCATTACATCGTATTTTACTTGTCCAGAGGGTTCTGTATAATATAGGGCCTATATTATACAGGTTATAAATCATGAAGTAAAGTATATGTAATCTGTATAATATAGGGAGCCCCTATATTATACAGATTATAAATCATGAAGTAAAGTATATATCATTTTATACGCTATATTGGGCCCAAATCTAACTTTAAAAAAACAATCAAAAGAGTAAATAATTTGTAGTATTGCTTAAAGACCATACAATAAATAATGATTATATAGGACATTGTCCACACACAATTTAAATTAGATGTGCAGTAGTCATTGCTGTCAAAAGTAAATTGTTTAATACATAGGTTGTGATATCCTGCGATAGAATCCATTTATTAGCCGAAATAAAAGTCTAACTTTCCACCCCACCCACCAGGGGTTGCATGGATAAAAGGACAATATTGGTGCCAGTCATTGTTACATATGTGATAGGACTGGTTAAACACATTTCAAATATAATTTTAACACAGAGATCGTTGCAACGATAGAGGAGTAATAAAGGATTCATGAATCGGAAGTAACGAACGCCAAAGGAAAACACGAGTTATCCCTCTATGTATTTGACTGAAGTGACTAGTGTTTTCCTTTGGCCTTCGTCACTTCCGATTCATGAATCCTTCATTACTCCTCTATCGTGGCAATGATCTCAGTGTTAAAATTATATTTGGATGTGTTTAATCAGTTCTATCACACCAATATTGTCCTTTAATAAAGGATTCGCGTCATGTTTGACTTGATATTTATTTAGAACAAAGTAGAAACAGAAATGCTTTTGCCCTAGAAAAACATGACGTCACCACGAAAAACAATGAGTCTCTTAAATGTCTTATGTGAAATGTGGTCGAGGCTCAAATACTGCTCCATTCTGAACGTATTTAGCATTTATAATTGCATAAGATTGTGTATTTTCAAGCTGCAAAGACATTGGATGTGCATGCAATATACATGTTGCCTATTCCTTTTATGGTCCACTTTTTAAATTGATACTATTTGCAGCTATGGTCTCCCAGATCACCGAGACGAAGTCATAGAAACGAAGCCAATTTTACAGCAGAAGCTGGTTCTAGATTCGACAGAAATACATCGGTAATATTTAGTCCTACTTACTCACATGTACGCCCTATTGATTGGCAAAATAAATTGATTCCTCGCTATAATAATTAAAAATAAAGCTTTTTGAAGGAAATCAGGCTTACCGAGGTCGGTAAAATATTTACATTCGATTCATAGTATATTTCATTAGATTCATCTGACATTTTGGGTTGCCAGTGCTGTTCTGTGTTTTTTTTTCTGAACAGTTGGAGCTGCACAGTACTGGAAATTCAGCTTAATATTTTAAGTCTAAAGTAAGATTTTGGGGTTGAATAGGACAGTTTTGATGGAGTTTTGGCCGTTCGTAAGTAAACAGTTAAAAAGTGAGGTACCAATCGTTTTCCGGTCTTTGCAACATGACGACATTATATTTGAAGTAGTCTATTAATTTATTTTGAGTTGGCTATACTGTTGGGTTTTTTTGTTTCACACTGCGTAGCTTGTGTGAAACACTATTGTTTTTGTTGGCTATACAATGTTTAGCCCAACTATTGTTTTTGTTAAGATTATTATTAAGGTTTTATACTGCGTAGCTGATGTGAAAGTTTCACTTTTGTTTTTGTTCACATTACTAGGGTGAAACATTATTGTTTTTGTTAAGATTATCATAAGGGTTTCACGGTGCGTAGCTTGTGAAACATTATTGTTTTTGTTAAGATTATTATTAGGGTTTTACACGGCGTAGCTTGTGTAAAACATTATTGTTTTTAAGATTATTATTCTTATTAGGGTTTCACACTGCGTAGCTTGTGTGAAAGGTGTGTCCCCAATGTGCCTACTTTTGAAAAATTAGGCATCGGTATACTCGAATAAAATCTTTATGCCTCTCTGAAGATCAGTTTTCAGAGTTTGAAGTCGGATTTCAAGTTGCCGGTACTTCCTTCTCTTAGGCCGTTGGCACCCAACTGCAGTATGGTGACCTCAGAGTACGCTTCTTAAAGAAATCTACCAACTTGAAGATATTTGGATGAGTGGTGGCGAGAATTGATGCGATCTTCGAATGCTATCCTTCAACATGGTTCAGTGTACGTGGGCCTGAGAAAGTCGTTCCACATCATTCTGCCATGCTGCCCCTCCACCCAGAACTCAGTCTCATAGTCTGCAAATTGCAACACTTTAGCATCTTGGATTGGTGCATCATCAAGAGCCTGCAGCCATACATCTTCAACCTGATGGCATTGCTGCTGCTTGCTTGATGATCATCTTAATTTCTGGCACTCGAGAAAAATCTGCCTGCAATCCATACTTCTGAGCATTGTGCCAAATGCACTGACCAAAGTGAAAAAAAAAACAACCTTTCAGTTCGGATCTAGGTAACACATTTCTCAAAGCACTTTGTACACCAACTTCAAAGTCCGTAAACACATGATCTGGTTTTAGATCAACAATGACAAGTGCAAATGTTTTGTCTCTAACACACCCGAGGAACTCAACATATGTTGCCTCCTTCTTATCGGGTAATAAGGCATACACCAAAGGGGACATTTTATTGTGCACAAAAGCATGTATAATGTAGATCTAGGTGTGCAAGGAAGGACTCATGCTAAATGTTCGATCACAGTATAATGGCGTCTGCATTGGCGAGCTGGTCAAGATTTCTGGTGTGGAAAACACCAGGAATCTGGTGTCTGCCGCTGCATGGAGAAGGAAGTCGTCTCCGGATGTGGTCTTGGTGTAGGTGTCTGGAAACTGGATGTCGTTGCGGGTCTGAGCAAGTGCTGGAGGGATCTTTGCCCGGGCTCTATACAGGGAAGAACCGCAACTGTAGAGTGTTGGCACCTCTCTAATCATCTCAGTTGAGTCACGGTCAGATCGAAGGGCTGTGCACAAAAAAAGAAAAAAAGACAATCGATGGGTTTGTTTAGAAAAAAAAAGTTCATTATGCTTTAACAATGAATCCTTTAAATCATCGACACTCAAGATTACAGATTTACAAATGAATATATACCTGATATTTCCTCTTGATAAATGGCAAAGACTGGTTTGGTTTCCACTTGCACCTTGGTTTTCATGGCAACAAGAAATTTGTCAACTGCCACCTTGTGGGCTGTGGTTTCTGGAATATTTGGTGATGAGGGCATGATAGGTGTTTAGGGTTGCTGGACAACCTCGTATAAGAACATCTCCATTATACTCGTTCGGCCTTCCTATTCTTCACTCGGAATTTATATCCTTAATAGATACTTTTCTCCTCCCTGAGAATTGGGGATGTACTGGATGTCAACTTGAACGTTTGCCATGATGAAATATGGCAGAATGATGTTGTTGTTGTTTATTACAGATTTAACGTCCAACACATTTAATATGATATTATGGACAGGTTGATTAAATTAAATTATTTACACTTCGTGGGTTGAAAGTTTGTAAAAACATACAATCGGTTAACACACGAAATAAACAGTCATTGGATGTTAAAAAGTCATTTAAATCACACTTATAAAACCGCTGTCGTGAGAAGAGAGGGTGGGTCATCTTCTCCCTTTGTTATGATAAAAACATGTTAAAAATCCTTGTATATTAAAAAGTCAATTTAAATCACACTTATAAAACCGCTCCCTTTGTCATAATAAAAACATGTTAAAACAGCAGGTCCAGCTGACAAGATGTTTAGTGCGGATAGAAAAAAAACCCGTGGGGAAAAAGAATACGCTTGCGTTATGTCGAAAAGCGAAGTGCTCGCAGTAAAAACCACACAGTCGGACCCGTTGATGATTTAAAAAACTGTTCGTCCAATAAGATATTTATAAAAGTTAAAAGTCCTTTAATACGGTTCACAACGTCGTTCGTTCGTTTCTAGAGTTTAGCGTCCACTTCCACCGGGGGTGATATCCATTAAAAATAAAGGCATTCCATTTGGGTTTTCCATGCGCATGACTCTCCCCAGATAAACGTTACCTGAAAAGAGAAAGAATAGCCAGTAGCAACACAGGACAAAACAGTTAAAACAAATTGAACCATTTATAGAAGATAAAATACGTGGCATTAAATATTTAGACATAAATTTAATTGATTGATGTATACTGTCATTGTTAGTAATGGTTGTGTAGGTCCCTACTCTTTTATTTGTCATTATTTTCCCTAGTATACAATTATAATAAATCGTACAGCAGGCTGAACTGCCATACTGTCCTACAACAATAGTTCCTTCATTTGTAACTAAACTAGTGTCCAAAAGAAACGATACGACAGAAAAGAAAAACTAAACAAAGCAGAAGTTTAGCATTAGTGTTATTCTTTTGAGAAATCCTTTCACAACATCTGTACACAAAATCATTTCAATCAAATCTGTACAATCAATATGACAAGCCGTTAAAGATCGGTGGGGTTGAAAAATAAACATTTCGTTAGAACACTGATCACAGAAACAACGGAAAATGACACACCACGTGGCTGAAAAGTCAAGTCAGTATAGGGTATGTCCACCTTGAGCATCAATACATGCCAGAACACGCCTGCGGACTGATGACGTCAAACGTCTGATGACGTTGGGAGTGATTTGTTGCTATTCCTCGAGGAGACATCGTTCCAAGTCCTGACATCGTTGGAGGCACAAGGCGACGTCGCATTTGCCGATCGAGGTGGTCTCATAAGTGCTCGATGGGATTCAAGTCCGGTGAACATGCGGGCCATGGCAAAACGTGTACGTTGGCGTTGGCAAGGAAGTTCTGTGTCAATCTTGCTGTGTGCGGCCTTGCATTGTCACGTCGGAAAATGATTCCACGAGGCTGTTACTGCAGAAAGGGCACCACAACAGGCCGTAAGATGTCATCATGATAACGCTGTGCATTTAGGTTTCCACGAATTACGACAAGCCTCGTTGTGACGTCACCACATATGCCACCCCAAACCATTAATCCCCCACCTCCAAATGGCCGGACCTGTAAGACACAGTTCGGCGCCAAACGTTTACCAACTCTTCGGTATACAAGCTGCCGTCTATCGTTTCGGAACATGAGGAATCTGCTCTCATCAGAGAACATAACACGTGCCCAGTCCCGCCGTTACCAACGTCGAACTCGCCTGGCCCATATCAGTCTGTCGTGTCGGTGTCAAGGCGTCAGGTGCGGTCCGCGGTAGGGATGACGTGGCCGGATACCATACTGTCGTAGTCTCCTGTAGACGGTTTGTCGACTGATCCTGTGTCCCAGTGTTGTCGCCGTCGTGGATGTCGCTGTAACGATCCTCACGGGGCGTGGTTACTCGTGGTCTTCCACTCCTGGGTCTGTCTGACGTATGATCTGTCAGACGGAACCGCTGCATCAACCTGGTGATAGTGATGCGTGCGCAGCCCAATCTTCTGGAGACGTCGACATGTGACGTTCCTTGTTGAACCATTCCAACGGCTCTCTCTCCCTCGATGGCTGTCATACGTGACATATCTTGTGTTCTTTTTGTTGCTGTGATATCAACGTGTCTGATCAGCCGTTTTATACAGTTTTCATGCACGTGCAGAACATGCTAGAGAGGGAAATGTCACTTTCACGAAATTTACGTTTTTTCCCGGAAGTGATCAAGTGTTCCCGGATTTTTATGGACTATGCTGTGTTAGGGGTGTGCAATACGAATTGGCATGTTTTCATACTTAAAATTTCACTTAGAAAAAAATTAATTGGAAAGAAAGTTGGTATCGTTTCTTTTGGACACTAGTTTAGATATGTAGTTCCCTATCTTAACTTTAATTTGTCTGATATTATTAAAGCATCCAGATGGCTTAGGGGCCACTCTGGTCTACACAATCAGTGCTCTTTTAGTGCAGCTAAATTAACATTTAATTCCCGATTGTTCTGTGAATTTTGAGGGGAAGAGTACATTTTGAAGGGTATATTGAAGTTGTACATCTTCTATTAAACTTCGTACAGGGAGTCTTTTCTCTTGCAATTTATTGCACGCAATTATGACATGGTTAACTGTCAGATTTTGGCCACATTCGAACTTCGCTGGGTTAAATTTATAGTCCGTGATCAAATCTTTTGTTTTTAGTTTTGTGATTAAGCTACAGATTTTGCGAGATGGGTGATTGACCTAAGCTTTTACAACCAGATCGTTATTTAATTTGATTCTGAAAGTGTTTACTTTGGCCAACTAAATTTTCCATTCAGATTTAATTTTAGTTTTAACAATGCTGTTAAATTCATGATCGCTATATTTTAAGCCTTCGGTATCGCAAAGACTGAGTCCTTTGTGAACCAGATTGTCTGCAGAATCATTGCCTGATATGCCAACATGGGGTGGTATCCATGTAAATTCTACGGTTTTATTTTTCTTTCGAAGGGAACAAACACTCGCTCGAATATTCTGAACAATTCTGGTCTAGATGTTATTGTATCATGTATTATTGACTTTATGCTGCTAAGGGAATCTGACACAATGACTGCTGTTTGAATGGTGGATGACATAAGCCACTCAAGAGCTGTGGATACTGCCTTTACTTCTGCAGTATGGATGGTACATCCATCTGGTAGCCTTTTTGATATACATTTGTATTCAGGAATAACTACACCTAGTGCAGTTTTGGTTGTATTTGGATCGCATGATCCGTCCGTGTATATTTTCACATGAGATGACTATTTTTCGTTTAAGAAATCTTTAGATAACATTTGAGCGTGTTGTGGATTTTTTTTTCTCTTATTAACGACATTGCTTAGGCTTATGTCATAGAGTGGGTTTAATACAGTCCATGGGGCTTGATACGAAAATGCCTTGTTAGTAATCTGGTAGTGATCTAATCTAAGGTCTTTTAATAGATCATTTGCCCTGTGACCGAACGGATGAGTTTCTGGTTTAACATTTCTTTTGAATTTTGTCCTTGGTGTTTCTGCACACTTAAATGTAGGACAGCTGTCCCCAAGATATTGCATCTTAACCAAGTATCTCAATATCAATTCGAGGGACATTTCGCACTTTTTGCAACAGAGTTTCCCTTTTTGTGCCAAATGAGGCCCTTGTGGCTATCTTTATTGCCTGATATCGTAAACTGTCTAGTTTAGCAAGAGTCGTTTTATTTGCACTCGCAAATGCAACAGAGCCATAGTAACATATTGATCTTATCCTGGACTTATATATTATTAGCAGGGTAGTTTTTTGCTCCTCAGGATCTGCCAGTCAGACATCTCATTACATTTAGAACATGCTGTTCTCTTTTAACAATATTTTCAACATTTGCCTGATCTTTGAATTCAATTCGGATGTTGTTCAATTCCAGTTTCATAGACGACACTTCCCTGTGATCCCTGCAAAAGAGCATACCTACTGTTTTACTTTCAGATATTCGAAATCCTCAATCATTGGACAGTTTCTTAATGTAGTTATTGGACTGAAGGTCATTACTCATGATATTGAAAAGTGCCGGGCTTATAACGGAACCCTGTGGTGTGCCATTTTCGAGTTCATATCTATTGCTTATTGGGAGACCTACATAAACTTGAATTTGCCTATCGTTTAGAAAATCCTCAATCCAGTGGAACATTCGTCTTGTCACCCCTAGCCCATGTACTTTTTTAAAAAGTAGGCCATCCACCCAAACAAAGTCAAATGCCTTGGTCAGATCGACGAATACTGCACATATATAATTGTTCTTTTTAGATAGTGAAGTCATTATTATTATTATTAAAACGATATGCTCAGAGGCGCTTTATAAAAACATAAATTGAAACAATATAAAATCCAAATGCACTTAAAAACCCCCCAAAAAACTACATGATAAAATTGCATACATATGGAGAATGATATCATATGATAAGATACAGGATATCTAAAATCTTTTTAACTAAAGGCCTGTGTATAAAAATGTGTTTTAAGTGATTGCTTGAATATTGTGATAGAATTTGCTGACCTTATGAAAAAAGGGAGCTTATTCCAGAGTTTCGATGTCAATGTTATTAGAAAATGTATTATTGATTGACACCCTTTGTTGTCGACCAGTTAAATAACTTGTTATAACTTTTAATGCTAAACCATCTATACCAAAATCTACGTTTAAGCGACTAATAAGAATTAAGTGGTCAACTGTATCAAATGCAGCCGATAAGTCTAACAAAATAAGAAATACACAGTGTTGATTGTCCAAAGACAAAACTATATCATTATGAACCCTGGTTAATGCTGTTTCTACACTATGAAATCTCCTATATGCACTTTGAAGGGGTTCGTATAAATTATTACCATCTACATATTCTATGAGTTGATTGGCGATACATTCTCAATGATTTTTGACACAAAATTTAAATTTGACACAGGCCGATAATTTTTTAATATATTGCTATCCAGGTCTGACTTTTAGGTAATGGGTTTAGCATTTGCAATTTTATACAAAGTAGGGAAAATACCTTGTTTGAAACAAAAATTAACAATATCTGTTATATATTTAGATTAAAAGTCACAACAGAGTTTAAGAACAGAAGTAGGTAGCGAGTCTAACGAACACGTTTTCGACTGTGACGCCTTTATTAAAGGACAATATTGGTGCCAGGCATTATCACCTATGTTATAGAACTGATTAAACACTTTCCAAATATAATATTAACACAGAGATCATCGCTACCATAGAGGAGTAATACAGGATTCGTGAATCGGAAGTGACGAACGCCAAAGGAAAACACGAGTTATCTCGCTATGTGAATGACTAAAGTGACGAGTGATGACAGATAAACGGCCGAATTTCTGCTCACTAATTATTCCTTCGAAGACAAAAAGTTGTTATATGGGACCACAAGAGGATATCTGACGATTCAATAAAGTAATTAAGTGGCATGTGATAAGAGAACACGGGAAAAATAGAAATAATCAGCTGAGAGAATGTAAAAACATTGACATCTCAAGGACAAAATGGAGAGAATTCAAAATAAAAGATAATTTCAACCCTTTTATACATTTACGTAAAATATGTATAGATCCAAAAATTCGAAACTTCCAATTTAAGTTACTACATAAATTACTACCAACAAACTCGTACTTATACAAAATTGGACTCTCTAAGTCACCCGATTGTGTACACTGCAATGAATTAGATACTACTGAACACTATCTATATAAGTGTAGAAAAGTTACCTCTATATGGGAAGAGATATCAAATAAAATAAAAACAATTAGTGTCGACTTTAAGCTAGATTTTAAAAACGTAATATTACAGGATAGCAATATTAAAGTACATACGAACGCCATTGATTTTTTAATGCTATTTACCAAGTATTTTATTATGTGCTGTAAATGCCAAGATATCTCTATAAGCCCCTCACTTTTAAAACAAAAATTAAGAAACCGAGAATCTATTGAACATATAATAGCTTTGAATAATAATACACTATCTGTGCACACATTGAAATGGGCTGTTCTTCGCACCATAGCTTTATAGCTATAGTTAACAACAACTTGTAACTCATAAATGGTTAAACCGCACGTTTTGAGTATTGTCTCTATAATTTCGCCCCTTTCGTATATAGGACAACAAAATAATAATAAGGAAAACAGATATTTTGAAAAGCGTGCTGGAACAAAAGAACTATAACCCGAAGAAATGTTAATATAGATCTGGATTCAGATCTTAATCCTACTCACTTATTTCGTAGTGATCTAATAAATCTGCAAACAATCAGCAGAGTATAGTTGAAAACAAATATCCACAGATTTGACATCGGTGCTACGATCGAAACAAGCAGGGGTCTGGATTTCCTAGGCTCCTACAAATCACCGTAAAATGCATATAAGTTGGCAGTTTGGTGGGATCAATTCAACTTTTGTAGTGATTCAAACAAATTGGTCCAATATTTGCTGACGAGCGACTCTAGTCCGGGAGACCCATTGCGCCCATGCATGGCACAGCCAAGTTTCGAACAAGTTTAATTCCTTTTATACCATAGGCCTACAGAGTTGGATAAAGTGATATTCTAAATCTTTTATTTTTATTTTCAAAGATATTTTTAAAAAATTCAAAATGGATCAAGTCCTTATTTATATGGATTGTAGATTACACATACATGTACAAGAATTTCTTAGGCTAAACAAATTATTAAATGATGTATAGTCTATAATTCACTGAGGAACATTGAACCATGGTTCAAAGTATCCTGCTGACAGTGGTTCAATCTGCCCCATCACAGTTTCATGATCAAAATTTGAAATCAATATGCCCTCTTATATGGATCAAACCCCGGTTTATCTGGATTGTATATTATAGACATATATGAACTTATTTTAAGTACAATAATTTCCTAGGCTAATAGTAAGTGCAGGAGGATCGCACCACACACAATTCTACACAAAAACAAATATACAGATAAGACATCATACATACTAAGAGACCACAAACAAAAACAAATAAAAAAGAGTGAATGGATCCGGGGGCTAGCCGTAAGAGTCCACTGCGCTGTACAGTCCCGGGTCTGTGGTGACACAGACTTCACTCATATTTGAAAACAAGTTGGGAGTAAAACCCAAGGAAACAGTGTATGGAAAATTTTTCTCTTTTAAGCGCTTTTTTGAAAAATTCACTGCCTAAGAAAATAATTGACAACATGTGGCTTATTGATGGAGAAATGGGTCTAAGAAGTTATCTCACTTCTGTGTAGTGTTAGGTTGTATAGTATTATTTATAAAAGATATATCCATGGTGGTTCAATGTGCCCCGGTCTCCCCTACCTTAAAAAAACATGGTAATGCACGGAATTTTTTCTGTTTTTCTTTCGCGTTCTCTTATCTAGTGGCAGTCAATTCTTTTTATGAATTGTAAGATATTCTCTCACAGTGTCACACAGCAACTTTAGGTCTTCGAGGGAATTATTAGTGAGCAGATATTCATGAATCCTTTATTACTCCTCTATGGTAGCGATGATCTCTGTATGATCAACGACATACAGAAATCTTCATATCTCGACGCCAGAACTGAGCTAGCAAAATTTGCTGACGACAGCACAATATGGAGGAAAGGGACGAGGTTCTGTGAACTTCAAAAGAATATGCAAAATGCCTTAGACAAATTCATGACATGGGCAAACGACTGGGGATTTAAGGTCTCAGAGAAGAAAACAGTCGGCATGCTTGTGTGCAGGGATAGAGGGATAAGCAGAATGACTCTGTGTATGAACGGGAGAACCATCGAGTTTAAAGACCAAACCAAGTTCCTTGGCGTAATCTTTGATCGAAGGCTGACCTGGAAACCGCACATCGACTGGACTGTAGATAGATGCTCCAAAGTCCTAAACTTAATGAGAAAAATAACGGGTAGCACCTGGGGAGCCAATAGAGTTACACTTATAATGGTGTATCGTGCTCTAATACGCTCTGTATTAGACTACGGATCTTTGGTCTTCATGAACTGCGCGCCAACACTCTTAAGTAAGCTTGACACCATCCAATACAAAGCTCTGTGTATTGCGACTGGCGTAGGGCTTGGGACCAGGAGAGAGGCATTACTACAGGAAGCCGGAGAGTTACCCCTATCCCTAAGAAGAAAAGAACTAGCAACAAGGTATTGGGCTAAGATCTCGCAATTGGGCGAGAGATCCCCGGCCTTTGTCAGCCTAAAGAAGACAAGATATGTAAGAGATCCTAGAAAGAAAAGCTTCGGCCAGGGCATCAGGGAAACAGTCAAGGAACTACGACTGGAGGAGCTCGTGATAAACGAACACGACCCACCATCGATCGCTCCTTGGACACTCCCAATACCACCGGTCAATCTAGATCTGCTACAGAAAACCGACAAGAAAAACAACCCCACTGCAGCACGGGCTCTCTCTCTGGAACACCTGGAAGACAACTGGCCGTCGGATGACTGGGAACATGTTTATACGGATGGCTCACGCAATCCTGAAAGGGGCACCAGCTCGTTTGGAATATACCTGCCAAACGGGGAACAGGGAATAAGCAGGAAACTGCCCAATAACTGTTCGGTGTACACTGCAGAGATTGTGGCCATCTGTGATGCTATATCATGGATCTCTTATCAAAAGACTAGTAAGTTCGTCATCCCAAGCGACTCTCTGAGCAGTCTGATTTCAATTCAAAATGACAACTCGGACTCAAGACCAGAAGTTATTTTGGAAATCAGGCAGCTGTACCAGAGGGTCCTAGAGAAGGGAAGCAAATAAGAGCTCGTGTGGATTCCATCACATGTGAACATTAGAGGAAACGAGGAAGCAGATCGACTCGCAAATGAAGGTCTCGGGGACACAGCACCACTCCGCACCATAGAATACAGCACCACGGAAATCTACAGTATGGTAAAAAGACAGGTCAATTCACTCTGGGAATTAAAGCTCGTTGAACTTGACACATACAGATCTACACGAAGACAGCTATCAATCACCCTAGAAGAGATATATGCAAACTTATATCGAAACTAAGGGTGAAAGAGCGGCTGCGAGACTACAAACACCAAGTCATCGTCTGTGAGTGCGGAGAAGAATGTACCACCAACCATGTCCTGGTAGTCTGCGAGGTATTCAAGGAAGAGAGAACGGAACTAGTGGAGATGATGGAGACTAACAACATACCGCTCAACACTAAGAACCTACTCTTTCCAAGACCCGATCTGAAGCTGCAAATCTTCGAACTAATCCACGATTTAATGAACACCATTGGATTAAGTAGAATAGTGAAGTAAGAGGGGGCTACGATAAGACGAGCTCGGCATCTAAACACTAAACTACATAGGGGATATACACCAAAGTATCGGGCTAGTGGAGTAAGGGAGGGTCACGGTAAGACGGTCTCGGCATCTAAACACTAATCCACTACAAAGACACCAAACCTACAAACTGGGATAAGTATAGTAAGGGGGGGGGGCACGATAAGACGGGCCTGGCACCTAAACACTATACCCCAAAAGATGACTTCTACCAATCCAGAGACGAGACACATATATGTCTGCATAAATGCTGTCCCTACAGATCAACTACCAAACAATATGTGTTTTATTAAATAAAGGGAAGAACTTCTCACTAAACCTACTCCATGGCTCGAGGCCGCAAATGGAAAGATTGCAAAATCATATTCTAAAAACAGGAAGAAGCCTCGGCTCTCCTATGTCTTGTCTGCGATATCACTTCTGTGGAAGCGGACGTTAAAACATCAGGTAGTAGTAGTGCAGGTGAGCTGTAGGTCACATATCAGGAGATATGTGCTAAGTACTGACCAAACTAATTAATCCCTTGTTAATGTCTCTATTTTTCCATCGTTAACGCTTGTTAATCCCTCTATTGTTCCTCGTCTGGGTGAAACTTGTTTTTATTAGAAAAGTGGGCACACTGGCATGCGACCGTGTGAAACACTATTGTTTTTGTTAAGATTATTATTATGCTTTCCGACTTTTGTCTGAAAGACTATTGTTTTTACTAAGATTATCATTAGGGTTTCACACTGTGTAGTTTTTGTGAAACACTATTGTTTTTATTAAGATTATTATTACGGTTTTTGGGGCGGTTGGATGGCCGAATGGTTAGCATGTGCATGCTGTATCATAAAGCCTGTCAACTGGCGTGGTTTCGAGTCCCTGGTTGTGCGTGACAAGGAGTAGGGTCTTCTGTCCAACCTCGTGGGTTTCTCCGGGTCCTCTGGTTTCCTACCACTGCTAAAGACTCCTACGCGCAAACGAATTATTGAAATAAAATCAAAACTATGTTAGTCCCAAAATGATCTAGTTTGTGTCGAGTGGCCGTTAAATCCCATTTCTCTCTCTCTCTATTACGGTTTTACCCTATTATTTTTGTTAAAATTCATCTTCTTCTTATTATTATTATTCTTTTTCCATTTTGATTAGATCCTAGCAATCGTTACGATTTCTTCGGTTTTACCGGGTAAGTGGGCGTGACTTAAAGGATACAGATATTTGAACGTTCTGCGACAATTCGAAATGTCCAACATCACCGAAGCTATTGTATTTAAAAATATTGCATCATTTTTAACAATAATCGTTGGATTTTAATTTTCGATACATTTTGGCATAGGCGGAGACAGGGCACATAGCTACGCTACTTTTGATTTTTGATTTTAGCCAACTCTTCGCAGATAGGGGCCAAATTTAGAAAATCAAATTTTTTACGAAAAGCGTTTTTATTTATGAATATTTTTTGGTCGTGTTTTACACAAGAGTTATCTGACTTGAAAAAAAAATATGATTTTTGGGGGGTCTCAGTAATTTTTCTTGGCCGCCGTCGGCTAATTTGGTTTATCAGTCCTAGATCAAGTATTTAATGTTCGATTTTGCGTTGTCATTTATTTTGCTACCGATAAAGTTATCTGTCGACACCGGGAGTGGCGCAATTTTACCAAAAACGATGATTTTGACGGTTCGGTACTACTTTTCGAAAGCAAATATATATATATATTTTTTTCAAAATGTGAGCTAAAAGGCGCAAAAAATGTGAGCTCATTTTCTTTTAATTTCAATTTCATTTTCGAGAAATTTGGAGTTGAAAAGGGTGTAAACTTGACCTATTTGCAACTCGTTCTTTTTATTCACAGGCTGCCGAAACAAGCCAAATGCTTATATAAATCGGCTTCCCAAAAGCAAGATAGATAAAGGATATAAACATAATCATCAGTATAAATGTATATGGAGTATTAAAGTACATATATAAGATTACAGGAAGAATATGATCAAGTTTTAGCTAGTATCAGGATTAAGAAGGTGTTGATACGCGACTACTGAGTTTAAATCATGGACGGGGTGGGGTGGGTGTCTCAATGGTTTGCAGGTGCGTGTTGTATCATAAAACCTGCCGTTGAGTCATCTGGCGTGGTTTCGAATCCCCGGTTGTACGTGACAAGGAATAGGATCGCCTGTCCAACCTCGTGGATTTCTCCGGGTCCTCCGGTTTCCTCCCACTGCTAAAGACCCCTGTGCGCAAGCGAATTATTGGAATAAAATTAAACCATATGTTAGTCCCGCAATGACCTGGCTTGTGTCGAGTGGACGTTAAACCCTATTTCTCTCTCTCTCTCTCTCTTTTAGATCATGGGCGGCTATTGTAAGGTATAACCGACGTCGGTGGGGCGGGCTGGGCGGAGGTCCAATGTACAAAGGACTTCAAAGAAACCGTGTAACATCCATAAAAGTGGATAATTATTAAATTTTAATGCACATACAATATTTAATAAAATCACGAATGGCACATACTATATTTTCGTTAGTTGATTTGTCTGATTTCGAGTCACAAAAATAATAAGATACGAATATCTTCTTCATAGTTGTTTGTCGTTCATGTAAATAATTGGGACAGTGTAGAAGGAAGTGGTAACTATCTTAAATGTTATGGCCGCATCTATATGATGGGTTATTTGATAAATGCTTTAAGAATTCGCGAAAATTAAGAATACTTTTAAAACAGCACAGTTTACAGTGAATAATTTGTTCTTTCCTGCTACCATAGTAGAAATGAAGTGGTACTCTTGGGTCTGATGATGATAACTTACTTTTGAAGCTTTGAAGTGTCGGCGATGCCTTAATGTGATCTGATAAGTTATTCCAATATCTGATCACAGAAGCAAGAACGAAGTACTATAATGAGTACGATACTGATATTCATTTTTAACATGATACGGATTAATATTGCGGGTTTTAGGGGGTACAAGTATACTTAACTATTGGGGAAGTGCTTATTGATCATTTTGTAAAACACAACCAATTTGTGCCTGTATAGCATAGTTTCTAATGAGGTGAAGCCCAATTCTTCGTATAATTTGTCATGTGCGGTTCCACGAATTAACACAGTTATTGTTCTTAAAGCGTACAAGTGAAGATTTTCTAGTTTTTTTACTTTCGTACTTTGTTTCAATTACTCCATATGACGACTGCATAATCAAAGTTAGACAAGATAAACGATTTGTAAATTATTTCCAGGGATTTCCGAGACAGGTTGTATTTCAGTCTTCTGAAGCAATCGATTATTTTACTTACTTTCTTGATAATGAAATCGATGAAAAAAAGACCAAGGTATTTATGATTCGGCTCGTCGTGCACCGTTACATCTCCAAAGAATAAATTGATTATTGTGGGTTGGAGTTTTCTAGGGAAGGCTTCAATGGCAGTTTTATTTGGGTTAAACAAGTCATTCCAATTGTGGGACCACGCTTTAATATTCCCCAAGTTATTATTAAGAATATGCTGACACGAATTTATATCTTTAATTATCAAGTATATTGACGTATCGTCCGCGAATAAGCGAATATTAGATGCACTACCTTCAACGACATCGTTTTTATATACAAGGAACAGCAATGGACGCATGATTGATCTTCGGGCACGGCAGATTTCATTATTTGATCCTCCAATATTGCATCTTTAGTTATAACCGACTATTTTCTGTTGGTTAGATAATCTTTAGCAATTATTTCCCGTGTCAAGTCATTTGGTTTTGGATTTTGTTCAAAGAGTTGATGCCAATTGGTACTGTCGTAAAAGTTATTTAGCTCATATGTATCGGTCACCTGCTAGTACCAAATAATCCTTATGTATGAACACGGTTTTAGTTTCCTGCAGTCTAATGCCATTACAACAGGAAGAACAGTGGTCGTTTACGTTAACAACGATAACTTTGATACTATGGATAATATCCGGACAATTCACAATGACCAGAACAAGAGCGTGGATGACGAGTGGGTAATTCGAGTTTGTTCTGTTACCAACTGTGTTAAGTTAAATAAATGGATTTAAGATATCGTGAATTTTACCGGAGTTGATGTTTAGGATATTGAAATTGAACTCCCCAAGTATAATGATAATTTTATTTTCATCCATCACCAAATTAATATTCTCTTCAATTAGGCTCCAATATGAAACATGCGAATTTGGTTTTCTATAGAAGGTCCCGATTAAAAAAGTCTTCTTATTATAATCTTTTATTTCTACCAAGGCACATTCAAAATCGGGTGTTGCTAAGTCCGGGAGTGGTTTGTAATAAGTGTGTCTTTGACAAAGATTACAACTCCGCCGCCAAAAGCATTGTTTCTATTTTAAATGCTAAGTGGATGAAAACCTCCCAGGGACATGCTTGAATTGGAGCTATCAATCCGCCACGTTTCAGAGAAGGTAAGAACTAAATTCTGCACTTATCTGATCGAGTTTATTTTCCAAACTTCTTACGTTCAAATGTAAGACTTTCAGTTTATCGATCTTTCCAAGTCTAGAGCCATGCTCATCCGAGTTGCCTATATTAGCTTGAGGTCCTCGGTTTGGATGTACATCGCCGGAGAGTAATATTAAGGTTATAATAAGTGTGAAGAAAGCGCAGTCGAGAAATCGATGTAGTTTTTATACATAAAACGTATACTAAGTACCGAATGATATCCCCGGTGTTAGCTAAAGTGTTTATATAATATGTAGGTTACAGCTTTGTCAGGGCTGATCTACAGGGGCTTTCGTACTTTCTGCAGGCGTAAACTGGCTTGCCTATATACTTTAGCTCATGCAATTCAGACCTCTCTTAGTCTTTCACCCAACAAGTAAAAATTTTCTTTTCTATCTATACTTATTGAGGAAATTCTACTAAATCTGAACTGATTGCCTGGAATAACAACAATAATAATTAGATCTGCTAAGCCTATATTAAAGCTTTCATATTCACGGTCAGTTTCTGTCGCATCTCATGAGTTATATAAAGAATCTTAAAAAGGAAAAAGAATTAATGAAATTCGTCAAAAACTCACCGAATTATAACGAGAAACAATTCAACCGGTTCAAATTCTACCTTTATTAAAAACAGAGGTGTTATGTTCCAATGTGATCAGTAAAATTGCCTATTGCTCCTAAATCTACGCAGAAATTCTCAACATCAAACTTAGTCAAGGTAATGACATAATGAATCTATATTTGGAATTTTGTCACTCTCACTTCATTATTACCAAAGTTATCGTGCCCCAAAGTAGTAACCAATCAGATTGCTTATCTCTGCTTACCGTAAGCAGACAATGCTCATCTTCGCACTCCATCATGGTATTGACCTAATGAACGCCTTCGCCAAGATTGAACATTCTGCCCCAATTAGAAGGAGGGCTATTTTGTTTCAAATTCTCGACCAATCAAATTGCTCATCGCTCTGCTTGTCCATGGCAGACAATGCTCATTGTCGAACGTATTCAAGGTATACACTAAGTTTCATCACTCTGACTTAATTAGAACTGAAGTGAAAGTGTCCGAAATCATCAACCAATAAAATTGCTTATCTCTGCTTACCCTAAGCATAAAATGCTCGTCTTCGAACTCCATCAAAGCATTGACCTAATAAAGACCTACGCCAAGTTTGAACATTCTAGCCGAATAACACTGAGAGTTATTGTGTTTCAAAGTCTCGACCAATCAATTTGCGTATCGCTCTGCTTATCCTGAGCAGAAAATGCTCATGGTCGAACTTAGTCAAGGTAGTGATTTAATGAAACTATACACCAAGTTTCATCACTATCACTTAATCAGAACTAATGTTATTGTGTGTCGAATCACCAACCAATCAAATTGCTCATCTCTGCTTACCCAACGCAGAAAATGCTGATATTCAAACCTCATCAAGACATTGACCTAGTGAATGCCTATACCAAGTTTGAACATTGTACTCCAATTAGAAGAAGAGTTATTGTGTTCCAAAGTCACCAAGGTATTGGCCTAATAAACACCTACACCAAGTCTAGCTGAATTAGAAAGAGAGTTATTGTGTCCCAAACTAGATCATTTCGGGACTAATTGGTTTAAAGAGACACGTTAAGGGTTGTTCATAGTTAAATGAAAGTTTAATTTTAAATAAGACGAACGTCTACCAATAAAATTAGGATTTAATAATATAAAAAATAAAGTTTTAAATTAAGAATAATTAATTATTGGTCTGATGGCAATGCAATGTTATGATTTGACGGATGAAATGTACGATGGGTGTCCACATTAAAGGGGAAGACCAACGAATTTCAACAAGGCTTCCATAAATCTTAAATGTATATTGTTAAATAATCCCCTCTGTAACAAAAGCAAAAAAGTTTTTGTAAGCGAGAAATTGATTTTTATTAAAACCGGAAGTGACATAGTTGGTTCAACACGCTCACTGGGCTCTATAGTAAGCATTTGGCATAAGTTTACTGCTGTATTGTGTGCACTCATCGTCCTTTGACCAAAGATCTGATAAAATGGGCTGTTTATTAGGATATTATAAACACGAATTTATGTTTTGTTAACGTTTAGTACACAGTGTCTCAATTCACGTCACATGGCTATTTGTTTACATCACGTGGTTTGAGAGACAGCTTGCAAGTCACATAAACAGACTAAAATTATGGGCACGTGGGGCATATACTATAGTGCATTTTGCAACATAATGTCGACGTGAACGGCTTTTCTTTTTTTCTTTCATTTTCTCTTGAGAATGGATGGGCTCGACTCTGTACAGCAATACTGTACACTCATGGGTGAGATATGGTATATTCCAATACGTTGGTGTCTGACGTTGACATACTTTGGAAATTTATATATTTATTTGAATATATATATGTGTCACAAGTCCGTTGAAATAAATCAAACATCTGTCACCAGATACCCAGCACGTGCAAAGACATTCAAGCACACGAAACATCTCTCACTTGCCGGGTGTCAATCAAACCACGTGATGTCAACAACTGGCCATGTGGCGTGAATTGAGACGCCGTGTACTGTTCAGTATGAGTGAATTTACGTAGCGGCTTTGTGTACTAAACGTTAGCAAAACATAAATTCGTGTTTATAATATCCTAATAAACAGCCCATTTTATCAGATTTTTGGTCAAAGGACGATGCGAGTACACAATACAGCAGTAAACATAGACCAAATTTGCATGCTTACTATAGAGCCCGGT
The DNA here is from genome assembly GCA_948474765.1 of Patella depressa. Taxonomy (NCBI): domain Eukaryota; kingdom Metazoa; phylum Mollusca; class Gastropoda; family Patellidae; genus Patella; species Patella depressa. The sequence goes on along the minus strand of OX419717.1, from coordinate 31,773,396 downwards.
GAGCGTGTTGAACCAACTATGTCACTTACGGTTTTAATAAAAATAAATTTCTCGCTTACAAAAACTTTTTTGCCTTTGTTACAGAGGGGATTATTTAACAATATATATTTAAGATTTATGGAAACCTTGTTGAAAAACGTTGGTCTTCCCGTTTAAGCGACTAAGGCGTTGGGCTGCTAGCCAAGAGGTCGGGTGTTCGATCCCTGCATTGGCCAAGAAAGTTCATCTCGATTTTCTGGTGTGCCCCCCACCCCCGTGTACACATTGGAGTGCACGTAAAAGATCCCTTAGCAGTTGAAATTCGATACTGTTGAATACGCTCTATAAAATGACTAAATGTGCAGATTGTAGCCACCCACACTGCATGTTTTGCTTAACAATGAAAGGGTACCGTTTTCAATTTTCGAACCTTTTATTCTTCTACTCCTGATATTTTGGACTGCTGATCGATGGTTTCATATAAAAGACTATCGATAAGACTCTTTGTAGAAGATGTTCCCAAAAAATATTATGTTGACTTTAAGAGAAAGGGACCGTTAAAAATGCTCCAAATCGTAAAAATACGACTTTTTGGATTTTCGATCTATTTTTTTCTGCTATCCCTGATATTTAAAAAAATGACACAATGATTTCACACAACAGGCTAGCTATTAGACTCTCTATTGACAAGAGTTTCACTGCCCTCCCTTCATTATAACCGAAGTTATCGTGCCCTAAAGAATCAACAAATCAGCATGCTTATCTCTGCTTACCGTATGCAGAAAATGCTCATCTTTGAACTCGATCATGACATTGACCTAGTGAACGTCTACACCAAGTTTGAACATTCTAGCTTAATTAGAAGGAGAGTTATTGTGTTCCAAAGTCCCGGCCCTTCAAATTGCTTCTATTTTTCATTTCCAATTCAAAATGGTGACCATCACGTGACCGAAATCAAAATTCTGATCCGATATTTTTTTAGGCATTCCTTCAAGGATTCCGAAAATATAACTCCCGAGTCTGTAAGTAAAATAGCAAAAAAGCCTTATTTTTTCACTTTTAAAGATGGTGGCACTTCCGGTTCGATCCACAAACTCTATATTTTGTGTACGAATCAGTAATTACTTGTCTAGTATCGAAGAAATAAATTAGGTCATTCTGACCTATATTTCTTTGATTTTTTTGAAAAATTTGATCCTTAATTTCGTCAAGGGAAGATAATTTAGAAAATTTCTAATTATATTTTTGAAGTCACATCGGTAAAATCTACTTATATACTAAATTTCACGAAAATCGTACAACTATTAAAGAAGTTGTCAAATTGGTCTAAACTTCCAGTTCGAAATCACAGCGACGAATTTTCGAAATTCGAAAATGTGAAACTGCAGATGAAAATGCATTTTTTCAAGGTATTCAAAGAAAAAAGAATTAGTAAAATCGGTCAAAAAATAACAAAGTTACGGCTACGCATTGTCAGTTTTTTCGTTCGTAAAATTCGGTGATTTTGGATTCGTAAAACGTTTTGAAAATATATTTAATCAACAGCCACCACCCATTTTGGAAGGGATAGGTAAAAGTTTCAGAAAGATGCTAAGTTTAGATTCTGAGAAATCCGATTTGTGGATAAAACACACACAAAAAAAATAACTAGATCTGCTACTGTCCCATGCAGATATGAAAGCTTTCATATTCATCGTCACGTGTCATCGATTGTATCAAGTATCCTAAATAAAAGGATAAGAAGAAAAAATTATCAAAATTGGTCAAAAACTCGCGAAGTTACAAGTCTAAATATAGTATGAAACATTGCACCCAGGCATAACAATAATCAGAAAACTAAAGGGAAATAACTGAAACTTGTATTACTGTAATGAGACGGATGAGAAAATGAAATGAAAATGGCGAGAAAGAATTAAAAATGGCAGGTTGGACAGGCGACCTTACTCCTTGTCACGTACAACCGGACATTCGAAAACACGCTAGTTAACTCAATGACAGGCGCGCGTGATAAACATTCACCCCCCCCCCCTTTTGAAATCAGAAAGGTGCAATATGTTATATAGGAAGAATAACAAGTCGCTCACAACCAAAATCGTAAATTAATGAGTTTAGGTCAAAAGGTTGAGCTACTGTTTTAGAGTATTTAATTGTTTTAAAGAGACACGTTAAGGGTTGTCCATAGTTAAATGAAAGTTTAATTTTTAATAAGACCAATAAAATTAGGATGTAATAATGCCAGACTAATATTAAAATAAAGTTTTAAATTAAGAATAATTAATTATTGGTCTAATGCAATGAAATGCTTGATTTGACGGATGAAATGTACGATGGATGTCCACACTATGTGGCTAAGGCGTTGGCCTGCTAGCCAGGAGGTCGGGTGTTCGATCCCTGCATTGGCCGAGAAAGTTCATCTCGATTTTCTGGCGTGCCTCCCCCCGCCGTGTACACATTGGAGTACACGTAAAAGATCCCTTAGCAGTTGGAATTCGATACTGTTGAAAATGCTCTATGGCTAAATGTGCAGATTGTAGCCACCCACACTGCATGTTTTGCTTAACAATGAAAGGGGTGCCGTTTTCAATTTTCGATCCTTTTATTCTTCTACTCCCGATATTTTGGACTGTTGGTCGATGGTTTCATATAAAAAAACTACCGATAAGACTCTTTGTAGAAGAAGTTCCCCAAAAATATTATGTTGACTTTAAGAGAAAAGGACCTTTAAAAATGCTCCAAATCGTAAAAATACGACTTTATGGATTTTCGATCTCTTTTTTCTGCCATCCCCGATATTTAAAAAAAATGATACAATGATTTCACACAACAGGCTAGCTATTAGACTCTTGATTGACAAGAGTTTCACCACCCTCAATTCAAAATGGTGACGATCACGTGACCGAAATCAAAATTCTGATCCAATAGATTTTTAGGCATTCCTTCAAGGATTTCGAAAATATAACTCCCGAGTAAGTAAAATAGCAAAAAGGCCTTATTGATTTTTCACGTTTAAAGATGATAGCACTTCCGGTTCGATCTACAAACTCCATATTTTGTGTACAAATCAGTAATAACTTGTCTAGTATCAAAAAAAAAAAAAAAAAAAAAAAATTAGGTCATTCTGACCTATATTTCTTTGATTGTTTTGAAAAATTTGATCCTTAATTTCGTCAAGGGGAGATCATTTAGAAAATTTCTAATTATATTTTTGAAGTCACATCGATAAGAACTACTTATATACTAAATTTCATGAAAATCGTACAACTATTAAAGAAGTTGTCAAATTGGTCTAAACTTCCGGTTCGAAATCACAGCGACGAATTTTCGAAATTCGAAAATGTGAAACTGCTGATGAAAATGATTTTTTTTCAAGGTATTCAAAGAAAAAAGAATTAGTAAAATCGGTCAAAAAATAACAAAGTTACGACTATGCATTGTCAGTTTTTTCGTTCGTAAAATTCGGCGATTTCGGATTTGTAAAATTTTTGAAAATATATTTAATCAACAGCCACTAACCTTTTTGTTGGGGATAGGTAAAAGTTTCAGACAGATCCTATGGTTAGATTCTGAGAAATCCGATTTGTGGATAAAACACAAAAAAGAAAAATAAATAATAATAATATTAATCTTAGCAGAAACAATAATAATCTTAACAGAAACAATAAGCTTTCATATGTAACAATAAGCTTAATAATAGAAACTAGATCTGCTAAGCAGATATTAAAGCTTTCATATTCACGGTTAGTTTCTGTCGCATCTCATGAGTTATATAAAGAATCTTAAAAAGGAAAAAGAATTAATGAAATCCGCCAAAAACTCACCGAGTTTTTTTTTTTAAAACAATATTTTATTCAGGTTGTCTGAATGGGATTGGGGAACAGGCTTAGTCTATGTAAAACCCCTCTCCCTAAGTAATTTGTGTACATATTATAAATTACTTACGGAGAGGGGTTTTACATAGGCTAAGCCTGTTCCCCAGTTATAACGAGAAACAATTCAACCGGTTCAAATTCTACCTTAATTAAAAACAGAGGTGTTATGTTCCAATGTGATCAGTCAAATTGCTTATTGCTCCTAAATCTACGCAGAAATTCTCAACATCAAACTTAGTCAAGGTAATGACATAATAAATCTATTTTTGGAATTTTGTCATTCTCACTTCATTATAACCAAAATTATCGTGCCCCAAAGTAGTAACCAATCAGATTGCTTATCTCTGCTTACAGTAAGCAGACAATGCTCATCTTCGCACTCCATCATGGCATTGACCTAATGAACGCCTTCACCAAGATTGAACATTCTGCCCCAATTAGAAGGAGAGTTATTTTGTTTCAAATTCTCGACCAATCAAATTGCTCATCCCTCTGCTTATCCATGGCAGACAATGCTCATTGTCGAACGTATTCAAGGTATTGATGTAATGAAACTATACACTAAGTTTCATCACTCTGACTTAATTAGAACTGAAGTGAAAGTGTCCGAAATCATCAACCAATCAAATTGCTTATCTCTGCTTACCCTAAGCATAAAATGCTCATCTTCGAACTCCATCAAAGCATTGACCTAATAAAGACCTACGCCAAGTTTGAACATTCTAGCCGAATAACACTGAGAGTTATTGTGTTTCAATGTCTCGACCAATCAATTTACGTATCGCTCTGCTTATACTTAGCAGAAAATGCTCATTGTCGAACACAGTCAAGGTAGTGATTTAATGAAACTATACACCAAGTGTCATCACTATCACTTAATCAGAACTAATGTTATTGTGTGTCGAATCATCAACCAATCAAATTGCTCATCTCTGCTTACCCAACGCAGAAAATGCTGATATTCGAACTTCATTAAGACACTGACCTAGTGAATGTCTATACCAAGTTTGAACATTGTACCCTAATTAGAAGAAGAGTTATTGTGTTCCAGAGTCATCAAGGTATTGGCCTAATAAACACCTACACCAAGACATTGACCTAGTGATTGCCTATACCAAGTTTGAACATTGTACCCCAATTAGAAGAAGAGTTATTGTGTTCCAAAGTCACCAAGGTATTGGCCTAATAAACACCTACACCAAGTCTAGCTGAATTAGAAAGAGAGTTATTGTGTCCCAAACTAGATCATTTCGGGACTAATTGTTTTAAAGAGACACGTTAAGGGTTATTCATAGTTAAATGAAGGTTTAATTTTAAATAGGACGAAAGTCTACCAATAACATTAGGATTTTTAAATATAAAAAATAAAGTTTTAAGTTAAGAATAATTAATTATTGGTCTGATAGCAATGCAATGTTATGATTTGACGGATGAAATGTACGATGGGTGTCCACACTAAGTGGCTAAGGCGTTGGCCTGCTAGTCAAGAGGTCGGGTGTTCGATCCCTGCATTGGCCAAGAAAGTTCATCTCGATTTTTTAGCGTGCCCCCGACCCCGTGTACACATTGGAATGCACGTAAAAGATCCCTTAGCAGTTGGAATTCGATACTGTTGAATAAGCTCTATAAAATGACTAAATGTGCAGATTGTAGCCCCCACACACTGCATGTTTTGCTTAACAATGAAAGGGTGCCGTTTTCAATTTTCGATCCTTTTATTCTTCTACTCCTGATATTTTGGACTGTTGATCGATGGTTTCATATAAAAGACTATCGATAAGACTCTTTGTAGAAGACGTTCCCAAAAAATATTATGTTGACTTTAAGAGAAAGGGACCTTTAAAAATTCCCCAAATCGTAAAAATACGACTTTTTGGATTTTCGATCTCTTTTTTTCTGCTATCCCTGATATTTAAAAAAATGATACAATGATTTCACACAATAGGCTCGCTTTAAGACTCTCTATTGACAAGAGTTTCACCACCCTCCCTTCATTATAACCAAAGTTACGTTCCCTAAAGAATCAACAAATCAGCTTGCTTATCTCTCCTTACCCTAGACAGAAAATGCTCATCTTTGAACTTAATCATGACATTGACCTAGTTAACGTCTACACCAAGACTGAACATTCTAGCTCAATTAGCAGGAGAGTTATTGTGTTCCAAAGTCTCTGCCCTTCAAATTGCTATTACTTTTCATATTCACTTCAAAATGGCGACCATCAGTTGACCTAAATCAAAATTCTACTCCGAACGTTTTTTAGCCATTCCTTCAAGGATTCAGAAAATATAACTCCCGTGTCTGTAAGTACAATATCGCAAAAGTTTTATTGCACTTTATGTTTCAAGATGGTGGCACTTCCGATTCGATCCACAAACTCTATATTTTGTGTATAAATCAGTAATTACTTATCAAGTATAAAAGAAAAATCCAAAAAAAATCAGGTCATTCTGACCTATATTTCGACGATTTTTTTGAAAATTTTGATCCTTAATTTCACCAAGGGGAGATAATTTAGAAAATTTCTAATCATATTTGTGAAGTCGCATCGGTAAGATCTACTTATATACTAAATCTCATGAAAATCGTACAACTATTAAAGAAGTTGTCAAATTGGTGTAAACTTCCGGTTCGAAATCACAGCGACGAATTTTCGAAATTCGAAAATGTGAAACTGCTGATGAAAATGATTTTTTTCAAGGTATTCAAAGAAAAAAGATTTAGTAAAATCGGTCAAAAGACAATGAAGTTACGACAATGCATTGTCCATTTTGTCGTTCGTAAATTTCGGTGATTTCGGATTCGTAAAACGTTTTTGAAAATATATTTAATCAACAGCCACCACCCATTTTTGGGGGGATAGGTAAAAGTGTCATAAAGATACTGTGGTTAGATTCTGAGAAATCCGATTTGTGGATAAAACACACAAAAAAAAATAACAATAATAATCTTAACAGAAACAATAAGCTTTCATATGTAATATGAAAGCTTAACTAGACCTGCATGCAGGAATGACGGGTTTCACTGGTGCCACGTTACCCTTTAACATGTCACTTCCGGTGCCACGTTACCCATGAACATATGTCACTTCCGGTACCAATGAAACCATTACACAGGTTCCCCATAAGCATTGCACACATCAAATAAATTGGACGCAGAATAAACCAAATCCAGCAAATATCAATTCATTTGTTACTTGTAAGTGATCCTGACAAAATTACATTACTTCCGGTGATAATGAAAATATTCAATTAGTTTTATGAAATCGGAAATGACATATGGCATCATATAGTGAAAATTTTATGTAAATAGAATAATAATTGCCACTTTTATAGACCAAAAACCTTGAAAAGTGACTTGTAGACAATCGACTATTTCTCTGCAACCGCACAAGTTAGAAACCATTTTGTGGTGTCTGTATGATCGTATGGGATCAATCTATTTGTTGAATGGAATCAAATATCATAATTTTGAAAACATTACAAATCAGACGCATTTGAATAAATTATCTGTTTAGCAGGCTAAAAATTCAGTTTTTGACAAAATGACATCACTTCCGGTGATACTAAAACAGTTAAATTAGTTCTATAAAATCGTAAATGGCATAAGACATCATATGGTGAAAATTTTATGAAAATCGATTAATAACTGATTCTTTTAGAGCCAAAATAAAGTAAAAAGTGACTTGTGGAAAATCGTCCATTTCTTTGCAACCATACAAGTTAGAAACCATTTTGTGGTATCTATATGATCGTATGGGTTCATTCTATTTGTTGATGGGAACCAAATTTCATAATTCTAAAAATATTACAAATAATACTCATTTGAATAAAAAATGTATTTTTAACACTAAAAATTCAGTTATTGCGTAAATGACGTCACTTCCGGTAACAGTGAAAGTGTTAAAATGGTTTGGAATAGTCGACTGTGGAAATAGGCAACGGATAGTGAAAGAAAATTGAAAATCGAATAATAATTGATTCTTTTACAGCCAAAATAACGTGAAAAGTGACTCATGCAAAATTGCCCATTTCTCGGCAACTGCTTATATTACAAACTAAATTTCACATACATTCTCTTTGTATGGATTATTGCTACAAGTTTATGAAAGTATCGAAGAAATATTTTAATATATGAAGACACTGGATGGGTTGTAAATAGCTTATTTTTACCCCTTTTTTTACCTTTTAACCGAAATGGCCCGAAAACAAAATCGAAATTAAAAAAACTGAGTCCGAGATTTTGTGCACCTTAACAGGGCGCATCTTTTGAGTAAGATCAGATTAGTAGAAAATAGTATTTGCTTTCAAAAAGTGGTACCGAACTGTCAATATTGTAGTTTTTGCTAAATTTACGCCACTTCCGGTGCCTACAGGAAATTTTACCGGTAACAAAAAAAATGGCATTTTGAACCACGGAACATATGAACATGGTTTTATACAAATCGAACAATAAATAATTAATGTAGGACTGAAAAACTGAATTAGCCAATGGCGGCCAAGGAAAATTACGGAAACAAAAAATGTTGACATTTTTGTTCAAATCAGATGACTCTTTAACCTTGGTTAAAATGTCATATAAAAATATTAATAAATAAAAAAGTTTTTTGTAAAAATTTAAATTTTCAAAATTTGGTGCCTAATATCTTCCAAGATTCGTCGAAAATCAAAAATCAAAAGTAACATAGCTATGTCCCCTGTTTCTGGCTATGTCAAAATGCATCATATGCTAAAATCCAATGATTATTGTTAATATTACGGCAATATTTAAAAAAACGACATTTTCGGTGATTTCGGATATTTCGCAATGTCACAGAATGCCGGGAATAGCTTTAATCTCTAAGTCACACCCACTTTCCCAGTAAAACTGAAGAAATTGTATCGATTCGACAAGAAGTTGCTGAGATATAAGCAAATTGGAAAAAAAATAATAATAAGAAGAATAACTAGACCTGCATGCAGGAATGACGGGTTTCACCGGTACCACGTTACCCTTAAACATGTCACTTCCGGTGCCAAGTTACCCTTGAACATATGTCACTTCCGGTAACAGCGAAACCACTAAACAGGTTTCCAAATTAACATTGCACTCAAATAAAATGGACGCAGAATCAACAAAATCCAGCAATATCAATTCATTTCATACATTTGTTACTTGTAGATGATCTTGACAAAATTAAATTACTCCCGGTGTTAATGCAAATGTTCAATTAGTCTTATGAAATCAGAAATGGCATACGATATCATATAGTGAAAATTTTATGTAAATCGAATAATAATTGCCACTTTTAAAGACCAAAAAACTTGAAAAGTGACTTGTAGAAAATCGGCTATTTCTCTGCAACCGTACAAGTTAGAAACCATTTTGTGGTATCTGTATGATCGTATGGGTTCATTCTATTTGTTGATTGGCATCAAATACCATACTTTGAAAAAGATTTCAAAACAGACTCATTTGAATAAAATATCTGTTTTAGAGGCTAAAAATACAGTTTTTGCCAAAATGACGTTACTTCCGGTGATAATGAAAATCTTAAATTACTTGTATGAAATCCCAAATGGCATTAGGTATAACATGGTGTGACGTTTATGAAAATCGAATAATAATTGACCCTTTTATGGCCCCGAAACCTTCAAAAGTGACCTGTAGAAAACCGTCTATTTCTCGGCAACCGAACAAGTTAGAAACCATTTTATGATATCTATATGACCATATGAGTTTTGTTTATATGTGAATTTAAACCAAAAGTTAAAATTATTAATACATATTAAGTTATTCTTGGTTGAATAAAACATTGATTTAAAAAGTTTAAAATGCATTTTTTGACCAAATGATGTCACTTCCGGTGTCAATTTTAAATTGTAATCAACTTGATATGACGCTACGTGCTTTTTGAATCAAATGATGTCACTTTTATAAAAATCCAATCATAATTGACTATTTTACAGGCAAAATAACGAAAACAGTGACTTGTACAGAACTGCCCATTTCTTGGTAACTGCTTATAGTACAAACGAATTTTAACATACATTTTCTTCGTATGGATTATAGCTACAAGTTTATAAAAGTTACGAAGAAATATTTTAAAATCTGAAAAGCCTGAATAGGTTGTAAATAGGCCAATTTTACACCATTTTTAGCCTCTTAATCGAATTTGCTCGAAAATGAAATCGAAATTAAAAAAACTGCTTCCTACATTTTTTGCGCCTTGAAAGGGCACACTCTTTGAGTCAAATAATTTTTCCAAAAAATAATATTTGTTTTCGAAGAAGGAAAATAACTGTCAAAATTGTAGTTTTTGGCAAAACTATGCCACTTCCGGTGCCGACAGATAAAACTTTTGGTAATAAAAAAAATGACAATTGATACAACGAAGCATATGAACTTTGTTTTATACAAATCGAACAATAAAAAATTAATCTAGGACTTAAAAACTGAATTAGCCAATGGCGGCCAAGGTAAATTACTGAGACAAAATTCTTTAACATTTTTGCACTAGTCAGATGACTCTTTAATTCTGTGCATAATACGACTAAAAATTATTCATAAATAAAAAAGTTTTTTGTAAAATTTTAAATTTTCAAAATTTGGCGCCTAATATCTTTGAAGATTTACGGAAAATCAAAAATCGAAAGTAGTGTAGCTATGTGCCCTGTCTCCGGCTATGCCAAAATGTATCGAAAGTTAAAATTCAATGATTATTGTTAAAATTACTGCAATATTTTAAAAAACGATAATTTGGTGATTTCGGACATTTCGCATTGTCGCAGAACGTTCAAAATAGCTTTATCCTCTAAGTCACACCCACTTTCCAAGTAAAACCGAAGAAATCGTAACGATGCGACAAGCAGTTGCTGAGATCTACTCAAAACAAAAGAAGAATAATAATAATAAGAATAATAATTTTAACAAAAACAATAGTGTTTCACACAAGCTTCGCAGTGTGAAACCCTAATAATAAGAATAATTTTAACAAAAACAATAGTGTTTCACACAAGCTACGCAGTGTGAAACCCTAATAATAGAAATAATAATCTGAACAGAAACAATAAGTTTTCATATGTAATATGAAAGCTTAATAATAGAAATAATAATCTTAACAGAAACAACTAGACCTGCATGCAGGAATGACGGGTTTCACTGGTGCCACCTTACCCTTAAACATGTCACTTCCGGTGACAAGTTACCCTTGAACATATGTCGCTTCTGGTACCAACGAAAACATTAAACAGGTTTCCAAATTAACATTGCACACAAATAAAATGGACGCAGAATCAACCAAATCCAGCAATATCAATTCATTTTATACATTTGTTACTTGTAAATGATCTTGACAAAATTAAATTACTCCCGGTGTTAATGAAAATGTTCAATTAGTCTTATGAAATCAGAAATGGCATACGATATCATACAGTGAAAATTTTATGTAAATCGAATAATAATTGCCGCTTTTAAAGACCAAAAAACATTAAAAGTGACTTGTAGAAAATCGGCTATTTCTCGGCAACCGTACAAGTTAGAAACCATTTTGTGGTATCTGTATGCTCGTATGGCTTCATTCTATTTGTTGATTGACATCAAATACCATAATTTGAAAAAGATTTCAAAACAGACTCATTTGAATAAAATATCTGTTTTGAAGGCTAAAAATACAGTTTTTGCCAAAATGACATTACTTCCGGTGATAATGAAAATCTTACATTACTTGTATGGAATCCCAAATGGCATTAGGTATAACATGGTGTAACGTTTATGAAAATCGAATAATAATTGACTCTTCTATGGCCCCAAATACTTCAAAAGTGACCTGTAGAAAACCGTCTATTTCTCGGCAACCGAACAAGTTAGAAACAATTTTATGATATCTATATGACCATATGAGTTGTGTTTATATGTGAATTTAAACCAAAAGTTGAAATTATTAATACATATTAAGTAATTCTTGGTTGAATAAATCATTGATTTAAAAAGTTTAAAATGCAGTTTTTGACAAAATGACGTCACTTCCGATGTCAATTTTAAATTGTAATCAACTTGATATGACGCTATATGCTTTTTGAATCAAATGATGTCACTTTTATATAAATCCAATAATAATTGACTTTATTACACGCAAAATAAAGAAAACAGTGACTTATGCTGAACTGCCCATTTCTTGGCAACTGCTTATATTACAAACTAATTTTCACATACATTCTCTTCGTATTGATTATAGCTACAAGTCTATAAGAGTTATGTAAAAATATTTTAAAATCTGAAAAGCCTGAATGGGTTGTAAATTGGTCAATTTTACGCCTTTTTTCACCTCTTAATCCAATTTGCTAGCAAATGAAATAGAAATTAAAAAAACTGCTTCCGCCATTTTTTGCGCCTTGAAAGGACACACTCTTTGAGTCATATAATTTTTCAAAAAAATAATATTTGTTTTCGAAGAAAGAAAATAACTGTCAAAATTGTAGTTTTTGGTAAAATTATGCCACTTCCGGTGCCGACAGATAACACTATTGGTAACAAAAAAAAAATGACAATTGAGACAACGAAGCATTTGAACTTTGTTTTATACAAATCGAACAATAAAAAAATAATCTAGGACTGAAAAACTGAATTAGCCAATGGCGGCCAAGGAAAATTACTGAGACAAAATTTTTTAACATTTTTGCGCAAGTCAGATGACTCTTTAATTTTGTGTACAAAACGACTAAAAAATATTAATAAATAAAAAAGTTTTTTGTAAAATTTTAAATTTTCAAAATTTGGCGCCTAATATCTTCGAAGATTTGCCGAAAATCAAAAATCGAAAGTAGCGTAGCTATTTGCCATGTCTCCGGCTATGCCAAAATGTATCGAAAGTTAAAATCCCATGATTATTGTTAAAATTACTGCAATATTTTAAAAAACGATAACTTCGGTGATTTCGGACATTTCGCATTGTCGCAGAACGTTCAAAATAGCTTTATCCTCTAAGTCACACCCACTTTCTCAGTAAAACTGAAGAAATCGTAACGATGCGACAAGCAGTTGCTGAGATCTACTCAAAACAAAAGAAGAATAATAATAAGAATAATAATTTTAACAAAAACAATAGTGTTTCACACAAGCTTCGCAGTGTGAAACCCTAATAAGCTTTCATATGTAATATGAAAGCTTAATAATAATCTTAACAGAAACAATAAGCTTTCATATGAAATATGAAAGCTTAACTAGATCTGCTACTGTCCCATGCAGATATGAAAGCTTTCATATTCAACGTCATGTGTCATCGATTGTATCAAGTATCCTAAATAAAAGGATCAGAAGAAAAAATTATCAAAATTGGTCAAAAAATCGCGAAGTTACAAGTCTAAATATAGTATGAAACATTGCACCCAGGCATAACAATAATCTGAAAACTAAAGGGAAATAACTGAACCTTGTATTACTGTAATGAGACGGATGAGAAAATGAAACGAAAATGGCGGGAAAGAACTAAAAATGGCAGGTTGGACAGGCGACCTTACTCCTTGTCACGTACAACCGGCCATTCGAAAACACGCTAGTTAACTCAATGACAGGCGGGCGTGCTAACCATTCAGCCACCCCACCCCCCCTTTGAAATCAGACACGTGCAATATGTCATATAGGGATAATAACAAGTCGCTCACAACAAAATCGTAAATTAATGAGTTTAGGTCAAAAGGTTGAGCTACTGTTTTAGAGTATTTATTTGTTTTAAAGAGACACGTTATGGGTTGTTCATAGTTAAATGAAAGTTTAATTTTAAATAAGACCAAGAAAATTAGGATTTAATAATGCCAGACTGATATTAAAATAATGTTTTAAATTAAGAATAATTAATTATTGGTCTAATGCAATGGAATGCTTTGATTTGACGGATGAGATGTACGATGGGTGTCCACACTATGTAGCTAAGGCGTTAGCCTGCTAGCCAGGAGGTCGGGTGTTCGATCCCTGCATTGGCCGAGAAAGTTCATCTCGATTTTCTGGCGTGTGCCCCCCCCCCCGCTGTGTACACATTGGAGTGCACGTAAAAGATCCCCGGCGTGGTTCCCCTTGTCAGTGAGGCAGAACGGAGGGCCTGACAAGCACAGCTGTCTAGGCATTCGGATGGGACGAAAAACCAAGGTCCCGTGACCACATTGGAGTGCACGTAAAATATCCCTAAGCAGTTGGAATTCGATACTGTTAAATAAGCTCTATACGATGACTAAATGTGCAGATTGTAGCCACCCACACCGCATGTTTTGCTTAACAATGAAAGGGTGCCGTTTTCAATTTTCGATCCTTTTATTCTTCTACTCCTGATATTTTGGACTGTTGATCGATGGTTTCATATAAAAGACTACCGATAAGACTCTTTGTAGAAGAAGTTCCTCAAAAATATTATGTTGACTTTAAGAGAAAAGGACTTTTAATAATGCTCCAAATCGTAAAAATACGACTTTTTGGATTTTCGATCTCTTTTTTCTGCTACCCCTGATATTTTAAAAAAAATGATACAATGATTTCACACAACAGGCTAGCTATTAGACTCTCGATTAACAAGAGTTTCACCACCCTCCTTTCATTATAACCGAAGTTATTGTGCCCTAAACAATCAACAAATCAGCATGCTTATCTCTGCTTACCCTAGGCAGAAAATGCTCCTCTTTGCACTCAATCATGACATTGACCCAGTGAACGTTTACGTCAAGATTGAACATTCTAGCTCAATTAATAGGAGAGTTATTGTGTTTCAAAGTCTCGGCCCTTCAAATTGCTACTACTTTTCATATTCACTTCAAAATGGCAACCATCATTTGACCTAAATCAAAATTATGCCTTAGGGATTTTTCACGTTTCAAGATGGTGGCCCTTCCGGTTCGATCTACAAACTTCATATTTTGTGTACAAATCAGTAATTACTTATCTAGTATCCCCAAAAAAAAAAAATCAGGTCATTCTGACCTATATTTCGATGATTTTTTTGAAAATTTTGATCCTTAAATTCGCCAAGGGGAGATAATCTAGAAAATTTCTAATTATATTTTTGAAGTTACATAGGTAATATCAACTTATATACTAAATTTCATGAAAATCGTACAACTATTAAATAAGTTGTCAAATTGGTCTAAACTTCCGGTTCGAAATCACAGCGACGAATTTTCGAAACTCGAAAACCTGAAACTACAGATTTAAAGTAATTGTCTCAACAAGGTACTCAAAGAAAAAAGAATTAGAAAAATAGGTCAAAATTAGCAAAGTTACGACTATGCATTGTCAGTTTTTTCATTCGTAAAATTCGGTGATTTCGGATTCGTAAAACGTTTTGAAAATATATTTAAACAACGATCGCACCTCTTTTTTGGGGGGTAGGTCAAAGTTTCAGAAAGATCCCATGGTTACATTCTGAGAAATCCGATTTGCAGAAAAGACACACACACAAAAATAATAACTAGATCTGCTACTGTCCAATGCAGGTATGAAAGCTTTCATATTCACTGTCACTTCCCGTCACATGTCATGGGTCATATAAATAATCCGAAGAAGAAAAAATAAATCATTAAAATCGGTCACAATCTAGCGAAATTAATGTGATTTTTCACTCGTAAACAACTTTGTCGGCACGAAAAACATCAAAAGCGAAATTCGAATTTTTGAAATATTCAAATACCAAAAATTCGACCCGTGTCCCGTCTATCCTGAAATTGAAATGTATTAAATTTTAGACATAGGAGACGCATTGAACATACTATGTTTCATATTCAATTCAAAATGGCGACCATCAGCTGACCTAAATCAAAATTTTTTTTAGGTTTTCCTTTAAGGGTTCAGAAAATGTAACTCCCATGTCTGTAAGTGCAATATCGCAAAAGTTCTATTTTTTCACGTTTCAAGATGGTGGCACTTCCGGTTCGATCGACAAACTCCATGTTTTGTGTACGAATCAGTAATTACTTGTCTAGTATCGAAAAAAAAAATTAGGTAATTCTGACCTTTATTTCGACGATTTTTTTTAAAAAATTTTAAAAGTCATTTTTCAAGTCGCATCAGTAATATCTAGTTACGTACTAAATTTCATGAAAATCGTACAACTATTAAATAAGTTGTCAAGTTGCTCTCAACTTCCGGTTCGAAATCACAGCGACTAATTTTCGAATACTACAAAACTTTTAAAAATAAGCTCCCCCTGACCAGCTTAATCCTTCGCAATAAACGTTTGCCCCTTAAAATCGGCAAATTGCTGACTTTAAAGTGAGAAATATTACAACCGGGCGAAATTTTCTGTTTTATCACTTTTACAGTACCATTGATTACCAAACGATCATTACGAAACTTTAGAAATAAAACAGAAAGAGAGAAATGCGGCTTAACGTCCATTCGACACAAACGAGGTCATTTCGGGACTAACATATGTCTTTTAATTTTATTGAAAAACTTCCCTTGCGCGTATGGGTCTTTAGCCGTGGGAGGAAACCGAAGGACACGGAGAAAAACCACGAGGTTGGACACCATACTCCATGTCACGTGCAACCTGGAAATCGAAACGACGCCGGTTGACTCGATGACAGACGTTACGATACATCGTGCCCATGCTAACCATTCAGTCATTCAGCCTCCCTAAAATCGGAAAATTGCTGACTTATAGCAAGAAACATTTCAACCGGGCATTTCAATCGAAACAACGCCAGTTGACTCAATGACAGACGTTACGATACAGAGCGCAGGTGCTAACCATACAGCCACGTAACCTCCCTAAATTTGGCAAATTGCTGACCTACAGCGAGAAACATTTCAACCGGACGAAATTTTCTATTTTAACAGTTTAATTTGCACGGTACCTTTAATTATGAACCGAATATTACAAAACTTTTAAAAATAAGCCCCCCCCCCGACCAGCTTAATCGTTCGCAATAAACGTTTGCCCCTTAAAATCGGCAAATTGCTGACTTTAAAGTGAGAAACATTACAACCGGGCGAAATTTTCTGTTTTATCACTTTTACTGTACCATGGATTACCAACCGATTATTACAAAACTTTAAAAATAAAACAGAAGGAGAGAAATGCGGCTTAACGTCCATTCGACACAAACTAGGTCATTTCGGGACTAACATATGTTTTTTAATTTTATTTATAAACTTCCCTTGCGCGTACTGGTCTTCAGGAGTGGGAGGAAACCGAAGGACACGGAGAAAACCCACGAGATTGGACACCATACTCCATGTCACGTGCAACCTGGAAATTGAAACGACGCCGGTTGACTCAATGACAGACGTTACGACACAGCGCGCGTATGCTAACCATTCAGTCATTCAGCATCCCTAAAATCGGGAAATTGCTGACTTATAGCAAGCAACATTTCAACCGGGCGAAATTGTCTGTATTAGCAGTTTAATTTGCATGGTACTTTAATTACCAACCGATTATTACAAAACTTTTGAAAATAAGCTCCAAATGACCAGCTTAATCGTATGCAATAAACGTTTGGCGTGATTTGAAAGTTCTGCACCGTGAAAGTCCATCTCGATTTTCCGGCGTGGTTTCCTCTTGTCAGTGAGGCAGAACGGAGGGCCTGACAAGGACAGCTGTCTAGTCGTTCGGATGGTACGAAAAACCAAGCTCCTGTGTACACATTGAAGTGCACGTAAAATATCCCTAAGCAGTTGGAATTCGATACTGTTGAATAAGCTCTATACGATGACTAAATGTGCAAATTGTAGTCACCCACGCTGCATGTTTCGCTAATCAATGAAAGGGTGCCGTTTTCAATTTTCGATCCTTTTATTCTTCTACTCCTGATATTTTGGACTGTTGATCGATGGTTTCATATAAAAGACTATCGATAAGACTCTTTGTAGAAGAAGTTCTCCAAAAATATTATGTTGATTTAAGAGAAAAGGACCTTTAAAAATGTTCAAAATCGTAAAAATACGACTTTTTGGATTTTCGATCTTTTTTTTCTGCTATCCCTGATATTTAAAAAAAATGATACAATGATTTCACACAACAGGCTAGCTATTAGACTCTCGATTGACAGGAGTTTCACCACCTCTCTTCAATATAACCGAAGTTATCGTGTCCTAAAGAATCAACAAATTAGCATGCTTATCTCTGCTTACCCTAAGCAGAAAATGCTCATCTTTGACCTCAATCATGCCATAGACCTAGTGAACGTCTACACCAAGCTTGAATATTCTAGCTTAATTAGAAGGAGAGTTATTATGTTTCAAAGTCTCGGCCTTTCAAATTGCTACTACTTTTCATATTCACTTCAAAATGGAATCCATCAGTAGACCTAAATCAAAATTCTGATCCCAGCGATTTTTGGGCCAGCCTTCAAGGATTCAGAAAATATAACTCCCGTGTCTGTAAGTAAAATAGCAAAAAAGCCTTAGGGATTTTTCACGTTTCAAGATGGTGGCACTTCCGGTTCGATCGACAAACTTCATATTTTGTGTACGAATCAGTAATTACTTATCTAGTAACGAAAAAAAAAATCAGGTCATTCTGACCTATATTTCGACGATTTCCTTGAAAATTTTGATCCTTAATTTCGTCAAGGGGAGATAATTTTGAAAATTTCTAATTATATTTTTGAATTCACATGGGTAGGATCTACTTATATACTAAATTTCATGAAGATCGTACAACTATTAAAGAAGTTGTCAAATTGGTCTAAACTTCCGGTTCGAAATCACAGCGACGAATTTTCGAAATTCAAAAATGTGAAACTGCAGATGAAAATGATTTTTTCAAGGTATTCGAAGAAAAAAGAATTAGTAAAATCGGTCAAAAATTAACAAAGTTACGACTATGCATTGTCAGTTTTTTCGTTCGTAAAATTCGGTGATTTCGGATTCGTAAAACGTTTTGAAAATATATTTAATCAACAGTCACTACCCATTTTTGGGGGGGATAGGTAAAAGTTTCAGAAAGATCCTATTGTTAGATTCTGAGAAATCCGATTTGTGGATAAAACACACACAAAAAAAATAATAACTAGATCTGCTACTGTCCCATGCAGATATGAAAGCTTTCATATTCATCGTCACGTGTCATTGATTGTATCAAGTATCCTAAATAAAAGGATAAGAAGAAAAAATTATTAAAATTGGTCAAAAACTCGCGAAGTTACAAGTCTAAATATAGTATGAAACATTGCACCCAGGCATAACAATAATCTGAAAACTAAAGGGAAATAACTGAAACTTGTATTACTGTAATGAGACGGATGAGAAAATGAAATGAAAATGGCGGGAAAAAAAATTAAAAATGGCAGGTTGGACAGGCGACCTTACTCCTTGTCACGTACAACCGGGCATTCGAAAACACGCTAGTTAACTCAATGACAGGCGCGTGTGCTAACCATTCAGGCACCCAACCCCCCTTTGAAATCAGACATGTGCAATATGTCATATAGGAAGAATAAGAAGTCGCTCACAACAAAATGGTAAATTAATGAGTTTAGGTCAAAAGGTTGAGCTACTGTTTTAGAGTACTTAATAGTTTTAAAGAGACACGTTAAGGGTTGTTCAGAGTTAAATGAAAGTTTAATTTTAAATAAGACCAATAAAATTAGGATTTAATAATGCCAGACTAATATTTCCAATATGTTTGGTTATAAGTAGGAAATCGTGACGACTTCTTAAGCATGTTTTAAACAAAGGATCATGTTTGTTTAAACAAGAATGGCACTCTGCAATAAAAAAACTGGCCAAAGCAAGATTTCTATGCGGAAATTAAATAATTGCTAGAACCAGAAAAATATTTATCCACTATAATAAATAAGCAACATAGAGAAAATGAAATGAAATTGAATGGGGTTTAACGTCCGACTGTTCTGCTCCTAAAATGGGCTAATGAAGACGGGCATATGCCATAAAGTGTGCAATGAGGGAAATTTTACCCGGGCAGCGGCGGTTACGGCCTACGAGGTTGGACAGGCGACCATACTCCTTGTCACGTACAACCAAGAAATCGAAAAAACGCCAGTTGACTCAATGACAGACGTTACGATACAGAGCGCACGTGCTAACCATTCAGCCACGCAACCTCCCTAAAATCGGCAAATTGCTGACCTACAGCGAGAAACATTTCAACCGGGCCAAATTTTCTATTGTAACAGTTTAATTTGCACGGTACCTTTAGTTATCAACCGAATATTAAAAAACTTTTAAAAATAAGCTCCCCCTGACCAGCTTAAGCGTTTGCAATAAACGTTTGCCCCTTAAAATCGGCAAATTGCTGACTTTAAAGTGAGAAACATTACAACCGGGCGAAATTTTCTGTTTTATCACTTTTACAGTACCTTTGATTACCAACCGATTATTACAAAACTTTAAAAATAAAAGAGAAAGAGAGAAATGCGGCCTAATGTCCATTCGACACAAACTAGGTCATTTCGGGACTAACATATGTTTTTTCATTTTATTTAAAAACTAACCTTGCGCTTACAGGTCTTTAGCCGTTGGGAGGAAACCGAAGGACACGGAGAAAACCCACGAGGTTGGACATCATACTTCATGTCACGTGCAACCTGGAGATCGAAACGACGCCCGTTGACTCAATGACAGACGTTACGATACAGTGCGCACATGCTAACCATTCAGCCATTCAGCCTCCCTGAATTCAGAAAATTGCTGATTTATAGCAAGAAACATTTCAACCGGGCGAAATTTTCTGTTTTAACAGTTTAATGTGCACGGTACTTTAATTACCAACCGATTATTACAAAACTTTTGAAAATAAGCTCCAACTGACCAGCTTAATCGTATGCAATAAATGTTTTCGCCTGAATTGAAAGTTCTGCACGGAGAAAGTTCATCTCGATTTCCCGGCGTGGTTCCCCTTGTCAGTGAGGCAGAACGGAGGGTCTGACAAGCACAGCTGTCTAGTCATTCGGATGGGACGAAAAACCAAGGTCCCGTGACCACATTGGAGTGCACGTAAAATATCCCTAAGCAGTTGGAATTCGATACTGTTAAATAAGCTCTATACGATGACTAAATGTGTAGATTGTAGTCACCCACACTGCATGTTTCGCTTAACAATGAAAGGGTGCCCTTTTCAATGTTCGATCCTTTTGTTCTTCTACTCCTGATATGTTGGACTCTTGATCGATGGTTTCATATAAAAGACTACCAATAAGACTCTTTGTAGAAGAAGTTCCCAAAAAATATTATGTTGACTTTACGAGAAAGACCTCTAAACATGCTCCAAATTGTAAAAATACGACTTTTTGGATTTTCAATCTCTTTTTTTCGGCTATCCCTGATATTTAGAAAAAATAATACAATGATTTCACACAACAGGCTAGCTATTAGACTCTCTATTGACAAAAGTTTCACCGCCCTCCCTTCATTATAACCGAAGTTATCGTGCCCTAAAGAATCAACAAATCAGCATGCTTATCTCTGCTTACCCTAGGCCGAAAATGCTCATCTTTAAACTCAATCATGACATTGACCTAGTGAACGTCTACACCAAGATTGAACATTCTAGCTCAATTAGAAGGAGAGTTATTGTGTTTCAAAGTCTCGGCCCTTCAAATTACTACTACTTTTCATATTCACTTCAAAATGGCAACCATCAGTTGACCTAAATCAAAATTCTGCTCCCAGCGATTTTTGGGCCATCCTTCAAGGATTTAGAAAATATAACTCCCGTGTCTGTAAGTAAAATAGCAAAAAAAACCTTAGGGATTTTTCATGTTTGAAGATGGTGGCACTTCCGGTTCGATCGACAAACTCCATATTTTGTGTAGGAATCAGTAATTACTTGTTGAGTATTTAAATTTTTTTTTAGGTCATTCTGACCTATATTTCGACGATTTTTTTTAAAACTGTGATCCTTAATTTCACCAAGGGGGGATAATTTAGAAAATTTCTAATTATATTTTTGAAATCACATGGGTAAGATCTACTTATATACTAAATTTCATGAAAATCGTACAACTTTTAAAGAAGTTATCAAATTGGTCTAAACTTCGGGTTCGAAATCACAGCGACGAATTTTCGAAATTCGAAAATGTGAAACTGCAGTTGAAATTGATTTTTTTCAAGGTATTCAAAGAAAAAAGAATTAGTAAAATCGGTCAAAAAATAGCAAAGTTACGACTATGCATTGTCAGCTTTTCTTTCGTAAAATTCGGTGATTTCGAATTCGCAAAACGTTTTCAAAATATATTTAATCAACAGCCACCACCCATTTTTGAGGGGGTAGGTCAAAGTTTCAGAAACATCCTATGGTTAGATTCTGTGAAATCCGATTTGCAGGAAAAACACACAAAAACAAAATAATAATAATCTTAACAGAAACAATAAGCTTTCATATGAAATATGAAAGCTTAATAACTTTAACAGAAACAATAAGCTTTCATATGTAATACATATGAAAGCTTAATAATAACTTTAACAGAAACAATAAGCTTTCATATGTAATACATATGAAAGCTTAACTAGATCTGCTAAGCAGATATTAAAGCTTTCATATTCAAGATCAGTTTCTGTCGCATCTCATGAGTTATATAAAGAATCTTAAAGAGGAAAAAGAATGAATAAAATCTGCCAAAAACTCACCGAGTTATAACGAGAAACAATTCAACCGGTTCAAATTCTGCCTTAATTAAAAACAGAGTTGTTATGTTCAAATGTGATCAGTCAAATTGCTTATTGCTCCTAAGTCTATGCAGAAATTCTCAACATCAAACTTAGTCAAGGTAATGACATAATTAATCTATATTTGGAATTTTGTCACTCTCACTTCATTAAAACTAAAGTTATCGTGCCCCAAATTATCAACCAATCAGATTGCTTATCTCAGCTTACTGTAAGCAGACAATGCTCATCTCCGCACTCCATCATGCCATTGACCTATCGAACGCCTTCACCAAGATTTAACATTCTGCCCCAATTAGAAGGGGAGTTATTTTGTTTCAAATTCTCGACCAATCAAATTGCTCATCGCTCTGCTTTTCCATGGCAGACAATGCTCATTGTCGAACATATTCAAGGTATTGATGTAATGAAACTATACACCAAGTTTCATCACTCTGACTTAATTAGAACTGAAGTGAAAGTGTCCGAAATCATCAACCAATCAAATTGCTTACCTCTGCTTACCCTAAGCATAAAATGCTCATCTTCGAACTCCATCAAAGCATTGACCTAATAAAGACCTACGCCAAGTTTGAACATTCTAGCCGAATAACACTGAGAGTTATCGTGTTTCAATGTCTCGACCAATCAATTTGCGTATCGCTCTGCTTATCCTAAGCAGAAAATGCTCCTTGTCGAACTTAGTCAAGGTAGTGATTTAATGAAACTATACACCAAGTTTCATCACTATCACTTAATCAGAACTAATGTTATTGTGTGTCGAATCATCAACCAATCAAATTGCTCATCTCTGCTTACCCAACGCCAAAAATGCTGATATTCAACCTTCATCAAGACATTGACCTAGTGAATGCCTATACCAAGTTTGAACATTGTACCCCAATTAGAAGAAGAGTTATTGTGTTCCAGAGTAGTCTAGGTATTGGCCTAATAAACACCTACACCAAGTCTAGCTGAATTAGAAAGAGAGTTATTGTGTCCCAAACTAGATCATTTCGGGACTAACATATAGTTCGATTTTATTTCAATATAGAGGTCTTTCGCAGTGGAAGGAAACCGGAGGAAATGAAGAAAACACACCAAGTTGGACAGGCGACCTTACTCCTTGTCAGGTACAACCGGAGATTCGAAAACACGCTAGATGACTCAATGACAGGCTTTATGATACAGCGCGCGCGTGCTAACAATTCAGCCACCCAACTCCCCTTTGAAATCGGACACGTGCAATATGTCATATAGGAAGAATAACAAGTCACTCACAACCAAAATAATGAGCTTAAGTCCAAAGGTTGAGCTACTGTTTTAGAGTATTTAATTGTTTTAAAGAGAGACGTTAAGGATTGTTCATAGTTAAATGAAAGTTTAATTTTAATAAGACGAACGTCTACCAATAAAATTAGAATTTCAAAATATTAAAATAAAGTTTTAAATTAAGAATAATTATTGTTCTGATGGCAATGCAATATTTTGATTTGACTGATGAAATGTACGATGGGTGTCCACACTAAGTGGCTAAGGCTAGCCAAGAGGTCGGGTGTTCGATCCCTGCATTGGCCAAGAAAGTTCATCTCGATTTTCTGGCGTGCCCCCCACCCCGTGTACACATTGGAGTGCACGTAAAAGATCCCTAAGCAGTTGGAATTCGATACTGTTGAATAAGCTCTATACGATGACTAAATGTGTAGATTGTAGTCACCCACACTGCATGTTTCGCTTAACAAGGAAAGGGTGCCGTTTGCAATGTTCGATCCTTTTGTTCTTCTACTCCTGATATGTTGGACTGTTGATCGATGGTTTCATATAAAAGACTACCAATAAGACTCTTTGTAGAAGAAGTTCCCAAAAAATAGTGTTGACTTTACGAGAAAGACCTCTAAACATGCTCCAAATTGTAAAAATACGACTTTTTGGATTATCAATCTCTTTTTTTCGGCTATCCCTGATATTTAAAAAAAATGATACAATGATTTCACACAACAGGCTAGCTATTAGGCTCTCTATTGACAAAAGTTTCACCGTCCTCCCTTCATTATATCCGAAGTTATCGTGCCCTAAAGAATCAACAAATCAACATGCTTATCTCTGCTTACCCTAAGCAGAAAATGCTCATCGTTGAACTCCATCATAACATTGACCTAGTGAACGTATACAACAAGTTTGAACATTCTAGCTTAATTAGAATGAGAGTTATTGTGCTCCAAAATCTCGGCCCTTCCAATTGCTTCTATTTTTCATTTTCAATTCAAAAGGGTGACTCCCGGTTGACCTAAATCAAAATTCTATTCGCGACATATTTTAGGCCTTCCTATAAGGATTCAGAAAATATAACTCCCGAGTCTGTAAGTAAAATAGCAAAAAAGCCTTATTGATTTTTCACTTTTAAAGATGGTGGCACTTCCGGTTCGATCGACTAACTCCATATTTTGTGTACAAATCAGTAATTACTTATCTAGTATCTAAAAAAAAAATTAGGTCATTCTGACCTATATTACGATGATTTTTTTGAAAATTTTGATCCTTAATTTCGTCAAGGGGAGATAATTTAGAAAATTTCGAATTATATTTTTGAAGTCACATCGGTAAGATCTACTTATATACTAAATTTCATGAAAATCGTACAACTATTAAAGAAGTTGTCAAATTGGTCTAAACTTCCGGTTCGAAATCACAGCGACGAATTTTCGAAATTGGAAAATGTGAAACTGCAGATGAAAATGATTTTTTTCAAGGTATTCAAAGAAAAAAGAATTAGTAAAATCGGTCAAAAAATAACAAAGTTACGACTATGCATTGTCATTTTTTTCGTTCGTAAAATTCGGTGATTTCGGATTCGTAAAACGTTTTGAAAATATATTTAATCAAGGTTCGCACCCCATTTTTTTTTTGGGGGGGGGGGGTAGGTCAAAATTTCAGAAAGATCCTATGGATAGATTCTGAGAAATCCGATTTGCAGAAAACACACACAAAAAAAAATAACTAGATCTGCTACTGTCCCATGCAGATATGAAAGCTTTCATATTCATCGTCACGTGTCATTGATTGTATCAAGTATCCTAAATAAAAGGATAAGAAGAAAAAATTATTAAAATTGGTCAAAAACTCGCGAAGTTACAAGTCTAAATATAGTATGAAACATTGCACCCAGGCATAACAATAATCGGAAAACTAAAGGGAAATAACTGAAACTTGTATTACTGTAATGAGACGGATGAGAAAATGGTATGGAAATAGCGGGAAAAAAAATTAAAAATGGCAGGTTGGATAGGCGACCTTACTCCTTGTCACGTACAACCGGGCATTCGAAAACAAGGGAGTTAACTCAATGACAGGCGCGCGTGCTAACCATTCAGCCACCCAACCCCCCTTTGAAATCAGACACGTGCAATATGTCATATAGGAAGAATAAGAAGTCGCTCACAACAAAATGGTAAATTAATGAGTTTAGGTCAAAAGGTTGAGCTACTGTTTTAGAGTACTTAATAGTTTTAAAGAGACACGTTAAGGGTTGTTCATAGTTAAATGAAAGTTTAATTTTAAATAAGACCAATAAAATTAGGATTTAATAATGCCAGACTAATATTTCCAATATGTTTGGTTATAAGTAGGAAATCGTGACGACTTCTTAAGCATGTTTTAAACAAAGTATCATGTTTGTTTAAACAAGAATGGCACTCTGCAATAAAAAAACTGGCCAAAGCAAGATTTCTATGCAGAAATTAAATAATTGCTAGAACCAGAAAAAATATTTATCCACTATAATAAATAAGCAACATAGAGAAAATGAAATGAAATTGAATGGGGTTTAACGTCCGACTGTTCTGCTCCTAAAATGGGCTAATGAAGACGGGCATATGCCATAAAGTGTGCAATGAGGGAAATTTTACCCGGGCAGCGGCGGTTACGGCCTACGAGGTTGGACAAATTGCAAATTGCTGACCTACAGCGAGAAACATTTCAACCGGGCCAAATTTTCTATTGTAACAGTTTAATTTGCACGGTACCTTTAGTTATCAACCGAATATTACAAAACTTTTAAAAATAAGCTCCCCCTGACCAGCTTAAGCTTTCGCAATAAACGTTTGCCCCTTAAAATCGGCAAATTGTTGACTTTAAAGTGAGAAACATTACAACCGGGCGAAATTTTCTGTTTTATCACTTTTACAGTACCTTTGATTACCAACCGATTATTACAAAACTTTAAAAATAAAAAAAGAAAAAGAGAAATGCGGCCTAACGTCCATTCGACACAAACTAGGTCATTTCGGGACTAACATATGTTTTTAAATTTTATTTAACCCCCCCCCCCCTTGCGCGTACTGGTCTTTAGCCGTTGTGAGGAAACCGAAGAACACGGAGAAAACCCACGAGGTTGGACATCATACACCATGTCACGTGCAACCTGGAGATCGAAACGACGCCCGTTGACTCAATGACAGACGTTACGATACAGTGCGCACATGCTAACCATTCAGCCATTCAGCCTCCCTGAATTCAGAAAATTGCTGACTTATAGCAAGAAACATTTCAACCGGGCGAAATTTTCTGTTTTAACAGTTTAATGTGCACGGTACTTTAATTACCAACCGATTATTACAAAACTTTTGAAAATAAGCTCCAACTGACCAGCTTAATCGTATGCAATAAACGTTTTCGCCTGAATTGAAAGTTCTGCACGGAGAAAGTTCATCTCGATTTCCCGGCGTGGTTCCCCTTGTCAGTGAGGCAGAACGGAGGGCCTGACAAGCACAGCTGTCTAGTCATTCCGATGTGACGAAAAACCAAGGTCCCGTGTACACATTGGAGTGCACGTAAAATATCCCTAAGCAGTTGGAATTCGATACTGTTGAATAAGCTCTACACGATGACTAAATGAGTAGATTGTAGTCACCCACACTGCATGTTTCGCTTAACAATGAAAGGGTGCCGTTTTCAATGTTCGATCCTTGTGTTCTTCTACTCCTGATATGTTTGACTGTTGATCGATGGTTTCATATAAAAGACTACCAATAAGACTCTTTGTAGAAGAAGTTCCCAAAAAATATTATGTTGACTTTACGAGAAAGACCTCTAAAAATACGACTTTTTGGATTTTCAATCTCTTTTTTTCGGCTATCCCTGATATTTAAAAAAAATGATACAATGATTTCACACAACAGGCTAGCTATTAGACTCTCTATTGACAAAAGTTTCACCGCCCTCCCTTCATTATAACCGAAGTTATCGTGCCCTAAAGAATCAACAAATCAGCATGCTTATCTCTGCTTACCCTAAGCAGAAAATGCTCATCTTTGAACTCAATCATGACATTGACCTAGTGAACGTCTACACCAAGTTTGAACATTCTAGCTTAATTAGAAGGAGAGTTATTGTGTTTCAAAGTCTCGGCCCTTCAAATTGCTACTACTTTTCATATTCACTTCAAAATGGAATCCATCATTAGACCTAAATCAAAATTCTGCTCCCAGCGATTTTTGGGCCAACCTTCTTGGATTCAGAAAATATAAATCCCGTGTCTGTAAGTAAAATAGCAAAAAAAGCCTTAGCGATTTTTCACGTTTCAAGATGGTGGCACTTCCGGTTCTATCGACAAACTTCATATTTTGTGTACAAATCAGTAATTACTTATCTAGTATCCCCCAAAAAAATCAGGTCATTCTGACCTATATTTCGATGATTTTTTTGAAAATTTTGATCCTTAATTTCGTCAAGGGGAGATAATTTTGAAAATTTCTAATTATATTTTTGAAATCACATCGGTAGGATCTACTTATATACTAAATTTCATGAAGATCGTACAACTATTAAAGAAGTTGTCAAATTGGTCTAAACTTCCGGTTCGAAATCACAGCGACGAATTTTCGAAATTCGAAAATGTGAAACTGCAGATGAAAATAATTTTTTTCAAGGTATTCAAAGAAAAAAGAATTAGTAAGATCGGTCCAAAAATAATAAAGTTACGACTATGCATTGTCAGTTTTTTCGTTCGTAAAATTTTTTTTTTTTTTGGGGGGGGGGGGGGTAGGTCAAAATTTCAAAAAGATCCTATGGATAGATTCTGAGAAATCCGATTTGCAGAAAACACACACACAAAAAAAAATAATAACTATATCTGCTACTGTCCCATGCAGATATGAAAGCTTTCATATTCGTCGTCACGTGTCATCGATTATATCAAGTATCTCAAATAAAAGGATAAGAATAACAAACTATCAAAATTGGTCAAAAACTCGCGAAGTTACAAGTCTAAATATAGTATGAAACATTGCATAATCTGAAAACTAAAGGGAAATAACTTATACTTGTGTTGCTGTAATCGGGATGACTACCCACTTCAAAACTTTCAGAAAAATGAAATGAAAATAATAAGAAAACATCGAAAAATTAAATGAGATAACTTTGAACAAAACTAAAAATTTTTGAATCAGGTTGATCCCAATTGTTTGAATATTTACGTTAAATATGTAAATTTGGAAAATTATAAAGACATAGTTATCAAAATCGGTCAAAACTCACAAAGTTACAAATTTAAATGTAGTGAGAAACATTGCACCCGGTCAAAAAAATAATCTTTAAACTAAAGGGAAATAGCCTAAACTTGTATAGCTGTAATCGGGCTTCCAAAATTAGAGATATGTTATATAATTATGGTTTCCAATATGTTTGGTTTTAAGTAGGAAATCGTGACAACTTCTTAAGCATGTTTTAAACAAAGGGTCATAGACTGCAATATACAAGAATGGCACTTTGCAATAAAAAAAAAACTGGTCAATAAAAAAAAAACTGGTCAAAGCAAGATTTCTATGCAGAAATGAAATAATTAATAGAACCAGAAAAACATTTATCCACTATAATAAATAAGCAACATAGAGAAAATGAAATGAAATTGAATGGGGTTTAACGTCCTACTGTTCTGCTCCTAAAATGGGCTAATGAAGACGGGCATACGCCATAAAGTTTGCAATGAGGGAAATTGTAACCGGGCAGCGGCGTTACGGCCTACGAGGTTGGACAGGCGACCATACTCCTTGTCACGTACAACCAAGAAATCGAAACAACGCCAGTTGACTCAATGACAGACGTTATGATACAAAGCGCACGTTCTAACCATTCAGTCACACAACCTCCCTAAAATCGGCAAATTGCTGAGAAACATTTCAACCGGGCGAAATCTTCTATTATATTAGTTAAATTTGCACGGTACCTTTAGTTATCAACCGAATATTACAAAACTTTTAAAAATAAGCTCCCCCTGATCAGCTAAATCGTTCGCAATAAACGTTTCCCCTTAAAATCGGCAAATTGCTGACTTTAAAGTGAGAAACATTATACAACCGGGCGAAATTTTCTGTTTTATCACTTTTACAGTATCTCTGATTACCAACCGATTATTACAAAACTTTAAAAATAAAAAAAGAGAGAAATGCGGCTTAACGTCCATTCGACACAAACTAGGTCATTTCGGGACTAACATATGTTTTTTAATTTTATTTAAAAACTCCCCTTGCGCGTACAGGTCTTTAGCTGTTGGGAGGAAACCGAAGTACACGGAGAAAACCCACCATGTTGGACACTATACTCCATGTCACGTGCAATCTCGAAATCGAAACGACGCCCGTTGACTCAATTACAGACGTTACGATACAGCGCACATGCTAAACATTCAGCCTCCCTTAAAAATAAGCTCCCCCTGACCAGCTTAATTGTTCGCAATAAACGTTTGCCCTCTAAAATGACAGACGTTACGATACAGAGCGCAGGTGCTAACCATTCAGCCACGCAACCTCCCTAAATTTGGCAAATTGTTGACCTACAGCGAGAAACATTTCAACCGGGCGAAATCTTCTATTATAACATTTTAATTTACACGGTACCTTTAATTATCAACCGAATATTACAAAACTTTTAAAAATAAGCTCCCCTGACCAGCTTAATCGTTCGCAATAAACGTTTGTCCCCTAAAATCGGCAAGTACACGGACTTTAAAGTGAGAAACATTACAACCGGGCGAAATTTTATGTTTTATCACTTTTACAGTACCTTTGATTACCAACAGATTATTACAAAATCTTAAAAATAAAAGAGAAAGAGAGAAATGCGGCTCAACGTCCATTCGACACAAACTAAGTCATTTCGGGACTAACATATGCTTTTTAATTTTATTTATAAACTTCCCTTGCGCGTACTGGTCTTTAACCGTGGGAGGAAACCGAAGGACATGGAGAAAACCCACGAGGTTGGACACCATACTCCATGTCACGTGCAACTTGGAAATCGAAACGACGCCGGTTGACTCAATGACAGACGTTACGATACAGCGCGCGTGTGCTAACCATTCAGCCTCCCTAAAATCGGGAAATTGCTGACTTATAGCAAGAAACATTTCAACCGGGCGAAATTTTCTGTTTTAACAGTTTAATTCGCACGGTATTTTAATTACCAACCGATTATTACAAAACTTTTGAAAATAAGCTCCAACTGACCAGCTTAATCGTATGCAATAAACGTTTGGCCTGAATTGAAACTTCTGCAACGAGAAAGTTCAGTGAGGCAGTGAGGCAAAACGGAGGGCCTGCCAGGGACAGCTGTCTAGTCGTTCGGATGGGACGAAAAACCAAGGTCGCGTGTACACATTGGAGTGCACGTAAAATATCCCTAAGCAGTTGGAATTCGATACTGTTAAATACGCTCTATACGATGACTAAATGTGATGACTGTAGTCACCCACACTGCATGTTTCGCTTAATAATGAAACGGTGCCGTTTTCAATGTTCGATCCTTTTATTCTTCTACTCCAGATATTTTGGACTGTTGATCGAAGTTTTCATATAAAAGACTACCGATAAGACTCTTTGTAGAAGAAGTTCCCCAAAAATATTATGTTGATTGAAGAGAAAAGAACCTTTAAAGATGCTCCAAATCGTAAACATACGACTTTTTGGATTTTCGATCTCTTTTTTTCTGCTATCCCTGACATTTAAAAACAATAATACAACGATTTCACACAACAAGCCAGCTATTAGCCTCTCGATTGGCAGGAGTTTCACCACCCTCTCTTCATTATAACCGAAGTTATCGTGCCCTAAAGAATCAACAAATCAGCATATTTATCTCTGCTTACCCTATGCAGAAAATGCTCATCTTTAAACTCAATCATGACATTGACCCAGTGAACGTCTACACCAAGTTTGAACATTCTAGCTTAATTAGAAGGAGAGTTATTGTGTTTCAAAGTCTCGGCCCTTCAAGTTGCTACTACTTTTCATATTCACTTCAAAATGGCAACCAGAAATTGACCTAAATCAAAATTCTGCTCTGAACAGTTTTTAGGACATCTGTCAAGGATTCAGAAAATATAACTCCCGTGTCTGTAAGTAAGATAGCAAAAAAGCCTGAGGGATTTTTCATGTTTCAAGATGGTGGCATTTCCGGTTGGATCGACAAACTCCATATTTTGTGTAGTAATTACTTGTCGAGTATCGAAAAAAATTTTCAGGTCATTCTGACCTATATTTTGACGATTTTTTTAAAAACTTTGATCCTTAATTTCACCAAGGGGGGATAATTTAGAAAATTTTTCATTATATTTTTGAAGTCACATTGGTAAGATCTACTTATATACTAAATTTCATGAAAATCGTACAACTATTAAAGAAGTTGTCAAATTGGTCTAAACTTCCGGTTCGAAATCACAGCGACGAATTTTCGAAATTCGAAAATGTGAAACTGCAGATGAAAATGATTATTTTCAAGGTATTCAAAGAAAAAAGAATTAGTAAAATCGGTCAAAAAATAACAAAGTTACGACTGTGCATTGTCAGTTTTTTCGTTCGTAAAATTCGGTGATTTCGGATTCGTAAAACGTTTTGAAAATATATTTAAACAACGTTCGCACCCCATTTTTTTTGGGGGGGGGGGTAGGTCAAAGTTTCAGAAAGATCCCATGGTTAGATTCTGAGAAATCCGATTTGCAGAAAATACACACAAAAAAAAAATAATAATAATCTTAACAGAAACAATAAGCTTTCATATGTAATATGAAAGCTTAATAACAAACTATCAAAATTGGTCAAAAACTCGCGAAGTCTAAATATAGTATGAAACATTGAGTAATCTGAAAACTAAAGGGAAATAACTGATACTTGTGTTGCTGTAATCGGGATGACTTCCGATTTCAAAACTTTCAGAAAAATGAAATGAAAATGGTAAGAAAAAATTAAATGAGATAACTTTGAACAAAACTAAAACTTTTTGAATCAGGTTGAACTCAACTGTTTGAATATGTACGTTAAATATGTAGATTTGGAAAATTATAAAGACATAATATCAAAATCGGTCAAAAACTCACAAAGTTACAAATTTAAATGTAGTGAGAAACATTGCACCCGGGCAAAAAAATAATCTTTAAACTAAAGGGAAATAACTGAAACTTGTATAGCTGTAATCGGGCTTCCAAGATATGTTATATAATTATGGTTTCCAATATGTTTGGTTATAAGTAGGAAATCGTGACGACTTCTTAAGCATGTTTTAAACAAAGGGTCATAGACTGCTATATACAAGAATGGCACTCTGCAATAAAAAAAAAACTGGCCAGAGATTTCTATGCAGAAATTAAATAATTGCTAGAACCAGAAAAATATTTATCCACTATAATAAATATGCAACATAGAGAAAATGAAATGAAATTGAATGGGGTTTAACGTCCTACTGTTCTGCTCCTACAATGGGCTAATGAAGACGGGCATACCCCATAAAGTGTGCAATTAGGGAAATTTTACCCGGGCAGCGGCGTTACGGCCTACGAGGTTGGTAAGGCGACCATACTCCTTGTCACGTACAACCAAGAAATCGAAACAAGGCCAGTTGACTCAATGACAGACGTTATGATACAGAGCGCACGTGCTAACCATTCAGCCACGCAACCTCCCTAAAATCGGCAAATTGCTAACCTACAGCGAGAAACATTTCAACCGGGCAAAACTTTCTATTTTAACAGTTTAATTTGCACGGTACCTTTAGTTATCAACCGAATACTACAAAACTTTTAAAAATAAGCTCCCTCTGACCAGCTTAATCGTTCGCAATAAACGTTTGCCCCTTAAAATCGACAAATTGCTGACTTTAAAGTGAGAAACATTACAACCGGGCCAAATTTTCTGTTTTATCACTTTAACAGTACCTTTGATTACCAACCGATTATTACAAAACTTTAAAAAGAGAAAGAGAGAAATGCGGCCTAACGTCCATTCGACACAAACTAGGTCATTTCGGGACTAACATATGTTTTTTAATTTTATTTAAAAACTCCCCTTGCACGTACTGGTCTTTAGCCGTTGGGAGGAAACCGAAGAACACGGAGAAAACCCACGAGGTTGGACATCATACACCATGTCACGTGCAACCTGGAGATAGAAACGACGCCCGTTGACTCAATGACAAACGTTACGATACAGCGAGCACATGCTAACCATTCAGCCATCCAGCCTCCCTGAATTCGGAAAATTGCTGACTTATAGCAAGAAACATTTCAACCGGGCGAATTTTTCTGTTTTAACAGTTTAATGTGCACGGTACTTTAATTACCAACCGATTATTACAAAACTTTTGAAAATAAGCTTCAACTGACCAGCTTAATCGTATGCAATAAACGTTTTGCCTGAATTGAAAGTTCTGCACGGAAAAAGTTCATCTCGATTTCCCGGCGTGGTTCCCCTTGTCAGTGAGGCAGAACTGAGGGACTGACAAGCACAGCTGTCTAGTCCTTCGGATGGGACGAAAAACCAAGGTCCCGTGTACACATTGGAGTGCACGTAAAATATCCCTAAGCAGTTGGAATTCGATACTGTTGAATAAACTCTATATGATGACTAAATGCGTAGATTGTAGTCACCCACACTGCATGTTTCGCTTAACAATGAAAGGGTGCCGTTTTCAATGTTCGATCCTTTTGTTCTTCTACTTCTGATATGTTGGACTGTTGATCGATGGTTTCATATAAAAGACTACCAATAAGACTCTTTGTAGAAGAATTTCCCAACAAATATTATGTTGACTTTACGAGAAAGACCTCTAAACATACTCCAAATTGTAAAAATACGACTTTTTGGATTTTCAATCTTTTTTTTTCGGCTATCCCTGATATTTAAAAAAATGATACAATGATTTCGCACAACAGGCTAGCTATTAGACTTTCTATTGACAAAAGTTTCACCGCCCTCCCTTCATTATAACCGTAGTTATCGTGCCCTAAAGAATCAACAAATCAACATGCTTATCTCTGCTTACCCTAAGCAAAAAATGCTCATCTTTCAACTCCATCATAACATTGACCTAGTGAACGTCTACACCAAGTTTGATAATTCTAGCTTAATTAGAATGAGAGTTATTGTGCTCCAAAGTCTCGGCCCTTCAAATTGCTTCTATTTTTCATTTTCAATTCAAAATGATGACTCCCGGTTGACCTAAATCAAAATTCTATTCGCGACATTTTTTAGGCCTTCCTACAAGGATTCAGAAAATATAACTCCCGAGTCTGTAAGTAAAATAGCAAAAAAGCCTTATTGATTTTTCACGTTTCAAGATGGTGGCACTTCCGGTTCGATTGACAAACTCCATATTTTGTGTACGAATCAGTAATTCCTTGTCTAGTATCGAAAAAAAAAATTAGGTCATTCTGACCTATATTTCGACGATTTTTTTGAAAACTTTGATCCTTAATTTCACCAAGGGGAGATAATTTAGAACATTTCTAATTATATTTTTGAAGTCACATCGGTAGGATCTACTTATATACTAAATTGAATGAAAATCGCAAAACTATTAAAGAAGTTGTCAAATTGGTCTAAACTTCCGGTTCGAAATCACAGCGACGAAATTCGAAATTCGAAAATGTGAAACTGCTGATGAAAATGATTTTTTTCAAGGTATTCAAAGAAAAAAGATTTAGTAAGGTCGGTCAAAAAACAATAAAGTTACGACTATGCATTGTCCATTTTGTCGTTCGTAAATTTCGGTGATTTCGGATTCGTAAAACGTTTTGAAAATATATTTAATCAACAGCTACCACCCATTTTTGGTGGGATAGGTAAAAGTTTCATAAAGATACTGTGGTTAGATTCTGAGAAATCCGATTTGTGGATAAAACACCAAAAAAAAATAACAATAATAATCTTAACAGAAACAATAAGCTTTCATATGTAATATGAAAGCTTAACTAGATCTGCTACTGTCCCATGCAGATATTAAAGCTTTCATATTCATCGTCACGTGTCATTGATTGTATCAAGTATCCTAAATAAAAGGATAAGAAGAAAAAATTATCAAAATTGGTCAAAAACTCGCAAAATTACAAGTCTAAATATAGTATGAAACATTGCACCCAGGCATAACAATAATCTGAAAACTAAAAGGAAATAACCGAAATTTGTTGCTGTAATGAGACGGATGAGAAAATGAAATGAAAATTGCCGGAAAAAAAAATTAAAAATGTCTGTAAGTCTGCTTACCCTATGCAGAAAATGCTCATCTTTAAACTCAATCATGACATTGACCCAGTGAACGTCTACACCAAGTTTGAACATTCTAGCTTAATTAGAAGGAGAGTTATTGTGTTTCAAAGTCTCGGCCCTTCAAGTTGCTACTACTTTTCATATTCACTTCAAAATGGCAACCAGAAATTGACCTAAATCAAAATTCTGCTCTGAACAGTTTTTAGGACATCTGTCAAGGATTCAGAAAATATAACTCCCGTGTCTGTAAGTAAAATAGCAAAAAAGCCTTAGGGATTTTTCACGTTTCAAGATGGTGGCACTTCCGGTTCGATCGACAAACTTCATATTTTGTGTACAAATCAGTAATTACTTATCTAGTATCAAAAAAAAAATCAGGTCATTCTGACCTATATTTCGATGATTTTTTTGAAAATTTTGATCCTTAATTTCGTCACGGGGAGATAATTTTGAAAATTTCTAATTATATTTTTGAAATCACATCGCTAGGATCTACTTATATACTAAATTTCATGAAGATCGTACAACTATTAAAGAAGTTGTCAATTTGGTTTAAACTTCCGGTTCGAAATCACAGCGACGAATTTTCGAAATTCAAAAAATGTGAAACTGCAGATGAAAATGATTTTTTTCAAGGTATTCAAAGAAAAAAGAATTAGTAAGATCGGTCAAAAAATAACAAAATTACGACTATGCATTGTCAGTTTTTTCGTTCGTAAAATTCGGTGATTTCGGATTCGTAAAACGTTTTGAAAATATATTTAAACAACGTTTGCACCCCATTTTGGGGGGGGGGGGGGTAGGTCAAAATTTGAGAAAGATCCTATGGATAGATTCTGAGAAATCCGATTTGCAGAAAACACACACACAAAAAAAAAAAAAAAAAAAATAATAATAATAACTTTAACAGAAACAATAAGCTTTCAGAAACAATAAGCTTTCAGAAACAATACGCTTTCAGAAACAATAAGCTTTCATATGTAATATGAAAGCTTAATAATAATAATTTTAGTAATCACAATAGGCTTTCAGACGAAAGTCTGAAAGCCTAATAATTTTAACCAAAACAATAGTGTTTCACACAAGATTCGCAGTGTGAAACCCTAAAAATAATAATTTTAGTAATCTCAATAGGCTGTATGATCGTATGGGTTCAATCTATTTGTTGAAAACATTACAAATCAGATTCATTTGAATAAAATATCTGTTTTGCAGGCTAAAAATTCAGTTTTTGACAAAATGAAATCACTTCCGGTGATACTAAAACAGTTAAATTAGTTCTATAAAATTGTAAATGGCATAAGACATCATATGGTGAAAATTTTATGAAAATCGAATAATAACTGATTCTTTTAGAGCCAAAATAAAGTAAAAAGTGACTTGTGGAAAATCGTCCATTTCTCTGCAACCGTACAAGTTAGAAACCATTTTGTGATATCTATAGGATCGTATGGGTTCATTCTATTTGTTGATGGGAACCAAATTTCATAATTCTAACAATATTACAAATAATACTCATTTGAATAAAAAATGTATTTTTAAGGCTAAACATTCAGTTATTGCCTAAATTACGTCACTTCCGGTAACAGTGAAAGTGTTTAAATGGTTTAGAATAGTCGACGCAGTGTGAAACCCTAATAATTTTAACAAAAACAATAGTGTTTCACACAAGCTACGCAGTGTGAAACCCTAGTAAGAATAATAATTCTAACAAAAACAATAGTGTTTCACACAAGCTACGCAGTGTGAAACCCTAATACAGAACACGCATCGCGGAGGTTTGATCAAACACGATATTACCGTGTTTTCTATCGTGGAATTTCATGATTTACCGAGTGAATATCGAGGAAATATAGAGGGACACGATAGCTGTGCCTCGGTGTTAAAAACACCGTGTGACTCGGTGTTTTAATTAAAACATGCTTCTCGTGGTTTATTTCAGGTGAAATACAGTAGCACATTAATTATTATAGATCAGTTACTACGTTGGCATTTTCCCATTAATCACGAATATTTGATGGCTTGTTCGAAATCGGAAAAGGAATAAACACAATTTTCGGTAAACCCCGGATACTATTCATTCTTTTTCTAAACAGAATATGCTTAAGAAACCAATACGTTATTACTTCATAATATGTTCCATATTTTTAATACTTTCGTCATTCGACCATTACAAATCCATTCATATTACGGGAAAAAATAAATGCGCACAAATCAATTCTGGTCTTACCGGGGTGTAGTTTAAATTGTTTTATCCATTCAAATAGTAATTCATATACTGACAAATAAGCCACATGGTGCATACAGTATTGGTAAATCACACCTCAACTAATATATCTTTTCTGGTTTAAATCACAAATCACCTGAGACGAAGCACATTTTGCTGAATGGACGTGGACACGCATCAGTCCGATAAAGGCGATAATATAATGCTGACTTTTTCATTTCCACACCAGAGAGTCTAGGGAATGCATACTGTCAATCAAGGTTTGATAAAGTAAATTGGCACGTGACATCAAAAGAAACCAACTGACAGAAAATTGCACGCCCATTTTACAACAAATTATTATCCTGTTGTAGTCATCTTGACAGTACGACTTGTATTGTAAATTGTCAGTAGTAAAAACTACCCAAAAAGGTTTGAATCTTTATTTTAAAAAAAACAATCACAATTGTTAAATTGATTCTGATATATATGCAAATGGTTGGCATTCAAGAGGGGTCACAATGGATTGTTCTTTGCATCTCAATTAGTTTGGGCGTTTTGGTTAAAATTAAACGTAAGGGAAATTTTGAAAAGAGATATCATGTAAAATAACCCGTATTTATTACTGAAATATTTTCTCAATTAGCAGAATGTCAAATTAAAGAAAACCACGCAACACTTACAATATGACTAACTACGGGGTTTGTATTTGGTTGGACACCCCACCCCTTCCCTACATGTAAAACCAATATGTAACGAGGAATTGTGATTACTGTTTTACGGTAAAAGTCATGTTTTTAGAGATTGTTCAATTATTTAAATAGGTACAGACTCGGAGGTTGACTACTGCAGATCATGTAATGGGCAAAATAATGTTTAGTCATCATATTTGCAATTGACATAATATTCTGTCAATAAAATCACACCGGTGCTCATTAATAATTTATCAGAGTGGTTATTATTTTATTACATTGTGCACAAATGTCAGTCCTTAAATAGCACCAGTCACCTTTAACAACTTAATAAGCACGTTTTTTGTGTTAGGCAATCGCCTCTCTTCGCTTTGATGTGTTGCAGTCTTGGCTAATTGACACCTCGATAACTCTGATACTACTATTATTAATCTCACTATGAAAGAGGCTTCAATTCATAAGAAATGGTCGTGAGATCGTGTTGAGGGGTAAAACAATCAAAATGAATATGACGTGATAATTTTTGGAAACTAAAACGGTTTTAATAATAAGGGTATTTATGGTCTATGGCATGAATACGGTCAAATGTTTGGATGTTTCATTCATATATTGAACGGGTGTCAGTAAACTCGTCCACAAGCAAACAGGTACGCAGTTGTTAGGGCGTCCACGGGGCGTATTGTTTTTTTTATAAGCAATATTTTTATTCAGATTTGTATCTTAATAGGTATTGGGGAACGGGAATAGCCGTTGTTGTTGTTGTTTAATAATTTAATTGTATTACTCACTGGTTGTTTATATTGTTTTATTTACCCAATAATACATTATCTTGGCAAGCCGATCAAACCGAGATAAGTTCACCGATGTTTTTGTAATAAAGAGCAATAGTATTATTTGTTGATTAGCTTTATGATTTTAAACATAATAATAAATTCACCAATGTTTTTGTTATAAAGTAAACTCGTATTGTTTGACGTTATCTCATTATTTAAAATATTTGGCACTGGTTAATATCGGGTCAAAAATAATTCCTTAAATTGCGCCGCAGCCCCTTTTAGATAAACTGAATTCGCTTTTTATAAGATGGCGATCATTCGTAGATGAATGACTGACATACGCGACGTGGGTACATGTATATACTTTATTAATAGAAACGTTCGTTGAGTTATTTAGGTGACAATTTGTCTTTGATCTTTACACATAAGGAGAAAATTTACTAACAATGCATGCACAAGTAAAAGGGGCAGCAGTTTAAGGAATGATTTTATTGGCAGAATATGCCCACTGCGAATATGCTGATTATACATAGTTTTCGTCATAAGACGCGCTGTTATGTAACAATCTTCAAGTCTGTACCAATTTAAACATTGAATAAACACTTACATCCACAATTTTTTTGAAAGCGTGTATTCTGGGGGGGGGGGGCTTTCCATCGTGGTCCGTTCTTATTTAACCATGACAACGACAGCTTTTTTGTGTGTGAATCCAGATTGTTCACGTACCAGTTGCAATTGTTTTTTTTTAAAAATGAGGGCAACAATGTTAGGTAATGCCCACTTACTGACAATTTGCAATAAAAGTCATATTGTCTACAAGACTATTTTTTGTTAAAAGGACTTCTATTTTAGTCAATTATCGTTTCCTTTTTATGTTTAATGGCTCTTTTATATTCACGTTATTTGGAAACTTGATTGACAGTATGAAAAGTTCACCAAGGTGTTATCCGACGGAGACACGTTTTAATGAACATGTATTCCACAACACAAGGTACAATTTTATGGATACATTTTATGGCGACGTGGGCTTAAAAGCAGGAGAGGCAGACTTTTTAATTCATTTGTGATTTAAAACCGAAGATATTACTTGAGGTGTGATTTACCGATTTATTTGTCAGAATGGGACTCCGTTAAAATATAACCTCATAAAAGTACATTCTTTTTATGCAGCTTGGATATTCGCGTCAGTATTATTGAAAAAACTATTCAACATTTCAAATATCGTGGCAGTTTGATAACATCGTGGCAGTATATCTTTTTGACATCAATTATTTATGACAGATAAACATCGTTAATTTTACATATCAAATTACACCGAGGCCTATCGTGTCACGCGACTATCGTGGCACACGATAGCGACTGCTACACCGAGTTATTTATCGTGTCGTTATCGTGGAAATTTTTAACAAAAAACGACACGATAATCGTGTTTGATCAAACCTCCGCGATGCGTGTACTTTTAACAAAAACAATAGTGTTTCACACAAGCTCTCAACTTTGAGAGAAATGCGTCCTCGCCCCCGGATCCATTCACTCTTTAGGGTTTCACACAAGCTACGCAGTGTGAAACCCTAAAGAGTGAATGGATCCGGGGGCGAGGACGCGGTGTCTTCCCATAACGCCGACTCACCAGAATTTGGAAAGTCGACCGCGGCACTCTTTGATGGGTTAAGAACGGATTAAAGGCGTTAATGAGGTAGGGACCAGTCATTATTAATATAGTTTACTTTACTTTGTTCAGATTATTAATATAGTTCACTTAAATTCAACTCACTCATTAATAAATAAAATAATATACGACAGTTCAACATGAAGCTGACAAGTGATCGAAATTCAGTTCATTGTGATTATTTCTCAAAATAAGTATAAATACGTAAATAATCCCAAGACATTTCATATACATTTTTTTTCTACGATGGCTAATGTACAGTTACTATCTAAGTTTCTTCCTACAGCAAGAGGTGACAATTACCTATGTGTTGCTGGTTTTAAGTATAGACTGAAGAAGAGAAAGAATAACGACTTATTGATATGGTAGTGCTGCGCAAAGAGCAAGGGATGCTACAGCATCAACCATTAACGATATCGTTAGCAGGATAGACGTTGACCACAACCACCCACCAGCCTATTCCGATATACAACTAAGTTACTGTGTTATAAAAATCATCTTTAAAATTACACTTGAATTCTCTTCTTTTTTTTAATTTCTGTCGTAAGCTTCTAATTTTATATTTTACTATTCATTCATTGTTATTATAAAATAAATCTTATTTTTCATAGATCACAGAAATGATGCAGTGCTTAAAGGAAAATGTCCAATCTACGACAAATCCGATTACACAACTTTACCAAGAAGAAATAAACGGTAAACGGAATGGTGAATGGACAGACGACAATAGAACCACCATCGCCAGCATGCCAACTTTTTACTCCAAAAGAGCACCCTATATAGAGCCAGAAATACGAAATTTCCCAAATTACCTAAACATCGACATCAACAGAAAGATCGAAGATGCAAAACAGAGATATGAAGAAGGAGGGTTGAATTTGTTAGAATTTTTGGACTATGTTGGACATTTTATGCGTGCCAAAAGTTAATATTATTTGTAATGTTATGTGTTAAAGGTTGTTTTTTTTTAAAAAATAAATGCTCCCAAAATTATCGGCTTAATTAGTTTTATCCCCCAGCTTGGGTCTATTGTTCTTGGCAAGTCGACCCCTTAATACCGACCAAAATTTTTCCCCTAAAACTCGGTGAGTCGGCGTTATGGGAATAAACCGAGGACGCATTTCTCTCAAAGTTGAGGAGAGTGTGGCCGAATGGGTTTTGTTGTTGGTATATACTTGCCTGTACACCCCGTCACTCACTAGTGGTCTTAAAGTTCCAATTTCACTTTTTCTAAGAAAGTCAAACGTTTGAATTTGAAGTTGAAAATGATATTTTTGCCAATTTCTCAACTGGCAATAGTGAATTATAGGATTAATAGGATTATTCTTTAACAAGGTAGGACTGTTTATAGGTTCAATCTATTTTGGGGCTTTATTTTAATAAATTTTAAAAATATAACTTTAAAAAATGCTATTGGAACTTTAACCCGTATGGAGGAGTCACGTGACAAGCGTGCAGGAGACGACAGGGAGACGAGGGAGAATCAGAACGATTACGAGACAAGCCGACACCACTGCTGCGTTGTTCTTTGTAATTTACTTACACAATAAACGTCTACAACCTGTAGTTGGCAATCCTTTCGATCCTAATGCTCGGTTACAATAGTTTCTTTCATTGAATTTTAATTAAGTATATACATTGCAATACATCATTACTTTTTTTTTTAGGTGCCTTTCAACAAAAATTAGTCATTATTATGGTCAAAAAATCACATAAAGAATACTTGTACCACTGGTCCTGCGTGTCCACACTTGTTACATAAAATTGCCTGATAATGTTTCTTCATAGCCTAAAGTTGGTGCCTAATATCTACGGTGATATGCCGAAAATAAAAAGTCAAAATGTATCTACAGTTAAATTCCGACGATTATTGTTAAAATTACGGCGATATTTTTT
Organism: Patella depressa; assembly: GCA_948474765.1. Taxonomy (NCBI): domain Eukaryota; kingdom Metazoa; phylum Mollusca; class Gastropoda; family Patellidae; genus Patella; species Patella depressa. The sequence goes on along the minus strand of OX419717.1, from coordinate 31,730,207 downwards.
ACAATAGACAACCTCGGTGATTTCGAACATTTCGCATTGTCTCGGGGCGTTCAAAATAGCCTTATACTCTAAGTCACACCCATCCGACAAGTACAGTTGCTGAGATAAAAGCAAAGTGGAAAAAAAAATAAGAAGAATAATAATGCGAACATAACAATTGTGCTTCACTCAAGCTACGCGGTGTGAAACCCTAATAATAATCCCTAATATATACAATAGTGTTTTACACAAGCTACGCAATTAGAAACCCTAACAATGATTTTAGTAAAAGCTATGCAGTGTAAAACCCTAATATTAATAATAATAATAGGGCTAAACATGACGTAGGTCTACGTCTCAGACAAAAATAGACTTCATAATCCCAGATATGGTTCTTTTTTATGCAGTTGGATCAGATATAATATACTATGGATTTTATTTTACAGTCTCCATTATATCGAGAACAACACAATTCTTTGTCTCGTCTAGAACACCACGAGGACAACCAAACACAGGAATCACCATTGTCATATCGCAGTGGCTACGGGGACCAATACGGCTTCCGATGCCCTGATCAACCACTAGATACATACAGACAACGTTTCAGCTATGAATACAAACCAAAAGTGGAATATTCCTGGGATAAAACATCTTATAAACCATTGGTAAATATTATGTTAGATATTGGTACACAGCTAAACGCTTCAGTTTTACAGAATAAATCTAATAGTTTACTTTTAATTGATATAGTAATTAGCATATTGAACTAGTCACCTGGTAAGTTGTAGAAACAGAGACAGTAGACTTATAAATTAATGGAATTCATATTAAATGCTTTTTGACAGGATCAAGGGGCTTATTTATTTGTAAGGTTTCCAACACGTGGTGGAAGTAACATCAGTGTTGTTGCCCAGTCATGTGTTCTGAACAAAAAATCAGCTGAAATACAGGGAGGACGATTCCTTGGTATTGCCAGAAAGGTTAGTAAATTATCATTAACTTGTGATCCTTATTTTGGTTGCTCAGATTAAAGACGCATTATGTAAGAATTAGATATAGAGCTGGCCGTTCTTGCTCTAATAGTTCAAACATAGTTCTGGGCAAAGTTCTCAGTGATTGAAGTTTTATTGAATGGAAGCTGCTGTGTTAAAAGGATGAATGCGATTTTATAAAATTTAAGATGAATGTTCCAAAATCCATACATGTATCACAAATCTCGAAAATCGATATTATATCACCTCTCCCTGTTGTATGATTTGTGCAAAATCAACAGGTAGGATACCTTTAAAAAGTGCATTGAAAATAACATATAATTATTCATGCAACATGCACATATATACGATTACTATACGAGTGATATACAAGATTACACCTGTTTCAAGAATATAAGTCTCAATGAAAACACATAATATAAACAAAATTGCATGCAAAAGCTCCCCATCACTGCACAAGTCCTAAAAAAATTCGCTTTAACCTATACACAGAAAACACAAAGTGCCCTAATTTAAAAATACTATAACACATCACTTATAATTTATAAAGTTCATGTTTCAGTTTAAATTATATCTGATGAAGTTTGGTAAATTGGTAAACCATTTCCTTACTGTAGTCTCACAATGCAATTAGGAGCCTCTTAAGCCAGGCTGACACTTGCACGACTTTTGGCCACGATTTTGTCGTGCCCATCAGTGTCCACATTGACACGAACTGGCACGACGAGTTCACGCATAGTTTGCGCATTGTTTACGCACTTCCCGCATTGGCACGACGAGTTTGCGCAAATCGGACGGTGTCGTGCTGACTCGAGTCGTGCCAATGCGTGCCACGGAATCGTGCAAGTGTCAGCCTGGCTTTAGTTAATCACCAGATCCCGAATTCTTCTTTGTTGATAGGTGTTGAAGAAAATACAATTGTATCTGTCAATCAAACATGTCATTGTCATCAGACCAAGAACTACTTATTTATTTATAATCTAGCAAACACAAAACGTTTTGGTAAAATTCGTAATTGGTTCTAATACGGTTGCGTTCAGAATGCTTGTTAAAGCACGCTCTCCAAACCTTCAGAAATGGTTCAGAGATAGACTGTACTTTTTATAAAGGTTCCAGAAACATCCCCAGAACCTTGTCTTTTGACGTTTTAATTTCACTCTCATTCAACAATGACCGAAAATTATTTTGAATATTTTTATATTAATTCATCGGCGAACGTTGCATTAAAATAATAGATTAGTATATCAACTCAGTTTTTACGGCGAGACTTCACGAAATATTAGTAAATATCGCTCTACTGACGTGTATAATAATTCATCGGCAAACGTTGCATTGAAATATTAGATTAATATATAAACTCAGATTTTACCGTGCGACTTCACTAAACATTAGTTAATATCGTTCTACTGACGTTTACCTTAGAAAAGTACGGATTAGTTGTTCCAAGAACGTCAACTGAACCATCTGATTCAACGTCATTTACCAAGCCGGTCAGGCAAACTGTAAGCGTCAGTAAATTATGTTCTTCTAACGTAACTTTTGTAGCGTTTTAACTTCTTTGAACGTTGGTAATATATTTGTTTGTGATAGACTAGTCAAATTTTTGTTAAATCAGAATGATAGAAGCAATTTTTTTTAGTAAAAGTGGGGAACATGACTTTTCTTAATGATTTTGATATGCTGAATACAAATATCCATGTTCCCAAGCCGAAATTTGAGTTTCTGACCTTCTAATTAACATAAATACAAAATGACCGCCAACGGGAGATCTCCGTCAGTTATTTCCCCTCGCTAGGTGTTGCGGCGCACTAGGGTCCCAGACGTCGTTAGCCTAAATATGGTGTTAGAAGGTTGTGGTTTTCGTACGCCTACATTTTAATTAATTATGCCGTCTACCCATTGTTGTGTTCCTGGGTGTTCGAACCGTGGTGGTGTAATTTTTCCTAGAGTTCAACAAATACGAAAAAAATGGCTTAATTCTATAAAGAGGAACAGCAGCACTACAACATCTACAAGCGTTGTATGTCACTCGCACTTCCTTCAAAGTGATTATATAACAGAGACGAAGCAGGGCAAGTAAATTATTTACACCTTTGTTGTGATTTGTTCACTGTGTTATCAAATGATTATGCATGTAAGATGTGGCAACACTGGTTTTCCTATTTTGTACACATGATTTGTTCACTGTGTTATCAAATGATTATGCATGTAAGATGTGGCAACACTGGTTTTCATATTTTGTACACATGATGACGTAAACTCGTCTACACTTAACAAGTAGGGCCTTGGCCTACAGTACTAGGTAGGCCTACTAATAATATATATTTTAGTTTAAATTAATTAATACACTCCCAGTTCGCGACACAACCGAACTGCTCTCATCGAGATTTATCGATCAGTCACTTCTGCGAGTTATTTCTCTTCTCTCCAGGGGCGCCTTTTTTTGTTTACCATTATTGTATTTTCATGTACACATTATTCAGTCATAATATAACATAATAGTTTATCTTAGCCTTTGTTTATTTACAAGATACTATTACTACGTCCCCAACTGGCGTGGTGGCAGAGTTTAGAAACCCACGCATCATTAAATTAACTTGGAATAACGAACATTTTCAATTGTGTTTGAGAACGTGGTGTTACTACCAGTCTTGTTGTTGGCATATAAAAGCGTGTAAACGGTCTTTCTATAGATAGACCTAATTAAAATAGCATTCTATTGTTATATTGTGTTGTGATATGACGAACACTCCTTGAGCGCCAAAACAATGGTGTCTCACGAAAACAGAAACTGTCAATTCATTTGAGAATTGGAAGCAAAATCTCGTCTACACACTATCCCTTGATCAGAATTTCGCCTCATTTCTCGTGGAAGGATTTACTTGGAATAAGAAAACCAGAACTTCACCTACAAGAGGATTTATCAATGATGGAGAACCAATACCTAATGCCCAACGCCGCACAGCAGAACAAAAAGTAACTATGCTCGAATTGCTACTTGGCCAAATTGCTAATTACCGCCCTGTCATAGCCCGGAATTCCATCGTAAAAAAATCAACATCTATTCAAGATATCTGGCAGCAAATGCGGCTTCATTATGGATTCCAGTCAACAGGGGGGCATTTTCTCGATTTCACTGACGTCACTCTTGAGCCTGATGAGAGACCCGAAGACCTATTCCAGCGTCTAATGGCGTCCACAGAGGATAATCTATTGCGGTCTGGTGGATCCATATTACATCACGGCCAGCTCATTTTAGAAGACGAGGAACTAACTCCTACTTTAGAAATTTTATCGCCCCTACATGGCTTACACTTGTACATCCAGACCTACCTCGACTTGTAAAACAACGCTACGGTACAGAATTACGCACAGGAACTTTAGCATCTACCAAGCCAGAGATATCACAGGCACTTCAGTCCCTATTGCTTGAAATTCAAACCTCGGATACTGCCCGCGCTTTACTTACTAGTGCCAACATATACAGTCGTTCTTCCAAACCAAAGTCTCAGTTGGTTGGAAACCAACCAAGATCTCGTAGCCGATTCCAAAGAATTTGTCCACTGTGCCAACAAACAAACCGCACTAACTCTAATCATTTCCTAAGTATGTGCCCCCACCTACCAGAGCATGATCGCAAATATATCGCGAAGGCTCGCCAGATTGCGCACATTCTAGACGAAGAAGATGACTACCCAATTGTTCAGGAAGACATACTGCATCAACCAACCCCATTGGACACCAAGGCACTGCGTATACAGGTCAGACAATCTCCCTACTTAGATGCTTTTTGTGACCATCATGTTGCCATCATATTCAAACAGTATTTGGGGGATAATTATTTACAAATTGCATACACAATTTTCAAATTTCAGAAAATGGTAAATGAGCTACATGTACGTGTAGAAGTACAAATGTAGATGGATGAAAGAGACTTGTTGTCTTTTGCTGAAATAATGCCTTTAATTTTGTTTGACATTTTGGAAGAAGTTGCGAATCAACAGACAAGCCAATCACCAAATCCTATATTTCTGCGGCAGATGTGTAGTCATGCCTTTAGACCAGAGAATTTTATTTCATTACAACCAGTAAGTGATTCTTTTCTGTCATAATACCCTTCGAAAGATTTCATCAAGGAAGACTAATGTCATAGGCGTAGGTAGTCGAACAGCAATAGTTACCCCCCCCCCCCCCCCCTCATTTGCACCTTTTCAAATTACATGGTTTACTGCAAATAAAATTTAAAAATAGTTAAAGATACATTATGCACTATGTGAAATTAGATAAAGAGCTGACTGTTCTCACTGTAATAGTCAAAAACTAGATAATGTAAAGGGACATTTCTGAATATTTCAGTCAAATTGATCCAACCTGAACCGAGAATTTAGCGATTGAATTTTAGACCTACCTTCGATCATCATAAATAAAGTCGGTTCAATAAAAAACATTGTCTCGATTATTCATTTTTTTTATTTAATCATCAACAGGCGTTGAGCCGCAGATTAGATTCCAAATATTGCAGGCTAGCGATCAAGGCTATAGTGTGAATAAACAAGCCAACAGTGAGGCTGATGTCCCCCGCCGAAATCCCAAAATAAATAGAAGACACATATTAATTAATCGCACATTTATTTTTTTCAATGTATCGAGCAATCAAACTGTACACGAAGTGTCATCCAAAAGTGTTTCATAAAGAAAAATGCTAAAACCGACGAGAAAAATGAAAATGTACCCTAGTTAGGGGGACCCTAAAGGCAGACAAAAGGGCCCCTCTGGCCAAGGGAAAGGGCCCTCGTGTCCAAGTCAATCGTTTCTATACACTGTTACTGTCGAATCGATTACTGAATGAGAATGTAGTCATTGTATTGGCATAAAAATCATCAATCAAGATGAACCTAAGTTATCTTGTCCCAAAGTATCAACCAATCAAATTGCTTATCTCTGCTTACCCTAAGCGGAAAATGCTCATCTTCGAACTCCATCAAGGCATTGACCTAATAAGCATATACACCAAGTTTGAACATTTTAACTCAATTAGAAGGAGAGTTATTGTGTTCCAAAGTTTCCACTAGTCTCGACCAATCAAATTGCGTATCGCTCTGCTTACCTTGAGCAGAAAATGCTCATTATCGAACTTAGTCAAGGTATTACTGTAATGAAACTATACACCAAGTTTCATCACTCTCACTTAATTAGAACTAAAGTTATCGTGTCCCAAAGCATCAACCAATCAAATTGCTTATCTCTGCTTACCCTAAGTGGAAAATGCTCATCTTTGAACTCCATCAAGGCATTGACCTAATAAACACATACACCAAGTTTGAACATTCTAGCTCAATTAGGAAGAGAGTTATTGTGTCCCAAAAAGTGTGACGGACAGACAGACAAACAGACAGACAGACGGACGGACGAACCCATTTTAATAGTACCCCAACTTTCTTCGAAAGGCGGGGGACAATAAATTAATGTCTAATTAATAATTTAGATAACATTTCAGGCCTAAGGGAAGACCTGCATTAGGCAGATTTAGCACTTGCATTATGTATGTTTAATTGAATATTTTTCAGAAGTTTGAAGAGTATGGTTTAGAGAGCCAAGAGTTCTGGATCTTGCCAATGCAACCTGATTAAAACACAGATATTATTTCGTTTCATTTTTTTATAGTTCAAAATTTTGTTTTACTTGTCTTACACTAGGATCTTCATGTAGTGTAGGCCATCAAAAGTATATAAAAAAAAAACTAAATGAAACATAGATTTGTATTTTGATCGGTTTGTTGCCACTTGCCAATGGCAATTGGTAAGGACGAAGATGTTCTTCGCAGAGACGACACATGGCTTAAAGGCACTTTGTGATGTGACGCCTTGGTACTATAGGGAATAGAGTCCTAAAATCCTCATTTTGTTTCCTGAAGATATGGAGATTGTTTTAATTCAAGAAGACTATTTTTAAAAATAAATAAATTCTTACATCAAATTCTGGTTCTCTTTCTTGGCTATTTCTGAAGTTGGGCCCCATCAAGAGGTGTTTTCCTTCATTATTTGCCTTTATGCTTCATCCTAAATGGGGAAGATGGCGGTGAGGGGGGGGGGCTTTAGGTTTAATGCCTGTTTCCATTAGGGCGATATCACAGACAAGTGTAGGATTTGTGAGGTCAATAATTGGTAGGCCTTTTCGATTTTGTTTCCTTAAATAAAGACACATTGCCTTTTGCAGAGTGGCATCCAAGGTTAAATTTCACATGGGGTTTGTGTGGGAAACCGTAATATGGCAAGCGTGCTCAGTCTGGTCCGCGTTGCAATCGGTGTTGTGATCTGCCGAGGCTAAGGTTTGTTGATTTGACTGGTATCTGGACCCAGTGGCCTTCACCATATTATATAGCAAGGATAACATGAAGCTATAATGCTTGGCTCTTTTCATTGGTGCAAAAGCCCATTTTGATGCCCTATTGCAAGTATCTTCTGTGGTACCTGAAAGATTAAAGGCAGATTCAGAGATCATGGATACAGATGGCACACGGGCGATAAAGTCAGACTTTACCTGTACGAAGGCCAGGTGCCCCCCCCCCCCCAGAAAATTTCGAAAAAATAAGGAGCCATTTCCAGGGGAATGTGGTGCATATCCCACTGGTTTCAGTCCTTGAATTGCAAAAGAATAGATACAATATTTTGATTATTTTACAAACATAAAGAATTAATTATGTTATTTTAAAAAAAAAAGATTCCATAGCAAAGAATACTTATAAGAATAGGTTGAAATTAGTTTTTACTGATAACATTTTTCAACTTACCTGTGTTATTAGATATAATAACAGCTTTACCTGGTTGCCAATTCTTCGGCTTTATCATTATGTATTAGTGTTTAAATTCTACCCACGTAATCTGCTCTGTTCACAAATTTGTAATCGACCATCTCAGTCTGCTTGTCTGTGCTTCTTAGCCGAATAAATAGGCATAGTGACATTGTACTAATAATTACACCCGTGACTACTTGTCACTCGACGGAAAAAAATCAACACTTGTCAATCAATGTCGAACTCGAGCCGGTGTAGTACTAATAGGCCTACCTCAATCTGTTTCACAGAGGATCAGTTTGGGCCTACCTACGTAGGCCTACCTACAATACAAGCAAATTATCCGCGGGTGGACTGTCTATAGAATGATATTTATCAACATAAATTAATTGTTCAGTAAGTCATTTAATCTCCATTTACACCGATCTTGTGTAAGTCAATCCAATCTGGAGCGTATTACCTCCCTTGAAAGATTTGGTTCTAAAATTATTTGAAACGATTTACGTTAGACTATTCAAACTTCAATACTTTCGAACCCTCTGGACAAGTAAAATAGGATTTAATGGATAAATAACACATCAGGTAAGACACTTACACATCTAGTACTCAGAATAAGTCTATTTTCTGGAGCTATCAATCCAGCCAGAATGTTATTGTCCCTTTAAGCTACAATCACTAAAATAGATTTTAGCCAAAAATCAAAATGAAATTTTATGCGTTTCACGAAAATTAGTTGTGTCTGCAAAGTTGAACTAGTCTAATTGTTACAATATCAATGCAGAGTTTGCACATGGTCAAATAGTCGCAGAGAGATGACTTAAATGAGTTTATTGTGTACCGATATACATCTTGGTAGGTTGGCCTTTGTTAGGTTGTACACAGCTTTCGTGACCTTGGCATTTACTTGCAGGCTTCAATGGAAAAAAAAACGATAAATTAAATCGTTTGTATTTCGTAGTTTTATGGTATTTTGGATTATAGAAACTGCTGAGAACTGTCACAGACATGTTATTTGTGACTTAAACGACTGATCCAGACTGTAAACTTATGTAGGATTTTCAAAAGTATTTATCAAGTTTGAAACTAATACGCCAAAAATGCCAATGTTCATGCTGATGCATGCATGGTGGATTTGAAATGTTATCCCCATTGACCCTTTTGAAAATACTCAAAGATTAAATGGCCTTGGCTCCTAAAACTTTTCGATAAGAAGAGTAGGCCGATTCACTGCTGTCCTGGTTAAATTTCTGACGTTGCACAGCTAACAACTTCATAAAATTAACCCAAAGTGCACTGTATGGCGTATACCCGTCTTGATAAGCCCAACCCTTGTAGTTGCAGAACAGTAGGATGTTAAACTCCCATTTTATTTCATAGTCTATTAATTAAACATACATTATTCAAGAGCTAAATCTGTCTATTGCAAGTCTTTCTTTGGGCCTGAAATGTTTTCTAAATTATTAATCAGACATAAATTAACTTACCCGGGCCATAATCAGCTCTCGATGGCATCGGATTGGAACAGTTCAATCGTATTTTGGATTTAAGCCAATATCGAAAGGAACAATAAATGTAGGCAAATAAAAAAATAGGGCAATTCATACAGATTTTCAATTTTGCCTTCATTTTTATTATTAATATTATGAGCAAGTATGTGTTCTGGGAGTAAAATATCTTACTATCTTTACAGGTGCAAAGCCGCTACGAAAGCAGATCAAACCTGTTGCTGTTCCCAGTATTTTTTGGAGTGAAGGAAAGAAATACAGAAGTGAAAGTAGAAGCAAAAGATTGCTTGCAAGACGTGCTAAGATATCAACAGGTGAAATGAAGATAGATATTGATGAATTTGTCAACGAAGTTGAAGTAGTTGCTGAAAATGAAACTACTACTATTGCTCCAGAAGATGATGAAATTGATTTTATTAAGACATTTGAATGTTCATCTACCCAAACGCCTCGACAGCCTATTTTGTATGCCAGTCGTTTTATGATTGATGATGCTGCAATGTTATTTTATACAGGGCTTGCAAATTATGAAGAGTTCTGTTTTGTATTGAACAGTTTACAGGAAGCAGCATTTCATTTAAGTTATTTATATAATCAAGTTGAATTGTTAAGTATTGAAAATCAATTTATGTTAACACTTGTAAAATTAAGGCAAAACAAAACCAATTTTGAACTTAGCAGATTGTTTTATATATCGGAAACGAGTATTACAAATATCTGGGTTACATGGGTAAATTTTATGTCGAGACAATGGAGGGAGGTCTGTAGTTGGCCAGAAAGTGATTTAGTGAATTATTTTTGTCCATCTGATTTTAAACTTAAATTTGCCTCCTCAAGAATTATTGTAAATGGTACAGAGTGTCCTATTAAAAAGCCAAGACCTCCAATTGCTCAACAGTCAACATACACTACATATAAAAATAGGAATACAGTTAAAGTTTTAGGAGGTTGTACACCTGGAGGATATATCTCTTATGTGTCGCCAGCATATGGGGTCTACCAGTGATGTCATGTATATGTCCGATCGTAAAGATTCAATAATGGCTGATAAAGGTTTCAATGTTCAAGGATGAGTGGCAAAACTGTAGTAAACGACAGAAAAATTTCCAGTAAACGTGTCCATATTGAGCGTATTATAGGACTAGAAAAAACATTCAAACTTAATAGTACAGAAACTAAGCTTGCGAGTGATATTATCTTCATTTGCTTCATGCTTTGCAACATCCGTAAGTGTATTATTTCTAAGGATGCGTAATATTTGAAGGCATTCAAAATACAAACAAATTTCAACATTTGAATGAGTTAATGTCTCTCTTTTAATTTTAAAACATGAATATAATAAACTCAAAATATATAATAATCATAAATATCATTCTATCTTCTAAACAAATTTAAGTTAAGATGTTATAGTACATGTGAATTGCTTGATTATTTTAAAATGTACATCTATATACAGTATACATAAATACTTGATCACTAGCTTTAATAAATAGAAAATATGAATATTGAAACCTCAAAAACAAATCTGTATGCAATGTGACCAAAATATTTGTATTCAATATAGTACAGGTTAAATCAAATATATTCCTTAATAATAATAAGTATGAAACTAAACTTGTTAAATTCAATCTATTAAATACATTTGATTAAAGATACATTATCAATTAAATACATTTAATTAAAGATTTAGATAAATAGCTTGTGGTTCTTGATAATAATAACAGTTTAAGCATATATAATACAAAATGAATATATTGAAAATTTCATTCAAATTACTATATTTTAAATTATCAGTGTTTGTAGTTTTGACAAGATCTGTGCATTGATTTTTTATTATCGTAACCACTGTACTGGTTTTGTCAGACTTGGCCTTGCTTCTTCATTAATCATTAAAAGCATTCGTATTTACTCAAATTCATAACAAACTGCATCCCCTAAAAAGACTGGTTAGACCTTGGGAATTTTATGAAAATAAGACATGTGATAATTGAAATTGAGGGGTCACTAAAAAGCCATTTTACTATTTAATGAAAATGTAAAATATTGATCGTTGAAATAAAAGCAATTGGTACGTCCAACCCAACAGGATTCGATCCATAACATCACGTTGTGCCATTTACATATTTTAACCATGTGGTCATAGGGTTGTTTGCTTATTGTTGTTACGTAATAAAATCTGTATCACTGAAATATTATTTTGTTATGAAAATTAAATCAAATACTACGCCTAGAGATAGACTCTACATCAAATTCCTTTTTAACCATAAGAAAACGACTCACTAAATCACTAAACATCAATGATTAATGCAGATTTGACGTGATAATGGGTGATGAATTTCCCTATTTCAGGGATAGCCTATGTAAGATAATATTTTTTTTAATACGTAAAATCTGGGCGCTATTGCAGTGAGTCTTATTTTCGTCTATAACTTATTTTATTGTCCCCCGCCTTTCGAAGAAAGTTGGGGGACTATTAAAATGGGTTCGTCCGTCTGTCTGTCTGTCCGTCTGTCTGTCCGTCACACTTTTTGGGACACAATAACTCTCTTCCTAATTGAGCTAGAATGTTCAAACTTGGTATATGTGTTTATTAGGTCAATGCCTTGATGGAGTTCGAAGATGAGCATTTTCCGCTTAGGGTAAGCAGAGATAAGCAATTTGATTGGTTGATGCTTTGGGACACGATAACTTTAGTTCTAATTAAGTGAGATTGATGAAACTTGGTGTATAGTTTCATTATAGTAATACCTTGACTAAGTTCGATAATGAGCATTTTCTGCTCAGGGTAAGCAGAGCTATACGCAATTTGATTGGTCGAGAATTTGGAACACAATAACTCTCCTTCTAATTGAGTTAAAATGTTCAAACGTGGTGTATATGCTTATTAGGTCAATGCTTTGATGGAGTTCGAAGATGAGCATTTTCTGCTTAGGGTAAGCAGAGATAAGCAATTTGATTGGTTGATGCTTTGGGACACGATAACTTTAGTTCTAATTAAGTGAGAGTGATGAAACTTGGTGTATAGTTTCATTACAGTAATACCTTGACTAAGTTCGATAATGAGCATTTTCTGCTCAGGGTAAGCAGAGTGATACGCAATTTGTTTGGTCGAGACTTTGGAACACAATAACTCTCCTTCTAATTGAGTTAAAATGTTCAAACTTGATGTATATGCTTATTAGGTCAATGCCTTGATGGAGTTCGAAGATGAGCATTTTCCGCTTAGGGTAGGCAGAGATAAGCAATTTGATTGGTTGATGCTTTGGGACACGATAACTTTAGTTCTAATTAAGTGAGAGTGATGAAACTTAGTGTATAGTTTCATTACAATAATACCTTGACTAAGTTCGATAATGAGCATTTTCCGCTCAGGGTAAGCAGAGCAATTTGATTGGTCGAGACTTTCGAACACAATAACTCTCCTTCTAATTGAGTTAAAATGTTCAAACTTGGTGTATATGCTTATTAGGTCAATGCCTTGATGGAGTTCGGAGATGAGCATTTTCCACTTAGGGTAAGCAGAGATAAGCAATTTGATTGGTTGATGCTTTGGGACACGATAACTTTAGTTCTAATTAAGTGAGAGTGATGAAACTTGGTGTATAGTTTCATTACAGTAATACCTTGACTAAGTTCGATAATGAGCATTTTCTGCTCAGGGTAAGCAGAGCGATACGCAATTTGATTGGTCGAGACTTTGGAACACAATAACTCTCCTTCTAATTGAGTTAAAATGTTCAAATTTGGTGTATATGCTTATTAGGTCAATGCCTTGATGGAGTTCGAAGATGAGCATTTTCCGCTTAGGGTAGGCAGAGATAAGCAATTTGATTGGTTGATTCTTTGAGACACGATAACTTTAGTTCTAATTAAGTGAGAGTGATGAAACTTGGTGTATAGTTTCATTACAGTAATACCTTGACTAAGATCGATAATGAGCATTTTCTGATCAGGGTAAGCAGGGCGATAAGCAATTTGATTTGCCGAGACTTTGGAACACAATAACTCTCCTTCGAATTGAGTTAAAATGTTCAAAATTGGTGTGTATGCTTATTAGGTCAATGCCTTGATGGAGTTCGAAGATGAGCATTTTCTTCTTACGGTAGGCAGAGATAAGCAATTTTTGGATGACACTTCGTGTTCAGTTTGATTGGTCGATACGTTTGAAAAAAATAAATGTGCGATTAATTAATATGTGTCATCTATTTATTTTGGGATTTCGGCGGGGGACATCAGCCTCACTGTTGGCTTGTCTTTATCCCAGAAGTTAATAGGCCTAATTTAAGTCTCTGACCACGAGTCGTACGACTAGGCCGCCTAGATAGATTATGGATTTATGGAATATTGAGCGCTTGTGGATACACAATATGAATATCACCTGATCCCCGTCATGATAAATACAAGAGTCTATCTATTACCATACCTATGGAAAGTTATTCCTATTTTTTTATTTCTGGAATATCAAGATTAACACCGTTTACTGAGCAGCAAGACCTTACCATTATAATAATAATGTAAAAGATTGGTTAGGGCTAGGCAGCAGACGACACAACAACAAACTGTATAATTGGTTTCTGCCCTAAACGAAAGTCACAACGTCAAAACCACCCAATCTTGGCGTATCGGCAAGAGCACAAACATTTCTATTAACTTCTGCCAGAAAGGCGCGCACCCCTTATCTTCAGCTCTTTTTTCAATGAGAAAAGATCCCAATCGCCATACTAAGAGTCCGCCATGCTACCACAGATGACAGGCCCGCAATTTGTCATGCGCCACCTATTATCAAGGGAAGATAAATCCCACGGAGATCCCTCATTGCTGCTAAATTGTGAAATATCTCGTTAACTATCGACTTATGGGCCTATAAATGTATTACAGACATATAGGAAGTCGACCTCAATAAATCCAAAAATGATGTGATTATGCCCATGTGAGGTCACTATGACGCCATATCCAAGATGGCCGCCATATTGATCAAATTTTTGTCTTGATGTCCTTTTCCTTTTGGATATTTGAGCTTGTCTACCTATAGGAGTGTCACAATCGGAACAAAATTTTGGGTCGGGTTGTTTCGGAGGCAAAATTTGTCACTGAAGACGATTTTTGAGATTATTTCACTTCTGTGACGTCATTTGCCGTGGGATTTGTCCGATTTCCAAAATGGCCGCCAAAATTTGACGAAAAACGAATTTCCAGATAGGATGGGTTATTATCACACACTGTATGGCTTGTAATATATCATATATAAGTTGTTTGTAAGTGGAGTGAGTCTCTGAGTGAGTGGTTGATCAGTACAGTTTGTAATAACTGTACTGATCAACCACTCACTCAGAGACTCACTCCACTCACTTGTTAATTAGCGTTCGCCCTGTTAACACCTGAAGCTCCAGTGATCCAGTGTTCCAGTGTTCCAGTTATCCAGTCTTCCAGTGTTCCAGTTTTTCAGTGCTCCAGTATTCTATTCTATTCTATTCATCATGGACCCGATCGTCAAAGTTTACCAAGTGCCAGAAGAGGAAACAAGTCGCATATCATACCACGTGGCGGTTAGTAGCACGGATAGATTAACCGACAGGGGAATCTTGAAGTGCCTGACCGACCTACTCGGCAAGTCTGATGATATACTAACTATCTACCCAAAAGGCGACGAATGGCACGTCCATGTAAGGACTGAAGAAGTGAAATACAAACTCCTAGAAAAAGAAACACATACCCTCATGGGTACCACATATAATTTCCACAAGCGCTTCAGTAAAGTAGTCACACTCACTGTATATGACTTCCCTGTATCTTACTCAGATGATTATTTCCTAGATATTATGAATGATATTGGATACGTACGAACGTTCAAAGATCAACAACTCCCGGGAACCAACGTCCATAAAAGAGTACGAGAAGTCGAGATAGAGATAAAGAACGATAAAGAAAAAGACATACCGCAAGTAATAATACTGAAAGCACACTACGGAGACGCCAGAGTAAGAGTTGTAACCCCAGGCCAACCTTCTCCATGCTTTAGATGCGAAAAAGTCGGCCACTCTCGAAAAGAATGCCCTCTTCGAGGTCCAGAGAAGAAAAAACAGACAGTCCCCAAAGTACTACCTCCAGTCCAAAACAGTAAGCCTCCAGTACCAGAAACAAAGAAATCAGTCAGTAAAACAGTAACCCAGTCTCCGCCAGCCGAACCAAAAGCACCAAAACGAAGAAGAGAGGATGGAACCAGATCAACATCAGAAACTGCAGAATTCAAATTTACAAAGCCAAGACCACCTCCAATAAGAATAAATGAAAACAGTTTCGAAATTTGCGAATGCAGCTACCATCCCTCAACTTCTACACCCCACGACACCAGTGCTTATCGAAATAATTACAGTATATGCAGTATCCACAGCATCCCTACTACACCAACAACGTTCGACTAAAGATGATGATAAAGAGGAAAAACCGGGAAAAAAAAAAAAAAAAAAAAAAAATATATAACACGTGATTGTCTGCGATATCACTTCGGTGGAAGCGGACGTAAAACAAAGCGACTTCACACACACATTTTCAATACTTGTCTGCGATATCACCTCGGTGGAAGCGGACGTTAAATAAAGCTATTTCACACACACTGTACTGAGAAATAATCCCTTAAACTAGTTTCCCCAAATCCAAAATGGCGGAAATTCAAAATGGCGGCCAAAATTTACTTAAAATGGCCGATTTGTCATATAAAAGACATTTCACTCTTTGAAATGGTTTATAATATGTAATTTAAAGGGTTGTCCGTGGCACTGAACATTAAATTAATCTAAATATAAAGAATTTCCAAAATCCAAAATGTTGGAAATTCAAAATGGCGGCCAGAATTTCCCTAAATCGTTGATTTTTCAGATAATTGTCGATTTAAAGCGTTTTCTGTGCCACTAAACTTAAATTCAACCTCAAAAGAAAATTCTCCCAAATCCACGATGGATGAAAATCCAAAATGGCCACCACAATTGCTCAAAAATCATAGATTTTTCAGATAATCGTCATTTCTTCGGTTTTGTATGGCTTGTAATAAAGTCAATTATTAGGTTTGCAAAGTCTTGCAAAGTCAATGAACTTGAAAATAACATCAGAAATGAATTTTAAAAATGACTATTATGTCCAAAACATATTTAGAATATGGTAGATGATTGCTTAAATATAAAACCGGACAATCGTGAATTTTCCTCTTGGATTGTAATAGCAAAGAGTAGTAGTTATTTTGATGGTAACTGGAAGTGTTATACTGGATCTCACATAAACAAGATTTAATATTATTCCAGTAAACCAGTGAGGCATATATATCCAGTTGTCAAGAAGTTGTGTATTGTTTATTCAGAAATGGTTCGACACAGTGGTTCAGTGAGTGAGACTCGCTAAAAACGAGGTCCAGGGTTCAATCTCTGTTTGTTGAGAAAGTACCTCAGGTTTTCCAGTGTTGTTTCTCCTTGTCAGGATGTAACACAGGGGCTTCTCAAGAAACCAGGTTTATATGTACATATTGACGTGCGCATAAAATAACCATAGACAGTCGGAATTCGAAATAACCATAGCAGCACTATCTGAGCCAATTTTCCCCATAGCACACTGCTTGACGAATAGCAATATATTCATTAACTTTGTTAGTACAGAGCAGTAAGATATTAAACCCCATTGCATCATTTCTATGTCCGGAAACCGTTTGTGGTATTAGCTGGACAGGTGGATTCATATTTGTGAGCCATGTATTTCACAATTTGAAAAGTGTAAAATGAATCATCGAAGTCTCTGTGTCCGTCAACTTTTGTGGTATAGCCTAAATATGATATCTATAGATCATTTTCATCTGTAATGCATTGTACACCATATTTTAAGTTTTAAAAAAATCATCACGAAAATAATTTGAAATGCATTTACGAATAGGTATCCCATACGTCATTCCCACGATTTCATTTTTTCTAATTTGTTATTCTTACCTGAAGAAATCGAAAAATACGTCACTGACGAAAATGACCAGTGGATACCACATCTAGACTATGCCACAAAAGTTACTGGACACAGAGTCTTCGATGCAAAAACGGATCACATTACCATTTCTGAATGAATAGGAGAACTTAAATTCCTATCAACAGGATATACCATAAATGATTCTCAGTGGTAAAGTGGTGTAAAAGACAGTTGGACCCGTTGTATTGTTATTGGGTGGGGTGGAGGTTGGGATTAACCGGATGTGTTTTTATGCATAAAAACGAACTATTTTTATTGTGTCTTAAGGTTAAATTCTGTGAAATTTTAATTAGCTTACAGGTAAGTTCTGCACATGGTTAATTGACTGAAAAGTATATTTATTACACTTTTCTATTGTAAACCAATCAAAGAGAAAGATTTATGATTGTCCCGTTTTTCCTCAAACAATCAGCAACATTTATCAAATTCAGTGACTGAAAATGACTTTTATCTGACGAATCGGACATTTTAGATAAATTTTGGTCGCCATTTTGAATTTCCGCCATCTTGAATTTTGGAAACTCTTTTTTTTTCTTTACATTCAGTGACACTGACAACCCTTTAAATTACATACTACAAACCAAATCAAAAAGAGAAATGTCTTTAATCTGACAATTCATCCATTTTAGGTAAATTTTGACCGCCATTTTGAATTTTCGCCATCTTGGATTTGGGGAAACCAGTTTTAGATATTGTTTTTTCAGTTTAATTACAACAAAAACCTTACCTTTGATATGTTACTAGCCATACCTTGTGCGACAATCACCGATCCTATCTGGAAATTCGTTTTTCGTCAAATTTTGGCGGCCATTTGAAAATCAGACAAATCCCAACCGAAGATGACGCCACAGAAGTGAAATAATCTCAAATTCACCTTCAGTGACCAATTTTGCCTCACAAACAACCGGACCCCAAATTTGGTTGCGATTGTGACACTCCTGTTGATAGACAAGCACAAATATCCAAGACAAAATTTTGATCAATATGGCGGCCATCTTGGATATGTCGTTATAGTGACCTCACATGAGCATAATCACACCATTTTTGGATTTATTGGGGTCGACTTCCTATAAGCCAGTAATACATTTATAAACCCGAAAGTCAATAGTTAACGAGATATTTGACAATCTAGTAACATTTGGCGGCCATTTTGTATTTATGCTAATCAGACTGTCAAAAACTCAAATTTCGGCTTGGGAACATGTATATTCGTATTCGGCACATCAAAATCATTAAGAAAAGTCATTTTCCCCACTTTTACTAAAAAAAATGCTCCTTGATTTTTAAGGAAGCCCTTTCTCAGAAATTCAACCAGTCCATGACGTTATATGGATTATATTAAATTTCAGTTGTTAAAACGATCTGTTTCCTACTATAAAAACGTTAAAATTAACGAAAGATAAATCCTTCCAATAAAGTTCGTAAAACGTTGTATTTCTATTTTATACTCTTAACATCTTACATCATTAGCAAACGTTGCATTAAAACATTAGATTAATGTTTCAACCCCGTGTTTCATGACGTTATATCGTTGATACTGTGAAACGTTACTAATAGTAAGTGCAGGAGGGTTGCACCACACACAATTTTACACAAAAACAAATATATGGACAAGACATCATACTCAAAAACCACAAACATAAACAAATCAAAGAGAGTGAATGGATCCGGGGGCTAGCCGTAAGCGTCCACTGCGCTGTACAGTCCCGGGCCTGTGGTGACACAGACTTCACTCATATTTGAAAACAACTGGGAATGCAACCCAGAGAAATAATTATATAGTGTCAGCATGAGTCATGATCTATTATATGTTGCAAGAATTCCGAATGCAAGCATATTGTTGTATAAATTCCGCTACACAAGTAACCACATAGTTAAATGTATCAGAAGTAGGCCTAGTTCAAAACCAAATCAATAAAAGGATTGAGGTATATATGCATTTAGGACAAAAATTGCAATCGTCACGGAAACAAAAACACAACTGAATACAAAGAAGCAAAGGAAAAGACTATCTAGGGAGACAGCCGTCTGCTGACTGAGTGGTGTGACGTGAATCTGCCGTAATAGTTGTTATGACGTCGTGGTTTAGAAGGTGCAATTTCCCGATAAAAGGGCGATAATCTAGATAAAATTACGTTAAAATATAAAAACTATTAGTTTTAAAGACCATGCAATTGTACAAACCATAGTATAATTATTATATAATGTCCCACGTAAGAAATGCAAAACAGGAATGCTAAAGAAATCGTAAGTTATTAGTGTATTCATAAAGGCCTAAAAATAAGGGCAATAATCCAGATAGGACTAGACATCTAGAAGCAATTTATATAGAATCAGTATCCAATATGTAGTCAGTAATATCATTATAAGAAATGTAAAACTTATTATGTCGAAGAAATGGAAGTTTTGAAATTTCTTTCAAAATGCGTAATTGTGTACCACCTTTGGCCGTGCACTTAAAATTAAGAGTTTTTATTCGGGAAAGAAATAGTTCTTTATTGTTGCATATTTTTAAAAATCGTAATGCCTGTGAATAGAAAACATTGTATAGTGTCGTATCTGGTATGTTACTATGAGCTGACGGGTATTTTACTACTTCAAAACCAAATTTGTCCGTTTTATCGAATATACCGACATTAAATTTATTATTAATTATATTGATGTCCAAGTCAAGGACAGATGCATTTATAGTGCCCGAATTTTCTTTATTTAATATAAGTTCAGGAGGATATATTTCATCTTTGTATTTATTGAAATTACCATTATCATTGATTGGTGTTATGTCATCAATGTAACGGAAGGTATAATTTAGACTTTTTGCTACCTTGTAATCTGTTTTTCTTTTATGGTCTTGGAAGTCGAATTCGTATTTATATAAATGTGCATTTGCCATAAATGGGGCGGGGTCAGTTCCCATTGGTAAACCAATAGTTTGTTGTATAATCTGATCCCCAACCTCAAATATGGCATTGTCAATGAGAAAATGTATAATATTTTGAAATTTTTCTTTATCGAAAACTACAGTATTGGCATTGTGCCGTTTTATGATCCATCTTGCATCTTGTGAGTAGATGGCCATCAGATTTCTGCCTTTTCCAAAAGCACCATTAAAGGCCTTATCCACGAACCAATCCAAATTCTTTTTAAGGTCTGCATGTTGTAGCATAGTATATAAAGTAGAAAAGTCGAAAGTTTCTATTGATTTTGCATTCGTCTTTTTGATTGATTTTATCTAAAGTGTCTACTATTGGTTTATTTTTATCAATTATGAAAAAGCTATTAATCCCAGTATAATTGCGAAGTGTTTTGCACCAAATGGCATGTTGGGCCTGGCATAATTTAAGTCCTTTCGTAATAGTCACTGCTAGAGGTTTTGTCTGGCAGATGCTGGAGGAAATTATGTATCTGAATTTTACTGGATTTTTATGAAATTTCGGTATAGAATAAATATATGGAAGGGCATCTACTTTTACATTGTCTTTTATATCATTACTCCTGTTAAACGAATATTGATTTTGTAAAATATCTAGTTTAGATAATTCCGTAATACATTTATAAGTGTTATTATTGGTGTTAGGCCAAAGTGCAACCTCGGTAAGGATATTTTTAATATAGTACTTTTTACAGATAAAGGCAATGTTATTGCTGGCCTTATCGACAGGTGTTAGAACAAATTTCTCTTGAAGAGCAGAAAGGCATTCAGCTGCAGATGCATTTTTTAGGACTTCAGGTGGTGGATGTCTTGGGTTGTTTTTAATATGTTTGATTCTCTTTTTTAAGAGGTCAAAAACAGTGTTTCTCCATTCTCCAAAAGATTCTATTGGTGCACGAAATTTATCTGACCAAGCTACTATGCATTTCCGGATTTCTGATTTTAGATTATTATGTAATTTTTTGAAGTTAGTTTTATTAGGTTGTTCTCGAAATTGTGGTCCAAAGCGAAATAGTTTTTTAAGATTATTGTCTTCAACAATATCGAAGTTTCCAGTCAGTACATGGTCGTGAAATTTATCTTTAAAAGGAGAGTTATGACATTGACATATTGTATTGTCGTAACTGTTAATAAATTCTTGAACGTTAAGGTTTGCTATAGTTTTATGGTAGTTAAATATTTTATTACGAATTGGAGGTAAAAATTTGTATACGACTGTAGGTGAAATTTTAGGAATAGTATCTGGTATAGATTTGATTACAGATCTATCTCGGAAAATTCTATTTAGTCCAATATCTTGTATATGTTTATCTGTAAAAAGTATTTTACATAAAATCTCGGGTTTTTTCTTATGTACTTTATTTTGCTGTGCTGAATGTTTAGGTGAAAATTTACTATTTATCAAATCAGTAATAACATCGTAATATTGAGGAAGAAAGCTGTCATTAAGATGATTAAGTTGATTAGAATAGATAATATCTTGTATGAGGACACCAAGTTTTTTAGCTGTTGATTTTTTCAAGGTATGTACAATTTGTCGAGCTAGATTAAGAACACAAGCTGCACAAGACAATTTGTCGGAAGTATGGCATTGGCATGCAGAATACAATTCGTTCAAAATACTTTCCGGATCTTTTTGAAATTTCGATTTTTTAATGGAACGTTTTTTATTTTTAAAATTATGGTCAAGTTTTTTATAGCAATTTCTGGTGATCAAAGTGTTTTCATTCCGGTTGTTATAATCGATATTTTTAAATCTATCATTAAGACCATAAGGGAAAATGGTCTGTAGTTTGATAATCCAAGTTTCTTCTGCGTGCGTTCTAGAATTTGTGTATTTGCAGGATCAATTTTACCATTAGTATGGTGTCCAGAACCGGGAAGTTTTTCAATTATTTGTATACTATATCCAAATTCTTTACAGGGATTTTGTTTAAAATGTCGATATAATAGTTTGTGTGCATTTTCAGAATTTCCAGCAGATCTATGATTATTAAATCTAGTTTTACATGATTTACTCGTTTCCCCAACATACTGTAGTTTGCAGTAATTGCAGGTTAATAAATATACTATATTTTGTGTATTACAATTAAGGTTTTGATCTGTAGAAACATGGTAGCATCTACCAGTAACGGAGCTACTAAATGTGTGGGCTTCATTGTAATCAGTACATAATTTACACTGTCTATAGTTACAAGCACCGAAAGACAGACTACAAAATTCACAATTTATATTTGAACATATTGAATTACTAGTTTGACTACTTTGATTACCCGTATGGGTAAGATTATTAATTACATTATTCGAAATTCCTCCCCCCGCAGCCAATTCATCAGAACTACCTGCTAGATTCTTATTGGTGAGGTTGACATGCGGAGTCACGTAAGGTGTTCCGTGTAGAGGGACAAAATTTCTCAAAGGGTTGTTAGCCCTATGGCAGGCTACATCAGGTGGGGGCTGCCCACTGGTGCTTACATCTATTTTTGTTAAAACCATTTGTTTGAAATCGGATATATTTAAATAAATAAATAAATAAAGATGATAATGATAATGAAAATGAAAAAATGTGCAGTGAGCAAACAGGAGCAAAACCCGACAACGAGAACATTCTACAGTACGAAGGGTTAAAAACTCTACTCTATTAGTAAGTGCAGGAGGGTTGCACCACACACAATTTTACACAAAAACAAATATATGGACAAGACATCATACTCAAAAACCACAAACATAAACAAATCAAAGAGAGTGAATGGATCCGGGGGCTAGCCGTAAGCGTCCACTGCGCTGTACAGTCCCGGGCCTGTGCAATCTCGTTCCCAGAGGCAGCCGCGGAGCCGAAGGCCTCTGGCACATTAGACCGTCCATTTTTTCCAATTTTTTTCAAACCTAAGCCCCGCCCATTCTGACCTCTGATTGGTCAATCATTTTGGGTCGATTTCTCGAAAACTGGAGGTCGGATCGTCGTTTCATTTGTTGTAAAATGATCCTTGAGTCAAAGTCAACTCGCTGACATATAAAATTGGATCCTAAACGAACAAATTCCAAGTTTTTGTAAAGATCTATTTTTCTACGCGTGGGTATATTTTTAAGTGATTCGGTCATCCAGGCACGTAAAATCAGGGGCGTACGACGCAAATAAACGAGAAATTTCGCGCGTAGGAATTACATGTCACCTTACGGGAAAATGGCTACCCCGATTCACCAGAGAAATTTCTTCAAAAATTTTTCTGGTTTCGAGATTGGGGCCTGTGGTGACACAGACTTCACTCATATTTGACAACAACTGGGAATGCAACCCAGAGAAATAATTATATAGTGTCAGCATGAGTCATGATCTATTATATGTTGCAAGAATTACGAATGCAAGCATATTGTTGTATAAATTCCGCTACACAAGTAACCACATAGTTAAATGTATCAGAAGTAGGCCTAGTTCAAAACCAAATCAATAAAAGGATTGAAGTATATAAATGCATTTAGGACAAACATTGCAATCGTCACAGAAACAAAAACACAACTGAATACAAAGAAGCAAAGGAAAAGACTATCTAGGGAGACAGCCGTCTGCTGACTGAGTGGTGTGACGTGAATCTGCCGTAATAGTTGTTATGACGTCGTGGTTTAGAAGGTGCAATTTCCCGATAAAAGGGCGATAATCTAGATAAAATTACGTTAAAATATAAAAACTATTAGTTTTAAAGACCATGCAATTGTACAAACCATAGTATAATTATTATATAATGTCCCACGTAAGAAATGCAAAACAGGAATGCTAAAGAAATCGTAAGTTATTAGTGTATTCATAAAGGCCTAAAAATAAGGGCAATAATCCAGATAGGACTAGACATCTAGAAGCAATTTATATAGAATCAGTATCCAATATGTAGTCAGTAATATCATTATAAGAAATGTAAAACTTATTATGTCGAAGAAATGGAAGTTTTGAAATTTCTTTCAAAATGCGTAATTGTGTACCACCTTTGGCCGTGCACTTAAAATTAAGAGTTTTTATTCGGGAAAGAAATAGTTCTTTATTGTTGCATATTTTTAAAAATCGTAATGCCTGTGAATAGAAAACATTGTATAGTGTCGTATCTGGTATGTTACTATGAGCTGACGGGTATTTTACTACTTCAAAACCAAATTTGTCCGTTTTATCGAATATACCGACATTAAATTTATTATTAATTATATTGATGTCCAAGTCAAGGACAGATGCATTTATAGTGCCCGAATTTTCTTTATTTAATATAAGTTCAGGAGGATATATTTCATCTTTGTATTTATTGAAATTACCATTATCATTGATTGGTGTTATGTCATCAATGTAACGGAAGGTATAATTTAGACTTTTTGCTACCTTGTAATCTGTTTTTCTTTTATGGTCTTGGAAGTCGAATTCGTATTTATATAAATGTGCATTTGCCATAAATGGGGCGGGGTCAGTTCCCATTGGTAAACCAATAGTTTGTTGTATAATCTGATCCCCAACCTCAAATATGGCATTGTCAATGAGAAAATGTATAATATTTTGAAATTTTTCTTTATCGAAAACTACAGTATTGGCATTGTGCCGTTTTATGATCCATCTTGCATCTTGTGAGTAGATGGCCATCAGATTTCTGCCTTTTCCAAAAGCACCATTAAAGGCCTTATCCACGAACCAATCCAAATTCTTTTTAAGGTCTGCATGTTGTAGCATAGTATATAAAGTAGAAAAGTCGAAAGTTTCTATTGATTTTGCATTGTCTTTTTGATTGATTTTATCTAAAGTGTCTACTATTGGTTTATTTTTATCAATTATGAAAAAGCTATTAATCCCAGTATAATTGCGAAGTGTTTTGCACCAAATGGCATGTTGGGCCTGGCATAATTTAAGTCATTTCGTAATAGTCACTGCTAGAGGTTTTGTCTGGCAGATGCTGGAGGAAATTATGTATCTGAATTTTACTGGATTTTTATGAAATTTCAGTATAGAATAAATATATGGAAGGGCATCTACTTTTACATTGTCTTTTATATCATTACTCCTGTTAAACGAATATTGATTTTGTAAAATATCTAGTTTAGATAATTCCGTAATACATTTATAAGTGTTATTATTGGTGTTAGGCCAAAGTCCAACCTCGGTAAGGATATTTTTAATATAGTACTTTTTACAGATAAAGGCAATGCAGGGTTCCCGCGGCTTCGTCAAACATTTTTTCAAGGATATTCAAGGATAATTATACGTCAAATTCCAGGATTTTCAAGGACATTTTTAGCCCAAAGTTACAATTTTTCATCTTAAAAAGAACTAAAACATTACCAACTATCGTTATAATTGAAGACATAAACTGTTATTTATTATTACAGATCGACTTTCGGCACACCGGGGAAAACTGCCGCCATTTTTTAAACAGAGTTATTTCCCTTTTCCTTATTATGCATTGATTAGTCAGTGTAGTGGCTTCTGGTATGTTGTTAATTGGACAACGGAGTCATGTGAGAGTATTTGGTTGCCTAACGGTAAATGTCATTGGCTTGTCTTGTTATTACGTGACAAAACACAGCTGTTTATTTAGATCAGTTGATTGACAGGTATACGTCAGAGTTATTGTTTAGTATAACCAGCATTAATTATAATCTAAACGTTTTTTTAGATCAATTTACCAGAATTACCAACAAAATTAAGGATCTCAACTGAAATTCAAGGATATTTTCCTATTTCCGAGAAATTCAAGGATATTCAAGACCTTGAAAATGAAATTTTAAATTTAAGGATATTCAAGGATTTTCAAGGACCGCTGGAACCCTGGCAATGTTATTGCTGGCCTTATCGACAGGTGTTAGAACAAATTTCTCTTGAAGAGCAGAAAGGCATTCAGCTGCAGATGCATTTTTTAGGACTTCAGGTGGTGGATGTCTTGGGTTGTTTTTAATATGTTTGATTCTCTTTTTTAAGAGGTCAAAAACAGTGTTTCTCCATTCTCCAAAAGATTCTATTGGTGCACGAAATTTATCTGACCAAGCTACTATGCATTTCCGGATTTCTGATTTTAGATTATTATCTAATTTTTTGAAGTTAGTTTTATTAGGTTGTTCTCGAAATTGTGGTCCAAAGCGAAATAGTTTTTTAAGATTATTGTCTTCAACAATATCGAAGTTTCCAGTCAGTACATGGTCGTGAAATTTATCTTTAAAAGGAGAGTTATGACATTGACATATTGTATTGTCGTAACTGTTAATAAATTCTTGAACGTTAAGGTTTGCTATAGTTTTATGGTAGTTAAATATTTTATTACGAATTGGAGGTAAAAATTTGTATACGACTGTAGGTGAAATTTTAGGAATAGTATCTGGTATAGATTTGATTACAGATCTATCTCGGAAAATTCTATTTAGTCCAATATCTTGTATATGTTTATCTGTAAAAAGTATTTTACATAAAATCTCGGGTTTTTTCTTATGTACTTTATTTTGCTGTGCTGAATGTTTAGGTGAAAATTTACTATTTATCAAATCAGTAATAACATCGTAATATTGAGGAAGAAAGCTGTCATTAAGATGATTAAGTTGATTAGAATAGATAATATCTTGTATGAGGACACCAAGTTTTTTAGCTGTTGATTTTTTCAAGGTATGTACAATTTGTCGAGCTAGATTAAGAACACAAGCTGCACAAGACAATTTGTCGGAAGTATGGCATTGGCATGCAGAATACAATTCGTTCAAAATACTTTCCGGATCTTTTTGAAATTTCGATTTTTTAATGGAACGTTTTTTATTTTTAAAATTATGGTCAAGTTTTTTATAGCAATTTCTGGTGATCAAAGTGTTTTCATTCCGGTTGTTATAATCGATATTTTTAAATCTATCATTAAGACCATAAGGGAAAATGGTCTGTAGTTTGATAATCCAAGTTTCTTCTGCGTGCGTTCTAATTTGTGTATTTGCAGGATCAATTTTACCATTAGTATGGTGTCCAGAACCGGGAAGTTTTTCAATTATTTGTATACTATATCCAAATTCTTTACAGGGATTTTGTTTAAAATGTCGATATAATAGTTTGTGTGCATTTTCAGAATTTCCAGCAGATCTATGATTATTAAATCTAGTTTTACATGATTTACTCGTTTCCCCAACATACTGTAGTTTGCAGTAATTGCAGGTTAATAAATATACTATATTTTGTGTATTACAATTAAGGTTTTGATCTGTAGAAACATGGTAGCATCTACCAGTAACGGAGCTACTAAATGTGTGGGCTTCATTGTAATCAGTACATAATTTACACTGTCTATAGTTACAAGCACCGAAAGACGGACTACAAAATTCACAATTTATATTTGAACATATTGAATTACTAGTTTGACTACTTTGATTACCCGTATGGGTAAGATTATTAATTACATTATTCGAAATTCCTCCCCCCGCAGCCAATTCATCAGAACTACCTGCTAGATTCTTATTGGTGAGGTTGACATGCGGAGTCACGTAAGGTGTTCCGTGTAGAGGGACAAAATTTCTCAAAGGGTTGTTAGCCCTATGGCAGGCTACATCAGGTGGGGGCTGCCCACTGGTGCTTACATTTATTTTTGTTAAAACCATTTGTTTGAAATCGGATATATTTAAATAAATAAATAAATAAAGATGATAATAATAATGAAAATGAAAAAATGTGCAGTGAGCAAACAGGAGCAAAACCCGACAACGAGAACATTCTACAGTACGAAGGGTTAAAAACTCTACTCTAATAGTAAGTGCAGGAGGGTTGCACCACACACAATTTTACACAAAAACAAATATATGGACAAGACATCATACTCAAAAACCACAAACATAAACAAATCAAAGAGAGTGAATGGATCCGGGGGCTAGCCGTAAGCGTCCACTGCGCTGTACAGTCCCGGGCCTGTGGTGACACAGACTTCACTCATATTTAAAAACAACTGGGAATGCAACCCAGAGAAATAATTATATAGTGTCAGCATGAGTCATGATCTATTATATGTTGCAAGAATTACGAATGCAAATATATTGTTGTATAAATTCCGCTACACAAGTAACCACATAGTTAAATGTATCAGAAGTAGGCCTAGTTCAAAACCAAATCAATAAAAGGATTGAAGTATATAAATGCATTTAGGACAAACATTGCAATCGTCACAGAAACAAAAACACAACTGAATACAAAGAAGCAAAGGAAAAGACTATCTAGGGAGACAGCCGTCTGCTGACTGAGTGGTGTGACGTGAATCTGCCGTAATAGTTGTTATTAATATCATTCTACTGACGTTTACTTTAGAAACGTTCAGATTAGTTATTTCAAGAACGTCAATTGAACCACCTGAATAAACGTTATTTCCCAAGCCTGATCAGACTACCTGTAAACGTTACTTAATTATGTTCTTCTAACGTATCTATCAACATATTATATTTTCTCGGCATTTTTCCAACCATGTTCTTACCATAGAACTGTATATATTGACTAGAGTGTATTGTGGTCACGTGATCCCCATTGACGTAACGTTAACGCCGTGGGCCGACACTGGAGACCGGCCGGCGAATTTTTTTTCCCAACCAACATAGCCATTGCACTTCCTATTCGGCCTCTGATTGGCTGAAAGTTTGACGTCATATTCATATTGACGTCATAACCTAAGCATATTAATTTACATACATACTGAGATCTCAGTCAGACACATAGAGTTATATATAGAAACTAGAGTCCGCACTGATCACGTGACTCCCATGACTACAACGTTAAAGGTTTGTGCCGGTATGAAGCGACGGCCGCCATGTTAGTTCCGGGGAGTATGCACGTAAATACCCGGATGTTCACTATGTTATCGCATCAATCAATCCGTGTCGAACTGTTTTAAATCGTGCACAAATATTACATTTTTAAATTCTCTCACCCAAATATTTATTGTTTGATAAAAATAATAATAAAGGTCCATGGACCGAGTCTCCGGGCCCCTCTTTTCACGTAAAGGTTATAAAATAATTCATTTTGACATATCAGCGATCTCGACCGATGTGTCTCTATCTATAGTATCTATATACTATACGCTACTATTTACTTTACCTTCGCTTTCTCTTTTAATTTTTATTAAAATATTGATCTTTTGAATTGGTGCAATGTCCACAATATGTATTCTTATACAGTAAATTTGTTTTAAAAATTTATGGAACTAATTAATAAAGAGTGTAGAGAAATTAATGGTTTTTTTTAATTTAAGCACTAAAAGTTAACAGAAAACAATAGCCCGCAGAATTATATGTACTGGTATTTTTATTTATTTGTTAATTATTTTATTTCAGGAAATTTGGGAATGGAAAGTGAAGAAAAATTACTAGTCTACGAAAATGTTGTATTTCTATTTACCGCCCGTTATTTATTTATTTGTTAATTATTTTTAGAAATATATGGAATTGAAAAGGGAAGAGGAACTAAAAACAGCCTGCAGAAAATGTTGTATTTTTATTTATTTATTTATTTGTTAATTTGTTTTAGAAAATTATGGAATGAAAAGTGACACATGTCATTGTCAGCGATCCCGTACTCTACTTTCATTTTCAATTTAATTTCCAGTATAATATTTGATACTTTAAAATATGTCCCGAATGTGTATTCTATAGTAAATATGTACTGGTATTTTTATTATTTGTTAATTATTTTATTTCAGGAAATTTGGGAATGCAAAGTGAAGAAAAATTAATAGCCTACGTATAATGACATGTTGTAGGCCTATTTCTATTTACCGCCCGGTATTGATTTATTTCAATATTTGTTAATTATTTTTAGAAATATATGGAACTGAAAAGGGAAGAGAAACTAAAAACAGCCTGCCGAAAATGTTTTATTTTTAATTATTTATTTGTTAATTTGTTTTAGAAAATTATGTAATGAAAAGTGACATGTCAGTGTCAGCGATCCCGTAGGCTTACTCTACTTTCACTTTAATTTCCAGTTTAATATTTGATACTTTAAATTATGTCCCGAATGTGTATTCTATAGTAAATGTGACTAATAAATTTATAAATTGAAATCTTACCTTACTGTTATAAAGTTTGCTAACTTTTTGAGGCCTATGTCATAGAATATTATTATTATATTAGTAAAAAAGGTAAAGTAAGTAGACGCAGAGACACTGTTGTTGTCGAGATCGCTGACATGTCAAAATAAATTATTCTATAACCTTTACGTGGAAAGAGGGGCCCGGAGATAAGTCGGTCCATGGATCTTTATTATTATTTTTTATTAAACAATAGGTATTTGGGTGAGAAAATTTAAAAATGTAATATTTGTGCACGTTTTAAAACAGTTCGACACCGATTGATTAATGCAATAACATAGTGAACATCCGGGTATTTACGTTCATACTCCCCGGAACTAACATGGCGGACAAGGCTCCATGTCGGCACGCTGTCACGTGATCAGTGCGGACTCTAGTTTCTATTATAACTCTATGGTCAGACACTACCATTTCCACCATTTCGCTTTAATGTCACTTAATCGTGGTTACAGGCTGAAAAATGTTGTCAACAGACTGACGGTAACAGACAGGCATTATAAAAACAAACACTGTCAGATCGCTCGACGATGCTCTGAGACGATATCTGCATGTCAAGGTCAATTTGGCTAATTTTGTACTAGTACGAGTTTACAATAAAAGTTCTTACTGAAATTCCATCTTAATATGATAACTTTGTCTTGTTCTTTAAGACCTGATTTAATTTTGGGCTTCTGTTGAAATCAAGCTTACTGAGTAGCCTACTCCATTTAATGCAATTTATTTTCACTATAATGCCGTTGTTGTTGCATTTGTTTGCAGGTACTGTAAAACACGAGACATTGGTTATGGTAGAGAAAGAAAGGCCCAGAAGAAAAATCTGGGAAAAAAAACGAATCCGGCAGCCCGAGTTTTTTTTTTCTGAAGTCTTTCTTTCCCGGCATATATTATTCAAATATGTTTTCATTTACGCGAAAATGAGAAAATCCCTTAATGGGCTAATCCCGATATTTTTTTGGAGAATAAAACTGCTTAATATTTTGTTAAAATCGCTTAGAGTCCCCTACCTAACTGTAGAGAAACTGACTAAAACCCACCAATCTTCATCTGGAAAGGAAAACAGTGCCCCAAGCTGTATTCTGTGGTGTCTACGTAAAACCAGGCTTTTTTATATAAAAAAAATAATGTGTATATAGGTGAAATTTACCTTTCGATATCAAAGACAGTACATGGGTCATCCACTATATAGACCTCAATACGGGAGTCGATTATCAGGTCATCAGCGAAAAAATAGATCCGAATTCTTAAAAAGGTTACGTGTCCGGATAAGTAGTTTTGACGTTCACGCCCAAACGACTCAATATTTTGAGCTGAAATTTTGAGACAAGGTAAATGCAGCATTCGCATTCTTCGATATGTTGCAGGGGCGTTTTAAGGTTTATCGTGGCGGAGGCTATACAATTTTGGGGGCCCTCTTTCGCCTGGGGGGGGGGGGGTGTCTCTATTGATGTTTTTTTTATGCCAATGCAATGACTGCATTCTCATTAAGCAATGGATTCGACAGTAACAGTGTATAGAAAACGATTGACTCGGACTCGGGGCTATTCCCTTGGCCAGATGGACCCTTTTGTCAGAAGTGGGTAACTTTTGTCTGCCTTTAGGGCCCCCCTAGCTAGGGTACATTTTCATTTTTCTCATCGGTTTTAGCATTTTTCTCCCATTTTATTTTTCCAATTTCTTTGATTTTGTTTTCGAGAGGAGGCTGGCGCCTCCAGCGCCTCAGCTATAAAACGCCTTTGATATATTGGCGCTTAAATTTCATACGTACTCGGACTTTTATTTTTGATACTCTGTTGAAAACGGGATAGTCCCTGAAAAACCTTATTATATCATGTTTTCTACCTTTGAAAAAAACAACCCTACTCTGGAAGAATAACCCGTTATATGTTTTTAAGAAAAACTTTTACAAGAATAACTCCGAATATCCCTGTATATATCCAAAGTCGCCCCTGACTTTCAGTGCAAGTTATTCAGGGCACTGACTATACCCCAAAAGATCAAAGAGATTCACCGTTATAGGTTCTTAATATATAGTCATATAGGCCACTACCTTGTATTTCTTAACACTTTTTACGGCTGGGGGAGAGAACCCAGGGCCCCTAACCTCCAAAATATGCATTGTCTCAGGAGCTAGATGGCAAACCACAACCTAATGGGCAAAAGACATAGGAATAATTATGTTTTGACTTTCTTAGCAAATTAATATGAATTTGTCGCTTTAATGTGTCGTGCTTGTAAAACTTCAGAGAATCGTCATGACATGTGGATACCTCCTCAGAACGTCTGTTGACAACATTTTTCAGCCTGTAACTATGATTGGGGGGGGGGGCTTTAAGTGACATTAAAGCGAAATGGTGAAAATGATAGTGTCTGAGAGATCTCAGTACGTATGTAAATTAATAAATGCTTAGCTTATGACGTCAATATGAATATGACGTCAAACTTTCAGCCAATCAGAGGCCGAATAGGAAGTGCAATGGCTATGTTGGTTGGGAAAAAAAAATTCGCGACCGGCCGCCATGTTTCAACCGGGAAAGAATGACGGAAGTGCCCGGATGAACGCTATGTAAACAAAGGGAAATAGAATGACGAAGTGTTGGTAAGTCCATTAAAAAGCTGTTCTAATTCAACAATATCAACCAACAAAAAAAAAAAAAATGATGATTGAAAGGTCTTACCTTACAGTCCTAAAAGCAAAATCGCTTTGGTCAACTGGCATATTTTGGGGGCTTTATTTATTAAGAGTCACCGTGGCAATGTTTAAATTGTGCGCAGAACTACGAAATCATGTTTATTTTATTAATTGAGCTAAGTGAACGTCCTCGAATGTCCAGATATCTATAGAGTATTCAGCAAAATTTTGAACATTGCTACCCGCAGTTCACATAAAACTTTATTTTGGATAGATCTAAATAATTTGTTGGACGATTTGAAATGAATGTTCTGCGTGA
This sequence comes from Patella depressa, assembly GCA_948474765.1. Taxonomy (NCBI): domain Eukaryota; kingdom Metazoa; phylum Mollusca; class Gastropoda; family Patellidae; genus Patella; species Patella depressa. Next base: position 31,696,999 of record OX419717.1, on the reverse strand, counting down.
TTGGCAGAGATAACTGACTATACATACTCTAAAATAAATAGCGTCATCCAGATGATGAATAAAGAAATAAAATAGATTTTAAAAATAATCTAGGACTTCTATCATTTACCAGTAGAATAATATCTGACGCCGATGGGATTTTTTTTTATTTTTAAAAAGAAAATATAAACAGGACTAGCAAGGCCTTAGTTGGCCTATATGATATGGTTTTCAATTTCCATGAACTGGTGTCTGATTTTTCTTTGCTTGAAAAATACGGCGGTATATTAAATTTTACAAAAAAAAAGACAAACCTTTTGATGAGATTTTCGTAGTAGCAGCAGCGATTAAAAAAAAAAAAAAAAATTAGGCCTTATTAAAAATTTATTTTTTACAAAATTTGTTCGGGGAATGAAGTTTTCAAGACTTTCACTTATTTGTCCTTAATATAATTAACCTTCCTTTTTTAAAAATTAGTTCGGGGGTTTAAAGCGGGTTTTCTGAAGAAAATAAAAGAAGCATAAACTGATATTGCAAGAAACTTTCGCTTTATTTCATTCTGTACATCTGTGAACACAATGTCGTCCTAATTAATTAAATCCGAGGGAGTGAAACTAAAAGATAACAAAGCAACTACTGGCCAGTGAGTGCACTCCACTCCAATAAACAGACTTACTCCCCGCGATATTTTTCGTACAAAGCCGCATTTGTGTATAATTTATAATTTGCGCAATTTTCGAATAATTAAATATAACATTAATTTGGAGGTTTGCTTAACAGACGGACCTTGTAATCATTACATAATAAAAGTATCAGTACTAATGAATTAAGTGAATGGACCCACCGGGTTTTCGGTCAAGCTTCGAGTGTTCGACGTCTTCTCGTCGTGTTTATTTAATTATTTTACACAATTATCATGATTTTACCGTATCTATTAATTCACTATTTCACTTATAACTTATCATGCCTACTTATGAAATGATAATCCACTCCCTTTTCGTATGACATTGAATTTACCAAAATAATAACAACTTTCCGACATATTGGTATATGCCAACGCAGGCTAAATCTTCCCGGTTGTAAAATGGCTGCCAAGCTCCATAGTCGGCACGCGATCACGTGACCACCATACACTCTAGTCAATATATACACCTCCATGGTTCTTACTCATTGTTTGATCCTTCCGGGTTTTAAACAACTTGATCGGTTTTTATTACGCACACATGGAATTGTGGACGTATATTGCCGTATGAAATTTAGATGCATCATTTATATTAGTAAAACGAAGTATTGAAACGGGCGGCATTTCAACACTTTCTGTAGATTACTTCTAGAGTTACTGCCCTTGTTCTAGTTTTTAGAGCCATGTCAACTCTGCAAATACGACGGTTATAATGTTATCTGTATGGCATTATCTATTAAATACCCCAAATTACCAACAAAGAAAAAATATGCGACAACCCTTGGCGACCGCTCGAACAATTTATCTTTTCTGGGCAAAAATATCTTTTTGTTTTTAGATTACCTTTAGGCCGGGGGTGTCTCGTTATATTTTATCAGTCTATTAGTTGATTCGACTTCTCTCTTCAGTCCGTTTCAATACTTGTTACGTTCAACCTTAGCACCCTAAAATATAAAACGTAGACAGATATCCAGACCATAAAGCCATCGATAATTCACCTTTTAACCTAATTCAGTCGTCGGGGGACACAAGACTGAACCCCGTAAGTATCGTAATTTGGGGGAGGGGGGGGGGGGTAAATCTTTGACATTAAAGCTATTCAAAATGTTATATTTGAACAGTTTGTGACATTTTGGCGTTGCATGTTTGCGTAATATTGTCCAGTACATGGTGTTGATTTTGTCTGATATATGGAAACAACCGCTGTCCCAGTCAGGTGACTTTATTCTAGCTCTTTGAACTATTTTAAACTTCTGGAACGGAGAATCAAGTCTCAGATATTTGGTCCACGTTATTTTCCAGATTTGTTTTGCCCGCGTGCAATGTTACTCACTACATATACGCATATATAGTTTTGATCGATATTAACAATTCCATTTCCCCGTTAAAATTCTTTATATAACCCATGGCATGTGAATAACTGTGTGACTTTTTAATTTATTTTACTTTGAGTACCTTCAAACATTTACTTTAAATCTGCTATTTCCGATTTTGGAACTAGGAATATAACGTCATTGACATCTCAACCAGGAAGTAAAAGCAACATGACAACTTCTTGAATATTAGTACGATTTTCATGAAATTATGAATATAAGTAGTGTGAGTGATCCAACTTCAACGATGCCATAAGAAATTTTCTGACTTATCCCCCCCCCCCTTTCTTAAGAAAAAAAAACCGGCAGAAATTTGAAATCTGGTCAAATGTTGATCGCAAAGGATAATCGGGAACTTATTTTGAAAGTATTATCAAAATCGGTTGGTGCAACTTATAAAATGTTAAACTTTTACCGGTTGATATGTCATAACTCAGCCACTTTTTTGGCCGATTTTAAACGTTCACATTAAAATATTTTTGGCCCTGCGAAATTTTAAAAGTCACTCTGAATATTTTTACAAAGGAAAAAATACACCAAAAAAACACCGAATTGACATTTATGCATATACACAGCCTCGTTTTGATTTTTTTCCGTGAATGACGCCAAAGACGAGAAACGCTGGGAATTTCCCTACAGAGCACTTCAAGGCTATTGGAACTGAGCACTGCATGCATAAACATAGTCAATTGCGTATGCTTGGGATATACTAATATCACGAACAAAAAATCAGTGTGTATCATTTGTTTTTAAAATTTCCAAGCGGGACAACACGCAGAAAGGTCTGGACACAGCGATGTCAGTGAGACGCTGTCAACAACACATGCTTAACTCTTTCTTGTTCGGAGAATTTCGAGTTATCTGCTTATGATTGTGACCAGTGCAGTTTTAATAATATTATTATGTCGATCAAGATATAACAGTTATTTTATCTTTGTATGTTAAACTGTACATTCTGTGGCAAAACAGACTTGCTTTCAAAATCTAGCAATATAAATGACTGATGTAACCATAGCAACCAAATGTAATCAGCACAGATAGAGAAGGTAGGCTAAGCCTAAATACTAATGTTAATTGATATCCCCCTTTCGCAGCGTCTTTCGTAGGCCTATGTCGATGATTTTGCCGTCGATCATAGATAGTCCTAGATCATGTAAGAAGTTTGCCAGATGTACTTGGTAAATGAGTGTGATAGTGATAGAATTTTTTTCAGCTATAGGCCCTACTTTAGAATAGCGGGCATATAATGCCATAATTAATAGTTTTTATCTGATATATTTTTTTCCGATGAAGCGTGAACACCAATAGGGCCTAAATAAAGCGAAAAGTTATCAAGAATCGAAGGACTGATAGTGTGATACTGGGTGATAAGACATGGTTTCTACGTTGTTTTTGGTGCCTATTTATAATAATTCTTTGTCGCTAGTAATGGTAGAATGTTCCGAACCATCGTAACCGTTGTTCCTCGCATTTTTAATTGGCCTGTACTGATAGGGAAGAACATTCCTGGCGAAATCAATGCCTGACAAGCTGTCACTTTCTTCCTATGCCATAATATTGAAATATATATAGACTGCAACACGAGAGCCGACTCTGACTCCATGCCACGTGATTTAGCTTCAGCTGATTAATTGTCATGCGTTTCCGTAATTGCGGAAACCCGAAAGAGTTTTTTAACGTTATTTGTTACTATCTGAAACGTGTTACACAATGAACTAAGTAAATGGTAAAATTAAACTTTTAGTATAAAATTCTCCATTAATAATTCATTTTTGTTTCTTTTTAAAATTCTTGACAATATCGCGAACATTTGGCGTGAAGTGATGTCTGGTGAAATATCGCGCTATAACCCAGTCAGTTTTTGGCTAATTTATTTTTTTTTTAAAGTGATGTCATTAATTTTTTTTTTTTTTAAAAGTGCTTATTTTTCAAAACAATCTTAAATGGAACATGCATATAGAGAATCTTTGTAATAATGTTTCAAAATTTATCAACTGCTTAAGATCACTCAAGTACCGACTAAGAAGAAAATCAGTCAAAACAATATATACTTCCTATATTTTACCACACTTTGACTAGGCTCACATTATTTGGGATGTGTGCATGGATTACTTAAAGGACAATATTGGTGTTAGTCATTATCACATATGTGATAGAACTGGTTAAACACTTTCCGAATATAATTTTAACACAGAGATCATTGATTCGCTAGATGAGAAATAAAGGTTTCGTGAATCGGAAGTGACGAAAGCCAAAGGAAAACACGAGTAATCCCACTATATAACTGGAGTGACGAGTGATAACAGATACAGATACATGGGCGAATTTCTGCACACTAATAATTCCTTCGAAAAGTTGTTGTGTGAGACTGTGAGAGGATATCTGACTATTCATAAAAAGAATTGACTGCCACTAGATAAGAGAACACGAAAGGAAAATAGAAAAAGTCCGTGCATTACCATGATTTTATAAGGTAGGGGGGACCGGGGTACATTGAACCACCATGTCTAATCTACAATCGAGATAAACGTTGGCTTGGTCAATATAAGAGGGCATATTGATTTTTTTTAAAATATTGATCATGAAACTGTGATGGGGCAGATTGAACTACCGTGACATCATAGTTAGATTTATTAGTTACCGATGTAGAGCTTTGATTTTCGGCAACAAATGCAATCTTAAAGAATTTAATAGAAACAGAAAATTTAATATATATATCAATGAGGCTCTTACGAAAAAGAGATCCGATCTCTTTAGAAAAGTCAGAAATCTTTTGAAAGAACGAATAATTGAGGGTTGCTGGACATTCGATGGTAAAATTATGGCCAAAGCTCTGAATGGTAAAATCTTAACTATTAAAAATGAAAATGATTTAATGAATGTTATTCATCTTTATAGGAATCATGCGAATGAGAACTATGAGCCCAATCACGATGATCCACCTCTAAATACGCAACGCACCTCGACTAGGCAGAATATTAATCACCCTGTCGACAATCACAACATCTTTGATTTGAACATTATTCAACCTGCTGGTTTCAACAATAATGTAGCCATGAGCACAACCTTATTAACACAGTTATCAGTAGGACCATCGACGTCTACTCCCGTACTAAGTAATCAAAAAACCAGTCAAGAAACAGATCCCGTTTTCAATGGCGCGTTAAACAACCAAAACGCAGGGCATGGGTCGCATAATAGTGGAAGTCGACATGACAGCCTATCCGACACATGCTAGGACATCCTCAGGGTTCAATCTGATACTACACTCTCTTTACTAGTTTGGAATATAAACGGTTTGAAGTCGGTGTACGAAGACCACTCTTTTATAAACTGTTTAATAAATTATGACATTGTGCTACTAAGTGAGACGTGGTTGAAAGGGGACGAATCTATTTCTATTGCTAATTTCTCAAATGGTATTTTTGTAAATAGAAGTGAACTATACAGTCGTGGTAAACGCAATGAAATTTGTGGAGGCCTAGCATTTTATTTTAAACCAAGATTTAAAGACTACCTTTCAGTGATATCAGAACACGAATGGGGTGCATGTGTAATAAAACTTGATAAATCAGTCATCGAGGCCAACCATGATATATATATATATTCGTATACATTCCGCCTGAAAGTAGTATGTTCCAAAATTTCTGTAATTTTGATATTTTTATTGAAATTGAACAGTTATATTTCCAATGTTCTGATCTAGGTGGAGCAACATTAATATGTGGGGATCTTAATAGTAGAACCCGATCCGACCCCGAATACATAATTAACGACAATTTGGATCGTTACATCGGATCACCGTATTCTAATCATAATGACGATAATATCCAACCTAGGAAATCTCAAGATAAAGTTCTTAATAATTTCGGAAATAGATTAATCAATCTCTGTAAATCTACTAACAGTCTGATTGCCAATGGAAGATTAGGCGATGATAGAAATGTTGGTAAATTTACTTTTTGTTCTAGTAGAGGTACAAGTGTTATAGATTATCTAATAATACCAAGATGCCATATTAACCATATTAAAGAATTTCAAATTCTAGATTCTACGGAATTCTCAGACCATTCACCGCTGTCTTTCAGTCTGAATGTTATATATAATAACTCAAATACTGCCCACGACTCATTTGATAACACTACTCAGTATGTGGTTAAATGGGATGAATCTAAAGTTGACATTTTTCGGGAAAAGATCAAAGACCATTTAAGCGATTTGTCTGATGTGATATCGCTTAATTGCCTTACTGGTGATGTTGATAAACTCGTGGAAGATGTTACTGATATTTTTCGGAATGTGACCGTCTCCTTGTTTGGAAAGCCAAAAAAGAAAGGCTCTACGATTAGCCACAAACATAAACAAACAAAGGGCTACGCGTGGTTTAATAGTGATTGCACTTCTGCTAGGTACAAATTTAATAAATCTAGAAATAAATATTTGAAAAATGAACTGAATAGAAAACTTTTTACCTTGCGGCGGTCTGAATTAAACAAAGAAAAACGGAAAGCTAAAGCTAAATTTAATAAGTCGGTGGGGTTCCGTCTGTGTGAATTGTCAAAGAATAATCCTAAGAAATTTTGGAGCGTCATAAAGGGTAATAACAACATTAGGATTAACACAAAACTTAACTGCCTATACTTTTTTGAGCACTTTAAAAATAAGCCAACTCCTGATACAGAACCGCTTCCTAATTTAATCAATAATAATACATGTGAAACTTTAGATACACCAATAAAAGAAGAAGAAATAATCAGGGCTGTTAAGAAACTAAAACGTAATAAATGTAGCGGTATAGATCAAATATGTAACGAGTTTTTTTATAGAATGTGTCGATTTAATTTCCCCCCATTTGGTAAAAATATTTAACTACGTCTATGATAGTGGGTGCTATCCTAAATGTTGGCATGATTGCTTACTAATACCTGTTCCAAAAAAGGGCGACATGAACTCACCCGAAAATTTTAGAGGCATATCTATTATGTCTATATTTTCAAAATTGGTGCGAAACTAATGAAATATTAAATGATACTCAATTTGGCTTTAGAGAGGGTAAGGGTACTGTCGATGCACTTTTTATTCTTTGTGGCCTTATACATCATTCGTTAGACAATCATCAGAAATTATTCTGTGCCTTTATCGAATTACGTAAAGCCTTTGATAAAGTTCATAGACCGTTACTACTATTGAAACTGGATTCAATAGGTGTTAGCTCTAAGTTCATCAAAATAATATCTTCTATATACAACCAAGTAAACAGTTTAGTCAGATTCAAAAACACTCAATCTGAGAGATTCGAAAGTTACACAGGTGTTAAGCAAGGTGAGCCCCTATCTCCAGTACTTTTCCTATGGAAGCCTATTGCGGCCATTTCAGAATCTCGTCCCCTCGCCGCGAGAAGTCGAGGGCGAGAACACGAGAAGACGAGAAGTCGAGGGCGAGAACACGAGAAGACGAGAAGTCGAGGGAGCGAGAAGTCGAGGGCGAGGGAGCGAGAGAGCGAGAACGCGAGGAAACAGGGCGAGAATACGAGGATCTCGCCCCGAGAACACGAGATTACTTTCACCTCGACTTCTCGCCTTCTCGTCCCTCGACTTCTCGCTCCCTCGTGTTCTCGCCTTTGAAAAACCTCGTGTTCCCGCTCCCTCGCCCTCGACTTCTCGCTCCCTCGACTTCTCGCTCCCTCGTGTATCCGCCTTTGAAAAACCTCGACTTCTCGCTCCCTCGCTCCCTCGCCTTTGAGTCAATCTCGTCTTCTCGTGTTCTCGCTCCCTCGCTTCGTCACAATCTCGTCTTCTCGTGTTCTCGCTCCCTCGCCTCGGAAGTGCAGTTATTACGCATGTCCACTGACTGCCGTATCGGCATTGGTATTTTGACATGGATTATAATAAACGAAAATGTTTGAAGTTCTAGAAAATGTAATAGTCCTAAACAAGCTTAATTTCTTCTTGCACAGATAATATTGTATTCTGTAATTGATTTTAAGTCTTCAGTCAAATCTTTCTTTGCTCTCTAAAAATATTCATCGGGTGTTTTCACTTGATGCGTGGTTTTGTCAGTGCTGCAGGATGGAGAGCCTGACAAGGGACAATGTATAGTTGTTCGAATGGGATTTTAAAAAACGATGTCCTGTGTCTGGAATCGCAAGGAAGTTGGTTCTTCGGTGGCTCACTGGGTAGGACGTTTGCTCTGTAACTCAGTGGTGTAGGACGGAGAACTTAGCAAGAGACAAAGTATAATAGTTCGGATGGCATAAAAATAACCGAAGTCCTGTAGAACGGAGAGCTTAGCAAGAGACAAAGTATAATCGTTCGGAATGAATAAAAATAACCGAGGCCTCGTGTCCGGAATCTAATTGAAGTGGGAACTACGGTGGGTCAGTGAGTGGGACGTTTGCTCTCTTACTTCAGTGGTGTAGGAGGAAAGAATTGACAGGGGACCACGTATAGTCGTCGGGTGGCATAGAAAAACAATGTCCCGTGTTCGGAATCAAAATGAAGTGGGAGCTACGGTGGCTCAGTGAGTAGGACTTTAATGTTTGGAGCCACGGCTGCTAAGTGGGTAAGACGCTGGCTCACTAAACTGAAGGTCACGTGTTCGATCCCTGCATTGGACAAGAAAGTTTATCGGGTTTTCCGACGTGGTTTCCCCATGTCATTGCATTGGTGCAGGACGGAGGGTTTGGCAAGGACAGTTGTCTATTTGTTCGGATGGGATGAAAATCCTAGGCTGTAAATTGACGTACACATAAAAGATCCCTTGGCAGCCTGGATCCGATATAAGAGGAGACCTAGGTGCCGCTTTCCTAGCACAATTTCCCTTATAGTACAGTTGGAGCAGAACAGTAGGACGTTAAACCATATTTCATTTCATTTCATCAAAGTTCATCGGAAATATTCTAGCGGGTTTTTTCCATATCAGCGGAGAAGGAAGGGTTGGGTTAAATGAGCGAGGTCATGTGTCCGGATTCGAAATAAGTTGGAGCTGCGGTGGCTCAATGCGTAGTCTCGCCTTTCTTGCGAGGTACCCTCTTATCAGTGTAGGTCGGAAGGCCTGGGGACAGCATGTCGTTCGAATGACATGGAACAGCGAGGTCTCGTATAGGCTACACATTGGCGTGGGTGGGTGTTGGGGGTGGGGGGCTCGGTTTCGATACCCGCTTCTTTCTATGATGCTAATATTATCAAATATTATCAAATAAACTCGTAGTTTACCCGCCTATACACGGGCCCAAATTCGCCCGGGGTCCAAGTTCGCCCATGGCCCAAATTTGCTAGGGGCCCATATTCGCCCAGTGCTCAAATTCCCACGGGACCTAAATTCGCCCGAGGTCTTATTCGTTCGTGGCCCAAATTTACCTGTAGGACAGATTCGATGGCCTAAAATACATACGTGGTCGTTCTTTTCAATTTGATACGAGATATGTGGGGGTTAATCGCGGCGACGAAGCGTAATTCGCCTTGGGCCCGAATTCACTGACCTAAAACATTCCTGCTGTGATGCTGGTTAATTTAATAACACATAATAATGTGTAGGTGGAGAAAACAAACATACATAAACACACCCATACACACTTAGTTTTATTTATAATATATATATATTAAAGTAGATAAAGTACAAGTACTTCTTTGTTTACGGTAGACAATGCATACAAAATAGAAAAAATACGTCCAGGCAACAAATTCTCCACTTTAGGCCTACATATATAGCCTATATATATGCCGTGGTGTGAAATTTCTAGCTTGCCTGCTTCTGTTTTCCGTCCTAGCAAGTTTCGGGTAAAAAAGGTACATCATCTAATTCTTCTAGTATTACTTCATTGTCACGCCGCTTTTCTGTTATCCATTCTTTGACGTTTGACAGAAGCCGTAAAATAAATACAGGCTTACTTAATGTGCGATGGTATTTGAATTTCGCGGTGATTTGGTTTTAACAAATCACGTGACATAGCTCGCCAATCAGACACACATAATGGAAGGTCGAGTAGAGTCAAAGGTTACTGTTCTGTTTTGATAGTAAATATGGCGGAAGGATAGCGAAAACTGAATACTTGTGAATATTTTGTTAAAAACACTAAGCTAAAACCGTTCATTGCGACAAGCTGGGAACAATTTTAGGTACTGGCTTACCATTGGATCGAATTAGATGGAAATGGCAGGTTTGTGCCGGAGACAAATGCTGATTTGTAAGACAAAGAACTCCAGGAATGTGCAGACAAAGTTCTCAAAGACTCAATCATTGGGGTATACTAATAATACAGAGTTCTCACATTTCAACTTAAAAAAAACAAAAACAACTGTGTATGAAACATTATCACGATTCCAAACTTGTTGACGAAAGTTAGAAAGTGATGTTAGAAGCAATAAAATCGAATAAAATTTTTCAAGTCTGAGCAAGGGGGCGGGGGGGGGTCCGGACCCTCTGGACCCCCCCTCTGGATCCGCGCCTGGTATGAGGAAATTTATATTATTGCGTTTGTTTATTTTTGCCAAAATCGTTTTCATGTGTATTTAGTATGTATTTCTCTTGGATATTGTTTTACTGAAATAGTTTTTTATAAAAAAATACTTGTTTCCAGTAAATAACAGATTCTTTCAATCATTGGTGCTATTTCTCTACTGTTGACCATATTTATTCCACAGACCTGGGATAAGTTGTTTTCATCGTGTCACTGCAACATTTAATATGTGGTATTATACAGTAATCCCGGCATATTTTCCACAGGTACATTGGGACGGGAACGCCCTTATTAGACTATGGCACACCTGATCTATACATCAGAAGGTATTTTTTTTAAAATATGAATTACATGTTTGATAGTAAATATTATATTATTTAGCATCAAATATGGATAAAATAAGATCAAAAATTTGAAATATGTTCAGAAAAAAACAAAAACTCAAAAACATTGAAAAATCACATAGACTCTATTAGTATTATTATATTATAGGTCTGGTGTGCCTTAGTCTAATAAGGGCGTTCCTGTCCCCATGTACCTGTGATATTTTCAGAAAAATTCTCTTTAACAAATGGAAACAAACCAACGTGTTCCGTCTCGTAAAAGGTATTCCGTGGTCTAATTATGGCTATTGACCCGTGACCCTATGACGTTGATTTTTGGTTTCTGATATTGTCTTAGAATTTGATTTTTTTCACTCCAGTATGGCTACACTTGACAAATATAGTTCGAGGCGTAATTCTAGTGCTGACGTATTGTGCAATGCATCGGAAAAGAAATGTATGCGACAGTGGGAGAAACCGGAAAAACCCCACACGGCGAATCGAAACCGAACGACTACACGTTATCCCTTGCCGGGCCCTCCGTCCTCCATCCTACACAACTGACATGGGAGGACATCTCCAGAAATTTAGCCCGATGCGCTTCGATGAAGCGAGAGATCCATTGTAGCCACCACTTCATTACGATTTCGGACAAAGAACCTCGTATTTTATATATATATATACCGTTCAAACGACTATACGTTGTCCCTTGCCAGGTCTTCAGTCCTATAGGCTACCACTGACAAGCAGGAACCCGACCGAAAAATCCTGAAAAACTTTGATAAAGTAAAAGAGCGAACGTCGATCCTATTCACTGAGCCATCGTAGCTCCATTTGTATTCCGGCCACGGGATCTCGGTTATTTGTATTCCATCCGAACAACTATTCTTTGTCCCTTCTCAGGCCCCCCGTCCTACACCACTTACACCACTTGGTATTCGATCCCTGCATTGGAAGAGAAAGTTCATCCAGATTTTATTTCGGGCGTGATTTCTCCTTGTCAGTGATGCAAAACGTAGGGCCTATCAAGGACATCTATTGGCGTGCACATAAAAGATCACTTGGAAGTTTAAATTCGATATAAGAGTAGGCCTTAGCGCCACTGCCCGGGCAAAATTTCCTTGATAGCACACTGTATTATTGTATCGTATGCCCGTCTTCATTAGCCCAATTTAGGAACAGAACAGTAGGACGTTAGACCCCATTTTATTTCATTTCATTTCATTTAGATTCCGGACACGTCACCTCGGTTATTTTTATTTCATCCGAACGATTATACGTTGTCTCTTGCTAGGCTCTCTGTTTTACACCAGTGACAAGGGTGGACATAGGCAGAAAAATCACAATGAACTTCAATTAAGTTAGAGAGAAAACCTCCTACGCAGTGAGCCACCGTACAACCAACTTCATTTCGATTCTGGGCACGGGACCTGGTTTTTAAAAATCCCATTCGAACATTTTCCCTTGTCAGGCTCCCCATCCTGCAGCACTGACAAAACCACGCATCAAGTGAAAACACCCGATGAATATTTTTAGAGAGCAAAGAAAGATTTGACTGAAGACTTAAAATCAATTACAGAATACAATACTATCTGTACAAGAAGAGATTAAACTTGTTTGGGACTATTACATTTTCTAGAACTTCAAACATTTTCGTTTATTATAATCCATGTCAAAATACCAATGCCGATACGGCAGTCAGTGGACATGCGTAATAACTGCACTTCCGAGGCGAGGGAGCGAGAACACGAGAAGACGAGATTGTGACGAAGCGAGGGAGCGAGAACACGAGAAGACGAGATTGACTCAAAGGCGAGGGAGCGAGAAGTCGAGGTTTTTCAAAGGCGAGAACACGAGGGAGCGAGAACACGAGGGAGCGAGAAGTCGAGGGCGAGAAGTCGAGGGAGCGAGAAGTCGAGGGCGAGGGAGCGAGAACACGAGGTTTTTCAAAGGCGAGAACACGAGGGAGCGAGAAGTCGAGGGACGAGAAGACGAGAAGTCGAGGTGAAAGTAATCTCGTGTTCTCGGGGCGAGATCCTCGTATTCTCGCCCTGTTTCCTCGCGTTCTCGCTCTCTCGCCCTCGACTTCTCGCTCCCTCGACTTCTCGTCTTCTCGTGTTCTCGCCCTCGACTTCTCGTCTTCTCGTGTTCTCGCCCTCGACTTCTCGCGGCGAGGGGACGAGATTCTGAAATGGCCGCAATAGGCTTCCATATTTTCCTGTTATTCATTAATGATTTAAGAATTCACCTCCTTGATAACGGCCCTAATTTTTTCCACATAGGTGATTTTATATTATATTCTCTTCTTTTTGCGGATGACACGGCATTATTTTCACGAAGTGTACAATCCTTACAATTGTTGTTACATAAATTTGGGGAATTCTGTTCAAAATGGAAACTGGAGATAAACACCGACAAATCCAAAATAATAATTGTCCCCCGCCTTTCGAAGAAAGTTGGGGGACTATTAAAATGGGTTCGTCCGTCTGTCTGTCTGTCCGTCTGTCTGTCCGTCACACTTTTTGGGACACAATAACTCTCTCCCTAATTGAGCTAGAATGTTCTAACTTGGTGTATGTGTTTATTAGGTCAATGCCTTGATGGAGTTCGAAGATGAGCATTTTCCGCTTAGGGTAAGCAGAGATAAGCAATTTGATTGGTTGATGCTTTCGGACACGATAACTTTAGTTCTAATTAAGTGAGATTGATGAAACTTGGTGTATAGTTTCATTATAGTAATACCTTGACTAAGTTCGATAATGAGCATTTTCTGCTCAGGGTAAGCAGAGCTATACGCAATTTGATTGGTCGAGAATTTGGAACACAATAACTCTCCTTCTAATTGAGTTAAAATGTTGAAACTTGGTGTATATGCTTATTAGGTCAATGCCTTGATGGAGTTCGAAGATGAGCATTTTCCACTTAGGGTAAGCAGAGATAAGCAATTTGATTGGTTGATGCTTTGGGACACAATAACTTTAGTTCTAATTAAGTGAAAGTGATGAAACTTGGTGTATAGTTTCATTATAGTAATACCTTGACTAAGTTCGATAATGAGCATTTTCTGCTCAAGGTAAGTAGAGCTATACGCAATTTGATTGGTCGAGAATTTGGAACACAATAACTCTCCTTCTAATTGAGTTAAAATGTTCAAACTTGGTGGATATGCTTATTAGGTCAATGCCTTGATGGAGTTCGAAGATGAGCATTTTCCGCTTAGGGTAAGCAGAGATAAGCAATTTGATTGGTTGATGCTTTGGGACACGATAACTTTAGTTCTAATTAAGTGAGAGTGATGAAACTTGGTGTATAGTTTCATTACAGTAATACCTTGACTAAGTTCGATAATGAGCATTTTCTGCTCGGGGTAAGCAGAGCGATACGCAATTTGATTGGTCGAGACTTTGGAACACAATAACTCTCCTTCTAATTGAGTTAAAATGTTCAAACTTGGTGTATATGCTTATTGGGTCAATGCCTTGATGGAGTTCGAAGATGAGCATTTTCCGCTTAGGGTAGGCAGAGATAAGCAATTTGATTGGTTGATGCTTTGGGACACGATAACTTTAGTTCTAATTAAGTGAGAGTGATGAAACTTGGTGTATAGTTTCATTACAGTAATATCTTGACTAAGATCGATAATGAGCATTTTCTGCTCAGGGTAAGCAGAGCGATAAGCAATTTGATTGGTCGAGAATTTGGAACACAATAACTCTCCTTCTAATTGAGTAAAAATGTTCAAACTTGGTGTATATGCTTATTAGGTCAATGCCTTGATGGAGTTCAAAGATGAGCATTTTCTTCTTACCGTAGGCATAGATAAGCAATTTTTGGACGACACTTCGTGTTCAGTTTGATTGGGCGATACGTTTGAAAAAAATAAATGTGCTATTAATTAATATGTGTCATCTATTTATTTTGGGATTTCGGCGGGGGACATCAGCCTCACTGTTGGCTTGTTTTTCATAGAGGTAAACTTAGCTGTAATTACAAATTGACGTTAAATGGCGATCCACTGGATGTTGTTAAAGAATATGTTTACTTAAGTATCTTATTGTATGATAACGGCAAATTCACAAAAACAGTAACTAGAATAGCAGCACAAGGTAGGAAATCTTTGGGTGCCTTATTAAATATAACGAGTAAATTTGTGCTTACTACATCTGTCAAATGTAAACTTTTCCATTCATTGGTTTCCTCTACTTTAACGTATGCTTGCGAGGTTTGGGGGTTTCATATTGGTAAACCCATAGAGCAGGTTTTAAATGATTTTTTAAGTTATGTATTAAGGCTGGGCAGAAACACCCCAATTATGGCCATGCTCGGAGAAGTTGGGTTATTTCCGCTGATAGTTGTTAGGAAAATAAGAATGCTAAAATATTGGTTGAAAATTATTCGTTCACCAAATTCTTTAATTTTTCAAATTTACAATTTATTGTGTACTGACAACGAGAATAGAAAAAATAATTGGGTGGGGAGGATTAGACACTTATTGAATACTCTTGGATTTCCTGAATTTTGGCAGAACCCTTCTTCCATAAACCAAACGAGTCAACCTCTAATGAAAACCCGCATCCAAGACCAATTTAAACAGGAGTGGTTATCTTCCTTGGAAAATTCGAGCAAGTTGCGTTTTTTTAAATTGTTCAAAACTGAGCATGAACATGAAATTTACCTAAATTCATATATTGAACGTAAATATCAAAATATAATATGTCACTTTCGTTGTGGCATGCTTAAATTGAATGTTGAAACTGGGCGATATACAAAAACAGACCGTGAAAATAGAATTTGCACATGTTGCAAATTGAACGCCGTAGAAGACGAATACCACTTTCTCCTATGTTGCCCAGCATATATGAATTTATGTCGCAAGTTCTTTCCGCGCAGTTTTTGGTCTTTTCCTTCCTTATATAAATTTAAAAATATTTTAACTAACACCAAACGTGAACATATAATCTATTTAGGTAAATATCTCTATCAAAGTATGAAACTACGAAATCAAATATTAAACAGCCAAAAATGAAACTAAATACCTATTGGAATATTTCTCTCTCTCTCTCTCTATTTCTCTCACTCTCACACTTTTTTTTTTCTCTCACACATTTGTACTATTTTAGTGTCATGTATAATATGTTACAGCCAATCTGTGTAATCAGTCATTTCGCGTAATGACTAAATGAATCAGTCATTTCACGAAGAGCATGTGAGCACCAGGCAATACGTGTAATGACTGAAAATTCCAGACATTACATGAAATGACTAAAAATCATGGGCAGACATTACGCGAAATGACTGAATTCACCGTAAAACATTTATTGACTTCACATCCAACGTTAAATAATACATTGTAGAATTTTATAAATTCCCTCGAAACGAAATATTAACTTCGTCACTACAGTCTCACTGTCAAATCACTTTTTAAAAAAAGAAATCCTGACTGGTTCATCACCCAAGTCACTTGTTTGTGCATAACAGGCTGCTATGACAGCGGCTGGAGCATTTGAGTTTGTTTTTGAAACATTTGCATCTATTTGTCCCACATCTCTTGGAACCAGCACAATTGGATCGTACATACCCCTGTCCACCGCAGCTGGATTCTTTATGTATAGCCTGGCGAAGTGTTACTGTACTGTATGGTCTACATCAGATTTAGTGAGTAACTGTTGGGGACACAAATCAAACTGATTGCGCGAAAACTTTCCTTTCAGAATCCCTGCTTTAACACAAATGGCGTACATGTTATTCTCATCGCGGTCGATGATAATTCCTAGAATATTACGTGGATCACCACGACCTCTATCCACTAGAGGTATAGGCACAGCTACGTTGTCTCCCACCTGGCCAGTTGCTAGTTCCACTCGACTCCTCTTGACCATACGCTGAGCTTGTATCATCTGAGCAGAGCTGGCACCATTTCTTTCCCACAGGATGTTTTGTAAGCGGGCATTGAGTAAATCCGAGGGACTATTCCCCTGTTCAATTTGGCTAACTGAAGGTTCAGGGTCAAAATCCAGACGGGTAGGGAGTGTATGTTTGTGACTGGTAGTTTGCGACGGTTCCTGATTGATAGTTAACGTCGTTTCCTGACTGGTAGATGGTATCGGTTTCGGACTGGTGGTGGGTATCGGTTTCGGACTGGTAGCTTGTGACAGTACCTGACTGGTAGTTTGTGTCAGTTTCGGACTGGTAGCTTGTGACGGTACCTGGCTGGTAGTTTGTGTCGGTTCCTGACTGGTAGTTTGGGACGGTTCCTGACTGGAAGTTTGCGCCGGGTCAAGATTGATGGTTGAGTCTTGCAGACTGGAAAATGCTAACAATAAATCATCCTCACTTTGCATCCGTTCAATAACCTCGGTGGGCAAAGATGATGATGTTAATCCAACTTTAGCTTCACATCCAAACATAGCAGCATATGGAGTTCGTTTGATTCCAGAATGCAGACTGGAATTTTTCTGGAATTGTACAAATTTTATGCCCACAGACCAATCATTTGTGTTATTATCTCCCATCCAAGCAACTAGCATATCCTTTATGTCACCATTTGCCCTTTCCACAGACCCTTGACTTTGAGGATGTCGAGGTTTACCATGAACCATGACCAGTCGGGGCCACACCAGCTTCAGTTCAGAGATAACTTCGGCTGTAAATTCACTTCCATTGTCGCTCTGGAGAATAGATGGGGCACCGACAAGAAGAAAAATATCAAGTAGATTGTGGGCAACCTCAGCAGCACGTTTTGAGGTTAATGCTCGCAGAATAACAAATTTGGTCAAGTGGTCTTGATAGACCATGATCCACTTGAATGAATTTTGGGCCATGGATTGCATATCAATCAGATCAACTTGTGCACGTGAGGCAAATTCTTTTGTTAGAATGGGACGTACGACCTCACCCTTGGTCCTTGGGCGCTTTCGTTTCTTCTGGCATTCCTGGCAGTAGGACTTGAAAATTTCAAGAGCCTCGCGAGTGATGTTGGCATACTTTTTGTTGACCTCTTTGGCCATTTGATCACGTCCACCATGGCGAGTGGCCGTGTGAGCTCGCTTGACCACATCGTACGTGTCTTCAATACAGACATAATATACGGGATCCTCATCTTGGGTGGCACGCTTTTTGATGAGTTTCTCAACATCACCACACTGCAGTATCTTAAACCTGGAAAAATATGATAAATCTTTAAAAACTATATTTAAAAAATACTTAGACCATGCATATATGTAATGCATAAAAAATACGCCCCAGATCCACCCTATATTCAAAAGACGCTTAAAGAACAAAAACATGTAAAACTAGATCTGCCAGGAAGAGAGGAAAGCTTTCATTTTCACTGCTACTTCCTGTCACATTTCATGGGTTATATAAAGAATCTTAAGAAAAAAACTCAAAAAATGGCGGAAAAATATTGAAAAAAGAAATGATATAATTTTGAAAATTAAGGAAATAAATTGTCTTGTAAACAACTTTGTCGTACTTACTTTGATAGTACGTAGTATCCATGTCTGTTCTTTGTTCCACCAGCTCCTGCTGCTGCTGCTTTAATATTCTCTATCATTGTGAAATACACCTCCTTTGGAATTAAAATTTTTTTTGCAAATTTCATATTTCTTGAAAAGCTCTGCATTAAACTGATTTTCGTAAGATTCTGCCATGATGATATCATGTAAATTGTTTCAATGGCATTTAGTAATTGAACTGGAAAATACTGGTCACAATTACTTCTTATTACTGACTGATGTTTCGACTAGGCTTCTCTAATTATAATCAAGCAATGATAAAATGTATAATATAGCTAGACAATATAAACATGTAAACAACAATAGTTGGTTAATACTGACCAATCATGAGAGACACCCTTCTAATTATCTTGAAGGAAACCTAACTTACTTAACTTAATGTAATTATTGAAAGTGATTAAGGGTGATAAGGGTAATGCTAATAACAACATCCAATATGACACTCAATTTTTAATGGATAACTTGTTTTGAAATGTTTACAATGATTTTATCATGTTTTTAGATACATATAACCCTAAAAGAAGATTAAATTTAATTAATATTGTCAGTGAAAAATGTTGTTCAATGCATAAAGATTTAACATGATTTCACAAAGACCTTACAAACCTTCAAAGGCTGAGTAATTAAATCAGTGATTAGTATTTACTCCAGTTGCTATAACAATTCCTTCAAATTGAAATGACACCATTCATCTATTAAAACGGCAATGGGGCCTCCCATTAAACTAAAAACAGGTTATTAGAAGGGCAGGATATATAAACTTAAAAGTTCATTAAATTTCAATAAAAACAACCATTCTACAGACATAATAATAAAGCGAAATAGAGCTAACAACCAATATTAAATGTTTTATTTTAATTAAAAGTTAATGTTGTTATGTGTTAAGTCTACACATATTGCCTGATTTTCAAAATCTGCAATCAGGCATTATGTGTAAAAAAAGAGTAGGAATTTTAGTCATTTCGTGTAATGTCTGGAACTTTCAGTCATTACACGTATTGCCTGGTGCTCACAGGCTCTTCGTGAAACGACTGATTTGTTTAGTCATTACGTGAAATGACTGATTACACAGATTGACTGTAACATATATATATATATATATATATATATTGAAACTATTGAAACTACTTTATTTACATATATATTATATTTAATATCTTTGTTTAATATACTTTGTACTATTTTCGTGACATGTATATTATTTATCTTCTATAATAATTATGTTCTTTATATTCCTCATTTGTTGTGCAATATTCACTCAATATATTCCATGTATTTATGTTGGCTATAGCAAGTGATTTGCTTTGCCTTGTAATAAAGTAAATAAAGTAAAGTAAATAAAGAACTAACGTCAATGGGTTCTTCGAACCATGGTTCAGTGTACACCAGTTCATTATAAACTATATATCATTTAATAATTTGTTTAGCCTAGGGAATTCTTGTATGTATATTGTACAATCCAGATAAACAAGGGTTTGATCCATTTTGAATTTTTAAAAAAATATATTTGAAAATAAAAACAAACGATTTAGAATAACTGTTGATCAAACTCCATAGGCCTATCGTATAAAAGGAATTAAAACTTCATGGGAGCAGTGTTCGAAACTTGTCAGTGCCATTCAGGGGCGCAATAGGTCTCCCGGACTAGAGTCGCTCATCAGCAAATCGGACTGCCCGAATTAAGACAGAATATTGGATAAATATTTGTTTGATTCGCTACGAAAGTTGAATTTGATCCCACCTAACTGCCAAATTATGTGCAATTTACAGTGATATGTAGGATCCTAGTGGACCCAGACTCCTGCGCGTTTGTATCGTTGCACGGATACTTGTTCTTAACTAAACACTGATTGTTTGCAGATTCATTAGATCACTAGTGACTAGGTTTAAGATCTAAATCCAGATCTATAGATGTCAACATGGAATTTTTACCACTGTTCAATGTGCCCCATTTTGTGGTTAAACCCGCCCTTACTATTTTGTAAAGGAGGATACATTGAACCATTATGGTCAAGTGGATTAAAATGTGTGGATTTTTTTTTAAGTGAAAGATCAATTTAATTGAATCTAATACACCATAGAAACTATGGCGTGTCTTCAAACAATACAATAAAGTAAAGAGATCTTCTAGTAAAAACATTTGTTATGGAAGAAGGACAAACATGTATGTAAAAAAAATGGTTCAATGTGTCCCGGTCTCCCCTGTAGAAGGAATAAAAACAAGGGAATGTACGGACTATTTCTATTTTTCTCGTTTTTTCTTATCTAATGACGCTCAGTTTCTTTATTGGATTGTCAGATATCCTCTTGCAGTCCCATATAACACATTTCGGTCTTCGCCTGAATTATTAGTGTGCAGAAATTCGCCCATGTATCTGTTATCACTCACCACTTCAGTCAATTATATAGTGGGATTACTCGTGTTTTCCTTTGAAGTTCGTCACTTCCGATTCATGAAACCTTTATTATTCATCTATCGTAGCAATGATCTATGAAATGAAATGAATTGGGGTTTAACGTCCTACTCTTTTGCACCTAACCTGGGCTAATGGAAGACGGGCATACGCCGCCATACAGTGTGCTATGAGGGAAATTTTGCCCGGGCAGCGGCGCTACGGCCTACTCTTATACATCGAATTCCAACTGCCAAGGGATCTTTTACGTGCACACCAATGTGTACACGGGACCTCAGTTTTTCGTCCCATCCGAACGACTACAATGATATATGTGTTAAAATTATATTTGGAATGTGTTTAACCAGTCCTATCACATATGTGATAATGACTAACTAACAAGTTATAACAATTACAATTAGATGCTTTAGCCACGATTTACTATGTAAAGAAGTCGGTATTTTACCTCTAAAACAACGTCGCGAAAGACATAAGTTAATAGTTTTATATAAAATATTAAACCACTTAACCCCTGATTACCTGTATAATAATCTAAACAAAAAAGTAATTAATCATTACGAAATGTCATAAACCTACCATACTATTTTTGTAAAACAAATCTATTTTATAATTCTTTCTTTCCTTCAACTACACAGATTTGGAACAATCTAGATCTTTCTATGCGTAATTCCGATACGTTTGTCACTTTAAAAAAACGTGATCACTTGGAAAAAGAAAAGTTAAAATCATCCATTCAAGACTTCGTTTATCGTTTTAAGACACATAACCGACTCTCCAACCATAGGCGTACGGGGAAATGGTGGTTGGTGCCCAAAAATGTAGTTAGGTTCTTGGTATGTTAAATAATAATAATAACTAGATGACATCGCGCCTGGTACGTTCGTGCATTTTTTATGCGCGAACTCTTAGTTTTTCTATTACTGGCACGCGCACGGGCACTATTTTTTTTTGTTTTACATGTACCAAAATCTGGGATTTCGCGCGTAGGTACTTTTGAGTTATTATTCTGTGAAGCATAACACTTGCCACTGTACCTGTGTATCGCTAATTATAAACCGAATGTCTGAAGACCGTTCATATTTATTACGCAAAACATTTTCAGTACAGAGTTGATGCGCGCTCCAATTGTTGCAAAGCAAACCAACGGTATTATTTTCTCAACAGTGTATGAATTTATTCATAGCGATAATATCCTTACACCGAGATAAATTATCTGGTCTCGGTGAATAGAACCATGGTTGTCTGGTAGAAAATTACTTTTGTATTTTTTGGAACGGAGAACAGCGATTTTAGAAGAAAACTAACCTGCCGCACTCATAATAAAAGGCGAGAACTCTTTTTGCAGAGGAAGCTTATCACTGAGTAACAGGTCAAGGTTTTATACGTTTGCCGTATAAAAATCTAGCAAACAAGGTAAATACCTACGAATGTCGATAAAAAAAAATAACATTCGGATTATAACTCTAGACAAGGTGTGTTAATTAAAAAGGGTGTAAATTGAATATTATAATATGTATAGGAAGCCTAGTGATGAGTGTAGTAAGTGCTGTCCGTCCGTCGGTCCGGCGTCCACAATTGCTTGTGGACGATCCAGAGGCTAAAGTTAATATCCAATTGACTTTAAATTTATACACGGTGTTTAAGGTCATGAGACAAAGAAGCCTATTGATTTTTAGCAATTTCCGATAATTACTGTCAGAGTTATGGCCCTTGATCACTTCAAAAAATCTTGTGGACGCTCTAGAGGCTAAAGTAAATAACCGATTAACTTTAAATTTATACACGGTGTTTAAGGTCATGAGACGAAGAAGCCTATTGATTTTCAGCGATTTCCGATAATTGCTGTTTGAGTTATGGCCCTTGATCACTTCAAAAATTCTTGTGGATGCTCTAGAGGCCAAAGTTAATATCCGATTGACTTTAAATTTATACACAGTGTTTAAGGTCATGAGACGAATAAGCCTATTGATTTTCAGTGATTTCCGATAATTACTGTCAGAGTTATGGCCCTTGATCACTTCAAAAAATCTTGTGGATGTTCTAGAGGCCAAAGTTAATATCCGATTCACTTTAAATTTATACACAGTGTTTAAGGTCATGAAGCGAAGAATCCTATTGATTTTTAGCAATTTCCGATAATTACTGTCAGAGTTATGGCCCTTGATCACTTCGTAAAATTCTTGTGAATGCTCTAGAGGCCAAAGTTAATATCCGATTGACTTTAAATTTATACACAGAGTTTAGGTCATGTGACGAAGAAGCCCATTGATTTTCAGCAATTTCCGATAATTACTGTCAGAGTTATGGCCCTTGATCACTTCAAAAAATCTTGTGGACCCTCTAGAGGCTAAAGTTAATAACCGATTGACTTTAATAATCATATTTTAGTGTATTATAAATGTTTCAATACCGAAAAAAGTAAAATATGCGACAACCCTTGTTTACTGCCCGGACGATTTAGCTGCTGTGGGCGTATGTTTCGTTGCCTGGCAACTCTCGTTAAAAGTTGTACGCGAACTAAATGCGTTTGTTAGATACTGACAGAGCAGCCCGGAGTCGAGCAATCGCCGCCCGAGCTGTCTTCGTCAGCTAGTTTCAAAATGTCGTACAACCAGTGCAAGTGGGAAAAGACGACAATAAAATCAGAAATATGTTATTTATTATTGTCGCACTTATTACATCACTCCTGTCTAACAAATCATAAAGCTGTGGTGTTACGGTGGCGGCATAGTATTTCACCGTAACACCACAGCCACTCTAACCATTCATAATACATCTAACCATCACTCCCTACACTCCCTCGTCTACTTTCCCAAACGTCAACAACACATCTCATACATCCATTTCGCTGATTAACCCTTGTACCATATCTACTGGATCTGTCATGGGTTGTATAAATAATTAAAATCGGTCACAATCTAGTGAAGTTAATGTGATTTTTCACTCGTAAACAACTTTGTCGGCATGAAAACACGCCAAAGGCAAAATTCGAATTTTTGAAATATTCAAATACCAAAAATCCTACCGTATCCTGAAATGTATTGAACAACCTATGCCCTATTGTGTTTGTTTACCAGCCCGTAAATGTCGATTTTTCACTACTTTTCATATTCACTTCAAAATGGCGACCATCAGTTGACCTAAATCAAAATTCTGCTCTGAACGTTTTTTAGGCATTCCTTCAAGGATTCAGAAAATATAACTTTAATTTCTTATAAAACTAGAATATGGTGGATGCTATCTGAATGACGGGTTATGGCAACTACAATTTAATATTATTAATACAAAATATATAGGTTCATGTACCAGGCCTGTAGGATGGAAACGAAGTGTGCAGATCCTTTTACTAAACTAACGGACCCAGTACCGACTATACTTCCGATCCGAATGCTGTTAAGGGTGTCTGGTTTTTTTTTTGTTTGTTTTTTTTTTGTTTTTTTACAAAACCTCGTATGAATAGATATGCATTTTAATTGATTCTGAGGAGTTTTTACCAAATAAAAAAAAAGTTCAATTTTATTTGGAGGCCCATGACAGGTTCTACAATATCTCGTTTGCGATGAATAAGTTCTTAATTTCTAAATCATCAAAAAAGGTGAACTAAATTTTATTTACTTGAAATATACGCAACTAAAAAAAATTTTTCATGTAACTGTAACTCGTGGCTTACTGTACTCCAAACAGTAAAGGGTTCGAGTCTTAAGATTTCTATTTAATTGCCTAACTTAGAACTAAACACACCCTAAATTTAAATTCGCTGTTAAATACGACATTTACAAAGTACAATTGTGTGCCTAAATTTTCCCAGCATTTGGTAGCTCGTAAGCCTATGTCTCCAACCTGCCGATGTGGACACAATTTGGGGGATACTTATTGTAGTAGGGCGGCCTGTAGAGGGACGCACTGACCTTGACTTTTGACCCCGTGAACTTGGCCTAGACCTTGCACTGAGTGACCCTTGACCTAGTTCGTTATGACCTTGCACTGACCCATTGACCTGGGCCCGGTTCCTAGAAAATTCTTAAAAGTAAGCACAAAGTTATGCTTCACTTTTGCTTACGTAAGAAACTTTATGAAATACCGTCTCTATAGAAACTTCTCAAGACCGATCTTACGTAAGATCAAGCCAAGTACGAGTCTAAGCACAGTGTGACTGGTAAATTGAGACTAAGATGCTCTTTAGCGTCACAAAAACAAATTTGGTGTGCAAATTACACCGTAAATTCGTCTGCATATAGAGTTATAAATAGATCAATGACATTAACTTCAAATAGTCAATTTAGAAGTATTTGACAAATGACATGAAATGAAATAGGTTTTAACTTCCTACTGTTTTGCTCCTAAGCTGGGCTAATAAAGACGGGTATACGCCATAAAGTGTGCTATGAGGGAAAGTTTGCCCGTGCAGCGGCGCTACGGCATACTCTTATATCGATTTACAACGGCCAGGGGATCTTTGACGTGCACGCCAATTTTTACACGGGACCTTATTTTTTCGTCTGCATCACTGACAAGGGGATGAACCTTCTCGGCCAATGCAGGGATCGAACACCTTTCCTCGGCCCGATTCATAAAAAATTCTTTAAAGTTTAACACGTTCTTGCGCTTACATGTAGATTTTAAGTAGACTTTGCAAATAAGTAAACTTATCTTATTTCGTGTTAACAGAAAATTCTTAAGAACGTTCTTGTGCTTAGATTTTAAGTAGACTTCGATGTAAGCACAAGCACGTTATTATGTGTTCCAAGAAAAAACTTAAGCACAACTTCGTTCTTAAAATTGTCAATCTAAGCACAAATCCCAAGCAAGGTATAGGGCTTGCTTACCAACCTTTAAGCCTGTTTCTGCTTCAAACAATATGGCTGACCGTGGATTTATTCGACGATATTTGCTACATCTGTTGGTACCTAAGAGTCAATTTAAAGACAGAAAATCCTTTAGAAACATTATCTCGAGAAGAATGCTATAGGAAATTTCGCTTCTACCCTAAACACAATTCATTTATTTCCAAATTGGTAAACAACACACACGCGGTCGCGGGCTACTTAAAGATCAGTCGCTCTCACAATTATTCGGTTTGTTTGCTGTACTTGCGTTTTGGGTTGTTTTCTTTTGTTTAGTCTGTGGTATATTTTATATATGTAGGCCTATGGGAAACACGTCAAAGGTATCAGGGGATCACTTGACTAGGTGGGTAAGACGCTGGTTCGCTAGCCTGGAGGTCGGGTGTTCGATCCCTGCATTGGCCGAGAAGGTTCATCCAAATTTTCCTACGTGGTTTCTCCTTGTCAGTGATGCCGGACGGAGGACAGCTGTCTTGTCATTCGGATGGGACGAAAAAACGAGGTCTCGTGTACAAACTGGCGTACACGTAAAAGATTCCTTGGCAGTTGAAATTCGATAGAGTAGTGCCGCTGCCAGGGCGAAATTTCCCTCATAGCACACTGTATGACGTATATGTCTTCATTACCCCAGATTAGGAGCAAAATAGTAGGACGCTAAATTTCATTTCATTTCATTTTTTAAATAATAAAATACATCTAAATCGATTATTTTCCGGGAGGTTAATGTCATTGGTCTATTTATAACTCCATGCAGACCATAGAGCTATATATAGAAACTCTGTGATGCAGACGAATTTACAATTACGGTGTAATTTGCATACCAAAAATGTTTTTTTGACGTTAGAGAGCATCGTACTCTCAATTTACCAGTCACAATGTGCTTAGACTCGTACTTAACTTGTGCTTACGTAAGAACGGTCTTGAGAATTTTCTAGAGACGGTATTTTATAAAGTTTCTTACGTAAGCAAAAGTGAAGCATAACTTTGTGCTTACTTTTAAGAATTTTCTAGGAATTGGCCCACGTGATCCCTTTGACATGGCCTCTATAGGCCTATAAGCTAGCCCCCCCCCCCACAAAAAAAACCGCAAGCACATGCAAACAGACGGAATGACTGAGACAGCGCCTGATTTTAAAGTAGCCAAGTCTCTAATTCAATGTCATCCAGCATCTTCGACATTGAAAACACGAATTATTTGTCAGTTTAAATCAAAATTGATGATGTGATCTTATCGGGAAAAGATGGGCTTCTGATATCCAATATTTAAGACAAGATAAATATTTTACCATTGGTACACGAATCGTGTACCATAATGCGTTTCAGCCCAGTTCTAGCGAGAGACACGGGGGAACAAGGCTAGAAACATTGCACCAAATCAAACGGCGCATGTAGACTGGAATAACTAGACGCTAGAAATTTGCATTCGATTGACACTGTTGGCAAATTTCGCCGCACATAACTGATTTGAAATTGGAGTAAAAACGGAAACCATTGAATGTAAATCAGTTTATATACATTCATATTAGAGTATTATATACGTTGCGACCCACTTGTGTCAACTTCTTGGTCCCAAATGTTAGCGATTTAGCTCCTTTCAAGTTGCCTGCGTTTGTGTTGTTTACCAATTTGTAAATAAATAAAAAAAATTTAGTGTAGAAGCGAAATATTCTATAGCATTATTGTCGAGAATATATTTCTTAAGGATTTTCCGTCTTCCAAATGTCTCTTAGGTATCAAAAGATGTAGTAAATGCCGTCGAATAACTAACTATACGGTCAGCCATATTGTTTGAAGCAGAAACAAGCCCTATACCTTGCTCGGGACTTGTGCTTAGATTGAGAATTGTAAGAACGAAGTTGTGTTTAAGTTTTTTCTTGGAACACATAATAAAGTGCTTGTGCTTACATTGAAGTCTACTTAAAATCTAAGCACAAGAACGTTCTTAAGAATTTTCTGGGAACACAAAATAAGGTAAGTTTACTTAATTGCAAAGTCTACTTAAAATCTAAGCACAAGAACGTGCTTAAGAATTTTCTAGGAATCGGGCCCAGGTCATGACCTTGCACTGAGTGACCCCTACGACCTAGTTCGTCGAGTCCTTGCGTGACCGAGACAGAGAGCCACACGGGAAGAGAGAGAGAGAGAGAGGGGAAACAACTCTTTTTGCATTGACTAAATTGGCCCTGAAAAGGGCCGTTGTCCTCTCTTAAATGTGAGGGTTAGCAGAAGCACGTTGAATACTCTGCCGAGTACCGTGATACAGGTCGCTTCTCGCATTTGACTGCATGTATAGAGCGCCTAAGGGCAGCACGTGTTTTATGTTGCTCTGTGTTTTTACTAACTATTGTTGTGAACAAGGATTTTGATTTGTGTGATTTTTGAACTGGTGCTGTATCACGGTACAAGAACCAGCTCTTGCGAAAAAAATTCAGAAAAGGAATAATTCATACTATAGTTTTAGTAACTTTTATTATTCATATTCACTTTATTGTGAAATAAAATTCTTCATGGACCAGGATTTGCTACAGTGACATGATATACTCGTCAACACAACCATTGTTCTTGTCCAGTCAATTAAGACCAAGGGGTTGTAGAGCTGGCAAGGATAAACAAAGATTAATACAGTCATTAATGAAAGACTTCCTATTATCAAGACCAACCAAGATGTTAATTTTAACAACTTAATTGATCTGACCCTAAGTGCTCCGACAAAGAAAGTGAAGAATTAGAAAAATTCTGAAGAGTTTAGTTCATGCATATTGAATGCAAGATCTGTCCGAAATAAAACTAATGAATTGAACGAATTTGTTATTGATAATGATGTGGATTTATTTATTCGCAATGAAGACACAGTAGTTATCGTCAACAAATTAGTTCCTAAAAACTTTGACTCTCTATTTGAAAATAGAAAACATTCTAAAGGAGGTGGAATTGCCTGTCTCTTCAAAAGGTCTGTAATGGTTTCCCGATAAGTACAAAAAACTTATTTTCAACTTTCGAAATACTACAATTAAACGTACTCCTTGGCAAGAATCATGTAAGAATATAGTCAGTATATCGCCCCCCTTCAACAAGTGTTGTAGATTTCCTGGCAGAATTTGCTGAACTACTCAGTTTTTTGGATACTGGACCTGGACATTTACTAATTCTTCATGTTGATAAAGCAAATGATTCGAACATTAAGAAATTTTTACTATTTAGTTTAAAGCAGCATGTGGATGTGCCAACCCATAGACATAATCATATTCTTGACCAGGTGATAACGAGAGAATCTGATTCCATTATTCAGTCATGTGACGTTGTTGATCATCCGATATCTGATCAGAATTTAACTGCATTGGCTAAACGATCTTTCACTAAGGACTGTCTGTTATCAAACAAACATAATCCACGTGAAGTCTACAAAATTACAAACAGTCTGCTAAAACCAAGAGAAGCAAATATTCTGCCATCGGTTCAAATTGATGCTAGCCTGTCAGATCAATTTTCTGAATTTTTCCACGACAAAGTCTACACCATTCGACAAGGTCTCAGTGTAAATAAACCAACAAACATATTCACTGAGAAAAAGTTTGAAGGTCGCACACTTGAGAACTTTTGTCTTGCAATAGAGGATGAGACAAGAGAAACAATTCAGAAATCAGCCTAAAATTCATGTTCCCTCGATCCCCTGCCAGCATAGATACTAAAGAAGTTTGCAGTGGATTTAATTCCAGTGATCACCCAATTTGTGAACACGTCTTTAGTACGCGCAGAAGTATGTGAAACGCTTAAACAGCCCATGTGACACCCCTCATCTCTTGATCGCAATGTGCTAAAACAATTGCCGACCTGTGGCGAATTAATCTTTCATTTCGAAAATTATAAATCGTTTTAAATATCATATGTGGGAAAACAATCTCAAAAACATTTTCAGCCAGCGTATAAAAAACAGCACAGTACAGAATCCGCCCTACTTCGTGTTCACAATGATATTATATGTAGCTTTGATTGGAAGAAACCCGTGTCGCTAGTTTTATTGGATTTGTGTGCGGCATTTGATACGATAGATCAATCAATCTTACTCGGGAGACTTGAAACTCGATACGGTATATCCAGAGAAGTGGTTTGAGTCATATCATCTCAATGAATGCCTTAAGTTCTTGATTTTGGTGTTCCCCAGGGATCAGTATTGGGACCGGTTTTGTTCACCGCATACACTGCTCCAATTGAAGATATCATCTGTGAGATCGGTCTTAATTACCACCTCTATACGGATGATAACCAGTTATATGTTTAACTCGATCCTTCACCAGATACCACTGCATCAGAACTTGAAGCATGCATTGAAAGAATTAGAGCCTGAATGTACTGCATTTTTTTTAAATTGAACGATGACAAAACAGAAAATATAGCAATCGGGAATAAAAAGAACATTGACATCAACAATGTGACTATTGGAAGCAGAGTGATGTGTCAGGAACCCTAGTGTGTTCTTTGACTCTTCTTTCGATATGAAAACCTATGTATCCATGGTGTGCAAAAAGGCATACTTTCACCTATATAACATTAGCAAAATTCGATCCTATATTGACCTCGATGCCACTAAAATGTTAATAAATGCTTTTGTTATGTCATCCTGAGATTATTGTAATTCATTATTGTATTTTCTTCCAAAAAATCTTGTAAATCAGCTACAGAAACTCCAGGATAAAGCAGCTCAAATTGTATCTCTCACCAAATCATCTGATCATATTACACCTGTTCTAAAACAATTACATTGGCTACCGGTTAATCAACGCATCATGTTCAAAATTAACACAATCACTTTCAACTGTTTAAATTCTCCTTTGGTACCATCCTATTTATCGGATTTGATTAAACAATATGTACCTTCTCGTTCCTTACGTTCATCTCATAAAAACCAACTTGTATGTCCAGTACAAAAGTCAAAATTTGGTGATAGAGCTTTTGCGCACGCAGCGCCAAAAGAATGGAACAAACTGCCCCTGAAGTCCAAAATAGTTTAAACTTACATGTAGCTATATTTAATCGACGTCTAAAACCCCTGTTTTTTACCCAAACTTTTGAACAATAAATGCTTCACTTTCCATTTGTATATTGTAACTTAAATATTCCTTTGTATTATTTTGTTTATTTGTATATATGTTACAGTCAATGTCTATAATCAGGCAATGTGTACAATGCCTGAAATAACCAGTCAATGTGTACATTGCCTAATGAGGCCAGTCATTGTGTACATTGCCTAAAATTTCCAGGCATTATGTACATTGCCTGATTAATTAGCCCAATTATTTTACACATTGACTGATTGTTGAAGAGCGATTATTGAGAAGACTAGATTACCACAGGTTTCGTTCTGTGATCACATAGGCTTCATTTCATATAAAAGATACTTTAATAGGTTTAAAAAAATCATTTGATTTTTTAAAATGACTTTGAAAAAGAACTACTTTGATCAAAAATAACTTTGATAAAAAAATGACTTGATTAAAAATGACTTTGATGAAAAAACGATTTCAATTTAAAAAGTTACTTTGAAAACAAAGTCATCGCGTACATTGCCTGATTAATTAACCCAACTAGTGTTTACATTGACTGATTGTTGAACAGCAATCACAGAGAAGACAAATTTCGTTCTGTGAACACCTGGATAATAATGTATAGAAATAGTTTAGATTAATTCAATTATCATTTAATGAGGTTATGTTGATAGGTTAGATTAATCCTATTATCCTTCCTTAGAGCAATGACTTCATAGGTTAGATTAATCCTTTGATCCTTCCTTAGAGATATTCGGCGCTATATAAATGATCAATTATTATTAATTATTAGAGCAATGGCTTCCCCAGTTATCTCACCACTGATGCTTCATTTAATGAGGTTATGTTCATAGGTTAGAATAATCCTATTATCCTTAGAGCACTGGCTTCACGGGTTACAAATTCTATAAAATGTAGGTTATTTCTTACCAGCCTTCACATGCATTAATGTTATCATCATGGAGTCCACATTTCGTGAGCATCTCCTGAACAGAAGACGGTCGGATGCAAAGTCAGTATTGTTAACGAAAGAAGAGTATTATAGTTTGATAGAAGAAGTCAAGGTTGCACTAGTAGCTGAGAAGAAGACGTTCTTGGGAGGTATGAGATCTTGCAGTGCGGAGACATTGGGAAGTTGATCAAAAAGAGAAAACCAGAATCAGAATTTGCAGTTGGTTATTTCACCCATATTGATGAGATGTTTGACATCATAAAGCGTGCCCACATATCTACTGGTCATGGTGACAAAATGGTGAAAGCATTAGTGAAATATGCTAATGTAACACGTGAGGCTATTGAGTTGTTCAAATCCCTTTGCATGGAATGTCAAAAGAAGAGAAAAAGAGTTACCACTAAAGGTGTTGTTGTGAAACCTATTATCTCCAAAGATTACTTGTCCCGTGGACAGGTGGATCTTGTGGACATGCAGTCAATGACCAGTGGATCACAAAAGTGGATCATGGTATACCAAGACCACTTTACCAAATTCTGTGTTCTTCGTCCGCTCACCTCGAAACGTGCATGTGAAGTTGCATATCAACTCATAGATATCTTCCTGCTGCTTGGTGCACCTGTGATTTTGCAAAGTGACAATGGCTCTGAGTTCACTGCCTCCGTGATCACTGAACTGAAGCTCATGTGGTCCGACTTGGTCTTGGTGCATGGCAAACCCAGACATCCACAGAGTCAGGGATCAGTGGAGCGACTTAACTGCGATGTGAAAGATATGCTTGTAGCGTGTTTGGGTGACAATAATACAACTGATTGGCCTGTAGGACTAAAGTTTGTTCAATTTCAAAAGAGCAATAGCTATCACTCCACCATCAAGATGTCACCATTCAAAGCCTTGTTTGGTTCTGACCCAAAAGTTGGACTGCGCTTCCTGCCACTACCTAATGAAATAATGGAACGGCTTGTGTCAGAAGAGGATCTTCTCCAAGCACTTCAATCTGCAGAGACATCACCGAAGCTCCTTCATCAGAGACCTCATCCACATCTGCGAAAGCATATGCAGAGACCTCATCCACATCTGCGACATCATCTGCAGAGGCATCACCCGAAGCTCCTTCAGCAGAGACCTCATCCACATCTGCGACAGCATCTGCAGAGACATCACCCGAAGCTGTGACAGCATCTGCAGAGACATCACCCGAAGCTCCTTCAGCAGATACCTCATCCACATCTGCGACAGCATCTATAGAAACATCACCGACTGAAGCACAGCAACTTGATGTACAACATTCCAATATCATGTCATGTCGGAAGAGAGCTGCTGATGGTATCCTGGCGCAAGCTGAGATAATGATAAAGTGCAGTCGGGTAATCAATGTTGCTGCTAACCCTGGGGACAACGTGAACGTCCCTATCCCCATGGTTGATCGTGGAAAGGGTGACGCACGCAACATTATGGGTGTGGTTCTGGACAGAAATGAAAATGACATGTACAAGATCGGTGTACAGGCAGGTGTCCTGAAAGGGCGATATTCAAGAAATCAATTTGACCTTTGCCCCCAGAGGCTTTACACTCTCAAAGACATTACCACAGAGAAAGAAATTGGACTTAGACAAGCAGTTCAAACAGAATGAAAATGCGGAGGCCAAGGTTATACGAGGTGTAACTGTTCAAAAAGTGGGAAACAGTGTGCCACAAATAAGTGTAAATGTTACAAGTTGGGTTTGTTATGTAACAGCAGATGCCACAACAGCATCAATTGTCAAAACAAAAAGTGTGTATGATATTTGTCATTTATTTAGTTAAAAACAACTCCAGTGACAATCATGTTATTTGTGTTCTATGGGAAGTCAGTGTGTGTGATATTTGTCATTTATTTAGTTAAAAACAACTCTAGTGACAATCCTGTAATATGTAACTCTAGTGACAATCCTGTAATATGTATTCTATCGGGAAATCAGAAATTCATGCATTTTCATACTGTGTGAAATAAAGTCAATTCATCCTTCAAAGTGTGTATAATATTTGTCAATTATTTAGTTAAAAACAACAACTCTAGTGACAATCTATGGTAATCCAGTCTTCTCAATAATCGCTCTTCAATAATCAGTCAATGTGTAAAATAATTGGGCTAATTAATCAGGCAATGTACATAATGCCTGGAAATTTTAGGCAATGTACACAATGACTGGCCTCATTAGGCAATGTACATATTGACTGGTTATTTCAGGCATTATACACATTGCCTGATTACAGACATTGGTTGTAACATATACGTGCATGTTTTTGTTTTCTTTTTGTTTTCTTTTCATTGTAAAACGCCACAGAGCAGTCTGACTGACTATAGAAAACGATTTATTATTATTATCATTATGTTTCGACCGCCTATGGTAAGTGTTGGATACATCTGCCCCGCACCAGAAGCAGACCAAGCAATCGGTATCCGGCCGATTCACCTTAGACATTGAGTAATACCCCCCACAAGTTGGGCAAGATCTGAAATCTTTTCGATCCATTGTGTTTGTTATTTCTTTTGGCTTCGACACTCCTATTTATGGCACGGGACAGGACGAATCTAATGTGTTGGGGCGATAACCATTTTCCACCAATCAGAATAACATGACGTCACAGAAAAACACGACGTCAAAAAAACCCAGACACTTGATATGTTGCTGACAAAGAATTTTATTGAACTTGAACACAAAGCAATATATCGTTCACACGATACACGTGCCCGAAAATGGAAGGGCGTGCGGGGAAGGAACGTGCAATCGATGACACAGATAATACAAACAATAATGTCCGCAGACGACACTCTCAAGTCCTTGAATCTATCGGGGTTGGTAGTGGAGCTGTAGATCTTGGACGAAACATCGAAAGGCTTCGTCGTAGACATCAGGGGGATACCCGTAGGAATCGAAGAAGGTAATGTGATCTGGCCCTTCGCACTCAAATACGGCCCAATGTCGTGGAAAAGGAGGTCCGGGTCTTCTTGGGTGTTTCAGACGGCTAGCCACTCTTTTCACCAAATCCAGATAAGATGCGATGGCTTGTCGCTGGGGAAGTTGATGTCGTATTCGTCCACAATTTCCCCATTCTTGGTCAGTTTTATGTTTTGCAATTGATTGGGTTGGAATTGGGAGGGATTTCTGTTTTTTCTTTCGTCGTAGGCCGTGTTAGTTCCATACCTACGATTAATCTCTTTGGCAAGCTTTCGTTGACAGATTGTCTAGGACGTGACTGGCGCGATTGTCGGGAATGACCATGTCTCGGACCATCACGCGCTTCAGGGGATACATGGCGTTGGACGATTGAAGTTGCGCGGCCACCTGTGTGTAGGTACTGGGAGCCAGGGTGACGAACGGGATATCCAGGTACATCAGAAAAAAATTCGGAGATTGCTTTCCCAATTTCAACCGCAGGTCCACACCGCCCAGCAGTGCGACTGCAATTCAAAGGTACGACTGACTGGCAGCGATGGTTTTTTGGCGTTGTTCCAATCCTTTGTTAATCGGAGCCTGTCGTCCACAGTGGTGGCAACAGATTTCGTGGAATTGAACTGCCCGGCGGTGTTGTTTTCCCACAGGACTTGTTTCGACAGGTGATCGTTCTTGGCTCCCTTACCGAAACTCAGCAAATTCTCCTAGTAAGCCCGGTAGGGATAGTTGGGCAGAGAGGTGGTGACCATGGTTTCGGCATCTTTTCCCAAGCGTAATTTGACGTCTTTGAACAACGAATGAAACATGTGCGACTTGACTATCCGCATCCAGGTCACCCCGTGGTTCTTGGTCACCTTCAGGGCCATCGGTGGTGGTATTGGAATATAAAATTCGATGGGTCCGTTGTGGTTCAAGTCGGGCGTCTGTGGATACATTCTAATTTTGGTCACCTTGTTTATGGCCGTCTGCGTGTCGGGTACGCTGAACAAATCCTGCAATTCGTCTCGCACACAGGGACAGGAATCATTGTGTATTACCTGCGTAGCCATGGTCGAAGATATCTAGTTTGCGTCGTTTGTGAAAGGTGACCTGTGCCTTCTTCTTCCTCTTCAGACGATGTGTAGTGGACAGGGAGCGTGAGGGGTCTTTTATAGGTTCCAGGTGGGCGACCACGTTCTTGAGTGTGTCTTCTTCTTTAGCGATAGTCTGACATTCATTCTTGACAACTGGAACTGTTACACTATAGACGCTATATACTGTACGTTTACCTTAGTTTGTAAAATATCTTCTGGTTTATGTATTGAAATTGTTAGTGACAACAAGAACTAGGCTAACAAGAATATGTCTGGAAGTTTAAAGTGGGGCAATGACATCATAAGTCTGATAATCCAAAAAAGGTAATCCCATGAGTTAAAAACGTGGTTATTCTCTCTCTCTCCTAGGTGACCATATAAGTACACTGTCTTGAAATCCAGGGTAGCATCTACTCAGTTGACCAATCCGATAAAGGAGGCACCTTGTCAATTTGCCGGGGCTCAACGCGTAACCTCTTTATAAGAACATTCGAAGTTTAAGTTTCTTTAGATATCATTCGAGAGATTCAAGGGGAAGTTCCTACCGTGAGCTGCCCTGGCTCACAAGCCGGATTCAGATATCATGATGAGGCGGTAGAAAATAGATACCATTGGGAGGTTGGGAGAACACCACAGCCTTCCCGACTGAGAGGCGAGGAAATGCCGCCTCAGAACACAAGCCAAGGATATTGAACTTATATTTCATAATATTGTAGTTACCTGTATTATGGATGTTAGATAGATATAAAAACATATTTAACGTAAAAAGTGTTCCAGTGTCAGTTAATTGAAGATCGGAATAATTGATCATATTTTAACCAACGTGAAGTCCGAAGAAAACTCTAGAAGAAGATCCTAGACGACAGTCACAAAGAGACACGGTAGTGACACAGAACTATATAGTAAAATGCATAATAAAAGATATATAATCAAAATATCTTTACTAATAGTTTCATGTGCGATGCACACTCTTCAGAAGACAATTATAAAATTAGTAAAATGCATATATATATACCATTTATCACAGACGAGACATTATGTGAAAATCGGATACTCCCGCCATGTTCTGACGTCACTAGAAGTCCGGAAAGTATGATTGGCATCTTGTGGGTATACGCACACGTAACATGTGCTGGGAACAATATGAAATCACACATTCCAATAGTTTCTTTTCGTACTCCTTGTCAATCGGATTCCTTTCGTAACCGTTTCTATCCAATAAGGCTTGAAATCTGAATGTACCGATTCATATGCCTTTCCGGTCCCTTCCCAAACCTTGTGGATTGGCGGTCCAAAGACTGGGGAATGTGATCGATCACTATGTGTCATTTGCTTGTTCTTAGAATGTACAGTGCATCAAACGCCGCCCCAAACCTAGCAATCGACTCCTTGTAGGTACCGTCCAAATCATTTCCAAAGCATCTTGCTCATATCTCATCGAACTCTGAAACGCAGCGGCTGGCAAGTTTTATGTCAATGGCCGAAGTGAAATCAACAGTTTCGAGATTTAGCAAGTTCATGATCATCGACAGAATTTGGTACCTCCTCAACGATTACAATAATCATGAGCGTTTTTAGCCAGTGTCCAGAAATAGACGACTGAAAGCACCATCTTCGTACCTGATCTTTGGGGGTCTGGAATCGTCACTTTTAGGAATATTTATACATCTTTGGTAAGTCATATGATCAACTGGTTATTGACATCCTCCCGTCGCTGGGGTTTCAATTGTTGCTAGGTATAACAAATCGATTGTACGACCATGTATATCTTTTACTTTGCCAGTGTAAAGCAATGGTCGGTCGGATACGTTAGGAATTCTTCTTCCACCAATGCATGTTGGAGAGTTTAACGGTTCGCAACAATGCAAACAATATGCCGTGGACTTTTTTTATACCCTGACGCGACTTCACCAGAGGTGTGCGCCCTTTACGCCCTTGAAACAATGCGACGGGTCGATGCTGTGGCGTTCCGGCATATCTTTACTTCGGGTTCTTCGCTCGAGAGCGACCAAGAATGAATGCGTAAGCCGAGCGTGTTGTCTCGGTGATTGATGTTTTGCAATTGGTCAGGTAACGTGACCATGGACCGACCCACTTCCCATTCCCGATGATCGACGATAAGTCGCGGTTCCAGATGTGTATGATACGTGGAGACTTTGTTGTCGGGATACATGGAACTGTCACTAGGGAGCGTGAGGTAAAAGAGCCGGTCGTGGCTCAGGTAACAGGTAACCCAAGGTACTGGAGAGCAAGGCCGCCCACAAGTTGATCTGCGATCCGTCGGGTTTGAAAGCCAGTTCGGACAAAGAAAATCCTGCCACGATGTACATTAAAATCACTTGACAGAAAAAGACGATTTCTGCTTGTGGCACACGTTTTCCCAAGAGCGACCACTTGCGGACGTAGATGTGGTTTCGTCTTGCATGTTGACTGATGTCGGCGTCTCTCGCTCCTATTTATACGGGGGGGGGGGGGGTGTCAAAATTTCAGAAAGATCCTATGGATAGATTCTGAGAAATCCGATTTGCAGAAAATAATAATAATAAAGAAAAATAATAATAATCAAATCGGTCACAGTCTAGTGAAGTTAATGTGATTTTTCAATCGTAAACAACTTTGTCGGCACGAAAAACGTCAAAGGCAAAATTCGAATTTTTGAAATGGTCAACAAGCAAAAATTCGACCCGTATCCCAGCTATATCGAATTGTTTAAATTCCATAAGTAAGAGACGCAATGAACATACTATGCCTTATTTTGTTTGTTTAGAAGCCCGTAAATGTTGATTTTTCACTATTTTTCATATTCACTTCAAAATGGCGACCATCATTTGACCTAAATGAAAATTCTGCTCCAAACGTTTTTTAGGACTTCCTTCAAGGATTCAGAAAATATAACTCTGTAAGTAAAATATCAAAAAAGCCTGGCAGATTTTTCACATTTCAAGATGGCGGCACTTCCGGTTTGATCTACAAACTTCATATTTTGTGCACGAATCAGTAATTACTTATCTAGTATCGAAAAAAAATCAGGTCATTCTGACCTATATTTCGACGATTTTTTTTGAAGGGGAGATATTTTAGAGAATTTATAATGATATCATTGAAGTCGTATCGGTAAGATCTACTTATATACTAAATTTTATGAAAATTGTACAACTATTAAAGAAGTTTCCAAGTTGGTCTCAACTTCCGGTTCGAAATCACAGCGACGAAGTTTAGAAATTCGAAAATCCGAAATTGCAGATTTAAAGTAAATGTCTTAGGATAATCAAATAGTAAGTGCAGGAGGACCGCACTACACGAAAAACAAAAACCTACAAGATTAACCTGCGAAAAATATCAAATTAAGTGAATGGATCCGGGGGCCAGCCGTAAGCGTCCACTGCGCTGTACAGTCCCGGGCCTGTTATCGTACAGGCTTCACTAAAAATGATTTGAAAAAAAGAGGTAACAGAAATAATGCGACCGATCTTGACAATGGTCGTCTCTTCAATGGCGATAGTCTGCCAGTTGACGTCAGATGTTAGAACGTCAAACAATTTCAACAATAAGGGCGATAATCCGGATAGAATCTCGGAAAACGCTAAAATAAGGGCGATAATCCGGATAGAATCTCGGAAAACGCTAAAATAATAAGTGTAGAAAGAAGAATTAGTAAAATAGGTCAAATAATCAAAGTTACAGCATTGTAGGTCGTAAATTTCTGTGATTTTGAAAATATATTCAATCAAGGTTCGCACCCCATTTTTGTGGGGGTAGCTCAAAATTTCAGAAAGATTCTATGGATAGATTCTGAGAAATCTGATTTGCAGAAAATACACACACACACACAAAATAATAATAACTAGATCTGCTCTGAACGTTTTATAGGCATTCCGTCAAGGATTCGGAAAATATAACTCCCGTGTCTGTAAGTACAATATCACAAAAGCCTTCACGTTTCAAGATTGTGGCACTTCCTGTTGGATCGACAAACTTGTGTAAGAATCAGTAATTACTTGTCTAGTATCGCAAAAGAAAAATTAGGTCATTCTGACCTATATTTCGTTGATTTTCTTTTTGAAAACTTTGATCCTTAATTTCATCAAGGGGAGATAACTTAGAAATTTTCTAATCATATTTTTGAAGTAGCATTGGCAAGATCTACTTACATCGAAATTTCATGAAAATCGTACAAATATTAAAGACAATGTCAACTTGGTCTCAACTTCCGGTTCGAAATCACAGCGAGATTCAAAGAAAAAATAATTAGTAAAATAGGTCAATTGGTCACAAAGTTACAGCATTGCAGGTCAAATGCATTCGTTCGTAAAACACGGTGATTTCGGACTCGTAAAACGTTTTGAAAATATATTTAATCAAGGTTGGCTCCCCAATTTTTTTTGGGGGGTGGGGGTGGGGGTGTAGCTCAAAATTTCAGAAAGATCCTATGGATAGATTCTGAGAAATCAGATTTGCAGAAAATACACACAACAAATAATAACTAGATCTGCTAAGCTGATATTAAAGCTTTCATATTCACAGTCACTTCCTGTCACATGTCATGGGTCATACTAATAATCCAAACAAGAAAAAAAATCATTAAAATCGGTCACAAAATAGTGAAGTTAATGTGATTTTTCACTCGTAAAAAAACTTTGTCGGCACGAAAAATGTCAAAGGCAAAATTCGAATGTTTGAAATAATCAAATACCAAAAATTCGACCGGTATCCCGGCTATCCTGAAATGTATTAATTTCAGAAATAGGAGACGCATTGAACATACTATGTCCTATTATGTTTGTTTACAAGCCCGTAAGTGTCGATTTTTCACTATTTTCATATTCACTTCAAAATGGCGACCATCAGTTGACCTAAATCAATATAATAACTAGATTTTCTAAGCAGATATTAAAGCTTTCATATTCACAGTCACTTCCTGTCACCACGTCATGGGTCATATAAAGAATCATTGAAAAAATCATTAATATCAGTCACCATCTTGTGAAGTTAATGTGATTTTTCACTCGTAAACAACTTTTTGAAATATTCAAATATCAAAAATTTGACCCCTATCCTGGCTATCCCGAAATGTATTAATTTCAGAAATAGGAGACGCATTGAACATATTATGCCCTATTGGTTTTGTTTATAAGCCCGTAAATGACGATTTTCCACTATTTTTTATATTCACTTCAAAATGGCGACCATCAGTTGACCTAAATCAAATTTCTGTTCTGAAAGTTTTTTAGGCATTCCTTCAATTATTCAGAACATATAACTCCCGTGTCTATAATCACAACAGGCCTATTGGTTTTTCACTTTTAAAGATAGTGGCACTTTCGGTTCGATCGACAAACTCCATATTTTATGTACGAATCAGTAATTACTTGTCTAGTATTGAAAAAAAATTAGGTCAGAACGACCTATATTTCGATGATTTTGATCCTTAATTTCATCAATGGGAGATACTTTAGAAAATTTCTAATCATATTTGTGAAGTCGCATCGGTAAGAACTACTTACATGCTAAATTTCATGAAAATCGTACAACTATTAAAGAAGTTGTCAAATTGGTCATAATTTCCGGTTCGAAATCACGTGACGAATTTTGGAAATTCGAAAATCTGAAACTGCAGATGAAAATGATTGTTTGCAAGGTACCCAAAGAATTATTTTTTAGTAAAATAGGTAAAAAAACTAACAAAGTTACGACCATGCATTGTCAGTATTTTCGTTCGTAGAATTCGGTGATTTCGAATGCCCTAATCAACGTTCGCACCCCATTTTTTTGGAGTAAGGTCAAAATTTGAGAAAGGTCCTATGGTAATTTTTTTGAGAAAAAAATAATAACAATCTTAACAGAAACAATAATCTTTCATATGACGTGCATTATCCTGTTGGAAGTACTGAAGTTGTGGGTGCGCTCGAAACATCGGAGCAGCAGTTGGTTGCAAGACATCATCGCGGTAGGCTACAGCATTAACGCAACCCCTGCAGGTGACGGTGTTGGTACCTATTGGTTCATGTCATCCGATGACTGCTGCACCTGTTCGAGTCGCTGGGCGAAATCTGTCACGCATATGAGTGACCCGGATGTAGCGGTCTTGAGCCTGGGTTGTAACGCGTTGTGGGCCAGGACGTTGACGGTCACGTGTTGATCCAGTAACTCGAACACGTTCCACCAACCTTACAATTGTGGACTGATGACAATTGAAGTGTCTGGCAATAGCACGTGTAGACATGCCAGCCCTGGACATTCCATTGATTTTCAGTAAGTCTCGGCATCTCTAGCTCAATTCCTTTACACGTTCAACAACAAATTACGACAGATTGACGTTAACAGTTCATGTACTGCACATTAAGTTGATAACATGCTTTTAAAGGGCTCACAAACAATACTGCACGTGAATATTGGGGTTTTCATGTGCATCTCACGGGCCGTTTTTTTTTTGCGTTTGGGAGCATTGTGTGAAACAATAGTTCATAGTATTGCATACTATTATACATACAAAACCACCTAGTAATAGCATATTTGGGAAAAAGGTGAGTTTTCCATGGCGCTCAGTATATTAAGTCGAGGAAAGTATACTATTCAAAAAAAGTAGGGGATATTTGATTTTTAAGTGTTATTAAAGTCACCTAATGAAACTGACGAAGAAACAAATGACAAAATGAAATGAAGTTCACATTCATCGATTTATTCCAAATGATCGTTAGACTAAGTAAGGCACAGACTGACCATTATAAGGGTAAAATGATACCCGGGGTCAAACAGCAAAGTTACCACAGCATCACAACAAAGTCAGTAACGGGTAAATCCTCCTCTGTTTGCCAAACAAGCATTGATCCGACGTGGCATACTCCTAATGAGACGTCTAAGGTCATTTTGGTCCAGATTGTCCCATTCCTGTTGCAACGCAGCAGCAAGTTCTTGGACATTGGCAGGACGTTGTTGAAGTTGACCTAACCTCTGTCCAAGCATGTCCCAGACATGCTCGATGGGGGAGAGGTCGGGACTCAGTGCTGGCCAAGGTAATGTGGTGATGTTCTGTTGTTGGAGGTAACCTGTAACGATCCTGGCCCTGTGACATCTTGCGTTGTCATCCTGGAAGATGAAACGGCGGCCATGACGTCGTGCGAACGGCACAACATGGACTGCCAAGATGTTGTCCCGGTAGTACTGGCCTGTAACACGCCCTGCAACAACATGTAAAGCCGTTCTTCCAGCAACAGTGATGCCTCCCCACACCATAACAGAACCACCCCCAAATTGATCATGTCTGATGACGTTAACGTCTTGGAAGCGCTCGTTTCGACGACGCCACACCCTCCTACGTCTGTCCAAAAAATCAACAGTGAACCTTGACTCATCACATTGCTCCAGCGTCGATTATCCCAGTGTTGACGATCCCTACACCAACGACGTCTTGCCTGAATGTGATGATCTCTCAAACAAAGGATCACGCGAGGACGTCGGGCGCGAGGGTGACCCTTATGCAGTCGATTCCGAATCGTCTGGCCACTCACTCTCACACCAGTGTCTGTTTGAAGACGAACGCTGATCTGATTTGCTGTGATGACACGATTTCTCGAGGCCAAGGTACGGATAAATCGAACCTGGGCTTGAGTTGTCGCCCTTGGTCGACCTGAGCGTGGTCTTCCTGTACAGATTGTGTATCACGGTATCTGGACCATAGCCTGCTTATGACAGACTGAGAAACATTCATCGTCCGCGCCACAACCGCCTATGTTGTGCCGATCTGTAGCATGCCAAGGGCACGTAACCTTTCATTTTGGGTAAGTCGACGCATATCAAAATTTGTTTTCTGGTCACTAAAACAATTAAACTGAAGTTTCCACCCTGGAATTCAATGCCACAATGACTGTAACATTCAAAGTCAGAGTCGTGCAAATCTTGGGTTGGACCCCCATGATGATCCCAAGCATCACCTGCATTCCATGCGGTAGCTATTGATGCGTTTGGGCGTCACATGTAACTGGAAATGTTTCTTCTGTTAGGTTCTATAGTGACTTTTTTCGTAGTCATTTGCATATTTTAGTATTATGCCCCCAAAATCAAATATCCCCTACTTTTTTTGAATAGTATATTTTTTAATAAAATGATTTTCCATTAATTTCCTTTTCGTGGTGTCATTGACTTTCATTTTATAAAAAGGGAAAATTTGAAATTTTATTTGTAGGCGTTGCGCACATTTAAAGATATGTCTAATAACAAATAAGGCCCCATTTTCAATATTACAATCCCGTCGATGGTTGCGTACTCTATCCCGTATATGCGTAGATATCTCCCTTATGTAAAATTTTAAGCACCCCTTGCACGTCAAGACATGTATTCGATTTTTTGTGTCAAAATTCATATTGTCGTTGACGCTAAACGTAATGTTAAGAATATTATATTTGTTATTTGGCGTTATATGGTCGCAACATTTACATCGAAGATCCAGGCATTTAGATACATAAAAACCGGCCCTTGTGATAGATGAATTGAATTTTGCTTTGGTTAAGAGACGTTTCGGATTCGGTGGCTGCCTTTGTGATTTATTGAATTGTACACTGTCAAATTTCATTCTGAGGTTGTCATTTCATGCCAAATTAGAGTTGTATTAAATTAAACTTAATTCACCCAAGAGAAGTATACAACTTCAATTTTATCTTACATAATATCGATGAACTATGTCATCTACCTAATATTCGGATAAAGAACACATTTCAACGACGGTCGAAGTGATTCGCATCCGATATTCCAGGTGGCGTGACAGCTGGATTTCAAAATAGCACATTAGCCCGGATTGTGCAGAAAAGTGGCACGTTAAATTATTTTCATTTCAATTATTGTTCATTTTAGATACACGAGTATGGGACCCCATCTACGCATGATGAAGCTTTAGTTGTATACATATTTGATAAGCCGCAAGCAGCTCGTCTATTTTTCATCAGTGATAAAAGATTTAAACAGCCAGATTTTCCACCACCAGCTGGTCATTGTGAAGCGTGGTCTGTTTGTCGA
Organism: Patella depressa; assembly: GCA_948474765.1. Lineage (NCBI taxonomy): Eukaryota > Metazoa > Mollusca > Gastropoda > Patellidae > Patella > Patella depressa. Next base: position 31,652,394 of record OX419717.1, on the reverse strand, counting down.
TATTATTCACCTGATCGTCAAGAAGGTAAATAAAATAACCAGATAATCAAGCAAACATTCTCGATGAAGATTAATATTCCATAGAATTGTTATTACGACAAAATGTAACAAAAAATAAGATAATCAAACCTTACAATCTGGCTTCCAACAAAGTTCGCAGTCTTGAAACAATTATACAAACACTATTTACTTCACTCGATTACCGTGAACACGATTTGTTAGATGTTTGATGTTAATAGCTAACCATCAAAATAAACGGAACGATTAATATAATATATAATTCGTGTACTGGTTGGTACTTGATTCTACTAGATTGTGCAACACATAGATACATAATATTTTGTAATTAATTTCACCAGATAAGACACCCTGTCGAAATACTGTACTAAAGTTAATTCCTTTTCTTTTTAATTCCTAGAGCTGGCTTTGGTTTGGGGCATATTTATGTCTGTTCCTTGGTGATTCCGGTCACCCGGCATACTGCACGATTCTAATTTCAATTATATTTTGCTGTGGTCTCCAAAGTAGCATATTGATCCTTGAATGTCATCCTTCCATAGTGTTGTTGGTTCTGTGTTCCTGTGTCACAGTGCTTTCACTGATGAGTTCACCATCGAACCATTGGTTTGTTACCTAGTCGGCCAATTCAGTTACTTTTGGATCGGCCTGGCAGACCTGTACATATAACCACCTGAGCAATTATATCGTCACCCGCCTGAATTCAAGTTGTGCGTTAGCCATTGTCGAATAGTATCTGAATTTCTGAATCTAGGCTTTTGTATATCTTTTTAAAAAAAATGGCACTGATTGACAGTGAGCGAATTTGTGAACACTACTTGAGTGATTTGATGATATTCATCATTAGTTTTCAGTTGGTGAATAATATTCAGAGTGAAGATAAATTTATAAAATCTTTAACACTGTTAATTGGGTCTTAATAACAAAATGCCTCTTTTCAAACGAGTAACGTCCACTCGACACAAACTAGGTCATTTCGGGACTAATATGTGGTTTAATATCATTTCAATATTTCGCTTGCGCGTAGGAGTATTTTGCAGTGGGAGGCAATCGGAGGACCAAGAGAAAACCCAAGAGGTGCGCAGGCGACCGTATGACCCGAAACCATGCCAGTTGACCCAATGATAAACCTCATGGTACAACTCCCCTTCTACCTATATATGTAGTTCACCTGTAATTACCTTTCATTTTGTAGTCTTTTGATATTTGACTATTATCACGGACAATATTTGTATTGATCTAAAAGTTTCAAAATATTACCTGCAATAACATGTTTTTCTTTTAAATTTATTGTAAAGCTTATTCGACCTTTATGATGTCTGAAGTACGTTTATTGAATGGAGTTAACCACGCCCAGTATAAGGACGAATTCTGTTCAAAATTTGCACAGCTCTTACTGGATTATAAGGCTCACCCATTTGTAATCCAGGCCAATACTATAGAATATCTAAGACGCCATTTTACATCTGCTGATACTATAGTCACTTTACATTTATTCGCATCGCCTCGTCAGTTAGAAGATGTAATGACTGATGGTAAGTAACTATCCAGTTCTCGACAAAACCTTCGTCGCCCTTATAAATCCCACGACAGGTAGATATGCTGTTAAGAAAGCTCCCATTTTAAAGCTGAGCATGACAAATTCGTGTGGTTCTGCGTACAATACTTTAATATTCCCTTATCCCGTGTCTGTATCCTGGGTCGGGTCTCAAAGAAATATATAAAATGGGTTAGTCAGTTAAAATAATGTATCAATTACTGGCACCACCACTGGTCAGTCACCCGTAACATATAAATACATGTACTTGTTCGAATACTGTTTAGGTGGTGATCAGCTATTTTCAAAATGTTTCTTTGTTCCAGATACGGGTACATTATAGGGACAAATTTATACATGTTCAACTTTGTGAGATGCTGAAAAATTTAGTTAGTATATGTATGGGTTTCAGATTGTGTATGCTACAGGTTGAAGTCTTCAGAAAGGCAGTATTACATTTTACTACAAATATACGACAATATTATATACCGGAAACTACTGGAAAACACCATATTATACTGAATACCGGAAAACACACAAAATACCGGAAAACACTCTAAATATGTAACCCGGGGCCTGGTCCTCTGTGTGTGAGTGTGTGTGTGTGTGTGGGGGGGGGGGTAAGAATTTGGGGGAGAGATCAAGTGTCCACATAAGCACTGACCTAGGATGATGGAAATTTGGTTCGTGATCGTGTTATTTCCTAGTTTAATTAAAAATACATGTAATACATTAAATTATTATACACAGTTGGTTTCGGTGTCTTTGGTGCTGATGGTCTGTCTTCCTTCTATGTCGCTTGTGGTAATCTGGTATTTTGATTTCTGAAGTAAAAAGTTATAAATTTAAAAGGATTGGGTTTTCACTATCTCGGGGTTAGGGCCAAGAATTCTTATAATTAGTTGATAATTAAGAGTGTGTCCGCGAGAAAACCATGCAGAAGATGCTAAGGCTTATACTGTTTGAATGGCATTTAGTAATTGGACACATTAAAAATAAACACAAAAGTTATATGGATAACAATTACTATATTTCTATTAAAGCTACGTTTCAACAATGATTCTCTTGTCGTTGTCAAGCACAAATTTGGTTTATAAGTTGGGATAGTCCCAAAACACATATATGTGCATTATCAGATAAATCTTTCAATTCCAGACTGAGAAAATTGAAAAAACATTTTCCAAATGGTGAAATGGCCAAAATCTGTCTTTTCTCAAATACCAACTTTGGCAAGTCCTCACACATTTACTATATGTAGCAAAAAGGCCAAACTCACACAGTTTGTATATGACCTAGTGCTGTTTCCACAAAATTAATTTCAAACGAGGACTGTATACGGATTGGATATCAAAGCCTTTCTAAATTCCCCATTTTTAGTCACCCAAAGTTTGACACCCTATAGCTACTTCTTTCATGGGGTGGGTTTAAAAAATTTATGCTCACGTGAACAAACAACCTCCCAACATGGGATACAAAAAATAAAAATGACCGGAATCGACTTGACAAAAACTAGGTAAAGGAAACAATAACCCATGAAATTAACCTGTAATTTCCTTATTTTGGTGTAAATTAACCGTAGTAGATAAAAAAAACCTTAACAATTTTTTTTCCTTTTCATTCTTATGGTGTTTACTATCAGCCCTAAAGTACATAAGTATCTGATTTATAAAAATGTCTTGAAAAAAAATGCTTTAAACGGCCTGTTATCGTCCATTGTTCATCTAGCGCCGACGGGAAATGGTTGCCACAGTTGTCCACGAGTTTCCATTGGAATATCGATGTGCTCAATGAAATAATCTTAAATATATCCATTAATCTCAAATAGACATTATTTTAAATCATATAATCCAAACAAGATAGGTTGCCAGGCAACGAAACATACGTCCACAAAGTCGTCCGGGCAGTCAACAAGGGTTGTCGCATATTTTTTCTTTTGTCAGTAAGGAGAACGTTTACAACACATGATCAAGGCTTCTTCGTCTCATGACCTCAAACACTGAGTATCAATTGAAATCTGATATTAACTTGAGTTTCTTCGTCTCATGCATGACCTTAAACACTGTGTATAAATTTAAAGTCAAAGGGATATTAACTTTTGCCCCCAAAGCGCCGACAAGATTTTGCGACGTGACCAAGGGTCATAACTCTGGCAGTAATTATCGGAAATCGCTGAAAATGAATAGGCTTTTCGTCTCATGACCGTAAACACTGTGTATAAATTTAAAGTCAATGGGATATTAACTTTTGCCTCCAAAGCGTCAACAAGATTTTACGAAGTGATCAAGGGTCATAACTCTGGCAGTAATTATCGGATATCGCTGAAAATCAATAGGTTTCTTTGTCTCGTGACCGTAAACACTGTGTGTCAATTTAAAGTCAATCGGACATTAACTTTGGTCTCTAGAGCGTCCACAAGATTTCTTAAAGTGATCAAGCGTCATAACTCTGGCAGTATGTGAGATTCGAACCCCCAACCGCGTGACTTCCCGCAACCGACGCCATCACCCAAATGCTTGTCCCAGGACCCCAAGGTCCATGTCGCGGGGCCTGTTCAGGGAGATTGCCTATGGCCTCTCTTATTCTAAATCCGACCCTGTAGGTGTAACTGACAGCGCTCGAGAGACATAGCTACCATACTACACTGTTCAGCGTCGATTCAATTTAAGCTGAAAAAATAGGTTGCCAGGCAACGAAACATACGCCCACACAGCAGCTAAATCGTCCGGGCAGTCAACAAGAGTTGTCGCATATTAAAGAATTATCAGAAAATCATTAGAATTTGTTTGGTTTTTATAATCAAACGTTTTTTTAAATCAGGTAATAACTGTGACCTCTAGAGGGACCACAAGCTAATAAAGGCGATTTTTCGTACAATCAGTGGCCATAATTCAGGAAGTTACGATCCAATATGCAATGGAACCAAAATCTTTAGTTTATAAACATGTATTTCAAGTTTCATCAAAATTGAATTAAAATTGTGAACTCTAAAGGGTCCACAACCTTGATATAACATACTTTCACACTATTCGCCTACAAACGGCGGCCATTTTGTCTGTCAATTTGGTCCGATTTTCACGAAAAACGTGATTTTGCGTACAATCAGTGGCCATAACCCATGAAGTTACAGTCCGATACATGCCAATATCGAAAGGAACCAGGATCTTATGGTGATATACCTATGTTTTAAGTTTCATTGAAATCGGATAAAAATTGTGACCTGTAGACTGTTCACAAACAATTGTGGACGGACGGACGAACAGGGGCGACGACAATATACGTCCACATGAAAATGTGGGCGTATAAAAATTCAAGCTTCCACATTTCTGCATTGTAGAAATCAGATAATGTGTCCCAAAATGAATACTGGAAACAAGCTCTTAAATTTGTAGCCATTTTCGGTAACCTGAAACATTAACGGGACACTACGAAAAATATGTTAAAGGGACAATACGACAATACCAAATATACCACAAATACAAATACTCACTCATATACAGTACAACATGGTACAAATGATGGCTATGGATATGATGAAAACGTATAAAAGCCAAGCATTTTATTTCTCTAATTAAATTTGCTAAAAAAAATGTATCACAAAAGCTTATTTTTAGAACATTTCAATAAGCTGTATATTTAAAGTATGTTGCATTACGGTCATTTTTTTACACATATTGATACTATGTCCTTAGCACTTCAAAACCATCCAAAGAAATTCTACTTGCGACCATGAAAGAAAAAGTTACAGTGTATCTTTTTGTGTACTATTGGGACAATGTGAATATGGTACCCTAAATCATGTGCACAAAAAATTAGTATGGACTGATTTTTTTTTCAAATTGGTGATGGGGTGGAAGTTGACAACCCGTTTTATCAGACAGTGTCAAAATTAGAAGGTTTTTATTGCACCATAGAATGCAGTCTGTGCTTAAAAAAGGTGATAAATACAGATGTGAAAACCAAAATTTTACTCATAAAATGAGTATTTCCAGTACAGTCCTTTATAACGACATTAGGTGGAAACCACTTCTGCATGTCACTTCTTGCCCCTAGGGGGTGCCATACCATAAGTTTGATCAAAAACTTCCGACCCCCCATCTTGCGATTTTTGCATGGTCTTCTCGCAGATACACTCTTAAGGGTTAGGGCTAGGGTTTGATATATTATTTGCTTTGGATTGGGTGAGCTCTATGTTATTTAGTCTGATTTACTGTACACTAAGATGTCGTTCAGATTTTTGTTTTTGAATATGCAATTATAAGTGTCAGTGTGAAGATTTTTGGGTGATTTCTTTGGAGATCAGTATGGTGTTTTCTGATGATATTGGATGCACTTGCTGCTGCTGCGATAAATGGAACTACAAAGGGGTTATTGCACTAGCCGTATAAATATTCAAACCGGGGGGGGGGGGGGCTGTTGTTTTCAATTTGTCAATCCATAATTTTTCTCTTGTTAGCCTAAACGGTTTAATTTCTTCTGACGTTTTAAAGTCGCCCTTGGTATTTTCTATTGTTGGGACAATGAGATCATAAATGTCATGATTTTGTTGATTGAAGTGAATTGAGACCGGTTTGTCTTTTTTGGTGATTTTGTCTGACCGATAAGTATTTCTCTAAGTGCATTTTGAGTCTCCTCCACGTATTGTTTGTCTCATTTTTGGTCGGATGTTTATGATTTTGCATGTTTGACATCTTGGGTGCTGATTGCATCTTATTTGTTTCTTATGGCGACAAGTTCAGCTAGAGTATTATTTTTTATACGTCTGAGATTTTTTTTTTGTAAACAATATTTTATTTCATTTGAAAATGGATTGGAGAACAGGCTGGGCCTATGTTGACTCTCTCCAAAATTTACAAAAGTAAGTTTACTTTATGTACATACAGAACATATATACATCAAGAACCTATAAATATACAAAATATAAATTTAAATATAAACTAAACATTTATACAAATATACATCAAGAACATATTTAATAATACAAACTATTAAAAAAATATTTAAATAAACTAAACATTTATACATATATGCAGTTGTCCGTTACGTAATAATGTAGTAATGCTGCAAACCCCTACCTCCAATTAAAACCTACCTAAAAACGTGAAGTATTGTATTGGTTATATTATGTATAGAGTAAATAAATCGACGTTAGAAACGTTTTGACAATTTTAAAAAATTGTGAACAGTGTTAAAAATGAACTGATTTTGATCAAAAGAGAGGAGAGTCTGTCCATTTAATGAAGTACCAATATCTTGAAATTGCTGCTTGAGTAAGCCAATAGTTTGTCCCCGGACACCCGAATGCAGGGAGCATACCAATAGATAACAGTAACAATCTTCAAAAAGGTGACCATATGCGCAGGCTCAACCTTGGTTCAACTCAGAACTACGTAAAAATATAAGAGTTCGAGATAAACTTAGGAATAAGGTCAAACGTACAAATAACCCAAGCGACCTACAAAGGTACAAAGTGCAGCGGAACAAGGTGAATAACCACAAAAAAGCACTAAAATCGCAATATGAAGAGCAGCTGTTAGCTGATATATCTAGCCTCAATTCAAACCAAAAGGATTTTTGGAAAATTATAAATAAACTGGTCGGAAGAAACAATGTAAATCATATTCCTCCATTGCACAATAAAACGGAAGATGAATTAGTTTATTCTGAATATGAAAAAGCAGAGCTTTTGAACAATTTCTTTGGAGCTGTGTCAAATAATACCTCATCAACAGAGTTGCCGGAATTCAGTTCCCGCACAAATCAGAATTTTTCTCTTCCAAAAATCTTAGAGTCTGAAATAATCGATATTATAACATGTTTAAAAGATAAGAAGGCTTGTGGCCCTGATAAAATAGGAAACAAATTCCTGAAAGCTACTTCGTGCTCAATATGCACACCACTTTGTTTACTCTTTAACAAATCAATTGAAGAAGGGATATTCCCAGCGTTGTGGAAAATTGCAAATGTGATACCAATTTTTAAGGGCGGATCCATAGACATAACTGCAAATTATAGACCAATATCACTACTGAGCTGTATAAGTAAACTCCTAGAAAGGATTGTATTCAAACACTTGTACAACTATTTTAAAGACAATGATCTACTATACAGTTTTCAATCTGGATTTAGGCCTAACCACTCTACTGTACACCAACTAATAGAAATTTATCATGATTGTGTTAGCGCTATTGAAAGTCATAAAATTTCTTGCTATGTTTTTTTCGATATTTCAAAAGCTTTTGATCGTGTATATCACTCTGGTCTACTGTATAAACTTAGCAAATATGGAATCGATGAAGTCTGTTTGACTTGGATTGAAAGCTACATAAAAGGAAGGAAACAAAAAGTATTAGTAAATAATGTTTACTCCAATCAGATTAACCTGAATTCTGGTGTGCCACAGGGATCGGTGTTGGGACCGTTCTTGTTCCTCGTTTTCATAAATGACATCTATGAAGTACTGAACAACATTGCCAGGTTATTTGCTGATGATACTGCCATTGGTTGTACTAAATCTAGTATCGAAGACTTAGAGAATTCGCTCAATAGTGATCTTTACCGATTACACATTTGGTCACAGAAATGGCTGATAAATTTTAATCCAAATAAGACTAAAGTCTTGCTATTTTCACCGAAGAAACTAGGGAAACTGCCTTCACTAAAATTAGGGGGAACTGAACTCGATGTTGTTCGGTACCACAAACACCTAGGCATTACTTTGTCGCAAGACTTAAAATGGGCTAACCATATTGATAGAATTTGCGATACTGCAGGAAAGCAATTAAATATTTTAAGAAAACTTAAGTACAAATTGGAACAAAACACGTTAGACAAAATCTATAAAGCATACATCAGGTCGATCTTGGAATATGCTAGTCCGGTCTGGGATAACTGTACCAAAAATGATAGTATTCGTATAGAAAAAATTCAGTTAGAAGCTGCTCGTATAGTTACGGGTTTACCAAAGTTTGCGAGTAAAGAAGTCCTTTATCAAGAAACGGGATGGGACAAACTGTCAACCAGACGTTTCAGACAGAAACTAATACTTTTTTACGATATATACAACAATAATTGCCCTGCGTTTCTTACAAATATCTTACAACAATATAGAAACAATAACACATGGTATTCTTTACGAAATCCAAACGATCTATTTACGCCACGTTGTCGAACGTCACGATTTGAAAATTCGTTTTTCCTTAGCACAATTCGCGCCTGGAATTCGCTAGACTCGTCAACAAAAGCAGCGGCTAATAGAGCAGTATTCAGATCAAAAATAACTCAATTTGATCAACCGAAACCTCCACCTAAATACTTACTCACACGTAACAGGAAATTTAATATCTTGCATACAAGACTTCGTCATGGCTGTAGCCCATTAAAATCACATCTTTATAAATCTAACCTTGTAAATGATCAAAAATGTCGCTGTGGCCATGAAACGGAAGACACGCAACATTACTTCCAAAATTGTCCTTTGTATGATGAGCAAAGGAGTATATTATTTAATCAATTAAAAAACTACCATAACCTAAATCTGACGACATTGCTTTCGGGTGACCCGCAATTAACGACAATTCAGAATATGCATTTAGTTAAGCAAGTACAGAAATACATACAAAACACAGAGCGTTTTAAATCATGATCTAGTTTCTAGAATGGAAAACACGCTAACGCCCGCCAAATATGTTTTTGATTTCAAATATACAGTGATTTAATATCTGAACCTCACCAAATAAACCTTACACGCTTTCGTTTATTTCGTTGTTGTAAGGTATGTTATACCGAGGTGTTTTCTCTTGTCCATATTTTAAATACACTGAGCTTGTGTAAATATGTTTGTCTTGTTAATTTATTGTTTATTAGTATCTGATATGTATTGACTTTGCTCCATTGACCACCTACAACGATTATATTGTATAGGAGAGGACTCTTTTGTAAGTTTTAGTAACTTTTGTCCAATCCATTTACTTTAAAGTAATAAAATATGTTTAAAATAAATATGCGCAGGCGGGGCTGTCCGTTAAATGTCTTTAAAACTTATGACCATTTAAATCGCTGCAGCCTAATCTCAGTTTACTATGTATTATTTGATTTTTTCTATCTCCAATGTAAAAGTAATGTGGAATAATATCGTCGTTTTTAATCAGTATGGAAGCAAATGATGAGACAGAATTAGAATTTTATACTTCGGGTTCCAATTTGTTCCATTCTCTGATCCTCGACGGAATAAATGAATTTGAAAAAAATGTTTGTTCTACAAAAGTACTCTTCGAGATTTTTACAATTTCTTAGACGATATGGTGATTTTTTCACTAGTATAAGGTTAGAAATATAAGACGGAGCTAGACCATTGATTAACTTATAGAATAATTTTAGTTTGTGTCTTCGTCGACGTTCAGCTAATGGAACAAATCCTATTTCTTTATAGAGTTTTGCATGGCTTGTACCCCTAACCACTACAGCAAGACTGTTTGTAGTCAACGAAAGTAGACTTCTTACATCAGCAATGTTTATGGATATTCTGTTGTGGTAGTCCCGACTGGTTAACCGGGCTACAGTGACAGCGGTGATAAGGTTTCCGGTAGTCTCGAATACCATGTTTCTTATACTGATTTAGCACATGTAAGCAGTCGACGAGAGGTAGAGCAGTTCTTACTACTGTGCATCTAACTGTAAAGTTTCTAATTGTGAAGCTAATTTATCTGAGCAGCAAGCCCAAATTACATCAGCATAATCAAAATGTGGTAGAATAAAAGAAATATAGATGGTGTTTGATGATTTTCTATTAAGTCGATATTTTAATGATCTAAAACAGTTGATAAGTTTCCCTACTTTATTACAGATATGATTTATATGGAAATCCCATTTGCAATTCGGTTGAACGTTTAGCCCAATATGTTCATGCTCGGATACTTCTTTTATTCGCACAGTGTCCAAATACAAATGTGGTTTAGTGTAATTTATTTTAGTTGAAAAGGTTATTGTTTCAGTTATTAGGGGGTTGAAAGTTACAAGTCATGCCTTCGACCAGTTGTTAATAGTAATTAAATCATTATTTAGAATAGCCGCGTCTGTCTGGGGATTCGTTATTTGTAAGTAAAAGGATGTGTCATCTGCAAATAATCTAATATTCGAGTTAATATCATTTACAATATCATCAGTATATAACAAAAATAAAAGAGAACCGAGCCCCGAGGGACACCCACAGGGACAATCCTTGGGTCAGAGGAGGCAGCACTAACAACTACTACCTGCTTTCTGTTTTTTTAAATAAACAGTAAACCAATCAAACAGCTCCCTCGTACACAAGATACCCTCAGCTTATGACAGAGTCCAGCGTGCCAGACTCTGTCAAAAGCCTTGCTGATGTCACAGAACACTGCCCTTGTATACTTTCCGTGATCCATGGCTTGACAACAAGAATGAGTTAAATCAATTAGTTGATAGATAGCACTATATATCTCCCTCTAAGAAACCACTTTGAAACAAAGTTAGTACAGTGGACTCCGACATGATTTTAATGTCAAGATTTATTTCCTTATTACTTCAGCCCAAAAATCTCTTGTAAATCCGGACTCTGTATGTTCCGGATTACGACATCAATCAGCCGCCCCGTATAATCCAGCCACGACACCGTATAATCCGGCCTTAAGTCAGTAGGTGTCAGGCAATTACCAATCAATTGTCCGTTAGATTAAAACTTGATGGGTGTGAAGCCATAAAAGATTAACAAGCGATCACGAATCAATTATCGGTAAGATTAAAACTCGCTATCGTGTAGGTCTTTGTTGATTACCTTGATAATTTTATAATCTCTTGTAAGACAGTAATTGTGGCAAATACTCAAGAATATCTACGAATTTTCCCACGAATTCGGTCGTACAAATTAATCCTAGCACCTGTTACAAACATTCGTTGCGTATGCCGATCGAACCCGAATAACATAGTCTAAGTTTGTCCACGTTGAACTGAAATGAGAGGACGTTACGGGTTATGACCTTGACGCTCATCGTCAATAGCTGCGGTTAACTAAACACAGAAATGTATAATAAACGCCCGTAGTATTTTAACCATAAAACGGCCGCTGAGAACGTAACGTTCGCTCACTTCAGCTCAATGTTTGTTCACCCTACGGATTTCACCGAACCGTGTGACAACGACCTTGACATAGAACGACAGATTATCAACGAACACGTGATAGCAAACACAAGCGTGCGATCCTCTGATGATGACGAAGAAGATAAATTAACGTCAGACCTGACCTATTCAAAATGCCTACGCATGTTGAATGAAATAAAAATTATGTTAGGAAATTTTGAATGTAGAGAAAAGTTTATCATTTTTAAAGGGAATAACGTTCGGGTGATTCGAAGCAACATTGTAATAATACTTCCGGTTTTCGAAGTTACAATATTTCCGGGTTTGACAAAACTGGGTATTCCGCCACCTCTGTGACTTCCGACATATTGTCACGATCCTGTATGATGTCGGATTTGACAGAGTATATTGTTTTCACAAAAGAAGTTAAAGACATGTTTATATATACATTTTTCGAATATTTTTACAACAATGCTTAATAATGATACAAGTCTATAGTTTCCGCATTCATGGGGAGAGCCTTTTTTGAATATTGCTACTACATTTGCTGATTTCCAAATATCAGGGACCTTTTTAGGAACGAGGGACAAATTCAAAATATAGCAGAGCGGTTGGCTTATTTCATTTACAATAGTTTTTAATATTTTTCCACTGATATAATCGGGGCCTTTAGCTTTTGAAGTATCTAAACATACATGTAGAATGGTATCTTTAACTTCTTTTGGGCTTAGCATGATCTCTGTAAGAGAGTTTAGGTTTTGTTGAAGGAGTAGCAAGTAATTATTGTCGTCCTTAAGTTTTGATTGATTAATAAAAAAGTCATTAAGGGCATTCGCCTTGTCCAGTGGTGTAAAGTGAGTATGGTTATTTACTTGTAGAGGTGCCAGTTCGTTGTTGATCGCAGATTTTGATTTCACAAATGAATTAACTAAGTTCCACCAATCCTTGGTATCGAAGTTAGCTTTATTATTAATTCTATCATCTAATCTCTCAAAATAATCTTTTTTGCTCGTCCTTATTAAAGTTATGTGATCATTTCTGATCTTGCGCAAGTTTGCCCAATCTATAGGATTCCCAGATAATTTTGCTTTTCTATGAATTTTGTTTTTCCGTCTTTTCATTTTCCTGATTTGAGAATTCATCCATGGTTTATCTTTTGGTCTTATTGTTACTAATTTGTTTGGAATGTTATTTTTGGCTAACTTAATTAACTCACTTGTGAAGTCAAGAAACGTTTTACTGATATTATTTTAATCAAATAGATCGCACCAAGCTACATTAGATGCATCTAAAATAAGGCTGTCGTGGTCCATGTTCCCATAATCCCAGATAATTCTTTGAAAATTTATATAATGGGGTAAATTAAATGCTAGATTACTAAAAATCGGACAATGGTCGCTACAGAAATTATCAAGGCAACCAGATTCAACTATAAAATGTTGTGAATTTGTTAAAATTAAATCAATAAGACTATTTTTTCCATACTCATCATATCGAGTTGGTTCTTTGATAACCTGGTTAAGATCTAATATTATCATAGCATTATGTAAAAAGTATTCTGCTGATCAAGTTCTAGATCATGGCGTCTTTTAAAAAGTAGTGAATTTCGAACACAGACCGAACGGGGGTGTTATATGAGGGTGTAGAAATAGAAGATGAAGGGATATCTTTGTCAAGCCATGTTTCACTTACCGTTATTTTGTCATACTCAGAAAGTTCTGCTGAAATTAGGTCAATCTTGTTTCTAATGCTCCTTACATTCAGGTGTACGACGGATATACGATTAGGTGCAGTAGGGCCAGGGTTCGTTTCAATATCACAAGAGAGATTTATTAATAGAAGATCAAATATAGGGATGTTAAATTTTCAAATGCATATATCCTATATAAAATATCGCATTTGCTGATAATAGTTCGCTTTTTGAGCAAGTGTCTGGCGAGTTAAAATATGCAATTGAGCAGCAGTTGGGACTAAGAGGGGAGTAAGTAAATTTGAAGCTAACGGTATAGTTGAATGGGGATATTTTTGGTTTCCAATTTGTATATAACGGAACGGCGCAGATATATACATACAGCGATGGTTTTATATAATATACATAATTGATAATAAATAAAGACGATCGATTTATACATGGAAAACACATGTTAGCTGAAAAGAAAACCAAATAGTCAGTTATATTAAGAATATTATAAACTTATGTCAATGACTATACGAATATCATTAACCTGCTAATATCAGTTATAATAAATGCTAATGACTAAGATATTATAATGTAATAAAAACAGTAATAATAAATATTAATAACCTAGTAATTATCATGTAAAAATAACAGTAACTAGATCTGCTACTGTCCCATGCAGATATGAAAGCTTTCATATTCACAGTCACTTCCTGTCACATGTCATGGGTCATATAAATAATCCGAACAAGAAAAAATAAATCATTTAAATCGGTCACAATATAGCGAAATTAATGTGATTTTTCACTCGTAAACAACTTTGTCGGCACGAAAAACATCACAGGCGAAATTCGAACTTTTGAAATATTCAAATACCAAAAATTCGACCCGTATCCCGGCTATCCTGAAATGTATTAAATTTTAGACATAGGAGACGCATTGAACATACTATGCCCTATTGTGTTGGTTTACAAGTCCGTAAATGTCGATTTTTCACTATGTTTCATATTCACTTCAAAATGGCGACCATCAGCTGACCTAAATCCAAATTCTGCTCCGAACGTTTTATAGGTTTTCCTTCAAGGATTCAGAAAATGTAACTCCCATGTCTGTAAACGCAATATCGCAAAAGTTCTATTGTTTTTTCACGTTTCAAGATGGTGGCACTTCCTGTTCGATCGACAAACTCCATGTTTTGTGTACGAATCAGTAATTACTTGTCTAGTATCGAATATAAAAATTAGGTCATCCTGACCTTTATTTCGACGATTTTTTTGAAAAATTTGATTCTTAATTTCACCAAGGGGAGATAATTTAGAAAATTTTAAAAGTCATTTTTCAAGTCGCATCAGTAATGTCTACGTACATACTAAATTTCATGAAAATCGTACAACTATTAAAGAAGTTGTCAAGTTGGTCTCAACTTCCGGTTCGAAATCACAGCGACGAATTTTGAATATTACAAAACTTTTAAAAATAAGCTCCCCCTGACCAGCTTAATCGTTCGCAATAAACGTTTGATCCTTAAAATCGGCAAATTGCTGACTTTAAAGTGAGAAACATTACAACCGGGCGAAATTTTCTGTTTTATCAATTTTTCAGTACCATTGATTACCAACCGATTATTAGAAAACTTTAAAAACAAAAGAGAAAGAGAGAAATGCGGCTTAAAGTCCATTCGACACAAACGAGGTAATTTCGGGACTAACATATGTCTTTTAATTCTATTTAAAAACTTCCTTTGTGCGTAGGGGTCTTTAGTCGTGGGAGGAAACCGAAGGACACGGAGAAAACCCACGAGGTTTGACACCATACTCCATGTCACGTGCAACCTGGAAACGAAACGACGCCGGTTGACTCAATGACAGACGTTACTATACAGCGCGCTCATGCTAACCATTCAGCCATTCAGCCTCCCTAAAATCGGGAAATTGCTGACTTATAGCAAGAAACATTTCAACCGGGCATTTCAATCGAAACAACGCCAGTTGACTCAATGACAGACGTTACGATACAGAGCGCAGAAGCTAACAATTCAGCCACGTGACCTCCCTAAATTTGGCAAATTGCTGACCTACAGCGAGAAACATTTCAACCGGGCGAAGTTTTCTAAACAGTTTAATTTGCACGGTACCTTTAATTATCAACCGAATATTACAAAACTTTTAAAAATAAGCTCCCCTTGACCACCTTAATTGTACGCAATAAACGTTTGCCCCCTAAAATCGGCAATTTGCTGACTTTAAAGTGAGAAACATTACAAAAATTTTCTGTTTTATCACTTTTACAGTACCTTTGATTACCAACCGATTATTACAAAACTTTAAAAATAAAAGAGAAAGAGAGAAATGCGGCTTAACGTCCATTCGACACAAACTAGGTCATTTCAGGACTAACATATGTTTTTTAATTTTATTTAAAAACTTCCCTTGCGCGTACGGGTCTTTAGCGGTGGGAGGAAACCGAAGGACACGGAGAAAACCCACGAGGTTGGACACCATACCATCATACTCCATGTCACGTGTAACCTGGAAATCGAAACGACGCCCGTTGACTCAATGACAGACGTTACGATACAGCGCGCGGAAGCTAACCATTTAGCCTCCCTAAAATCGGGAAATTGCTGACTTATAGCAAGAAACATTTCAACCCGGCGAAATTGTCTGTTTTAACAGTTTAATTTGCACGGTCCTTTAATTACCAACCGATTGTTACAAAACTTTTGAAAAAAAGCTCCAACTGACCAGCTTAATCGTATGCAATAAACGTTTGGGAGAAAGTACATCTCGATTTTCCGGCGTGGTTTCCCCTTGTCAGTGAGGCAGAATGGAGGGCCTGACAAGGACAGCTGTCTAGTCGTTCGGATGGGACGAATAACCAAGGTCCCGTGTACACATTGGAGTGCACGTAAAATATCCCTAAGCAGTTGGAATTCGATACTGTTGAATAAGCTCTATACGATGACTATGCAAACCATTATTATTTGATGAATGTGTTAAAATGTACAAAATATACACAGTATTAATCTAAATCAATAACATAAATGATTACAAATTTTTTTTTAGATAGTTTTAAAATAGAAAACAAATAATTATATCAAATCAAACCTATTCAATTTCAATTAATATGAGGACTGGCTGCAAAGTTCTAAGCCTATGTGTGCAAGACCTATATAATTTTGATGTTTCCTTTTATTTTTCTATATAGTTTTCATCCAAGCTCAATTTTTGCATCAGTTATTTTCGGTGATTTTGGATTCGCAAAACGTTTTGAAAATATATTGATTCCAAGGCCACCACCCATTTTTGAAAGGAGGCTAACCAGAAAGGTAAAATAGATCACAAAATCACGAAGTAACACAGCTGTCAAGGTCAATTTTTTCATCAGTTATTTTCGGTGATTTTGGATTCGCAAAACGTTTTGAAAATATATTGATTCCAAGGCCACCACCCATTTTTGAAAGGAGGCTAACCAGAAATGTATTGATTACCCAGATTTGAGACGAAATCGCGAAACTGCGATCTATTTAATTATTTTCAAGCGGTTAATCGGAGTTATTCACGCAAAAACAACTTTGTCGGCACGGAAAACATCAAAGGCGAAATTTGAAATTTTGAAATTTGCAAATAACAAAAATTCGACAATGAGCCAGGCTATCCCCAAATGTATTAATTTCAAAGATAGGAAACGAATTCAACAAACTACGGTCTATTATGGTAATTTACATGGCCATTAATGTCCATTTTTCACTATTTCTGATATTCAATTCAATATGGTGACTATCCATTGACTTAAATCAAAATTCTACTGCCAACATTTTATAGCCATTCCTTCAAGGATTCAGAAAATATAACCCCCGTGTCTGTATGTAAAATAGCAAAATGGTGTTTGAGGTTTTTACATTTCAGGATGGTGGCACTTCCGGATTGAGTTACAAACTCCATTTTTTGTGTACCAATCAGTGGTCTCGTAGTTAGTACCTAAAAAAAAATTCAAGATGATCTGACCTATATTTCGTCGATTTTTTTGAAAAAATTTTTTCCTCATTTTCTCCAAGGGGAGATAATTTAGAAAATTTTTAAAGTCATTTTTAAAGTCGCATTGGTAAGATCTACTTACATTCCAAATTTCATAAAAATCGTGTATTGTCAAATTGGTTATGACTTGCGGAATGAAATCACAGCGACGAATTTTTGATATTCGTAAATTTGAAATTGCAGGTGAAATTGGTTTTCGTCAAGGTTTTCAGAGAATTTTTTTTTTTAATAAAATAGGTCTATCAATAACAAAGTTTCGACTATGCATTGTTAATTTTTTCGTTCGTAAGATTCGATGATTTCGAATTCGCAAAACGTTTTTAAAATATATTTAATCAATAGCCATCATCCATTTTTTTTTGGGGGGGGGGGTAGGTCAAAGTTTCAGAAACATCCTATGGTTAGATTCCGTGAAATCCGATTTGCAGGAAAAACACACAAAAAAAAAAAAAAAAAAGAAATAGTAATCTTAACAGAAACAATAAGCTTTCATATGTAATACATACAAATAACTTAGATAGTATCATGTAATAATAACAGTAATAATACATACAAATAACTTAGATATTATCATGTAAGAGTAACAGTAATAATACATACAAATAGCTAAGATGTTATCATAATAATTAAGATATCATCATATAACAATAGCAGTAATAATACATAGTAATAACTAAGATATCATCATGTAAAAATGTTAGCAACAGTGGTTTGGCAGTTAACGTTAAAGACAGGCTTTACAATAACCTGATAATACAATTGCAACAATAGTTAGATATTGGCTTAAGTTTTCAAATCCCAAATCAAATAAAAACAAAAAACGGCTTAAAATGACAAAGAAACAAACAGTTGTCACGATAGTTTAATGACATGTACCTAAAAGTAACCAAATGCATGTGCGATTATTTTCAATTCGTCATTATTATAACATGACATGGCACTCGTCATGTAACTAAAACAAGGTCTCATAGATGTTTGAAAAATTTCCAGCTAAGCAAACTTCATTACAATTTTATAACGCACGACACCTATGTCTGAAATTATCTGTGAATTATAGTACAATCTAAAACAAGAATGAGTATATATATATATATATATATATATATATATATATATATATATATATATATATATCCTTACGTAGTAGATTTGTGAATTTGGTGTCATCGTTACGGCTTTGTGCATGCATAAAGTCTACACACAGTTAATATTACTTGGTGATTTATTCCAATTTTCATTGACTTGACAGTAGAATGGCAGGATTTGACACTGACAGTTGTGGGCAAATCAGTTAATATTTTCAATTGACAATGACATGACATTTTGAACTTGACAGTGGCATGACAGGACATGACTACAATGTCGCTCACAGTGTAAAACAAAAACAAGTTTCTATTAAAGTAAAGGAAATCCATTACATAGTCCGTAAGATATACTAATACATGTTAAGTGTTTCGATTGACAATGACATGATATTTTTGAACTTAACAGTGACATAACAGGACATGGCAACTGCAATGTCGCTCACGGTGTAAGACAAAGGCAAGTTTCTATTAACTTAAACGAACGCCATTACATGTTATGTATGTAAGTCGATTCGCACAGGGATACCAAGACATGGCAACTACAATGCCGCTAAATAATTTTGATTGACACGGGCAATGTCGCTGACAGTTGTGAACAAAGCAGTCACTCATGATACATGTTAAGTATTTTCGATTGACAAAGACATGACAGATGATGTCGTATAATAGTTTTCAGTTAACAGTGACATGAATTTTAATATCTAAGTACCCAGTCACATTCCTATTGAGTTAAGAGAAGCCGTTTCATGTTAAATAGCCCCGGTTGACATTGGCATGACAAATTCAACAGATAAATATCAACTAAAGAGATAAACAGATACATGTTAAATAATTTCTTTTGACAATGACATCAAGAATTTGACTTGGGAGAAAACTAATACAATGCTAAATATTTTCAGTTGACAATAACACGACAGTTTGACTGATAGTGATCTTTGTACATGCCAGTAGTATGGCATGGTGTGACACTGACAGTGTCACTGAAAGTTGTGGGCAAAACTGTCTTGAGATATAACTAATACATGTTAAATATTTCATTTAGCAATGTTTTAAAATATTTGACAGATAATGATCTATGTGCTTGATAGAGGTATGAGAGGAGATGGCACTCACATTGCCATGTCAGTTGTAGACAAAGAAATGTCTATTGGATTAAGAAAACCTAATACGTGTTAAATATTTTCAATTGAAAATGATATGACAATTTTGAAAGAAAATGGCCTGACACCCCCCCCCACTCCGTTATAGCAAAAGATCACCTATCAATGTGAATGATTTCTGTAACATTATAAATTTACAAGCCTATATAATGTCATCATGATAATTATACGACATATATAATTCAGTACATATGTAAAATATTTAATATTTATATTTGATTAGAATCAAATCTTATCAGTAAGTCATTTTAACATGCATCTTATTGGTATAGTTAATATGTTGATTTTCAACCGCACGAGAATTATTAACTTTGGGCTGATTACCCTTTCTGTTGGGTTAAGTATATCTATTCATATTTTTATACGCCCACATTTTCATGTGGACGTATATTGTCGTCGCCCCTGTTCGTCCGTCCGTCCGTCCACAATTGATTGTGAACAGTCTACAGGTCACAATTTTTAACCGATTTCAATGAAACTTAAAACATAGGTTTGTCACCCTAAGATCTCGGTTCCTTTCGATATCGGCATGTATCAGACTGTAACTTCATGGGTTATGGCCCCTGATTGTATGAAAAATCATGTTTTTAGCTTGTGAACAGTGTAGAGGTCACAATTTTAAACCGATGTGGATGAAACTTTAAATGCATGGTTATAACTCAAAGATCTTGGTTCCTTTCGATATTTGTGCCCGTCGGATCGTAACTTTCTAATTATGGCCCCTGATTGTCCGAAAAATCGCCCTTTTTATACGCCCACATTTTCATGTGGACGTATTATGTCGTCGCCCCTGTCCGCCCGGACGTCCGTCCGTCCACAATTTGTTTGTGGACTCTCTACTGGCATGTATCGGATCGGAACTTCATGGATTATGGCCCCTGATTGTACGAAATATCATGTTTTTAGCTTGTGGACCCTATAGAGGTCACAATTTTGAACCGATTGTGATGAAACTTGACATGCATATTTATAACCCCAAACTCTTGGTGCCTTCGATATTTGCGCCCATCGGATCGTAACTTCCTGAATTATGGCCCCTGATTGTCCGAAAAATCGCATTTTTTAGCTCGTGGTCCCTCTGGAGGTCAAAATTATTATCCGATTTAAAAAACCGTTTGATTATATCACCGTTACATGGTAATGAAGGTTGAGTTCAAATTTCGTGAAAATCGGACCAAAATTGACAAAAAAAATGCCGCCATTTGTACGCGAATAGTGTGAAAATATGTTATATCAAGGTTGTGTACCCTATCGAGGTCACAATTTTGAATCGATTTTGATGAAACTTGACATGTATGTTCATAACCCAAAGATCTTGGTTCCTTTCGATATTTGCATCCATCGGATCGTAACTTCCTAAATTATGGCCCCTGATTGTCCGAAAAATCGCACTTTTTAGCTCGTAGTCCCTCTGGAGGTCAAAATTATTATCCGATTTAAAAAAACCGTTTGATTATATCACCGTTACATGGTAATGAAGGTTCAGTTAAAATTTCGTGAAAATCGAACCAAAATTGACGGACAAAATGGCCGCCGTTTGTACGCGAATAGTGTGAAAATATGTTATATCAAGGTTGTGGACACTATAGAGGTCACAATTTTGAACCGATTTTGATGAAACTTGACATGCATATTTATAACCCGAAGATCTTGGTTCCTTTCGATATTTGCGCTCATTGATTCGTAACTTCCTGAATTATGCCCCCTGATTGTACGAAAAATCATCCTTTTTAGCTTGTGGTCCCACTGGAGGTAAAAATTATTATCCGACTTAAAAAAAACGTTTGACTATATCACCGTTACATGGTAATGAAGATTGAGGTAAAATTTCGTGAAAATCGGACCAAAATTGACAGACAAAATGGCCGCCGTTTGTTCGCGATTAGTGTGAAAATATGTTATATCAAGGTTTTGGACCCTATAGAGGTCACAATTTTGAACCGATTTTGATGAAACTTGACATGCATGTTTATAACCCAAAGATCTTGTTTTTTTTTATATTTGCGCCCATTGGATCGTAACTTCCTGAATTATGGCCCCTGATTGTCCGAAAAATGACCTTTTTTAGCTTGTGGTCCCTCTGGAGGTCAGAATTATTATCCCATTTAAAAAACCGTTTGATTATATCACCGTTACATCGTAATGAAGGTTGAGGTCGAATTTCGTGAAAATCGGACCAAAATTGACTGAAAAAATGGTTGCCGCTTGTACGCGAAGAGTGTAAAAATATGGTATATCAAGGTTGTGAACCCTGTAGAGGTCACAATCTTCATTCAATTTTGATGAAACTTGAAACACATGTTTACAACTTAACAATCTTAGTTCCTTTCGATATTAGTGCATATCGGATTGTAACTTCCTGAATTATGGCCCCTGATTGTACGAAAAATGACCCTTTTTTTAGCTTGTGGTCCCTCTGGAGTCAGAATTATTATCCCATTTAAAAAACCGTTTGATTATATCACCGCTACATCGTAATGAAGGTTGAGGTCGAATTTCGTGAAAATCGGACCAAAATTGACAGCTGTTCTTGTCAGGCCATCCATCCTTCATCACGAACAAGGGGAAACCACACTAGAAAATCTAGATGAACTTTGTCACCAAATACAGGGATCAAACACCCAACCTCAAGGCTACCGAGCCAGCATCTTTCCCACTTAGCAACATGATCCCCAGTCGAATTTGAAGCCTACTGAAATGTACCTTTATAACCCAAAGATCTTAATTCATTTCGATATTTGCACATATCAAATTCTAACTTAATGATGTAGGAAAAATCACTTTCGGTATTGCTTGTTCTCTATCCATCTCTCGAAAATGTGGGCGTATCCTGCCTGGCAGTGCCAGCCTATCTTTTTAGCTTATGGTCCCTCTGAAGGTCAAAATTGTTATCCGATTTAAAAATAACGTTCGATTATATCACCGTTACATGGTTATGGAGGTTGAGTTCAAATTTCATGAAAATCGGACCAAAATTGACAGACAAAATGGCCGCCGTTTGTACGCGAATAGTGTGAAAATATGTTATATCAAGGTTGTGGACCCTATAGAGGTCACAATTTTGAACCGATTTTGATGAAACTTGACATGTATGTTTATAGCACAAAGGCCTTGGTTACTTTCGATATTTGCGCTCATCGGATTGTAACTTCCTGAATTATGTCCCCTGATTGTCCGAAAAATCGCCTTTTTTAGCTTGTCGTCTCTGTGGAGGTCAAAATTGTTAACCGATTTTAAAAACCGTTTGATTATATCACCGTTATATGGTTATGGAGGTTGACTTTGAAATTTGTGAAAATCGGACCAAAATTGACAGACAAAATGGCCGCCGTTTGTACGCGAATAGTATGAAAATATGTTGTATATCAAGCTTGTGGACCCTATAGAGGTCACAATTTTTAACCGATTTCGATGAAACTTGACATGTATGTTTATAACCCAAAGATCTTGGTTCCTTTCAATATTTGCGCCCATCGGATCGTAACTTCCTGAATTATGTCCCCTGATTGTGCGAAAAATCGCTTTTTTTTTAGCTTGATGTCCCTCTGGATGTCAAATTTTTTATCCGATTTAAAAAACAAAAACGTTTGATTATATCACCGTTACATGGTAATGAAGAATGAGTTTGAATTTCGTGAAAATCAAGGTTGTGGACCCTATAGAGGTCACAATTTTGAACCGATTTTGATGAAACTTGAAATTAAGTTTATAACCCAAAGATGCGGTTCCTTTCGATATTCAGGCACATTGGACCATAACTTCTGAAGGTCAACATTGTTATCCGATTTAAAAAAAAACGTTCGATTATATCACCGTTACATGGTTATGGAGGTTGATTTCAAATTTCATGAAAATCGGATCAAAATTGACAGACAAAATGGCCGCCGTTTGTACGCGAATAGTGAGAAAATATGTTATATCAAGGTTGTGGACCCTATAGAGGTCACAATTTTGAACCGATTTTGATGAAACTTGACATGTATGTTTATAACACAAAGATCTTGGTTCCTTTCGATATTTGCACCCATCGGATTTTGATGAAACTTGAAATTAAGTTTATAACCCAAAGATGCGGTTCCTTTCGATATTCAGGCACATTGGACCATAACTTCCTGAATTATGGCCCCTGATTGTACGAAAATCATGTTTTTTTTACCCCGTGGACCCTATGGAGGTCAGAATTTTATTCCAAATTAAAAAACGTTTGACTATATCCCTGTTACACATTAATGATGGTTGAGTGTGAATTTCTTGAAAATCGATAATTGAACAGCTAAATGCATAATATTAAATGTTTCGTATGCTTAACAAATGCTAATGATTTTCTGATAATTGCTTAAGATGCGACAACTCTTGTTGACTGCCCGGACGATTTAGCTGCTGTGTGGGCGTATGTTTCGTTGCCTGCCAACCTATTTTTAAGATTAACATGACAGTTAAAGTAATGTCAATTGTTATTACCTGACTTTAACATTCTATAATATAAAAATAACATGCGATAGAACAGGGGCTACGCTACAGTCTATATGCGTACTCATTATAAGTATTTGCTTATTGTAATTATTATCTAGTGGTAGGCATATTTTCAACCTGACAATGGTATGACATATGTCATGACAAGACGTGGCATAGTGATGACATGCCAGAGCCTAATAGTAACTATAATGATTTTCCAACTAATGGGTTTAGCACAATCTAGAACATCGATTAAGTTATTGTGGAATATAGACTACTGTCTGTTCCAGGTAATATGTAGTATCGCTGGTCATTTATTCAAATTTTAATTAAAATGGCTAAAACTTCGTGAAATACCTGGAATGGTCATCCCATTGCTTTCTGTCTTGTGAGAACTAAGTTCAGGTCATGCTTTTTGTCCTTTCTCCTATGAAAAACAGGAAAAACACCAAAAAAAAAAAAAAAAAAAAAAAAAAAAAAAAAATAGTAATCTTAACAGAAACAATAAGCTTTTTATATGTAATACATACAAATAACTTAGATAGTATCATGTAATAATAACAGTAATAATACATACAAATAACTTAGATATTATCATGTAAGAGTAACAGTAATAATACATACAAATAGCTAAGATGTTATCATAATAATTAAGATATCATCATATAACAATAGCAGTAATAATACATAGTAATAACTAAGATATCATCATGTAAAAATGTTAGCAACAGTGGTTTGGCAGTTAACGTTAAAGACAGGCTTTACAATAACCTGATAATACAATTGCAACAATAGTTAGATATTGGCTTAAGTTTTCAAATCCCAAATCAAATAAAAACAAAAAACGGCTTAAAATGACAAAGAAACAAACAGTTGTCACGATAGTTTAATGACATGTACCTAAAAGTAACCAAATGCATGTGCGATTATTTTCAATTCGTCATTATTATAACATGACATGGCACTCGTCATGTAACTAAAACAAGGTCTCATAGATGTTTGAAAAATTTCCAGCTAAGCAAACTTCATTACAATTTTATAACGCACGACACCTATGTCTGAAATTATCTGTGAATTATAGTACAATCTAAAACAAGAATGAGTATATATATATATATATATATATCCTTACGTAGTAGATTTGTGAATTTGGTGTCATCGTTACGGCTTTGTGCATGCATAAAGTCTACACACAGTTAATATTACTTGGTGATTTATTCCAATTTTCATTGACTTGACAGTAGAATGGCAGGATTTGACACTGACAATGTCGCTGACAGTTGTGGGCAAATCAGTTAATATTTTCAATTGACAATGACATGACATTTTGAACTTGACAGTGGCATGACAGGACATGACTACAATGTCGCTCACAGTGTAAAACAAAAACAAGTTTCTATTAACGTAACGGAAATCCATTACATAGTCCGTAAGATATACTAATACATGTTAAGTGTTTCGATTGACAATGACATGCTATTTTTGAACTTAACAGTGACATAACAGGACATGGCAACTGCAATGTCGCTCACGGTGTAAGACAAAGGCAAGTTTCTATTAACTTAAACGAACGCCATTACATGTTATGTATGTAAGTCGATTCGCACAGGGATACCAAGACATGGCAACTACAATGCCGCTAAATAATTTTGATTGACACGGGCAATGTCGCTGACAGTTGTGAACAAAGCAGTCACTCATGATACATGTTAAGTATTTTCGATTGACAAAGACATGACAGATGATGTCGTATATTAGTTTTCAGTTAACAGTGACATGAATTTTAACAGAATATCTAGGTACCCCGTCACATTCCTATTGAGTTAAGAGAAGCCGTTTCATGTTAAATACTCCCGGTTGACATTGGCATGACAAATTCAACAGATAAATATCAACTAAAGAGATAAACAGATACATGTTAAATAATTTCTTTTGACAATGACATCAAGAATTTGACTTGGGAGAAAACTAATACAATGGTAAATATTTTCAGTTGACAATAACACGACAGTTTGACTGATAGTGATCTTTGTACATGCCAGTAGTATGGCATGGTGTGACACTGACAGTGTCACTGAAAGTTGTGGGCAAAACTGTCTTGAGATATAACTAATACATGTTAAATATTTCATTTAGCAATGTTTTAAAATATTTGACAGATAATGATCTATGTGCTTGATAGAGGTATGAGAGGAGGTGGCACTCACATTGCCATGTCAGTTATATTGTCGTCGCCCCTGTTCGTCCGTCCGTCCGTCCACAATTGTCTGTGAACAGTCTACAGGTCACAATTTTTAACCGATTTCAATGAAACTTAAAACATAGGTTTGTCACCCTAAGATCTCGGTTCCTTTCGATATCGGCATGTATCAGACTGTAACTTCATGGGTTATGGCCCCTGATTGTATGAAAAATCATGTTTTTAGCTTGTGAACAGTGTAGAGGTCACAATTTTAAACCGATGTGGATGAAACTTTAAATGCATGGTTATAACTCAAAGATCTTGGTTCCTTTCGATATTTGTGCCCGTCGGATCGTAACTTTCTAATTATGGCCCCTGATTGTCCGAAAAATCGCCCTTTTTATACGCCCACATTTTCATGTGGACGTATTATGTCGTCGCCCCTGTCCGTCCGGACGTCCATCCGTCCACAATTTGTTTGTGGACTCTCTACTGGCATGTATCGGATCGGAACTTCATGGATTATGGTCCCTGATTGTACGAAATATCATGTTTTTAGCTTGTGGACCCTATAGAGGTCACAATTTTGAACCGATTGTGATGAAACTTGACATGCATATTTATAACCCCAAACTCTTGGTCCCTTTCGATATTTGCGCCCATCGGATCGTAACTTCCTGAATTATGGCCCCTGATTGTCCGAAAAATCGCATTTTTTAGCTCGTGGTCCCTCTGGAGGTCAAAATTATTATCCGATTTAAAAAACCGTTTGATTATATCACCGTTACATGGTAATGAAGGTTGAGTTCAAATTTCGTGAAAATCGGACCAAAATTGACAAAACAAATGCCGCCATTTGTACGCGAATAGTGTGAAAATATGTTATATCAAGGTTGTGTACCCTATCGAGGTCACAATTTTGAATCGATTTTGATGAAACTTGACATGTATGCGCATTTTCACCAATTCCATTTATCCTGACACAATGCCGACGACTGTATATGCTCGAGTTCGTCTGTATCATTTATGATTTTTTGTTCTAGATCCAATGTGCAACTTAATAATTGTCCTTTTAAATCTTCGATCTCCTCTTTTAGGGGTTTAAAGCTGAACTCCGGTTACAAAAATACCGAAATAATTAAATAAAAAAAAGTTAACGCCCCCTGCCGCCATACTTGTTTCCAAGTTGTGAAATAAATATGGCGGACATGGAGGCTTATGACGTGGAAAGGTAAGCCGCCCTCACTTCCTGTTTGTTTGTTGTCAGCGAGCTGTACACATCCGGTTTTATTCTTACACTGATTGCTCTGATTTTTCCCAACAGTTTACGAAATTATTGAAGATTGCAAAATGTCTTATCTGTTTATTGCATAGTATTAGTTATAATTACACTGGACATTTGCTGCGATAACTTTTTGGGTGATTTACATATATGTGTAAGATATTTACAAGAAGACGTGGCCCATCTACGCTGTAATGATATGGATATGGAAGAAGACAATAGTTTGTGTAGGGATTTGTTATGGTTGAAAATTTCAGGTTGCGGTAAGTCATGTTGTTGCATCTTTTGGTTTAGAGTAAAGATTAGGCTATATTGTAGAAGACGTAGTTCATATAAATATTTACAGGCTTACCTGATCAGACATTTTGCAATCTTCGATAATTTCGTAAACTGTTGGGAAAAAATAGAACAATCATTGTAAGAATAAAACCGGATGTGTACAGCTCGCTGACAACAAACACACAGGAAGTGAGAGCGGCTTACCTTTCCACGTCATAAGCCTCCATGTCCGCCATATTTATTTCACAACTTGGAAACAAGTATGGCGGCTGGGGGCGTTGACTTTTTTTATTTAATTATTTCGGTATTTTTGTAACCGGAGTTCAGCTTTAATGAAATCTTTGATATTATCTTGCAAGAGTTCTTTAATTGAGAGCCGAAGAGCTTTTTGAACATTTGGTAGGCATAAAGCCTCAGCAATTTTTTCTGAGATTGAGTCAGCGATGGAATTTAGAAAAACATTTTCCATGGTATTGATATCATCATCAGGTAAATGAACAGAAGTGGATTCTGATGTTTGGTTAATGGTCTGTAAAATGGGTGTTTTCGACTGTAATTTTAGGGACTGTATTCTCTAAATCATTTGGTATTGATAAGGACGTCTTCAGTGACTCACTTTGACTTAACATTGATCTAATCCCTCTTTTTTTTTAGGCCATTTCATGCTGTAGAGGGATTTTGACATTCTGTAAATAGCCTTTTGCATACATTTTGGAGATACAGAGTGGAGTCGTTTCTTACCTTTCGGTGTAGGAAAGATCGGAGGATCGTTTTGATTTTTTCTCTGGAAGCCTAGCCAGGGAAGACGTTGTCGAATGTTCAATATTGCTTCCCTCCTCTATCATTCTGTATATCACACTAAGTTTTCCTCAGTATGGCGGACTTATCCAAACACACTGTCACTAGTCAGTCTGCTGTTGTTGTTATTGTTCAGAACACGAAAAACTATACACACAATATATTATTTGGAATAGTTTATACGGATGTAATGTATTTCGATTTCATAACTATTCATATATAAACTTTGTATAGATAACTTGGTAAATTTGTCACAAAAGGGACAGAGCGAAGATTCGTAAGTACAACCTGTCAGCCATCTTGATTCTGGTAGTGTACGTCTGAGATAGCGTTTGGAATATTCCCCTTTTCTTAGTTTGCTAAATAACAGTGTACATGCTGAGTGCATATCCTATGAAAACGGAGAATGTGAGATTTTATGATGCCAGAAAAGATATGTCTGTGGTGAAAGGTGCTTTTGAACAATAATTGATGGATGTCGGTTTCTTTGAAAATACTTTAGTTTCCAATTGGCCTGTGATTTTGGCGTTGCTACTTTTAAAAACGGTGGTGTCAAGGAAATCTATGCTATTGTGGCTTACATTTACAGTTAACTTGACAGGTGGATGATTGTTCAGGATGTTGAAAAACGCTCAAAATTCGTCTAGTGTGTATTTCTGGTGTAGGACCCATGTAGTTCTGAAGGATCCGTTTGATGTGGCTTATCGTGACTCTAGAATAGCTGTGGATCTCCCAGTCCCATAGAAAAGATACAATCCTAGCTTAGGTTAGAGGATCTAATAAACAGGGTCTTAGTCGTGACGGTTTGTAGGTACCATAAATCCTTCTCATCTTTACCTTTGTAGCTGTGCGGTCTCTTTAAGGATAGGTTGAGTGATCGTCTACATCTAGTGGAAGAAGTAGGTGAGCCAGACACAACCCGGGTCGAACTGGCTGATCTAGCTGCACGATTCGAGAGAGTGTTAATGCATGTGTCTTCTCGGGGGGATAATTTTCGCTTGTTGGATGTATTTCGTTTTGGTGTGTCCCGGAGAAGGTTGTGTAATGCGCATTGGTGATGGGGAGGGTGGATGACAGTTTTAGAGACCGTGTATAGGAGGCGGTGGAACTCTATCTTCTCACTATCGCGAAGTCGCTTGCCGTAGGACTTCGTGGCTCGTGCTAGGGCGTGACTACATGTAGAGTACTCTTGAACAACATCTTTGGTAAACTGACTTGACTTCAATTACTCCAGATTCTCCGCTAGCATGACTCGTAGTGGTGTAACGGTACATCGAACAATCGATGCATCGCGATATTTCGACTGTCGGTAGTATGTTTCGATAGTAAAAAAAAAAACTATCGATAAAAATTGCGATAGTCAAGCAAGCTATCTATAGTTTCGATAGTTTGTAATAACGAAAGTTAAATGGCTCAAATTCACTCGTATTTGTTGAATAATTACTCTGGATTTTAACAAAGAGCTTTGTAATCACTAAAATAGCGTTACATGATCCCAATGTCTCATGGAAATCTTCGTCTACCATATTAGGCGTGGCTTACTACGAAATGTGTAAAATGGTTTATTTTGGCGCAAAAAACCTGAAAATGGTCACTTATGCCTTTAACAGACATATTGATAATATACCATTTTATATAATATAAAAAAAAGACCCAATGTACTTTTATATAATATAAACAAATAAAAACAATGTACTTTATTATTTAATTCACAATCTGAATGCGACGTTACTGTGTACCAGCGCTAGGAGGCTCTTCTATTGCCACACCTTTGAAGTCACATGTTGTTTTTGTTTTTATCTGTACCGTCTTGTGTCGATTCTGTCATTTTTGGGTGTTTTTTTTTTGTTTTTTGGGGAGTTTTTTTGTCGATAAGATTACCGATATCCGTGTTAAAATATTACGTACAGATTTACGTACGTAGTGAATTGTAATATATTGCCAGTATTGGATTTTTAATAATCAGTTAAAGTTACGGGGGTAAGTCAGACTGCGGGATTGTCTTACACGGCCCAACCGATACGATTTTTGGCCAGACGATTACCCGATTCAAGAATTTGGTAATTGTGACAACACTAAAAATCAGTATGGTTATTGTCTTGGAAAAGTATTCCGGTCACCGATGGTGTTTTCCGATATTTAGTGTGTTTTCCGATATCTAGTGTGTTTTCCGATATTCAGTGTGTTTTCCGATATTTAGTGTGTTTTCCGGTATTCAGTATAACATGGTGTTTTCCGGTTTGTTTTTTCGGTGTTTTCCGGCATATAGTAAAGCCCCAAGTATATAAACGAACTGAACTGGATTTCCTTTTACTACACATATTTAAACTAACTATTTAATCACTGTCACAGAGTAAAAATAACCAGAGTGGCAACTCGCATTACTCCCTATAGAAACAACCCTACGCGCAATGCATGATGGGATTCGTCTGTAATACACACACACTGACAATACGCTCAACGTTACAATATCTATATCGATGAACTAAACCTCTTTAATTTCGTAGTTTTATAGTATTTTCGGTATAAAAAATTACTGAGAATTAACACATACAGTCATGTTAGGTGTGTGTGTGTGTTTCGGGAATTTATAAAAAATGATTAATATTTTTAAAACATGCATATGAATATGAAATGAAGTAATGAAGTGAAAGACGCCAATTGTGGCGGTTTACGAATTGGTTTATAAGGCCGTAAACTATTGTTGATTTTATTTTTTTTTTTATTAAATTTAAAACTAATCCACCAAATACTTGTTGTTTCGATTCCTAGATTTGAAATATACATTCCCATAAACCTTAAAATGGCCCATTTGAAAATGTCAAAGAACCACGCCCTTTTTAATTTTTGAATAAGGACTATTTTACTCAACATGATTTATTTTCTCTCCCAAAGAAAAATACCCCTGTCTTCTAGAGCGTATTACTTAATTAAGTATGCTTTCATTAAAATATTAAATAATAATTTAAGAATATTAAAATTGGATTTTTTAAATAGCCCTATAACATTTTCCAATAAACAGATTTGAGCCGTTGGTTGTTTTCCAAGATAAAATGCCTTTGGCTCCAATGTTGACTCCCTGTCTTCTTTTATGATTTTTGTTCTTTTAATTAATGTTGGCTTTAATTTTTAAAAAATGAAAAAAAATAATTAAATATTTTATTTTCAATAGTATTACATTTTTCAATAAACATATTTGAGTTGATTAGTTTCTCTTTTTACAAAACCAAAAACAACTTGAAATTGAATATTTTGCATATTGCTCTGGGTGCCATGTAATGTTTTGACCGTCTTTATATAGACCCCCTAATACCACGAAATTGTCCATTTTACACCACTGCATAAGAATATCTTTTTTTAAATTATTATCAATCTGAAGTGTGCTCTAGATATCATGACATTAGGTCTGATCTGTGTTCAGAGTTACTTTTATTTCTGTGATATTTTTGTCAACTGGTTATTTAGAAATAGAAAATTTAATTTATACTGTGTAATATAATGGAATTATTTAGAAATAGAAAATTTAATTTATACAGTGTTCTATTATGGAATTTATAGGTGGTCGGATTAAGGCCTACATTAAAACTATTAAAAGGGAAAATGTGATTTTGAATAGCATAACAGTATTAGGCTTACTGTTTTATTTAAAGTTTATTGCAACTGATAATTGAGCAAAACAGTATTTTTGTTAGGAAATTTGGAAAGGTGTATTACAGATACCATAAACTTAACACTTTGTTTACCACAAATAATTGTAGGCCTATATAGAATCGCATATTTCGATACAGAATCTTAGAAAAAATTAGGCTTGTTCATTATATCATATGCCAGAATCCAATTCTTCAGAAAATATAGTAAGTTCCCTCACACACGATTCTTTTTCAATTTCTTTAAATGGTTGCATAGGTCTTTTATATTATGGAATGTAAAAAGAACATATGCAGCTTGTGCAGACTTAATGGGTAAAGCTTACTATTTAAAATTTGATCCTTTAAAAAAAACACAACTAGACATGTAATTCTAAAATTACGAAAATACTAGATAGCAATTAAGTGATGGTAAAGAATGCAAGGAATGGGTTTGGTTACATCGGAGCGCAACTACTTCTTGTCCTGCGTACGCGAAAGTATTAAAAAAAGGCCTATTATTAAAATAACACAATATTGATATTAATAATACTTTTATTAGACCTATGACATGTCATTGAGTCAGGTGGAGCGGTTTCGATTCCCCGCTTGTACGTGACAAGAGGTAGTGTCGTCTGTCGAACATCGTGGGTTTTCTCCGGGTCCTCTTGTTTCCCCTCACTGCTAAAAAAAGACCCATACATACCTGTATTACTGTAAGTGAATTACCTAGTTTATCATGAGACTAGGAGCATAGATCTACTTCTCGGGCAGTACTCGGTAGGCTACTGACAGTAGGCCTATGCCTATAGACTGGTTCAAGTTGCCTACTTTAACTTGGAATAGGCCCCCGGAAAAATGCAATATAATGCCAATTAACCAATCAAATATGAAAACATCTTTCACCAAATATGTACTCTTACAAAATAACATTTTTGATAATATATATATTGCTGTTATGTTATTATGGCTCAGTATTTATCATATATTTATAGCACTAGGCCCACATAGTAAAACTCTGTGCTAGGCCTAGCACTCGACGATGACTCGTATCGTACTCATCATAGCAGACGACGCGACATAGACTGAGATGTTTTTCTTCGGGAAATCTAAAGAATTTTAATCCCTTAATAGTACCTAAAATTAAAACATTCTGCGTAGGACCTACTCTGGGTACCATATCCACCACACGGATGTTTACATTTTCTTTTGTTCTACTGCGAAACATCTTCTTTAGCCGCCATGTTTAGTGACATTACAGACGAGACCCAAGATGCAATGCGCGACCTCCTTCGTATGCAAATGAAGAAGTCTCCACTCTGGTTATTTTTACTCTGTGTCACTGTTCCACCCCAGATGTTGCGCAGACGCCTGGACTGTAGCTTTTAAAGTCTATGCCTTAACACAGCATTTTACTTGGGAAGCATTTGTATAGTTTTAATACACCTATATTTTCATGTGGACGTATATTATCCGTCTGTCCGTTCACAATTTATTTGTGGGCATTACACAGGTTACAATTTTATTCGATTTTGGCGGAACTTGTAATAATATAGGTTTACATCCAAAGTTTTCGGTTCCTGTAGATATTGATATGTATCGGACCCTAACTTCATGGATTATGACCCCTGATTGTACGAAAACCCATGGTTTTCTATTGTGGAGACTCTAGTGGTCACAATTTTTATCCAATTTGATCAAATTTAAAATGTATGTTCATCACCCAAAGATCGTGGAGATATTCACGCATGGCATATTGGAACGTAATTTCCTGGATATTCACGCATGGCATATTGGAACGTAATTTCCTGGATTATTGCCCCTGATTGCTCGAAAATTTTGTTTTATCTTGTGCATCTTCTTAAAGTCACATGATGGATTCAATTTTAATAAACATTTAAAATGTCTCAATAACACTCCAACGAAGGTTTCGTTCAATTGTCATAAGAATCAGACCTAAACTGCCGGACACAATGGCCCCTCCCTGTACGCAAAAATCTGAAAGTAAGTAATACCAAGGCTGTGGACCCTCTAGAAGTCACAATTATTTTTCGACGTTGATAAAGCTTGAAATGTATGTTTATATCACAAAGATCTTGGTTCAATGTTCTTTATTTTTGTGTTCTTTCTTTTTTAACAGATCGATACCTGCAGTTAAAGAGGATACACTCTGAGTTAGCATCCGAAATATGTACAGTATTTACCATAGATCCCATTTTATGCCCATAATAATCTATCCAACAACTACCACTACAAGCATTGCTCCATCTTCTTCTCTTAATAAAATAACCAAAATTGTATTTCAAGGTGGACGCCGCATTCTTTTGTCTGATTAATATAACAATTGTATGTATAGTATATTTAGTGAGAAATCAACTATGTAATAATTAGAATCAATATTGCTGTGTTTATTGTTCGTTGTTAGCAAAAATTGTAATAATTTTAGAAAGTTTGATTTACTGGTTATTATCTTTTATATTATAACCACGTATTATATTGTAATTATTGTAGGATTTTTAAAATCCACGGTCTTATCCGTTTGTATGCCTATTCTTACAAAAATTAAAAAAAAGAGTTTACTTTGTTAAAATATTTTATATTATTACCATACCCTAGATGTTATCTACATATAAGATATTTGTAGACATGGAGTTAGTAGGTTGTCATAGCATTAATCGACACAACATTCGTAACTAGGTTAAATCGACAATTCATCACAAAAATAGTGGTATGATTCCGAAAGTGGTTATGGATGGAAGACAATAAGTCAAGAACACCAAGAAAGTCTTAAATTGGAAAGCATTTATATGACAAAGACAGTTACTTTACATATATAAACGTAAATAATAATAAATGTAAACTAGATCTGCTAAGCAGCTGTCATATTCACAGTCACTTCCTGTCACATGGTTCAGAAAGTTTCAGAAAGATCCCAATGGTTAGATTCTGAGAAATCCGATTTGCAGAATACACAAAAATAAAACAATAATAACTAGATCTGCTAAGCAGATATTAAAGCTTTCATATTCACAGTCACTTCCTGTCACAGATCATGGGTCATATAAATAATCCGAAACAGAATAAATAAATCATTAAAATCGGTCACAATCTAGTGAAGTTCTATTGATTTTTCACGTTTCAAGATGGTGGCACTTCCGGTTCGATCGACAAACTCAGTAATTACTTGTCTAGTATAAAAAAAATAAGTCATTCTGACCTATATTTCGACGATTTTTTGAAAAGTTTGAAACTTAATTTCACCAAGGGGAGATAATTTAGAAGTCGCATTGGCAAGGTCTACTTACATGCTAAATTTCATGAAAATCGTACAACTATTAAAGAAGTTGTAAAGTTGGTGTCAACTTCCGGTTCGAAATCACAGCGACGATGTTTCGAAATTCCGAAATTGCAGATTTGAAGTAACTGACTCAAGGTACTCAAAGAAAAAAGATTTAGTCAAATAGTCAAAAAGTTACAGCATTGTAGGTCAAATGCATTCATTCGTAAAAATCGGTGATTTCGGATTCGTAAAACGTTTTGAAAATATATTTAATCAACAGCCACCACCCATTTTGTTTTGGGGGGGGGGGGGGTATAGGTAAATAGGTAAATTTTCAGAAAGTTCCTATGGTTAGATTCTGATAAATCCGATTTGTGGACAAAACACACATACAAAAAAATAATAATAACTAGATCTGCTAAACAGATGTGAAAGGTTTCATATTCACAGTCACTTCCTGTCACATGTCATGGGTCATATGAATAATCCGAACAAGAAAAAATAAATCATTAAAATCGGTCAGAATCTAGTGAAGTTAATGTCATTTTTCACTCGTAAACAACTTTGTCGGCACGAAAAACATAAGAGGCAAAATTCGAATTTTTGAAATAGTCAACTACCTAAAATTCGAACCGTATCCCGGCTATCCTCAAGGTACTCAAAGGAAAAAAATATAGTTAAATCGGTCAATAAATAACAAAGTTACTACTATGCATTGTCAATTTTGTTGTTCGTAAATTTCGGCGATTTCGGATCCGTAAAGCGTTTTGAAAATATATTTAATCAACGTTCGTTCCCATTTTTTTTTGGGGGGGGGGGGGGGTAGTTCAAAATTTCAGAAAGATCCTATGGTTAGATTCTGAGCAATCCGATTTGCAGAAAATACACAAAAAGAAAACAATAATAACTAGATCTGCTACTGTCCCATGCAGATATGAAAGCTTTCATATTCACAGTCACTTCCTGTCACATGTCATGGGTCATATGAATAATCCGAA
Organism: Patella depressa; assembly: GCA_948474765.1. NCBI lineage: Eukaryota > Metazoa > Mollusca > Gastropoda > Patellidae > Patella > Patella depressa. The sequence continues at coordinate 31,615,881 of OX419717.1, read as the reverse complement.
CAAGGAAAAAAAATCATTAAAATCGGTCACAATCTAGTAAAGTTAATGTGATTTTTCACTCGTAAAGAATTTTGTCAGCACGAAAAACATCAAAGGCAAAAATCGAATTTTTGAAATATTCAAATACCGTATCCCGACTATCCTGAAATGTATTAAAGGACAATATTGGTGCCAGTCATTATCACATATGTGATAGAACTGATTAATCACTTTCCAAATATAATATTAACACAGAGATCATCGCTACCATAGAGAAGTAATAAAGGATTCATGAATCGGAAGTGACGAACGCCAAAGGAAAACACGAGTTATTCCTCTATATAACTAACTTAAGTGACTAGTGATAACAGATACATGGGCGAATATCTGCTCACTAATAATTCCCTCGAAGACCTAAAGTTGCTGTGTGACACTGTGAGAGAATATCTTACAATTCATAAAAAGAATGGACTGCCACTAGATAAGAGAACAGGAAAGAAAAACAGATTAAAAGTCCGTGCATTACCATGTTTTTATAAGGTAGGGGAGACCGGGGCACATTGAACCACCATGGATATATCCTTTATAAATACTACTATACAACCCAACACTATACAGAAGTGAGATAATTTCTTAGACCCATTTCTCCATCAATAAGCCACATGCTGTCAATTATTTTTTTAGGCAGTGAATTTTTCAAAAAGCGCTTAAAAGAGAAAAATTTTCCATACTTGTTAACTTCTTAGCCTAGGAAATTCTTGTACTTAAGTTCATATATGTCTAATCTATACAATCCATATAAGAGGGCATATTGATTTTTTTTTTAAATTTTGATCATGAAATAAAGAGATCTTCTAATAAAAACATTTGATATGAAATGAGGACAAACATGTATGTGAACAAAGCGGTTCAATGTGCCCCGGTCTCCCCTATATAATGAATAAAAACCAGGGGCTGTACGGAGTAATTCTATTTTTCCCCGTGTTCTCTTATCTTATGACACTTAATTACTTTATTGTATCGTCAGATAATCTCTTGCGGTCCCATATAACAACTTTTTGTCTTCAAAGGAATTATTAGTGAGCAGAAATTCGGCCGTTTATCTGTCATCCCTCGTCACTTCAGTCATTCACATAGAGAGATAACTTTGGCGATCGTCACTTCCGATTCATGAATCCTTTATTACTCCTCTATGGTAGCGATGATCTCTGTGTTAATATTATATTTGGAAAGTGTTTAATCAGTTCTATCTCATATGTGATAATGACTGGCACCAATATTGTCCTTTAATGTCAGACATAGGAGACGCATTGAACATACTATGCTCTATTGTGTTTGTTTACAAGTCCGTAAATGTCGATTTTTCACTATGTTTCATATTCACTTCAAAATGGTGACTACCAGTTGACCTAAATCAAAATTCTACTTCGAACTTCATCAATACATTGACCTAGTGAATGCCTATACCAAGTTTGAACATTGTACCCCAATTAGAAGAAGAGTTATTGTGTTCGAGAATCATCAAGGTATTTGCCTAATAAATACCCACACCAAGTCTAGCTGAATTAGAAAGAGAGTTATTGTGTCCCAAACTAGATCATTTCGGGACTAACATATAGTTCGATTTTAATTCAATATTTCGCTTGCGCGTAGAGGTCTTTGGCAGTGGAAGGAAACCGGAGGAAATGAAGAAAACCCACCAAGATGGACAGGCGACCTTACTCCTTGTCAGGTACGACCGGAGATTCGAAAACACGCTAGCTGACTCGACGACAGGCTTTATGATACAGCGCGCGCGTGCTAACCATTCAGCCACCAAACTCCCCTTTGAAATCAGACACGTGCAATATGTCATATAAGAAGAATAACAAGTCGCTCACATACAAAATGGTAAATTAATGAGCTTAGGTCAAAAGGTTGAGCTACTATTTTAGAGTATTTAATTGTTTTGTTAAGAGACACGTTAAGGGTTGTTCATAGTTAAATGAAAGTTTAATTTTAAATAAGACGAACGTCTACCAATAAAATGAGGATTTAATAATATTAAAATAAAGTTTCAAATTAAGAATAATTAATTATTGGTCTAATGCAATGAAATGCTTTGATTTGACGGATGAAATGTACGATGGGTGTCCACAATATATGTGGCGAAGGCGTTGACCTGCTAGCCAGGAGGTCGGGTGTTCGATCCCTGCATCGGCCGAGAAAGTTCATCTCGATTTTCTGGCGTGTCCTCCCACCGGCGTGTACACAATGGAGTGCACGTAAAAGATTCCTTAGCAGTTGGAATTCGATAATGTTGAATAAGCTCTATACGATGACTAAATGTGCAGATTGTAGCCACCCACACTGCATGTTTTGCTTAACAATGAAAGGGTGCCGTTTTCAATTTTCGATCCTTTTATTCTTCTACTCCTGATATTTTGGACTGTTGATCGATGGTTTCATATAAAAGACTACCGATAAGACTCTTTGTACAAGAAGTTCCCCAAAAATATTATGTTCACTTTAAGAGAAAAGGACCTTTAAATATGCTCTAAATCGTAAAAATACCACTTTTTGGATTTTCGATCTCTTTTTTCTGCTATCCCTGATGTTTAAAAAAAATGATACAATGATTTCACACAACATGCTAGCTATTAGACTCTCGATTGACAAGAGTTTCACCACCCTCGCTTCATTATAACCGAAGTTATTGTGCCCTAAAGAATCAACAAATCAGCATGCTTATCTCTGCTTACCCCGGGCAGAAAATGCTCATCTTTACACTCAATCATGATATTGACCTAGTGAACGTCTACCCCAAGTTTAAACATTCTAGCTTAATTAGAAGGAGAGTTATTGTGTTCCAAAAACTCGGCCCTTCAAATTGCTTCTATTTTTCATTTTCAATTCAAAATGGTGACTCCCAGTTGACCTAAATGAAAATTCTACTCCCGATGTTTTTTAGGCCTTCCTCCAAGGATTCAGAAAATATAATTCCCGTGTCTGTAAGTAAAATAGCAAAATGGCGTTTGAGGTTTTTACATTTCAAGATGGTGGCACTTCCGGGTTGAGCTACAAACTCCATTTTTTGTGTACCAATCAGTGATCTCGGAACTAGTAACCAAAAAAAAAATTCAAGATGATTTGACCTATATTTCGTCGATTTTTTTGAAAATTTCGATCCTCAATTTCTCCAAGGGGAGATAATTTAGAAAATTTCTGAAGTCATCTGAAGTCATCTTTCAAGTAAGGTTTACTTACATATTAAATTTCATGAAAATCGTACAACTACTAAAGAAGTTGTCGAGTTGGTCTAAACGTCCGGTTCGATATCACAGCGACGAATTTTCGAAATTCGAACATCCGAAATTGCAGATTTGAAGTAAATGTCTCAAGGTACTCATAGAAAAAAGAATTAATTAAATAGGTCAAATAGTCACAAAGTTACAGCATTGTAGGTCAAATGCATTCGTTCGTAAAATTCGGTGATTTCGGATTCGTAAAACGTTTTGAAAATATATTTAATCAAGGTTCGCACCCCATTTATGGGGGGGGGGGGGGGTAGGTCAAAGTTTCAGAAAGATCCTATGGTTAGATTCTGAGAAATCCGATTTGCAGACAATACACACAAAAACAAAATAATAATAATAATAACTTTAACAGAAACAATAAGCTTTCATATGTAATATGAAAGCTTAACTAGATCTGTTAAACATTTCAAGATGGTGGCACTTCCGGGTTGAGCTACAAACTCCATTTTTTGTGTACCAATCAGTGATCTCGGAACTAGTAACCAAAAAAAAAATTCAAGATGATTTGACCTATATTTCGTCGATTTTTTTGAAAATTTCGATCCTCAATTTCTCCAAGGGGAGATAATTTAGAAAATTTCTGAAGTCATCTGAAGTCATCTTTCAAGTAAGGTTTACTTACATATTAAATTTCATGAAAATCGTACAACTACTAAAGAAGTTGTCGAGTTGGTCTAAACGTCCGGTTCGATATCACAGCGACGAATTTTCGAAATTCGAACATCCGAAATTGCAGATTTGAAGTAAATGTCTCAAGGTACTCATAGAAAAAAGAATTAATTAAATAGGTCAAATAGTCACAAAGTTACAGCATTGTAGGTCAAATGCATTCGTTCGTAAAATTCGGTGATTTCGGATTCGTAAAACGTTTTGAAAATATATTTAATCAAGGTTCGCACCCCATTTATGGGGGGGGGGGTAGGTCAAAGTTTCAGAAAGATCCTATGGTTAGATTCTGAGAAATCCGATTTGCAGACAATACACACAAAAACAAAATAATAATAATAATAACTTTAACAGAAACAATAAGCTTTCATATGTAATATGAAAGCTTAACTAGATCTGTTAAACAGATATTAAAGCTTTCATATTCACAGTCACTTCCTGTCACATGTCATTGGTCATATAAATAATCCGATCAAGAAAAAATAAATCATTAAAATCGGTCATATTCACATTCACTTCCTGCTACATCCGAACAAGAAAAAAAAATCATTAAAATCGGTCACAATCTAGTGAAGTTAATGTCATTTTTTACTCGTAAACAACTTTGTCGACACGAAAAACATCAAAGGCAAATTTCGAATTTTTGAAGTCGCATCGGTAAGATCTACTTACATGCTGAATTTCATGAACTATTAAAGAAGTTGTCGAATTGGTCATGATTTCCGGTTCGAAATCTGAAACTGCAGATTTGAAGTAATGTCTCAGGGTACTCCAAGAAAGAAGATTTAATAAAATAGGTCAAATAGTCACAAAGTTACAGCATTGTAGGTCAAATGCATTCGTTCGTAAAATTCGGTGATTTCGGATTTGTTAAACGTTTTGAAAATATATTCAATCAACAGCCACCACCCATTTTTGGGGGGATAGGTATAGAAAGATCCTATGGTTAGATTCTGAGAAATCTGGTTTGTGGATAAAACACACAAAATAATAATAATAACTTTAACAAAAACAATAAGCTTTCATATGAAATATGGGGGGGGGGGATGGCCTTGTGGTCTAGAGTGCCGCGCTTCGACCTCTAATTGCTTGCGGCTGTGGTTTCGATCCCCGGTGTGAGCGTATGTGACATGGAGATAGGGGCGCCTTCTCAATCTCGTGGGTTTCCTCCGGGCACTCCGGTTTCCTCCCACTGCTAAAGACCCCTACGCCCAAGCTAATTATTGAAATAAAACTAAACCATATGTTAGTCCCGAAAATACCTAGTTTGTGTTGAGTGGACGTTAAACCACATTTCTCTCTAGCTCTCTTATGAAATATGAAAGCTTAATAATAACTTTCTTTAACAAAAACAATAAGCTTTCATATGAAATATGAAGGCTTAATAACTTTATATGCTATTGTCCCATGCAGATATAAAAGCTTTCATATTAATCGTCACGTGTCATCGATTATATCAAGTATCCTAAATAAAAGGATAAGAAGAAATAATTATCAAAATTGGTCAAAAACTCGCCAAGTTACAAGTTTAAATATAGTATGAAACATTGCACCGGGCATAACAATAATCTGAAAACTAAAGGGAAATAACTGAAAACTTGTATTGCTGTAATCGGAATGACTTCCCTTTCCAGAAGTTTCAGAAAAATGGACGGATGAGGAAATGAAATGAAAATGGCGGGAAGGAACTGAAAATGGCAGGTTGGACAGGCGACCTTACTCCTTGTCACGTGCAAACGTAGATTCGAAAACACGCTATTTGAGTCAATGACAGGCTATATGATACAGAGCGCGCGTGCTAACCATTCAGCCACCCAACCCCTCTTTGAAATCAGACACGTACAATATGTCATATAGGAAGAATAACAAGTCGCTCACACACAAATTAATGAGTTTAGATGAAAAGGTTGAGCTACTGTTTTACATACTCCTGCGCAGTGTTTCGTTTGATTAGAACTAATCCACTTCACACTGCTATCTTGAGTGAACATTGTTGTGCTAAATTATTATTGGTCAGTAGTGCCATTACCAACCAATTATCTACATTGTAACAAAAAATAACGGGGTTAACCAGACCTCAAAATATGTTACCGCAATGTATCTAGTGACAATCGCGACTTGTTTACGTCATAACCCGCGAAATTTATTATGCTCGATTATCCAGTGCCAACATGTTTTCTTCGTGGGCCATTTTGAAAATTATGCCCAATGCGAGGAGGGATTTGATTGGACGTTAAAAAGAGACACGCCCCGCCCAATTTCAAGAATATGACTTCTATCCAGCAATGGTAAGAGAGGGATTTCTCGCGCCATTTCTTCAGGAATATGCTGTTTTAGAGTATTTAATTGTTTTAAAGAGCCACATTAAGGTCTGTTCATAGTTAAATGAAACTTTAATTTTAAATAAGACGAACGTCTACTAATAAAATTAGGATTTAATAATGCCAGACTAATATTAAACTAAAGTTTTAAATTAAGAATAATTAATTATTGGTCTGATGCAATGAAATGTTTTGATTTGACAGATGAAATTTATGATGAGTGTCCACACTATTAGTGGGTAAGGCGTTGGCCCGCTAGCCAGGAGGTCGGGTGTTCGTTCCCTGCAATGGCCGAGAAAGTCCATCTCGATTTTCCCGGGTGGTTCCCCCTTGTCAGTAAGGCAGAACGGAGGGCCTGACAAGGACAGCTGTCTAGTAGTTCGAATGGAACGAAAAACCAAGGTCATGTGTACACATTGGAGTGCGCCCAAAAGATCCCTTAGCAGTTGGAATTCGATACTGTTGAATAAGCTCTATACGATGACTAAATGTGCACATTGTAGCCTCCCACACTGCATGTTTCGCTTAACAAATGAAAGGGTGCTGTTTCAATTTTCGATCCTTTTATTCTTCTACTCCTGATATTTTGGACTGTTTCATATAAAAGACTACCGACAAGACTCTTTGTAGAAGAAGTTTGCCAAAAAATATCATGTTGACTTTAAGAGAAAAGGACGTCTAAAAATGCTTCAAATCGTAAAAATACGATATATTTCGATATATTTTTTTCAGTTACAGTGATTTTACACAACAGGCTAGCTATTAGACTCTCGATTGACAAGAGTTTCATCGCCCTACCTTCATTATAACCAAAGTTATCGTACCCTAAAGAATCAACAAATCAGCTTGCTTATCTCTGCTTACCCTAGACAGAAAATGCTCATCTTTGACATCACTCATGAAATTGACCTAGTGAACGTCTACACCAAGATTGAACATTCTAGCTCAATAAGAAGGTTTTTTGTGTTCCAAAGTGTCGGTCCTTCAATTTGCTACTACTTTTCATATTCACTTCAAAATGGCGACCATCAGTTGCCCTAAATCAAACTTCTGCTCCTTCAAGGATTCAGAAAATATAACTGCCATGTCTGTAAGTGCAATATCGCAAAAGTTCTATTGATTTTTCATGTTTCAGGATGGTGGCACTTCCGGTTTGACCGACAAATTCAATATTTTGTGAAGGAATCGGTAATTACTTATCTAGTATCGGAAAAAAAATTAGGTCATTCTGACCTATATTTCGAGGATTTTTTTGAAAATTTTGATCCTCAATTTCACCAAGGGGAGATTATTTAGAAAAATTCTAAAGTCATTTTTCAAGTTGCATCAGTAAGGTCTACTTACATACTAAAGTACATGAAAATCGTACAACTATTAAAGAAGTTGTCAAGTTGGTCTCAACTTACGGTTCGAAATCACAGCGACGAAGTTTCGAAATTCGAAAATCCGAAATTGCAGATTTGAAGTAAATGTCTCAAGATACTCAAAAAAAGAAAAAAAAGAATTAGTAAATTAGGTCAAATATTCACAAAGTTACAGCATTTTAGGTCAAATGTATTTGTTCGTAAAATTCGGTGATTTCGAATTCGTAAAACGTTTTGAAAATATATTTAATCAAAAACTGCCACCCAGTTTTTTTTTGCGGGGGGGGGGGGGTAGGTCAAAGGTTCAGAAAGATCCCATGGTTAGATTCTGAGAAATCCGATTTGCAGAAAATACACACACTAAAAAAATCATAACTAGATCTGCTAAGCAGATATTAAAGCTTTCATATTCACAATCACTTCATGTCACATGTCATTGGGTCATATAAATAATCCGAAGAAGAAAAAATCAATCATAAAAATCGGTCACAATCTAGTGAAGTTAATGTCAGTTTTAACTCGTAAACAACTTTGTCGGCACGAAAAACATCAAAGGCAAAATTCGAATTTTTGAAATAGTCAAATACCAAAAATTCGACCCGTATCCCGGCTATCCCGAAATGTATTAATTTCAGAAATAGGAGACGCATTGAACATACTATGCCCTATTGTGTTTGTTTACAAGCCCGTAAATGTCGATTTTTCACTATTTTTCATATTCACTTCAAAATGGCGACCGTGAAGCTTACGTTCACTTTCGTGCATTTTGGCTTTGATGTAATTAAGCAATGGCAGGTTCGAGAATTGTCGCATTTCGGCTCGTTGGTCGTTCTCATTTTTTCGACCCATGGTGATAAGAACATTTTAAAAAATGATATCCAATACGCATTCCTTATTTTACATGCCGTATGAAGAAGCGACAGTTAACAGAATTCAGCTATCGATAAAATTCCCTTCAAAAAGAAAATTATTGTCCATTTTTATTTCCATTTAAGGCCTATAAATTATTTTTTAAAGATGGTATGAGATATTATTCGCAGTAAATAATGAGTTGTCTACGGCTTTATCATTGACCCGTGACAGTTGATTAGTATTACTCAACGACACACACCCGATTGCCGATTAATTTACATAATCAGTTACATGGTTTTAATTAACACTCAAAGGCAATCTATATACGATCAGAATTAATTTTTTTCTGTCACTTATCAGAGAGAATCGCATGTTGGTACCCAAAAACATAATTGACTAAACCAAATATTTATCGCCCGCTCATCCATCCTCGTAACCATAATGCTTTGCACGCGATGTCTGGGCCAATCAGCAAACGAGTTGTGTAGACAGCATGGCCCACATGGTGTTTGTTTATATTTTCTAGGGGTTTTAAAACTCGAACTTGTCCGTTCAAAATCAATTCAGAGATATTATTTTGATAATATTTGATATCTGGAGTTTCTCCGTTTTACAACGATGCCAATTATAATGCAAGAGGAATGACCGGTCGTTCCATAGCGAGCGAAGGAACATAACTAATTTCGCCGAGAATTTTAAGAAATATTACAGATTTAAGAATACGGTACTCTTACAAAACGTTCAAATAAAGGTGTTCTAAAATCTTTTATTGCTATTTTGATCTTTTGTGTCGATAGATAGTATATTTATAGACTCATTTTTGAGAAAATCTCATCAATATTTTCACTTATTTTGCAATCCGACTCAAGATGGCGTGTTCAATCACAAATATGAAGATCTAGTATTTTCCTTTTTGGGCTTTTATATGATATCAGAATACAAATTCGATGGTTAGGCAATAGATTATGAGATGTCGAAAATGTAGTATTTTCTTGTTTTTATTGGAGCCCATTCAGACTCGTTTATGTCGAAAACTACTGTTACCCCGAGTCCTGTCAGTCGTTTAGAGTATGAAGGTAAATTTAAAAGCATGGCAATGATATAAAGGACCCTGAAAGCCGATTCAGCACTGCTATGCAGGTCTAGTTAAGCTTTCATATTTCATATGAAAGCTTATTGTTTCTGTTAAGATTATTATTAAGCTTTCACATTACATATGAAAGCTTATTGTTTCTGTTAAAGTTATTATTAAGCTTTCATATTACATATGAAAGCTTATTGTTTCCATTAAAGTTATTATTATTTTTTTTTGTGTGTGTGTTTTCTGCAAATCGGATTTCTCAGAATCTATCCATAGGATCTTTCTGAAATTTTGACCTACCCCCCCCCCAAAAAAAAAATGGGGTGCGAACGTTGTTTAAATATATTTTTAAAACGTTTTACGAATCCGAAATCACCGAATTTTACGAACGAAAAAACTGACAATGCATAGTCGTAACTTTGTATTTTTTGACCGATCTTACTAATTCTTTTTTCTTTGAATACCTTGAAAACAATCATTTTCATCTGCAGTTTCACATTTTTGAATTTCGAAAATTCGTCGCTGTGATTTCGAACCGGAAGTTTAGACCAATTTGACAACTTCTTTAATAGTTGTACGATCTTCATGAAATTTAGTATATAAGTAGATCCTACCGATGTGATTTCAAAAATATAATTAGAAATTTTCTAAATTGAAGGAATGCCTAAAAATCTATCGGATCAGAATTTTGATTTCGGTCATGTGATGGTCACAATTTTGAATTGAAAATGAAAAATAGAAACAATTTGAAAGGCCCGGATTTCGGAACACAATAACTCTCCTTCTAATTAAGCTAGAATGTTCAAACTTGGTGTAGACGTTCGGTAGGTCAATGTCGTGATTGAGTGCAAAGATGAGCATTTTCTGCTTAGGTTAAGCAGAGATAAGCATGCTGATTTGTTGATTCTTTAGGGCACAATAACTTCGGTTATAATGAAGGGAGGGTGATGAAAATTTTGTCAATCGAGAGTCTAATAACTAGCCTTTTGTGTGAAATCATTGTATGATTTTTTTTAAATATCAGGGGTGGCAGAAAAAAGAGATCGAAAATCCATAAAGTCGTATTTTTACGATTTGGAGCATTATTAAAAGTCCTTTTCTCTTAAAGTCAACATAATATTTTTGGGGAACTTCTTCTACAAAGAGTCTTATCGGTAGTCTTTTATATGAAACCATCGATCAACAGTCCAAAATATCAGGAGTAGAAGAATAAAAGGATCGAAAATTGAAAACGGCACCCTTGCAGTGTGGGTGGCTACAATCTGCACATTTAGTCATCGTATAGAGCTTATTCAACAGTATCGAATTCCAACTGCTAAGGGATCTTTTACGTGCACTCCAATGTGTACACGGCGGGTGGGGGGCACGTCAGAAAATCGAGATGAACTTTCTCGGCCAATGCAGGGATCGAACACCTGACCTCCTGGCTAGCAGGCCAACGACTTAGCTACATAGTGTGGACACCCATCGTACATTTCACCCGTCAAATCAAAGCATTTCATTGCATTAGACCAATAATTAATTATTCTTAATTTAAAACGTTATTTTGATATTAGTCTGGCATTATTAAATCCTAATTTTATTGGTCTTATTTGAAATTAAACTTTCATTTAACTATGAACAACCCTGAACGTGTCTCTTTAAAACAATTAAATACTCTAAAACAGTAGCTCAACCTTTTGACCTAAACTCATTCATTTACCATTTTGTTGTGAGCGACTTGTTATTCTTCCTATATGACATATTGCACGTGTCTGATTTCAAAGGGGTTGGGTGGCTGAATGGTTAGCACGCGCGCCTGTCATTGAGTTAACTAGCGTGTTTTCGAATGCCCGGTTGTACGTGACAAAGAGTAAGGTCGCCTGTCTAACCTACCATTTTTAATTTTTTTCCCGCCATTTTCATTTCATTTTCTCATCCGTCTCATTACAGTAATACAAGTTTCAGTTATTTCCCTTTAGTTTTCAGATTATTGTTATGCCTGGGTGCAATGTTTCATATTATATTTAGACTTGTAACTTCGCGAGTTTTTGACCAATTTTGATAATTTTTTCTTCTTATCCTTTTATTTAGGATACTTGATACAATCAATGACACGTGACGATGAATATGAAAGCTTTTATATCTGCATGGGACAGTAGTAGATCTAGTTATTATTATTAAGCTTTCATATTACATATGAAAGCTTATTGTTTCTGTTAAAGTTATTAAGCTTACATATTTCATATGAAAGCTTATTGTTTCTGTTAAGATTATTATTATTTTTTTTGTGTGTTTTTCCTGCAAATCGGATTTCACAGAATCTAACCATAGGATGTTTCTGAAACTTTGACCTACCCGCCCAAAAATGGGTCGTGGCTGTTGATTAAATATATTTTGAAAACGTTTTGCGAATTCGAAATCACCGAATTTTACGAACGAAAAAACTGACAATGCATAGTCGTAACTTTGCTATTTTTTGACCGATTTTACTAATTCTTTTTTCTTTGAATACCTTGAAAAAAATCAATTTCATCTGCAGTTTCACATTTTCGAATTTCGAAAATTCGTCGCTGTGATTTCGAACCCGAAGTTTAGACCAATTTGACAACTTCTTTAATAGTTGTACGATTTTCATGAAATTTAGTATATAAGTAGATCTTACCATGTGACTTCAAAAATATAATTAGAAATTTTCTAAATTATCTCCCCTTGGTGAAATTAAGGATCAGAATGACATAAAATATTTTTTCGATACTCGACAAGTAATTACTGATTCCTACACAAAATATGGAGTTTATCGATCGAACCGGAAGTGCCACTATCTTGAAACATGAAAAATCCTTAAGGCTTTTTTGCTATTTCACTTACAGACACGGGAGTTATATTTTCTAAATCCTTGAAGGATGGCCCAAAAATGGCTGGGAGCAGAATTTTGATTTAGGTCAACTGATGGTTCTATTTTGAAGTGAATATGAAAAGTAGTAGCAATTTGAAGGGCCGAGAATTTGAAACACAATAACTCTCCTTCTAATTGAGCTGGAATGTTCAATCTTGGTGTAGACGTTCACTAGGTCAATGTCATGATTAGAACCAAACTAACCCCCACGAAAAGGAACATTAAAAACAAATTTAACCATGGAATATGTGTATAAAACAAATGTAGGAGGGGGGGAACAACAAAAAAAAACAAAAAAAAAAAACCCAACACAGTTCTGGCGTGAAGAGAGCTGCTAAAAAGCGCGAACCCTCTAGCACGCGAAAAGCATCATTGGGATCAATAAGACCGGTCATTTCCAAGGAGCCATAATAATAATCATCCACAGAAACATCGGAGTCGGCCATTTAAAATAATCTGATTGAAAAGAAGGGCACCAGGTACGTTTAACCAGGTTAAAAGGCGGAATGAAGTGAGAAAAACAACTGTAGAATTGAGCTTTATCACTCATGTTAAAAGGTGCGTGAATATTTTTGTATATACAATTAAAAATGAGTGTTACTGTATACCTCGTATTAAAATATTAATTAATTTTTATATATACAATTAAGAGTGAGTATTTTTTTCCTCGTGTTAAAAGATTAATTTATTTTATTTACAGAGGAGCATATAGAACCACCACCATTGTGAAGAATAGGGCCGTTATATATAGTCCTTCAAATGAGCAGGCCTAGTTATAGTACGACCAGAACGACTGATGGATCTCTCTCGAAACAGCAAAGAAAGACCACCTTCATTAGGCAAGTTTATATAAGTATCTTCAGATACTAATTCACCGGTGTCAGCTGATGTTTCCAAAGAGCATACTGAACCAACATCCGGCGGATCACATATATCTGAAGTGGAGGCAACATGGTTGCCCATGGAAACCTCTTCACTTAGACTTTCATCTAAACCTATTTCAATGTCGGAGAGAAGATGGTGTCTCATTTTTTTCAGCCATAAAAGAAGATCCCTGTCCCTACATAATTTCAAACGATCATGGTGGACCACTTGTTCTTTATTTTTATTTCGTATCCAGTATACAGGTGGTTGTGAACGTACAACAAAAAATGGACATTGCCAAGGTGACTGCAGTTTCCGGCTTTGCCCGATTTTAGTCGAAAGATCAGCTTTATATACAACATCTCCCGGCTCAAAAATGTTAAAGTAAAGATTCCGATTATTTAGATGCTTTTGGCGACCCTAATTGGTACCTAGATATGTACGTGCATGTTTATGAACCTCAGCCAAAGCCGAAGCTAAATATGTTACCCATTCATCAGGGCCGTGCTTGGACGAAGAGGTATTGAAGGTTCCATACAGAATATCTACAGGCTGAAATACCTCTCGTCCCAACATCAGCATATTTGCAGAGAAGCCTGTTATGTGGTTAACAGTAGAATGCATGGACATTGCTAATATTGGAAGATTTCGGTTTTGAGTCACCAATATAGCTGATTGCTCAGGAATCGCTGCCATCTCAATCCACTTAGTGAATTGGTCCACCATCACCAGTACATACCTGTTCCCCTGTTCACTCTCCCGGAAAGGCCCTAAAATGTCCAAATGTACACGTTCCATATGAAAACCTGCATGGTACGTCCCAAGGGGTGCCCTGGCTTGCTTACTCGCTTTCTTATTAATATTGCAGGTGGAGCAGCCAGAGACATGTTGTTGGCAATCAGTGGACATACCTGGCCAGTAAAAGGACTGTTTCAACTTCTGTAGGGTCTTATCTCCTCCAAAATGACCCCCAGACTTTGAATCATGACAGAAGAACAGAATTTCGGTTCTCAATGAATGTGGCACAACCAGACAACATCTAGCAGCGGGTATACCCTCCCAACGATAATACAGAACCTCGTCTATTACCTCCAGTTGAGCTTGAAACATCCAAAGCGTTCGCACACCTGGTGAACTAAGTTTGAGTTCCGCTTCGGAAGGTGGACCATTACTCAACCAGCTAAGTATTATATTTATCTCATTATCTGAGTGTTGAGTAGAAATGATATCTTCTTTATTATACATGTTGCACCAGTTTGTTTGAGTTTCTACTGTACTCTCTAAAAGTTCATCTAAATTTTGATCGACCTGTATTACATTATTGGTATCTAATGCACTGTTTTCTTTACATTTCAGGAACATATTTACACCTAATGGTACAACAACATCAACATCCTGATTGAATTGTATCCACTGAAAGTGAACTGTATGACAATAGTTGCAACCACCACAAGGAAGATCCTCAATTTTAACACCAGCCAAATAGCAGTCACATTGATCAATGGAATTTGGGATCCTGGACAAACCATCAGCATTCAGATGTTTTCGACCAGGTCGATGCACAATTTTCATGTTATATTGGGACGGTTCCTCCAGCCACCTAGCGAGCTTGAAACGTGTCAACCACACCAGGCTGTGATGATCTGTACGCATGAGAAATGATTTACCTAATAAGTAGTGCTTGACATCTTTAGGAGACTTCTCCATTGTGATCCTTGCTGCTTTCTTCTCCCTACAGCCACGCAAAAAGGCATCTACAGCAAATTGATCCGTAACACTCCGTTTTGTGTCAGGATACCCGTCAAGAGCTAGAAATTGAACCCTCTGGGCATATTCCTCAAATGACTCACCTTCCTGCTGCCTTAGAGTTTGTAATTCGTGCCTAGCTGTTACCGAAGCATCTCGAGTACTAAAACGACGCCTTAGCTCTTTAACCAACTGACTGTACTTCCTAATACCTAAACGATTGAAATACTCCAAGGCACTTCCCCTTAGACATTCGGACATCCTCTGAAAATGTCTTCGCACAGACCAACCACACGAATGACCTACCCTCTCAAATTGAACAAAGAAAGACTCCCAGGATGTTTTATCATCTCCCGAAAACAGCATCATCTTAGGGGTTACAGGACTTGAATTCCAAGATTGACGCCGTCCACGGACATGTTCCTCAGAGTCCGAATCCGAATACAGTCTGGACCTCATAGCAAAGGAACCTGTTGAATCTGGAGAGCTAGGAGGACTACTACACTGAGGATTAGCTATGGGAACCATCGAATGTTGCTCCAAGGTGTCTGCTGGTGGAACCAAATGGCGTTCCTGACTTTGAGGATCATCTTTCCTGTCCCTGGACCCAGACCTGTAAATTCCATCTGGTGGAATGACATTTTTATCTTGTCAATAGTGTTTGGGGTAGATGAACTAGGAAGAGCCATTGGGTCAACTGATTTTGGAGGCGAACGGGTATAGGCAGGATCAAATGATGCAAGAGCTCCCGTCTTAGGGATGGTTAGAGAATCAATGTGTGCGTTGAATTCGCTTCTTAATTCCAAAATCTGATGTCCTGTGTTTTCTGCCAATTCAGAAAACCTTCGATCAGTATATCTAGTGAAATCATTAAACATCCCCTTTATTTCGGACATGAAGTTGGCCATGTCTGACTTGGTACAGAAACCACTATCAGCTCCTGTAACATCCTTTGATGGGAATTCAATGAAGTTAGACACAATGAAGTCTTCCCACTTTTCTTTGGATAAGCCTGGTGTCTCTAGCAACAACTGTAAAGTCAGCTGCCCATGCTTCTCCCTCAATGCTATTATTTTTTCAGCTTTTTGACGCCCAACATTAGGTAAATTTAACAATTGTTCTAAATTAGCAGTTTGCATATTTAAAGCCATTTTTATTCAGACTTTAAATGCCCCTTTAAATTTAATAAAGTGTAACTACCCCTTTAAATTTTATAAATTGATAATAAAATTGTATTAGAATAGAGTTCTAAATTAATTGTATTGTTATATTGTGTTTGTTGATATAGTTTGAACTGTATATTATTATTATTATTATGATGTATTTATATAGCGCATCTTTCACCTATAGAGTGCCCAGATGCTCTTTACAAACTTAAAAGGAAGATACAATACATACAAATAAAAGTACACGTAAATAGTAGAAAACAAATATGAAAACAACACCGTATCACATTAATAAAAAGCTTTGGTAAATAAAAACGTCTTGAGATTTGCTTTAAAAGTTGAAAGTGATGCACAGTTCCTTAGGTTAAGTGGTAATTTGTTCCACAATTTAGGTGCCTTTATTGAGAAAGACTTTTCCCCAACCGATACTTGTTTTGCATTTCTTTCGACCAGCAAGAAGTTATCGTTACTTGAGCGAAGTTGACGAGATGGCTTGTACAAACACAATAGTTGCGAGAGGTATAGTGGTGCTACGTCATTTAAACACTTGTAGGTGAAGAGCAGAATTTTGTATTCAATTCTATAAGTAATTGGGAGCCAGTGGAGATTAAACAGTATTGGAGTTATATGGTCATATCTAGAACAACCTGAGATGAGACGAGCAGCTGAATTTTGTAATTTTTGTAGTCTGTCCAGCGATTTATTCGGAACACCTAACAGCAGTGAATTGAAATTATCTAGTCTAGAAATTACTAGGGCTTGTATAAGTGTTTTTGTTGCATCTATTGTTATAAACTTCCTAATTTTGGCAATGTTTCTCAAGTGGAAGTAGCCTTCTTTACACACATTGTTAATTTGGGACTCCATATTCATGTTAGAATCGAAGATTGCTCCAATGTTTCGGGCAGCAGTAGAATTAGTGATGGATGTCTCACCAACACGGATGGATAGATCATCATCTAGCTTAGAGAGGTTGTGTTTTGAACCAATTACCAAGTACTCTGTTTTCTCATCATTGAGTTTAAGGAAATTCTGTGACATCCAGAGTTTTATATCATCTATACATTTTTCAATGTTGAACTTGGATAGATTAAAACTGTCCGGGTCTGATGGCTTGAAGGATATATACAGTTGGGTGTCGTCAGCGTATAAGTGAAATTCAAGTCCAAATTTGCGAACCAAAGCGCCGAGAGGGGATGTATACAGACTGAACAATATCGGCCCCAGACTGACCCTTGCGGAACTCCGAATTGAAGCAGTGATTCGGCGGATGAGCTGTTGCCAACCAGAACCCTTTGTGTTCTCTTGCTGATGTATGATTGGATGAGTTGCAGGGCATCATCTTTAATTCCAAAGTCCACTTCAAGTCGATCTAGCAGAATATGGTGATCCACTGTGTCGAAAGCGGCTGATAGGTCTAACAGTATCAGTAAAACACAGTTGTGGTTATCCATAGATGTGAGAATATCATTATGAACTCTTAGTAATGCTGTTTCCGTGCTGTGATTCTTCCTGTATGCACTTTGAAAAGATTCTAGTAAATTGTGATCCCCTATATGTGATGATATTTGTTTCGAAATTACACGTTCCAGGACTTTAGATACAAAACTTAAGTTTGACACAGGCCTATAATTTTTCTCAATTTCGGGGTCTAATGATTTCTTCTTAATAAGTGGAAATATTATTGCTGCCTTAAATATATCTGGAAAAACATTTTCCTGAATTGCAGAGTTTATAATGTTGGCGATGACATTGATTAATGATGGTAGGCAATCCTTCAAGAACGTGGTCGGAATTGGATCTAATGGACAAGATTTTGAGGAACAGCTTAAAATTAACTTTGATAATTCGGATTCACTGACATTATTAAAGAAATTGAGTGAAGGAGGAAAAGACAATGGCGATGCTGCAGAGGTTACTTCAACTTCTTCCAATTTTGATGAAAGGTTGTCTCGAATTGTGGATATTTTTGTCAGAAAGTATGACGAAAATTTATCAGCCAGTTGTTGATCATTGTCAGAATTAGGCAGAATTGTTTCTCCATAGTTATGGTTTGATAGTGAATTAGAAACACGACATATCTCCTTGGCCTTATTACTACTGTTATGTATTTTATTAGAGTAGTAGGACTGTTTAGCTTCTACTATAATTCGTGTGAAATTGTGCTTTTCTTGTTGGTAAATTTCTTGATGTACATGAAGCTTGGTTTTCCTCCAGCGTCGCTCTGCTTTATTTCTGGATCTTTTGGCTTGTAGTACTTCATCATTGAACCATTCAGAATTCGGTCGTATTCTGATATTCTTAGTTTTTGCAGGATAAAGTTTATCAAGAACACTTTGTAATAATTCATTGAATTGTATGGCCTTAATATTATATAATTATATTATATAATTGAATAAACAATTGACCAACGTGAACCAACACCAAAATTAATTGATATCAGCTGAAGGTCACTGAGTGCTCAATTATAGTAAGCGTGGGGATGATAGTAAAACAATTGACCAATGAGATCACAGATTTTATGCACTTACTGTGATGAATGTCAGCGTAACCTGAGTAATGTGCGTAACAAAAATCTGCTAAGTCGATTAGTCAATTATTATTAAGATTATATATATTATTATATTGTCTACGCCTTTATAATAAACTAATGTTACTTGTTAACAACCCATTTGAACATTCATAAAACCGGTAAATAAAATATTCACCGATTACTCGAACGCTATTGGCGGTAACTATGGTAAACAAAGGGGGAAAAATGGCGTAGTAATACAATAACAAGTATTTATAGATTTACGTTGAAAAATACAGGTCTTATAGTAATAATTACTCACTAGATAGGTTTCAATGTATACTGCTACTCCCAAAGATAGATATAAAGATAAAATAACCAACCTTATCTGTCTATCTTGAGGAACTATTTTTTACCTCGCACTGAATTATGAATGTACTGAATGAACTTCACGATCGTCGAAAACCAAAAGTTATATCATCGATCGGGAAATAATATTCTGTATTCTTATAAATAAATTGACTTTACTAGTGACTCAACGACTTATAACAAATCGAAAAATCGAGCGACGCCAGTTGTGGTAGTAACCGAGTAGTAGGTTCTTACAGCGTAGAGTCTGGACGTAAAGTGACCAGTTTATGGTAAGCAGAGATAAGCATGCTGATTTGTTGATTATTTAGGGCACATAACTTCGGTCATAATGAAGGGAGGGTGGTGAAACTCTTGTCAATCGAGAGTCTAATAGCTAGCATGTTGTGTGAAATCATTGTATCATTTTTTTTTAAATATCCGGTGTAGCAGAAAAAGAGATCGAAAATCCAAAAAGTCGTATTTTTACGATTTGGAGCATTTTTAAAGGTCCTTTTCTCTTAAAGTCAACATACATGTAATATTTTTGGGGAACTTCTTCTACAAAAAAAAGAGACCGAAAGTCCAAAACGTCGTATTTTTACGATTTGGAGCATTATTAGAAGTCCTTTTCTCTTAAAGTCAACATAATATTTTTGGGGAACTTCTTCTACAAAGAGTCTTATCGGTAGTCGCCTTTTTGCCCTGATTCTTCGTGAAACAAGCCAACAGTGAGGCTGATGTCCCCCGCCGAAATCCCAAAATAAATAGATGACACATATTAATTAATCGCACATTTATTTTTTTCAAACGTATCGCCCAATCAAACTGAACACGAAGTGTCGTCCAAAAATTGCTTATCTCTGCCTACCGTAAGAAGAAAATGCTCATCTTCGAACTCCATCAAGGCATTGACCTAATAAGCATACACACCAATTTTGAACATTTTAACTCAATTCGAAGGAGAGTTATTGTGTTCCAAAGTCTCGGCAAATCAAATTGCTTATCGCTCTGCTTACCCTGAGCAGAAAATGCTCATTATCGATCTTAGTCAAGGTATTACTGTAATGAAACTATACACCAAGTTTCATCACTCTCACTTAATTAGAACTAAAGTTATTGTGTCTCAAAGCATCAACCAATCAAATTGCTTATCTCTGCCTACCCTAAGCAGAAAATGCTCATCTTCGAACTCCATCAAGGCATTGACCTAATAAGCATATACACCAAGTTTGAACATTTTAACTCAATTAGAAGGAGAGTTATTTTGTTCCAAAGTCTCGACCAATCAAATTGCGTATCGCTCTGCTTACCCTGAGCAGAAAATGCTCATTATCGAACTTAGTCAAGGTATTACTGTAATGAAACTACAAAAAAGTCGTATTTTTACGATTTTGAGCATTTTTAAAGGTCCTTTTCTCTTCAATCAACATAATATTTTTGGGGAACTTCTTCTACAAAGAGTCTTATCGATAGTCTTTTATATGAAACCATCGATGAACAGTCCAAAATATCAGGAGTAGAAGAATAAAAGGATCGAAAATTGAAAACTGCACCCTTTCTTAAGCGAAACATGCAGCGTGGGTGACTACAATTTGCACATTTAGTCATCGTATACAGCTTATTCAACAGTATCGAATTCCAACTGCTTAGGGATATTTTACGTGCACTTCAATGTGTACACGGGACCTTGGTTTTTCGTCCCATCCGAACGACTAGACAGCTGTCCTTGTCAGGCCCTCCGTTCTGCCTCACTGACAAGAGGGAACCACGCCGGAAAATTGAGATGAACTTTCTCGGTGCAGAACTTTCAATTCACGCCAAACGTTTATTGCATACGATTAAGCTGGTCAGTTGGAGCTTAGTTTCAAAAGTTTTGTAATAATCGGTTGGTAATTAAAGTACCGTGCAAATTAAACTGCTAAAACAGAAAATTTCGCCCGGTTGAAATGTTGCTTGCTATAAGTCAGCAATTTCCCGATTTTAGGGAGGCTGATTGACTGAATGGCTAGCATACGCGGGCTTTGTCGTAACGTCTGTCATTGAGTCAACCGGCGTCGTTTCGATTTCCAGGTTACACGTGACATGGAGTATGGTGTCCAACCTCGTGGGTTTTCTCCTTGTCCTTCGGTTTCCTCCCACTCCTGAAGACCAGTACGCGTAAGGGAAGTTTATAAATAAAATTAAAAAACATATATTAGTCCCGAAATGACCTAGTTTGTGTCGAATGGACGTTAAGCCGCATTTCTCTTCTTCTGTTTTATTTAAAAAGTTTTGTAATAATCGGTTGGTAATCCATGGTACTATAAAAGTGATAAAACAGAAAATTTCGCCCGGTTGTAATGTTTCTCACTTTAAAGTCAGCAATTTGCCGATTTTAAGGGGCAAACGTTTATTGCGAACGATTAAGCTGGTCAGGGGGAGCTTATTTTTTAAAAGTTTTGTAAGGTACCGTTCAAATTAAACTGTTACAATAGAAAATTTCGCCCGGTTGAAATGTTTCTCGCTGTAGGTCCGCAATTTGCCAAATTTAGTGAGGTTACGTGTCTGAATGGTTAGCACCTGCGCTCTGTATCGTAACGTCTGTCATTGAGTCAACTGGCGTTGTTTCGATTGAAATGCCCGGTTGAAATGTTTCTTGCTATAAGTCAGCATTTTTCCGATTTTAGGGAGGCTGAATGGCTGAATGGTTAGCATGTGCGCGCTGTATCGTAACGTCTGTCATTGAGTCAACCGGCGTCGTTTCGATTTCCAGGTTCCATGTGACATGGAGTATGGTGTCCAACCTCGTGGGTTTTCTCCGTGTCCTTCGGTTTCCTCCACTACTAAAGACCCGTACTTGCAAGGGAAGTTTTTAAATAAAATTAAAAAATATATGTGAGCTCCGAAATGTCCTAGTTTGTGTGGAATGGACGTTAACCCGCATTTCTCTCTTTCATTTTTAAAGTTTTGTTATAATCGGTTGGTAATCAGAGGTACTGTAAAAGTGATAAAACAGGAAATTTCGCCCTGTTGTCAAGTTTCTCACTTTAAAGTCAGCAATTTGCCGATTTTAAGGGGCAAACGTTTATTGCGAACGATTATGCTGGTCAGGGGGAGCTTATTTTTAAAAGTTTTGTAATATTCGGTTGATAATTTCGCCCGGTTGAAATGTTTGTCGCTGTAGGTCAGCAATTTGCCAAATTTAGGGAGGTTACGTGGCTGAATAGTTAGCACCTGCGCTCTGTATCGTAACGTCTGTCATTGAGTCAACTGGCGTTGTTTCGATTGAAGTGCCCGGTTGAAATGTTTCTTGCTATAAGTCAGCAATTTCCCGATTTTAGGGAGGCTGAATGGTTAGCATGTGCGCGCTGTATCGTAACGTCTGTCATTGAGTCAACCGGCGTCGTTTCGATTTCCAGGTTGCACGTGACATGGGGGTATGGTGTCCAACCTCATGGGTTTTTCTCCGTGTCCTTCGGTTTCATCCCTCTCCTGAAGACCCGTACGCACAAGGGAAGTTTTTAAATAAAATTTAAAAACATATGTTAGCCCCGAAATGACCTAGTTTGTGTGGAATGGACGTTAAGCCGCATTTCTCTCTTTCTCTTTTATTTTTAAAGTTTTGTTATAATCGGTTGGTAATCAGAGGTATTATAAAAGTGATAAAACAGGAAATTTCGCCCGGTTGTAATGTTTCTCAATTTGCCGATTTTAGGGGGCGAACGATTAAGTCGGTCATGGGGAGCTTAGTTTTCTCCGTGTCCTTCAGTTTCCTCCCACGGCTAAAGACCCGTAAGCGCAAGGGAAGTGTTTAAATAAAATTAAAAGACATATGTTAGTCCCGAAATGATCTCGTTTTTGTCGAATGGACGTTAAGCCGCATTTCTCTCTTTCTGTTTTATTTTCAAAGTTTCGTAATAATCGTTTGGTAATCAATGGTACTGAAAAATTGATAAAACAGAAAATTTCGCCCGGCTGTAATGTTTCTCACTTTAAAGTCAGCAATTTGCCGATTTTAAGGGTCAAATGTTTATTGCGATTAAGTTGGTCAGGGGGAGCTTATTTTTAAAAGTTTTGTAATATTCGAAAATTCGTCGCTGTGATTTCGAACCGGAAGTTGAGACCAGCTTGACAACTTCTTTAATAGTTGTACGATTTTCATGAAATTTAGTATGTAACTAGACATTACTGATGCGACTTGAAAAATGACTTTTAAAATTTTCTAAATTATCTCCCCTTGGTGAAATTATGAATCAAATTTTTCAAAAAAATCGTCGAAATAAAGGTCAGAATGACCTAATTTTTTTTTTCGATACTAGACAAGTAATTACTGATTCGTACACAAAACATGGAGTTTGTCGATCGAACCGGAACTGCCACCATCTTGAAACGTGAAAAAACAATAGAACTTTTGCGATATTGCACTTACAGACATGGGAGTTACGTTTTCTGAACCCTTGAAAGAAAACCTAAAAACGTTCAGAGCAGAAACACAATAGGGCATAGTATGTTCAATGCGTCTCCTATGTCTAAAATTAATACATTTCGATTTCAGGACAGACGGGATACGGGTGGAATTTTTGGTATTTGAATATTTCAAAAATTTGAATTTCGCTTTTGATGTTTTTCGTGCCGACAAAGTTGTTTACGAGTGAAAAATCACACTAATTTCGATAGATTGTGACCGATTTTAATGATTTATTTTTTCTTCTTCGGATTATTTATACGACTCTGCATGGGACAGTAGCAGATCTAGTTATTAAGCTTTCATATTTCATATGAAAGCTTATTGTTTCTGTTAAGATTATTAAGCTTTCATATTACATATGAAAGCTTATTGTTTCTGTTAAGATTATTAAGCTTTCATATTACATATGAAAGCTTATTGTTTCTGTTAAGATTATTATTATTTTTTTTTTGTGTATTTTCTGCAAATCGGATTTCTCAGAATCTAACCATGGGATCTTTCTGAAACTTTGACCTACCCCCCCAAAAATGGGGTGCGAACGTTGTTTAAATATATTTTCAAAACGTTTTACGAATCCGAAATCACCGAATTTTACGAACGAAAAAACTGACAATGCATAGTCGTAACTTTGTTATTTTTTGACCGATTTTACTAATTCTTTTTTCTTTGAATACCTTGAAAAAAATCATTTTCATCTGCAGTTTCACATTTTCGAATTTCGAATATTCGTCGCTGTGATTTCGAGCCGGAAGTTTAGACCAATTTGACAACTTCTTTAATAGTTGTACGATTTTCATGAAATTTAGTATATAAGTAGATCTTACCAATGTGACTTCAAAAATATAATTAGAAATTTTCTAAATTATCTCCCCTTGGTGAAATTAAGGATCAAAGTTTTCAAAAAAGTCGTCGAAATATAGGTCAGAATGACCTAATTTTTTTTTTCGATACTAGACAAGTAATTACTGATTCGTACACAAAATATGGAGTTTGTCGATCGAACCGGAAGTGCCACCATCTTTAAACGTGAAAAATCAAAAAGGCTTTTTTGCTATTTTATTTACAGACTCGGGAGTTATATTTTGAGAATCCTTGAAGGAATGCCTAAAAATCTATCGGATCCGAATTTTGATTTCGGTCACGTGATGGTTACCATTTTGAATTGAAAATGAAAAAAAGAAGCAATTTGAAGGGCCGGGACTTTGGAATACAATAACTCTCCTTCTAATTAAGCTAGAATGTTCAAACTTGGTGTAGACGTTCACTACGTCAATGTTATGATTGAGTTCAAAGATGAGCATTTTCTGCTTAGGGTAAGCAGAGATAAGCATGCTGATTTGTTGATTCTTTAGGGCACGATAACTTCGGTTATAATGAAGGGAGGGCGGTGAAACTTTTGTCAATAGAGAGTCTAATAGCTAGCCTGTTGTTTGAAATCATTGTATCATTTTTTTTAAATATCAGGGATAGCCGAAAAAAAGAGATTGAAAATCCAAAAAGTCGTATTTTTACAATTTGGAGCATGTTTAGAGGTCTTTCTCGTAAAGTCAACATAATATTTTTGGGGAACTTCTTCTACAAAGAGTCTTATTGGTAGTCTTTTATATGAAACCATCGATCAACAGTCCAACATATCAGGAGTAGAAGAACAAAAGGATCGAACATTGAAAACGGCACCATTTCATTGTTAAGCGAAACATGCAGTGTGGGTGACTACAATCTACACATTTAGTCATCGTATAGAGCTTATTCAACAGTATCGAATTCCAACTGCTTAGGGATATTTTACGTGCAATCCAATGTGTACACGGACCCTGGTTTTTCGTACCATCCGAACGACTAGACAGCTGTGCTTGTCAGGCCCTCCGTTCTGCCTCACTGACAAGGGGGAACCACGCCGGGAAATCGAGATGAACTTTCTCCGTGCAGAACTTTCAATTCAGGCCAAACGTTTATTGCATACGATTAAGCTGGTCAATCGGAGCTTATTTTCAAAAGTTTTATAGTAATCGGTTGGTAATTAAAGTACCGTGCACATTAAACTGTTAAAACAGAAAATTTCGCCCGGTTGAAATGTTTCTTGCTATAAGTCAGCAATTTTCCGAATTCAGGGAGGCTCAATGGCTGAATGGTTAGCATGTGCGCGCTGTATCGTAAGGTCTGTCATTGAGTCAACGGGCGTTGTTTCGATCTCCAGGCTGACGTGACATGGAGTATGATGTCCAACCTCGTGGGTTTTCTCCGTGTCCTTCGGTTTCCTCCCAATGGCTAAAGACCAGTAAGCGCAAGGGGAGTTTTTAAATAAAATTAAAAAACATATGTTAGTCCCGAAATGACCTAGTTTCGGTCGAATGGACATTAGGCCGCATTTCTCTCTTTCTCTTTTATTTTTAAAGTTTTGTAATAATCGGTTGGTAATCAAAGGTACTGTAAAAGTGATAAAACAGAAAATTTCGCCCGGTTGTAATGTTTCTCACTTTAAAGTCAGCAATTTGCCGATTTAAAGGGGCAAACGTTTATTGCGAACGATTAAGATAGTCAGAGGGAGCTTATTTTTAAAAGTTTTGTAATATTCGGTTGATAACTAAAGGTACCGTGCAAATTAAACTGTTAAAATAGAAAATTTGGCCCGGTTGAAATGTTTCTCGCTGTAGGTCAGCCATTTGCCGATTTTAGGTTGTACGTGACAAGGAGTATGGTCGCCCGTCCAACCTCGTAGGCCGTAACGCCGCTGCCCGGGTAAAATTTCCCTCATTGCACACTTTATGGCGTATGCCCGTCTTCATTAGCCCATTTTAGGAGCAGAACAGTAGGACGTTAAACCCCATTCAATTTCATTTTATTTTCTCTATGTTGTTTATTTATTATAGTGGATAAATATTTTTCTGGTTCTAGCAATTATTTAATTTCTGCATAGAAATCTTGCTTTGGCCAGTTTTTTTTTATTGCAGAGTGCCATTCTTGTATATTGCAGTCTATGATCCTTTGTTTAAAACATGCTTAAGAAGTCGTCACGATTTCCTACTTATAACCAAACATATTGGAAATATTAGTCTGGCATTATTAAATCCTAATTTTATTGGTCTTATTTAAAATTAAACTTTCATTTAACTATGAACAACCCTTAACGTGTCTCTTTAAAACTATTAAATACTCTAAAACAGTAGCTCAACCTTTTGACCTAAACTCATTAATTTACCATTTTGTTGTGAGCGACTTCTTATTCTTCCTATATGACATATTGCACGTGTCGGATTTCAAAGGGGGGGTTGGATGGCTGAATGGCGAGCACGCGCGCCTGTCATTGAGTTAACTAGCGTGTTTTCGAATGCCCGGTTGTACGTGACAAGGAGTAAGGTCGCCTGTCCAACCTGACATTTTTATTTTTTTTTCCCGCCATTTTCATTTCATTTTCTCATCCGTCTCATTACAGTAATACAAGTTTCAGTTATTTCCCTTTACTTTTCAGATTATTGTTTTGCCTGGGTGCAATGTTTCATACTATATTTAGACTTGTAACTTCGCGAGTTTTTGACCAATTTTGATAAATTTTTCTTCTTATCCTTTTATTTAGGATACTTGATACAATCAATGACACGTGACGATGAATATGAAAGCTTTCATATCTGCATGGGACAGTAGCAGATCTAGTTATTATTTTTTTTTTTGTGTATTTTCTGCAAATCGGATTTCTCAGAATCTAACCATGGGATCTTTCTGAAACTTTGACCTACCCCCCCAAAAATGGGGTGCGAACGTTGTTTGAATATATTTTCAAAACGTTTTACGAATCCGAAATCACCGAATTTTACGAACGAAAAAACTGACAATGCATAGTCGTAACTTTGTTATTTTTTGACCGATTTTACTAATTCTTTTTTCTTTGAATACCTTGAAAAAAATCATTTTCGTCTGCAGTTTCACATTTTCGAATTTTGAAAATTCGTCGCTGTGATTTCGAACCGGAAGTTTAGACCAATTTGACAACTTCTTTAATAGTTGTACGATTTTCATGAAATTTAGTATATGAATAGATCTTACCGATGTGACTTCAAAAATATAATTAGAAATTTTCTAAATTATCTCCCCTTGACGAAATTAAGGATCAAATTTTTCAAAAAAATCAAAGAAATATAGGTCAGAATGACCTAATTTTTTTCTTGGATACTAGAGAAGTAAGTACTGATTCGTACACAAAATATGGAGTTTGTCGATCGAACCGGAAGTGCCACCATCTTTAAAAGTGAAAAATCAAAAAGGCTTTTTTGCTATTTTACTTACAGACTCGGGAATTATATTTTCGGAATCCTCGAAGGAATGCCTAAATATCTGTCGGATCAGAATTTCGATTTCGGTCACTTGATGGTCACCATTTTGAATTGAAAATGAAAAATAGAAGCAATTTAAAGGGTCGGGACTTTGGAACACAATTACTCTCCTTCTAATTAAGCTAGAATGTTCAAACTTGGTGTAGACGTTCACTAGGTCAATGTTATGATTGAGTACAAAGATGAGCATTTTCTGCTTAGGGTAAGCAGAGATAAGCATGCTGATTTGTTGATTCTTTAGGGCACGATAACTTCGGTTATAACAAAGGGAGGGCGGTGAAACTTTTGTCAATAGAGAGTCTAATAGCTAGCCTGTTGTGTGAAATCATTGTATCATTTTTTTTAAATATCAGGCATAGCCGAAAAAAAGAGATTGAAAATCCAAAAAGTCGTATTTTTACAATTTGGAGCATGTTTAGAGAGGTCTTTCTCGTAAAGTCAACATAATATTTTTTGGGAACTTCTTCTACAAAGAGTCTTATTGGTAGTCTTTTATATGAAACCATCGATCAACAGTTCAACATATCAGGAGTAGAAGAACAAAAGGATCGAACATTGAAAACGGCATCCTTTCATTGTTAAGCGAAACATGCATTGTGGGTGACTACAATCTACACATTTAGTCATCGTATAGAGCTTATTCAACAGTATCGAATTCCATCTGCTTAGGGATATTTTACGTGCACTCCAATGTGCACACGGGACCTTTGTTTTTCGTCCCGTCCGAACGACTAGACAGCTGTGCTTGTCAGGCCCTCCGTTCTGCCTCACTGACAAGGGGAACCACGCCGGGAAATCGAGATGAAAATTTCGCCCGGTTGAAATGTTTCTTGCGATAATTCAGCAATTTTCCGAATTCAAGGGAGGCTGAATGACTGAATGGTTAATATGTGCGCGCTGTATCGTAACGTCTGTCATTGAGTCAACGGGCGTCGTTTCGATCTCCAGGTTGCACGTGACATGGTGTATGATGTCCAACCTCGTGGGTTTTCTCCGTGTTCTTCGGTTTCCTCCCAACGGCTAAAGACCAGTACGCGCAGGGGGAGTTTTTAAATATAATTAAAAAACATATGTTAGTCCGGAAATGACCTAGTTTGTGTCGAATGGACATTAGGCCGCATTTCTCTCTTTCTCTTTTATTTTTAAAGTTTTGTTATAATCGGTTGGTAATCAAAGGTACTGTAAAAGTGATAAAACAGAAAATTTCGCCCGGTTGTAATGTTTCTCACTTTAAAGTCAGCAATTTGCCGATTTTAAGGGGCAAACGTTTATTGCGAGCGATTAAGCTGGTCAGGGGGAGCTTTTTTTTAAAAGTTTTGTAATATTCGGTTGATAACTAAAGGTACCGTGCAAATTAAACTGTTAAAATAGAAAATTTGGCCCGGTTGAAATGTTTCTCGCTGTAAGTCAGCAATTTGCCGATTTTAGGGAGGTTGCGTGGCTGAATGGTTAGCACGTGCGCTCTGTCATTGAGTCAACTGGCGTTGTTTCGATTTCTTGGTTGTACGTGACAAGGAGTACGGTCGCCTTACCAACCTCGTAGGCCGTAACGCCGCTGCCCGGGCAAAATTTCCCTCATTGCACACTTTATGGCGTATGCCCGTCTTCATTAGCCCATTGTAGGAGCAGAACAGTTGGACGTTAAACCCCATTCAATTTCATTTCATTTTCTCTATGTTGCTTATTTATTATAGTGGATAAATATTTTTCTGGTTCTAGCAATTATTTGATTTCTGCATAGAAATCTCTGGCCAGTTTTTTTATTGCAGAGTGCCATTCTTGTATATTGCAGTCTATGACCCTTTGTTTAAAACATGCTTAAGAAGTCGTCACGATTTCCTACTTATAACCAAACATATTGGAAACCATAATTATATAACATATCTTGGAAGCCCGATTACAGCTATACAAGTTTCAGTTATTTCCCTTTAGTTTAAAGATTATTTTTTTGCCCGGGTGCAATGTTTCTCACTACATTTAAATTTGTAACTTTGTGAGTTTTTGACCGATTTTGATATTATGTCTTTATAATTTTCCAAATCTACATATTTAACGTACATATTCAAACAGCTGAGTTCAACCTGATTCAAAAAGTTTTAATTTTGTTCAAAGTTACCTCATTCATCCCGATTACAGCAACACAAGTATCAGTTATTTCCCTTTAGTTTTCAGATTACTCAATGTTTCATACTATATTTAGACTTGTAACTTCGCGAGTTTTTGACCAATTTTGATAGTTTGTTAATCTTATCCTTTTATTTGAGATACTTGATATAATCGATGACACGTGACGATGAATATGAAAGCTTTCATATCTGCATGGGACAGTAGCAGATCTAGTTATTATTTTTTTTTGTGTGTTTTTCCTGCAAATCGGATTTCACAGAATCTAACCATAGGATGTTTCTGAAACCTTGATCTACCCCCCAAAAATGGGTGGTGGCTGTTGATTAAATATATTTTGAAAACGTTTTGCGAATTCGAAATCACCGAATTTTTCGAACGAAAAAACTGACAATGCATATTCGTAACTTTGCTATTTTTTGACCGATTTTACTAATTTTTTTTTATTTGAATACCTTGAAAAATATCAATTTCATCTGCAGTTTCACATTTTCGAATTTCGAAAATTCATCGCTGTGATTTCGAACCCGAAGTTTAGACCAATTTGACAACTTCTTTAATACTTGTACGATTTTCATGAAATTTAGTATATAAGTAGATCTTACCCATGTGACTTCAAAAATATAATTAGAAATTTTCTAAATTATCTCCCCTTGGTGAAATTAAGGATCAAAGTTTTAAAAAATAATCATCGAAATATAGGTCAGAATGACCTAAAAAAAAAATTCGATACTCGACAAGTAATTACTGATTCCTACACAAAATATGGAGTTTGTCGATCGAACTGGAAGTGCCACCATCTTGAAACATGAAAAATCCCTAAGGCTTTTTTGCTATTTTACTTACAGACACGGGAGTTATATTTTCTAAATCCTTGAAGGATGGCCCAAAAATCGCTGGGAGCAGAATTTTGATTTAGGTCAACTGATGGTTGCCATTTTGAAGTGAATATGAAAAGTAGTAGCAATTTGAAGGGCCGAGACTTTGAAATACAATAACTCTCCTTCTAATTGAGCTAGAATGTTCAATCTTGGTGTAGACGTTCACTAGGTCAATGTCATGATTGAGTGCAAAGATGAGCATTTTCTGCCTAGGGTAAGCAGAGATAAGCATGCTGATTTGTTGATTCTTTAGGGCACAATAACTTCGGTTATAATGAAGGGAGGGTGGTGAAACTCGTGTCAATCGAAAGTCTAATAGCTAGCCTGTTGTGTGAAATCATTGTATCATTTTTTTTAAATATCAAGGGTAGCAGAAAAAAGAGATCGAAAATCCAAAAAGTCGTATTTTTACGATTTGGAGCATTTTTAAAGGTTCTTTTCTCTTAAAGTCAACATAATATTCTTGGGGAACTTCTTCTACAAAGAGTCTGATCGGTAGTCTTTTATATGAAATCATCGATCAACAGTCCAAAATATCAGGAGTAGAAGAATAAAAGCATCGAAAATTGAAAACGGCACCCTTTCATTGTTAAGCAAAACATGCAGTGTGGGTGGCTACAATCTGCACATTTAGTCATCGTATAGAGCTTATTCAACAATATCGAATTCCAACTGCTAAGGAATCTTTTACGTGCACTCCATTGTGTACACGGCGGGTGGGGGGACACGCCAGAAAATCGAGATGAACTTTCTCGGCCAATGCAGGAATCGAACACCCGACCTCCTGGCTAGCAGGCCAACGCCTTAGCCACATAGTGTGGACACCCATTGTACATTTCATCCGTCAAATCAAATCATTTCATTGCATTAGACCAATAATTAATTATTCTTAATTTAAAACTTTATTTTAATATTAGTCTGGCATTATTAAATCCTAATTTTATTGGTCTTTTTTTAAAATTAAACTTTCATTTAACTATGAACAACCCTTAACGTGTCTCTTTAAAACAATTAAATACTCTAAAACAAAAAACAGGTAAGTATAACTACGGGTTCTGTCCACCTTCTCTTGTCTACGGCCATACCACGTTGAAAACACCAGTTCTCGTCCGATCACTGAAGTTAAGCAACGTCGGGTCCGGTTAGTACTTGGATGGGTGACCGCCTAGGAAAACCGGGTGTCGTAGATGCCTTTTTGCCCTGATTCTTCGTGAAAAAAACAATTTTCCGCCAATCAGACGACGGCGCGCACTCTTTTGCACCACTCCAGCTCTCCGCTCGGCCCGTCTCCCCAGGGAAAAAGACACAAAAAGAATTTGAGTAAGCACAAGTATGGGTTCTGTCCACCTTCTCTCGTCTACGGTCACACCACGTTGAAAACACCAGTTCTCGTCCGATCACTGAAGTTAAGCAACGTCGGGCCCGGTCAGTACTTGGATGGGTGACCGCCTGGGAACACCGGGTGCTGTAGACGCCTTTTTTAAAACCGACACCCCCCTCCCTCCCCAAAAAATCAATAAGCGGGTCAATTCAAGTAAGTATAACTACGGTTTCTGTCCACCTTCTCTCGTCTACGGCCAAACCACGTTGAAAACACCAGTAGGGTACTTGGATGGGTGACTGCCTGGGAACACCGGGTGCTGTAGACGCCTTTTTAAAACCGCCCCCCCCCCAAAAAAAAAAATCAAAAAAAAATCAATAAGCGGGTCAATTCAGATAAGTGTGACTACGGGTTCTGTCCACCTTCTATCGTGTACGGCCACACCACGTTGAAAACACCAGTTCTCGTCCGATCACTGAAGTTAAGCAACGCCGGCCCGGTTAGTACTTGAATTGGTGACCGCCTGGGAACACCGGGTGCTGTAGACGCTTTTTTAGAACCGACAACCCCCCCCCCCCCCCCAAAAAAAAAAAAAATCAATAAGCGGGTCAATTCAGGTAATTATAACTACGGGTTCTGTCCACCCCCTCTCGTCTACGGCCACACCACGTTGAAAACACCAGTTCTCGTCCGATCACTGAAGTTAAGCAACGTCGGGCCCGGTCAGTACTTGGATGGGTGACCGCCTGGGAACACCGGGTGCTGTAGACGCCTTTTTAAAACCGACAAAAAACAAAAAAAAAATCAATAAGCTGGTCAATTCAGGTAAGTATAACTACGGGTTCTGTCCACCGTCTCTCGTCTACGGCCACACCATGTTGAAAACACCAGTTCTCGCCCGATCACTGAAGTTAAGCAACGTCGGGCCCAGTCAGTACTTGGATGGGTGATCGCCTAGGAACACCGGGTGCTGTAGACGCCTTTTTAAAACCGACAACCCCACCCCCCCAAAAAAAAAAATCAATAAGCGGGTCAATTCAAGTAAGTATAACTACGGGTTCTGTCCACCTTCTCTCGTCTACGGCCACGCCACGTTGAAAACACCAGTTCTCGTCCGATCACTGAAGTTAAGCAACGTCGGGCCCGGTTAGTACTTGAATGGGTGACCGCCTGGGAACACCGTGTGCTGTAGACGCCTTTTTGCCCTAAACTCATTAATTTACCATTTTGTTGTGAACGGCTTGTTATTCTTCCTATATGACATATTGCACGTGTCTGATTTCAAAGGGGGGGGGGGGCTGAGTGGATAGCACGCGCGCCTGTCATTGAGTTAACTAGCGTGTTTTCGAATACCTGGTTGTACGTGACATGGAGTAAGGTCGCCTGTCCAACCTGCCATTTTTATTTTTTTTCCGGCAATTTTCATTTCATTTTCTCATCCGTCTCATTACAGTAATACAAGTTTCGGTTATTTCCCTTTAGTTTTCAGATTGTTGTTATGCCTGGGTGCAATGTTTCATACTATATTTAGACTTGTTATTTTGCGAGTTTTTGACCAATTTTGATAATTTTTTCTTCTTATCGTTTTATTTAGGATACTTGATACAATCGATGACACGTGACGATGAATATGAAAGCTTTCATATCTGCATGGGACAGTAGCAGATCTAGTTAAGCTTTCATATTACATATGAAAGCTTATTGTTTCTGTTAAAGTTATTATTATTATTTTTTTTTTTTGTGTGTTTTCTGCAAATCGGATTTCTCAGAATCTATCCATAGGATCTTTCTGAAATTTTGACCTACCCCCCCAAAAATGGGGTGCGAACCTTGATTAAATATATTTTCGAAACGTTTTACGAATCCGAAATCACCGAATTTTACGAACGAAAAAAATGACAATGCATAGTCGTAACTTTGTTATTTTTTGACCGATTTTACTAATTCTTTTTTCTTTGAATACCTTTGAAAAAATCATTTTCATCTACAGTTTCACATTTTCGAATTTCGAAAATTCGTCGCTGTGATTTCGAACCGGAAGTTTAGACCAATTTGACAACTTCTTTAATAGTTGTACGATTTTCATGAAATTTAGTATCTAAGTAGATCTTTCCGATGTGACTTCAAAAATATAATTAGAAATTTTCTAAATTATCTCCCCTTGACGAAATTAAGGATCAAAATTTTCAAAAAAATCATCGAAATATAGGTCAGAATGACCTGATTTTTTTTTTGGATACTAGATAAGTAATTACTGATTTGTACACAAAATATGGAGTTTGTCGATCGAACCGGAAGTGCCGCCATATTTAAAAGTGAAAAATCAATAAGGCTTTTTTGCTATTTTACTTACAGACTCGGGAGTTATATTTTCTGAATCCTTGTAGGAAGGCCTAAAAAATGTCGCGAATAGAATTTTGATTTCGGCCACGTGATGGTCACCATTTTGAATTGAAAATGAAAAATAGAAGCAATTTGAAGGATCGGGACTTTGGAACACAATTACTCTCCTTCTAATTAAGCTAGAATGTTCAAACTTGGTGTAGACGTTCACTAGGTCAATGTCATGATTGAGTTTAAAGATGAGCATTTTCTGCTAAGGGTAAGCAGAGATAAATATGCTGATTTGTTGATTCTTTAGGACACGATAACTTCGGTTATAATGAAGAGAGGGTGGTGAAACTCCTGCCAATCGAGAGTCTAATAGCTAGCCCGTTGTGTGAAATCATTGTATCATTGTTTTTAAATGTCAGGGATAGCAGAAAAAAAGAGATCGAAAATCAAAAAAGTCGTATTTTTACGATTTTGAGCATTTTTAAAGGTCCTTTTCTCTTCAATCAACATAATATTTTTGGGGAACTTCTTCTACAAAGAGTCTTATCGATAGTCTTTTATATGAAACCATCGATGAACAGTCCAAAATATCAGGAGTAGAAGAATAAAAGGATCGAAAATTGAAAACTGCACCCTTTCTTAAGCGAAACATGCAGCGTGGGTGACTACAATTTGCACATTTAGTCATCGTATACAGCTTATTCAACAGTATCGAATTCCAACTGCTTAGGGATATTTTACGTGCACTTCAATGTGTACACGGGACCTTGGTTTTTCGTCCCATCCGAACGACTAGACAGCTGTCCTTGTCAGGCCCTCCGTTCTGCCTCACTGACAAGAGGGAACCACGCCGGAAAATCGAGATGAACTTTCTCGGTGCAGAACTTTCAGTTCACGCCAAACGTTTATTGCATACGATTAAGCTGGTCAGTTGGAGCTTATTTTCAAAAATTTTGTGATAATCGGTTGGTAATTAAAGTACCGTGCAAATTAAACTGCTAAAACATAAAATTTCGCCCGGTTGAAATGTTGTTTGCTATAAGTCAGCAATTTCCCGATTTTAGGGGGGCTGAATGACTGAATGGTTAGCATACGCGCGCTTTGTCGTAACGTCTGTCATTGAGTTAACCGGCGTCGTTTCGATTTCCATGTTGTGCGTGGGTTTTCCCCGTGTCCTTCGGTTACCTCCGACGACTAAAGACCCGTACGCGCAAGGGAAGTTTTTCAATAAAATTAAAAGACATATGTTAGTCTCGAAATGACGTCGTTTTTGTCGAATGGACGTGACATGGAGTATGGTGTCCAACCTCGTGGGTTTTCTCGGTGTCCTTCGGTTTCCTCCCACTCCTGAATACCAGTACGCGTAAGGGAAGTTTATAAATAAAATTAAAAAACATATATTAGTCCCGAAATGACTTAGTTTGTGTCGAATGGACGTTAAGCCGCATTTCTCTCCTTCTGTTTTATTTTTAAAGTTTTGTAATAATCGGTTGGTAATGCATGGTACTGATACTGTAAAAGTGATAAAACAGAAAATTTCGCCCGGTTGTAATGTTTCTCACTTTAAAGTCAGCAATTTGCCGATTTTAAGGGGCAAACGTTTATTGCGAACGATTAAGCTAGTCAGGGGGAGCTTATTTTTAAAAGTTTTGTAATATTCGGTGCAAATTAAACTGTTAAAATAGAAAATTTCGCCCGGTTGAAATGTTTCTCGCTGTAGGTCCGCAATTTGCCAAATTTAGGGAGGTTACGTGGCTGAATGGTTAGCACCTGCGCTCTGTATCGTAACGTCTGTCATTGAGTCAACTGGCGTTTTTTCGATTGAAATGCCCGGTTGAAATGTTTCTTGCTATAAGTCAGCAATTTTCCGATTTTAGGGAGGCTGAATGGCTGAATGGTTAGCATGTGCGCGCTGTATCGTCAGCAATTTCCCGAATACCAGTACGCGTAAGGGAAGTTTTAAAATAAAATTAAAAAATATATGTGAGCCCCGAAATGTCCTAGTTTGTGTGGAGTGGACGTTAACCCACATGTCTCTTTTTCTCTTTTATTTTTAAAGTTTTGTTATAATCGGTTGGTAATCAGAGGTACTGTAAAAGTCATAAAACAGGAAATTTCGCCCTGTTGTCAAGTTTCTCAATTTAAAGTCAGCAATTTGCCTATTTTAGGGGGAAACGTTTATTGTGAACGATTATGCTGGTCAGGGGAAGCTTACTTTTAAAAGTTGTGTAATATTCGGTTGATAATTTCGCCCGGTTGAAATGTTTGTCGCTGTAGGTCAGCAATTTGCCAAATTTAGGGAGGTTACGTGGCTGAATGGTTAGCACCTATGCTCTGTATCGTAACGTCTGTCATTGAGTCAACTGGCGTTGTTTCGATTGAAATGCCCGGTTGAAATGTTTCTTGCTATAAGTCAGCAATTTTCCGATTTTAGGGAGGCTGAATGGCTGAATGGTTAGCATGTGCGCGCTGTATCGTAACGTCTGTCATTGAGTCAACCGGCGTCGTTTCGATTTCCAGGTTGCGCGTGGGTTTTCCCCGTGTCCTTCGGTTACCTCCCACGGCTAAAGTCAGCAATTTTCCGACGTTTATTGCGAACGATTAAGCTGGTCAGGGGGAGCTTATTTTTAAAATTTTGTAATATTCGAAAATTCGTCGCTGTGATTTCGAACCGGAAGTTGAGACCAACTTGACAACTTCTTTAATAGTTGTACGATTTTCATGAAATTTAGTATGTAACTAGACATTACTGATGCGACTTGAAAAATGACTTTCAAAATTTCCTAAATCATCCCCCGTTGGTGAAATTAAGAATCAAATTTTTCAAAAAAATCGTCGAAATAAAGGTCAGAATGACCTAATTTGTTTTTTGATACTAGACAAGTAATTACTGATTCGTACACAAAACATGGAGTTTGTCGATTGAACCGGAAGTGACACCATCTTAAAACGTGAAAAAACAATAGAACTTTTGCGATATTGCACTTACAGACATGAGAGTTACGTTTTCTGAACCCTCGAAGGAAAACCTAAAAAACGTTCAGAGCAGAAACACAATAGGGCATAGTATGTTCAATGCGTCTCCTATGTCTAAAATTTAATACATTTCAATTTCAGGATAGACGGGATACGGGTGGAATTTTTGGTATTTGAATATTTCAAAAATTCGAATTTCGTTTTTGATGTTTTTCGTGTCGACAAAGTTGTTTACGAGTGAAAAATTACATTAATTTCGATAGATTTTGACAGTGAATATGAAAGCTTTCATATCTGCATGGGACAGTAGCAGATCTAGTTAGGCTTTCAGACTTTCGTCTGAAAGCCTATTGTGATTACTAAAATTATTATTAAGCTTTCATATTACATATGAAAGCTTATTAGGGTTTCACACTGCGTAGCTTGTGTGAAACACTATTGTTGTTGTTAAAATTATTCTTATTATTATTCTTCTTCTTATTATTTTTTTTTTCCAATTTGCTTATATCTCAGCAACTTCTTGTCGAATCGATACAATTTCTTCAGTTTTACTTAGAAAGTGGGTGTGACTTAGAGATTAAAGCTATTCCCGGCATTCTGCGACATTGCGAAATATCCGAAATCACCGAAAATGTCGTTTTTTGAAATATTGCCGTAATATTAACAATAATCATTGGATTTTAGCATATGATGCATTTTGACATAGCCAGAAACAGGGGACATAGCTATGTTACTTTTGATTTTTGATTTTCGACGAATCTTGGAAGATATTAGGCGCCAAATTTTGAAAATTTAAATTTTTACAAAAAACTTTTTTATTTATTAATATTTTTATATGACATTTTAACCAAGGTTAAAGAGTCATCTGATTTGAACAAAAATGTCAACATTTTTTGTTTCCGTAATTTTCCTTGGCCGCCATTGGCTAATTCAGTTTTTCAGTCCTACATTAATTATTTATTGTTCGATTTGTATAAAACCATGTTCATATGTTCCGTGGTTCAAAATGCCATTTTTTTTGTTACCGGTAAAGTTTCCTGTAGGCACCGGAAGTGGCGTAAATTCAGCAAAAACTACAATATTGACAGTTCGGTACCACTTTTTGAAAGCAAATACTATTTTCTACTAATCTGATCTTACTCAAAAGATGCGCCCTGTTAAGATGCACAAAATCTCGGACTCAGTTTTTTTAATTTCGATTTTGTTTTCGGGCCATTACGGTTAAAAGGTAAAAAAAGGGGTAAAAATAAGCTATTTACAACCCATCCAGTGTCTTCATATATTAAAATATTTCTTCGATACTTTCATAAACTTGTAGCAATAATCCATACAAAGAGAATGTATGTGAAATTTAGTTTGTAATATAAGCAGTTGCCGAGAAATGGGCAATTTTGCATGAGTCACTTTTCACGTTATTTTGGCTGTAAAAGAATCAATTATTTTTCGATTTTCAATTTTCTTTCACTATCCGTTGCCTATTTCCACAGTCGACTATTCCAAACCATTTTAACACTTTCACTGTTACCGGAAGTGACGTCATTTACGCAATAACTGAATTTTTAGTGTTAAAAATACATTTTTTTATTCAAATGAGTATTATTTGTAATATTTTTAGAATTATGAAATTTGGTTCCCATCAACAAATAGAATGAACCCATACGAACGATCATATAGATACCACAAAATGGTTTCTAACTTGTATGGTTGCAGAGAAATGGACGATTTTCCACAAGTCACTTTTTACTTTATTTTGGCTCTAAAAGAATCAGTTATTAATCGATTTTCATAAAATTTTCATTATGATGTCTTATGCCATTTACGATTTTATAGAACTAATTTAACTGTTTTAGTATCACCGGAAGTGATGTCATTTTGTCAAAAACTGAATTTTTAGCCTGCTAAACAGATAATTTATTCAAATGCGTCTGATTTGTAATGTTTTCAAAATTATGATATTTGATTCCATTCAACAAATAGATTGATCCCATACGATCATACAGAAACCACAAAATGGTTTCTAACTTGTGCGGTTGCAGAGAAATAGTCGATTGTCTACAAGTCACTTTTCAAGGTTTTTGGTCTATAAAAGTGGCAATTATTATTCTATTTACATAAAATTTTCACTATATGATGTCATATGTCATTTCCGATTTCATAAAACTAATTGAATATTTTCATTATCACCGGAAGTAATGTAATTTTGTCAGGATCACTTACAAGTAACAAATGAATTGATATTTGCTGGATTTGGTTGATTCTGCGTCCAATTTATTTGATGTGTGCAATGCTTATGGGGAAACCTGTGTAATGGTTTCATTGGTACCGGTTGTTTCTGCTAAGATTATTATTATTTTTTTTTTTTTGTGTATTTTCTGCAAATCGGATTTCTCAGAATCTAACCATGGGATCTTTCTGAAACTTTGACATACCCCCCCAAAAATTGGGTGCGAACGTTGTTTAAATATATTTTCAAAACGTTTTACGAATCCGAAATCACCGAATTTTACGAACGAAAAAACAGACAATGCATAGTCGTAACTTTGTTATTTTTTGACCGATTTTACTAATTCTTTTTTCTTTGAATACCTTGAAAAAAATCGTTTTCATCTGCGGTTTCACATTTTCAGATTTCGAAAATTCGTCGCTGTGATTTCGAACCGGAAGTTTAGACCAATTTGACAACTTCTTTAATAGTTGTATGATTTTCATGAAATTTATTATACAAGTAGATCTTACCGATGTGACTTCAAAAATATAATTAGAAATTTTCTAAATTATCTCCCCTTGGTGAAATTAAGGATCAAAGTTTTCAAAAAAATCGTCGAAATATAGGTCAGAATGACCTAAAAAAAAATTTCGATACTCGACAAGTAATTACTGATTCCTACACAAAATATGGAGTTTGTCGATCGAACCGGAAGTGCCACCATCTTGAAACATGAAAAATCCCTACGGCTTTTTTGTTATTTTACTTACAGACACGGGAGTTATATTTTCTGAATCCTTGAAGGATGGCCCAAAAATCGTAGAGAGCAGAATTTTGATTTCGGTCACGTGATGGTCACCATTTTGAATTGAAAATGAAAAGTAGTAGCAATTTGAAGGGCCGAGACTTTGAAACACAATAACTCTCCTTCTAATTGAGCTAGAATGTTCAAACTTGGTGTAGACGTTCACTAGGTCAATGTCATGATTGAGTTCAAAGATGAGCATTTTCTGCCAAGGGTAAGCAGAGATAGGCATGTTGATTTGTTGATTCTTTAGGGCACGATAACTTCGGTTATAATGAAGGGAGGGCGGTGAAACTTTTGTCAATAGAGAGTCTAATAGCTAGCCTGTTGTGTGAAATCATTGTATCATTTTTTTAAATATCAGGGATAGCCAAAAAAAAAAGATTGAAAATCCAAAAAGTCGTATTTTTACAATTTGGAGTATGTTTAGAGGTCTTTCTCGTAAAGTCAACATAATATTTGTTGGGAAATTCTTCTACAAAGAGTCTTATTGGTAGTCTTTTATATGAAACCATCGATCAACAGTCCAACATATCAGGAGTAGAAGAACAAAAGGATCGAACATTGAAAACGGCACCCTTTCATTGTTAAGCGAAACATGCAGTGTGGGTGACTACAATCTACGCATTTAGTCATCGTATAGAGTTTATTCAACAGTATCGAATTCCAACTGCTTAGGGATATTTTACGTGCACTCCAATGTGTACACGGGACCTTGGTTTTTCGTCCCATCCGAAGGACTAGACAGCTGTGCTTGTCAGTCCCTCCGTTCTGCCTCACTGACAAGGGGAACCACGCCGGGAAATCGAGATGAACTTTTTCCGTGCAGAACTTTCAATTCAGGCAAAACGTTTATTGCATACGATTAAGCTGGTCAGTTGAAGCTTATTTTCAAAAGTTTTGTAATAATCGGTTGGTAATTAAAGTACCGTGCACATTAAACTGTTAAAACAGAAAAATTCGCCCGGTTGAAATGTTTCTTGCTATAAGTCAGCAATTTTCCGAATTCAGGGAGGCTGGATGGCTGAATGGTTAGCATGTGCTCGCTGTATCGTAACGTTTGTCATTGAGTCAACGGGCGTCGTTTCTATCTCCAGGTTGCACGTGACATGGTGTATGATGTCCAACCTCGTGGGTTTTCTCCATGTTCTTCGGTTTCCTCCCAACGCAAAGACCAGTACGTGCAAGGGGAGTTTTTAAATAAAATTAAAAACATATGTTAGTCCCGAAATGACCTAGTTTGTTTCGAATGGACGTTAGGCCGCATTTCTCTCTTTCTCTTTTTAAAGTTTTGTAATAATCGGTTGGTAATCAAAGGTACTGTTAAAGTGATAAAACAGAAAATTTGGCCCGGTTGTAATGTTTCTCACTTTAAAGTCAGCAATTTGTCGATTTTAAGGGGCAAACGTTTATTGCGAACGATTAAGCTGGTCAGAGGGAGCTTATTTTTAAAAGTTTTGTAGTATTCGGTTGATAACTAAAGGTACCGTGCAAATTAAACTGTTAAAATAGAAAATTTGGCCCGGTTGAAATGTTTCTCGCTGTAGGTCAGCAATTTGCCGATTTTAGGGAGGTTGCGTGGCTGAATGGTTAGCACGTGCGCTCTGTATCATAACGTCTGTCATTGAGTCAACTGGCCTTGTTTCGATTTCTTGGTTGTACGTGACAAGGAGTATGGTCGCCTTACCAACCTCGTAGGCCGTAACGCCGCTGCCCGGGTAAAATTTCCCTAATTGCACACTTTATGGGGTATGCCCGTCTTCATTAGCCCATTGTAGGAGCAGAACAGTAGGACGTTAAACCCCATTCAATTTCATTTCATTTTCTCTATGTTGCATATTTATTATAGTGGATAAATATTTTTCTGGTTCTAGCAATTATTTAATTTCTGCATAGAAATCTCTGGCCAGTTTTTTTTTTATTGCAGAGTGCCATTCTTGTATATAGCAGTCTATGACCCTTTGTTTAAAACATGATTAAGAAGTCGTCACGATTTCCTACTTATAACCAAACATATTGGAAACCATAATTATATAACATATCTTGGAAGCCCGATTACAGCTATACAAGTTTCAGTTATTTCCCTTTAGTTTAAAGATTATTTTTTTGCCCGGGTGCAATGTTTCTCACTACATTTAAATTTGTAACTTTGTGAGTTTTTGACCGATTTTGATATTATGTCTTTATAATTTTCCAAATCTACATATTTAACGTACATATTCAAACAGTTGAGTTCAACCTGATTCAAAAAGTTTTAGTTTTGTTCAAAGTTATCTCATTTAATTTTTCGATGTTTTCTTACCATTTTCATTTCATTTTTCTGAAAGTTTTGAAATCGGAAGTCATCCCGATTACAGCAACACAAGTATCAGTTATTTCCCTTTAGTTTTCAGATTACTCAATGTTTCATACTATATTTAGACTTGTAACTTCGCGAGTTTTTGACCAATTTTGATAGTTTGTTATTCTTATCCTTTTATCTGAGATACTTGATATAATCGATGACACGTGACGATGAATATGAAAGCTTTCATATCTGCATGGGACAGTAGCAGATCTAGTTAAGCTTTCATATTACATATGAAAGCTTATTGTTTCTGTTAAGATTATTATTATTTTTTTTTTTTGTGTATTTTCTGCAAATCGGATTTCTCAGAATCTAACC
This sequence comes from Patella depressa, assembly GCA_948474765.1. Taxonomy (NCBI): domain Eukaryota; kingdom Metazoa; phylum Mollusca; class Gastropoda; family Patellidae; genus Patella; species Patella depressa. The sequence goes on along the minus strand of OX419717.1, from coordinate 31,572,718 downwards.
ATGGGATCTTTCTGAAACTTTGACCTACCCCCCCAAAAATGGGGTGCGAACGTTGTTTAAATATATTTTCAAAACGTTTTACGAATCCGAAATCACCGAATTTTACGAACGAAAAAAACTGACAATGCATAGTCGTAACTTTGTTATTTTTTGACCGATTTTACTAATTCTTTTTTCTTTGAATACCTTGAAAAAAATCATTTTCATCTGCAGTTTCACATTTTCGAATTTCGAAAATTCGTCGGTGTGATTTCGAACCGGAAGTTTAGACCAATTTGACAACTTCTTTAATAGTTGTACGATTTTCATGAAATTTAGTATACAAGTAGATCTTACCGATGTGACTTCAAAAATATAATTAGAAATTTTCTAAATTATCTCCCCTTGGTGAAATTAAGGATCAAAGTTTTCAAAAAAATCGTCGAAATATAGGTCAGAATGTCCTAAAAAAAAATTTCGATACTCGACAAGTAATTACTGATTCCTACACAAAATATGGAGTTTGTCGATCGAACCGGAAGTGCCACCATCTTGAAACATGAAAAATCCCTACGGCTTTTTTGTTATTTTACTTACAGACACGGGAGTTATATTTTCTGAATCCTTGAAGGATGGCCCAAAAATCGTATAGAGCAGAATTTTGATTTCGGTCACGTGATGGTCACCATTTTGAATTGAAAATGAAAAGTAGTAGCAATTTGAAGGGCCGAGACTTTGAAACACAATAACTCTCCTTCTAATTGAGCTAGAATGTTCAAACTTGGTGTAGACGTTCACTAGGTCAGTGTCATGATTGAGTTCAAAGATGAGCATTTTCTGCTTAGGGTAAGCAGAGATAGGCATGCTGATTTGTTGATTCTTTAGGGCACGATAACTTCGGTTATAATGAAGGGAGGGCTGTGAAACTTTTGTCAATAGAGAGTCCAATAGCTAGCCTGTTGTGTGAAATCATTGTATCATTTATTTTAAATATCAGGGATAGGCGAAAAAAAGAGATTGAAAATCCAAAAAGTCGTATTTTTACAATTTGGAGCATGTTTAGAGGTCTTTCTCGTAAAGTTAACTTAATATTTTTGGGGAACTTCTTCTACAAAGAGTCTTATTGGTAGTCTTTTATATAAAACCATCGATCAACAATCCAACATATCAGGAGTAGAAGAACAAAAGGATCGAACATTGAAAACGGCATTCTTTCATTGTTAAGCGAAACATGCAGTGTGGGTGACTACAATCTACACATTTAGTCATCGTATACAGCTTATTCAACAGTATCGAATTCCAACTGCTTAGGGATATTTTTTTTCGTCCCATCCGAACGACTAGACAGCTGTGCTTGTCAGTCCCTCCGTTCTGCCTCACTGACAACGGGGAACCACGCCGGGAAATCAAGATGAACTTTTTCCGTGCAGAACTTTCAATTCAGGCCAAACGTTTATTGCATACGGTTAAGCTGGTCAGTTGGAGCATATTTTCAAAAGTTTAGTAATAATCGGTTGGTAATTAAAGTACCGTGCACATTAAACTGTTAAAACAGAAAATTTCGCCCGGTTGAAATGTTTCTTGCTATAAGTCAGCAATTTTCCGAATTCAGGGAGGCTGAATGGCTGAATGGTTAGCATGTGCGCGCTGTATCGTAACTTCTGTCATTGAGTCACGGGCGTCATTTCGATCTCCAGGTTGCACGTGACATGGAGTATGATGTCCAACCTCGTGGGTTTTCTCCGTGTCCTTCGGTTTCCTCCCAACGGCTAAAGACCAGTAAGCGCAAGGGGAGTTTTTAAATAAAATTAAAAAACATATGTTAGTCACGAAATGACCTAGTTTGTGTCTAATGGACATTATGCCGCATTTCTCTCTTTCTCTTTTATTTTTAAAGTTTTGTAATAAACGGTTGGTAATCAAAGGTACTGTAAAGTGATAAAACAGAAAATTTCGCCCGGTTGTAATGTTTCTCACTTTAAAGTCAGCAATTTGCCGATTTTAAGGGGCAAACGTTTATTGCGAACGATTAAGCTGGTCAAGGGGAGCTTATTTTTAAAAGTTTTGTAATATTCGGTTGATAACTAAAGGTACCGTGCAAATTAAACTGTTAAAATAGAAAATTTGGCCCGGTTGAACTGTTTCTCGCTGCAGGTCAGCAATTTGCCGATTTTAGGGAGGTTGCGTGGCTGAATAACGTCTGTCTTTGAGTCAACTGGCGTTGTTTCGATTTCTTGGTTGTACGTGACAAGGAGTATGTTCGCCTGTCCAACTTCGTAGGCCGTAACGCCGCTGCCCGGGTAAAATTTCCCTCATTGCACACTTTATGGCATATGCCCGTCTTCATTAGCCCATTTTAGGAGCAGAACAGTAGGACGTTAAACCCCATTCAATTTCATTTCATTTTCTCTATGTTGCTTATTTATTATAGTGGATAAATATTTTTCTGGTTCTAGCAATTATTTAATTTCTGCATAGAAATCTTGCTTTGGCCAGTTTTTTTTATTGCAGAGTGCCATTCTTGTATAATTCAGTCTACGATCCTTTGTTTAAAACATGCTTAAGAAGTTGTCACGATTTCCTACTTATAACCAAACATATTGGAAATATTAGTCTGGCATTATTAAATCCTAATACAAGTTTCAGTTATTTCCCTTTAGTTTTCAGATTATTGTTATGCCTGGGTGCAATTTTTCATACTATATTTAGACTTGTAACTTCGAGAGTTTTTGACCAATTTTGATAATTTTTTCTTCTTATCCTTTTATTTAGGATACTTGATACAATCAATGACACGTGACGATGAATATGAAAGCTTTCATATCTGCATGGGACAGTAGCAGATCTAGTTATTTATTAGGCTTTCAGACTTTCGTCTGAAAGCCTATTGAGATTACTAAAATTATTATAGCTGAAAGCCTATTGAGATTACTAAAATTATTATTTTTTTTTTTATTATTATTATTTACCGCCGGAGCCTATTTCTCTATGATCGAAAAGAGATACCGATCTGCGGTTCATCTTTCTACCGGGAAACCATGTGGTGGCTACTCAATAAAGCAATTTTTGAACTTCTGCGCAGACCGGAAGTGGCCGAATTTTGAACGTTGGTAAAAAATTAAAAATCGGCCGTGGTTTCGTCAATTCTTTACCTATATTCAAATAAATCACATTTTTGAAAAGGCTGAGACTTTTCCGAGACAATAGCAATCTCACATTTTGCAATTTCGAAACTTCGTCGCTGACTTCTATCATTCGAAAATTGAAAACACGTCGCCTACGAGACAATTTTTGTTATTTTTCAAAATTTGCAAATTTGACCTAGATTTTTGGATACCTGATGTCAATCCGATTCCAGTAATATAAGTTTCATTCAGAGTTATCGCCCTTTATTTTTCGATTTTTTTCGAATTTTCTTCCCATTTTGTGAGCTGTGGTTTCGTTTTACGGTCGAATTGATGTTTCTGAAACTTATGGAACATGAAGTTATAGTCCAATACCAACTGATAAAGCAATTTCGACACGGATCTTTAAACCGGAAGTGGTCGAAATAATGTGCTATATTTTGAAAAAAATGCAAAAAATGGATGTTTTCGGGGAAACGTGATGTCTCCGTCCGATATCAACGGATTAATCAAATTAAGGTACCAATGGATGGCACGAGGATTGGACTATCGTATGACACCCAATTCATACGGATGCTATGAACAAAAAGCAAAATATTGCACGCTGAAAATCAAGTATTTTCTGATTTGGAGCGTTTTTGGATGCCTGTATCTCGAACACTTAACCTACAATTTTTTTTTAATTTTTTCTATCGAGAGTCCTTTTGGCGGTATTTTGCATGAAGCCATCCAATAAGACTTTGGAATGTCTGGAATAGGATATAAAAGGGACTGAAAATCGAAAAAAGTCGAAAAATCGTAATTTTTTTGAAAATGCTCTATTCTTTTTTTATTTTAAAATTTTTTTCAAAAAATGGTTACAAATTCGGATAGCTGACCTAAATCCGATTCTAACGATGTATAATATGTATTGAAGTACTGAAATATAATTTTCGATATTTTGATATTTTTGCATTTTTGGCACTTTTGAACATAGGATTTCTCAGGTGTATTTTATCTGATTAGATAATGTAATAATCCTTACAGAGCCCTGCGGCTATTTAATTGCCCAAACCGGTTATTAAAACTATCTCGACAATAATCACCATACCGGAAGTATTCAAAAAATGAAAGAAAAGGTTAAAAAAAATGTGCGCTCTTGCGAAAAGCTGAATTTCTCTGTCAGATATTACCTGACGAAAAAAAGTAAAGTGTCTTTGGGTAGCCCCATTAATGGACTATCATATGGCATCTCAATGGTACGATTTCGATGGTTAGAAAATAAATTATGGAACCCCGAAAATCTAGTATTTTCCGTTTTTGGAGCCTTTTTATACGTCTTTTTCTCTAAAACGACATCTACGATTTCTCTGAAACTTTTTTAACGCAGAGTTCTACCGGTGGTCTGTGGCGTGAATCCAAAAGGAAAAGGTTTGAAATAATATAATGGGGCCAAAAATGGCCTCAATCTTTGAAAATAGTTTAAAAATCGTTAAATTATTGAAAATGTTCTTTTATGTATCTTTTTGACAAAAAACTACTGAATAGATGTTTCTGACACTTCTGTGACAGAAAGTTAAGTATCTGAACAACTTGTTAAAACTATTCCGACAATGATTAAAAAACCGGAAGCAGCCGAATAAATATCCTATATTTTTGAAATAAAACCGTAAAAAGTAAAAAAAAATGGTGATCTTGCGAAAAAAAAGTGATTACTATGTCAGATTTCACCGAATCAAAACAACTAAAGTATTATTGTATATCCTGATCAATGGACGATCTTATGACATCTAAATGGTAAAAATTTGCTGGCTAGGCAAGTGAACCATTTTTAAATGTCTTTGTTTGTTTTTTTCTTAATTAGCGAATATCCAATCCTTGACCCTAACCTTATGTCACTAATCACGTGTCTACACCTTTCAAATAGTGTATATAAATCAACCCCACTGATGTTCAGCGATATCACTTATGTAGAAGCAGACATAAAACCACCAGCTTAAGTAAGTAAATGTTCAGCAAGCAGAGCAATGGATTCGTTGTCTAGAGCTGAGGAGATGCTATTTTCTGCAGAGAGACACTTTCGAAGAGCATGCGAACAGGTTATTTTGCTGAATACCAAAATACGACAATATGGAGTTCGGCAACAACGTGCTAGACGAAACAACCAACACTCGTTAAGATACAACATAAATATTAGGATACGGGTTATGGTAGGACTACGCGATGCCTATTATGAATACTCTCGATTAAAGTTTGAAATGGTTTTAGAGTTGAGAGGTGTAGACGCTTTTTTTTAAAAAAAAAAACCGGCACTTTTAAGGGCCCCCAAATCTATGAAAGAGTTACATTTCATATTCTAATAATATTAATAATGGTACTCTTGCAAAAATCGCGAGCAGCTAAATCGTCGGGGCAGTCAACAAGAGTTGTCACATATTTTTACTTTTTCGGTAATAAAACATTTATAATACACTAAAATATGATTAACAAGTCATTAGGCAATTATCAGAAAATCATTAGAATTGGTTTAGTTTTCATAACGTTTAGCCCCATGCCAACGTTTACTATACGAAACATTTAATATCATGGATTTACATGTAGCTGTTCATGTTATCAAGATTCATTGAAAATAAATATACTTGCTCGTCTTAAGACCTTAAACTGTGTATCAATCGGTTGGTAACTTTAGACTCTAGAGCATTCACAAGATATTTTTAAAATGATCAAGAGCCATAACTCTGGCAGTAATTAGCGGAATTCGCTGAAAATCATTAGGATTCTTCGTCTTATGACCTTAAACACTGCGTATAAATTTAAAGTCAATCGCATAGTCCAGTGAATGGACTTTCGTATGCCACACGTCCTGTTCAGTGCTGCTGGGCTATTTTATGACATACATGTACTTCCTCTCTGATTCCTGAAAGCCGGTTCAGTGCTGCTTGCAGGTCTAGTTATTATTATTATTATTATTATTATTTACCGCGAGGGCCTAGATCTCCATGATCGAAAACAGATATCGATCTGGAATTATATTTTCTATTGGGAAACCATGTGGTGGCTACTTGATAAAATATTTTTGAAATTTCTGCGCATACCGGAAGTGACCGAACTTTGCACGTTGTCTAAAAATTGAAAATCGGCCATAGTTTCGTCCATTTTCAAACAAATTACATTTTTGGAATCCCTGAATCTTGTCTGAGACAATGGCTATCTCACATTTTTCAATTTCGAACATTCGTCTATGACTTTTATCGTTCGAAAATTGAAAACATGTTGTTTACGGGACAATTTTTGTCATTTTTCAAAATTTTCAAATTTGACCTACATTTTTGGATACCTGAAGTCCATCCGATTCCAGTAATATAAGTTTCATTCAGAGTTATCGCCCTTTATTTTTCAATTTTCTTCCCATTTTGTGAGCTCGAGTTTCGTTTTATGGTAGAATTGACGTTTCTGAAACTTCTGGAACATGAAGTTATAGTCCAATACCAACTGATAAAGCAATTTCGACACGGATCTTTAAACTGGAAGTGGTCGAAATAATGTTCAATATTTTGAAAAAAATGCAAAAAATGGATACTTTGGGGGAAAACGCGATTTCTCCGCCCGATAGCAACGGATTAAAGAAATTAGGGTACCATTGGACTGCACTAGGATTGTACTATCGTATGACACCCAATTCGTACGGATACGATGAGCAGGAAGCAAAATATGGCACGCTGAAAATCAAGTATTTTCTGATTTGGAGCGTTTTTGGACGCCTGTATCTCGAAAACTTAACCGCAACTTTTTTTTTAACTTTCTCTATCGAGAGTCAATTCGATAGTCTTGTGAATTATGCCATCCAATAAGACTTTGAAATGTCTGGAATAGGTGAAATAACGGACTGAAAATCGAAAAAAGTCGAAAAATCGTGAAATTTTGGAAAATGCTCTACTATTTTTTTATTTTAAGAGATTTTCAAAAAAAGATTGTATATTCAGATAGCTGACCTAATTACGATTCTAACGATGTATAATATGTATGTAGTTATTGAAATTTAATTTTCGATATTTTAAATTTTTTGCATTTTTGGCACTTTTCAACATAGGATTTCTCAGGGTCATTTTATCTGATCAGATAATGTAATATACCATTACAGAGCCCTGTGGCTATTTTAGTGTCCAAACCGGCTATTAAAACTATTCCGAAAATAATAACCATACCGGAAGTATTCAAAAAATGAAAAAAAAAGGTTAAAAACATTGTCGCACTTGCGAAAAACTTGATTTCTCCCTTAGGTAATAGCGGACCAAAAGAACTAAAGTGTCGTTCGAAAGCCCTATTAATGGACCATCATATGGTATCTAAATAATACGATTTCGATGGTAGGGAAATAAATCATTGTATGCCAAAAATCTAGTATTTTCCGATTTTTTAACATTCTGAGACGCCCTTTTCTCGAAAACGACGCAGCAGATTTTTCTTAAACTTTTCTTACTCAAAGTCCTATCGGTTGTCTATATAGTGAATCCAAAATGAAAAGCATTGAAATAATATAGGTGGTCCAAAAATGGCATCAAACTTTGAAAAAAATGGAAAAATCATTAAATTTTTGTAAACGCTCTTTAATTTATCTTTTTTTCCAAAACTATTCAATGGATGTTTCTGACACTTCTGGTACAGAAAGTTAAGTATCGAAAGAACTTCGTAAAGCTATCGCGACAATGATCGTAAAACCGGAAGTAGTCGAAAAAATGTCCGATATTTTGAAAAAAAAATTTTTTTTTACGAATACCTTTTTTATTTATGAATATTTTTTGATGGTATTTTACACAGGGTTAAAATATCATCGTACTTGAGCAGAAATGAGAAAAAAAATTGTCTCGGTAATTTGCGTTAGCCGCCATCGGCTAATTTAGTTTTTCGTACCCAGAAAAATTATTTATTGTTCGATTTGTATAAAACAAAGTTCATATGCTCCGTGGTCCAAATTGTATTTTTTTTTGTTACGGTGAAATTTTTCTGTCGGCAACGGAAGTGACGTAATAGTAACAAAAACTACAATTTTGACAGTTCGGTACCGCTTTTTGAAAGCAAATATTTTTTTTTTTCAAAACTGATATAACTAAAAGGATGCACCCTGCAAAGATGCACAAAATCATTAGCTCAGTTTTTTTAATTTCAATTTCATTTTCGGGCAATTTCGAACAAAATGTAAAATAAAGTGTAAAATTCAGTTATTTACAATTCATTCAGCGTCTTCATATTTTGAAATATTTATTTGTAATTTTCATAAACTCGTAGCAATAATCCAGACGAAGAGAATTTATGCGAAAATTAGTTTGTAATATGAGCAGTTGCCGAGAAATATGCAATTTTGCATGCATCACTTTTCACGTTATTTTGCCTATAAAAGAATGAATTATCATTCGATTTGCAATATTTTTTTTCCATTTGATGTCTAATGCCAATTTGGACTATGTCAAGCCAATTTTACATTTTCTCTGTGACCGGAAATGACGTCATTTGGGCAAAAACTGTATTTTTAACTCAAAAAACAAATATTTTATTCAAATGAATCTGCCTTATAATATTTTTAAAATTATGATATTTGATTCCCATCAACGAATAGAATGAAGCCATACGACCATACAGATACCACAAAATGGTTTCTAACTTGTATGGTTACAGAGAAATAGGCGATCTTCTATAAGTCACTTTTCAAGGTTTTTGGTCTATAAAAGTGTCAATTATCATTCGATTTTTATAATTTTTTTACCATTTGATGCCTTATGCCATTTATGACTTCTATGAACTAAGTAAACATTTTCAATATCACCGGAAGTAATGTAATTTTTGCAAAAAACGTATTTTTAGCCTTCAAAACAAACATTTTTTTGAAGGGATTTATATTTATTATTCGTTTAACTTGATAACGTCTGACTCTAATGGGCAGTAAGATTGAATCAATACCATCATATTGATATCAAGAAAAGCCTTCTAGCATGTTCCCTTGTCGAATAATAGCCAATTTTTCCAGGGTCACTTTTAAGTTTTTTACCTTCTTAATTTCATTTTATGGGTTATAGGTTAATTATTTATTGCCCGATATGTATAAAACGAAGTTTGTATTTTGTGTGTTGCGAATTTTCGACTTATTTTTCACATATAAAAATTTCTTTCGGTACCGGAAGTGACGTAATTTTGCCATAATTTACAATTTTGACCCGTCTTTTCGCCAGCAAATATTACTTTTACATATGATAGAGGGTGTCACTGAAGCAAAACAACTAAAGTATAGTTTGGTAGCTCAATGGATCGGCTATGGTATAATAAACTTCCTGTATGATTCCTGAAAGCCGGTTCAGTGCTGCTTGCAGGTCTAGTTATTAGGCTTTCAGACTTTCGTCTGAAAGCCTATTGTGATTACTAAAATTATTATTATTTATTATTATTATTTTATTTTTCGGGGGAGCCTATTTCTCAGTGTCTGTAACAGATACAGATCCGGGACGTAATTTTCTATCAGGAAACCATATAGTGGCCATCCCTTCCACTGTATTTGAAACTTCTGCGCAGACCGGAAGTGGCCGAATTTTGTGCGGTGCCAAAAAATTAAAAAACGGCCGTAGATTCGTCAATTCTGTACCTATTTTCATACAAATTACATTTTTGGAAACCCTGAGTCTTTTCTCGGACGATAGCAGTTGAAAATTTTGCAATTTAGAAACTTCGTCGCTGACTTCTAGCATTCGAAAAATGAAAATATGTTGTTTAAGACACATTTTTTGTTATTTTTCAAAATTTTCAAATTTGACCTACATTTTTGGATATCTGAAGGCAATACGGTTCCAGTAATATAAGTTTCATTCAGAGTCATCGCCCTTTATTTTTCGATTTTTTTCGAATTTTCTTCACATTTTGTGAGCTTAAGTTTCGTTTTACGGCCGGATCGACGTTTCTGAAATTCCTGGAACATGAAGTAATATGGTCAAACCACCGTTTAAAGCAATTTCAACAACAATCCGTAAACCGGAAGTAGTCGAAATACTATGCGATATTTTGAAAAAAACGTGAAAAATTGGTGTTTTGGGTAAAAACACGATTTTTCCGTCCGATATCAACGGATTAAACAAATTAAGGTATCATTTGGTCGGGCGGTAATTGGACCACTGAATGATACCCAATTCGTACGGACACGATCAGCAGGAAGCAAAATATGGCTCGCTGAAAATCAAGTATTTTCTGATTTGGAGCGTTTTTAGATGCCTGTATCTCGAAAACTGCTCCACAGTTTTTTATGAAACTTTCTCTATCGAGAGACCTTGCAGTAGTCTTGTGTACGAAACATTCCATTACGACTTTGAAATATCTGGAAAAGGTGAAATAACGGACTGAAAATCGAAAAAAGTCGAAAAATCGTGAAATTTTGGAAAATGCTCTGCTATTTTTTTATTTTAAGAGATTTTCAAAAAAAAATTGTATATTCAGATAGCTGACCTAATTACGATTCTATCGATGTATAATATGTATGTAGTTATTGAAATTTAATTTTCGATATTTTAAATTTTTTGCATTTTTGGCACTTTTGAACCTAGGATTTCTCAGGGGCATTTTATCTGATCAGATAATGTAATATATCATTACAGAGCCCTGTGGCTATTTTAGTGCCTAAACCGGTTATCAAAACTATATCGACAATAATAACCATACCGGAAGTATTCAAAAAATGTAAAAAAAGGTTAAAAACTATGTCGCACTTGCAAAAAACTTGATTTCTCCCTTAGGTAATAGCGGACCAAAAGAACTAAAGTGTCGTTGGATAGCCCTATTAATGGACCATCATATGGTATCTAAATAATACGATATCGATGGTAAGGAAATAAATTATTGGGTGCCAAAAATCTAGTATTTTCCGATTTTTTAACATTCTGAGACGTCCTTTTCTCGAAAACGACGCCGCAGATTTTTCTTAAACTTTTCTTACTCAAAGTCCTATCGGTTGTCTATATAGTGAATCAAAAATGAAAAGCATTGAAATAATATAGGTGGTCCAAAAATGGCATCAAACTTTGAAAAAATTGAAAAATCGTTAAATTTTTGTAAACGCTCTTTAGTTTATCTTTTTTTTTCAAAACTGCTCAATGGATGTTTCTGACATTTCTGGTACAGAAAGTTAAGTATCCAAAGAACTTCGTAAAGCTATCACAACAACGATCGTAAAACCGGAAGTAGTCGAAAAAATGTCCGATATTTTGAAAAAAAATATTTTTTTTACGAAAATCTTTTTTATTTATGAATATTTTTTGATGATATTTTACACGGGGTTAAACTATCATCCTACTTGAGCAGAAATGAGAAAAAAAAATTGTCTCGGTAATTTGTGTTAGCCGCCATCGGCTAATTTAGTTTTTCGTACCCAGAAAAATTATTTATTGTTCGATTTGTATAAAACAAAGTTCATATGCTCCGTGGTCCCAATTGTAATTTTTTTTGTTACGGTGAAATTTTTCTGTCGGCAACGGAAGTGACGTAATATTAACAAAAACTACAATTTTGACACTTCGGTACCACTTTTTGAAAGCAAATATTATTTTTTTTCAAAACTGATATAACTAAATGGATGCACCCTGCAAAGGTGCACAAAATCCTTAGCTCATATTTTTAAATTTCAATTCCATTTTCGGGCAATTTCGAATAAAATGTAAAATAAAGTGTAAAATTCAGTTATTTACAATTCATTCAGCGTCTTCATATTTTGAAATATTTATTTGTAATTTCCATAAACTCGTAGCACTAATCCAGACGAAGAGAATGTTTGCGAAAATTAGTTTGTAATATGAGCAGTTGCCGAGAAATATGCAATTTTGCATGCATCACTTTTCACGTTATTTTGCCTATGCAAGAGTGAATTATTATTTGATTTGTAATATTTTTTTCCCATTTGATGCCTAATGCCAATTTGGACTAGGTCAAGCCAATTTTACATTTTCACTGTGACCGGAAATGACGTCATTTGGGCAAAAACTGTATTTTTAACCTAAAAAACTAAAATTTTATTCAAATCAGTCTCCCTTATAATATTTTTAAAATTATGATATTTGATTCTCATCAACGAATAGAATGAAGCCATAAGACCATACAGATACCACAAAATGGTTTCTAACTTGTACGTTTACAGAGAAATAGGCGATCTTCTATAAGTCACTTTTCAAGGTTTTTGGTATATAAAAGTGTCAATTATTATTCGATTTTTATAATTTTTTTACCATTTGATACCTTATGCAATTTATGACTTCTATGAACCAAGTTAACATTTTCAATATCACCGGAAGTAATGTAATTTTTGCAAAAAAACGTATTTTTAGCTTTCAAAACAAACATTTTTTAGAAGTGATTTATATTCATTATTCGTTTAACTTTATAACGCCTGACTCTAATGGGCAGTAAGAGTGAATCAATACCATCATATTGATATCAAGAAAAGGCTTCTAGCATGTTCCCTTGTCGAATAATAACCAATTTTCCCAGGGTCACTTTTAAGTTTTTTACCTTCTTAATTTCAGTTTATGGGTTATAGGTTAATTATTTAATGCCCGAAATGTATAAAACAACGTTTGGATTTTGTATGTTGCGAATTTTCGACTTATTTTTCACCTATAAAAATTTCTTTCGGCACCGGAAGTGACTTAATTTTGCCATAATTTACAATTTTGACTGGTCTTTTCGCCAGCAAATATTACTTTTACATATGATAGAGGGTGTCACTAAAGCAAAACAACCTAAAGTATAGTTTGGTAGCTCAATGGATCGGCTATGGCATAATAAACTTCCTGTATGATTCCTGAAAGCCGGTTCAGTGCTGCTTGCAGGTCTAGTTATTATTTTTTTTTTCGCCGGAGCCTATTTCTCAGTGCCTGTATCAGATACCGATCTGGGACCTAATTCTCTATTGGGGAAACCATGTGTTGGCTACTTGATAAACTATTTTTGAAACTTCTGCGCAGACCGGAAGTGGTCGAATTTTGTGCTGTGTCCATAAATTAAAAAACGGCCGTAGATTCGTCAATTCTATACCTATTTTCATACATATGACATTTTCGGAAACCCTGAGTCTTTTCTCGGGCGATAGCAGTTGAAAATTTCGATATTTCGAAACTTCATCGCTGACTTCTTGCGATCGAAAAATGAAAAATGTGGTTTGAGAGACAATTTTTGCTATTTTTTTAAAATTTTCAAATTTGACCTACATTTTTGGATACCTGAAAATCATCCGATTCCAGAAATATAAGTTTCATTCCGAGTTATCGCCCTTTATTTTTCGATTTTTTTCGAATTTTCTACCCATTTTGTGAGCTCGGGTTTCGTTTTATGGCAGAAGTGACGTTTCTGAAACTTCAGAGGCATGAAGCCAAATGACCATTGCAAGGAATAAAGCAATTTCAACAATAATCTGTACACCGGAAGTGGTCAAAATAATGTCCGATATTTTGAAAAAAATGCAAAAAATGGGTATTTTGGGGAAAAACGCGATTTCTCCGTCCGATATCAATGGATTAGACGAATTGGGGTAACATTGGATTGCACTAGGATTGTGCTATCGTATGATACCCAATTCGTACGGATACGATGAGCAGGCAGCAAAATATGGCACGCTGAAAATCAAGTATTTTCTGATTTGGAGCGTTTTTGGATGCCTGTATCTCGAAAACTTAACCACAGTTTTTTTTAAAATTTTGTCTATCGAGAGTCCTTTCGGAGGTATTTTGCATGAAGCCATCCAATAAGACTTTGAAATATCTGGAATAGGTGAAATAACGGACTGAAAATCGAAAAAAGTCGAAAAATCGTGAAATTTTGGAAAATGCTTTGCTATTTTTTTATTTTAAGAGATTTTCAAAAAAAGGGTGTATATTCAGATAGCTGACCTAATTCCGATTCTAACGGTGTATAATATTTATGTAGTTATTGAAATTTAATTTTCGATATTTTAATTCTTTTGCATTTTTGGCACTTTTGAACATAGGATTTCTCAGGGGCATTTTATCTGATCAGATAATGTAATATATCATTACAGAGTCCTGTGGCTATTTTAGCACCCAAACCGGCTATTAAAACTATTCCGACAATAATAACCATACCGGAAGTATTCAAAAAATGAAAAAAAAGGTTAAAAACATTGTCGCACTTGCAAAAAAACTTGATTTCTCCCTTAGGTAATAGCGGACCAAAAGAACTAAAGTGTCGTTGGATAGCCCTATTAATGGATCATCATGTGGTATCTAAATAATACGATTTCGATACTAAGGAAATAAATTATTGTATACCAAAAATCTAGTATTTTCCGATTTTTTAACATTTTGAGACGCCCTTTTCTCGAAAACGACGCCACAGATTTTTCTTAAACTTTTCTTACTCAAAGTCCTATCGGTTGTGTATATAGTGAATCCAAAATGAAAAGCGTTGAAATAATATAAGTTGTCCAAAAATGGCCTCAAACTTTGAAAAAAATTGAAAAATCGTTAAATTTTTGGAAACGCTCTTTAATTTATCTTTTTTTTCCAAAACTACTCAATGGATGTTTCTGACACTTCTGGTACGTACAGTTAAGTATCCAAAGAACTGTGCAAAGCTATCACAACAACGATCGTAAAACCGGAAGTAGTCTTCTTTTACGAAAACCTTTTTTATTTATGAATATTTTTTAATGATATTTTACACAGGAATTATTGATATAAAATTAAACCATGCTAGTCCCGAAATGACATAGTTTGTGTCTAGTCGACGTTAAACCCCATTTCTCTCATCTAGGTAGTGCCGGTTAATTTGAGATATATTTTGTTTCCCTTTAAGTTTTAATTTCAGTTTATGGGTTCCAAGTTTATTATTTATTGCCTGGTGTGTATAAAACAATTCTCAATTGAGAATTCTCAACTTATTTGTTACCGATAATGATTTCTTTTGGCACCGGAAGTGAAGTAATTTTGCCAGATTTTAAAATTTTGACCGGTCTATTCGCAAGCAAATATTACTTACAAATCTGACAGAGGGTGTCACTGAATCATAACAACTACAGTATCGTTTGGTGGCTTGATGGATCGGCTATTGTATGACGCACTTCCTGTCTGATTCCTGAAAGCCGATTCAGCACTGCAGGTCTGCAGGTCTAGTTATTATTATTTTTTTTTGTGTGTGTGTTTTCTGCAAATCGGATTTCTCAGAATCT
Organism: Patella depressa; assembly: GCA_948474765.1. NCBI lineage: Eukaryota > Metazoa > Mollusca > Gastropoda > Patellidae > Patella > Patella depressa. Next base: position 31,557,427 of record OX419717.1, on the reverse strand, counting down.
ATCCATAGGATCTTTCTGAAATTTTGACCTACCCCCCCCCCCAAAAAAAAAAATGGGGTGCGAACGTTGTTTAAATATATTTTCAAAACGTTTTACGAATTCGAAATCACCGAATTTTACGAACGAAAAAACTGACAATGCATAGTCGTAACTTTGTTATTTTTTGACCGATCTTAATAATTCTTTTTTCTTTAAATACCTTGAAAAAAATCATTTTCATCTGCAGTTTTATATTTTCGAATTTCGAAAATTCGTCGCTGTGATTTCGAACCGGAAGTTTAAACCAATTTGACAACTTCTTTAATAGTTGTACGATCTTCATGAAATTTAGTATAGAAGTAGAACCTAGCGATGTGATTTCAAAAATATAATTAGAAATTTTCAGAATTATCCCCCCTTTACGAAATTAAGGATCAAAATTTTCAAAAAAATCATCGAGATATAGGTCAGAATGACCTGATTTTTTTTTTGAATACTAGATAAATAATTACTGATTTGTACACAAAACATGAAGTTTGTCGATCGAACCGGAAGTGCTACCATCTTGAAACGTGAAAAATCCCTAAGGCTTTTTTGCTATTTTACTTACAGACACGGGAGTTGTATTTTCTGAATCCTTGAAGGTTGGCCCAAAAATCACTGGGAGCAGAATTTTGATTTAAGTCTACTGATGGATTCCATTTTGAAGTGAATATGAAAAGTAGTAGCAATTTGAAGGGCCGAGATTTTGAAACACAATAACTCTCCTTCTAATTAAGCTAGAATGTTCAAACTTGGTGTACACGTTCACTAGGGCAATGTCATGATTGAGTTTAAAGATGAGCATTATCTGCTTAGGGTAAGCAGAGATAAATATGCTGATTTGTTGATTCTTTAGGGCACGATAACTTCGGTTATAATGAAGGGAAGGTGGTGAAACTCCTGCCAATCGAGAGTCTAATAGCTAGCCCGTTGTGTGAAATCATTGTATCATTGTTTTTAAATGTCAGGGATAGCAGAAAAAAAGAGATCGAAAATCCAAATTTTTACGATTTTGAGCATTTTTAAAGGTCCTTTTCTCTTCAATCAACATAATATTTTTGGGGAACTTCTTCTACAAAGAGTCTTATCGATAGTCTTTTATATGAAACCATCGATCAACAGTCCAAAATATCAGGAGTAGAAGAATAAAAGGATCGAAAATTGAAAACTGCAACCTGTCATTGTTGAGCGAAACATGCAGCGTGGGTGAGTACAATTTGCACATTATTCATCGTATAGAGCTTATTCAACAGTATCGAATTCCAACTGCTTATGGATATTTTACGTGCACTTCAATGTGTACACGGGACCTTGGTTTTTCGTCCCATCCGAACGACTAGACAGCTGTCCTTGTCAGGCCCTCCATTCTGCCTCACTGACAAGAGGGAACCACGCCGGAAAGTCGAGATGAACTTTCTCGGTGCAGAACTTTCAATTCACGCCAAACGTTTATTGCATACGATTAAGCTGGTCAGTTGGAGCTTATTTTCAAAAGTTTTGTAATAATCGGTTGGTAATAATGTTGCTTGCTATAAGTCAGCAATTTCCTGATTTTAGGGAGGCTGAATGACTGAATGGTTAGCATACGCGCGCTTTGTCGTAACGTCTGTCATTGAGTTAACCGGTGTCGTTTCGATTTCCATGTTGCGCGTGGGTTTTCCCCGTGTCCTTCGGTTACCCCCCACGGCTAAAGACCAGTACGCGCAAGGGAAGTTTTTCAATAAAATTAAAAGACATATGTTAGTCCCGAAATGACCTCGTTTTTGTCGAATGGACGTGACATGGAGTATGGTGTCCAACCTCGTGGGTTTTCTCCGTGTCCTTCGCTTTCCTCCCACTCCTGAATATCAGTACGCGTAAGGGAAGTTTATAAATAAAATTAAAAAACATATATTAGTCCCGAAATGACTTAGTTTGTGTCAAATGGACGTTAAGCCGCATTTCTCTCCTTCTAGTTTATTTTTAAAGTTTTGTAATAATCGGTTGGTAATCCATGGTACTGGTACTGTAAAAGTGATAAAACAGAAAATCTCGCCCGGTTGTAATGTTTCTCACTTTAAAGTCAGCAATTTGCCGATTTTAAGGGGCAAACGTTTATTGCGAACGATTAAGCTGGTCAGGGGGAGCTTATTTTTAAAAGTTTTGTAATATTCGGTGCAAATTAAACTGTTAAAATAGAAAATTTCGCCCGGTTGAAATGTTTCTCGCTGTAGGTCCGCAATTTGCCAAATTTAGGGAGGTTACGTGGCTGAATGGTTAGCATCTGCGCTCTGTATCGTAACGTCTGTCATTGAGTCAACTGGCGTTGTTTCGATTGAAATGCCCGGTTGAAATGTTTCTTGCTATAAGTCAGCAATTTCCCGAATACCAGTACGCGTAAGGGAAGTTTTAAAATAAAATTAAAAAATATATGTGAGCCCCGAAATGTCCTAGTTTGTGTGGAGTGGACGTTAACCCACATGTCTCTTTTTCTCTTTTATTTTTAAAGTTTTGTTATAATCGGTTGGTAATCAGAGGTACTGTAAAAGTCATAAAACAGGAAATTTCGCCCTGTTGTCAAGTTTCTCAATTTAAAGTCAGCAATTTGCCTATTTTAGGGGGAAACGTTTATTGCGAACGATTATGCTGGTCAGGGGAAGCTTACTTTTAAAAGTTTTGTAATATTCGGTTGATAATTTCGCCCGGTTGAAATGTTTGTCGCTGTAGGTCAGCAATTTGCCAAATTTAGGGAGGTTACGTGGCTGAATGGTTAGCACCTATGCTCTGTATCGTAACGTCTGTCATTGAGTCAACTGGCGTTGTTTCGATTGAAATGCCCGGTTGAAATGTTTCTTGCTATAAGTCAGCATTTTTCCGATTTTAGGGAGGCTGAATGACTGAATGGTTAGCATACGCGCGCTTTGTCGTAACGTCTGTCATTGAGTTAACCGGTGTCGTTTCGATTTCCATGTTGCGCGTGGGTTTTCCCCGTGTCCTTCGGTTACCTCCCACGGCTAAAGACCCGTACGCGCAAGGGAAGTTTTTCAATAAAATTAAAAGACATATGTTAGTCCCGAAATGACCTCGTTTTTGTCGAATGGACGTGACATGGAGTATGGTGTCCAACCTCGTGGGTTTTCTCCGTGTCCTTCGGTTTCCTCCCACTCCTGAATACCAGTACGCGTAAGGGAAGTTTATAAATAAAATTAAAAAACATATGTTATTCCCGAAATGACTTAGTTTGTGTCGAATGGACGTTAAGTCGCATTTCTCTCCTTCTGTTTTATTTTTAAAGTTTTGTAATAATCGGTTGGTAATCCATGGTACTGGTACTGTAAAAGTGATAAAACAGAAAATCTCGCCCGGTTGTAATATTTCTCACTTTAAAGTCAGCAATTTGCCGATTTTAAGGGGTAAACGTTTATTGCGAACGATTAAGCTGGTCAGGGGGAGCTTATTTTTAAAAGTTTTGTAATATTCGGTGCAAATTAAACTGTTAAAATAGAAAATTTCGCCCGGTTGAAATGTTTCTCGCTGTAGGTCCGCAATTTGCCAAATTTAGGGAGGTTACGTGGCTGAATGGTTAGCACCTGCGCTCTGTATCGTAACGTCTGTCATTGAGTCAACTGGCGTTGTTTCGATTGAAATGCCCGGTTGAAATGTTTCTTGCTATAAGTCAGCAATTTCCCGAATACCAGTACGCGTAAGGGAAGTTTTAAAATAAAATTAAAAAATATATGTGAGCCCCGAAATGTCCTAGTTTGTGTGGAGTGGACGTTAACCCACATGTCTCTTTTTCTCTTTTATTTTTAAAGTTTTGTTATAATATTGCACTTACAGACATGGGAGTTACGTTTTCTGAACCCTTGAAGGAAAACCTAAAAAACGTTCAGAGCAGAAACACAATAGGGCATGGTATGTTCAATGCGTCTCCTATGTCTAAAATTGAATACATTTCGATTTCAGGATAGACGGGATACGGGTGGAATTTTTGGTATTTGAATATTTCAAAAATTCGAATTTCGCTTTTGATGTTTTTCGTGCCGACGAAGTTGTTTACGAGTGAAAAATCACATTAATTTCGATAGATTGTGACAGTGAATATGAAAGCTTTCATATCTGCATGGAACAGTAGCAGATCTAGTTTATTAGGCTTTCAGACTTTCGTCTGTAAGCCTATTGTGATTACTAAAATTATTATTATTTATTATTATTATTTTATTTTTCGGGGGAGCCTATTTCTCAGTGTCTGTAACGGATACAGATCTGGGACATAATTTTCTATCAAGAAACCATATGGTGGCTATCCCTTCCACTCTATTTGAAACTTCTGCGCAGACCGGAAGTGGACGAATTTCGTGCGGTGCCAAAAAATTAAAAAACAGCCATAGATTCGTCAATTCTGTATCTTTTTTCATACAAATTACATTTTTGGAAATCCTGAGTCTTTTCTCGGACGAAAGCAGTTGAAAATTTTTCAATTTCGAAACTTTTCCGCTGACTTCTAGCGTTCGAAAAATGAAAATATGTTGTTTAAGACACATTTTTTGTTATTTTTCAAAATTTCAAAATTTGACCTACATTTTTGGATACCTGAAGGCAATCCGGTTCCAGTAATATAAGTTTCATTCAGAGTTATCGCCCTTTATTTTTCGATTTTTTTCGAATTTTCTTCACATTTTGTGAGCTTAAGTTTCGTTATACAGCCAGATCGACGTTTCTGAAATTCCTGGAACATGAAGTAATATGGTCAAACCACCGTTTAAAGCAATTTCAACAACAATCCGTAAACAGGAAGTAGTCGAAATAATATGCGATATTTTGAAAAAAAAGTGAAAAATGGGTGTTTTGGGTAAAACACGATTTTTCCGCCCGATATCTACGGATTAAACGAATTAAGGTATCATTTGGTCGGGCGGTGATTGGACCACTGAATGATACCCGATTCGTACGGATACGATTAGCAGGAAGCAAAATATGGCACGCTGAAAATCAAGTATTTTCTGATTTTTGGCATTTTTGGACGCCTGTATTTCGAAAACTTTCTATCGAGAGTCCTTTCGGAGGTTTTTTGGCATGAAGCCATCCAATAAGACTTTGAAATATCTGGAATAGGTGAAATAACGGACTGAAAATCGAAAAAAGTCGAAAAATCGTGAAATTTTGGAAATGCTCTACTATTTTTTTATTTTAAGAGATTTTCAAAAAAAGATTGTATATTCAGATAGCTGACCTAATTACGATTCTAACGATGTATAATATGTAAGTAGTTATTGAAATTTAATTTTCGATATTTTAATTTTTTTGCATTTTTGGCACTTTTGAACATAGGATTTCTCAGGGGCATTTTATCTGATCAGATAATGTAATATGTCATTACAGAGCCCTGTGGCTATTTTAGTGCCCAAACCGGCTATTAAAACTATTCCGACAATAATAGCCATACCGGAAGTATTCAAAAAATGAAAAAAAAGAGTAAAAACATTGTCGCACTTGCGAAAAACTTGATTTCTCCCTTAGGTAATAGCGGACCAAAAGAACTAAAGTATCGCCGGATAGCCCTATTAATGGACCATCATATGGTGTCTAAATAATACGATTTCGATGATAAGAAAATAAATTATTGTATGCCAAATATCTAGTATTTTCCGATTTTTTAACATTCTGCGACGCCCTTTTCTCGAAAACAACTCCGCAGATTTTTCTTACACTTTTCTTACTCAAAGTCCTATCCCTTGTCTATATAGTGAATCCAAAATGAAAAGCATTGAAATAATATAAGAGGTCCAAAAATGGCCTCAAACTTTGAAAAAAATTGAAAAATCGTTAAATTTTTGGAAACGCTCTTTAATTTATCTTTTTTTCCAAAACTACTCAATGGATGTTTCTGACACTTCTGGTACAGAAAGTTAAGTATCCAAAGAACTTCGTAAAGCTGTCACGACAATGATCGTAAAACCGGAAGTAGTCGAAAAAATGTCCGATATTTTGAGAAAAAATTATTTTTTTTACGAAAACCTTTTTTATTTATGAATATTTTTTGATGGTATTTTACACATGGTTAAAATATCATCCTACTTGAGCAGAAATGATAAAAAAAAATGTCTCGGTAATTTGCGTTAGCCGCCATCGGCTCATTTAGTTTTTCGTAACCAGAAAAACTATTTATTGTTCGATTTGTATAAAACAAAGTTCATATGCTCCGTGGTCCCAATTGCAATTTTCTTTGTTACAGTGAAATTTTTCTGTCGGCAACGGAAGTGACGTAATATTAACAAAAACTACAATTTTGACAGTTCGGTACCACTTTTTGAAAGCAAATATTTTTTTTTTCAAAACTGATATAACTAAAAGGATGCACCCTGCAAAGGTGTATAAAATCTTTAGCTCAGATTTTTTAAATTTCAATTTCATTTTCGGGCAATTTCGAATAAAATGTAAAATAAAGTGTAAAATTCAATTATTTACAATTCATTCAGCGTCTTCATATTTTGAAATATTGATTTGTGATTTTCATAAACTCGTAGCAATAATCCAGACGAAGAGAATGTATGCGAAAATTAGTTTGAAATATGAGCAGTTGCCGAGAAATATGCAATTTTGCATGCGTCACTTTTCACGTTATTTTGCCTATAAAAGAATGAATTATTATTCGATTTGCAATATTTTTTTTCCATTTGATGCCTAATGTCAATGTGGACTAGGTCAAGCCAATTTTACATTTTCACTGTGACCGGAAATGACGTCAAAAACTGTATTTTTAACCTAAAAAACAAATATTTTATTCAAATGAGTCTGCCTTATAATATTTTTAAAATTATGATATTTGATTCCCATCAACGAATAGAATGAAACCATACGACGATACAGATACAACAAAATGGTTTCTAACTTGTACGGTTACAGAGAAATAGGCGATCTTCTATAAGTCACTTTTCAAGGTATTTGGTCTATAAAAGGGATTTATATTTATTATTTGTTTAACGTCTGACTCTAATGGGCAGTAAGATTGAATCAATACCATCATATTGATATCAAGAAAAGGCTTCTAGCATGTTCCCTTGTCGAATAATAGCCAATTTTCCAAGGGTCACTTTTAATTATTTTACCTTCTTAATTTCAGTTTATGGGTTATAGGTTGATTTTTCATTGCCCGATATGTATTAAACAAATTTTGTATGTTGCAAATTTTCGACTTATTTTTCACCTATAAAAATTTCTTTCGGCACCGGAAGTGACGTAATTTTGCCATAATTTACAATTTTGACCGGTCTTTTCGCCAGCAAATATTACTTTTACATATGATAGAGGGTGTCACTGAAGCAAAACAACTAAAGTATAGTTCGGTAGCTCAATGGGTTGGCTATGGTATAATAAACTTCCTGTATGATTCCTGAAAGCCGGTTCAGTGCTGCTTGCAGGTCTAGTTGTGATTACTAAAATTATTATTAGGCTTTCAGACTTTCGTCTGAAAGCCTATTGAGATTACTAAAATTATTATTATTATTAAGCTTTCATATGTATTATATATGAAAGCTTATTGTTTCTGTTAAAGTTATTATTAAGCTTTCATATTACATATGAAAGCTTATTGTTTTTGTTAAGATTATTATTGTTATTATTAAGCTTTCATATTACATATGAAAGCTTATTGTTTCTGTTAAAGTTATTATTATTATTATTATTTTTTTTTTTGTGTATTTTCTGCAAATCGGATTTCTCAGAATCTAACCATAGGATCTTTCTGAAACTTTGACCTACCCCCCTATAAATGGGGTGCGAACCTTGATTAAATATATTTTCAAAACGTTTTACGAATCCGAAATCACCGAATTTTACGAACGAATGCATTTGACCTACAATGCTGTAACTTTGTGACTATTTGACCTATTTAATTAATTCTTTTTTCTATGAGTACCTTCAGATATTTACTTCAAATCTGCAATTTCGGATTTTCGAATTTCGAAAATTCGTCGCTGTGATTTCGAACCGGAAGTTTAGACCAACTCGACAACTTCTTTAGTATTTGTACGATTTTCATGAAATTTAATATGTAAGTAAACCTTAATGATGCGACTTGAAAAATGACTTTAGAAATTTTCTAAATTATCTCCCCTTGGAGAAATTGAGGATCGAAATTTTCAAAAAAATCGACGAAATATAGGTCAAATCATCTTGATTTTTTTTTTGGTTACTAGCTGCGAGACCACTGATTCGTACACAAAAAATGGAGTTTGTAGCTCAACCCAGAAGTGCCACAATCTTGAAATGTAAAAACCTCAAACGCCATTTTGCTATTTTACTTACAGACACGGGAATTATATTTTCTGAATCCTTGGAGGAAGGCCTAAAAAAAGTCGGGAGTAGAATTTTCATTTAGGTCAACTGGGAGTCACCATTTTGAATTGAAAATGAAAAATGGAAGCAATTTGTAGGGCCGAGTTTTTGGAACACAATAACTCTCCTTCTAATTAAGCTAGAATGTTTAAACTTGGGGTAGACGTTCACTGGGTCAATGTCATGATTGAGTGTAAAGATGAGCATTTTCTGCCCGGGGTAAGCAGAGATACGCATGCTGATTTGTTGATTCTTTAGGGCACAATAACTTCGGTTATAATGAAGGGAGGGTGGTGAAACTCTTGTCAATCGAGAGTCTAATAGCTAGCCTGTTGTGTGAAATCATTGTATCATTTTTTTTAAATATCAGGGATAGCAGAAAAAAAGAGATCGAAAATCCAAAAAGTCGTATTTTTACGATTTAGAGCATTTTTAAAGGTCCTTTTCTCTTAAAGTCAAGATAATATTTTTGGGGAACTTCTTGTACAAAGAGTCTTATCGGTAGTCTTTTATATGAAACCATCGATCAACAGTCCAAAATATCAGGAGTAGAAGAAGAAAGGGATCGAAAATTGAAAACGGCAGCCTTTCATTGTTAAGCAAAACATGCAGCGTGGGTGGCTACAATTTGCACATTTAGTCATCGTATAGAGCTTATTCAACATTATCGAATTCCAACTGCTAAGGAATCTTTTACGTGCACTCCAATGTGTACACGCCGGTGGGAGGACAGGCCAAAAAATCGAGATGAACTTTCTCGGCCAATGCAGGGATCGAACACCCGACCCCTTGGCTAGCAGGTCAACGCCTTCGCCACATAGTGTGGACACCCATCGTACATTTCATCTGTCAAATCAAAGCATTTCATTGCATTAGACCAATAATTAATTATTCTTAATTTGAAATTTTATTTTAATATTATTAAATCCTCATTTTATTGGTAGACGTTCGTCTTATTTAAAGTTAAACTTTCATTTAACTATTAACATCCCTTAACGTGTCTCTTTAAAATAATTAAATACTCTAAAACAATAGCTCAACCTTTTGACCTAAGCTCATTAATTTACCATTTTGTATGTGAGCGACTTGTTATTCTTCTTATATGACATATTGCACGTGTCCGATTTCAAAGGGGGGTTTGGTGGCTGAATGGTTAGCACGCGCGCGCTGTATCATAAAGCCTGTCATTGAGTCAGCTAGCGTGTTTTCGAATCTCCGGTCGTACCTGACAAGGAGTAAGGTCGCCTGTCCATCTTGGTGGGTTTTCTTCATTTCCTCCTGTTTCCTTCCACTGCTAAAGACCTCTACGCGCAAGCGAAATATTGAAATAAAATCGAACTATATGTTAGTCCCGAAATGATCTAGTTTGGGACACAATAACTCTCTTTCTAATTCAGCTAGACTTGGTGTGGGTGTTTATTAGGCCAATACCTTGATGACTCTGGAACACAATAACTCTTTTTCTAATTGTGGTACAATGTTCAAACTTGGTATAGGCATTCACTAAGTCAATGTCTTGATGAAGTTCGAAGTAGAATTTTGATTTAGGTCAACTGGTAGTCACCATTTTGAAGTGAATATGAAACATAGTGAAAAGTCGACATTTACGGACTTGTAAACAATAGAGCATAGTATGTTCAATGCGTCTCCTATGTCTGAAATTAATACATTTCAGGATAGTCGGGATACGGTATTTGAATATTTCAAAAATTCGATTTTTGCCGTTGATGTTTTTCGTGCTGACAAAATTCTTTACGAGTGAAAAATCACATTAACTTCACTAGAATGTGACCGATTTTAATGATTTTTTTTCCTTGTTCGGATTATTCATACGACCCATGACATGTGACAGGAAGTGACTGTGAATATGAAAGCTTTCATATCTGCATGGGACAGTAGCAGATCTAGTTATTTTTTTTTGTATACTTTCTGCAAATCGGATTTCTCAGAATCTAACCATGGGATCTTTCTGAAACTTTGACCTACCCCCCCCCCCCCCCCCAAACTGGGTAGCAGTTTTTGATTAAATATATTTTCAAAACGTTTTACGAATTCGAAATCAGCGAATTTTACGAACGAGTGAATTTGACCTGCATTACTGTAACTCTGTGACTATTTGACCTATTTTACTAATTCTTTTTTCTTTGAGTACCTTGACAAAAATCATTTTCAACTGCAGTTTCAGATTTTCGAATTTCGAAAATTCGTCGCTGTGATTTCGAACCGGAAGTTGAGACCAACTTGACAACTTCTTTAATAGTTGTACGATTTTCATGAAATTTAGAATATAAGTAGATCTTACCCATGTGACTTCAAAAATATAAATAGAAATTTTCTAAATTATCTCCCCTTGGTTAAATTAAGGATCAAAATTTTCAAAAAAATCGAAGAAATATAGGTCAGAATGACCTGATGTTTTTTTTGGATACTAGATAAGTAAATACTGATTCGTACACAAAATATTGAGTTTGTGGATCGAACCGGAAGTGCCGCCATCTTGAAATGTGATAAATCACAAAGGCTTTTGAGATATTTTACTTACAGACATGGGAGTTACATTTTCGGAATCCTTGAAGGAATGCCTAAAAATCTATCTGATCAGAATTTTGATTTCGGTCACCTGATGGTCACCATTTCGAACTGAATATGAGAAAAGGTGAAAAATCGACATTAACGAGCACGTGAATGAAAGCAATAGGCCGTAGTTTGGAGAATATGTCTCCTATTTCCAAAATGAATACATTTCTGGATAGCCGGGATCAGGGTCGAAATATTGTTATTTGAAATTGTCACAATTTCGAATTTTGTCTTTGATGTTTTTCGTGCCGATAAAGTTGTTTACGATTGAAAAATCATAAAAACTTCGCTATATTTTGACCGATTTTAATGATTTTTTGTTGTTGATGAGATTATTTACATGACCCATGACATGTGACAGGAAGTGACTGTTAATATGAAAGCTTTAATATCTGCTTTGCAGATCTAGTTATTATTATTTTTTTTTTTGTGTGTGTATTCTGCAAATCGGATTTCTCAGAATCTATCCATAGGATCTTTCTGAAATTTTTACCTACCCCCCCCCCCCCCAAAATGGGGTGCGAACCTTGATTAAATGTATTTTCAAAACGTTTTACGAATCCGAAATCACCGAATTTTACGAACGAATGCATTTGACCTACAATGCTGTAACTTTGTGACTATTTGATCTATTTTACTAATTCTTTTTTCTTTGAGTATCCTAAGACATTTACTTTAAATCTGCAATTTCGGATTTTCGAATTTCGAAAATTTGTCGCTGTGATTTCGAACCGGAAGTTTACACCAACTCGACAACTTCTTTAGTAGTTGTACGATTTTCATGAAATTTAATATGTTAGTAGACCTTAATGATGCGACTTGAAAAATGACTTTAGAAATTTTCTAACTTATCTTCCCTTGGTGAAATTAAGGATCAAAGTTTTCAAAAAAATCGTCGAAATATAGGTCAGAATGACCTAGGTTTTTTTTTTCGATACTAGACAAGGAATTACTGATTCGTACACAAAATATGGAGTGTGTCGATCGAACCGGAAGTGCCACCATCTTTAAACGTGAAAAATCAATAAGGTTTTTTTGCTATTTTACTTACAGACTCGGGAGTTATATTTTCTGAATCCTTGTAGGAAGGCCTAAAAAATGTCGCGAATAGAATTCTGATTTAGGTCAACCGGGAGTCACCATTTGAATTGAAAATGAAAAATAGAAGCAATTTGAAGGGCCGAGACTTTGGAGCACAATAACCCTCATTCTAATTAAGCTAAAATGTTCAAACTTGTTGTAGACGTTCACTAGGTCAATGTTATGATTGAGTTCAAAGATGAGCATTTTCTGCTTAGGGTAAGCGGAGATAAGCATGCTGATTTGTTGATTCTTTAGGGCACGATAACTTCAGTTATAATGAAGGGAGGGCGGTGAAACTTTTGTCAATAGAGAGTCTAATAGCTAGCCTGTTGTGTGAAATCATTGTATCATTTTTTTTAAATATCAGGGATAGCCGAAAAAAAGAGATTGAAAATCCAAAAAGTCGTATTTTTACAATTTGGAGCATGTTTAGAGGTCTTTCTCGTAAAGTCAACATACTATTTTTTGGGAACTTCTTCTACAAAGAGTCTTATTGGTAGTCTTTTATATGAAACCATCGATCAACAGTCCAACATATCAGGAGTAGAAGAACAAAAGGATCGAACATTGAAAACGGCACCCTTTCATTGTTAAGCGAAACATGCAGTGTGGGTGACTACAATCTACGCATTTAGTCATCGTATACAGTTTATTCAACAGTATCGAATTCCAACTGCTTAGGGATATTTTACGTGCACTCCAATGTGTACACGGGACCTTGGTTTTTCGTCCCATCCGAAGGACTAGACAGCTGTGCTTGTCAGGCCCTCCGTTCTGCCTCACTGACAAGGGGAACCACGCCGGGAAATCGAGATGAACTTTTTCCGTGCAGAACTTTCAATTCAGGCAAAACGTTTATTGCATACGATTAAGCTGGTCAGTTAGAGCTTATTTTCAAAAGTTTTGTAATAATCGGTTGGTAATTAAAGTACCGTGCACATTAAACTGTTAAAACAGAAAATTTCGCCCGGTTGAAATGTTTTTTGCTATAAGTCAGCAATTTTCCGAATTCAGGGAGGCTGGATGGCTGAATGGTTAGCATGTGCTCGCTGTATCGTAACGTTTGTCATTGAGTCAACGGGCGTCGTTTCGATCTCCAGGTTGCACGTGACATGGTGTATGATGTCCAACCTCGTGGGTTTTCTCCGTGTTCTTCGGTTTCCTCCCAACGGCTAAAGACCAGTACGTGCAAGGGGAGTTTTTAAATAAAATTAAAAAACATATGTTAGTCCCTAGTTTGTGTCGAATGGACGTTAGGCCGCATTTCTCTCTTTCTCTTTTTAAAGTTTTGTAATAATCGGTTGGTAATCAAAGGTACTGTTAAAGTGATAAAACAGAAAATTTGGCCCGGTTGTAATGTTTCTCACTTTAAAGTCAGCAATTTGTCGATTTTAAGGGGCAAACGTTTATTGCGAACGATTAAGCTGGTCAGGGGGAGCTTATTTTAAAAAGTTTTGTAATATTCGGTTGATAACTAAAGGTACCGTACAAATTAAACTGTTAAAATAGAAAATTTGTCCCGGTTGAAATGTTTCTCGCTGTAGGTCAGCAATTTGCCGATTTTAGGGAGGTTGCGTGGCTGAATGGTTAGCACGTGCGCTCTGTATCATAACGTCTGTCATTGAGTCAACTGGCCTTGTTTCGATTTCTTGGTTGTACGTGACAAGGAGTATGGTCGCCTGTCCAACCTCGTAGGCCGTAACCGCCGCTGCCCGGGTAAAATTTCCCTCATTGCACACTTTATGGCGTATGCCCGTCTTCATTAGCCCATTGTAGGAGCAGAACAGTAGGACGTTAAACCACATTCAATTTCATTTCATTTTCTCTATGTTGCTTATTTATTATAGTGGATAAATATTTTTCTGGTTCTAGCAATTATTTTATTTCTGCATAGAAATCTCTGGCCAGTTTTTTTTTATATCAGTTTGCCATTCTTGTATATTACGGTCTATGACCTTTTGTTTAAAACATGCTTAAGAAGTCGTCACGATTTCCTACTTATAACCAAACATATTGGAAACCATAATTATATAACATATCTTGGAAGCCCGATTACAGCTATACAAGTTTTAGTTATTTCCCTTTAGATTAAAGATTATTTTTTTGCCCGGGTGCAATGTTTCTCACTACATTTAAATTTGTAACTTTGTGAGTTTTTGACCGATTTTGATATTATGTCTTTATAATTTTCCAAATCTACATATTTAACGTACATATTCAAACAGTTGAGTTCAACCGGATTCAAAAAGTTTTAGTTTTGTTCAAAGTTATCTCATTTAATTTTTCGATGTTTTCTTACCATTTTCATTTCATTTTTCTGAAAGTTTTGAAATCGGAAGTCATCCCGATTACAGCAACACAAGTATCAGTTATTTCCCTTTAGTTTTCAGATTACTCAATGTTTCATACTATATTTAGACTTGTAACTTCGCGAGTTTTTGACCAATTTTGATAGTTTGTTATTCTTATCCTTTAATTTGAGATACTTGATATAATCGATGACACGTGACGATGAATATGAAAGCTTTCATATCTGCATGGGACAGTAGCAGATCTAGTTATTAAGCTTTCATATTTCATATGAAAGCTTATTGTTTCAGTTAAGATTATTATTAAGCTTTCATATTACATATGAAAGCTTATTGTTTCTGTTAAAGTTATTACATATGAAAGCTTATTGTTTCTGTTAAGATTATTATTATTATTATTTTTTTTTGTGTGTTTTCTGCAAATCGGATTTCTCAGAATCTATCCGTAGGATCTTTCTGAAATTTTGACCTACCCCCCCCCCAAAAAAAAAATGGGGTGCGAACCTTGATTAAATATATTTTCAAAACGTTTTACGAACCCGAAATCACCGAAATTTACGAACGACAAAATGGACAATGCATAGTCGTAACTTTGTTATTTTTTGACCAATTTTACTAATTCTTTTTTCTTTGAATACCTTGAAAAAAATCATTTTCATCTGCGGTTTCACATTTTCGAATTTCGAAAATTCGTCGCTGTGATTTCGAACCGGAAGTTTAGATCAATTTGACAACTTCTTTAATAGTTGTACGATTTTCATGAAATTTAGTATATATGTAGACCTTACCGATGTGACTTCAAAAATATAATTAGAAATTTTCTAAATTATCTCCCCTTGGTGAAATTAAGGATCAAAATTTTCAAAAAAATCATCGAAATATAGGTCAGAATGACCTGATTTTTTTTTTTTGGATACTAGATAAGTAATAACTGATTTGTACACAAAATATGAAGTTTGTTGATCGAACCGGAAGTGCCACCATCTTGAAACGTGAAAAATCCCTAAGGCTTTTTTGCTATTTTACTTTCAGACACGGGAGATATATTTTCTGAATCCTTGAAAGATGGCCTAAAAATTGTTCAGAGCAGAATTTTGATTTAGGTCAATTGATGGTTACCATTTTGAAGTGAATATGAAAAGTAGTAGCAATTTGAAGGGCCGAAACTTTGAAACACAATAACTCTCCTTCTAATTGAGCTAGAATGTTCAATCTTGGTGTAGACGTTCACTATGTCAATGTCATGATTGAGTTCAAAGATGAGCATTTTCTGCCTAGGGTAAGCAGAGATAAGCATGCTGATTTGTTGATTCTTTAGGGCAAGATAACTTCGGTTATAATGAAGGGAGGGCGGTGAAACTCTTGTTAATCGAGAGTGTAATAGCTGGCCTGTTGTGTGAAATCGTTGTATCTTTTTTTTAAATATCAGGGATAGCAGAAAAAAAGAGATCGAAAATCCAAAAAGTCGTATGTTTACGATTTGGAGCATCTTTAAAGGTTCTTTTCTCTTAAAGTCAACATAATACTTTTTGAGAACTTCTTCTACAAAGAGTCTTATCGGTAGTCTTTTATGTGAAAACTTCGATCAACAGTCCAAAATATCTGGAGTAGAAGAATAAAAGGATCGAACATTGAAAACGGCACCCTTTCATTGTTAAGCGAAACATGCAGTGTGGGTGACTACAATCTGCACATTTAGTCATCGTATAGAGCTTATTCAACAGTATCGAATTCCAACTACTTAGGGATATTTTACGTGCACTCCAATGTGTACACGCGACCTTGGTTTTTCGTCCCATCCGAACGACTAGACAGCTGTCCTTGTCAGGCCCTCCGTTCTGCTCACTGACAAGGGGGAACCACGCCGGAAAATCGAGATGAACTTTCTCGTTGCAGAACTTTCAATTCAGGCCAAACGTTTATTGCATACGATTAAGCTGGTCAGTTGGGGCTTATTTTCAAAAGTTTTGTAATAATCGGTTGGTAATTAAAATACCGTGCGAATTAAACTGTTAAAACAGAAAATTTCGCCCGGCTAAAATGTTTCTTGCTATAAGTCAGCAATTTCCAGATTTTAGGGAGGCTGAATGGTTAGCATACGCGCGCTGTATCGTAACGTCTGTCATTGAGTCAACCGGCATCGTTTCGATTTCCAAGTTGTACGTGACATGGAGTATGGTGTCCAACCTCGTGGGTTTTCTCCGTGTCCTTCGGTTTCATCCCACTTCTAAAGACCCGTACGCGCAAGGGAAGTTTATAAATAAAATTAAAAAACATATGTTAGTCCCGAAATGACCTAGTTTGAATGGACGTTGAGCCGCATTTCTCTCTTTCTCTTTTATTTTTAAAGTTTTGTAATAATCGGTTGGCAATCAAAGGTACTGTAAAAGTGATAAAACATAAAATTTCGTCCGGTTGTAATGTTTCTCACTTTAAAGTCAGCAATTTGCCGATTTTAGAGAGCAAATGTTTATTGCGAACAATTAAGCTGGTCAGGAGGAGCTTATTTTTAAGGGAGGCTGAATGGCTGAATGGTTAGCATGTGCGCGCTGTATCGTAACGTCTGTCATTGAGTCAACGGGCGTCGTTTCGATTTCGAGATTGCACGTGACATGGAGTATGGTGTCCAACCTCGTGGGTTTTCTCCATGTCCTTCGGTTTCCTCCCAACAGCTAAAGATCAGTACGCGCAAGGGGAGTTTTTAAATAAAATTAAAAAACATATGTTAGTCCCGAAATGACCTAGTTTGTGTCGAATGGACGTTTAGCCGCATTTCTCTCTTTCTTTTTTTATTTTTAAAGTTTTGTAATAATCGGTTGGTAATCAAAGATACTGTAAAAGTGATAAAACAGAAAATTTCGCCCGGTTGTAATGTTTCTCACTTTAAAGTCAGCAATTTGCCGATTTTAAGGGGAAAACGTTTATTGAGAACGATTTAGCTGGTCGGGGGGGGGGGGCTTATTTTTAAAAGTTTTGTAATATTCGGTTGATAACTAAAGGTACCGTGCAAATTAAACTAATAAAATGGAAGATTTCGCCCGGTTGAAATGTTTCTATCTGTAGGTCAGCAATTTGCCGATTTTAGGGAGGTTGCGTGACTGAGTGGTTAGCACGTGCGCTGTGTATCATAACGTCTGTCATTGAGTCAACTGGCGTTGTTTCGATTTCTTGGTTGTACGTGACAAGGAGTATGGTCGCCTGTCCAACCTCGTAGGCCGTAACGCCGCTGCCCGGGTAAAATTTCCCTCATTGCACACTTTATGGCGTATGCCCGTCTTCATTAGCCCATTTTAGGAGTAGGACGTTAAACCCCATTCAATTTGATTTCATTTTCTCTATGTTGCTTATTTATTATAGTGGATAAATGTTTTTCTGGTTCTATTAATTATTTCATTTCTGCATAGAAATCTTGCTTTGACCAGTTTTTTTTTTATTGCAAAGTGCCATTCTTGTATATTGCAGTCTATGACCCTTTGTTTAAAACATGCTTAAGAAGTTGTCACGATTTCCTACTTATAACCAAACATATTGGAAACCATAATTATATAACATATCTCTAATTTTGGAAGCCCGATTACAGCTATACAAGTTTAGGTTATTTCCCTTTAGTTTAAAGATTATTTTTTTGTCCGGGTGCAATGTTTCTCACTACATTTAAATTTGTAACTTTGTGAGTTTTGACCGATTTTGATAATTATGTCTTTATAATTTTCCAAATTTACATATTTAACGTAAATATTCAAACAATTGGGATCAACCTGATTCAAATTTTTTTAGTTTTGTTCAAAGTTATCTCATTTAATTTTTCGATGTTTTCTTACCATTTTCATTTCATTTTTCTGAAAGTTTTGAAGTGGGAAGTCATCCCGATTACAGCAACACAAGTATCAGTTATTTCCCTTTAGTTTTCAGATTATGCAATGTTTCATACTATATTTAGACTTGTAACTTCGCGAGTTTTTGACCAAGTTTGTTATTCTTATCCTTTCATTTGAGATACTTGATATAATCGATGACACGTGACGATGAATATGAAAGCTTTCATATCTGCATGGGACAGTAGCAGATCTAGTTTTTTTTGGTTTTTTTTTGTGTTTTCTGCAAATCGGGCGATTATTCAACATAGAAGTCGTGTTATACGAGTCTAGAGTCTAACAAAGATGGGTAACTCTGTGAGCGTAAACAAATGACGTCGTGTTATTTATATTTAGCAGAAGTCCTATTATTTCGTGTACCTATAGCCGTAAAAGGTGGTTTATTACGTCTAAAAGAGAAATTATTAAACCGAAAATTAAGAATAGAAGTTTTGTTAAGTTTTCCAATGATTAAACACGTGTGATCTTGAATATGTGAGCGATGCCGATGAATTCAAATGAGCAAACATGTGACCTAGATTCGTTCGACGAAGAATTTGTCAACAAGAGATCCTGATTAGATTAGATGGGTGAGTTTTGTTTACTAATTTATTATTTTACACCCGAACAAACGTAAACTTGATGATGATAATTATTTAATTGTAGAATGTGTGCTTATTTCTACCATGAATTATCCATTTAGCATCGAATTATCGGTGAATTAGATCAAATATGATGTGGGCCTAAAATGTAATACTAATAGTAATAGTACTACATTAGTATATTTCTCGGTCACGTGCGTATGGTGGAGTACGCACATGGCTGACTTGATGAAAAGGGGATGTTTTCTGTTTCAATTAGACAATTTTGGCATGAAATGCAGAAACCCGCGTATAGTTATTCAAATTTCAAAAAGGCTTGGCCACTAATTATTGTCAGTTTTCGTTTTGTTTGCTTTCGTTCCAATTCCAGCAATGATCGAGGGGTTGGATCGTTGTTGGGACTAGGCCTCTAGGCCTCGGGCAAGTAAGGCTAAATCACTTATGATAATTTAGATTTCTATCTCTGCCCTTTGGTAAAAATAAATAATAGGCCCACACATGTTGTTGGCTCTAGACCTCGGGCAAGTAAACCTAAATCACTTATGATAATTTAGATTTCTATCTCTACCCTTTGGTAAAAATAAATAATAGGCCCACACATGTACATGTATATTATAAATGCCAAACGAAAGCGTGTGTGACTATCCTTCTGTGTTTTACATGTACACTATTTAATCAAAGTGTGTTATTTAATTTTTTTCCTAGGCCTTCAACCTCAGTTGAAGATACTGCACATGGACATGGTAGACTAATGATAGTCTTAGGCCTTAGGCCTTATGGTACTGATACAAGCAGGGATTGGGATGTGTGAGTTTTGTTTGTTATGTATAATGTATATGTTTTTACATTCAAATTATTCAAAACAAGTATAAACCTAAAATGTCTAGATGTTCTACAGCTTTAGATTGTGTGCCTAGATTTACTATTGTATAAAATATTGATTTATGACCTTCCTCTTTCAAATTATTTTACCTAAGGTTACTCAATGTAGAAGTCTTTTGTTTTTTTTATTGCACTGAATGTCAAAGACTAATTATTACACACAGAAATCAATTATTTCTGTTACAGGGTCACTAAACCCATATTTTGAATATAAGTAAACACTCAAAGTTGAAATACTTTTAGCTCAAATATCGTCACTGTGATAGAAATGGGGAATTTTGAATATTATTATTATTATTATTATTATAAGTAAACACTCAGCGTTGAAATATTTTTAGCTCAAATATCATCACTGTGAGAAAAATGGGGAATTTTGAATATGCTCTAAACGTTGGTAAAACGTACAGATTGTATCAACTCTTACTGCATGTTTCGCTTAACAATGAAAGGTGACGTTTTCAGTTTTCGATCCCTTTGTTCTCATACTCCTGATATTTCTAAATGTTGCGCAATAGTTTCATACCTAAGACTACCGATAAAACTCTCTGTAGAAGAAGTTCAAAAGAAAAATTTACGTTGACTTTTCGAGAAAAAGACGTCTAAAAATGCTCCAAATGGTAAAAATACGACGTTTTGGATTTTCAATCTCGTTTTTCGACTACTCATGACATTTAGAGAAATTGTACAATGGTTTCACACAATACACCACCTATAAGACTCTCGAATGAGAAAGTTTAAAAAAAATCGTAGGCGGCGTTTCCGAGAAATTCGCGTCTTAAGTTGATCGAAATAGCAAAATACCTTACTTTTCAAATTCAGATAACTTTTTTATTTTTTGATAGAAACTTGTCGCTATAGTATCATCTTGTAGATAATTCACGTGGCTATCAAACGATATAATACTTTAACTACTCTGTAATCAACCAAATGATACATCGCATTTTGCGCATCGGTACCCATTTTTCTGAATTTTGTCAAAATTTGGATACTTTTCTTGACCACTTCCGGTGATTAGAGGATTTTTATTTATAGTTCATGGACTGGTTTGGACCTTCGACTTCATATTCCATAAGTTTCACAAAAATCGTAGGCGCCGTTTTAAAAAAATAAGAACTCTACGATTTGACCAAAATGCGAAAAAAAGTGAAAAAGCAAAGATAACATTTCAGAATAAAACTAATATTGTTGGAATCGGATTGATGTCAGCTATCCAAAAATATAACTCATAATTTAAAATTCCAAAAAATAAAAATTTTGGAAATTTTTGAAAATTTTCCAATTTTCACCAAAAAAATGAAAGCGACAAAGTTTCTAAATTTGACAATTGTGAACTGCTATCTTCTTAGAAATGTCTCAAGCTATCCAAAAATGTAAATATCAGAGAAATCGGTTGACAATTACCAAAATTACGGCCGATTTTCAATTTTCGTGCACGTTAAAGATTTAACGCATTTCCGCTATGCGCACGAATTTCGTTTTACATTTAAGCACTAACTACCACCCAGTTTCCCGAGAGAAAATCAAACTTCAGACCTCTATCTCTTATAGTTGCTGAGAAATAGGCAAAATGGAAAAAAAAAAGAATAATAATAATACTAGACTTGCTCGCAAGGCTGAAGGCTTTCACCTTACCCAAGGCATCACAAAATGCCCACCCCTCACCGCTTAAAACACACACAGACACACACACACACAAACAACTCAGATATTGACACTATCTGTGCATGCGCATTACGATAGAAGGAAAGTGAAAAATATAGTTGAACAATTTACAACATTATGAACTTCGATTGGTAGAATGCTACAGACGCCAGAAATCTAAATAATCAATCAATAACTCAAAAATTCTAAAAAAATTACAATTTCAGTACATTTTCAAATTTTTAGGAAAAAAGGAGAACGGCGTGGTATTGCAATTCGACCTTTATCGCATCCGCAATATCACCGGCTCTACAAAAATATAGCTTTTTCGAAAATCGGTTGGGAATTGACATTATTAGGACCTATTTTCATTTATGCACGTTAAAGATTTACTTCACTTCCGGTCTGTTCAGAATTTTTCCAGTAGTTCTAAGTGCTTACCGCTTAAAACATAGGAAAAATCATTATTCTGAACTCTATGTGTTTTAGTTTCAGAGATCTACACGAGAATAAAAAAAACAGTTTTCCAAATGGGACAAAAAAAAAGATCGTGTCAGATAATAACCAAAACAAGAATCATACCTTTCAACATCAACTTTTCAACATTTGTTCAGAGGGGTTCCTTCCTTATAAATAGCTTCAGTAAATAGCGTCATTTTCGCTGGTATCATATGACGACGTCATGTAGACAAAAACCTGGGATAATAATTTCAGGAGTAACTGTTAATTACTAAAATGAACTATTTTCATTCTAGAAGCACTAGTACCAGATATTGGTAACCATTCAAACACCCTTTGTTCAAATATTGCCAGTTTTAAAAAAAGCTCTCTATATATGCTTTATACGTATGCAAAACGTTCCATTTATAACCAATTCGGACTTTTGTCGATGTCACACCAATGTGTTACACGGAACTTTGGAATCGCGTTCAGGTCAGCTACTCAAATATGTAACTGGTTCAAAACTAAATTGAATATTCAATGAAATATCGACAATATTCTGATTTCGTGCACGTTAATGATTTGACGTCACTAACATATAAAAATTTATCTTTAATTAGAGATAGGGCCCAAGCTCAAACTACATCATGCTTTCTATCACAGGTGCAATATTCGTACTTCTGCACGATACTACTGCAAGATACAACAACAACCTATTGATAATTGGATTTCCTTATAAACAGCGCGAGCCGTCGATTTGTGTCGAGATGATTACGGTTATGAGGTAATTTTGACAAAGAAGAAACAATATTAATTCTAAGACTAATTATTACACATAGAAATCAATTATTTCTGTTACAGGGTCACTAAACCCATATTTTGAATATAAGTAAACTCTCAAAGTTGAAATACTTTTAGCTCAAATATCGTCACTGTGATAGAAATGGGGAATTTTGAATATGCTCTAAACGTTGGTCAAACGTACAGATTGTATCAACTCTTACTGCATGTTTCGCTTAACAATGAAAGGTGACGTTTTCAGTTTTCGATCCCTTTGTTCTCATACTCCTGATATTTCTAAATGTTGCGCAATAGTTTCATACCTAAGACTACCGATAAAACTCTCTGTAGAAGAAGTTCCAAAAAAAAATTACGTTGACTTTTCGGGAAAAAGACGTCTAAAAATGCTCCAAATGGTAAAAATACGACGTTTTGGATTTTCAATCTCGTTTTTCGACTACTCATGACATTTAGAGAAATTGTACAATGGTTTCACACAATACACCACCTATAAGACTCTCGAATGAGAAAGTTTTAAAAAAATCGTAGGCGGCTTTTCCGAGAAACATGCGTTTAAAATTGCTCGAAATCGTAAAAAACCTATAACTTTTTAAGTTTGAAAAAGAAACTTGTCGCTGTGGTACCATCTTGTAGATATTTTATGTGGCTATCAAATGACGTTGTACTTTAACTACTCACTAAACAGCCAATTGAAACATCGCATTTTGCGCACAGGCACCGATTTTTCAGAATTTTGTCAAAGTTTGGATACATTTCTTGACCACTTCCGGTGATTAGAGCATTTTCATCCATAGTCTAAGGACTGGAGACAACTACTGACTTCATATTTCTGAAGTTTCAGAAAAATCGTAGGCGCTGTTTTAAAAAAATAAGAACTCTACGATTTGACCAAAATGCGTAAAAAAGTGAAAAATCAAAGTTAACATTTCAGAACAAAACTTATATTGTTGGAATCGGATTGATGTCAGCTATCCAAAAATATAAATCATATTTTAAAATTCCCAATAATAACAATTTTAGAAAAATTTTGAAAATTTTCCATTTTTCACCAAAAAAATGAGAGCGACAAAGTTTCTAAACTCGATGTTTTTGAACTGCCATCTGCTCAGAAATGTCTCCAGCTATCCAAAAATGTAAATATCGGAAAAGTCGGATGAGAATTAGAAGAATTATGGCCAATTTTCAATTTGCGTGCACGTTAAAGATTTGACGCATTTCCGCTATGCGCACAAATTTGGTTTTACATTTAAGCACTAACCACCACCCATTTTCCTGAGAGAAAACCAAACTTTAAACCTCTATCTCTTATAGTTACTGAGATCTAGCTTCCCCCAATAAAAAAAAATAATAACTAGACTTGCTTGCAAGGCTGAAGGCTTTCACCTTTACCCAAGGCACCACAAATTGCCTACCACTCACCCCTTAAAACACACACACACTTAAACAACTCAGACATTGACACTTTCTGTGCATGCGCATTACGATAGAAGGAAAGTGAAAAATATAGTTGAACAATTATGAACTTGGATCGGTAGAATCCTACAGACGCCAGAAATCTAAATACGCAATCAAAAACGCAAAAATTCTAAAAAAAAAATTACAATTTTAGTACATTTTCAAATTTTCAGGAAAAAAAGAGAACTGCGTGGTATTGCAATTCGACCTATATCTCATCCGCAATATCCCCGGCTATACAAAAATATAACTTTTTCGAAAATCGGTTGGGAATTGACATAATTAGGACCGATTTTCATTCGCGCACGTTAAAGATTTACATCACTTCCGGTCTGTTCACAACTTTCGCAATAGATCTAAGTACTAAATGTTTAAAACATAGAAAAAAACAACATTCAGAATTCTATCAGTTTTAGTTTCAGAAATCTAAACGACTACAGAAAAAACACAGTTTTCCGAATGAGACAAAAAAAAATACCTTAAGTATCAGGTAATAACCAAAACCCCAAATCGCACCTTTCAACATTAATTTTTCAACATTGTAATTGAGGGGTACTTTATTTATAAATGGCTTCAACAGAGAGCTTCATTTTCACTGGTATCAAATGATGACGTCATGCAGACATAAAACCTGGGATATTAATTTCAGGAGTAACTGTTAATTACTAAAATGAATTATTTTCATTCTAGAAGCACCAATGCCAGAAATTGGTTACCATTAAACACCCTTTGTTCAAAAATTGCCAGTTTTAAAAAAAGCTCTCTATATATGCTTTATACGTATGCAAAACAATCCATTTATAACCAATTCGGACTTTTGTCGATGTCACACGGAACTTTGGAATCGCGTCCAGGTCAGCTACTCAAATATGTATTTCTATCACAGGTGCAATATTCGTACTTCTGCACGATACTACTGCAAGATACAACTGCAACCTCTTAAAAATTGGATTTGCTTATAAACAGCGCGAGCCGTCGATTTGTGTCGAGATGATTACGGTTATGAGGTAATTTTGACAAAGAAGAAACAATATTAATTCAAAGACTAATTATTACACAAAGAAATCAATTATTTCTGTTACAGGATCACTAAACCCATATTTTGAATATAAGTAAACACTCAAAGTTGAAATACTTTTAGCTCAAATATCGTCACTGTGATAGAAATGGGGAATTTTGAATATGCTCTAAACGTTGGTAAAACGTACAGATTGTATCAACTCTTACTGCATGTTTCGCTTAACAATGAAAGATGATGTTTTCAATTTTCGATCCCTTTGTTCTCATACTCCTGATATTTCTAACTGTTGCGCAATGGTTTCATACCTAAGACTACCGATAAAACTCTGATTTCGTGCACGTTAATGATTTGACGTCACTAACATATAAAAATTTATCTTTAATTAGAGATAGGGCCCAAGCTCAAACTACATCATGCTTTCTATCATAGGTGCAATATTCGTACTTCTGCACGATACTACTGCAAGATACAACTGCAACTTACTGATAATTGTATTTCCTTATAAACAGCGCGAGCCGTCGATTTGTGTCGAGATGATTACGGTTATGAGGTAATTTTGACAAAGAAGAAACAATATTAATTCAAAGACTAATTATTACACACAGAAATCAATTATTTCTGTTACAGGGTCACTAAACCCATATTTTGAATATAAGTAAACACTCAGAGTTGAAATATTTTTAGCTCAAATATCGTCACTGTGATAGAAATGGGGAATTTTGAATATGCTCTAAACGTTGGTAAAACGTACAGATTGTATCAACTCTTACTGCATGTTTCGCTTAACAATGAAAGGTGACGTTTTCAATTTTCGATCCCTTTGTTCTCATACTCCTGATATTTCTAAATGTTGCGCAATAGTTTCATACCTAAGACTACCGATAAAACTCTCTGTAGAAGAAGTTCCAAAAAAAAATGACGTTGACTTTTCGAGAAAAAGACGTCTAAAAATGCTCCAAATGGTAAAAATACGACGTTTTGGATTTTCAATCTCGTTTTTCGACTACTCATGACATTTAGAGAAATTGTACAATGGTTTCACACAATACACCACCTATAAGACTCTCGAATGAGAAAGTTTAAAAAAAATCGTAGGCGGCGTTTCCGAGAAATTCGCGTCTTAATTTGATCGAAATAGCAAAATACCTTACTTTTCAAACTCAGATAACTTTTTTATTGTTTGATAGAAACTTGTCGCTATAGTACCATCTTGTAGATAATTCACGTGGCTATTCAACGATATAACACTTTAACTACTCTGTAATCAACCAAGTGATACATCGCATTTTACCCATCGGTACCCATTTTTCAGAATTTTGTCAAACTTTGGATACTTTTCTTGACCACTTCCGGTGATTAGAGGATTTTTATTTATAGTTCATGGACTGGTTTGGACCTTCGACTTCATATTCCATAAGTTTCAGAAAAATCGTAGGCGCCGTTTTAAAAAAATAAGAACTCTACGATTTGACCAAAATGCGAAAAAAAGTGAAAAATCAAAGTTAACATTTCAGAATAAAACTAATATTGTTGGAATCGGATTGATGTCAGCTATCCATAAATATAACTCATAATTCAAAATTCCAAAAAATAAAAATTTTTGAAATTTTTGAAAATTTTCCAATTTTCACCAAAAAAATGAAAGCGACAAAGTTTCTAAATTTGACGTTTGTGAACTGCTATCTTCTTAGAAATGTCTCAAGCTATCCAAAAATGTAAATATCAGAGAAATCGGTTGACAATTACCAAAATTACGGCCGATTTTCAATTTTCGTGCACGTTAAAGATTTAACGCATTTCCGCTATGCGCACGAATTTCGTTTTACATTTAAGCACTAACTACCACCCAGTTTCCCGAGAGAAAATCAAACTTCAGACCTCTATCTCTTATAGTTGCTGAGAAATAGGCAAAATGGAAAAAAAAAGAATAATAATAATAATATTAATCTTAGTAATTTCAATAGTCTTTCACCATTGAAAAATGGTGAAAGCCTAATAATAATACCTAGTAATAACAATAGCCTTTCACCATTTTCAATGGTGAAAGCCTAATTAATCTTAGTAATAACAATAGTCTTTCACCATTTTCAATGGTGAAAGCCTAATAATCTTAGTAATAACAATAGTCTTTCACCGAAGGTGAAAGCCTAACTAGACTTGCTTGCAAGGCTGAAGGCTTTCACCTTACCCAAGGCAGCACAAAATGCCCACCACCCACCCCTTAAACACACACACACACACACACACACACACACACTTAAACAACTCAGATATTGACACTTTCTCTGCATGCGCATTACGATAGAAGGAAAGTGAAAAATATAGTTGAATAATTTACAACAGTATGAACTTGGATCGGTAGAATCCTACAGACGCCAGAAATCTAAATACGCAATCAAAAACTCAAAAATTCTGAAAATTTTTTTTTTTACAATTTCAGTACATTTTCAAATTTTTAGGTAAAAAGGAGAACGGCGTGGTATTGCAATTCGACCTTTATCACATCCGCAATATCACCGGCTCTACAAAAATATAACTTTTTAGAAAATCGGTTGGGAATTGACATTATTAGGACTTATTTTCGTTTATGCACGTTAAAGATTTACTTCACTTCAGGTCTGTTCAGAACTTTCGCAATACTTCTAAGTACTTACTGCTTAAAACATAGGAAAAATCATTATTCAGAACTCTATCCGCTTTAGTTTCAGAGATCTACAAGAGAATGAAAAAACCCCAGTTTTTCAAATGGGACAAAAAAAAAAGATCGTGTCAGATCATAACCAAAACCAAAAATCATACCTTTCAACATCAACTTTTCAACATTTGCCCAGAGGTGTGCCTTCCTTATAAATAGTTTCGGTAAATAGCGTCATTTTCGCTGGTACATGTATCATATGATGGCGTCATGTAGACAAAAAACCTGGGATAATAATTTCAGGAGTAACTGTTATTGACTAAAATGAATTATTTTCACTCTAGAAGCAGCATTACCAGACATTGGTTACCAGTAAAACACCTTTAGTTCAAATATTTCCTCTTTCAAAAAAAGCTCTCTATATAATGCTTTATACGTAGGCAAAAGGTTGCGATTATTACCAACTCGGCCTTTGTCAATGTCACACCAATGTGTACACGGGACTTTGGAATCACGTCCATATCAACTACTCAAATATGCAACTGGTTCAAAAATTGATTAAATATTCAATGAAATATCTACAATTTTCTGATTTCGTGCACGTTAAAGATTTGACGTCACTACATGTAACATATAAAAATTTAATATTGATTACAGATAGAGTCCATGCTCAAACTGGTTATCTCAACTGAGAACGACATGGTTATCTCAATTCGACCTTTATCCCATCCGCAATATCCCGGGCTGTACAAAAATATAATTTTTTCGAAAATCGGTTGGGAATTGACATAATTAAGACCGATTTTCATTCGTGGACGTTAAAGATTTACATCACTTCCGGTCTGCTCACAACTTTCGCAATAGATCTAAGTACTAAATGTTTAAAACATAGGAAAAACCAATATTCAGAACTCTATATCTGTTTTAGTTTCAGAGATCTAAACGAGTATTAAAAAAAAAACAGTTTTCCGAATGAGACAAAAAAATACCTTAAGTATCAGGTAATAATAACCAAAACCCAAAATCGCACCATTCAACATTAATTTTTCAACATTGTAATCGAGGGGTACCTTATTTATAAATAGCTTCAACAGAGAGCTTCATTTTCACTGGTATCAAATGATGACGTCATGTAGACAAAAATCCTGGGATATTAATTTCAGGAGTAACTGTTGATTACTAAAATGAATTATTTTCATTCTAGAAGCACCAATACCAGATATTGGTTACCATTCCAACACCCTTAGTTCAAGTATTGCCAGTTTTTAAAAAAGCTCTCTATATATATGCTTTATACGTATGCAAAACGTTCCATTTATAACCAATTCGGACTTTTGTCGATGTCACACCAATGTGTTACACGGAACGTTGGAGTCGCGTTCAGGTCAGCTACTCAAATATGTAACTGGTTCAAAAATAAGTTGAATATTCAATGAAATATCGACAATATTCTGATTTCGTGCATGTTAATGATTTGACGTCACTAACATATAAAAATATACCTTTAATTAGAGATACGGCCCAAGCTCAAACTACATCATGCTTTCTATCATAGGTGCAATATTCGTACTTCTGCACGATACTACTGCAAGATACAACTGCAACCTACTGATAATTGGATTTCTTTATAAACATTGGTTATGAGGTAATTTTGACAAAGAAGAAACAATATTAATTCAAAGACTAATTATAACACACAGAAATCAATTATTTCTGTTACAGGGTCACTAAACCCATATTTTGAATATAAGTAAACACTCAGAGTTGAAATATTTTTAGCTCAAATATCGTCACTGTGAGAGAAATGGGGAATTTTGAATATGCTCTAAACGTTGGTAAAACGTACAGATTGTATCAACTCTTACTGCATGTTTCGCTTTACAATGAAAGATGACGTTTTCAGTTTTCGATCCCTTTGTTCTCATACTCCTGATATTTCTAAATGTTGCGCAATAGTTTCATACCTAAGACTACCGATAAAACTCTCTGTAGAAGGAGTTCCAAAAAAAAATTACGTTGACTTTTCGAGAAAAAGACGTCTAAAAATGCTCCAAATGGTAAAAATACGACGTTTTGGATTTTCAATCTCGTTTTTCGACTACTCATGACATTTAGAGAAATTGTACAATGGTTTCACACAATACACCACCTATAAGACTCTCGAATGAGAAAGTTTAAAAAAAATCGTAGGCGGCGTTTCCGAGAAATTCGCGTCTTAAGTTGATCGAAATAGCAAAATACCTTACTTTTCAAATTCAGATAACTTTTTTATTTTTTGATAGAAACTTGTCGCTATAGTATCATCTTGTAGATAATTCACGTGGCTATCAAACGATATAATACTTTAACTACTCTGTAATCAACCAAATGATACATCGCATTTTGCGCATCGGTACCCATTTTTCTGAATTTTGTCAAAATTTGGATACTTTTCTTGACCACTTCCGGTGATTAGAGGATTTTTATTTATAGTTCATGGACTGGTTTGGACCTTCGACTTCATATTCCATAAGTTTCACAAAAATCGTAGGCGCCGTTTTAAAAAAATAAGAACTCTACGATTTGACCAAAATGCGAAAAAAAGTGAAAAAGCAAAGATAACATTTCAGAATAAAACTAATATTGTTGGAATCGGATTGATGTCAGCTATCCAAAAATATAACTCATAATTTAAAATTCCAAAAAATAAAAATTTTGGAAATTTTTGAAAATTTTCCAATTTTCACCAAAAAAATGAAAGCGACAAAGTTTCTAAATTTGACAATTGTGAACTGCTATCTTCTTAGAAATGTCTCAAGCTATCCAAAAATGTAAATATCAGAGAAATCGGTTGACAATTACCAAAATTACGGCCGATTTTCAATTTTCGTGCACGTTAAAGATTTAACGCATTTCCGCTATGCGCACGAATTTCGTTTTACATTTAAGCACTAACTACCACCCAGTTTCCCGAGAGAAAATCAAACTTCAGACCTCTATCTCTTATAGTTGCTGAGAAATAGGCAAAATGGAAAAAAAAAAGAATAATAATAATACTAGACTTGCTCGCAAGGCTGAAGGCTTTCACCTTACCCAAGGCATCACAAAATGCCCACCCCTCACCGCTTAAAACACACACAGACACACACACACACAAACAACTCAGATATTGACACTATCTGTGCATGCGCATTACGATAGAAGGAAAGTGAAAAATATAGTTGAACAATTTACAACATTATGAACTTCGATTGGTAGAATGCTACAGACGCCAGAAATCTAAATAATCAATCAATAACTCAAAAATTCTAAAAAAATTACAATTTCAGTACATTTTCAAATTTTTAGGAAAAAAGGAGAACGGCGTGGTATTGCAATTCGACCTTTATCGCATCCGCAATATCACCGGCTCTACAAAAATATAGCTTTTTCGAAAATCGGTTGGGAATTGACATTATTAGGACCTATTTTCATTTATGCACGTTAAAGATTTACTTCACTTCCGGTCTGTTCAGAATTTTCGCAGTAGTTCTAAGTGCTTACCGCTTAAAACATAGGAAAAATCATTATTCTGAACTCTATGTGTTTTAGTTTCAGAGATCTACACGAGAATAAAAAAAACAGTTTTCCAAATGGGACAAAAAAAAAAGATCGTGTCAGATAATAACCAAAACAAGAATCATACCTTTCAACATCAACTTTTCAACATTTGTTCAGAGGGGTTCCTTCCTTATAAATAGCTTCAGTAAATAGCGTCATTTTCGCTGGTATCATATGACGACGTCATGTAGACAAAAACCTGGGATAATAATTTCAGGAGTAACTGTTAATTACTAAAATGAACTATTTTCATTCTAGAAGCACTAGTACCAGATATTGGTAACCATTCAAACACCCTTTGTTCAAATATTGCCAGTTTTAAAAAAAGCTCTCTATATATGCTTTATACGTATGCAAAACGTTCCATTTATAACCAATTCGGACTTTTGTCGATGTCACACCAATGTGTTACACGGAACTTTGGAATCGCGTTCAGGTCAGCTACTCAAATATGTAACTGGTTCAAAACTAAATTGAATATTCAATGAAATATCGACAATATTCTGATTTCGTGCACGTTAATGATTTGACGTCACTAACATATAAAAATTTATCTTTAATTAGAGATAGGGCCCAAGCTCAAACTACATCATGCTTTCTATCACAGGTGCAATATTCGTACTTCTGCACGATACTACTGCAAGATACAACAACAACCTATTGATAATTGGATTTCCTTATAAACAGCGCGAGCCGTCGATTTGTGTCGAGATGATTACGGTTATGAGGTAATTTTGACAAAGAAGAAACAATATTAATTCTAAGACTAATTATTACACATAGAAATCAATTATTTCTGTTACAGGGTCACTAAACCCATATTTTGAATATAAGTAAACTCTCAAAGTTGAAATACTTTTAGCTCAAATATCGTCACTGTGATAGAAATGGGGAATTTTGAATATGCTCTAAACGTTGGTCAAACGTACAGATTGTATCAACTCTTACTGCATGTTTCGCTTAACAATGAAAGGTGACGTTTTCAGTTTTCGATCCCTTTGTTCTCATACTCCTGATATTTCTAAATGTTGCGCAATAGTTTCATACCTAAGACTACCGATAAAACTCTCTGTAGAAGAAGTTCCAAAAAAAAATTACGTTGACTTTTCGGGAAAAAGACGTCTAAAAATGCTCCAAATGGTAAAAATACGACGTTTTGGATTTTCAATCTCGTTTTTCGACTACTCATGACATTTAGAGAAATTGTACAATGGTTTCACACAATACACCACCTATAAGACTCTCGAATGAGAAAGTTTTAAAAAAATCGTAGGCGGCTTTTCCGAGAAACATGCGTTTAAAATTGCTCGAAATCGTAAAAAACCTATAACTTTTTAAGTTTGAAAAAGAAACTTGTCGCTGTGGTACCATCTTGTAGATATTTTATGTGGCTATCAAATGACGTTGTACTTTAACTACTCACTAAACAGCCAATTGAAACATCGCATTTTGCGCACAGGCACCGATTTTTCAGAATTTTGTCAAAGTTTGGATACATTTCTTGACCACTTCCGGTGATTAGAGCATTTTCATCCATAGTCTAAGGACTGGAGACAACTACTGACTTCATATTTCTGAAGTTTCAGAAAAATCGTAGGCGCTGTTTTAAAAAAATAAGAACTCTACGATTTGACCAAAATGCGTAAAAAAGTGAAAAATCAAAGTTAACATTTCAGAACAAAACTTATATTGTTGGAATCGGATTGATGTCAGCTATCCAAAAATATAAATCATATTTTAAAATTCCCAATAATAACAATTTTAGAAAAATTTTGAAAATTTTCCATTTTTCACCAAAAAAATGAGAGCGACAAAGTTTCTAAACTCGATGTTTTTGAACTGCCATCTGCTCAGAAATGTCTCCAGCTATCCAAAAATGTAAATATCGGAAAAGTCGGATGAGAATTAGAAGAATTATGGCCAATTTTCAATTTTCGTGCACGTTAAAGATTTGACGCATTTCCGCTATGCGCACAAATTTGGTTTTACATTTAAGCACTAACCACCACCCATTTTCCTGAGAAAACCAAACTTTAAACCTCTATCTCTTATAGTTACTGAGATCTAGCTTCCCCCAATAAAAAAAAATAATAATAATAATACCTAGTAATAACAATAGCCTTTCACCATTTTCAATGGTGAAAGCCTAATTAATCTTAGTAATAACAATAGTCTTTCACCATTTTCAATGGTGAAAGCCTAATAATCTTAGTAATAACAATAGTCTTTCACCGAAGGTGAAAGCCTAACTAGACTTGCTTGCAAGGCTGAAGGCTTTCACCTTACCCAAGGCAGCACAAAATGCCCACCACCCACCCCTTAAACACACACACACACACACACACACACACTTAAACAACTCAGATATTGACACTTTCTCTGCATGCGCATTACGATAGAAGGAAAGTGAAAAATATAGTTGAATAATTTACAACAGTATGAACTTGGATCGGTAGAATCCTACAAACGCCAGAAATCTAAATACGCAATCAAAAACTCAAAAATTCTGAAAATTTTTTTTTTTACAATTTCAGTACATTTTCAAATTTTTAGGTAAAAAGGAGAACGGCGTGGTATTGCAATTCGACCTTTATCACATCCGCAATATCACCGGCTCTACAAAAATATAACTTTTTAGAAAATCGGTTGGGAATTGACATTATTAGGACTTATTTTCGTTTATGCACGTTAAAGATTTACTTCACTTCAGGTCTGTTCAGAACTTTCGCAATACTTCTAAGTACTTACTGCTTAAAACATAGGAAAAATCATTATTCAGAACTCTATCCGCTTTAGTTTCAGAGATCTACAAGAGAATGAAAAAACCCCAGTTTTTCAAATGGGACAAAAAAAAAGATCGTGTCAGATCATAACCAAAACCAAGAATCATACCTTTCAACATCAACTTTTCAACATTTGCCCAGAGGGGTGCCTTCCTTATAAATAGTTTCGGTAAATAGCGTCATTTTCGCTGGTACATGTATCATATGATGGCGTCATGTAGACAAAAAACCTGGGATAATAATTTCAGGAGTAACTGTTATTGACTAAAATGAATTATTTTCACTCTAGAAGCAGCATTACCAGACATTGGTTACCAGTAAAACACCTTTAGTTCAAATATTTCCTCTTTCAAAAAAAGCTCTCTATATAATGCTTTATACGTAGGCAAAAGGTTGCGATTATTACCAACTCGGCCTTTGTCAATGTCACACCAATGTGTACACGGGACTTTGGAATCACGTCCATATCAACTACTCAAATATGCAACTGGTTCAAAAATTGATTAAATATTCAATGAAATATCTACAATTTTCTGATTTCGTGCACGTTAAAGATTTGACGTCACTACATGTAACATATAAAAATTTAATATTGATTACAGATAGAGTCCATGCTCAAACTGGTTATCTCAACTGAGAACGACATGGTTATCTCAATTCGACCTTTATCCCATCCGCAATATCCCGGGCTGTACAAAAATATAATTTTTTCGAAAATCGGTTGGGAATTGACATAATTAAGACCGATTTTCATTCGTGGACGTTAAAGATTTACATCACTTCCGGTCTGCTCACAACTTTCGCAATAGATCTAAGTACTAAATGTTTAAAACATAGGAAAAACCAATATTCAGAACTCTATATCTGTTTTAGTTTCAGAGATCTAAACGAGTATTAAAAAAAAAACAGTTTTCCGAATGAGACAAAAAAATACCTTAAGTATCAGGTAATAATAACCAAAACCCAAAATCGCACCATTCAACATTAATTTTTCAACATTGTAATCGAGGGGTACCTTATTTATAAATAGCTTCAACAGAGAGCTTCATTTTCACTGGTATCAAATGATGACGTCATGTAGACAAAAATCCTGGGATATTAATTTCAGGAGTAACTGTTAATTACTAAAATGAATTATTTTCATTCTAGAAGCACCAATACCAGATATTGGTTACCATTCCAACACCCTTAGTTCAAGTATTGCCAGTTTTTAAAAAAGCTCTCTATATATATGCTTTATACGTATGCAAAACGTTCCATTTATAACCAATTCGGACTTTTGTCGATGTCACACCAATGTGTTACACGGAACGTTGGAGTCGCGTTCAGGTCAGCTACTCAAATATGTAACTGGTTCAAAAATAAGTTGAATATTCAATGAAATATCGACAATATTCTGATTTCGTGCATGTTAATGATTTGACGTCACTAACATATAAAAATATACCTTTAATTAGAGATACGGCCCAAGCTCAAACTACATCATGCTTTCTATCATAGGTGCAATATTCGTACTTCTGCACGATACTACTGCAAGATACAACTGCAACCTACTGATAATTGGATTTCTTTATAAACAGCGCGAGCCGTCGATTTGTGTCGAGATGATTACGGTTATGAGGTAATTTTGACAAAGAAGAAACAATATTAATTCAAAGACTAATTATAACACACAGAAATCAATTATTTCTGTTACAGGGTCACTAAACCCATATTTTGAATATAAGTAAACACTCAGAGTTGAAATATTTTTAGCTCAAATATCGTCACTGTGAGAGAAATGGGGAATTTTGAATATGCTCTAAACGTTGGTAAAACGTACAGATTGTATCAACTCTTACTGCATGTTTCGCTTTACAATGAAAGATGACGTTTTCAGTTTTCGATCCCTTTGTTCTCATACTCCTGATATTTCTAAATGTTGCGCAATAGTTTCATACCTAAGACTACCGATAAAACTCTCTGTAGAAGGAGTTCCAAAAAAAAATTACGTTGACTTTTCGAGAAAAAGACGTCTAAAAATGCTCCAAATGGTAAAAATACGACGTTTTGGATTTTCAATCTCGTTTTTCGACTACTCATGACATTTAGAGAAATTGTACAATGGTTTCACACAATACACCACCTATAAGACTCTCGAATGAGAAAGTTTAAAAAAAATCGTAGGCGGCGTTTCCGAGAAATTCGGGTCTTAAGTTGATCGAAATAGCAAAATACCTTACTTTTCAAACTCAGATAACTTTTTTATTTTTTGATAGAAACTTGTCGCTATAGTACCATCATTTAGATAATCCACGTGGCTATCAAACGATATAATACTTTAACTACTCTGTAATCAACCAAATGATACATCGCATTTTGCGCATCGGTACCCATTTTTCAGAATTTTGTCAAACTTTGGATACTTTTCTTGACCACTTCCGGTGATTAGAGGATTTTTATTTATAGTTCATGGACTGGTTTGGACCTTCGACTTCATATTCCATAAGTTTCACAAAAATCGTAGGCGCCGTTTTAAAAAAATAAGAACTCTACGATTTGACCAAAATGCGAAAAAAAGTGAAAAATTAAAGTTAACATTTCAGAATAAAACTAATATTGTTGGAATCGGATTGATGTCAGCTATCCAAAAATATAAGTCATAATTCAAAATTCCAAAAAATAAAAATTTTGGAAATTTTTGAAAATTTTCCAATTTTCACCAAAAAAATGAAAGCGACAAAGTTTCTAAATTTGACGTTTGTGAACTGCTATCTTCTTAGAAATGTCTCAAGCTATCCAAAAATGTAAATATCAGAAAAATCGGTTGACAATTACCAAAATTACGGCCGATTTTCAATTTTCGTGCTTGTTAAAGATTTAACGCATTTCCGCTATGCGCACGAATTTCGTTTTACATTTAAGCACTAACTACCAACCAGTTTCCCGAGAGAAAATCAAACTTCAGACCTCTATCTCGTATAGTTGCTGAGAAATAGGCAAAATGGAAAAAAAAAAGAATAACTAGACTTGCTTGCAAGGCTGAAGGCTTTCACCTTACCCAAGGCAGCACAAAATGCCTACCACTCACCCCTTAAAAAACACACACACACACTTAAACAACTCAGATATTGACACTTTCTGTGCATGCGCATTACGATAGAAGGAAAGGAAAAATATAGTTGAACAATTTACAACATTATGAACTTGGATTGGTAGAATCCAACAGACGCCAGAAATCTAAATACGCAATCAAAAACGCAAAAATTCTAAAAAATTTTACAATTTTAGTACATTTTCAAATTTTCAGGAAAAAAAAGAGAACTGCGTGGTATTGCAATTCGACCTATATCGCATCCGCAATATCCCCGGCTCTACAGAAATATATCTTTTTCGAAAATCGGTTGGGAATTGAAATTATTAGGACCTATTTTCATTTATGCACGTAAAAGATTTACTTCACTTCAGGTTTGTTCAGAACTTTCGCAATAGTTCTAAGTACTTACTGCTTAAAACATAGGAAAAATCATTATTCAGAACTCTATCTGCTTTAGTTTCAGAGATCTACACGAGAATTAAAAAAAACAGTTTTTCGAATGGGACAAAAAAAAGATCGTGTAAGATCATAACCAGATCATAATCAAAACCAAGAATCATACCTTTCAACATCAAGTTTTCAACATTTGTCCAGAGGGGTGCCTTTCTTATAAATAGTTTCAGTAAATAGCGTCATTTTCGCTGGTATCATATGATGGCGTCATGTAGACAAAAAGTCTTGGATAATAATTTCAGGAGTAACTGTTATTGACTAAAATGAATTATTTTCACTATAGAAGCAGCATTACCAGATATCGGTTACCAGTAAAACACCTTTTTTACTGTCAAGGAAAAAGAGAACGACGTGGTATCTCAATTCGACCGTTATCGCATCAGCAATATCCCCCGCAGTACAACTTTCGCAATAGATCTAAGTACTAAATGTTTAAAACATAGAAAAAAAACAATATTCAGAATTCTATCAGTTTTAGTTTCAGAAATCTAAACGACTACAGAAAAAAAAACAGTTTTCCGAATGAGACAAAAAAAAATACCTTAAGTATCAGGTAATGACCAAAACCCCAAATCGCACCGTTCAACATTAATTTTTCAACATTGTAATTGAGGGGTACTTTATTCATAAATGGCTTCAACAGAGAGCTTCATTTTCACTGGTATCAAATGATGACGTCATGTAAACATAAAACCTGGGATATTAATTTCAGGAGTAAGATACAACTGCAACCTTTTGATAATTGGATTTCCTTATAAACAGCGGGAGCCGTCGATTTGTGTCGAGATGATTACGGTTATGAGGTAATTTTGACAAAGAAGAAACAATATTAATTCAAAGACTAATTATTACACACAGAAATCAATTATTTCTGTTACAGGGTCACTAAACCCATATTTTGAATATAAGTAAACACTCAAAGTTGAAATACTTTTAGCTCAAATATCGTCACTGTGATAGAAATGGGGAATTTTGAATATGCTCTAAAGTTGGTAAAACGTACAGATTGTATCAACTCTTACTTCATGTTTCGCTTAACAATGAAAGATGATGTTTTCAATTTTCGATCCCTTTGTTCTCACACTTCTGATATTTCTAACTGTTGCGCAATGGTTTCATACCTAAGACTACCGATAAAACTCTGTGAGATAAAGGGGGAATTTTGAATATGCTCTAAACGTTGGTAAAACGTACAGATTGTATCAACTCTTACTGCATGTTTCGCTTAACAATGAAACGTGACGTTTTCAGTTTTCGATCTCTTTGTTCTCATACTCCTGATATTTCTAAATGTTGCGCAATAGTTTCATACCTAAGACTACCGATAAAACTCTCTGTAGAAGAAGTTTCAAAAAAAAAATTACGTTGACTTTTCGAGAAAAAGACGTCTAAAAATGCTCCAAAAGGTAAAAATACGACGTTTTTCAACTACTCATGACATTTAGAGAAATTGTACAATGGTTTCACACAATACACCACCTATAAGACTCTCGAATGAGAAAGTTTAAAAAAATCGTAGGCGGCGTTTCCGAGAAATTCGCGTCTTAATTTGATCGAAATAGCAAAATACCTTACTTTTCAAACTCAGATAACTTTTTTATTTTTTGATAGAAACTTGTCGCTATAGTACCATCTTGTAGATAATTCACGTGGCTATCAAACGATATAATACTTTAACTACTCTGTAATCAACCAATTGATACATCGCATTTTACGCATCGGTACCCATTTTTCAGAATTTTGTCAAACTTTGGATACTTTTCTTGACCACTTCCGGTGATTAGAGGATTTTTATTTATAGCTCATGGACTGGTTTGGACCTTCGACTTCATATTCCATAAGTTTCAGAAAAATCGTAGGCGCCGTTTTAAAAAAATAAGAACTCTACGATTTGACCAAAATGCGAAAAAAAGTGAAAAATCAAAGTTAACATTTCAGAATAAAACTAATATTGTTGGAATCGGATTGAAGTCAGCTATCCAAAAATATAAGTCATAATTCAAAATTCCAAAAAATAAAAATTTTGGAAATTTTTGAAAATTTTCCAATTTTCACCAAAAAAATGAAAGCGACAAAGTTTCTAAATTTGACGTTTGTGAACTGCTATCTTCTTAGAAATGTCTCAAGCTATCCAAAAATGTAAATATCAGAGAAATAGGTTGACAATTACCAAAATTAAGGCCGATTTTCAATTTTCGTGCACGTTAAAGATTTAACACATTTCCGCTATGCGCACGAATTTTGTTTTACATTTAAGCACTAATTACCACCCAGTTTCCCGAGAGAAAATCAAACTTCAGACCTCTATCTCTTATAGTTGCTGAGAAATAGGCAAAATGGAAAAAAAAAATAATAATAACTAGACTTGCTTGCAAGGCTGAAGGCTTTCACCTTACCCAAGGCAGCACAAAATGCCTACCACTCACCCCTTAAAACACACACACACACACTTAAATAACTCAGATATTGACACTTTCTGTGCATGCGCATTACGATAGAAGGAAAGTGAAAAATATAGTTGAACAATTTACAACATTATGAACTTGGATTGGTAGAATCCTACAGACGCCAGAAATCTAAATACGCAATCAAAAACTCAAAAATTCTAAAAAAAATTACAATTTCAGTATATTTTCAAATTTTTAGGAAAAAAGGAGAACGGTGTGGTATTGCAATTCGACGTTTATCGCATCCGCAATATCACCGCCTCCACAAAAATATAGCTTTTTCGAAAATCGGTTGGGAATTGACATTATTAGGACCTATTTTCATTTATGCACGTTAAAGATTTACTTCACTTCCGGTCTGTTCAGAATTTTCGCAATAGTTCTAAGTACTTACTGTTTAAAACATAGGAAAAATCATTATTCTATCTGCTTTAGTTTCAGAGATCTACACGAGAATTAAAAAAAAACAGTTTTCCAAATGGGACAAAAAAAAAGATCGTGTCAGATAATAACCAAAACCAAGAATCATACCTTTCAACATAAACTTTTCAACATTTATACATAGGGGTGCCTTCCTTATAAATAGCTTCAGTAAATAGCGTCATTTTCGCTGGTATCATATGATGGCGTATGTAGACAAAAAATTGATTTAATATTCGATGAAATATCAACAATTTTCTGAGTTCGTGCACGTTAAAAATTTGACGTCAATAATAGAGGTATTACAAACAGATTCCATTCTCATACTACATCATGCCTTCTATCACAGGTACAATATTCGTACTTCTGCACGATACTACTGCAAGATACATGTACAACTGCAACCTCTTAAAAATTTGACATCCTTATAAACAGCACGAGTCGTCGATTTGTGTCGAGGTGATTACGGTTATGAGGTAATTTTGACCAAAGAGAAACAATATTAATTCAAAGACTAATTATTACACACATAAATCAAATATTTCTGTTTCAGGGTCACTATACCCTTATTTTGAATAGAAGTAAACACTCAAAGTTGAAATACTTTTTGCCCAAATATCATCACTATGAGAGAAAACGGAACTTTTGAATATTCTGTAAACGTTGGTAATACGTACAGATTGTATCAACTCTTACTGCATGTTTCGCTTAACAATGAAAGGTGACGTTTTCAATTTTCGATCCCTTTGTTCTCATACTCTCGATACCTCTAACTGTTGCACAGTGGTTTCATAAATAAGACTACAGACCAGACTCTTTGTAAAACAACTACCAAAATAAATATTACGTTGACTTTTCGATGACATTTAGAGAAATTGTACAATGGTTTCACACAATACACCACCCATTAGACTCTCGACTGAGAAAGTTTTAAAAAAATCGTAGGCGGCGTTTCAGAGAAACATGCGTTTAAAATTGCACGAAATCGTAAAAAACCTTACTTTTCAAAGTCCTATAACTTTTTCAATTTTTGATAGAAACTTGTCGCTGTAGTATCTTGGGATAGATAATTCAATAGACTATTCAATGATATAAAAAGTTATATTCAGAACTCTATATCTGTTTTAGTTTCAGAGATCTAAACGAGTATTAAAAAAAAAACTTTTTCAAAGTCCTATAACTTTTTCAATTTTTGATAGAAACTTGTCGCTGTAGTATCTTGGGATAGATAATTCAATAGACTATTCAATGATATAATAAGTTATATTCAGAACTCTATATCTGTTTTAGTTTCAGAGATCTAAACGAGTATTAAAAAAAAACAGTTTTCCGAATGAGACAAAAAAATACCTTAAGTATCAGGTAATAACCAAAACCCAAAATCGCAACATTCAACATTAATTTTTCAACATTGTAATTAAGGGGTACCTTATTTAGAAATAGCTTCAACAGAGAGCTTCATTTTCACTGGTATCAAATGATGACATCATTTAGACAAAAATCCTGGGATATTAATTTCAGGAGTAACTGTTAATTACTAGAATGAATTATTTTCATTCTAGAAGCACCAATACCAGATATTGGTTACCATTCAAACACCCTTAGTTCAAATATTGCCAGTTTTTAAAAAAGCTCTCTATATATGCTTTATACGTATGCAAAACGTTCCATTTATAACCAATTCGGACTTTTGTCGATGTCACACCAATGTGCTACACGGAACGTTGGAATCGCGTTTTCATGTCAGCTACTCAAATATGTAACTGGTTCAAAAATAAGTTGAATATTCAATGAAATATCGACAATATTCTGATTTCGTGCACGTTAATGATTTGACGTCACTAATATATAAAAATTTATCTTTAATTAGAGATAGGGCCCAAGCTCAAACTACATCATGCTTTCTATCATAGGTGCAATATTCGTACTTCTGCACGATACTACTGCAAGATACAACTGCAACCTACAGACAATTGGATTTCCTTATAAACAGCGCGAGCCGTCGATTTGTATCGAGATGATTACGGTTATGAGGTAATTTTGACAAAGAAGAAACAATATTAATTCAAAGACTAATTATTACACAAATACATCAATTATTTCTGTTACAGGGTCACTAAACCCATATTTTGAATATAAGTAAACACTCAGCGTTGAAATATTTTTAGCTCAAATATCGTCACTGTGAGAGAAATGGGGAATTTTGAATATGCTCTAAACGTTGGTAAAACGTACAGATTGTATCAACTCTTACTGCATGTTTCGCTTAACAATGAAACGTGACGTTTTCAGTTTTCGATCCCTTTGTTCTCATACTCCTGATATTTCTAAATGTTGCGCAATAGTTTC
The DNA here is from genome assembly GCA_948474765.1 of Patella depressa. NCBI lineage: Eukaryota > Metazoa > Mollusca > Gastropoda > Patellidae > Patella > Patella depressa. Next base: position 31,514,682 of record OX419717.1, on the reverse strand, counting down.
ATACCTAAGACTACCGATAAAACTCTCTGTAGAAGAAGTTCAAAAAAAAAATTACGTTGACTTTTCGAGAAAAAGACGTCTAAAAATGCTCCAAATGGTAAAAATACGACGTTTTGGATTTTCAATCTCATTTTTCGACTACTCATGACATTTAGAGAAATTGTACAATGGTTTCACACAATACACCACCTATAAGACTCTCGAATGAGAAAGTTTAAAAAAAATCGTATGCGGCATTTCCGAGAAATTCGCGTCTTAAGTTGATCGAAATAGCAAAATACCTTACTTTTCAAACTCAGATGACTTTTTTATTTTTTGATAGAAACTTGTCGCTATAGTATCATCTTGTAGATAATTCACGTGGCTATCAAACGATATAATACTTTAACTACTCTGTAATCAACCAAATGATACATCGCATTTTGCGCATCGGTACCCATTTTTCAGAATTTTGTCAAACTTTGGATACTTTTCTTGACCACTTCCGGTGATTAGAGGATTTTTATTTATAGTTCATGGACTGGTTTGGACCTTCGACTTCATATTCCATAAGTTTCAGAAAAATCGTAGGCGCCGTTTGAAAAAAATAAGAACTCTACGATTTGACCAAAATGCGAAAAAAAGTGAAAAATCAAAGATAACATTTCAGAATAAAACTAATATTGTTGGAATCGGATTGATGTCAGCTATCCAAAAATATAACTCATAATTCAAAATTCCAAAAAATAAAAATTTTGGAAATTTTTGAAAATTTTCCAATTTTCACCAAAAAAATGAAAGCGACAAAGTTTCTAAATTTGACAATTGTGAACTGCTATCTTCTTAGAAATGTCTCAAGCTATCCAAAAATGTAAATATCAGAGAAATCGGTTGACAATTACCAAAATTACGGCCGATTTTCAATTTTCGTGCACGTTAAAGATTTAACGCATTTCCGCTATGCGCACGAATTTCGTTTTACATTTAAGCACTAACTACCACCCAGTTTCCGGAGAGAAAATCAAACTTCAGACCTCTATCTCTTATAGTTGCTGAGAAATAGGCAAAATGGAAAAAAAAAAGAATAACTAGACTTGCTTGCAAGGCTGAAGGCTTTCACCTTACCCAAGGCAGCACAAAATGCCCACCACCCACCCCTTAAACACACACACACACACACACACAAATATAGCTTTTTAGAAAATCGGTTGGGAATTGACATTATTAGGACCTATTTTCGTTTATGCACGTTAAAGATTTACTTCACTTCAGGTCTGTTCAGAACTTTCGCAATACTTCTAAATACTTACTGCTTAAAACATAGGAAAAATCATTATTCAGAACTCTATCGCTGGTATCATATGATGGCGTCATGTAGACAAAAAACCTGGGATAATAATTTCAGGATTAACTGTTATTGACTAAAATGAATTATTTTCACTCTAGAAGCAGCATTACCAGACATTGGTTACCAGTAAAACACCTTTAGTTCAAATATTTCCTCTTTCAAAAAAAGCTCTCTATATAATGCTTTATACGTAGGCAAAACGTTGCGATTATTACCAACTCGGCCTTTGTCAATGTCACACCAATGTGTACACGGGACTTTGGAATCACGTCCATATCAACTACTCAAATATGCAACTGGTTAAAAAATTTATTAAATATTCAATGAAATATCTACAATTTTCTGATTTCGTGCACGTTAAAGATTTGACGTCACTACATGTAACATATAAAAATTTAATATTTATTACAGATAGAGTCCATGCTCAAACTGGTTATCTCAACTGAGAACGACATGGTTATCTCAATTCGACCTTTATCCCATCCGCAATATCCCGGGCTGTACAAAAATATAATTTTTTCGAAAATCGGTTGGGAATTGACATAATTAGAACCGATTTTCATTCGTAGACGTTAAAGATTTACATCACTTCCGGTCTGCTCACAACTTTCGCAATAGATCTAAGTACTAAATGTTTAAAACATAGGAAAAACCAATATTCAGAACTCTATATCTGTTTTAGTTTCAGAGATCTAAACGAGTATTAAAAAAAAAACAGTTTTCCGAATGAGACAAAAAAATACCTTAAGTATCAGGTAATAACCAAATCCCAAAATCGCACCATTCAACATTAATTTTTCAACGTTGTAATTGAGGGGTACCTTATTTAAAAATAACTTCAACAGAGAGCTTCATTTTCACTGGTATCAAATGATGACGTCATGTAGACAAAAATCCTGGGATATTAATTTCAGGAGTAACTGTTAATTACTAGAATGAATTATTTTCATTCTAGAAGCACCAATACCAGATATTGGTTACCATTCAAACACCCTTAGTTCAAATATTGCCAGTTTTTAAAAAAGCTCTCTAAATATGCTTTATACGTATGCAAAACGTTCCATTTATAACCAATTCGGACTTTTGTCGATGTCACACCAATGTGTTACACGGAACGTTGGAATCGCGTTCAGGTCAGCTACTCAAATATGTAACTGGTTCAAAAATAAGTTGAATATTCAATGAAATATCGACAATATTCTGATTTCGTGCACGTTAATGATTTGACGTCACTAACATATAAAAATATATCTTTAATTAGAGATAGGGCCCAAGCTCAAACTACATCATGCTTTCTATCATAGGTGCAATATTCGTACTTCTGCACGATACTACTGCAAGATACAACTGCAACCTACTGATAATTGGATTTCCTTATAAACAGCGCGAGCCGTCGATTTGTGTCGAGATGATTAGGGTTATGAGGTAATTTTGACAAAGAAGAAACAATATTAATTCAAAGACTAATTATTACACACAGAAATCAATTATTTCTGTTACAGGGTCACTAAACCCATATTTTGAATATAAGTAAACACTCAGAGTTGAAATATTTTTAGCTCAAATATCGTCACTGTGAGATAAATGGGGAATTTTGAATATGCTCTAAACGTTGGTAAAACGTACAGATTGTATCAACTCTTACTGCATGTTTCGCTTAACAATGAAAGGTGACGTTTTCAGTTTTCGATCCCTTTGTTCTCATACTCCTGATATTTCTAAATGTTGCGCAATAGTTTCATACCTAAGACTACCGATAAAACTCTCTGTAGAAGAAGTTCAAAAAAAAAAAATTACGTTGACTTTTCGAGAAAAAGACGTCTAAAAATGCTCCAAATGGTAAAAATACGACGTTTTGGATTTTCAATCTCGTTTTTCGACTACTCATGACATTTAGAGAAATTGTACAATGGTTTCACACAATACACCACCTATAAGACTCTCGAATGAGAAAGTTTAAAAAAAATCGTAGGCGGCATTTCCGAGAAATTCGCGTCTTAAGTTGATCTAAATAGCAAAATAACTTACTTTTCAAACTCAGATAACTTTTTTATTTTTTGATAGAAACTTGTCGCTATAGTACCATCTTGTAGATAATTCACGTGGCTATCAAACGATATAATACTTTAACTACTCTGTAATCAACCAAATGATACATCGCATTTTGCGCATCGGTACCCATTTTTCAGAATTTTGTCAAACTTTGGATACTTTTCTTGACCACTTCCGGTGATTAGAGGATTTTTATTTATAGTTCATGGACTGGTTTGGACCTTCGACTTCATATTCCATAAGTTTCAGAAAAATCGTAGGCGCCGTTTTAAAAAAATAAGAACTCTACGATTTGACCAAAATGCGAAAAAAAGTGAAAAATCAAAGTTAACATTTCAGAATAAAACTAATATTGTTGGAATCGGATTGATGTCAGCTATCCAAAAATATAACTCATAATTCAAAATTCCAAAAAATAAAAATTTTGGAAATTTTTGAAAATTTTCCAATATTCACCAAAAAAATGAAAGCGACAAAGTTTCTAAATTTGACAATTGTGAACTGCTATCTTCTTAAAAATGTCTCAAGCTATCCAAAAATGTAAATATCAGAGAAATCGGTTGACAATTACCAAAATTACGGCCGATTTTCAATTTTCGTGCACGTTAAAGATTTAACGCATTTCCGCTATGCGCACGAATTTCGTTTTACATTTAAGCACTAACTACCACCCAGTTTCCGGAGAGAAAATCAAACTTCAGACCTCTATCTCTTATAGTTGCTGAGAAATAGGCAAAATGGAAAAAAAAAAGAATAACTAGACTTGCTTGCAAGGCTGAAGGCTTTCACCTTACCCAAGGCAGCACAAAATGCCCACCACCCACCCCTTAAACACACACACACACACACACAAAAATATAGCTTTTTAGAAAATCGGTTGGGAATTGACATTATTAGGACCTATTTTCGTTTATGCACGTTAAAGATTTACTTCACTTCAGGTCTGTTCAGAACTTTCGCAATACTTCTAAATACTTACTGCTTAAAACATAGGAAAAATCATTATTCAGAACTCTATCGCTGGTATCATATGATGGCGTCATGTAGACAAAAAACGCACGAATTTCGTTTTACATTTAAGCACTAACTACCACCCAGTTTCCCGAGAGAAAACTAAATTTCAGACCTCTATCTCTTATAGTTGCTGAGAAATAGGCAAAGTGGAAAAAAAAAAGAATAACTAGACTTGCTTGCAAGGCTGAAGGCTTTCACCTTACCCAAGGCAGCACAAAATGCCTACCACTCATCCCTTAAAACACACACACACACACACACACTTAAACAACTCAGACATTGACACTTTCTGTGCATGCGCATTACGATAGAAGGAAAGTGAAAAATATAGTTGAACAATTATGAACTTGGATCGGTAGAATCCTACCGACGCCAGAAATCTAAATACGCAATCAAAAACGCAAAAATTCTAAAAAAAAAATTACAATTTTAGTACACTTTCAAATTTTCAGGAAAAAAAGAGAACTGTGTGGTATTGCAATTCGACCTATATCTCATCCGCAATATCCCCGGCTCTACAAAAATATAACTTTTTCGAAAATCGGTTGGGAATTGAGATTATTAGGACCTATTTTCATTTATGCACGTTAAAGATTTACTTCACTTCAGGTCTGTTCAGAACTTTCGCAATACTTCTAAGTACTTACTGCTTAAAACATAGGAAAAATCATTATTCAGAACTCTATCTGCTTTACTTTCAGAGATCTACACGAGAATGAAAAAAAAACTGTTTTTCGAATGGGACAAAAAAAAAAAGATCGTGTCAGATCATAACCAAAACCAAGAATCATACCTTTCAACATCAACTTTTCAACATTTGTCCAGAGGGGTGCCTTCCTTATAAATAGTTTCGGCAAATAGCGTCATTTTCGCTGGTATCATATGATGGCGTCATGTGGACAAAAACCCTGGGATAATAATTTCAGGAGTAACTGTTATTGACTAAAATGAATTATTTTCACTCTAGAAGCAGCATTACCAGATATTGGTTACCAGTAAAACACCTTTAGGTAAAATATTGCCTCTTTCAAAAAAAGCTCTCTATATAATGCTTTATACGTAGGCAAAACGTTGCGATTATGACCAACTCGGACTTTTGTCAATGTCACACCAATGTGTACACGGGACTTTGGAATCACGTCCATATCAACTACTCAAATATGCAACAGGTTCAAAAATTGATTAAATATTCAATGAAATGTCGACAATTTTCTGATTTCGTGCACGTTAAAGATTTGACGTCACTACTTGTAACATATAAAAAAATAATATTTATTACAGATAGAGTCCATGCTCAAACTGGTTATCTCAACTGAGAACGACATGGTTATCTCAATTCGACCTTTATCCCATCCGCAATATCCCCGGCTGTACAAAAATATATTTTTTTCGAAAATTGGTTGGGAATTGACATAATTAGAACCGATTTTCATTCGTGCACGTTAAAGATTTACATCACTTCCGGTCTGGTTCACAACTTTCGCAATATTTCTAAGTACTAACTGTTTATAACAAATGAAAACTCAATATTCAAAACTCTATCTGTTTTAGTTTCAGAGATCTACACGAGAATAAAAAAAACCCGAGTTTTCCGATTGGGACAAAAAAGTATCGTAAGTGTCAAATAATAACCAAAATCCAGAATCATACATTCAACATTAATTTTTCAGCATTTATATCGAGGAGTGCCTTACTTATAAATAGGCTCAACAGAGAGGTTTATTTTCACTGGTATCAAATGATGACGTCATGTAGACAAAAATCCTGGGATATTAATTTCAGGGGTAACTATTATTTACTAAAACGAATTATTTTCACTCTAGAAGCACCAGTAACAGATATTGGTTACTATTAAAACACCCTTAGTTCAAATATTGCCACTTTTAAAAAAATCTCTCTATATATGCTTTATACGTATGCAAAACGTTCCAATTTTGACCAATTCGGACTTTTGTCGATGTCACACCAAGGTGTACACGGGACTTTGGAATCGCGTTTTCATGTCAGCTACTCAAATATGTAACTGGTTCAAAAATTGATTTTATATTCAATGAAATATCGCCAATTTTCGCATTTCGTGCACGTTAAAGATTTGACGTCACCAACATATAAATGTTCGATATTTATTAGAAACAGAGTCCACGCTCTAACTACATTAAACTTTCTATGACCGGTGCAATATTCGTACTTCTGCACGATACTACTGCAAGATACAACTACAACCTCTTAAAAATTGGATTTGCTTATAAACTGCGCGAGCCGTCGATTTGTGTCGAGATGATTACGGCTATGAGGTAATTTTGGCCAAAGAGAAACAATATTAATTCAAAGACTAATTATTACACACATAAATCAAATATTTCTGCTACAGGGTCACTATACCCTTATTTTGAATAGAAGTAAAGACTCAAAGTTGATATACTTTCTGCCCAAATATCGTCACTGTGAGAGAAAAAGAGACTTTTGAATATGCTCTAAACGTTGCTAATACGTACACATTGCACCAACTCTTACTGCATGTTTCGCTTAACAAAGAAAGGTGACGTTTTCAATTTTCGATCCCTTTGTTCTCATACTCCTGATATTTCTAACTGTTGCGCAATGGTTTCATACCTAAGAGTACCGATAAAACTCTTTGTAGAAGAAGTTCAAAAAGAAAATTACGTTGACTTTTCGAGAAAAAGACGTCTAAAAATGTTCCAAATGGTAAAAATACGACGTTTTGGATTTTCAATCTCGTTTTTTGACTACTCATGACATTTAGAGAAATTGTACAATGGTTTCACACAATACACCACCTATAAGACTCTCGAATGAGAAAGTTTTAAAAAAATCGTAGGCGGCGTTTTCGAGAAATACGCGTCTAAAATTGATCGAAATAGCAAAATACCTTACTTTTCAAACTCTGATAACTTTTTTATTTTTTGATAGAAACTTGTCGCTATAGTACCATCTTGTAGATAATTCACGTGGCTATCAAACGATATAATACTTTAACTACTCGGTAAACAACCAATCGATACATCTTATTTGACGCACAGGCACCCATTTTTCTGAATTTTGTCAAACTTTGGATACCTTTCTTGACCACTTCCGGTGATTAGAGGATTTTCATTTATAGTTCATGGACTGGTTTGGTCCTTCGACTTCATATTCCTGAAGTTTCAGAAAAATCGTTGGAGCCGTTTTAAAAAAATAAGAACTCTACGATTTGACCAAAATGCGAAAAAAAGTGAAAAATCAAAGTTAACATTTCGGAACAAAACTTATATTGTTGGAATCGGATCGATGTCAACAATCCTAAAATATAAGCAGAAATTCAAAATTCCAAAAAATAAAAATTTTGGGAAATTTTTGAAAATTTTCAAATTTTCACCAAAAAAAATAAAGCGACAAAGTTTCTAAATTCGACATTTTTGAACTGCTATCGGCTCAGAAATATCTCCAGCTATCCAAAAATGTAAATATCAAAAAAATTGGTTGAGAATTAACAGAATTACGGCCGTTTTTAGTTTTTCGTATTAAACGTCACTTCCGGTGTACGCACAGATTTCAAAATAGCTTTAAGCAGTAGCTGCACACCACTTTTCCGACAGAAGATCAAATTGCAAACCTCTATCTCTTATAGTTGCTGAGATCTAGCTTCCCCCAATAAAAAAAAAATAACTAGACTTGCTTGCAAGGCTGAAGGCTTTCACCTTACCCAAGGCAGCACAAAATGCCCACCACCCACCCCTTAAACACACACACACACACACACAAAAATATAGCTTTTTAGAAAATCGGTTGGGAATTGACATTATTAGGACCTATTTTCGTTTATGCACGTTAAAGATTTACTTCACTTCAGGTCTGTTCAGAACTTTCGCAATACTTCTAAATACTTACTGCTTAAAACATAGGAAAAATCATTATTCAGAACTCTATCGCTGGTATCATATGATGGCGTCATGTAGACAAAAAACCTGGGATAATAATTTCAGGAGTAACTGTTATTGACTAAAATGAATTATTTTCACTCTAGAAGCAGCATTACCAGACATTGGTTACCAGTAAAACACCTTTAGTTCAAATATTTCCTCTTTCAAAAAAAGCTCTCTATATAATGCTTTATACGTAGGCAAAACGTTGCGATTATTACCAACTCGGCCTTTGTCAATGTCACACCAATGTGTACACGGGACTTTGGAATCACGTCCATATCAACTACTCAAATATGCAACTGGTTCAAAAATTTATTAAATATTCAATGAAATATCTACAATTTTCTGAATTCGTGCACGTTAAAGATTTGACGTCACTAACATATAAAAATTTATCTTTAGTTAGAGATAGGGCCCAAGCTCAAACTGGTTATCTCAACTGAGAACGACATGGTTATCTCAATTCGACCTTTATCCCATCCGCAATATCCCGGGCTGTACAAAAATATAATTTTTTCGAAAATCGGTTGGGAATTGACATAATTAGAACCGATTTTCATTCGTAGACGTTAAAGATTTACATCACTTCCGGTCTGCTCACAACTTTCGCAATAGATCTAAGTACTAAATGTTTAAAACATAGGAAAAACTAATATTCAGAACTCTATATCTGTTTTAGTTTCAGAGATCTAAACGAGTATTAAAAAAAAAACAGTTTTCCGAATGAGACAAAAAAATACCTTAAGTATCAGGTAATAACCAAATCCCAAAATCGCACCATTCAACATTAATTTTTCAACGTTGTAATTGAGGGGTACCTTATTTAAAAATAACTTCAACAGAGAGCTTCATTTTCACTGGTATCAAATGATGACGTCATGTAGACAAAAATCCTGGGATATTAATTTCAGGAGTAACTGTTAATTACTAGAATGAATTATTTTCATTCTAGAAGCACCAATACCAGATATTGGTTACCATTCAAACACCCTTAGTTCAAATATTGCCAGTTTTTAAAAAAGCTCTCTATATATGCTTTATACGTATGCAAAACGTTCCATTTATAACCAATTCGGACTTTTGTCGATGTCACACCAATGTGTTACACGGAACGTTGGAATCGCGTTCAGGTCAGCTACTCAAATATGTAACTGGTTCAAAAATAAGTTGAATATTCAATGAAATATCGACAATATTCTGATTTCGTGCACGTTAATGATTTGACGTCACTAACATATAAAAATATATCTTTAATTAGAGATAGGGCCCAAGCTCAAACTACATCATGCTTTCTATCATAGGTGCAATATTCGTACTTCTGCACGATACTACTGCAAGATACAACTGCAACCTACTGATAATTGGATTTCCTTATAAACAGCGCGAGCCGTCGATTTGTGTCGAGATGATTACGGTTATGAGGTAATTTTGACAAAGAAGAAACAATATTAAATCAAAGACTAATTATTACACACAGAAATCAATTATTTCTGTTACAGGGTCACTAAACCCATATTTTGAATATAAGTAAACACTCAGAGTTGAAATATTTTTAGCTCAAATATCGTCACTGTGAGATAAATGGGGAATTTTGAATATGCTCTAAACGTTGGTAAAACGTACAGATTGTATCAACTCTTACTGCATGTTTCGCTTAACAATGAAAGGTGACGTTTTCAGTTTTCGATCCCTTTGTTCTCATACTCCTGATATTTCTAAATGTTTCGCAATAGTTTCATACCTAAGACTACCGATAAAACTCTCTGTAGAAGAAGTTCAAAAAAAAAAAAAATTACGTTGACTTTTCGAGAAAAAGACGTCTAAAAATGCTCCAAATGGTAAAAATACGACGTTTTGGATTTCCAATCTCGTTTTTCGACTACTCATGACATTTAGAGAAATTGTACAATGGTTTCACACAATACACCACCTATAAGACTCTCGAATGAGAAAGTTTTAAAAAAATCGTAGGCGGCGTTTCCGAGAAATTCGCGTCTTAAGTTGATCTAAATAGCAAAATACCTTACTTTTCAAACTCAGATAACTTTTTTATTTTTTGATAGAAACTTGTCGCTATAGTACCATCTTGTAGATAATTCACGTGGCTATCAAACGATACAATACTTTAACTACTCTGTAATCAACCAAATGATACATCGCATTTTGCGCATCGGTACCCATTTTTCAGAATTTTGTCAAACTTTGGATACTTTTCTTGACCACTTCCGGTGATTAGAGGATTTTTATTTATAGTTCATGGACTGGTTTGGACCTTCGACTTCATATTCCATAAGTTTCAGAAAAATCGTAGGCGCCGTTTTAAAAAAATAAGAACTCTACGATTTGACCAAAATGCGAAAAAAAGTGAAAAATCAAAGTTAACATTTCAGAATAAAACTAATATTGTTGGAATCGGATTGATGTCAGCTATCCAAAAATATAACTCATAATTCAAAATTCCAAAAAATAAAAATTTTGGAAATTTTTGAAAATTTTCCAATATTCACCAAAAAAATGAAAGCGACAAAGTTTCTAAATTTGACAATTGTGAACTGCTATCTTCTTAAAAATGTCTCAAGCTATCCAAAAATGTAAATATCAGAGAAATCGGTTGACAATTACCAAAATTACGGCCGATTTTCAATTTTCGTGCACGTTAAAGATTTAACGCATTTCCGCTATGCGCACGAATTTCGTTTTACATTTAAGCACTAACTACCACCCAGTTTCCCGAGAGAAAACTAAATTTCAGACCTCTATCTCTTATAGTTGCTGAGAAATAGGCAAAGTGGAAAAAAAAAAGAATAACTAGATCTGCTACTGTCCCATGCAGATATGAAAGCTTTCATATTCATCGTCACGTGTAATCGATTATATCAAGTATCTCAGATAAAAGGATAAGAATAACAAACTATCAAAATTGGTCAAAAACTCGCGAAATCTAAATATAGTATGAAACATTGAGTAATCTGAAAACTAAAGGGAAATAACTGATACTTGTGTTGCTGTAATCGGGATGACTTCCGATTTCAAAACTTTCAGAAAAATGAAATGAAAATGGTAAGAAAACATCGAAAAATTAAATGAGATAACTTTGAACAAAATTAAAACTTTTTGAATCAGGTTGAACTCAACTGTTTGAATATGTACGTTACATATGTAGATTTGGAAAATTATAAAGACATAATATCAAAATCGGTCAAAAATTCACAAAGTTACAAATTTAAATGTAGTGAGAAACATTGCACCCGGGCAAAAAAATAATCTTTAAACTAAAGGGAAATAACTGAAACTTGTATAGCTGTAATCGGGCTTCCAAGATATGTTATATAATTATGGTTTCCAATATGTTTGGTTATAAGTAGGAAATCGTGACGACTTCTTAAGCATGTTTTAAACAAAGGGTCATAGACTGCAATATACAAGAATGACACTCTGCAATAAAAAAAACTGGCCAGAGATTTCTATGCAGAAATTAAATAATTGCTAGAACCAGAAAAATATTTATCCACTATAATAAATAAGCAACATAGAGAAAATGAAATGAAATTGAATGGGGTTTAACGTCCTACTGTTCTGCTCCTACAATGGGCTAATGAAGACGGGCATACGCCATAAAGTGTGCAATGAGGGAAATTTTACCCGGGCAGCGGCGTTACGGCCTACGAGGTTGGTAAGGCGACCATACTCCTTGTCACGTACAACCAAGAAATCGAAACAAGGCCAGTTGACTCAATGACAGACGTTATGATACAGAGCGCACGTGCTAACCATTCAGCCACGCAACCTCCCTAAAATCGCCAAATTGCTGACCTACAGCGAGAAACATTTCAACCGGGCCAAATTTTCTATTTTAACAGTTTAATTTGCACGGTACCTTTAGTTGTCAACCGAATATTACAAAACTTTTAAAAATAAGCTCCCACTGACCAGCTTAATCGTTCGCAATAAACGTTTGCCCCTTAAAATCGACAAATTGCTGACTTTAAAGTGAGAAACATTACAACCGGGCCAAATTTTCTGTTTTATCACTTTAACAGTACCTTTGATTACCAACCGATTATTACAAAACTTTAAAAAGAGAAAGAGGGAAATGCGACCTAACGTCCATTCGACACAAACTAGGTCATTTCGGGACTAACATATGTTTTTTAATTTTATTTAAAAACTCCCCTGGTCTTTAGCCGTTGGGAGGAAACCGAAGAACACGGAGAAAACCCACGAGGCTGGACATCATACACCATGTCACGTGCAACCTGGAGATCGAAACGACGCCCGTTGACTCAATGACAAACGTTACTATACAGCGAGCACATGCTAACCATTCAGCCATCCAGCCTCCCTGAATTCGGAAAATTCCTGACTTATAGCAAGAAACATTTCAACCGGGCGAAATTTTCTGTTTTAACAGTTTAATGTGCACGGTACCTTTAGTTATCAACCGAATATTACAAAACTTTTAAAAATAAGCTCCCCCTGACCAGCTTAAGCGTTCGCAATAAACGTTTGCCCCTTAAAATCGGCAAATTGCTGACTTTAAAGTGAGAAACATTACAACCGGGCGAAATTTTCTGTTTTATCACTTTAACAGTACCTTTGATTACCAACCGATTATTACAAAACTTTAAAAATAAAAGAGAAAAAGAGAAATGCGGCCTAACGCCCATTCGACACAAACTAGGTCATTTCGGGACTAACATATGGTTTTAAATTTTATTTAACCCCCCCCCCCTTGCGCGTACTGGTCTTTAGCCGTTGTGAGGAAACCGAAGAACACGGAGAAAACCCACGAGGTTGGACATCATACACCATGTCACGTGCAACCTCGAGATCGAAACGACGCCCGTTGACTCAATGACAGACGTTACGATACAGTGCGCACATGCTAACCATTCAGCCTCCCTGAATTCAGAAAATTGCTGACTTATAGCAAGAAACATTTCAACCGGGCGAAATTTTCTGTTTTAACAGTTTAATGTGCACGGTACTTTAATTACCAACCGATTATTACAAAACTTTTGAAAATAAGCTCCAACTGACCAGCTTAATCGTATGCAATAAACGTTTTCGCCTGAATTGAAAGTTCTGCACGGAGAAAGTTCATCTCGATTTCCCGGCGTGGTTCCCCTTGTCAGTGAGGCAGAACGGAGGGCCTGACAAGCACAGCTGTCTAGTCCTTCGGATGGGACGAAAAACCAAGGTCCCGTGACCACATTGGAGTGCACGTAAAATATCCCTAAGCAGTTGGAATTCGATACTGTTAAATAAGCTCTATACGATGACTAAATGTGTAGATTGTAGTCACCCACACTGCATGTTTCGCTTAACAATGAAACGGTGCCGTTTTCAATGTTCGATCCTTTTGTTCTTCTACTCCTGATATGTTGGACTGTTGATCGATGGTTTCATATAAAAGATTACCAATAAGACTCTTTGTAGAAGAAGTTCCCAAAAAATATTATGTTGACTTTACGTAAAGACCTCTAAACATGCTCCAAATTGTAAAAATACGACTTTTTGGATTTTCAATCTCTTTTTTTCGGCTATCCCTGATATTTAGAAAAAATAATACAATGATTTCACACAACAGGCTAGCTATTAGACTCTCTATTGACAAAAGTTTCACCGCCCTCCCTTCATTATAACCGAAGTTATCGTGCCCTAAAGAATCAACAAATTAGCATGCTTATCTCTGCTTACCCTAAACAGAAAATGCTCATCTTTAAACTCAATCATAACATTGACCTAGTGAACGTCTACACCAAGTTTGAACATTCTAGCTTAATTAGAAGGAGAGTAATTGTGTTCCAAAGTCCCGACCCTTCAAATTGCTTCTATTTTTCATTTTCAATTCAAAATGGTGACCATCACGTGACCGAAATCAAAATTCTATTCGCGACATTTTTTAGGCCTTCCAACAAGGATTCAGAAAATATAACTCCCGAGTCTGTAAGTAAAATAGCAAAAAAGCCTTATTGATTTTTCGCTTTTAAATATGGCGGCACTTCCGGTTCGATCGACAAACTCCATATTTTGTGTACAAATCAGTAATTACTTATCTAGTATCCAAAAAAAAAATCAGGTCATTCTGACCTATATTTCGACGATTTTTTTGAAAATTTTGATCCTTAATTTCGTCAAGGGGAGATAATTTAGAAAATTTCTAATTATATTTTTGAAGTCACATCAGTAAGATCTACTTAGATACTAAATTTCATGAAAATCGTACAACTATTAAAGAAGTTGTCAAATTGGTCTAAACTTCCGGTTCGAAATCACAGCGACGAATTTTCGAAATTCGAAAATGTGAAACTGCAGATGAAAATGATTTTTTTAAAGGTATTCAAATAAAAAAGAATTAGTAAAATCGGTCAAAAAATAACAAAGTTACGACTATGCATTGTCATTTTTTTCGTTCGTAAAATTCGGTGATTTCGGATTCGTAAAACGTTTCGAAAATATATTTAATCAAGGTTCGCACCCCATTTTTGGGGGGGTAGGTCAAAATTTCAGAAAGATCCTATGGATAGATTCTGAGAAATCCGATTTGCAGAAAACACACAAAAAAAAAAATAATAATAATAACTTTAACAGAAACAATAAGCTTTCATATGTAATATGAAAGCTTAATAACTAGATCTGCTACTGTCCCATGCAGATATGAAAGCTTTCATATTCATCGTCACGTGTCATCGATTATATCAAGTATCTCAAATAAAAGGATAAGAATAACAAACTATCAAAATTGGTCAAAAACTCGCGAAGTTACAAGTCTAAATATAGTATGAAACATTGAGTAATCTGAAAACTAAAGGGAAATAACTGATACTTGTGTTGCTGTAATCGGGATGACTTCCGATTTCAAAACTTTCAGAAAAATGAAATGAAAATGGTAAGAAAACATCGAAAAATTAAATGAGATAACTTTGAACAAAACTAAAACTTTTTGAATCAGGTTGAACTCAACTGTTTGAATATGTACGTTAAATATGTAGATTTGGAAAATTATAAAGACATAATATCAAAATCGGTCAAAAACTCACAAAGTTACAAATTTAAATGTAGTGAGAAACATTGTACCCGGGCAAAAAAATAATCTTTAAACTAAAGGGAAATAACTGAAACTTGTATAGCTGTAATCGGGCTTCCAAGATATGTTATATAATTATGGTTTCCAATATGTTTGGTTATAAGTAGGAAATCGTGACGACTTCTTAAGCATGTTTTAAACAAAGGGTCATAGACTGCAATATACAAGAATGGCACTCTGCAATAAAAAAAAACTGGCCAGAGATTTCTATGCAGAAATTAAATAATTGCTAGAACCAGAAAAATATTTATCCACTATAATAAATAAGCAACATAGAGAAAATGAAATGAAATTGAATGGGGTTTAACGTCCTACTGTTCTGCTCCTACAATGGGCTAATGAAGACGGGCATACGCCATAAAGTGTGCAATGAGGGAAATTTTACCCGGGCAGCGGCGTCACGGCCTACGAGGTTGGTAAGGCGACCATACTCCTTGTCACGTACAACCAAGAAATCGAAACAAGGCCAGTTGACTCAATGACAGACGTTATGATACAGAGCGCACGTGCTAACCATTCAGCCACGCAACCTCCCTAAAATCGGCAAATTGCTGACCTACAGCGAGAAACATTTCAACCGGGCCAAATTTTCTATTTTAACAGTTTAATTTGCACGGTACCTTTAGTTATCAACCGAATATTACAAAACTTTTAAAAATAAGCTCCCCCTGACCAGCTTAATCGTTCGCAATAAACGTTTGCCCCTTAAAATCGACAAATTGCTGAATTTAAAGTGAGAAACATTACAAACGGGCCAAATTTTCTGTTTTATCACTTTAACAGTACCTTTGATTACCAACCGATTATTACAAAACTTTAAAAAGAGAAAGAGAGAAATGCGGCCTAACGTCCATTCGACGCAAACTAGGTCATTTCGGGACTAACATATGTTTTTTAATTTTATTTAAAAACTCCCCTTGCACGTACTGGTCTTTAGCCGTTGGGAGGAAACCGAAGAACACGGAGAAAACCCACGAGGTTGGACATCATACACCATGTCACGTGCAACCTGGAGATCGAAACGACGCCCGTTGACTCAATGACAAAGGTTACGATACAGCGAGCACATGCTAACCATTCAGCCATCCAGCCTCTCTGAATTCGGAAAATTGCTGACTTATAGCAAGAAACATTTCAACCGGGCGAAATTTTCTGTTTTAACAGTTTAATGTGCACGGTACTTTAATTACCAACCGATTATTACAAAACTTTTGAAAATAAGCTCCAACTGACCAGCTTAATCGTATGCAATAAACGTTTTGCCTGAATTGAAAGTTCTACACAGAGAAAGTTCATCTCGATTTCCCGGCGTGGTTCCCTTGTCAGTAAGGCAGAACGGAGGGCCTGACAAGCACAGCTGTCTAGTCCTTCGGATGGGACGAAAAACCAAGGTCCCGTGTACACATTGGAGTGCACGTAAAATATCCCTAAGCAGTTGGAATTCGATACTGTTGAATAAGCTCTATACGATGACTAAATGCGTAGATTGTAGTCACCCACACTTCATGTTTCGCTCAACAATGAAAGGATGCCGTTTTCAATGTTCGATCCTTTTGTTCTTCTACTCCTGATATGTTGGACTGTTGATCGATGGTTTCATATAAAAGACTACCAATAAGACTCTTTGTAGAAGAAGTTCCCAAAAAATAGTATGTTGACTTTACGAGAAAGACCTCTAAACATGCTCCAAATTGTAAAAATACGACTTTTTGGATTTTCAATCTCTTTTTTTCGGCTATCCCTGATATTTAAAAAAAATGATACAATCATTTCACACAACAGGCTACCCATTAGACTCTCTATTGACAAAAGTTTCACCGCCCTCCCTTCATTATAACCGAAGTTATCGTGCCCTAAAGAATCAACAAATCAGCATGCTTATCTCTGCTTACCCTAAGCAGAAAATGCTCATCTTTGAACCCAATCATAACATTGACCTAGTGAACGTCTACACCAAGTTTGAACATTCTAGCTTAATTAGAAGGAGAGTTATTGTGTTCCGAAGTCCGGGCCTTTCAAATTGCTTCTATTTTTCATTTTCAATTCAAAATTGTGACCATCACATGACCGAAATCAAAATTCTGATCCGATAGATTTTTAGGCATTCCTTCAAGGATTCCGAAAATATAACTCCCGAGTCTGTAAGTAAAATAGCAAAAAAGCCTTTTTGATTTTTCACGTTTAAAGATGGTGGCACTTCCGGTTGGATCGACAAACTCCATATTTTGTGTACGAATCAGTAATTCCTTGTCTAGTATCGAAAAAAAAAATTAGGTCATTCTGACCTATATTTCGACGATTTTTTTGAAAACTTTGATCCTTAATTTCACCAAGGGGAGATAATTTAGAAAATTTCTAATTATATTTTTGAAGTCACATCGGTAAGATCTACTTGTATACTAAATTTCATGAAAATCGTACAACTATTAAAGAAGTTGTCAAATTGGTCTAAACTTCCGGTTCGAAATCACAGCGACGAATTTTCGAAATTCGAAAATGTGAAACTGCAGATGAAAATGATTTTTTTCAAGGTATTCAAAGAAAAAAGAATTAGTAAAATCGGTCAAAAAATAACAAAGTTACGACTATGCATTGTCAGTTTTTTCGTTCGTAAAATTCGGTGATTTCGGATTCGTAAAACGTTTTGAAAATATATTTAAACAACGTTCGCACCCCATTTTTGGGGGGGTAGGTCAAAGTTTTAGAAAGATCCCATGGTTAGATTCTGAGAAATCCGATTTGCAGAAAATACACAAAAAAAAAAATAATAATAATCTTAACAGAAACAATAAGCTTTCATATGTAATATGAAAGCTTAATAATCTTAGTAATAACAATAGTCTTTCACCATTGAAAAATGGTGAAAGCCTAATAATAATCTTAGTAATAACAATAGTCTTTCATCGAAGGTGAAAGCCTAATAATAATCTTAGTAACAACAATAGTCTTTCACCATTGAAAAATGGTGAAAGCCTAACTAGACTTGCTTGCAAGGCTGAAGGCTTTCACCTTACCCAAGGCAGCACAAAATGTCCACCACTCACCCCTTAAAACACACACACACACTTAAACAACTCAGATGTTGACACTTTCTGTGCATGCGCATTACGATAGAAGGAAAGTGAAAAATATAGTTGAACAATTTACAACATTATGAACTTGGATTGGTAGAATCCTACAGACGCCAGAAATCTAAATACGCAATCAAAAACTCAAAAATTCTAAAAAAAATTACAATTTCAGTATATTTTCAAATTTTTAGGAAAAAAGGAGAACGGTGTGGTATTGCAATTCGACGTTTATCGCATCCGCAATATCACCGCCTCCACAAAAATATAGCTTTTTCGAAAATCGGTTGGGAATTGACATTATTAGGACCTATTTTCATTTATGCACGTTAAAGATTTACTTCACTTCCGGTCTGTTCAGAATTTTCGCAATAGTTCTAAGTTCTTACTGTTTAAAACATAGGAAAAATCATTATTCTATCTGCTTTAGTTTCAGAGATCTACACGAGATTAAAAAAAAAACAGTTTTCCAAATGGGACAAAAAAAAAGATCGTGTCAGATAATAACCAAAACCAAGAATCATACCTTTCAACATAAACTTTTCAACATTTATACAGAGGGGTGCCTTCCTTATAAATAGCTTCAGTAAATAGCGTCATTTTCGCTGGTATCATATGATGGCGTATGTAGACAAAAAATTGATTTAATATTCGATGAAATATCAACAATTTTCTGAGTTCGTGCACGTTAAAAATTTGACGTCAATAATAGAGGTATTACAAACAGATTCCATTCTCATACTACATCATGCCTTCTATCACAGGTACAATATTCGTACTTCTGCACGATACTTTTTTTTTTTTTATCTTGTAATATGTTTATTCACATAATATATTTATACAAATATTTATAATATTTACAGTATTTCGTACTTTCACAAAATTTAAATTCATTTCATGCTTATCTGCTGTTATTGTTAAGACATACAGGCAATATATATACAGTAATGTACAATAATAAAAACAATTATTTTTGGTTATTTATAAATTATGTTGTCTAATATGAGTATGTATAAAAGATTAAAGGTAAAATAAAATATGGTATATACAAATTAAAAACATTGCCTGTATTGTATATACCAAAAGAACAATAGAGCTATGCAGATTAAATGTCAGAGAAAAAACTTGTTTTTAAATATTATTTATAATTTCAATATTTCAATTATTACAATTTAGGATTGCTTTAGGTATGAAAGAAGATTAAATTGAGAAAAAGAGTTGGATTAAATAAATAAATTACAGATATTTTCCAAGGAATAGGTTTATAGTAGGGTTTGGGAATGTAAGGGTTTTTGACTGTTAGATATATAGTGTCTATCTGAAGATATACTTTAAATTTAAAAATATGGCCTTTAATGTTTCAAAAGTTACTATATTTGGCGACTTCAATAAAAAACAAAGATGGTGTTAGCAAGAAAATTGTTTGTGATTTAGAATTGATTGAGAATATCTTATGAAAAGGTTTACAATGGCCAATCCCATGTTAAATTTTTGAGGTGACTGGATAAGCAAGACTAATGTGTTTTCTATAGTTTAAATAGAGCTGGATAATCGAGACTTGTGTCACTGACACATATTGGGTGTATATGTTACAGGTTAAGAGATGGGACGCGTGCTTGCAGACGGCAATTCGTCTGCTATTCTAGGCAGGTATTTTCACAAGGGATTTAAGTTGTCAGTTATATCAACTTTCGGAGTATCTATTTAGTAATTTAGATGTTATATTTTGGATGAGTTTGTTTATTGGGATTTCTAAGTATGACAATTACCTTTTAGGCTTATTTAATGTATAGAGTTTTTTCTTAGGCAGAGAAAATTTGATCCATAGTAGATTGAAATAGATAAATAACTACGAAGCTCTTCGGATAAGGTATTAGATAGAGTATTTAGGGTTGTTTGGAATATCCAAGCATTCTCGTTATTGAATTTTTCTACCTTTATGAATCAACATGTTAGATGGAGTCTTATGATGGTTTCGACCATCTTCAAATATGGTTATTACTTGGATGTTCTTCGGAAGAGGTGTTCGAGGGTTGGGTTTGAGTATTCAAGCATTGTCGGCAAGGTAGATTTTCCATCTGTAAGGAAAATATATTGTTAAATGGGGATGTTTGATGGTTTTAACCTTATTATAATACTATGTTCGACAATAGGATATTTAATTAGTTCTACGGAAGATGTGTTCGCAGGAATAGTCATCAAATAGTTATCGAAGTGGGAAAAATTAGAAATTTTGTATAAATTACAAACCAAAAGGATCTCTCCAGTGTGAAGATTCTGACGATGGGAGGATTAGAAGTTCTTCGGGACGGATGTAAAATGTAAGAGATTGCGAGTGAAATGAACTGTTATACAGATACATTATTATATCTTAAAGATTAACAATGAGTTATCTCCCTTGCAATTTTGCTTATTGATTGGATTCTACTTAATGGATAAGATTCAGATAGCATTCAAATGCGAGGGGGGGGGGGAGGAATAGATTATGTGAATTTTTAGTTATATTTTTAGGATTGAGTTTGTTCAAAGTGGATTTTAAGTATGGCAAATATATTTAAGCATGGTAAAATCAACTTTAATATCTAAAGTTGATTTCTTGAACAAAGAGACATATCATTTATCCAATTCTTTTTCTCACTTTTATTTTAATGTAGTCTATTTTGTTGGTTAGGAGAAATCAAGTTCAATTTCTCCATTATATTTTTGAATTGTGCATACTGAAAAAGAGCCTACACTTCATTATGCTTATTCTATACGAGGAAAAAACGATGTTAAGGAATTTACTTTGCTGATTGTGTTTTTTGACTGGGTATCCAAACAAGAGCCAAAAATTTAAACTGTACATCGTGTAACCTGTCGCTTTAAAGAAGAATGAAATGATTGATTTAACTAATTCTTGAAGGCTGTTTAGTTTTTTACAATTAAGAAAAATGTGTTCTATATCTTCTATAACATTATTTACACTATAAACAGGTTTACATAATTTACAATATGGCGAATCTATTTTACCGATATTGTATAGCTTTTCAAGAATCATACCTTTCAACATCAACTTTTCAACATTTGTCAAGAGGGGTGCCTTCCTTATAAATAGTTTCGGTAAATAGCGTCATTTTCGCTGGTATCATATGATGGCATCATGTAGACAAAAAACCTGGGATAATAATTTCAGGAGTAACTGTTATTGACTAAAATGAATTATTTTCACTCTAGAACAGCATTACCAGACATTGGTTACCAGTAAAACACCTTTAGTTCAAATATTGCCTCTTTCAAAAAAAGATCTCTATATAATGCTTTATACGTAGGCAAAACGTTGCGATTATTACCAACTCGGCCTTTGTCAATGTCACACCAATGTGTACACGGGACTTTGGAATCACGTCCATATCAACTACTCAAATATGCAACTGGTTCAAAAATTGATTAAATATTCAATGAAATATCTACAATTTTCTGATTTCGTGCACGTTAAAGATTTGACGTCACTACATGTAACATATAAAAATTTAATATTTATTACAGATAGAGTCCATGCTCAAACTGGTTATCTCAACTGAGAACGACATGGTTATCTCAATTCGACCTTTATCCCATCCGCAATATCCCGGGCTGTACAAAAATATAATTTTTTCGAAAATCGGTTGGGAATTGACATAATTAGAACAGATTTTCATTCGTGGACGTTTACATCACTTCCGGTCTGCTCACAACTTTCTAAGTACTAAATGTTTAAAACATAGGAAAAACCAATATTCAGAACTCTATATCTGTTTTAGTTTCAGAGATCTAAGCGAGTATTAAAAAAAAAAAGTTTTCCGAATGAGACAAAAAAATACCTTAAGTATCAGGTAATAATAACCAAAACCCAAAATCGCACCATTCAACATTAATTTTTCAACATTGTAATTGTGGGGTACCTTATTTATAAATAGCTTCAACAGAGAGCTTCATTTTCACTGGTATCAAATGATGACGTCATGTAGACAAAAATCCTGGGATATTAATTTCAGGAGTAACTGTTAATTACTAAAATGAATTATTTTCATTCTAGAAGCACCAATACCAGATATTGGTTACCATTCAAACACCCTTAGTTCAAGTATTGCCAGTTTTTAAAAAAGCTCTCTATTTATATGCTTTATACGTATGCAAAACGTTCCATTTATAACCAATTCGGACTTTTGTCGATGTCACACCAATGTGTTACATGGAACGTTGGAATCGCGTTCAGGTCAGCTACTCAAATATGTAACTGGTTCAAAAATAAGTTGAATATTCAATGAAATATCGACAATATTCTGATTTCGTGCACGTTAATGATTTGACGTCACTAACATATAAAAATATATCTTTAATTAGAGATAGGGCCCAAGCTCAAACTACATCATGCTTTCTATCATAGGTGCAATATTCGTACTTCTGCACGATACTACTGCAAGATACAACTGCAACCTACTGATAATTGGATTTCCTTATAAACAGCGCGAGCCGTCGATTTGTGTCGAGATGATTACGGTTATGAGGTAATTTTGACAAAGAAGAAACAATATTAATTCAAAGACTAATTATTACACACAGAAATCAATTATTTCTGTTACAGGGTCACTAAACCCATATTTTGAATATAAGTAAACACTCAGAGTTGAAATATTTTTAGCTCAAATATCGTCACTGTGAGAGAAATGGGGAATTTTGAATATGCTCTAAACGTTGGTAAAACGTACAGATTGTATCAACTCTTACTGCATGTTTCGCTTAACAATGAAAGGTGACGTTTTCAGTTTTCGATCCCTTTGTTCTCATACTCCTGATATTTCTAAATGTTGCGCAATAGTTTCATACCTAAGACTACCGATAAAACTCTCTGTAGAAGGAGTTCCAAAAAAAAAATTACGTTGACTTTTCGAGAAAAATACGTCTAAAAATGCTCCAAATGGTAAAAATACGACGTTTTGGATTTTCAATCTCGTTTTTCGACTACTCATGACATTTAGAGAAATTGTACAATGGTTTCACACAATACACCACCTATAAGACTCTCGAATGAGAAAGTTTTAAAAAAATCGTAGGCGGCGTTTCCGAGAAATTCGCGTCTTAAGTTGATCTAAATAGCAAAATAACTTACTTTTCAAACTCAGATAACTTTTTTATTTTTTGATAGAAACTTGTCGCTATAGTACCATCTTGTAGATAATTCACGTGGCTATCAAACGATATAATACTTTAACTACTCTGTAATCAACCAAATGATACATCGCATTTTGCGCATCGGTACCCATTTTTCAGAATTTTGTCAAACTTTGGATACTTTTCTTGACCACTTCCGGTGATTAGAGGATTTTTATTTATAGTTCATGGACTGGTTTGGACCTTCGACTTCATATTCCATAAGTTTCAGAAAAATCGTAGGCGCCGTTTTAAAAAAATAAGAACTCTACGATTTGACCAAAATGCGAAAAAAAGTGAAAAATCAAAGTTAACATTTCAGAATAAAACTAATATTGTTGGAATCGGATTGATGTCAGCTATCCAAAAATATAACTCATAATTCAAAATTCCAAAAAATAAAAATTTTTGAAATTTTTGAAAATTTTCCAATATTCACCAAAAAAATGAAAGCGACAAAGTTTCTAAATTTGACAATTGTGAACTGCTATCTTCTTAAAAATGTCTCAAGCTATCCAAAAATGTAAATATCAGAGAAATCGGTTGACAATTACCAAAATTACGGCCGATTTTCAATTTTCGTGCACGTTAAAGATTTAACGCATTTCCGCTATGCGCACGAATTTCGTTTTACATTTAAGCACTAACTACCACCCAGTTTCCCGAGAGAAAACTAAATTTCAGACCTCTATCTCTTATAGTTGCTGAGAAATAGGCAAAGTGGAAAAAAAAGAATAACTAGACTTGCTTGCAAGGCTGAAGGCTTTCACCTTACCCAAGGCAGCACAAAATGCCCACCACCCACCCCTTAAACACACACACACACACACACACAAATATAGCTTTTTAGAAAATCGGTTGGGAATTGACATTATTAGGACCTATTTTCGTTTATGCACGTTAAAGATTTACTTCACTTCAGGTCTGTTCAGAACTTTCGCAATACTTCTAAATACTAACTGCTTAAAACATAGGAAAAATCATTATTCAGAACTCTATCGCTGGTATCATATGATGGCGTCATGTAGACAAAAAACCTGGGATAATAATTTCAGGATTAACTGTTATTGACTAAAATGAATTATTTTCACTCTAGAAGCAGCATTACCAGACATTGGTTACCAGTAAAACACCTTTAGTTCAAATATTTCCTCTTTCAAAAAAAGCTCTCTATATAATGCTTTATACGTAGGCAAAACGTTGCGATTATTACCAACTCGGCCTTTGTCAATGTCACACCAATGTGTACACGGGACTTTGGAATCACGTCCATATCAACTACTCAAATATGCAACTGGTTCAAAAATTTATTAAATATTCAATGAAATATCTACAATTTTCTGATTTCGTGCACGTTAAAGATTTGACATCACTACATGTAACATATAAAAATTTAATATTTATTACAGATAGAGTCCATGCTCAAACTGGTTATCTCAACTGAGAACGACATGGTTATCTCAATTCGACCTTTATCCCATCCGCAATATCCCGGGCTGTACAAAAATATAATTTTTTCGAAAATCGGTTGGGAATTGACATAATTAGAACCGATTTTCATTCGTAGACGTTAAAGATTTACATCACTTCCGGTCTGCTCACAACTTTCGCAATAGATCTAAGTACTAAATGTTTAAAACATAGGAAAAACCAATATTCAGAACTCTATATCTGTTTTAGTTTCAGAGATCTAAACGAGTATTAAAAAAAAAACAGTTTTCCGAATGAGACAAAAAAATACCTTAAGTATCAGGTAATAACCAAATCCCAAAATCGCACCATTCAACATTAATTTTTCAACGTTGTAATTGAGGGGTACCTTATTTAAAAATAACTTCAACAGAGAGCTTCATTTTCACGGGTATCAAATGATGACGTCATGTAGACAAAAATCCTGGGATATTAATTTCAGGAGTAACTGTTAATTACTAGAATGAATTATTTTCATTCTAGAAGCACCAATACCAGATATTGGTTACCATTCAAACACCCTTAGTTCAAATATTGCCAGTTTTTAAAAAAGCTCTCTATATATGCTTTATACGTATGCAAAACGTTTCATTTATAACCAATTCGGACTTTTGTCGATGTCACACCAATGTGTTACACGGAACGTTGGAATCGCGTTCAGGTCAGCTACTCAAATATGTAACTGGTTCAAAAATAAGTTGAATATTCAATGAAATATCGACAATATTCTGATTTCGTGCACGTTAATGATTTGACGTCACTAACATATAAAAATATATCTTTAATTAGAGATAGGGCCCAAGCTCAAACTACATCATGCTTTCTATCATAGGTGCAATATTCGTACTTCTGCACGATACTACTGCAAGACACAACTGCAACCTACTGATAATTGGATTTCCTTATAAACAGCGCGAGCCGTCGATTTGTGTCGAGATGATTAGGGTTATGAGGTAATTTTGACAAAGAAGAAACAATATTAATTCAAAGACTAATTATTACACACAGAAATCAATTATTTCTGTTACAGGGTCACTAAACCCATATTTTGAATATAAGTAAACACTCAGAGTTGAAATATTTTTAGCTCAAATATCGTCACTGTGAGATAAATGGGGAATTTTGAATATGCTCTAAACGTTGGTAAAACGTACAGATTGTATCAACTCTTACTGCATGTTTCGCTTAACAATGAAAGGTGACGTTTTCCGTTTTCGATCCCTTTGTTCTCATACTCCTGATATTTCTAAATGTTGCGCAATAGTTTCATACCTAAGACTACCGATAAAACTCTCTGTAGAAGAAGTTCAAAAAAAAAAAAATTACGTTGACTTTTCGAGAAAAAGACGTCTAAAAATGCTCCAAATGGTAAAAATACGACGTTTTGGATTTTCAATCTCGTTTTTCGACTACTCATGACATTTAGAGAAATTGTACAATGGTTTCACACAATACACCACCTATAAGACTCTCGAATGAGAAAGTTTTAAAAAAATCGTTGGCGGCGTTTCCGAGAAATTCGCGTCTTAAGTTGATCTAAATAGCAAAATAACTTACTTTTCAAACTCAGATAACTTTTTTATTTTTTGATAGAAACTTGTCGCTATAGTACCATCTTGTAGATAATTCACGTGGCTATCAAACGATATAATACTTTAACTACTCTGTAATCAACCAAATGATACATCGCATTTTGCGCATCGGTACCCATTTTTCAGAATTTTGTCAAACTTTGGATACTTTTCTTGACCACTTCCGGTGATTAGAGGATTTTTATTTATAGTTCATGGACTGGTTTGGACCTTCGACTTCATATTCCATAAGTTTCAGAAAAATCGTAGGCGCCGTTTTAAAAAAATAAGAACTCTACGATTTGACCAAAATGCGAAAAAAAGTGAAAAATCAAAGTTAACATTTCAGAATAAAACTAATATTGTTGGAATCGGATTGATGTCAGCTATCCAAAAATATAACTCATAATTCAAAATTCCAAAAAATAAAAATTTTTGAAATTTTTGAAAATTTTCCAATATTCACCAAAAAAATGAAAGCGACAAAGTTTCTAAATTTGACAATTGTGAACTGCTATCTTCTTAAAAATGTCTCAAGCTATCCAAAAATGTAAATATCAGAGAAATCGGTTGACAATTACCAAAATTACGGCCGATTTTCAATTTTCGTGCACGTTAAAGATTTAACGCATTTCCGCTATGCGCACGAATTTCGTTTTACATTTAAGCACTAACTACCACCCAGTTTCCCGAGAGAAAACTAAATTTCAGACCTCTATCTCTTATAGTTGCTGAGAAATAGGCAAAGTGGAAAAAAAAAAGAATAATAACTAGACTTGCTTGCAAGGCTGAAGGCTTTCACCTTGCCCAATGCAGCACAAAATGCCCACCACCCACCCCTTAAAACACACACACCCCTTAAAACACACACACCCCTTAAAACACACACACACACACTTAAACAACTCAGATATTGACACTTTCTCTGCATGCGCATTACGTTAGAAGGAAAGTGAACAATATAGTTGAACAATTTACAACATTATGAACTTGTATCGGTAGAATCCTACAGACGTCAGAAATCTAAATACGTAATCAAAAACTCAAAAATTCTAAAAAAAATTTTTACAATTTCAGTACATTTTCAAATTTTTAGGAAAAAAGGAGAACAGCGTGGTATTGCAATCCCCAATATCACCGGCTCTACAAAAATATAACTTTTTCGAAAATCGGTTGGGAATTGACATTATTAGGACCTATTTTCGTTTATGCACGTTAAAGATTTACTTCACTTCAGGTCTGTTCAGAACTTTCGCAATACTTCTAAGTACTTACTGCTTAAAACATAGGAAAAATCATTATTCAGAACTCTATCTGCTTTAGTTTCAGAGATCTACAAGAGAATGAAAAAAAAAAGTTTTTCGAATGGGACAAAAAAAAGATCGTGTCAGATCATAACCAAAACCAAGAATCATACCTTTCAACATCAACTTTTCAACATTGGTCCAGAGGGGTGCCTTCCTTATAAATAGTTTCGGTAAATAGCGTCATTTTCGCTGGTATCATATGATGGCGTCATGTAGACAAAAAACCTGGGATAATAATTTCAGGAGTAACTAAAATGAATTATTTTCACTCTAGAAGCAGCATTACCAGATATTGGTTACCAGTAAAACACCTTTAGTTCAAATATTGCCTCTTTCAAAAAAAAAAGCTCTCTATAAAATGCTTTATACGTAGGCAAAACGTTGCGATCATGACCAACTCGGACTTTTGTCAATGTCACACCAATGTGTACACGGGACTTTGGAATCACGTCCATATCAACTACTCAAATATGCAACTGGTTCAAAAATTGATTAAATATTCAATGAAATATCTACAATTTTCTGATTTCGTGCACGTTAAAGATTTGACGTCACTACATGTAACATATAAAAATTTAATATTTATTACAGATAGAGTCCATGCTCAAACTGGTTATCTCAACTAAGAACGACATGGTTATCTCAATTCGACCTTTATCCCATCCGCAAAATCCCCGGCTGTACAAAAATATAATTTTTTCGAAAATCGGTTGGGAATTGACATAATTAGAACCGATTTTCATTCATGCACGTTAAAGATTTACATCACTCCCGGCTGTACAAAAATATAATTTTTTCGAAAATCGGTTGGGAATTGACATAATTAAAACCTATTTTCATTCGTGCACGTTAAAGATTTACATCACCTACGGTCTGGTTCACAACTTCGCAATAGTTCTAAGTACTAAATGTTTAAAACATAGGCAAAATCAATATTCAAAACTCCATCTGTTTCAGATTCAGAGATCTACACGAGAATAAAAAAAAAGAGTTTTCCGATTAAGACAAAAAAGTATCGTAAGTGTCAAATAATATCCAAAATCCAGAATCCTACATTCAACATTAATTTTTCTGCATTTATGTAGAAGAGTACCTTCCTTATAAATAGCTTCAACAGAGAGGTTTATTTTCACTGGTATCAAATGGCGACGTCATGGAGGCAAAAATCCTGCGATATTAATTTCAGGGGTAACTATTATTTACCAAAACGAATTATTTTCACTCTAGAAGCACCAGTAACAGATATTGGTTACTATTAAAACACCCTTAGTTCAAATATTGCCACTTTTAAAAAAATCTCTCTATATATGCTTTATACGTATGCAAAACGTTCCAATTATGACCAATTCGGACTTTTTTCGATGTCACACCAATGTGTACACGGGACTTCGGAATCGCGTTTTCATGTCAGCTACCCAAATATGTAACTTGTTCAAAAATTGATTTTATATTCAATGAAATATCGCCAATTTTCGGATTTCGTGCACGTTAAAGATTTGACGTCACCCACATATAAAATATCGATATTTATTAGAAACAGAGTCCATGCTCTAACTACATTAAACTTTCTATGACCGGTGCAATATTCGTACTTCTGCACGATACTACTGCAAGATACAACTGCAACCTCTTAAAAATTGGATTTGCTTATAAACAGCGCGAGCCGTCGATTTGTGTCGAGATGATTACGGCTATGAGGTAATTTTGGCCAAGGAGAAACAATATTAATTCAAAGACTAATTATTACACACATAAATCAAATATTTCTGCTACAGGGTCACTATACCCTTATTTTGAATAGAAGTAAAGACTCAAAGTTGAAATACTTTTTGCCCAAATATCGTCACTGTGAGAGAAAACGGGACTTTTGAATATGCTCTAAACGTTGCTAATACGTACAGATTGTATCAACTCTTACTGCATGTTTTGCTTAATAATGAAAGGTGACGTTTTCAATTTTCGATCCCTTTGTTCTCATACTCCTGATATTTCTAACTGTTGCGCAATGGTTTCATACCTAAGAGTACCGATAAAACTCTCTGTAGAAGAAGTTCAAAAAAAAAATTACGTTGACTTTTCGAGAAAAAGACGTCTAAAAATGCTCCAAATGGTAAAAATACGACGTTTTGGATTTTCAATCTCGTTTTTCGACTACTCATGACATTTAGAGAAATTGTACAATGGTTTCACACAATACACCACCTATAAGACTCTCGAATGAGAAAGTTTTAAAAAAATCGTAGGCGGCGTTTTCGAGAAATACGCGTCTAAAGTTGACCGAAATAGCAAAATACCTTACTTTTCAAACTCAGATAACTTTTTTATTTTTTGATAGAAACTTGTCGCTATAGTACCATCTTGTAGGTAATTCACGTGGCTATCGAACGATATAATGCATTAACTACTCGGTAAACAACCAATCGATACATCTTATTTGTCGCACAGGCACCCATTTTTCTGAATTTTGTCAAAGTTTGGATACCTTTCTTGACCACTTCCGGTGATTAGAGGATTTTCATTTATAGTTTAAGGAACAATTCAGACATCTCTGTTCATCTTACCAAAGTTTCAGGAAAATCGTTGGAGTGGTTTTAAAAAAATAAGCCTTACCGTTTTTGACCAAAATGCGAAAAAAAGTGAAAAATCAAAGTTAATATTTCAGAACACAACTTATATTGTTGGAATCGGATCGACGTCAGCTATCCAAAAGTGTAATTAGAATTTCTAAATTCCTAAAAATAAACATTTTAGCAATTTTTTGAAAATTTTCCAGTATTCACCAAAAAAATGAGAGCGACAAAGATTCTATATTCAACGTTTTTCAACTCCTATCTAGTCCGAAATGTCTCCCGCTATTCAAAAATATAAATGTCTGAAAAATCGGTTGAGAATTAACTGAATTATGGCCGATTTTCAATTTTTGTGCACGCTAAAGATTTCACGCATTTCCGCTATGCGCACAAATCTGGAAATAGTTTTAAGGAGTAACCACCACCCATTTTCCCGAGGGAAAATCAAACTTCAGACCTCTATCTCTTATAGTTTCTGAGATCTAGCTTCCCCCAATAAAAAAAAAAATAATAATAAGAATAATCTTAGTAATAACAATAGTCTTTCACCATTGAAAAATGGTGAAAGCCTAATAATCTTAGTAATAACAATAGTCTTTCACCATTGAAAAATGGTGAAAGCCTAACTAGACTTGCTTGCAAGGCTGAAGGCTTTCACCTTACCCAAGGCAGCACAAAATGCCTACCACTCATCCCTTAAAACACACACACACACACACACACACTTAAACAACTCAGACATTGACACTTTCTGTGCATGCGCATTACGATAGTAGGAAAGTGAAAAATATAGTTGAACAATTATGAACTTGGATCGGTAGAATCCTACAGACGCCAGAAATCTAAATACGCAATCAAAAACGCAAAAATTCTAAAAAAAAATTACAATTTTAGTACACTTTCAAATTTTCAGGAAAAAAAGAGAACTGTGTGGTATTGCAATTCGACCTATATCTCATCCGCAATATCCCCGGCTCTACAAAAATATAACTTTTTCGAAAATCGGTTGGGAATTGAGATTATTAGGACCTATTTTCATTTATGCACGTTAAAGATTTACTTCACTTCAGGTCTGTTCAGAACTTTCGCAATACTTCTAAGTACTTACTGCTTAAAACATAGGAAAACATAGGAAAAATCATTATTCAGAACTCTATCTGCTTTACTTTCAGAGATCTACACGAGAATGAAAAAAAAAACTGTTTTTCGAATGGGACAAAAAAAAAAAAAATCGTGTCAGATCATAACCAAAACCAAGAATCATACCTTTCAACATCAACTTTTCAACATTTGTCCAGAGGGGTGCCTTCCTTATAAATAGTTTCGGCTAATAGCGTCATTTTCGCTGGTATCATATGATGGCGTCATGTAGACAAAAACCCTGGGATAATAATTTCAGGAGTAACTGTTATTGACTAAAATGAATTATTTTCACTCTAGAAGCAGCATTACCAGATATTGGTTACCAGTAAAACACCTTTAGGTCAAATATTGCCTCTTTCAAAAAAAAGCTCTCTATATAATGCTTTATACGTAGGCAAAACGTTGCGATTATGACCAACTCGGACTTTTGTCAATGTCACACCAATGTGTACACGGGACTTTGGAATCACGTCCATATCAACTACTCAAATATGCAACTGGTTCAAAAATTGATTAAATATTCAATGAAATATCCACAATTTTCTGATTTCGTGCACGTTAAAGATTTGACGTCACTACTTGTAACATATAAAAAAATAATATTTATTACAGATAGAGTCCATGCTCAAACTGGTTATCTCAACTGAGAACGACATGGTTATCTCAATTCGACCTTTATCCCATCCGCAATATCCCCGGCTGTACAAAAATATATTTTTTTTCGAAAATCGGTTGGGAATTGACATAATTAGAACCGATTTTCATTCGTGCACGTTAAAGATTTACATCACTTCCGGTCTGGTTCACAACTTTCGCAATATTTCTAAGTACTAAATGTTTATAACAAATGAAAACTCAATATTCAAAACTCTATCTGTTTTAGTTTCAGAGATCTACACGAGAATAAAAAAACCCGAGTTTTCCGATTGGGACAAAAAAGTATCGTAAGTGTCAAATATTAACCAAAATCCAGAATCATACATTCAACATTAATTTTTCAGCATTTATATCGAGGAGTGCCTTCCTTATAAATAGGTTCAACAGAGAGGTTTATTTTCACTGATATCAAATGATGACGTCATGGAGACAAAAATCCGGCGATATTAATTTCAGGGGTAACTATTATTTACTAAAACGAATTATTTTCACTCTAGAAGCACCAGTAACAGATATTGGTTACTATTAAAACACCCTTAGTTCAAATATTGCCACTTTTAAAAAAATCTCTCTATATATGCTTTATACGTATGCAAAACGTTCCAATTTTGACCAATTCGGACTTTTGTCGATGTCACACCAAGGTGTA
This sequence comes from Patella depressa, assembly GCA_948474765.1. Lineage (NCBI taxonomy): Eukaryota > Metazoa > Mollusca > Gastropoda > Patellidae > Patella > Patella depressa. The sequence goes on along the minus strand of OX419717.1, from coordinate 31,481,672 downwards.
CACGGGACTTTGGAATCGCGTTTTCATGTCAGCTACTCAAATATGTAACTGGTTCAAAAATTGGTTTTATATTCAATGAAATATCGCCAATTTTTGCATTTCGTGCACGTTAAAGATTTGACGTCACCAACATATAAATGTTCGATATTTATTAGAAACAGAGTCCACGCTCTAACTACATTAAACTTTCTATGACCGGTGCAATATTCGTACTTCTGCACGATACTACTGCAAGATACAACTACAACCTCTTAAAAATTGGATTTGCTTATAAACAGCGCGAGCCGTCGATTTGTGTCGAGATGATTACGGCTATGAGGTAATTTTGGCCAAAGAGAAACAATATTAATTCAAAGACTAATTATTACACACATAAATCAAATATTTCTGCTACAGGGTCACTATACCCTTATTTTGAATAGAAGTAAAGACTCAAAGTTGATATACTTTCTGCCCAAATATCGTCACTGTGAGAGAAAAAGAGACTTTTGAATATGCTCTAAACGTTGCTAATACGTACAGATTGTACCAACTCTTACTGCATGTTTCGCTTAACAATGAAAGGTGACGTTTTCAATTTTCGATCCCTTTGTTCTCATACTCCTGATATTTCTAACTGTTGCGCAATGGTTTCATACCTAAGACTACCGATAAAACTCTCTGTAGAAGAAGTTCAAAAAGAAAATTACGTTGACTTTATGAGAAAAAGACGTCTAAAAATGTTCCAAATGGTAAAAATACGACGTTTTGGATTTTCAATCTCGTTTTTTGACTACTCATGACATTTAGAGAAATTGTACAATGGTTTCACACAATACACCACCTATAAGACTCTCGAATGAGAAAGTTTTAAAAAAATCGTAGGCGGCGTTTTCGAGAAATACGCGTCTAAAATTGATCGAAATAGCAAAATACCTTACTTTTCAAACTCTGATAACTTTTTTATTTTTTGATCGAAACTTGTCGCTATAGTACCATCTTGTAGATAATTCACGTGGCTATCAAACGATATAATACTTTAACTACTCGGTAAATAACCAATCGATACATCTTATTTGACGCACAGGCACCCATTTTGTCAAACTTTGGATACCTTTCTTGACCACTTCCGGTGATTAGAGGATTTTCATTTATAGTTCATGGACTGGGTTGGTCCTTCGACTTCATATTCCTGAAGTTTCAGAAAAATCGTTGGAGCCGTTTTAAAAAAATAAGAACTCTACGATTTGACCAAAATGCGAAAAAAAGTGAAAAATCAAAGTTAACATTTCGGAACAAAACTTATATTGTTGGAATCGGATCGATGTCAACAATCCTAAAATATAAGCAGAAATTCAAAATTCCAAAAAATAAAAATTTTGGGAAATTTTTGAAAATTTTCAAATTTTCACCAAAAAAAAATAAAGCGACAAAGTTTCTAAACTGATATCGGCTCAGAAATGTCTCCAGCTATCCAAAAATGTAAATATCAAAAAAATTGGTTGAGAATTAACAGAATTACGGCCGTTTTTAGTTTTTCGTATTAAACGTCACTTCCGGTGTGCGCACAGATTTCAAAATAGCTTTAAGCAGTAGCTGCACACCACTTTTCCGACAGAAGATCAAATTGCAAACCTCTATCTCTTATAGTTGCTGAGATCTAGCTTCCCCCAATAAAAAAAAAATAATAATAATCTTAGTAATAACAATAGTCTTTCACCGAAAGCCTAATAATAATCTTAGTAATAACAATAGTCCTTCACCATTGAAAAATGGTGAAAGCCTAATAATAACTAGACTTGCTTGCAAGGCTGAAGGCTTTCACCTTAGCCAAGGCAGCACAAAATGCCCACCACTCACCCCTTAAAACACACGCACACACACGCTTAAACAACTCATATATTGACACTTTCTGTGCATGCGCATCACGAGAGAAGGAAATTGAAAAATATAGTTGAACAATTTACAACATTATGAACTTGGCTCGGTAGAATCCTACAGACGCCAGAAATCTAAATACGCAATCAAAAATGCTAAAATTCTTAAAAAATTTTTTATCTTTAATTAGAGATAGGGCCCAAGCTCAAACTACATCATGCTTTCTATCACAGGTGCTATATTCTGCACGATACTACTGCAAGATACAACTGCAACCTATAGATAATTAGATTTCCTTATAAACAGCGCGGGCCGTCGATTTGTGTCGAGATGATTACGGTTATGAGGTAATTTTGACAAAGAAGAAACAATATTAATTCAAAGACTAATTATTACACACAGAAATCAATTATTTCTGTTACAGGGTCACTTAACCCATATTTTGAATATAAGTAAACACTCAAAGTTGAAATACTTTTAGCTCAAATATCGTCACTGTGATAGAAATGGGGAATTTTGAATATGCTCTAAACGTTGGTAAAACGTACAGATTGTATCAACTCTTACTGCATGTTTCGCTTAACAATGAAAGATGATGTTTTCAATTTTCGATCTCTTTGTTCTCATACTCCTGATATTTCTAGATGTTGCGCAATAGTTTCAAACCTAAGACTACCGATAAAACTCTCTGTAGAAGAAATTCCCCCCCAAAAATTACGTTGACTTTTCGAGAAAAAGACGTCTAAAAATGCTCCAAATGGTAAAAATACGACGTTTTGGATTTTCAATCTCGTTTTTCGACTACTCATGACATTTAGAGAAATTGTACAATGGTTTCACACAATACACCACCTATAAGACTCTCGAATGAGGAAGTTTAAAAAAAATCGGAGGCGGCGTTTCCGAGAAATTCGCGTCTTAAGTTGATCGAAATAGCAAAACACCTTACTTTTCAAACTCAGATAACTTTTTTATTTTTTGATAGAAACTTATCGCTATAGTACCATCTTGTAGATAATTAACGTGGCTATCAAACGATATAATACTTTAACTACTCTGTAATCAACCAATTGATACATCGCATTTTACCCATCGGTACCCATTTTTCAGAATTTTGTCAAACTTTGGATACCTTTCTTGACCACTTCCGGTGATTAGAGGATTTTCATTTATAGCTCATGGACTGGTTTGGACCTTCGACTATATATTCAGTAAGTTTCAGAAAAATCGTAGGCGCCGTTTTAAAAAAATAAGAACTCTACGATTTGACCAAAATGCGAAAAAAAGTGAAAAATCAAAGTTAACATTTCAGAATAAAACTTATATTTTTGGAATCGGATTGATGTCAGCTATCCAAAAATATAAGTCATAATTCAAAATTCCAACAAAATGAAAATTTTGGAAGTTTTTGAAAATTTTCCAATTTTCACCAAAATAAATGAAAGCGATAAAGTTTCTAAATTTGACGTTTGTGCACTGCTATCTTCTTAGAAATGTCTCAAGCTATCCAAAAATGTAAATATCAGAGAAATCGGTTGACAATTACCAAAATGACGCCCGATTTTCAATTTTCGTGCACGTTAAAGATTTAACGCATTTCCGCTATGCGCACGAATTTCGTTTTACATTTATGCACTAACTACCACCCAGTTTCCCGAAAGAAAATCAAACTTCAGACCTCTATCTCTTATAGTTGCTGAGAAATAGGCAAAATGGAAAAAAAAAAAGAACTAGATCTGCTACTGTCCCATGCAGATATGAAAGCTTTCATATTCACTGTCACTTCCTGTCACATGTCATGGGTCATATAAATAATCCAAAGAAGAAAAAATAAATCATTAAAATCGGTCACAATCTATCGAAATTAATGTGATTTTTCACTCGTAAACAACTTTGTCGACACGAAAAACATCAAAAGCGAAATTCGAATTTTTGAAATATTCAAATAACAAAACCACCCGTATCCCGTCTATTCTGAAATTGAAATGTATTAAATTTTAGACATAGGAGACGCATTGAACATACTATGACCTATTGTGTTTCTGCTCTGACCGATTTTTAGGTTTTCCTTCAAGGGTTCAGAAAACGTAACTCCCATGTCTGTAAGTGCAATATCGCAAAAGATCTATTGTTTTTTCACGTTTCAAGATGGTGTCACTTCCGGTTCGATCGACAAACTCCATGTTTTGTGTACGAATCAGTAATTACTTGTCTAGTATCGAAAAAAAAATTAGGTCATTCTGACCTTTATTGCAACGATTTTTTTGAAAAATTTGATTCTTAATTTCACCAAGGGGAGATAATTTAGAACATTTTAAAAGTCATTTTTCAAGTCGCATCAGTAATGTCTAGTTACATACTAAATTTCATGAAAATCGTACAACTATTAAAGAAGTTGTCAAGTTGGTTTCAACTTCCGGTTCGAAATCACAGCGACGAATTTTCGAATATTACAAAACTTTTAAAAATAAGCTCCCTCTGACCAGCTTAATCGTTCGCAATAAACGTTTGCCCCTTAAAATCGGCAAATTGCTAACTTTAAAGTGAGAAACATTACAACCGGGCGAAATTTTCTGTTTTATCACTCTTACAGTACCATTGATTACCAACCGATTATTACGAAACTTTAAAAATAAAACAGAAAGAGAGAAATGCGGTTTAACGTCCATTCGACAAAAACGAGGTCATTTCGGGACTAACATATGTCTTTTAATTTTATTGAAAAATCTCCCTTGCGCGTACGGGTCTTTAACCGTGGGAGGTAACCGAAGGACACGGGGAAAACCCACGCGGTTGGACACCATACTCCATGTCACGTGCAACCTGGAAATCGAAACGACGCCGGTTGACTCAATGACAGACGTTACGATACAGCGCGCACATGCTAACCATTCAGCCATTCAGCCTCCCTAAAATCGGAAAATTGCTGACTTATAGCAAGAAACATTTCAACCGGGCATTTCAATCGAAACAACGCCAGTTGACTCAATGACAGACGTTACGATACAGAGCGCAGGTGCTAACCATTCAGCCACGTAAGCTCCCTAAATTTGGCAAATTGCTGACCTACAGCGACAAACATTTCAACCGGGCGAAATTATCAACCGAATATTACAAAACTTTTAAAAATAAGCTTCCACTGACCAGCATAATCGTTCGCAATAAACGTTTCCCCCTAAAATCGGCAAATTGCTGACTTTAAATTGAGAAACTTGACAACAGGGCGAAAAAATCTGTTTTATCACTTTTACAGTACCTCTGATTACCAACCGATTATAAAAAAAAACTTTAAAAATGAAAGAGAAAGAGAGAAATGCGGGTTAAGGTCCATTCCACACAAACTAGGACATTTCGGGGCTCACATATATTTTTTAATTTTATTTTAAAACTTCCCTTGCACGTACGGGTCTTTGGGAGTGGGAGGAAACGAAGGACACGGAGAAAACCCACGAGGTTGGACACCATACTCCATGTCACATGGAACCTGGAAATCGAAATGACCCCGGTTGACTCAATGACAGACGTTACGATACAGCGCGCACATGCTAACCATTCAGTTATTCAGCCTCCCTAAAAGCGGGAAATTGCTGACTTATAGCAAGAAACATTTCAACCGGGCATTTCAATCGAAACAACGCCAGTTGACTCAATGACAGACGTTACGATACAGAGCGCAGGTGCTAACCATTCAGCCACGTAACCTCCCTAAATTTGGCAAATTGCGGACCAACAGCGAGAAACATTTCAACCGGGCGAAATTTTCTATTTTAACAGTTTAATTTGCACCGAATATTACAAAACTTTTAAAAATAAGCTCCCCTTGACCAGCTTAATCGTTCGCAATAAACGTTTGCCCCTTAAAATCGGCAAATTGCTGACTTTAAAGTGAGAAACATTACAACCGGGCGAAATTTTCTGTTTTATCACCTTTACAGTACCAGTACCATGGATTACCAACCGATTATTACAAAACTTTAAAAATAAAACAGAAGGAGAGAAATGCGGATTAACGTCCATTCGACACAAACTAGGTCATTTCGGGACTAATGTATGTTTTTTAATTTTATTTATAAACTTCCCTTACGCGTACTGGTATTCAGGAGTGGGAGAAACCCGAAGGACACGGAGAAAACCCACGAGGTTGGACACCATACTCCATCTCACGTGCAACATGGAAATCGAAACGACGCCGGTTGACTCAATGACAGACGTTACGACAAACCATTCAGCCTCCCTAAAATCTGGAAATTGCTGACTTATAGCAAGAAACATTTTAACCGGGCGAAATTGTCTGTTTTAGCAGTTTAATTTGCACGGTACATTAATTACCAACCGATTATTACAAAACTTTTGAAGATAAGCTCCAACTGACCAGCTTAATCGTATGCAATAAACGTTTGGCGTGAATTGAAAGTTCTGCACCGAGAAAGTTCATCTCGATTTTCCGGCGTGGTTCCCTCTTGTCAGTGAGGCAGAACGGAGGGCCTGACAAGGACAGCTGTCTAGTCGTTCGGATGGGACGAAAAACCAAGGTCGCATGTACACATTGAAGTGCACGTAAAATATCCCTAAGCAGTTGGAATTCGATACTGTTGAATAAGCTCTATACGATGAATAATGTGCAAATTGTAGTCACCCACGCTGCATGTTTCGCTTAACAATGACAGGTTGCAGTTTTCAATTTTCGATCCTTTTATTCTTCTACTCCTGATATTTTGGACTGCTGATCGATGGTTTCATATAAAAGACTATCGATAAGACTCTTTGTAGAAGAAGTTCCCAAAAAATATTATGTTGATTGAAGAGAAAAGGACCTTTAAAAATGCTCAAAATCGTAAAGATACGACTTTTTGGATTTTCGATCTCTTTTTTTCTGCTATCCCTGACATTTAAAAACAATGATACAATGATTTCACACAACGGGCTAGCTATTAGACTCTCGATTGGCAGGAGTTTCACCACCCTCTCTTCATTATAACCGAAGTTATCGTGCCCTAAAGAATCAACAACTCAGCATATTTATCTCTGCTTACCCTAAGCAGAAAATGCTCATCTTTAAACTCAATCATGACATTGACCTAGTGAACGTCTACACTAAGTTTGAACATTCTAGCTTAATTAGAAGGAGAGTTATTGTGTTTCAAAGTCTCGGCCCTTCAAATTGCTACTACTTTTCATATTCACTTCAAAATGGAATCCATCAGTAGACCTAAATCAAAATTCTGCTCCCAGCGATTTTTAGGCCAACCTTCAAGGATTCAGAAAATATAACTCCCGTGTCTGTAAGTGCAATATCGCAAAAGATCTATTGTTTTTTCACGTTTCAAGATGGTGGCACTTCCGGTTCGATCGACAAACTTCATATTTTGTGTACAAATCAGTAATTACTTATCTAGTATCCAAAAAAAAATCAGGTCATTCTGACCTATATTTCGATGATTTTTTTGAAAATTTTGATCCTTAATTTCGTCAAGGGGAGATAATTCAGAAAATTTCTAATTATATTTTTGAAGTCACATGGGTAAGATCTACTTATATACTAAATTTCATAAAAATCGTACAACTATTAAAGAAGTTGTCAAATTGGTCTAAACTTCGGGTTCGAAATCACAGCGACGAATTTTTGAAATTCGAAAATGTGAAACTGCAGATGAGATTGATTTTTTTCAAGGTATTCAAAGAAAAAAGAATGAGTAAAATCGGTCAAAAAATAGCAAAGTTACGACTATGCATTGTCAGTTTTTTCGTTCGTAAAATTCGGTGATTTCGAATTCGCAAAACGTTTTCAAAATATATTTAATCAACAGCCACCACCCATTTTCGGGGGGGGGGTAGGTCAAAGTTTCAGAAACATCCTATGGTTAGATTCTGCGAAATCCGATTTGCAGGAAAAACACACAAAAAAAAATAATAATAATCTTAACAGAAACAATAAGCTTTCATATGAAATATGAAAGCTTAATAATAATAATAATCTTAGTAATTTCAATAGTCTTTCACCATTTTCAATGGTGAAAGCCTAATAATCTTAGTAATAACAATAGTCTTTCACCATTAAAAAATGGTGAAAGCCTAATAATCTTAGTAATAACAATAGTCTTTCACCATTAAAAATGGTGAAAGCCTAATAATAATAATCTTAGTAATAACAATAGTCTTTCACCATTAAAAATGGTGAAAGCCTAATAATAATAATCTTAGTAATAACAATAGCCTTTCACCATTGAAAATAAAAATGGTGAAAGCCTAATAAGAATAATTTTAGTAATAACAATAGTCTTTCACCATTTTCAATGGTGAAAGCCTAATAAGAATAATAATTTTAACAAAAACAATAGTGTTTCACACAAGCTTCGCAGTGTGAAACCCTAATTAAATTGATATTGCTGGATTTGGTTGATTCTGCGTCCATTTTATTTGTGTGCAATGTTAATTTGGAAACCTGTTTAGTGGTTTCGTTGGTACCAGAAGCGACATATGTTCAAGGGTAACTTGGCACCGGAAGTGACATGTTTAAGGGTAACGTGGCACCAGTGAAACCCGTCATTCCTGCATGCAGGTCTAGTTATTATTATTATTATTATTATTCTTTTGTTTTGAGTAGATCTCAGCAACTGCTTGTCGCATCGTTACGATTTCTTCAGTTTTACTGTGAAAGTGGGTGTGACTTAGAGGATAAAGCTATTTTGAACGTTCTGCGACAATGCGAAATGTCCGAAATCACCGAAGTTATCGTTTTTTAAAATATTGCAGTAATTTTAACAATAATCATGGGATTTTAACTTTCGATACATTTTGGCATAGCCGGAGACATGGCAAATAGCTACGCTACTTTCGATTTTTGATTTTCGGCAAATCTTCGAAGATATTAGGCGCCAAATTTCGAAAATTTACAATTTTACAAAAAACTTTTTTATTTATGAATATTTTTTAGTCGTGTTGTACACAAAATTAAAGAGTCATCTGACTTGCTCAAATATGTTAAAAATTTTTGTCACAGTAATTTTCCTTGGCCGCCATTGGCTAATTCAGTTTTTCAGTCCTAGATTATTTTTTTATTGTTTGATTTGTATAAAACAAAGTTCAAATGCTTCGTTGTCTCAATTGTCATTTTTTTTGTTACCAATAGTGTTATCTTTCGGCACCGGGAGTGGCATAATTTTACCAAAAACTACAATTTTGACAGTTATTTTCTTTCTTCGAAAACAAATATTATTTTTTTGAAAAATTATATGACTCAAAGAGTGTGTCCTTTCAAGGCGCAAAAAATGGCGGAAGCAGTTTTTTAAATTTCTATTTCATTTTCTAGCAAATTGGATTAAGAGGTGAAAAAAGGCATAAAATTGACCTATTTACAACCCATTCAGGCTTTTCAGATTTTAAAATATTTTTACATAACTCTTATAGACTTGTAGCTATAATCAATACGAAGAGAATGTATGTGAAAATTAGTTTGTAATATAAGTAGTTGCCAAGAAATGGGCAGTTCTGCATAAGTCACTGTTTTCTTTATTTTGCGTGTAATAAAGTCAATTATTATTGGATTTTTATAAAAGTGACATCATTTGATTCAAAAAGCATGTAGCGTCATATCAAGTTGATTACAATTTAAAATTGACATCGGAAGTGACGTCATTTTGTCAAAAACTGCATTTTAAACTTTTTAAATCAATGATTTATTCAACCAAGAATTACTTAATATGTATTAATAATTTTAACTTTTGGTTTAAATTCACATATAAACACAACTTTTGATTTTTGATTTTCGGCAAATCTTCGAAGATATTAGGCGCCAAATTTCGAAAATTTACAATTTTACAAAAAACTTTTTTATTTATGAATATTTTTTAGTCGTGTTGTACACAAAATTAAAGAGTCATCTGACTTGCTCAAATATGTTAAAAAATTTTGTCACAGTAATTTTCCTTGGCCGCCATTGGCTAATTCAGTTTTTCAGTCCTAGATTATTTTTTTATTGTTTGATTTGTATAAAACAAAGTTCAAATGCTTCGTTGTCTCAATTGTCATTTTTTTTGTTACCAATAGTGTTATCTTTCGGCACCGGGAGTGGCATAATTTTACCAAAAACTACAATTTTGACAGTTATTTTCTTTCTTCGAAAACAAATATTATTTTTTTGAAAAATTATATGACTCAAAGAGTGTGTCCTTTCAAGGCGCAAAAAATGGCGGAAGCAGTTTTTTAAATTTCTATTTCATTTTCTAGCAAATTGGATTAAGAGGTGAAAAAAGGCATAAAATTGACCTATTTACAACCCATTCAGGCTTTTCAGATTTTAAAATATTTTTACATAACTCTTATAGACTTGTAGCTATAATCAATACGAAGAGAATGTATGTGAAAATTAGTTTGTAATATAAATAGTTGCCAAGAAATGGGCAGTTCTGCATAAGTCACTGTTTTCTTTATTTTGCGTGTAATAAAGTCAATTTTTTTTTTTTTTTTTTTTAAACAATATTTTATTCAGAAATTGAAAGGGATTGAGGAACAGGCATAGCCTATATGACCTCTCTCCTAAATACAAAAAATAATATGGATATGTAAAAGAAGTAATCGAGTGAACAACAAAACAATAAAATGAATACTTAATCAACATTTCATATATACATATTTACACATTGGCTACGCAGTTGTTCGTGTTCGCATTTTGGTCGAAATAGATCTTAAAACCTTCTACTCATGTCAAAAAACATGTGGACCCTTTCAAAAATTGTTAACGAAATATCACTGCTGCTTACACCGTATAACAGATTATGTGTATTGATAAAATTCGATGGTAAAAGATTTATAGATATTTTTCGTGCATCAGAATGTAAGGAGCAATGTAAAAGATAATGATCTGTATCTTCGAAGGAATGACCGCAATCACACTCGGGGCTGTCCAAAATATGCCTTAAAAATTTATGCCCATTTAGGTCACTGCATGAGAGACGAAGACGACTATGTAATATTTGATTTTTACGTTTGCCAAAGTTGAAATAAGGGGGTATATTTTTATCTTTATCAGTTATTTTGGTTTTAAAATTATTTATTGAGGGCGAATTTTTAATACTTATATCAAGGTTATTCCATTCTTTTATGGTAGAAGGTATAAAGGATTTAGAGAATAAAGTTGTTCGACATAAGTAATCAGTTAAAATATTGCTATTACGAAGATTATAAGGAATATTGGAAAATTGAATTAAATTGTGGAGGTATGGGGGAGTTAAATGATTAATAATTTTGTACATTAAGATGAGTTTGTGACGCCTTCGCCTCTCTTGCAGAGTGATAAATCCTGTTTCTTCATATAATAACCTATGGCTGGTACCCTTTACAGCCCCGCATATAGTTCTGAGTGCATCTAGTTGCAAGTGTTCTAATTTGTTTTTTAGTTCTTCTGTGCACCCATCCCATATTACGTCACAATAGTCAAAATGTGGAAGGATAAAAGAGGTATATATAGTTTTCAAGGTATTTCTATTAAGGCGGTGTTTTAAAGACCTAAGGCAATTAATCATTTTACTCGTTTTAGCCAAAATTATATTTATGTGTTTGTCCCATTTGCAATTTTTCTGAAAAGTCAATCCCAAATGCTTGTGTTGGTAAACTTCTGTAATAGGAATTCCGTCTAAATTTAGTGTAGGTAACAGTGGGTCTCGTTTAGTAGTCAGTGCAAGTGATTCAGTTTTCAGCGGGTTAAAGGAAACCAGCCACGTTTTTGCCCATTTGTTTAACATTTCAAGGTCACTATTTAAGACAGTCGCACATGCGGTTGGGTCATTAATTTTTAGATAGATGCTAGTGTCATCCGCAAAAAGTCGAATATTCGATTTAATGTTCTTAACGATATCATTTATATATATAAGAAAGAGAAGGGGGCCGAGGACAGAGCCCTGTGGTACACCAGCAAGGACGGTCTTAGGATCAGAGGAGACTCCACTGACAACGACGCTTTGCTTTCTGTTATACAAATAATTTTTGAACCATTGTAGCAATTCTCCTCTGATCCCAGCCGCCCCAAGCTTCCGACACAGTGCAGCATGCCACACCCTGTCAAATGCCTTGCTGATGTCACAGAACACCGTCCTCGTGTACTGACCCTCGTCTATGGCTTGACAAAAGAAGTGCGTAAGGTCAATTAGTTGATAGGTGGTCGAGTCACCGTGCATAAAACCGCTTTGTAAGTTAGTTATTATTGCATTATCCCTCATGAAGTTAAAGACATGCTTGTAAATACATTTTTCGAAAATTTTGGCAATGATGCTCAAAAGAGAAACTGGTCTGTAATTGCCGCATTCAAAAGGGTCGCCTTTTTTCAGTATTGAAATAACATTAGCTGATTTCCAGATTATCGGTACAGTTTTTGTCGAAAGGGAGAGATTGAATAGATTGCATAAGGGATTACATATTTCAGATGAGATAGAATTTAATAACTTGCCATTTATGTGATCAGGCCCAGTAGCTTTGGAGGTATCTAATGATAAGATCATATCTTTAACTTCTTGAGATGTTAGTATTATATTACAGAGTGAGTTTGGGTTGTGTTCAAGTTCAGGGAGCTGTGCATTGGCTGTGTCAAGTTGAGACTGGTTGATAAAGAAGTCATTTAAACAATTTGCCTTATCCAAGGGGGTGGAGAAAAGGACTCCATTGTTGATAAGGGGAGGTAATTCATCATTTTTTATACGTTGCCCTTTCACATAAGAATTGACAAGGCGCCACCAGTCTTTACTACCAAATGTTGTATTATTATTTATTTTTTGGTCTATTTTTTCATAAAATTCCTGTTTACATTTCCTTATAAGATTAATATATTCATTTCTAATTGATCGAAAGTTGTGCCAATCCTGTTCTGAATTTGTTTTTACAGCTTTTTTGTGTACCTTATTTTTTTTTTTGCTTAGTTTTCTAATTGTATTATTCATCCATAATTTATCCCTGGGTCGAATGGTTACTATCTTGTTTGGAATATTATTTTTTGCTATCCTTGTCAGTTCATATGTGAAAGAAGCACAAGAAGTATCAATCGAACAGTTATCAACAATGGAGTCCCATCTAAAATTTATTACGTCATGTCTTAGTCCGTCATAATTAGTTTTATTAAAATCCCAGATGATACGTTTGAAAGAAGGAAGCTTTGGACGCTTGAAAGTTAACCGACAGAACACAGGGCAATGGTCGCTGCAGAAGTTATCTAAACAGCCAGATTCAGAAATATATCCTGGACAATTAGTAAGAATAATATCGATTAAGCTTTTATTTCCATTATTAGCATATCGCGTGGGATCATTTATTATTTGCTTAAAGTTAAAAAGAGTAATTGACGTATGAATAAAAGTATTGAATTGTGTTAACATATCTATATTGAAATCTCCAAAAATAAAAATCTTTTCTATTTCATCAGAAACGGCAAGTGAAATTGATTGAAAAATTGAGTCATTCGTCTCATTCGTAGAATTAGGGGGTCTGTAGAAAGTGCCTATGAGAAATTTATTATTATTGATGATTGTTTCGATCCAAATGCCCTCTGTGCTGTCGATTTCCAAGTCAAGCCTCCTACCGAAGAAAATATTATTGCGAATGTAAAGTGCGACCCCTCCACCCTGTCCGTCAGTCCTGTCTTTCCTTACAATGGGGTGAAATTCGGGAATAGAAAGTGAATCAGAAGATATACTTTTGTCAAGCCAAGATTCTGTAATGAGAATAAAATCATAATTATCAAAAAGTTCGGCTCTAATCAAATCAACTTTATGGCGTAAACTCCTTACATTCAGATGCACAAGTGAAACATTATGATTGGGACCTGGATTGGTTTCGACATCACCAGAAAGACGTAAAATCAGTTGAATAACCATAAACGATACTGAAAATAGAAAGCAAATACATATAGGAAGAATAAAAAAAGTATAACGGGCGACCTTATAGTCGACTAAAATTAAATTGTAACGATATCTGAATACAGATAAAATTAACTCACAGGACATAATAAAAATATATTCTAAAATTTGAAACAACTCCGTAGCCAGACTATTTACAGGGGAAATTAAATTTGAATTTTGAATATATATACAATATAATATGATACATGTTGATACATCCGAGAATTGCATATATATACCAAAAATGTATTGGTATAATTAATGCATCTGGCGAAGACGTTGAAGATACTTTAATATACTTTAAAGATAAATAGAAAACTACATAATATTATTCAAATACAAAACATTTCATTCAATTATTATATTGTAAAGATAAATAGAATACTACATAATATCATTCCTATACAAAACACTTCATTCAATCAATATACTGTAAAGATAAATAGAATACTACATAATATTATTCCTATACAGGCATTTCATTCAAGTATTATACTATAAAGATAAATAGAATACTATATAATATTGTTCATATGCAAGACATTTTATTCAATTATTATATCATAAAGATAAATAGAATGCTACATAATATTATTCATATACAAAACATTTCATTAAATTATTATACTATAGAGATAAATAGAATACTACATAATATTATCCAAATACAAAACATTTCATTCAATTATTATACTATAAAGATAAGTAGAATACTACATTGTTCATATACAAAACATTTCATTCAATTATTATACTATAAAGTTAAATAGAATACTACATAAATTATCCAAATACAAAACATTTCATTCAATTGTTATACTAGAAAGATAAATAGAATACTACATTATTCTTATGCAAAACATTTCATTCAATTAATATACTATAAAGATAAATAAAATACTTCATAATGTTATTCCTATACAAAACATTTCATTCAATTAATATACTATAAAGGTAAATAGAATACTACATAATATTATTCATATTCAAAATATTTTATTCAATCAATATATTCTAAAGATAAATAGAATACTACATAATATCATTCCTATATAAAATACTTCATTCAGTTATTATACTATAAAGATACATAGACTACTACATAGTATTATTCATATACAAAACATTTAATTCAATTATTTTACTATAAAGATAAGTAGAATACTACATTATTCATGTGCATAACATTTCATTCAATTATTATACTATAAATATAAATAGAATACTACATAATATTATTGTATTCTAAAGATAAATAAAATAAAATACTACACAATATTATTCATATGCCACACATTTCACTACATAATATCATCCCTTTACACGACATTTCATTCAATCAATATATTCTAAAGATAAATAGAATACTACATAATATCATTCCTATATAAAATACTTCATTCAGTTATTATACTATAAAGATACATAGACTACTACATAGTATTATTCATATACAAAACATTTAATTCAATTATTTTACTATAAAGATAAGTAGAATACTACATTATTCATATGCATAACATTTCATTCAATTATTATACTATAAATATAAATAGAATACTACATAATATTATTGTATTCTAAAGATAAATAAAATAAAATACTACACAATATTATTCATATGCCACACATTTCACTCAATTATTAATTATACTATAAAGTATATAATACTATAAACGCTAATAGAATACTGCATAGTATCATTCGTATATAGTCATTTATTATTATACTATAAGGTTTAGTAGAATACTGCATAGTTTGATTCATGTGTAAAATCATTCCGTCAGTTATTATATTGAAACTTAAATACTGCATTCTAGTATGCCAATATAAAACACTACAGTATCTTATCATAATACACATTATTATTGGCTACATAGTATTATATCAATGTTTACTATATAAAGCCAAGTAGAATATTGCATAGTTTTATGTCTATATAAGACATTTCGTTCAATTATAACAAATAGTTTTATGCTTATCTGAAAATTATTCTTTTCATTATTACATTATAATGTTGTAAGATACTGCATAGCATTTTTCCTGGAATACTGGATATTAGTATTCATATACAAGAACATTTCCGTGTATTATACGATAAGGATAGTTTGAATTCTGCAAAGTATTGTTCCTATTTTAATCATTATGAGACAATTATTATAGTTTTAAAATTAAGTTAAGTACTGCGTAGTATTATGTCTATGTAAAGCATTTCATTCAATTATTAAAACTATATTTCATTCAATTATTATGAAGTAGAGCATTGGATAGTATTAGTCCTCTATGAAAACATTTCAGTAAATTGTTATGTAACCCACCCCCACCCCCCGAAAAAAAAAAAAAAAAAAAAAAAAAAACATGTATGCCAGCTTTTATGCTATATTTCAATCAAATGCATGTCATTTCAGTCAATTATTATACTATAAAGTATAAAGATACTATAAAAAAATTTGTCGGATACTGCATAGTATCGTTCCTATATAGAACATGTCATTCGAACTGCATACTATCAGTCCTATATAGAACATATCAATCAAACATTGTGTTGTAAAACTTGATATAATACTGTATAATATCATTTCTATATAAAATATCTCAGTCAATCATTATACTATAAATTAGGTAGAATATTGCATAATATCATGTGAGCATACAACATATTCACTTATACTATAAATATCACTAGAAGACTGCTTATTATTATATCTATATAAACATTTGAGACGAATACTATATCATAAGGGTAGGTTTTGTCTTAAAAGAATACTGTATAATATGACAGAAAGAAACCGTCTTAATGACTTTTTATGGATAATATTAACTTATGAATCAGTACTGATTTGTTGGTCAGTAGCTTTAGCGTTCATGGAGTACCTGTTGGTTTGAATGGCGATTATATTATCTCTCGATGCAGTTTGTTTTGGTGTTGATGTTGACGTTAGACCTAAGTCAAAAAGAGATGTCTGTTTCAAGTTAATGTGGCTTGGGTCATCTATATTCGGGTCAACGACGAAATCACGGTCATCTACATGAGCAGACGATGGGTTATGAGTAACGTGAGCATTACCTGGCTGGCGACCCGTTTTCGTAATGTCACTTGCGTGTTTGCGTGTTTGCGTATAGTGCGACAAGTCGTCTTCACAACTAATTAGGTGTTTTTTGTCGTCTGCTAGGCTCCGGATAAAAATTCGTCCATCTAAAGTCCAACAATTTTTAATCAGGTTTAGTTTAAATAGCTCCCGTGTTTTCTTATACAGATCTGCTCGTTTCCTAGTTAGGGCCTCATTAATGTAGATTTTGGTTTTATTAGCGATATTGAATTCTTTCAAGTTCTTTTTGTTGCCGTATACTATGGCTCTGTCACGATAGCTAATAAATCTTATTATGATATCTCTTTCATAACGCTCATTTCGTTTACCAACACGGTGTGATCGGCCAATATTTGCTTTGGTCAGTTGCTCATTTGTATTAGTAATAACATGTGTATTAATTAAGTTTAATACAATTTCATCAGTGTTCTCACCTTGCGTTTCGCGTATTCCACTCAATTTTAGGCAAGTCCTCCTTGAATATTGTTCCAAATCGTCTATCCGTGTTTCTAACTCAAGTAAGCGGTCATTAAATTCTTGAGTTATTTGGGGTCTTATTGTGTTGATAAGGCAGGACATAATTACATCTCTTTTCAAAAGTTCCCCAATAAATGACTTTAAGGAATTGTCATCTTTCAGCATAGTGTCCAGAAATTCATTTATGCTTGTTGAGTAATCTGACTCGTCTGGCTTGGACCTTTTATTTTCAGGACGTGTCATGACTGTATAGGGCGACTTAATCGATATTTAGCTTAACAATGTCCAAATAAATACTTTGCAAGGTTTAGTTTCTTCCCACAGGTTGAGCACAACTAAGGTGAACGGCGTTAACTACCTGACCTTTGTTATTTAGATAATGATTGAAATAGCATATATTTTAATGATTTGAGATTATTAACTTATATAACTGAATTCAATATATGCATACCAAGTATCTTGCAAGAGTTTGTCACAATCTGTAAATTAGTTCACTGGAAAATGATAAGTTTAATCTCTGCCGTTGTGCATGTCAACTTCACTCCGCCATGTTTCCCTATATTATTATTGGATTTTTATAAAAGTGACATCATATGGTCATATAGATATCATAAAATTGTTTCTAACTTGTTCGGTTGCCGAGAAATAGACGGTTTTCTACAGGTCACTTTTGAAGTATTTGGGGCCATAAAAGAGTCAATTATTATTCGATTTTCATAAACGTTACACCATGTTATACCTAATGCCATTTGGGATTCCATACAAGTAATGTAAGATTTTCATTATCACCGGAAGTAATGTCATTTTGGCAAAAACTGTATTTTTAGCCTTCAAAACAGATATTTTATTCAAATGAGTCTGTTTTGAAATCTTTTTCAAATTATGGTATTTGATGTCAATCAACAAATAGAATGAAACCATACGAGCATACAGATACCACAAAATGGTTTCTAACTTGTACGGTTGCCGAGAAATAGCCGATTTTCTACAAGTCACTTTTAAAGTTTTTTGGTCTTTAAAAGTGGCAATTATTATTCGATTTACATAAAATTTTCACTGTATGATATCGTATGCCATTTCTGATTTCATAAGACTAATTGAACATTTTCATTAACACCGGGAGTAATTTAATTTTGTCAAGATCATTTACAAGTAACAAATGTATAAAATGAATTGATATTGCTGGATTTGGTTGATTCTGCGTCCATTTTATTTGTGTGCAATGTTAATTTGGAAACCTGTTTAGTGGTTTCGTTGGTACCAGAAGCGACATATGTTCAAGGGTAACTTGGCACCGGAAGTGACATGTTTAAGGGTAAGGTGGCACCAGTGAAACCCGTCATTCCTGCATGCAGGTCTAGTTATTTATTATTATTTTTTTTTTCGCCGGAGCCTATTTCTCAGTGCCTGTAACAGATACCGATCTGGGACCTAATTCTCTATTGGGAAACCATGTGTTGGCTACTTGATAAACTATTTTTGAAACTTCTGCGCAGACCGAAAGTGGTCGAATTTTGTGCTGTGTCAAAAAATTAATAAAACGGCCGTAGATTCGTCAATTCTGTACCTATTTTCATATAAATGACATTTTCGGAAACTCTGAGTCTTTTCTCGGACTATAGCAGTTGAAAATTTCGATATTTCGAAACTTCATCGCTGACTTCTTGCGATCGAAAAATGAAAAATGTGGTTTGAGAGACAATTTTTGTTATTTTTCAAAATTTTCAAATTTAACCTACATTTGTGGATACCTGAAAACCATCCGATTCCAGAAATATAAGTTTCATTCCGAGTTATAGCCCTTTATTTTTCGATTTTTTTCGAATTTTCTACCAATTTTGTGAGCTCGGGTTTCGTTTTATGGCAGAAGTGGCGTTTCTGAAACTTCAGAGGCATGAAGCCAAATGACCATTGCAAGGAATAAAGCAATTTGAACAATAATCTGTACACCGGAAGTGGTCGAAATAATGTCCGATATTTTGAAAAAAATGCAAAAAATGGGTATTTTGGGGAAAAACGCGATTTCGCCTACCGATATCAAGGAATTACACGACTTAGGGTACCGGTGGATTGCACTAGGATTGCGCTATCGTATGATACCCAATTCGTACGGATACGATGAGCAGGCAGCAAAATATGGCACGCTGAAAATCAAGTATTTTCTGATTTGGAGCGTTTTTGGATGCAACTTTTTTAAAAATTTATTCTATCGAGAGTCCTTTCGGAGTTATTTTGCATGAAACCATCCAGTAAGACTTTGAAATATCTGGAATAGGTGAAATAACGGACTGAAAATCGAAAAAAGTCGAAAAATCGTGAAATTTTGGAAAATGCTCTGCTATTTTTTTATTTTAAGAGATTTTCAAAAAAAGATTGCATATTCAGATAGCTGACCTAATTACGATTCTAACGATGTATAATATGTATGTAGTTATTGAAATTTAATTTTCGATACTTTAATTTTTTTGCATTTTTGGCACTTTTGAACATAGGATTTCTCAGGGGGATTTTATCTGATTGGATAATGTAATATATCATTACAGAGCCCTGTGGCTATTTTCGTGCCCAAACCGGCTATTAAAACTATTCCGACAATAATAACCATACCGGAAGTATTCAAAAAATGAAAAAAAAATGGTTAAAAACATTGTCGCACTTGCGAAAAACTTGATTTCTCCTTTAGGTAATAGCGGACCAAAAGAACTAAAGTGTCGTTGGATAGCCCTATTAATGGACCACCATATGGTATCTAAATAATACTATTTCGATGGTAAGGAAATAAATTATTGTATGCCAAAAATCTAGTTTTTTCCGATTTTTTAACATTCTGAGACGCCCTTTTCTCGAAAACGACGCCACAGATTTTTCTTAAATTTTTCTTACTCAAAGTCCTATCGGTTGTCTATATAGTGAATCCAACATGAAAATATAAGTGGTCCAAAAATGGCCTCAAACTTTGAAAAAAATTGAAAAATCGTTAAATTTTTGGAAACGCTCTTTAATTTATCTTTTTTTCCAAAACTACTCAATGGATGTTTCTGATACTTCTGGTACGTAAAGTTAAGTATCCAAAGAACTTCGTAAAGCTATCACAACAACGATCGTAAAACCGGAAGTAGTCGTAAAAATGTCCGATATTTTGAAAAAAATTAATTCTTTTACGAAAACCTTTTTTATTTATGAATATTTTTTGATGATATTTTACACAGGGTTAAAATATCATCCTACTTGAGCAGAAATGATTAAAAAAATTGTCTCGGTAATTTGCGTTAGCCGCCATCGGCTAATTTAGTTTTTCGTAACCAGAAAAACTATTTATTGTTCGATTTGTATAAAACAAAGTTCATATGCTCCGTGGTCCCATTTGCAATTTTTTTTGTCTCTGTGAAATTTTTCTGTCGGCAACGGAGGTGACGTAATATTAACAAAAACTACAATTTTGACAGTTCGGTACCACTTTTTGAAAGCAAATATTTTTTTTTTCAAAACTGATATAACTCAAAGGATGCACCCTGCAAAGGTGTATAAAATCTTTAGCTCAGATTTTTTAAATTTCAATTTCATTTTCGGACAATTTCGAATAAAATGTAAAATAAAGTGTAAAATTCAATTATTTACAATTCATTCAGCGTCTTCATATTTTGAAATATTTATTTGTGATTTTGATAAACGCGTAGCAATAATCCAGACGAAGAGAATGTATGCGAAAATTAGTTTGTAATATGAGCAGTTGCCGAGAAATATGCAATTTTGCATACATCATTTTTCACGTTATTTTGCCTATAAAAGAGTGAATTATTATTCGATTTGCAATATTTTTTTTCCATTTGATGCCTAATGTCAATGTGGACTAGGTCAAGCCAATTTTACATTTTCACTGTGACCGGAAATGACGTCATTTCTGCAAAAACTGTATTTTTAACCTAAAAAAACAAATATTTTATTCAAATGAGTCTGCCTTATAATATTTTTAAAATTATGATATTTGATTCCCATCAACGAATAGAATGAAACCATACGACCATACAGATACCACAAAATGGTTTCTAACTTATTGTACGGTTACAGAGAAATAGGCGATCTTCTATAAGTCACTTTTCAAGGTTTTTGGTCTATAAAAGTGTCAATTATTATTCGATTTTTATAATTTTGATGCCTTATGCCATTTATGACTTCTATCAACTAAGTTAACATTTTCAGTAACACCGGAAGTAAGGGATTTATATTTATTACTTGTTTAACTTTATAACGTCTGATTCTAATGGGCAGTAAGATTGAATCAATACCATCATATTGATATCAAGAAAAGGCTTCTAGCATGTTCCCTTGTCGAATAATAGCCAATTTTCCCAGGGTCACTTTTACGTTTTATACCTTCTTAATTTCAGTTTATGGGTTATAGGTTGATTATTTATTGCCCGATATGTATAAAACAAAGTTTGTATTTTGTATGTTGCGAATTTTGCCATAATTTACAATTTTTACCGGTCTTTTCGCCAGCAAATATTACTTTTACATATGATAGAAGGTGTCACTGAAGCAAAACAATTAAAGTATAGTTTGGTAGCTCAATGGATCGGCTATGGTATAATGAACTTCCTGTATGATTCCTGAAAGCCGGTTCAGTGCTGCTTGCAAGTTTAGTTTATTATTATTATTTTATTTTTCGGGGGAGCCTATTTCTCAGTGTCTGTAACAGATACAGATCTGGGATATAATTTTCTATCAGAAAACCATATGATGGCTACCCCTTCCACTGTATTTGAAACTTCTGCGCAGACCGGAAGTGGCGGAATTCCGTGCGGTGCCAAAAAATTAAAAAACGGCCGTAGATTCGTCAATTCTGTACCTATTTTCATACAAATGACATTTTCGGAAACCCTGAGTCTTTTCTCGGATGATAGCAGTTGAAAATTTCGATATTTCGAAACTTCATCGCTGACTTCTTGCGATCGAAAAATGAAAAATGTTGTTTGAGAGACAATTTTTGTTATTTTTCAAAATTTTGAAATTTGACCTACATGTTTGGATACCTGAAGTCCATCCTATTCCAGTAATATAAGTTTCATTCAGAGTTATCGCCCTTTATTTTTCGATTTTTTTCGAATTTTCTACCCATTTGGGAGCTCGGGTTTCGTTTTATGGCCGAATTGACGTTTCTGAAATTTCTGAGGCATGAAGCCAAATGACCATTGCAAGGAATAAAGCCATTTCAACAATAATCTGTACACCGGAAGTGGTCGAAATAATGTCCGATATTTTGAAAAAAAATGCAAAAAATGGGTATTTTGGGGAAAAACGCGACTTCTCCGTCCGATATCAATGGATTAAACAAATTAGGGTACCATTGGACTGCACTAGTATTGTGCTATCGTATGATACCCACTTTGTACGGATACGACGAGCAGGAAGCAAAATATGGCACGCTGAAAATCAAGTATTTTCTGATTTGGAGCATTTTTGGACGCCTGTATGTCGAAAACTTAACAGCAACTTTTTTTTAACTTTCTCTATCGAGAGTCCATTCGATAGTCTTGTGAATTATGCCATCCAATAAGACTTTGAAATATCTGGAATACGAGAAAAAAGGGACTGAAAATCAAAAAAAGTCGAAAAAACGTGAAATTTTGGAAAATGCTCTACTATTTTTTTTTATTTTAAGAGATTTTCAAAAAAAAGATTGTATATTCAGATAGCTGACCTAATTACGATTCTAACGATGTATAATATGTATGTAGTTATTGAAATTTAATTTTCGATATTTTAATTTTTTTGCATTTTTGGCACTTTTGAACAAAGGATTTCTCAGAGGCATTTTATCTGATCAGATAATGTAATATATCATTACAGAGCCCCGTGGCTATTTTAGTGACCAAACCGGCTATTAAAACTATTCCGACAATAATAACCATACCGGAAGTATTCAAAAAATGAAAAAAAAAAGGTTAAAACCATTGTCGCACTTGCGAGAAACTTGATTTCTCCCTTAGGTAATAGCGGACCAAAAGAACTACAGTGTCGCTGGATAGCCCTATTAATGGACCATCATATGGTATCTAAATAATACGATTTCGATGGTAAGGAAATAAATTAGTGTATGCCAAAAATCTAGTATTTTCCCGATTTTTTAACATTCTGGGACGCCCTTTTCTCGAAAACGACTCAGCAGATTTTTCTCAAACTTTTCTTACTCAAAGTCCTGTCGGTTGTCTATATAGTGAATCCAGAATAAATTGCATTGAAATAATATAAATGGTCCAAAAATGGCCTCAAACTTTGAAAAAAATTGAAAAATCGTTAAATTTTTGGAAACGCTCTTTAATTTATCTTTTTTCCCAAACTACTCAATGGATGTTTCTGACACTTCTGGTACACAAAGTTATTTATCCAAAGAACTTCGTAAAGCTATCACGACAACGATCGTAAAACCGGAAGTAGTCGAAAAAATGTCCGATATTTTGAAAAAAAATATTTTTTTTACGAAAACCTTTTTTATTTATGAATAAATGAGAAAAAAAATTGTCTCGGTAATTTGCGTTAGCCGCCATCGGCTAATTTAGTTTTTCGTGCCCAGAAAAATTATTTATTATTCGATTTGTATAAAACAAAGTTCATACGCTCCGTGGTCCCAATTTTTCTGTCGGCAACGGAAGTGACGTAATATTAACAAAAACTACAATTTTGACCGTTCAGTACCACTTTTTGAAAGCAAATATTATTTCTTTTCAAAACTGATATAACTAAAAGGATGCACCCTGCAAAGGTGCACAAAATCCTTAGCTCAGATTTTTTAATTTCAATTTCATTTTCGGGCAATTTCGAATAAAATGTAAAATAAAGTGTAAAATTCAGTTATTTACAATTCATTCAGCGTCTTCATATTTTGAAATATTTATTTGTAATTTTCATAAACACGTAGCAATAATCCAGACGAAGAGAATGTATGCGCAAATTAGTTTGTAATATGAGCAGTTGTCGAGAAATATGCAAATTTGCATGCATCACTTTTCACGTTATTTTGCCTATAAAAGAGTGAATTATTATTCGATTCGCAATATTTTTTTTTCCATTTGATGCTTAATGCCAATTTGGACTAGGTCAAGCCAATTTTACATTTTCACTGTGACCGGAAATGACGTCATTTGGGCAAAAACTGTATTTTTAACTTTAAAAAAAAATATTTTATTCAAATGAGTCTGCCTTATAATATTTTTAAAATTGTGATATTTGATTCCCATCAACGAATAGAATTAAGCCATACGACCATACGGATACCACAAAATGGTTTCTAACTTATTGTACGGTTACAGAGAAATAGGCGATCTTCTATAAGTCACTTTTCAAGGTTTTTGGTCTATAAAAGTGTCAATTATTATTCGATTTTTATAATTTTGATGCCTTATGCCATTTATGACTTCTATCAACTAAGTTAACATTTTCAGTAACACCGGAAGTAATGTAAATTTTGCAAAAAACGTATTTTTAGCCTTCAAAACAAACATTTTTTTGAAGGGATTTATATTTATTACTTGTTTAACTTTATAACGTCTGATTCTAATGGGCAGTAAGATTGAATCAATACCATCATATTGATATCAAGAAAAGGCTTCTAGCATGTTCCCTTGTCGAATAATAGCCAATTTTCCCAGGGTCACTTTTACGTTTTATACCTTCTTAATTTCAGTTTATGGGTTATAGGTTGATTATTTATTGCCCGATATGTATAAAACAAAGTTTGTATTTTGTATGTTGCGAATTTTCGACTTATTTTTCACCTATAAAAATTTCTTTCGGCACCGGAAGTGACGTAATTTTGCCATAATTTACAATTTTTACCGGTCTTTTCGAAAGCAAATATTACTTTTACATATGATAGAAGGTGTCACTGAAGCAAAACAATTAAAGTATAGTTTGGTAGCTCAATGGATCGGCTATGGTATAATGAACTTCCTGTATGATTCCTGAAAGCCGGTTCAGTGCTGCTTGCAAGTCTAGTTTATTATTATTATTTTATTTTTCGGGGGAGCCTATTTCTCAGTGTTTGTAACAGATACAGATCTGGGATATAATTTTCTATCAGAAAACCATATGATGGCTATCCCTTCCACTGTATTTGAAACTTCTGCGCAGACCGGAAGTGGCGGAATTTCGTGCGGTGCCAAAAAATTAAAAAACGGCCGTAGATTCGTCAATTCTGTATCTATTTTCAAACAAATTACATTTTTGGAAATCCTGGGGCTTTTCTCGGACGATAGCAGTTGAAAATGTTGCAATTTCGAAACTTCGCCGCTGACTTCTAGCGTTCGAAAAATGAAAATATGTTGTTTAAGACACATTTTTTGTTATTTTTCAAAATTTTAAAATTTGACCTACATTTTTGGATACCTGAAGGCAATCCGGTTCCAGTAATATAAGTTTCATTCAGAGTTATCGCCCTTTATTTTTCGATTTTTTTCGAATTTTCTTCACATTTTGTGAGCTTAAGTTTCGTTTTACGGCCAGATCGACGTTTCTGAAATTCCTGGAACATGAAGTTATATGGTCAAACCACCGTTTAAAGCAATTTCAACAACAATCCGTAAACCGGAAGTAGTCGAAATAATATGTGATATTTTGAAAAAAAAGTGAAAAATGGGTGTTTTGGGTAAAGACACGATTTTTCCGTCCGATATCAACGCATTAAACGAATTAAGGTATCATTTGGTCGGGCGGTGATTGGACCACTGAATGATACCCAATTCGTACGGATACGATTAGCAGGAAGCAAAATATGGCACGCTGAATATCAAGTATTTTCTGATTTTTAGCATTTTTGGACGCCTGTATCTCGAAAACTTAACTGCAACTTTTTTTTTAATTTTTTCTATCGAGAGTCCTTTCGTAGGTTTTTTTGCATGAAGCCATCCAATAAGACTTTGAAATATCTGGAATAGGTGAAATAACGGACTGAAAATCGAAAAAAGTCGAAAAATCGTGAAATTTTGGAAAATGCTCTACTATTTTTTTTATTTTAAGAGATTTTCAAAAAAAAGATTGTATATTCAGATAGCTGACCTAATTACGATTCTAACGATGTATAATATGTATGTAGTTATTGAAATTTAATTTTCGATATTTTAATTTTTTTGCATTTTTGGCACTTTTGAACATAGGATTTCTCAGGGGCATTTTATCTGATCAGATAATGTAATATGTCATTACAGAGCCCTGTGGCTATTTTAGTGACCAAACCGGCTATTAAAACTATTCCGACAATAATAGCCATACCGGAAGTATTCAAAAAATGAAAAAAAATGTTAAAAACATTGTCGCACTTGCGAAAAACTTGATTTCTCCCTTAGGTAAAAGTGGACCAAAAGAACTAAAGTGTCGCTGGATAGCCCTATTAATGGACCATCATATGGTATCTAAATAATACGATTTCGATGATAAGGAAATAAATTATTGCATGCCAAAAATCTAGTATTTTACGATTTTTGTAAATTCTGAGACGCCCTTTTCTCGATAACAACGCCGCAGATTTTTCTTAAACTTTTCTTACTCAAAGTCCTATCGATTGCCTATATAGTGAATCCAAAATGAAAAGCATTGAAATAATATAAGAGGTCCAAAAATGGCCTCAAACTTTGAAAAAAATTGAAAAATCGTTAAATTTTTGGAAACGCTCTTTAATTTATCTTTTTTTTCAAAACTACTCAATGGATGTTTCTGACACTTCTGGTACAGAAAGTTAAGTATCCAAAGAACTTCGTAAAGCTGTCAGGACAATGATCGTAAAACCGGAAGTAGTCGAAAAAATGTCCGATATTTTGAAAAAATTTTTTTTTTTTACGAAAACCTTTTTTATTTATGAATATTTTTTGATGGTATTTTACACAGGGTTAAAATATCATCCTACTTGAGCAGAAATGATAAAACAAAATGTCTCGGTAATTTGCGTTAGCCGCCATCGGCTAATTTAGTTTTTCGTAACCAGAAAAACTATTTATTGTTCGATTTGTATAAAACAAAGTTCATATGCTCCCTGGTCCCAATTGCAATTTTTTTTGTTACGGTGAAATTTTTCTGTCGGCAACGGAAGTGACGTAATATTAACAAAAACTACAATTTTGACAGTTCGGTACCACTTTTTGAAAGCAAATATTTTTTTTTTCAAAACTGATATAACTAAAAGGATGCACCCTGCAAAGGTGTATAAAATCTTTAGCTCAGATTTTTTAAATTTCAATTTCATTTTCGGGCAATTTCGAATAAAATGTAAAATAAAGTGTAAAATTCAATTATTTACAATTCATTCAGCGTCTTCATATTTTGAAATATTTATTTGTGATTTTGATAAACTCGTAGCAATAATCCAGACGAAGAGAATGTATGCGAAAATTAGTTTGTAATATGAGCAGTTGCCGAGAAATATGCAATTTTGCATACATCATTTTTCACGTTATTTTGCCTATAAAAGAGTGAATTATTATTCGATTTGCAATATTTTTTTTCCATTTGATGCCTAATGTCAATGTGGACTAGGTCAAGCCAATTTTACATTTTCACTGTGACCGGAAATGACGTCATTTCTGCAAAAACTGTATTTTTAACCTAAAAAACAAATATTTTATTCAAATGAGTCTGCCTTATAATATTTTTAAAATTATGATATTTGATTCCCATCAACGAATAGAATGAAACCATACGACCATACAGATACCACAAAATGGTTTCTAACTTGTACGGTTACAGAGAAATAGGCGATCTTCTATAAGTCACTTTTCAAGGTTTTTGGTCTATAAAAGTGTCAATTATTATTCGATTTTTATAATTTTGATGCCTTATGCCATTTATGACTTCTATCAACTAAGTTAACATTTTCAGTAACACCGGAAGTAATGTAAATTTTGCAAAAAACGTATTTTTAGCCTTCAAAACAAACATTTTTTTGAAGGGATTTATATTTATTATTTGTTTAACTTGATAACGTCTGATTCTAATGGGCAGTAAGATTGAATCAATACCATCATATTGATATCAAGAAAAGGCTTCTAGCATGTTCCCTTGTCGAATAATAGCCAATTTTCCAAGGGTCACTTTTAATTATTTTACCTTCTTAATTTCAGTTTATGAGTTATACGTTAATTTTTCATTGCCCGATATGTATTAAACAAATTTTGTATGTTGCAAATTTTCGACTTATTTTTCACCTATAAAAACTTCTTTCGGCACTGGAAGTGACGTAATTTTGCCATGATTTACAATTTTGACCGGTCTTTTCGCCAGCAAATATTACTTTTACATATGATAGAGGGTGTCACTGAAGCAAAACAACTAAAGTATAGTTCGGTAGCTCAATGGGTTGGCTATGGTATAATAAACTTCCTGTATGATTCCTTAAAGCCGGTTCACCGAATTTTACGAACGAATGCATTTGACCTACAATGCTGTAACTTTGTGACTATTTGACCTATTTAATTAATTCTTTTTTCTATGAGTACCTTGAGACATTTACTTCAAATCTGCAATTTCGGATTTTCGAATTTCGAAAATTCGTCGCTGTGATATCGAACCGGAAGTTTAGACCAACTCGACAACTTCTTTAGTAGTTGTACGATTTTCATGAAATTTAATATGTAAGTAATCCTTAATGATGAGACTTGAAAAATGACTTTAGAAATTTTCTAAATTATCGCCCCTTGGAGAAATTGAGGATCGAAATTTTCAAAAAAATCGACGAAATATAGGTCAAATCATCTTGAATTTTTTTTTGGTTACTAGCTACGAGACCACTGATTCGTACACAAAAAATGGAGTTTGTAGCTCAACCCGGAAGTGCCACCATCTTGAAATGTAAAAACCTGAAACGCCATTTTGCTATTTTACTTACAGACACGGGAATTATATTTTCTGAATCCTTGGAGGAAGGCCTAAAAAACCTTGGGAGTAGAATTTTCATTTAGGTCAACTGGGAGTCACCATTTTGAATTGAAAATGAAAAATAGAAGCAATTTGAAGGGCCGAGTTTTCGGAACACAATAACTCTCCTTCTAATTAAGCTAGAATGTTTAAACTTGGGGTAGACGTTCACTAGGTCAATGTCATGATTGAGTGTAAAGATGAGCATTTTCTGCCTGGGGTAAGCAGAGATAAGCATGCTGATTTGTTGATTCTTTAGGGCACAATAACTTCGGTTATAATGAAGGGAGGGTGGTGAAACTCTTGTCAATCGAGAGTCTAATAGCTAGCCTGTTGTGTGAAATCATTGTATCATATTTTTTAAATATCAGGGATATCAGAAAAAAGAGATCGAAAATCCAAAAAGTCGTATTTTTACGATTTAGAGCATTTTTAAAGGTCCTTTTCTCTTAAAGTCAACATAATATTTTTGGGGAACTTCTTCTACAAAGAGTCTTATCGGTAGTCTTTTATATGAAACCATCGATCAACAGGCCAAAATATCAGGAGGAGAAGAATAAAAGGATCGAAAATTGAAAACGGGACCCTTTCATTGTTAAGCAAAACATGCAATGTGGGTGGCTACAATCTGCACATTTAGTCATCGTATAGAGCTTATTCAACATTATCGAATTCCAACTGCTAAGGAATCTTTTACGTGCACTCGAATGTGTACACGCCGGTGGGAGGACACGCCAGAAAATCGAGATGAACTTTCTCGGCCAATGCAGGGATCGAACACCCGACCTCCCTAAAAAAACGTTCAGAGCAGAATTTTGATTTAGGTCAGCCGATGGTCGCCATTTTGAAGTGAATATGAAACATAGTGAAAAATCAACATTTACGGACTTGTAAACAAACACAATAGGGCATAGTATGTTCAATGCCTCTCGTATGTCTAAAATTTAATACATTTCAGGATAGCCGGAATACTGGTCGAATTTTTTTTGTATTTGAATATTTTTGTGTATTTTCTGCAAATCGGGTTTCTCAGTTTGGATGGGACGAAAAACCAAGGTCCTGTGTACATATTGGCGTGCACATAAAAGATCCCTTGGCAGCTAGAATTCTATATAAGAGTAGTCCGTAGTGCCGCTGCTCGGGCAAAATTTCCCTCATAGCACGCTGTATGGCGTATGTCCGTCTTTAATTAGCCCAGGTTAGGTGCAGAAGAGTAGGACGTTAAACCCATTTCATTTCTATTAAATTAATAAACCAAATCAAAGTGGCCAAGTCATTTTAGATTATATTCAAAAGTGTCCTAATATTAGGGGAAAAAGTGGATTCTCTAAAATAAAACCTATATATATATATATATGTTACATTTAAACAGTACTTTGTGCTCGTATATAAAAGAACAAGCCAACAGTGAGGCTGATGTCCTCCGCCGAAATCCCAAAATAAATAGATGACATATATTAATTAATCGCACATTTATTTTTTTCAAACGTATCAAGCAATCAAACTGTACACGAAGTGTCATCCAAAAGTGTTTTATAAAGAAAAATGCTAAAACCGATGAGAAAAATGAAAATGTACCCTAGTTAGGGGGACCCTAAAGGCAGACAAAAGGGCCCCCACGCCTGACAAAGTCAAAAGGGACCCTCTGGCCAAGGGAAAGGGCCCTCGTGTCTGAGTCAATCGTTTCTATACACTGTTACTGTCGAATCCATTAATGAATGAGAATGCAGTCATTGTATTGGCATAAAAATCATCAATCAAGATGAACCTAAGTTATTTTGTCCCAAAGTATCAACCAATCAAATTGCTTATCTCTGTCTACCCTTAGCAGAAAATGCTCATCTTCGAACTCCATCAAGGCATTGACCTAATAAGCATACACACCAATTTTGAACATGTTAACTCAATTCGAAGGAGGCTTATTGTGTTCCAAAGTCTCGGTAAATCAAATTGCTTATCGCCCTGCTTACCCTGAGCAGAAAATGCTCATTATCGATCTTAGTCAAGGCATTACTGTAATGAAACTATACACCAAGTTTCATCACTCTTACTTTATTAAAACTAAAGTTATTGTGTCCCAAAGCATCAACCAATCAAATTGCTTATCTCTGCTTACCCTAAGCGGAAAATGCTCATCTTCGAACTCCATCAAGGCATTGACCTAATAAGCATATACCTCAAGTTTGAACATTTTAACTCAATTAGAAGGAGAGTTATTGTGTTTCAAAGTCTCGACCCATCAAATTGCGTATCGCTCTGCTTACCCTGAGGCCAAAAAAAAAAAATGTTATGTTTCCGGTAACCCGACCGACCCATTACAAAACCTGCTGACTCAAATTTTTTTTTAGTGTCAAGAGAAATAAAAAAAAATTTTCTTCACCAAGCGACCGTTCAGAATACTCTAACCCAACCGGATTCGTGAAAATATATATATTATTTGTTGCTATAAATGAATATTAATGTCATCGTTCTTTGAATCGGCATTTACCGATCGGAATAAGCGGGTACAACGAACGTTTATTAAGATCTGCCATACTTTTGACGCGAAAAACGAGACTACGGGTTTCGTATAGATAATGCACAAGTTCCGAAAAACTATGAAGCTCACAACTTTTGTTCTAATTATCAACGGCTCGCAGATGGACATAAACAAGTGAACCTATATTTCAAACAGGTGGATAGGATCTGTTCGATTGGTATTTAAAAGAAGACAAATAAATTTATTACGGACCAATTTCGTGCAACGGTACGATATGGACTAAGACTAGTAATTATTGAATGTAGTGCCAGTTATAAATAGACAATTTTTCCTTTATTTTTTTTTCTCCCCTCTTCCTGCATTTTTTGGTTGACTTTTTGGTTTAGAATTGGAGAAAAGGCATCAAATTTTCAATTTCATAGCAGTTTTGGGTAATACTGAGGATATTACAGCGGAGGGATAGGGGGTGTAAAATGTCTTTCTGCGGAGCAATCATTGTGTCGGAAGTGAGATTTTTACCCCAGCGAACTGCAAATCCCCGTAGCAAAAAATCTAAATGGTCAACCCCCTACAAATTTATGATGAGGAGATTGCCAAATGTGGTCCCCATTGTGCCTAAAAAGATTGAGAAAAAAACTACAGCCTGTGATGTTACATGCTTTTAACATTGAAGTCAATGGGCAAATAATTACTAGTCTGAGTCCTGATATAACAATAAGCATGGACGATGAATATTTTCTGAGCCACTTATTTCCTGAAGTTTTGAATGGAAAGTATCAGAAACGGTAAGAATACTGTTTTTTTTATTGCTCAGCTTTAAGTTTTGTGTCTATTTCATATCCAAATTGTCCATTATTGGGGGTATCTGTTGGCCGATCGAGGGTGAATTTGATTTGTAGATGTTAAAATTCCGTTCGCTATGGTGTCAAAACGTGGTTTTAAGTCTCAATATTAAGGCCTATTCAACTGCAGATTTGGCCTGAAGGTCCCGAGATGTAAATAGAGCTGACCCTAACCCTAACCCAAGACCTTACCCTAACCATAACCCTAACCTGCAATCTCGTCAACAAGCATGTGCCCTAGGCCCAAGCCAAAACCCATTCCTGACCCTGCCCTAAACCACAATTTTGTCCAAAAATCATGCGCCCGCAACCCAATTTACGTGTGACCTTGAACCAAGTCTGCAGTTAGCCTTAATATTTAGACCTAAAATATTTGGCCTACACACAATGATATGTTAACAGGTACACTCCAAAATTTACACCTGTGTTACATTTGACCAAATCTGCAATTGGCCTTGACATTTAGACCAAACTTCAAAAGATGGTGTCTACCTTTGAGATTGCCTTAGACTTATGTGACACTCAGAGTTTAATTTTTTTCAGACTAATGATACTGTGAACTGGTTTCTAGTTGTAGGTCCAGTGACAGGATGTTCGCTAGAAACAAAGAGGTTTTTTTCTATTTCCAATTGAGACCATTTTTTTTCCTTTCTTATTATCCCACAGTTTTTTTTATTGCATATTTATCCCCAGCTTTCTATCATTTCAGGTGCCAAGGCTAATGTTTCATTCATAGAGTGGATTGATTGACCTCAACACAAGCTTAAAAAAGAAGCAGAACAGTTGAGATAAATGGGCATTCCATACACTTTACGAAGTACATCCAACCTGATCCCCACTTCTGCTGACTAATGGGCTGGAAATTTGGTACTGCACAGGGTTTTCTTGTCCCCTTAGCATGTAACTGAATGACAGAATTGCACATTTTGACCATTTTCTGGATGTCAATGATCCATTTCCCTGGATGGTATTCGCCCAAGAATGCTCATTCTCATCCAAATTTAACATTTCAGGTCTACATCTTGAAACCCGATGACTTCCTGGACTGGCTTTTGTAGAATGACGATGCATATCAATTTCATCCCTGATCTCTCTCTATGTCACCTGTGGTGAAAGTGGAAGGCAAATCGTGATCAGTTTGGGTTCCAGCCGAGAACCTCTGTAAACTTTGCTTTTTGTTGATGATTTCATTTTCGAGCTTGAAAAGGACACCCTTGTGTTTATCATGACCTCTCATATTGGAAGATAACATAAATGCCAATAAATAGCGTGTGTGTTGACGGTTGTTCATATCTCTTTGCCAGGAAAGTTGTAGGCACCATCACCATTGTAAATCATTTGACAGACCAGAGTGAACAGGGTGATCTATGATTGGTCAGCAGTGTATCCAATTCAATACTGGGGGGGTTGGGATGAAAAAAACTGTTGTGGTGTTACATAATCAGATTTTTTCCACTAACTTATCCTGTGGATATACAGCTTTATAGGTGATATTTGGATATTCATAGGCACTTCATGTTTCAACATCTTAGATTTGACCACAATTTGGCACTTGAAGCTATGTTAACAGAGAAAACTGTGTGTTTTTTGATGAAAGCGTCAAAAAGTCTAATATTGCATCATGATTACTGTTTTAAAGTATTTTCATGTTTGATTTATATTGAATTTATCTCATCTTTTTACAGAATGCATTTATGTTCAATAATAAAAATGTTCTGTGGAATTCAAAATTCATGTGCTTTCAAATTATACGATTTCATACTGGGGGGTGGGGTTGAAAAAGCTGTTGTAGTGTTACACAATCAGATTATTTCAACTTACTTATCCTATGGAAATACAGCTATATAGGAGACAGTTTAAAATTGATAGGCACTGCAGGTTTCAACATCTTAGATTTAACCATAATTTGGCACTTGAAACTACGTTAACAGCGAAAAACTGTGTGGTTTTTGATGAAAGTGTTAAAAAGTCTAATATTGCATCATGATTGCTGTTTTAAAGTATTTTCATGTTTGATTTGCATTGAATTTATCTCATCTTTTTACAGAATGCATTTATGTTCAACAATAAAAATGTTGTGTGGAATTCAAAATTCATGTCCTTTGAAATTTCTGTCTGAAATTCCGCAGTTTTCTGATGTATTATAGTGTTTGCAAAATGCAGCACTGCTCATCTGAAAATGCATGGATTTTCATAATCTTTGGCCAGGGAATTGCATATATGTTTGTTTATCAGATTACAAAAGATTTGTTCAAATAGCAGCAACATGTGAGGTATATAGGACTAAGACTAGTAATTATTTCCCCTTATTTCATGATGGGTAGTGCCAGTTATAAATAGACAATTTTTCCTTTATTTTTTTTTCTCCCCTCTTCCTGCATTTTTTGGTTGACTTTTTGGTCTAGAATTGGAGAAAAGGCATCAAATTTTCAATTTCATAGCAGTTTTGGGTAATACTGAGGATATTACAGCGGAGGGATAGGGGGTGTAAAATGTCTTTCTGCGGAGCAATCATTGTGTTGGAAGTGAGATTTTTACCCCAGCGAACTTCAAATCCCCGTAGCAAAAAATCTAAATGGTCAACCCCCTACAAATTTATGATGAGGAGATTGCCAAATGTGGTCCCCATTGTGCCTAAAAAGATTGGAACCAACGGAATGTTGAGAAAAAAACTACAGCCTGTGATGTTACATGCTTTTAACATTGAAGTCAATGGGCAAATAATTACTAGTCTGAGTCCATATAAGTTTTCAGCGCGAGTTATTTCCCTTGAACAAAATGGCCTCCCCACGCTATTGTTTTTATCATCATTGAACGATTAAAGGGACAATCCCGATAACTTTTTGGGGAATATAACTGCTTAATTTTGTGTTAAAATCCCTTAAAACCCATTACCTAAGACCGACCAGCTAACCCGATATTTGTGATACGCTTGTAAATATCTTAAACCTGACAGTCTTCATCTGGAAATGGAGGCCGTTGTATTATACAGTATCTGGATAAAACCAGACTTTTTTCTATAAAAATAATATGTAGGTGGAATTTACCCTTTGTTATCAAGTACAGTACATGGGTCATTCGCTGTTTAGAACATAACCTCATTTTTCTTCCAATCAGATACCTTTAAAATGACCATGTGACACTGTTCTATTTCATGAAGAATGAAGTTATCTGAAGTACTTGCCATTGGCTGTAGAAAACCCCACCCACAGCTCAGGTCAAGGTATGTGATCGCTAATTGGGATTAACACAGTAAGCTAACTACACGGTCTGCTGATTTAGGGTGACCTAAATAAAGGATAAAGACAACAACATTTAATATAATTTAATTGTGGTTATATCTTAATATTTACAATATAATTTACATGCATTATATTTCAACCGTTACAGTTTTATCTTTTTTTCGCAAAACTACTTTATTTACACAATCTGGAATTATTATTTCGAGAGTGTTATTAGCACTTGAAGGCACATCTTGGTTTACGCAAGTTTTCAACTTCTTAATTTCCTGAATTTCGTCATTATCTTCTTGTGTACCGGTAGTTTTAATGTCATTTATTTCAGGCGGCCCCAAAGACTTGCTAACACTATCTTTAATAGAAAATAACTCTCTTTGGTATTTCTGGACAGCGTTGCTTCTATGGGCACTCCTTGACGTCACAGCCTTATCCGAAAAACCATCATTGTACAAAGTTGTGCAACAAGTTACCCGACCAGAGTGGTTTGATATTGTTCGACCCTCAATACTAAGTCCAGCTTGTTGATAAAATTTTTTAAACATTTGAGAAAGTTTATTAAAAGTTATATTGGCAGCACTAAACCTGGGATGTTGACTTTCATCAGTTACGGTTGTGGTCAGTGGTTTTTTATATAGAAATCCTTTACGGGGAATAAGCGATAGATAATAATCATACATTTTCACCAAACAACGCTCATTATCTGGCTGTTCATAGTGTTCAATTGGTGTAATTGTCACATTTTTTCGTTTTAATCCACCTTGCGAGTTTTTTTGTATCCTAGGAGTGAATCTTATAAATTTTCTCTTGTTTTTTTGATCAGTCAAAATTTCAAATTGTTCAGCTTCAACACACTTATGTTGCTCCATACCTCTAAATGCAAAGGCTTTTCCATTATAGAAAAATATCGCGTTACTCAGTCCTTCTGCTGTGTTCATAGAAAAAACACCCTTATCCCACATTACTTTTTCCTCTTCTGGAAGCACTGGTTCACATGATTTTACTTTTGTTCCAAATCCAAGAGATGTCAGTCGTTTCATTTCGGAATCCAATATTTTGCGGAATGTACTAAATTTCTCATCATCATCTCTCAAAATATGCACATTATTTCTGTTACAATCATTTTTGATATACCTTTGTAATCCCGAAACAATTTGAACAAGAGTGTTTGGTGGATAATTTGTCGCATCTTTACGCCTTATCTCAACAATAAATCTTTGCAGCCAAAATTGTAATTCTTCATCATTTAATGTATTAATGTCCGTAGGAATTAATTTTCCTTTCTCAAAATATGTCTCTGGCTTAGAGTTCCTATTATCAACCCAGTCCTTCCATAAATTTAACGCCCATTTGTTGTTGTTTCTGGTCTTGATTGGAACTGAACATTTTTGTATATTTTCTAAATCTGCCTGCTTCACAGGACTAGAAAAACGTCCTTTATTATCACGAGTCACACATGGCATATCCACTAGTTGTTGCGTTGGAATATCCATCACTTGCGATAGGCTAATTAGTTCATCATCTGATGGAAACGATGCCCAGTCGACAGCAAAATCTGGCACATCCATATTGAAGTACATTTACTATAGTGACTATAAAATTACTACTGAATGAATAAGATTAAAGTTGTACTCATTAACGATCAAAAGTTACTTGTAATCACTTGTAATCACCTTTAATCTCTTAATCTCATGACTTATACAGGTGACATTGAATGACTCCACCCAATTGTCAATCACTCTATGACCACACCTACAAATTATTCAACTTTAACAA
Organism: Patella depressa; assembly: GCA_948474765.1. Taxonomy (NCBI): domain Eukaryota; kingdom Metazoa; phylum Mollusca; class Gastropoda; family Patellidae; genus Patella; species Patella depressa. The sequence continues at coordinate 31,444,133 of OX419717.1, read as the reverse complement.
ATTTCATATTTCAATTAGTTTTCCCCAAATATTTTATGAAATATAAATAATACAAATATCATACTATATTTTGTATAAGTTTTGAAAGTAGAGATCATGTTCTAAGTGAGTTAGAACCCATATAGAAAATTCTTCATTTTTGTATGAAGAATTTTCTATATGGGTTCTAACTCTTACTTAGACCTATCAAGAAATGGGAATCGATTATCAGGTCACCCAATGAAAAAATTGACCCGAAATCTTAAAAGGGTTACGTGTCCGGATAAGCAGTGTTGACGTTCACGTCCAAACGACTCAATATTTTGAGCTGAAATTTTGCGACAAGGTAAATACACCACGCCTCTATATTTTGGTCCATAAATTTCATAAATACTCGGACTTTAATTTTTGAGACTCTGTTCTTATCGGGAGGGTCCCTTTAAAAGTTCTTTTGCCACCAAAGATAATATTTAAATCGCAATCGAGTCTCTGATACATTTTAAACAATTATCCAAGAATACCACAAATCTATTCGTATTTTATGTTCACGGCACCGACTCAACCCAACATAAAATTAAAGATTTTCGCACAGAATATTATACGACATACGGACAGTTTTGATTACATTTTTGACGTCGATCTCGGATTTTAAAATTCCATGATTTTGGATCTAATTGGAATATTTCGATGAAATAAAAAAAAAATGGGTTGCTTTTTATGTATGTTTTCAAAAAATATTTTTTAAAAAAATTGTTTCTGTCATTTGAAACTTTGACCTGAACCCCCTGTGGAGGAGATCATCTAATACTAATATTAAAAAAAAAAAAAAAAAAAAAAAAACCCCTACCTACCGACCCTACCCTATTTTCCATCCGTTACAGGAAACAGAACTCTTTTTTTTTTGGCCTGAGCAGAAAATGCTCATTATCGAACTTAGTCAAGGTATTACTGTAATGAAACTATACACCAAGTTTCATCACTCTCACTTAATTAGAACTAAAGTTATCGTGTCCCAAAGCATCAACCAATCAAATTGCTTATCTCTGCTTACCCTAAGCTGAAAATGCTCATCTTCGTACTCCATTAAGGCATTGACCTAATAAACACATACACCAAGTTTGAACATTCTAGCTCAATTAGGAAAAGAGTTATTGTGTCCCAAAAAGTGTGACGGACAGAAGGACAGACAGACAGACGGACGAACCCATTTTTAATAGTCCCCCAACTTTCTTCGAAAGGCGGGGGACAATAACATACTTTGTAAGAATGAAATGTGCATTTTAGGGTTTATGTAAAACTTTGCAAATGGTTGGCCCATACCATCATCTTTTTTGTAGTGAACATAATGTAATACATTAGCTTATAATTTTGTCACAAGTATATCAAAAGTGGTATTTTCATTTTCTCTCTGGGGCATCTAATACCACTTCTCATTGGGGTGTTAACACAGCTACTAGTTTTTGTATGTTGTGTAATCTTTATTCAGTATAAATCAACTTATATATATACACTGTTATTTATGTATTTATACAAAACATATGACAAGAATGGATTAAGTTATTTTACATTGAAACAAATATCTGGTAGAAATAAGTATTATATATTGGTTTATAGAAAAATAATTCGTACAGATAATGTAACTTCTAGCAACATACCAGAGCATGTACCATAATACAACTGACTTTTACATTTTAATACAATTAATTTACATTGAGTATCACTCCCTTGTTATAAATAATATAGTATTAAACAGATTAGTTATTGTATACAACATTAAATTAATTTCATAGCAACATTTTACACTGTTGTTATATTATTTTTATTTTGTCTTTATTAGTACAGTGAGTGCAAAACAATAGATTATTAAATCCCATTTCATTTTATTAATAAAAGTATTCATCTAGGATACAATATGACTATTTATATTGGTATGTTACTACAAAGATATAACAATATTAGCAAGAGTATGTATAAATCATCAAGTTCTCTATAGCATCTTATCCTTCATAAATAGTCAAACTATTCATTAACATTATCTCTTCTCCTTTTACACAAATTATTTGGTGACAAAGCAACATTACACATTTCTACATTTTTTTTTATCATAGGATTGTACACTGCACATCATTATATATCACACATCATCATATAACACACATATGAATGGATAAACAAAAATATGACAACAGAAACATGGAAACGATTGTAAAAGTTATCTCCCTTACAACCGTATTTATACTTTGTATGCAAAATTCATTAATAGTAATAGTTGAATGTGTCAAAATGTAGAAACAACTGAGAGTAATATTCTAAATCAATAACCACATCGATGAATAAATCTTTAAAAATCTTACTACGTTTAATAATTATAAAAAACATTGATGTTTTGAAATAGTTTTAAAATACATGTAGAATCACATAATACATGAATAATTATAACATCATGTATCAAACCAAACCATATCTATTCAATTTCAATAAATATGGCATATTCCTGAAGCAATGGCCCGAGAAATCCCTCTCTGACCATTGCTGGAATAGCGTCTGTTTCTTGAACTTATGCGGGAGTGTGTCTATTCTTTCCGTTCAATGAAAGCTATCACTTAAGTACAGCAACATGACAGTCCTTCGTTTCATCTGGATCTTCCCTAAAACTTTGGACAGTGATTTAAGGTATTTAAACGGTGAAAGTATGTTCGTTTCCAAACAGTATTGTTTACATTATTCATTCGACTTGATAGCCTCGTTTGTCACGCAATTAGTTTTACTGCAGTATTCTGCTATGCACGGGTTAATTAGGCATAATAAAATCGTGAGTCATGACGTATACGTTATGTAAACATATTTGGTCCAGTATTGGCAGCTCGTGATTGGTTGGTAGACGGACTACTGATCAATCAAAATTTAACACAACAATATCCACTCATAATAGCAGTGTGTAGTTGGATTACCTCTAATCAGACGCAACACTGCACGGAGTATGTAAATATGGGGGCTTGCTTCAAAGTTTTAAGAATGTATGTGAAAAGTGGATTGTTTCCATTAATTTTTTTTTACAGTCCCCTTCCAGATGTACACACTTATGTAAACAATATTGCAAGGCCTGGATGCTGATCACAAACAAATTATCTTCAGTCACCCAAAAAAAAATTCATTCACATCTGACCTCGACGTCATTTTAAGTAGGAAAATCATGATCTGATAATTCCAAATTGGGTGAGCAGAATGGACAGTCCGATAAGTTTGAAGTCACAATCATAGATCACTGGAATGGAGCATTGCTTTGAAGGAACAGGATGCCTTTAAAGTATCTTCCATTCATAGTCAGGTCGTCAATCAGCAGAATATCCTTTCCAGCAGACGGAACAGACCTGGCTTCTTTGAAGGGCTTGTGACACTGGATGTTCCTATTGACTGAATTTAGGATTCTCGTTGGAACTGATGACTCCAGGTCTCCTCCATGATTAAAAATCTGGCTAATAAATTATCAGGAGATGTTCAAAACAGCACAGATTGTCACTGGATGTCAGGAATCTGATAAATTTCTGATCCACAGTCAAGATCTTTGGTACCCGTCACGCAGAAATAATTTTCATTCATAACTCATTGGCGATAATGTGCTTAACCCTTTCATGAAAATTGTCCAAAACACTGACAAAATGTTGTGTTGCTAATCTACACAGGTCATGGTCAAAGTCCACCACATATAAATTCTACAGAATCTTCTTTAATGTGGAAAGGTGCGTCTTTCCCTAAATTTGCAAAAAATGTTAGTCCTTTCAGTTGCAGGTCCTTGATGACTGTCCTTTAGCCAGATTTTTCCATTTGTGGAGATTTCAATGGGTAAATTCACAAGTTGGTCTGGTACAAAGGCAACAATAAAACTACATTTGCAGTTCTTATCTTTATGATTCATTCAATGATTTTACTTGTTGGTAGTAAATCCAACTGAACTATCCTTAAAACTTTCCAGCCAGCCATCGTATTTTAGTATATTGACACAATAACAAAGTTGAACAGAGAAAAAATATTATAACATCATAAATCTATAAAATGATAGGTATTCATATTTCAATCATCAAAATCAAATACATACATACAAAAATATATCTATGGATACAAATATATGGTGTATAAATACTTCCACAATTGAAAACAAAGTTATCCAATTATTACCAATATTGCCAATAAGTTTATTAATTTGAAATTTTAATTGACAAGTTATAATTTTTGTTTTTGTCACAAGTGACCAACACCGTAAAAAGCAACCATAGTAATTTAAGATGTGTGGATATCTGTACATTTGATAAATATAATTTGCATCCACTCCAATACCTCCACCCCACACACCCAATAGGAAATCATCAGAGTATATCACTATCAAAATACTGTTTCATAATGTTTAAATATTTACACAGATGAAAATCTAAATACAACATGTCGGTAAATATTTAGTGGTTAGATAGTATTTTAAAACTTTTGCATTAGATAAATGTAAATATTGACTACACTGGTAAAAATCAATTTTACACTGCATTTTGTAGTTTATATTTCAATATTATTAAAGCATGTATCAAGAAAAACCTACTTATTTAAAAAACTATTATGGTGTATCCACACAACAAAAAATTATTACTAGTTATAGTACATATGCAAATGTATATATGAATACTAGCAGAAATTGCTAAATAATTTTGTCAATATGCATATGTAATTGACTGTTTATAATTTAATTGTCAAAAATTATCAACAATGTGAATCCTGCTAGATTCTCATTTTCCCTTAAAAAAAGCAACCATACTAACTGAAGATTTGTGGATATCTGCACATTTCATAACATTAATTTGTATCTACTCAATCACCCCACCCACATCCAATCAAACATTTGGATGCATCACTATTTTTGTCAAAAGTCACCAACAATGTGAAAAGCAAACAAAGTAATTCCAGGTGTGGATATTTGTACATTTGATAAAAATAATTTGCTTCCACTCACAACACCCTGACCCCACCCACTTCTAATAAAAAATCGTTGGGGAAAGGGGTTTGGATATTTGTACATTTGATAAAAAATTTGCATCCACTACCAACAGTCCACCCCCCCCACCCCAACCAATAACAAATCATTAGGGAAAAGGGTTTGACATAGGCTAAGCCTGTGTTCCCCAATCCAATTCAGACATCTGAATAAAAATACTGTTAATATAAAAAAATTATTAGGATATATCAAAATGAAAAATTTTATGTTAAATTATTTACACTGATGAAAATCTCAATACAACATGAAGAGAAATGTAGATAGTATCTTATTCATTGAGAACTGGATAAATATTTTTAATGTGTTGTGTAATTAGTATCTTAATCTGTTAGCACCCAGTAAATGTTAATATTGACTTGTGCAGGTTCACTGAAAAAAAAGAAAAGTGATTTTTTTTTTAACATTTCTTTAATTTTGTCTTTATCAATTTCATCTATCAATTTCATTTATCTAATCTTGTCTTCATCGCTTTCAGTTATCTTTATCTTCATCAATTTTATTATTCAACTTATTTCAATGGCAATTGCATTATGATAACTGAAATATGTCTGCAATATTTTTAGGTTCAAAGTACTTACATTAAAATTCTTCACAAAAATAAGATCTAAAATAGTATTACCATCAGTTGTAATTTCTGTGACACACTGCTTATAAAAATTCTTCTCCATACATTGTTGTATTCCAGCTTTACCTTTTAAAATATCTTCATTAAAATCACCCATTATCATGACACTACATGTACCTCCAAAATCATCAAGTTCATCTAATAATTTCTGTAAATATGTAACAAATAAATCAGTTTTATAACATGGTGGCCTGTATATGACAACTATAGTTAAATTTATGTCTGGTAAACCAAATGCAACATGCTCAATATTAAATACACCTAAATTGTATAAATGACACATCCTATTTTTTCTGTAATATAAGCTAACCCCACCATGAAGTGTGTTTCTTAATTCTGTAAAAATCTGAGAATTATCATAAGAGGCCTGTCTTGATTTACTGTGTAAACTAAAAGCAGTATGTTCAAAATTTCTGCCTTCAACCTCATTTAGCCAGGTTTCAGTTAAACATATATAATCAGACTCAGTAAATCTATAGTCATTTTTTAAATCTTCAAAGTGAGAGTTTAAACCTTGTATATTATGGAGAATTAGCACAGTTTTTGAACGTTCTTCAGTACTAGGTTCAATGTAGAGGGGCATTTCATTCAATGAATCGGTTATAGTCTTATCACAATATATAAGCTTCTCATTAAAATCTTTAACAAGTCCATTCAAAGATGTAACTCGAGATAACGCCACATAACTTTGGCCTGGTGCAAAAACTTTTTTTTAATGAAACGACAGCATTTGAAAGAGAGAGGCCTTGAGTTTTATGAATCGAACAGCTATATGCCAGTTTCAATGGAAATTGACGTCTTATGTCATTGCGGTAATTTATTTTCTCCTCTTGTCTGCCAATTGGAATACAATTACTTTGTACATTCTCTGGCAAAACTGTGTCTTTTCGAATTTTGGCTCCAACTCTTTTATTATCAAATTCTACATAAATTAGTTTTACATTTTCATCATTATCAAAGGCAATATGACGAATATAACCAAATACACCATTATGTTACATAATCCATCTGATACATCCAGGTTTTTTGTTAGTAAAACTCTTGCACCTTCAGCAATATTTATTACATTACTTAAACAGGTATCTACATCTTTTGAAGTTATTGTATTTAATTTAGTCATTTTACCTGTTCTTTCATCCTTTGAGAAGTCATTTGCATCAATACGAATTAGTCTGTCGCATAGCTTCCTCAGCATCTTAGTGTTATGTTCATCGACCAAAGCATTAGTAGCAAATATATGTAGAACATTTTCATCATAGTCTTCAAGCTCTCGGCTTTTAAACAAACTAACATCTTTTGGACTGAGAGATTCACCCTTCTGCTTTGTTCTTATTCTATTCAAAACCTGTGCAAAAGTCAAATCATCTTTTTGTCTCATTATGTCTTGTAATTCAACAATTTTAAAATTATTCTGCCACAAATTGGTAAGGTCATCAGTATTCCTATACAGTGGTTTTGCTTTTACATCTATAATAAGTATTTGTAAATGACCTAAATCTGCTCTTAAACTATTTATCTTGTCTAAACCTAGTCCAACATAGGGTATCTTTATATCAGTTTTTATCTTCAACGAGAAATGGATGGTACTGCATCCTAGATTCATCGCAGATACGCCGGTCGGTGACATCATGAGAACTGTCTGTTCATCTGGATTATCTGTTATTTGAGATAATAATCTATTAGCTTCATAGTATATACTCTTAATAACATAGCTTTTTCCAGTTCCAGCTCCTCCAGACAAAAATAACATAAATTGTTCTGGATTTCTCCTATGTATCTTGTTCAAACAAAATTCTCTTACTTTATAAAACACATTCATTTGTAATTTGTTCAGTGATCTTAACATGGGTATAGCTTCTGCTCTACTTACAATAGTATTGTACGATTCCTTTTTGTTATCTTTTCTAATCCCTATCAAATTTGGTATTTCAATTTCCTCAACGTCATCGTGTATATTCTCATCAGGTATGTCAAGACACTGAAGATTATCCACTTGATTTTCTATATCCAAAGATGACCAAGCATCTTTTAAGTTTGCTCCACATTTTTCTATTATGTCAGTCGCAGCATCAATATTTATTTTATCTTTTTCGAATAAGCTACGATTATTATCAACAATATCTTTAACATCTTCAGTTTGTTTACATATTTTAACTGAACCAGATTTGTAAAATGTTTCATATGTCTCAAATCCTTTGGGTTTTAATTGTTTATCTATACGATGTGGTAAAAATAGTTGTAAACTACTTAGATAATATTTTTCTAGTTCTTTTGTTATTGAGAATCTGGCATAGCGAATTACAGCTGGTTTAGACCTTGTTCGTTTAATGACATAACCTAAATCTTTCTGAAGTTTATATGCTGGATTTCTTTCAGAATTTTCATTAATTCTTTCAGATTTAGACATAATACCATATTCTGAGCAAAATGTAGCCAAACACATATTATTGAATTGTTCTGTCTTAGGTTGTGCTTTATATCTATCTGTAATACTGGTCATAAACATATCCTCATCACTCAAAACTTTTTCTTTTGATTTCTTCTGTAAAAGTTTTAAAGGCAATGTAAGTCTGACATTATTTTCACCAGTTGGAATAAACTGAAACTTTCGAGATGATTCTCGTAATTAGCACTTTCTTGTGCAGAAACTTCTCTACAATGTAGATATGTACTTGATATTTTCTTTAAACTTTCTTTTGCTGTCAAATTTCCACCTTTAGCCTCTTCTTGTGCATCTGACAAGACTAACCCAATTTCACGTTCTGATTTCGATATATATGAAACTATATAAACAATACAAGAATAGGCATCAAATACATACTGTATATCCATGTTTGCATCCCATGCTCTTAACAAATTTGGATTATACGGATTTATCCATACATCTTTTGGGTTTCGTTTTAATATAACATTATTTTTCTTTGACAATACCTCACAAGCTTTCTGAAATAATTCATGTGTCAAACCAAGATCATTATATAATTCATCAATAGAAGTATAATTTTTCTCTTCATCTGATAATGCTTTCCATAATGCTTCAAGAAGGCTTTTTGCTGTGTTCTGGGTAATCTTATCATTGTTACATATATTGTCTCCATTTTCATTTTCATCTTGCCCTGGAATGTTTGTATCATAATTATCTATTGAACGACATATGAAACTTTGTTTTGATGGAGGCCTAAGAAAATTAAATCTGCAAACCATTTTGTTTTTCTTACAACTCTTTGTATGTTTATAACTATGTCTTTGCACACTATTAACAATCTCATGTAAGTCTGGGTCATGATCTTTATCAGGTAATTCAGATGATATATATTTATCTATAAAATCAACCACATCTTCATCATTATCTTCATCAATTTTAGGTGAATTTTCAATCCAAAATAAACAATGTGCATGTGGCGTTCCACGTGCTTGAAATTCTAATCTATAAAAATAATCAATTACTTTACCAATTGGCTCGGCATCTGACATAATAACATTCTTTAGAAAATAGTGAAACCTATGGTCAAACATTCTAGCAGTAGTAATAGGATTACTTCTAAGTATTTCACATTTTTCAGCCCAATCTAAGTCACTAGCCTTTCTATTATCTATCACCTTGCTGTTTCAAAATACATTCTATTACATCACCGCCACGCGTTTCGCTATACGAAAAGGTAGAAAAAAATGACGGAATTCCCAATTGCCTTAACATTGCAAATAATCCTTTCTGTGTGCTCTGCCAATAAGGAGGTGTACCTCTAATAGGAGTCATAAATTTATAGCCTTCATCATTTCTGAAAATATTTTTTAATGGCTCTTTTTTTGTCAACATGTCTGATGTTATCTTATTTAAGCTATTTAAACCAGATTTTCCTTTTCGTAAGGCAATAGACATATTTGATATAATCTGACTTAATTCAGAAATATACTGAGAGTAAAATATGTAATCTGTGTTTTGTGCAAATCTATTGTCAGCATTCATCAATCGACAATGTAAATATCGTGACAAGGTGATTCTCTCCTCATGGTTATCATGGTATGTAGAAGAGCCATTAGGAAATAATGTTGGAAAACATTTGGCTTCATTAGTTTCATCAGTCAATATTCTAATAGGGCTATTACCTTTAGCGGGAGAAATAGAAAATATACTATCAAAATGGTTATCTAATGTTTCACTTACAATGTCAAGAGGTTGTAAACATGTAGCTAATTCTGGGCCATTTAATTTCTCTTCTTCAACATCAATGTCGGGTAAGTCATCTTTTTCATCTATGTCGGGTAACTCGTCATTTTTTTGATCTATGTCAGGTAAATCATCGTCTGATATATCTATGTCAGGTAACTTATTTTTTTCATAATCTGAGTGGTTTGAAGCCAATTCTTCTAAAACAGAGATATATCCCTCTAACACCTCATCTATTTCTGAAATATCAACCCAATCATCATTAAATTCTATATCTGAATAATATTTATTATTATGTTTAAGATAATGTAAAGCATCTTTCATTGTTCTCTTACTTATGTATTGATATTGATAATAACCTTTTTGAGTTTTACGCCTTTTAAGTTTTATCCTGATAAGTTGAGTATCATTTTCAATTCTTGGCAACTACTTGTTGTTTTAGTTATATTAGATGGCACACAAACTGTAGCTCCAGATACCTTATGTTGTTTAAACTTTGATAAATTAACCATTTTCATGAAAGGAATATGTAGTGATACCAAGTGAGTTTCTAATGAATTCAGTGCTTCTAGCTCATCAACTATTGGACCAGGATCTAAATTATCTGTTTAACTTTGGCAGATTTATAAAGTTTTTCATTACAACAAGTTACTTGATTATTAAATAACAATCTATGACACACACAGCAGATATATTCTGGGCCATTCTTTTTTTCCTTTTTGAAATCATTGATAACAATATCTATTTTACTCATTTCTATTCTTTTTATTTCTTTCCTTTCTTTGTTTTGTTTTTTAATAACATCTCTATGCTTTTTATCGTTTCTATACTTATCTTGACTTCTGGACTTTACATTAGACTGAAATTGCTTATTTGTCTTATATTTGTATTTACTTTGATCTTTTAGGCTTGTCTTAAATTCTTCATTTGTTTCATATTTATATTTACTTTGATCTTTAACATAGGCCTTGAATTCTTCATTTGTTTCATATTTCTGACTACTAACAGATTTAAGGTGGTCTCGATACATACTATTAGATTTATATTTCATAATTTCATATTTCTTCAATTTCTCTCTGTAATCATTATTTAACCTATACCTGTCTTTGTTCTTCTTGATTAAATTATCTTTGAATATTTGACAGAATGTGTATTTATGATTCAATTTATGTTTCAATTTATCACCAATATTAGCATATTCATTCTTTAATCTATAGTTCATATTCCTTCTTGACTTATAGATTTGCTTAAATTTATAATCTATATTATATTTGTATTTAAATCGTCTTCTATTCTCTCTATACATTGTACCTTTGTCTGATCTGACAGAATCTTCTTTTCTTATAAATGTCCAATATCTATCATATTCAGATTTCTGTTTGTCCGTTATTTTGTCAGTATCAAGTTGTGTTATATATGTGTATTTCTTTCTAGAAGTCCAATTGTTTCCCCTTCGCTTACGTTTTCTACACTTTTGTTTACCAGGGACATTAAATTCTGTTTCATCTGGTTTTATAGGGATGTCATTATCACGATCAATATCTTTATTAAAACTTTTACCTTGCGTCTGTACATCATTATCGTTACTTCTATTACATGATGCAACATTCAACACTACTTCATAGTGAACCTGATTGGCGTGATTAATATAAATCCCTTCTTTATCATTTGATCCATCATCCACTAACTGTAATTTAGAAAATTTCAGCCACCTTTTATTACTATACGTATATATATCTACTTGTAATAAATCAGCACAAACATATATTTCAAGTTCTGTAGCCCAGGACCCTAAATTTCTCATTCTTGATCTTTTTAAATAGTCATCAACAGACAAAAAGCCAGCTCTAAGATATGGTGTAAACATAACTGCATTGTTTTTTAAATGATTAACAATAGCTAACCTGACAATTCTATGATTCACTTCAGTACCAGATATAGCATACGATACTGATCTAAAATAACAATTACCATCTCCAGTAATACTTTTAATTTGTGATGGTTGATTGATTGGACACCTATTCACATCACTAGAATTATTGTGAACTCTATTTACTATATTAAGTTGTGTACATATTCTGATTTGCTCATCTAAACTCAATGTATTAAAGAAAAAATTGCATGTTTCAACATGAGATATCAATACTTCATGTATTTCATTTATGGGGTTTTCATTGAAAATTTCACTAATATCGTCATGAATTAATACCTTATCATGTTCATGTATTAAGGCATCATTAATAATATTTATACCTGTTACTTAAAACTGTGTATTCATACCGATTTCCATTGATTCAGCTAAATAACAGCAGTATACATGAACATCTGCAATATCTTTCAATTCAATCAGTACTGATGTTCCATCAGGAGTTAACAGTCCCACTGAATTTCTGGAATGGCTATCAAATATATAATACATTTTATTTCTTTTCATGATTACAAATGTATTACCACCAAAAGTTATAAAGCATGACTCATATTGTAAAAGACATGTCTGCAGAGCTTCATACAATGTCATAGATATTTCATTTATTTCAAAAGTACAGTCTCCAGTTTGCATCAGTCCTACTACAGAATCCAGCTGAATATCTATATTAAAGAGTTTTTCAAAAACAATAAGGCTTCTTGGCAACTCAGATATCAAAATATACCTGTTATTCATTGAAGAGGAAGATTGCAAATAACTGTATAATTCATTACCAGCTATTAAAATCTTATCCAAGTCATTTGTATTCCACATATGAACAGGTTTAATTGCAGAAAATAAAATAGAAACTAAAGAATTTCCAGTACATTGTGTGCCACTAAATACACCAAATCTTACATCTGCCTGGTGAAAACTACCATGAACATATTTATAATTATTTACCTCGGATTTTCGCATTTCCTTCCTACATGAAGTTTCATTACCTGTATCTGATTTCATCATAGTCTGCAAACGTTTTTCTGTTGTATTCTCACCATTGTTACTTGATGTCTCTTTTGCAGTCATATCACTCTCAACTTTATTATTTTTTGCAAACCTTTTCAAATTCAAAATGACTTTCCATTTCTTTTTTCGAGGCATAATTTAAATTAAACTGTAAAAATTGGAGTTATTTCCCTTTAATTAGACTTATTAAGGAAAACGATTCTACAGCCTTCTAACTAAAAATAAAGATATTTCTTTTCTATTTGATTCTTTTCTATTTGTTTCTTATATTTTGTTTGTTATTTGGCTTAATAGTTTTCTTCGAAAAATGACTTTCCTAAGACAATAGAACGTCACAATCCTATTGAATAGCAGATTCGTATATAAGACAGTGGTGCCAAGCACTGAATGTTTCTTAGTTAAATAGCAGATTCGTATATAAGACAGTGGTGCCAAACACTGAATGTTTCTTAGTTAAATAGCAGATTGCTTCAATGTATAACAGTTTGCAAAGCTGATATACAAGCTGAGTAAATTAGCTGTTACAATAAAAGTAGAACAGTTAGCCAATCTGTTATACTGTCTGTCAAGTTACTACCACTAACCAATAAACCATAATTTAAACAGGTTGAAGGCTCATATCTGAAAATATACAAAATATACATATTATGAATATTTGCTGACCATTTTAAGTTTGTGTGCGTATTACAAGAGTGAAAGTATAATCTCTAAAAGAAATATAATCCAAAACTTATTAAATTCTTACAATGTTTACAATGATAGGATGAATATTAATTGTATCTAAAGTATAGCAATTTATAAATTATAGCTATATAAAATGTAAACAAGCTGATGGTGAGACTGCTGTCACATGCCTCAAACCCGAAGTAGTGGATTTCTTAATTGCATATATATGTTTATACAGCATCTGGAAATGAAATTAATCACTCCACATAACCTAAGCACAAAATCTCACTCCACATAACCTAAGCACAAAAACTCTATTATTAATAATGAATTTAATCGAGGTTTGATAATTCTGGGTACAATTACAACCAGAGACATTAATATAATAATATCGCTTATCCTTAGAGGTTTAACTTTCACAATAGATCTGTATTTTAATCAGACTGAATACATATAGGTAGATCAACTCTGAACACAAATGTCTTATTTGTCGTACACATTCAGCCAAAGGGCCCCATTTGGCTCTTTATGCACAATTGCTCAATGTAGCTGAGAGAGAGAGAAATGGGGTTTAACATCCACTCAACACAAACTAGGTCATTTTGGGACCAACATACGTTTTATTTAAAAATTTGATTTCAATAATTCGCTTGCGCACGAGTCTCTAGCAATTTTGGGGAAATGGGAGTACCCAGAGAAAACCCACAAGGTCAGACATGCAACCCTACTCCCCTCCATGTACAACCGGTGATTTGAAACCACGCCAGTTGACTCAATGGCAGGCCGTACGATACAGTGCGCGCACGCTAACCATTCTGCCATCCAACCCCCCTAGTTGAAAAGAGAGTGAGTTTACATCCACTCAACAAAATAATTCACTTGCACATTTGGAGTCTTTAGCAGTGGGAGGAAACTGGAGAACCCTGAGAAAACCCACAAGATTTGACAGATGACATTACTCCTGATCACATTCAGGTGTTGATTTGAAACTACACCGTTTGATTCAATGACAGACATTCTGATCCAACCTGCACACATTAACCATTCAGCAACCCTTCGAATGAGACCTTCCTCACCTTGCCCAAGCCAGTATGTATGACACTTTTTCTTTAATTTCACAGATGAAGTAATACAGAGGTTGTGGTAATTTCAAAACAAGACAAAATTGTAGATACATCTTACATGTATGTCAGCATGGAAAATTTATACAATGAAAAATCAATAAATTTTCTGTCTTTAAACATCTTACATGTATGTCAGCATGGAAAATTTATACAATGAAAAATCAATAAATTTTCTGTCTTTAAACAGAACATTCAGTATTAGTTACCATACACATGTAATTCTATCAATTTAAATATTTCTATTTACCCGGTATTTCTTTTATCAAGACTACCGGTACTAACAAAATAATTCTAAATAATCAACAAACACCTAGTCTTCAAAATATATTTTATTTTTACTATACATTTCTAGCATAGCACGATGTTTCATTTTCTAAATGAAATGAAATTGAACGACCTACTTTTCTGCATCGATTCATCTAATGAAATGGAAAGAGGTTTAACATCCTACTCTTCTGCACCTAAACCTGGGCTAATGGAAGACGGGCATACACCATACTGTGTGCTATGAGGTAAATTTTTGCCCTAATGAAATGAAATGGGGTTTAACGTCCTACTCTTCTGCACCTAACCTGGGCTAATGGAAGACAGGCGTAACCCATACTGTGTGCTATGAGGGAAATTTTTGCCCTAATGAAATGGGGTTTAATGTCCTCCTCTTCTGCACTTAACCTGGGCTAATGGAAGATGAGCATACGTCATACAGTGTGCTATGAAGGAAATTTTTGCCCGGCCAGCGCTGCTACAACCTACTCTTATATTGAATTCCAACTGCCAAGGGATCTTTTATGTTCACGCCAATGTGTATACGGGACCTCAATTTTTCGTATTATCGTAACGACTAGACAGCTGTCCTTGCAAGGACCTCCGTTCTGGATCACTGACAAGGTAAAAACACCAGAAGTCATCTAATGAAAACAGGCAATTAGTGAATTACCATGAAGTAAGAAATGGGGGGGGGGGGACTTTTACCCAGACAGAAACAGTTACACTACAGTTTACTGTCAAATTATACAGTGTGTACATGATACAATATCTCGATTTTTTCATATCACAAGACAACAACTAATTGCACAAAGCTTGTTAAATGCAAGATGACCATTGTAATTTGCAGATGGACATATGAAATTAAGTTTGATTACAGTGTTGTGAATGTTATATCTATCAATATTACTCTTTGGTGTCCAAAATGGCTCATATAGTAATATCAATGATTCAACAACTGAACAACCATCTCTGGTCAATATATTATATAGTTCAGCTTTCAACATAATCTTCTAACATACATTTGACCTGCAAATTTCAAAATTTCTTTTGAGACTTTGTCAAAACAATCATTTCTTCCCCATTAAAAAATTATGATGTATGAAAATATTTATATCTTTTAATCAATTATTAGTCTCTCTATCATTTAAAATAGAATAATTTTTTCAAAGGTTATAACATAACCTTCTTTTTCCCCTGGACACCTAAATTTCGTTCAATTTTTCCTATCGCTGATGTCTTGAATTAAATTTACAATGTGTTTACCAATGAACTGCCAATGGACAGGTATAATGAAATTGAACATGTGTTGCACATATATAGGCCTATATATATTGACACCTATCCCTGAGTCTGACAAAAAAAACGGTAGCACGTCATTTCGGTCTCGCGTCATTTTGGACTCAACACAAACGTCGTTTCGGACTCAGTATGGCGACTTTTCGGACATACTTGGCGTCAAGCGACTTTTCGGACTCTGATTAATAATTTAAAAACTGTAGAAAATTAATGTAATGGTACAGCTGTTTGTTTTTTCGTTTTATGTGAGACTGATAGTTGTCTTATTTAATTGATCAGCGATTGTTGATGTCGCGATTAACACTGCTTGTTCTCTTTTGTTTTGTTTCATCGGCGAGTATTGAATTTGGCAATTAAAATATTGTTGAAAAATTTGTGTATACTTAATACTTCATTGTTTTTCTTTTGTCAAATGAATAAAGTTTTAAATAAAGAAAACACGTGTTGTTGTCAAATGGCTTTATCTTTGTCTAACTATAATTTGATTTGAACATCATTCAAGCCATTTAAGGGCAAGGTAAAGTGACACCATTTTGTCACAACACCTGAAATGATGAAAAAATTATTTCAAAAACCAAAACAAGGGCCCTTGGATACAAAAGTCTAAAATAAAAAACATTACTCACAGACCATTTTTTTACTACCACTGGCCCTTTAAACTCATTCTAAGCATTCTTGGATCAGTGAGGCCTAAATTTATGGTGAAAATATCGCAAAATGTCCAACAAACGCGGTTACACCTACAACATTTATTTTAACTTTCTGACGTTACTTATTACGCTCAACTATTGTCCCATGGTGTGTACAACAACCGTCAGGACTCGCTTTTTCAATTAACCCCTCTCTATTAATGTAATACGTATTTCATTACGTTAGGTACATATTTTGTACTCGCAACGGGTGCCAGTCAAATCTTCCACAAGCAAAGTCATCCATAGTGAAGTCGTCCACACCCGTTGGTGAAGTCGTCCACACCCGTTGGTGGAGTCGTCCACAAGGCATTGGTGATGTCGTCCACAACTATTGGTGATGTCGTCCACAACTAAGAATAAGACTCGTACACAATTTACTCGTACTCAAATCGAATCACCTATGTTTATGTAATAAAGTTAATCGTATTGTTGGATTATTGTATGATCTTTCTTTTCATGTTAGATTGGCATTATAATTTTAGTTTGTTATGTTAGTTTGTTGTTCACCGATGTTTTTGCAATGAAGTATACTTGTGTATTGTTTGTTAATTGGCGTTATGATTTTAGCATTTTTGATTATTTGATTAGTATTAAACATGTTTTGGTAATAAAGTATATATTCGCTTTTAATTGACGTTATGATTGATTAGTATTAACAATGTTTTTGTAATGATGTATAATTGTTTTTTAATTGGCGTTATGATGGCATCGAAGAATAAACCACAAGGCCGCGAGAAACAATTTGCAATTTTATCTGCTCATCAAATTATTACATGACGAATCGAAAACGGCAGAACTGCAACAAAGACTGGTTTCAGAAAATAAATTAAAGAGGCGACAAAGAAAGAAATTTGAGACTATAGCTGGGAAAATATTTAAATTATGGGAATTATATGAACAGGGGGAAAAAAATGTATCGGGATTTTTAAAGGACGTGGGTCGTTTGGTAGCGGTATAGGTATTCATTTGGGCATGGGGCTTGTTATATTAATGAACTTGTTTATGATTTTGTTATTTATTGAATTTGTTAAATTTGTTAATTATTTATTGAATTTGTTAAATTTGTTTATGAATATGTTATTTATTGAATTTGTTAAATTTGTTTATGAATATGTTATTTATTGAATAAAATGATTTACTTTGTTGTTTATTTGCCGGGAGAAAGGGTGACCACGCAGAAAAACTATACTAATTAAAAATAAATTGTACTAAGTCGTGTGGACGACTCCACCAACGAGTTACTATATCCAGAAATTATACTAAGTCCTGTGGACGACTCCACCAACGAGTGTGGACGACTCCACCAACGGGTGTGGACGACTTAACCCGGTTTTTCGTGTGTACGACTTTGCTTGTGGACGACTTGACTGGCATTCCTCGCAACGTGCTTTAGCCATTTTGTTATTTCGTCTCCACCTTCTTGTCAAGAGACCCTCCGTTGACATATCACTGAAGCACGAAAAATCGCAAGGTTGATCAAACCTCATGACCGAATACAAATCGTGGGGGATCAATTATTTACATACCTATGTATTTTTTAAAGCCCTAACCTTTTCTTTTACTTTCTGATCATCCATTAAATACAATACATAGTTCCGAAAACAGTGCAAATGACCTTCACCTTATACAGACATTACTCCGCGTTCAGTGAGTTTCTGTCTTAATTTTATAATTCGCTTTAGTATGTGTCATATTATGTGTTATAATGTTTTGCACATATCAGTAAGAGTATGTTGCCTCTATTACAATTTGTTGATGAAGTGTAACTTAGGGAATTCACATTGGCTGCATCGGACTATTGCCATTCGCTGCAGCACTTCCAGAAGATGTCATTTGGCCCCCAAATGTCAACAATTACGAAATTTGGCAATTACCCCTAAGTAGCCGAGATCAAACTGGCCCTCAGTTGTTCCAGCCTTCACTTGGAGATAACGGAGAACGCTAGATCGGAGACGGTCCTACGCATTTTAGCACATATGACGTCATATATAGATTATGGGTTAGGGTTAGGGTAAGGGCTAGGACCTGTGGATTTGGTCAAAGTCCCGAGATATAAACAGGGCTAGCCCTAACCCTAACCCATGATCAAGCCTAACCCTTACCCTAACCCACAATTCACATATGACGTCACAATTTGCGTAGGACCGTCTCCGATCTAGCGTTCTCCGGAGATAACACCCTTCACTAACTGCGAATCAAGCCAGCCCTCAGTCCCAAATTCGCTGGACGATCAAGACTTCAGTAAAATCACGTGCTTGATATGGGCTAATCCCAGCCTTCGATAAATAAAATGAATTGAAAGTAGTCTATATTTAGTAATCCATTTCTTGGTTAAAAATAAAAATGCTTTTATCTTTTCTAAAGTTTGTAATCATGAATGTGCCAGAAAATAACAAGTATATTTAGAGAGCCATAGAAACTTACTTTCCGGTGATGTATGGAGCAATAACTGGAATTTCGTATTAAGACACGTATTTTGACATAAAACACTCGCCCCACCCCACCACTCTCTTTAATTCAGCTAGTGAAGGCAACCAAACATGTATCAATTTTAATTTAAAAAGTATATATGTATACAGCCGAAAATAAAACAAATTCATTTCAATAGAGGATTAACTTTACTTTTAGGTATAGAAACACGAAATTTTGCCTTACCCCCCCCCCCTTTCACTTTACCATTAATCTTTTTTTTTTTTAAAGTTCCAATAGCATTTTTTTAAGTTATATTTTTAAAATTTATTAAAATAAAGCCCCAAAATAGATTGAACCTATAAACAGTCCTACCTTGTTAAAGAATAATCCTATTAATCCTATAATTCACTATTGACAGTTGAGAAATTGGCAAAAATATCATTTTCAACTTCAAATTCAAACGTTTGAAGATGGCCGTCCATGGAGAAGAATAGGAAAACAAGGGAGGTAATTGAGTAACTATTTCCTCAATCAACCAGTGTCACCCTTTCTAACCCCCCCAAAATTTTGTCCATGATCGTATAATAGTGAGTTGACAACCTTTTGAGCAAAAAACATAGAAATAATTATATTTTGACTTTCTTAGAAAAAGTGAAATTGGAACTTTAAATTAAGTAAATATAAATGTGCCAAATTTTTTTTTATATATTTGAAAAGAGAAATATATGTGCTTTTCAGTGATATGAAACATGATATCTGGAATTTCGTATTAAAACCCGTATTTTTACTTTGAATATCCCCACCATTTAAAAGAATGTGCCAGAAAATTATTTATATATTTTAAGGGGGCAATACACAAACTTTCCAATGGTATGTAACATAATGGCTGGAATTTCGTACTAAGAACTGTATTTTAACATTGAATACATCCCCCCCTCCCGCTTCATAATCATAGTAATATAGTTAAGTACCACCCAACTTTGGTCGGTTATTAAGGTAAGTAAATATGAATGTGCCAGAAAATTATTTATATATTTGAAAAGAGCAATAAACAAGCTTTTCAATGATATGTGACATAATGGCTGGAATCGCGATCTAAGAACCGTATTTTGGCATTTAATACCCCCCCTCCCTCATAATTATAGTAATAAAGTTAAGTACCACTCAAATTTGATCGCTTATTAAGGTAAGTAAATATGAATGTGCCAGAAAATTATTTATATATTTGATCAGAGCAATAAACAAGCTTTTCAATGATGTGTAACATAATGGCTTGAATTTCGTACTAAGAACCGTATTTTGGCATTGAATACACCCTCCCCCCTTCATAATCATAGTAATAAAGTTAAGTACCACCCATCTTTGATCGATTATTAAGGTAAGTAAATATGAATGTGCCAGAAAATTATTTATATATTTTAAGAGAGCATTAAACAAGCTTTTTAGTGATATATAACATAATGGCTGGAATTTCGTACTAAGAACCGTATTTTGGCATTGAATACCCTCCCTCCTTCAGAATAGAGTTTTTTTTAACCCCCCCCCCCCAAATTTGATCGCTCATTAACGTAAGTAAATATGAATGTGCCAGAAAATTATTTATATATTTCAAGACACCATTAAACAAGCTTTTCAGTGATATATAACATAATGGCTGGAATTTCGTACTAAGAACCGTATTTTGGCATTAAATACCCCACCTCCATCATAATAGAGTTTTTCACCAACTTTGATCGCCTATTAAGGTAAGTAAATATGAATGTGCCAGAAATTATTTATATATTTGAAGAGAGAATTAAACAAGCTTTTCAGTGATATATAACATAATGGCTGGAATTTCGTACTGAGAACCGTATTTTGGCATTGAATACCCCCCCCCCTCCTTCATAATAGAGTTTTTTACCACCCAACTTTGATTGCTTATTAAGGTAAGTAAATATGAATGTGCCAGAAAATTATTTATATATTTGAAGACACCATTAAACAAGCTTTTCGGTGATATATAACATAATGGCTGGAATTTCGTACTAAGAACCGTATTTTGGCATTGAATACCCCCCCCCCTCCTTCATAATAGAGTTTTTTACTACCCAAATTTGATCGCTTATTAAGATAAGCAAATATGAATGTGCCAGAAATTTTTTTTATATATTTGAAGAGAAAATTAAACAAGCTTTTCAGTGATATATAACATAATGGCTGGAATTTCGTACTAAGAACCGTATTTTGGCATTGAATACCCCCCCCCCCTTCATAATAGAGTTTTTTACCACCCAACTTTGATCGCTTATTAAGGTAAGTAAATATGAATGTGCCAGAAAATTATTTATATATTTGAAGAGAGCATTAAACAAGCTTTTCAGTGATATATAACATAATGGCTGGAATTTCGTACTAAGAACCGTATTTTGGCATTGAATACCCCCCCCCCCCCTTCTTCATAATAGAGTTTTTTACCACCCAAATTTGATCGCTTATTAAGGTTAGTAAATATGAATGTGCCAGAAAATTTTTATATATTTGAAGAGAGCATTAAACAAGCTTTTCAGTGATATATAACATTATGGCTGGAATTTCGTACTAAGAACCGTATTTTGGCATTGCATACCCCTCCACCCTTCATAATAGAGTTTTTCACCACCCAACTTCGATCGCTTCTTAAGGTAAGTAAATATGAATGTGCCAGAAAATTATTTATATATTTAAAGAGAGCATTAAACAAGCTTTTCAGTGATATATAACATAATTGCTGGAATTTCGTACTAAGAACCGTATTTTGGCATTGAATACCCCCCTCCTTCATAATAGAGTTTTTTTTACCCCTCCCCCCAACTTTGATCGCTCATTAAGGTAAGTAAATATGAATGTGCCAGAAAATTATTTATATATTTGAAGACACCATTAAACAAGCTTTTCAGTGATATAAAACATAATGGCTGGAATTTCGTACTAACAACCGTATTTTGGCATTGAATACCCCCCCCCCTTCATAATACATATTTTCAGAGAGCATTAAACAAGCTTTTCAGTGATATATAACATAATGGCTGGAATTTCGTACTAAGAACCGTATTTTGGCATTGAATACCACCCCCCCCCCCCCTTCATAATACAGTTTTTCACAACCCAACTTTGATCGCTGATTAGGGTAAGTACATATGAATGTGCCAGAAAATTATTTATATATTTGAAGAGAGCATTAAACAAGCTTTTTAGTGATATATAACATAATGGCTGGAATTTCGTACTAAGAACCGTATTTTGGCATTGAATACCCCCCCACCCCTCCTTCATAATAGAGTTTTTTACCACCCAAATTTGATCGCTTATTAAGATAAGTAAATATGAATGTGCCAGAAAATTATTTATATATTTGAAGAGAGCATTAAACAAGCTTTTCAGTGATATATAACATAATGGCTGGAATTTCGTACTAAGAACCGTATTTTGGCATTGAATACCCACCCCTTCATAATATAGTTTTTTACCACCCAACTTTGATCGCTTATTAAGGTAAGTAAATATGAATGTGCCAGAAAATTATTTATATATTTGAAGAGAGCATTAAACAAGCTTTTCAGTGGTATATAACATTATGGCTGGAATTTCGTACTAAGAACCGTATTTTGGCATTGCATACCCCTCCACCCTTCATAATAGAGTTTTTCACCACCCAACTTCGATCGCTTCTTAAGGTAAGTAAATATGAATGTGCGATCAAAAACTCTATTATGAAGGAGGGGGGGTGTTCAATGCCAAAATACGGTTCTTAGTACGAAATTCCAGCCATTATGTTATATATCACTGAAAAGCTTGTTTAATGCTCTCTTGAAATTATAAATAATTTTCTGGCACATTCATATTTACTTACCTTAATAAGCTATCAAAGTTGGGTGGTAAAAAATTATATTATGATGGAGGGGGGGGGGTATTCAATGCCAAAATACGGTTCTTAGTACGAAATTCCAGCCATTATGTTATATATCACTGAAAAGCTTGTTTAATGATCTCTTCAAATATATAAATAATTTTCTGGCACATTCATATTTACTTACCTTAATAAGCGATCAAAGTTGGGTGGTAAAAAACTCCATTATGAAGGGGGGGGGGGGGGTATTCAATGCCAAAATACGGTTCTTAGTACGAAATTCCAGCCATTATGTTATATATCACTGAAAAGCTTGTTTAATGTTCTCTTCAAATATATAAATAATTTTCTGGCACATTCATATTTACTTATCTTATTAAGCGATCAAAGTTGGGTGGTGAAAAACTGTATTATGAAGGGGGGGGGGGGCGGGGTATTCAATGCCAAAATACGGTTCTAAGTACGAAATTCCAGCCATTATGTTATATATCACTGAAAAGCTTGTTTAATGCTCTCTTCAAATATATAAATAATTTTCTGGCACATTCATATTTACTTACCTTAATAAGCGATCAAAGTTGGGTGGTAAAAAACTCTATTATGAAGGAGGGGGGGGGGGGGGTACTCAATGCCAAAATACGGTTCTTAGTACGAAATTCCAGCCATTATGTTATATATCACTGAAAAGCTTGTTTAATGATCTCTTCAAATATATAAATAATTTTCTGGCACATTAATATGTACTTACCCTAATCAGCGATGAAAGTTGGGTTGTGAAAAACTGTATTATGAAGGGGGGGGGGGGGGTATTCAATGCCAAAATACCGTTCTTAGTACGAAATTCCAGCCATTATGTTATATATCACTGAAAAGCTTGTTTAATGATCTCTTCAAATATATAAATAATTTTCTGGCACATTCATTTGTACTTACCCTAATCAGCGATCAAAGTTGGGTTGTGAAAAACTGTATTATGAAGGGGGGGGGGGGTATTCAATGCCAAAATACGGTTCTTAGTACGAAATTCCAGCCATTATGTTATATATCACTGAAAAGCTTGTTTAATGGTGTCTTCAAATATATAAATAATTTTCTGGCACATTCATATTTACTTACCTTAATGAGCGATCAAAGTTGGGGGGGGGGGGGGTGTAAAAAAACTCTATTATGAAGGGGGGGGGGGGTATTCAATGCCAAAATACGGTTCTTAGTACGAAATTCCAGCCATTATGTTATATATCACTGAAAAGCTTGTTTAATGCTCTCTTCAAATATATAACTAATTGTCTGGCACATTCATATTTACTTACCTTAATAAGCGATCAAAGTTGGGTGGTAAAAAATTATATTATGAAGGGGGGGGGGTATTCAATGCCAATTTACGGTTCTTAGTACGAAATTCCAGCCATTATGTTATATATCACTGAAAGGCTTGTTTAATGATCTCTTCAAATATATAAATAATTTTCTGGCACATTCATATGTACTTACCCTAATCAGCGATCAAAGTTGGGTTGTGAAAAACTGTATTATGAAGGGGGGGGGTATTCAATGCTAAAATACGGTTCTTAGTACGAAATTCCAGCCATTATGTTATATATCACTGAAAAGCTTGTTTAATGCTCTCTTCAAATATATAAATGATTTTCTGGCACATTCATATTTACTTACCTTAAGAAGCGATCGAAGTTGGGTGGTGAAAAACTCTATTATGAAGGGTGGAGGGGTATGCAATGCCAAAATACGGTTCTTAGTACGAAATTTCAGCCATTATGTTATATATCACTGAAAAGCTTGTTTAATGCTCTCTTGAAATTATAAATAATTTTCTGGCACATTCATATTTACTTACCTTAATAAGCTATCAAAGTTGGGTGGTAAAAAATTATATTATGATGGAGGGGGGGGGTATTCAATGCCAAAATACGGTTCTTAGTACGAAATTCCAGCCATTATGTTATATATCACTGAAAAGCTTGTTTAATGATCTCTTCAAATATATAAATAATTTTCTGGCACATTCATATTTACTTACCTTAATAAGCGATCAAAGTTGGGTGGTAAAAAACTCTATTATGAAGGGGGGGGGGTATTCAATGCCAAAATACGGTTCTTAGTACGAAATTCCAGCCATTATGTTATATATCACTGAAAAGCTTGTTTAATGTTCTCTTCAAATATATAAATAATTTTCTGGCACATTCATATTTACTTATCTTAATAAGCGATCAAAGTTGGGTGGTGAAAAACTGTATTATGAAGGGGGGGGGGGGGCGGGGTATTCAATGCCAAAATACGGTTCTAAGTACGAAATTCCAGCCATTATGTTATATATCACTGAAAAGCTTGTTTAATGCTCTCTTCAAATATATAAATAATTTTCTGGCACATTCATATTTACTTACCTTAATAAGCGATCAAAGTTGGGTGGTAAAAAACTCTATTATGAAGGGGGGGGGGGTATTCAATGCCAAAATACGGTTCTTAGTACGAAATTCCAGCCATTATGTTATATATCACTGAAAAGCTTGTTTAATTTTCTCTTCAAATATATAAAAAAAATTTCTGGCACATTCATATTTGCTTATCTTAATAAGCGATCAAATTTGGGTAGTAAAAAACTCTATTATGAAGGGGGGGGGGGGTATTCAATGCCAAAATACCGTTCTTAGTACGAAATTCCAGCCATTATGTTATATATCACTGAAAAGCTTGTTTAATGATCTCTTCAAATATATAAATAATTTTCGGGCACATTCATTTGTACTTACCCTAATCAGCGATCAAAGTTGGGTTGTGAAAAACTGTATTATGAAGGGGGGGGTATTCAATGCCAAAATACGGTTCTTAGTACGAAATTCCAGCCATTATGTTATATATCACAGAAAAGCTTGTTTAATGGTGTCTTCAAATATATAAATAATTTTCTGGCACATTCATATTTACTTACCTTAATGAGCGATCAAAGTTGGGGGGGGGGGGGGGGTGTAAAAAAACTCTATTATGAAGGGGGGGGGTATTCAATGCCAAAATACGGTTCTTAGTACGAAATTCCAGCCATTATGTTATATATCACTGAAAAGCTTGTTTAATGCTCTCTTCAAATATATAACTAATTGTCTGGCACATTCATATTTACTTACCTTAATAAGCGATCAAAGTTGGGTGGTAAAAAATTATATTATGAAGGGGGGGGGGGTATTCAATGCCAATTTACGGTTCTTAGTACGAAATTCCAGCCATTATGTTATATATCACTGAAAGGCTTGTTTAATGATCTCTTCAAATATATAAATAATTTTCTGACACATTCATATGTACTTACCCTAATCAGCGATCAAAGTTGGGTTGTGAAAAACTGTATTATGAAGGGGGGGGGGGGTATTCAATGCTAAAATACGGTTCTTAGTACGAAATTCCAGCCATTATGTTATATATCACTGAAAAGCTTGTTTAATACTCTCTTCAAATATATAAATGATTTTCTGGCACATTCATATTTACTTACCTTAAGAAGCGATCGAAGTTGGGTGGTGAAAAACTCTATTATGAAGGGTGGAGGGGTATGCAATGCCAAAATACGGTTCTTAGTACGAAATTTCAGCCATAATGTTATATATCACTGAAAAGCTTGTTTAATGCTCTCTTCAAATATATAAATAATTTTCTGGCACATTCATATTTACTTACCTTAATAAGCGATCAAAGTTGGGTGGTAAAAAACTCTATTATGAAGGAGGGGGGGGGGGTATTCAATGCCAAAATACGGTTCTTAGTACGAAATTCCAGCCATTATGTTATATATCATTGAAAAGCTTGTTTAATGCTCTCTTCAAATATAGAAATAATTTTCTGGCACATTCATATTTACTTACCTTAATAAGCGATCAAAGTTGGGTGGTAAAAAACTCTATTATGAAGGAGGGGGGATATTCAATGCCAAAATACGGTTCTTAGTACGAAATTCCAGCCATTATGTTATATATCACTGAAAAGCTTGTTTAATGCTCTCTTCAAATATATAAATAATTTTCTGGCACATTCATATTTACTTACCTTAATAAGCGATCAAAGTTGGGTGGTGAAAAACTCTATTATGAAGGGGGGGGGGTATTTAATGTCAAAATACGGTTCTTAGTACGAAATTCCAGCCATTATGTTATATATCACTGAAAAGCTTGTTTAATGGTATCTTCAAATATATAAATAATTTTCTGGCACATTCATATTTACTTACGTTAATGAGCGATCAAATTTGGGGGGGGGGGGGTAAAAAAAACTCTATTCTGAAGGAGGGGGGTATTTAATGCCAAAATACGGTTCTTAGTACGAAATTCCAGCCATTATGTTATATATCACTGAAAAGATTGTTTAATGCTCTCTTCAAATATATAAATAATTTTCTGGCACATTCATATTTACTTACCTTAATAATCGATCAAAGATGGGTGGTACTTAACTTTATTACTATGATTATGAAGGGGGGAGGGGTGTATTAAATGCCAAAATACGGTTCTTAGTACGAAATTCAAGCCATTATGTTACACATCATTGAAAAGCTTGTTTATTGATCTGTTCAAATATATAAATAATTTTCTGGCACATTCATATTTACTTACCTTAATAAGCGATCAAAGTTGGGTGGTACTTAACTTTATTACTATTATTATGAAGGGGGGGGGGTATTAAATGCCAAAATACGGTTCTTAGTACGAAATTCCAGCCATTATGTCACATATCATTGAAAAGCTTGTTTATTGCTCTTTTCAAATATATAAATAATTTTCTGGCACATTCATATTTACGTACCTTAATAACCGACCAAAGTTTGGTGGTACTTAACTATATTACTATGATTATGAAGCGGGGGGTGGGGGGTATTCAATGTTAAAATACAGTTCTTAGTACGAAATTCCAGCCATTATGTTACATACCATTGGAAAGTGTGTGTATTGCCCCCTTAAAATATATAAATAATTTTCTGGCACATTCATATTTACTTATTTTGATAGATGATCAAAGTCGAGTGAAACAAAATTCTTTTAAATGATGGGGATATTCAAAGTAAAAATACGGGTTTTAATACGAAATTCCAGATATCATGTTTCATATGACTGAAAAGCACATATATTTCTCTTTTCAAATATATAAAAAAATTTTTGGCACATTTATATTTACTTAATTTAAAAAAAAAAAGATTAATGGTAAAGTGAAAGGGGGGGGGGGGGGAGTAAGGCAAAATTTCGTGTTTCTATACCTAAAAGTAAAGTTAATCCTCTATTGAAATGAATTTGTTTTATTTTCGGCTGAATACATATATACTTTTTAAATTAAAATTGATACATGTTTGGTTGCCTTCACTAGCTGAATTAAAGAGAGTGGTGGGGTGGGGCGAGTGTTTTATGTCCAAATACGTGTCTTAATACGAAATTCTAGTTATTGCTCCATACATCACCGGAAAGTAAGTTTCTATGGCTCTCTAAATATACTTGTTATTTTCTGGCACATTCATGATTACAAAAGATAAAGGCATTTTTATTTTTAACCAAGAAATGGATTACTAAAAATAGACTACTTTCAATTCATTTTATTTATCGAAGGCTGGGATTAGCCCATATCAAGCACGTGATTTTATTGAAGTCTTTATCATCCAGCGAATTTGGGACTGAGGGCTGGCTGGATTCGCAGTTAGTGAAGGGTGTTATCTCCAAGTGAAGGCTGGAGCAACTGAGGGCCAGCTTGATCTCGGCCCCTAAGTACCACAAGGATAGCCAGTCAGCAAATTCGGTCGATGGTTGGGTTAAAATTTGGGAATAGTTTGTTTGACGTAAATAAAAAACGCACTAACTAAAAAATCGTTTTTGTCTATTTTGTTTATTTTCTCCGAAGTTAAAAACTGACAGTTGAAATCAAAACTTTATTGAGATTTTTCTTCAATAGCAATCCACTAAACAACCTGTTGACCACTCTTAGCGAGTAAGGACATCAACTTCGGGTTAAAGGTCAACGACTGATGTCATCGACTGAAAACATAAACATAAACAATGGCCGTGCTAGAAGCAGCTAGTGTTTTGTCTGTGCCCCATGCAAACCATTCGGCCATCCACCCTCCCCCATTACTGAAGGAATCAGACGCTCGGTAGGGAAGGGGAAAGAGTGGGGAAGGACTTATCATTCTAAACATCAGTCAAATAGCTCAGTCGAATAATTCAGTCGTATACTTCAGTCGTATAACTCAGTCGTTTTCTTCAGTCGTATAAGTCAGTCGTATAGTTCAGTCGTATAATTCAGTCGTATAGTTCAGTCGTATAGTTCAGTCGTTCAATATTAAGTATAGTTGACTAAGATAATATAGTAGCAAATCATGCTCGTAGCCATAGCTGAAGGTGTCGGGGCATGGGGTAGGAGCCAGAGGCCTTCCCAACTGGTTTCAAGTTCGATTTTACGGGCAAAAGTATATATCAGTCAAATAGCTCAGTCATATAGTTCAGTCGTATAATCCAGTCGTATACTTCAGTCGTATAGTTCAGTCGTATAACTCAGTCGTATAGTTCAGTCGTATAGTTCAGTCGTATAATTCAGTCGTTCAATATTAAGCATTGGTGGCAGTGGACTAAGATAATATAGTACCAAATCATGCTCGTAGCCATAGCTGAAAGTGCCGGGGCATGGGGTACGAGCCGGGGGCCTTCCCAACTGCTTTCAAGTTCGATTTTACGGGCAAAATTAGCTTGATATGTAAGGTATTCAGGCCATAGCTAAGCCATAACTGAAAGATAAAGTGAGAGAGAAGGGGGGGGGGGGGTACCGTCCACGCGACACAAACTAGGTCGTTTCGGGACTAACATATGGTTTTTATTTTTATTTCAATAATTCGTTTGCGCGTACGGGTCTTTAGCTGTGGCAGGAAACCGGGGGACCCGGAGAAAAATCCACGAGGTTGGACAGGCGAACCTTCTGCTTGTCACGTACAGCCCAGGACCCGGAGAAAAATCCACGAGGTTGGACAGGTGACCCTTCTCCTTGTCACGTACAGCCGAGGATGCGAAACCACACCAGTTGACTCAATGACAGGCTTCATGATAC
Source organism: Patella depressa (assembly GCA_948474765.1). NCBI lineage: Eukaryota > Metazoa > Mollusca > Gastropoda > Patellidae > Patella > Patella depressa. The sequence goes on along the minus strand of OX419717.1, from coordinate 31,413,980 downwards.
AGCGAGCACCTCGGACAATTCAGCAATCCACCCCACCCCATTACTGAAGGAGTCAGACGCTCGGTAGGGAAGAGGGCGGGGGTGGGGAAGGTCTTGTCATTCTTAACATCAGTCAAATAGCTCAGTCAAATAATCCTGTCGCATAGTTCAGTCGTATAATTCAGTCGTATACTTCAGTCGTATAAGTCAGTCGTATAGTTCAGTCGTATAACTCAGTCGTATAGTTCAGTCGTATAATTCAGTCGTATAGTTCAGTCGTATAAGTCAGTCGTATAGTTCAGTCGCATAATTCAGTCGTATAGTTCAGTCGTATGATTCAGTCGTTCAATATTAAGCATTGGTGGCAGTGGACTAAGATAATATAGTAGCAAATCATGCTCGTAGCCATAGCTGAAAGTGCGGGGCATGGGGTAGGAGCCAGAGGCCTTCCCAACTGGTTTCAAGTTCGATTTTACGGGCAAAAGTAGCTTGATATGTAAGGTATTCAGGCCATAGCTAAGCCATAACTGACAGAGAAAGTGAGACAGAAGGAGAATGGGGGGTAACGTCCACTCGACGCAAACAAGGTCGTTTCGGGACTAACATATGGTTTTTATTTTTATTTCAATAATTCGTTTGCGCGTAGGGGTCTTTAGCTGTGGCAGGAATCCGCAGGAACCGGAGAAAAATCCACGAGGTTGGACAGGCGACCCTTCTGCTTGTCACGTACAGCCGAGGACCCGGAGAAAAATCCACGAGGTTGGACAGGTGACCCTTCTCCTTGTCACGTACAGTCGAGGATGCGAAACAACGCCAGGTGACTCAATGCCAGGCTTCATGATACAGCGAGCACCTACAAACCATACGGCCATAAACCCCCCACCCCACCCCATAACTGAGGAAGCCAGACGCTCGGTAGGGAAGGGGGAGGGGGTTAGGGAGGATCTATCAGTCTTAAGATTATTCAAATAGCTCATCGAATAATCCAGTCTAATAATTCAGTCGTATAGTCCAGTCGTATACTTCAGTCGTATACTTCAGTCGTATAAGTCAGTCGTATAATTCAGTCGTATACTTCAGTCGTATAAGTCAGTCGTATAGTTCAGTCGTATAGTTCAGTCGTATAAATAACTCAGTCGTATAGTTCAGTCGTATAATTCAGTCGTTCAATATTAAGCAGCGGTGGCAGTGGACTAAGATAATATTGTAGCAAATCATGCTCGTAGCCATAGCTGAAGGTGCCGAGGCATGGGTTAGGGGCCGGGGTCCTTCCCAACGGGTTTCAAGTTCGATTTTACGGGCAAAAGCAGTTTGATAAGTAAGGCATACATTCGGGCGATATTTAAGCCATAACTGAAAGAGAAAGGGAGATAGAGAGACAGAGAGAGAGAGAGGGGCATAGTAATGGGGTTTAGCGTCCACTCGACACACACTAGGTCATTTCGGGACAAACATATGGTTTGTAATTATTTTATTTCCATAATTCTCGCTTGCGCGTAGGGGTCTTTAGCAGTGCGGGGAAACCGGAGGACCCGGAGAAAAATCCACAAGGTTGGACAGGCGACCCTTCTCTTTGTCACGTACAACGCCAGGTGACTCAATGACAGGTTTCATGGTACAGCGAGCACCTGCAAACCATACGGCCATCCACCCCCGCCCCCACCCCATAACTGAGGGAGCCAGACGCTCGGTAGGGAAGGAGGAGGGGGTTGGGGAGGATCTATCAGTCTTAGGATTAGTCAAATAGCTCAGTCGAATAATCAAGTCGAATAATTCAGTCGTATAGTCCAGTCGTATGCTTCAGTCGTATACTTGAGTCGTATAATTCAGTCGTATACTTCAGTCGTATAAGTCAGTCGTATAATTCAGTCGTATACTTCAGTCGTATAAGTCAGTCGTATAGTTCAGTCGTATAGTTCAGTCGTATAACTCAGTCGTATAGTTCAGTCGTATAACTCAGTCGTTTAGTTCAGTCGTATAATTCAGTCGTTCAATATTAAGCAGCGGTGGCAGTGGACTAAGATAATGTTGTAGCAAATCATGCTCGTAGCCATAGCTGAAGGTGCCGGGGGCATGGGGTAGGGGTCGGGGTCCTTCCCAACGGGTTTCAAGTTCGATTTTACGGGCAAAAGCAGTTTGATAAGTAAGGCATGCATTCGGGCGATATTTAAGCCATAACTGAAAGAGAAAGAGAGATAGATAGACAGAGAGAGAGAGAGAGAGAGAGAGGGACACAGTAATGGGTTTAGCGTCCACTCGACACACACTAGGTCATTTCGGGACAAACATATGGTTTGTAATTATTTTATTTCCATAATTCGCTTGCGCGTAGGGGTCTTTAGCAGTGCGGGGAAACCGGAGGACCCGGAGAAAAATCCACAAGGTTGGACAGGCGACCCTTCTCCTTGTCACGTACAACGCCAGGTGACTCAATGACAGGTTTCATGATACAGCGAGCACCTGCAAACCATACGGCCATCCACCCCCGCCCCCACCCCATAACTGAGGGAGCCAGACGCTCGGTAGGGAAGGGGGAGGGGGTTGGGGAGGATCTATCAGTCTAAGGATTAGTCAAATAGCTCAGTCGAATAATCCAGTCGAATAATTCAGTCGTATAGTCCAGTCGTATGCTTCAGTCGTATACTTCAGTCGTATAATTCAGTCGTATACTTCAGTCGTATAAGTCAGTCGTATAGTTCAGTCGTATAGTTCAGTCGTATAACTCAGTCGTATAGTTCAGTCGTATAACTCAGTCGTTTAGTTCAGTCGTATAATTCAGTCGTTCAATATTAAGCAGCGGTGGCAGTGGACTAAGATAATGTTGTAGCAAATCATGCTCGTAGCCATAGCTGAAGGTGCCGGGGGCATGGGGTAGGGGCCGGGGTCCTTCCCAACGGGTTTCAAGTTCGATTTTACGGGCAAAAGCAGTTTGATAAGTAAGGCATGCATTCGGGCGATATTTAAGCCATAACTGAAAGAGAAAGAGAGATAGATAGACAGAGACAGAGAGAGAGAGAGAGAGAGAGAGGGGGACACAGTAATGGGTTTAGCGTCCACTCGACACACACTAGGTCATTTCGGGACAAACATATGGTTTGTAATTATTTTATTTCCATAATTCGCTTGCGCGTAGGGGTCTTTAGCAGTGCGGGGAAACCGGAGGACCCGGAGAAAAATCCACAGGGTTGGACAGGCGACCCTTCTCCTTGTCACGTACAACGCCAGGTGACTCAATGACAGGTTTCATGATACAGCGAGCACCTGCAAACCATACGGCCATCCACCCCCGCCCCCACCCCATAACTGAGGGAGCCAGACGCTCGGTAGGGAAGGGGGAGGGGGTTGGGGAGGATCTATCAGTCTAAGGATTAGTCAAATAGCTCAGTCGAATAATCCAGTCGAATAATTCAGTCGTATAGTCCAGTCGTATGCTTCAGTCGTATACTTCAGTCGTATAATTCAGTCGTATACTTCAGTCGTATAAGTCAGTCGTATAGTTCAGTCGTATAGTTCGGTCGTATAACTCAGTCGTATAGTTCAGTCGTATAACTCAGTCGTATAATTCAGTCGTATAATTCAGTCGTTCAATATTAAGCAGCGGTGGCAGTGGACTAAGATAATATTGTAGCAAATCATGCTCGTAGCCATAGCTGAAGGTGTCGGGGGCATGGGGTAGGGACCGGGGTCCTTCCCAACGGGTTTCAAGTTCGATTTTACGGGCAAAAGCAGTTTGATAAGTAAGGCATGCATTCGGGCGATATTTAAGTCATAACTGAAACAGAAAGAGAGATAGATAGACAGAGAGAGAGAGAGAGAGAGAGAGGGACACAGTAATGGGTTTAGCGTCCACTCGACACACACTAGGTCATTTCGGGACAAACATATGGTTTGTAATTATTTTATTTCTATAATTCGCTTGCGCGTAGGGGTCTTTAGCAGTGCGGGGAAACCGGAGGACCCGGAGAAAAATCCACAAGGTTGGACAGGCGACCCTTCTCCTTGCCACGTACAACGCCAGGTGACTCAATGACAGGTTTCATGATACAGCGAGCACCTGCAAACCATACGGCCATCTACCCCCGCCCCCACCCCATAACTGAGGGAGCCAGACGCTCGGTAGGGAAGGGGGAGGGGGTTGGGGAGGATCTATCAGTCTTAGGATTAGTCAAATAGCTCAGTCGAATAATCCAGTCGAATAACTCAGTCGTATAGTTCAGTCGTATGCTTTAGTCGTATACTTCAGTCGTATAATTCAGTCGTAAAATTAAAAACCATATGTTTGTCCCGAAATGACCTAGTGTGTGTCAAGTGGACGCTAAACCCCATTACTGTCTCCCTCTGTCTGTCTGTCTCTCTCTCCCTCTCTCTCTTTCAGTTATGGCTTAAATATGGCCAGAATACCTTACTTATCTAACTACTTTTGCCCGTAAAATCGGACTTGAAACTCGTTGGGAAGGACCCCGGCCCCTACCCCATGCCCCCGGCACCTTCAGCTATGGCTACGGGCATGATTTGCTACGATATTATGTTAGTCCACTGCCACCGCTGCTTAACAATGGACGACTGAATTATACGACTGAACTATACGACTGAGTTATACGACTGAACTATACGACTGAACTATACCACTGACTTATACGACTGAAGTATACGACTGAATTATACGACTGAAGTATACGACTGAAGCATACGACTGGACTATACGACTGAATTATTCGACTGAGCTATTTGACTAATCCTAAGACTGATAGATCCTCCCCAACCCCCTCCCCCTTTCCTACCGAGCGACTGGCTCCCTCAGTTATGTGGTGGGGGTGGGGGTGGATAGCCGTATGGTTTGCAGGTGCTCGCTGTATAATGAAGCCTGTCATTGAGTCACCTGGCGCTGTTTCCTATCCTCGACTGTACGTGACAAGGAGAAGGGTCGCCTGTCAAACCTTGTGGATTTTTCTCCGGGTCCTCCGGTTTCCCCACACTGCTAAAGACCTCTACGCGCAAGCGAATTATGAAAAAAAATACATACCATGTTTTTGTCCCGACATGACCTAGTGTGTGTCGAGTGGACGCTAAACTCCATTACTGTCTCCCTCTCTCTCTCTCTCTCCCTCTCTCTCTCTTTCTCTCTCTTTCAGTTATGGCTTAAATATCGTCCGAATGCCTTACTTATCAAACTACTTTTGCCCGTAAAATCGAACTTGAAACCCGTTGGGAAGGACCCCGCCCCTACCCCATGCCCCCGATGCCTCTCCCCCATGCCCCCGGCACCTTCAGCTATGGCTACGAGCATGATTTGTTACAATATTATCTTAGTCCACTGCCACCGCTGCTTAATGTTGAACGACTGAATTATACGACTGAACTATACGACTGAGTTATACGACTGAACTATACGACTGACTTATACGACTGAAGTATACGACTGAATTATACGACTGAAGTATGCGACTGAAGCATACGACTGGAATATACGACTGAATTATTCGACTGGATTATTCGACTGAGCTATTTGACTAATCCTAAGACTGATAGATCCTCCCCAACCCCCTCCCCCTTTCCTACCGAGCGTCTGGCTCCCTCAGTTATGTGGTGGGGGTGGGTGGGTGGGGGGTGGATAGCCGTATGGTTTGCAGGTGCTCGCTGTATAATGAAGCCTGTCATTGAGTCACCTGGCGCTGTTTCGCATCCTCGACTGTACGTGACAAGGAGAAGGGTCGCCTGTCCAACCTTGTGGATTTTTCTCCGGGTCCTCCGGTTTCCCCACACTGCTAAAGACCTCTACGCGCAAGCGAATTATGAAAAAAAAATAAAAACCATGTTTTTGTCCCGAAATGACCTAGTGTGTGTCGAGTGGACGCTAAACCCCATTACTGTCTCCCTCTCTCTCTCTCTCCTTCTCTCTCTCTTTCTCTCTCAGTTATGGCTTAAATATCGTCCGAATGCCTTACTTATCAAACTACTTTTGCCCGTAAAATCGAACTTGAAACCCGTTGGGAAGGACCCCGCCCCTACCCCATGCCCCCGGCCCCTACCCCATGCCCCCGGCGCCTTCAGCTATGGCTACGAGCATGATTTGCTACAATATTATCTTAGTCCACTGCCACCGCTGCTTAATATTGAACGACTGAATTATACGACTGAATTATACGACTGAACTACACGACTGAGTTATACGACTGAACTATACGACTGAGTTATACGACTGAACTATACGACTGAACTATACGACTGACTTATACGACTGAAGTATACGACTGAATTATACGACTGAAGTATACGACTGAAGCATACGACTGGACTATACGACTGAATTATTCGACTTGATTATTCGACTGAGCTATTTGACTAATCCTAAGACTGATAGATCCTTCCCAACCCCCTCCCCCTTCCCTACCGAGCGTCTGGCTCCGTCAGTTATAGGGTGGGGGCGGGGGTGGATGGCCGTATGGTTTGCAGGTGCTGGCTGTATCATGAAGCCTGTCATTGAGTCACCTGGCGTTGTACGTGACAAGGAGAAGGGTCGCCTGTCAAACCTTGTGGATTGTTCTCCGGGTCCTCCGGTTTCCCCGCACTGCTAAAGACCCCTACGCGCAAGCGAATTATGGAAATAAAATAATTAAAAACCATATGTTTGTCTCGAAATGACCTAGTGTGTGTCGAGTGGACGCTAAACCCCATTACTGTCTCCCTCTCTCTCTTCCTCTCTCTCTCTCTCTCTCTCTTTCTCTCTCTTTCAGTTATGGCTTAAATATCGCCCGAATGCCTTAGTTATCAAACTACTTTTACCCGTAAAATCGAACTTGAAACCCGTTGGGAAGGTCCCCGACTCGTACCCCATGCCACGGCACCTTCAGCTATGGCTACGAGCATGATTTGCTACAATATTATCTTGGTCCACTGCCACCGCTGCTTAATATTGAACGACTGAATTATACGACTGAACTATACGACTGAACTATACGACTGACTTATACGACTGAAGTATACGACTGAATTATACGACTGAAGTATACGACTGAAGCATACGACTGGACTATACGACTGAAGCATACGACTGGACTATACGACTGAGCTATTTGACTAATCCTAAGACTGACAGATCCTCCCCAACCCCCTCCCCTTCCCTACCGAGTGTCTGGCTCCCTCAGTTATGGGGTGGGGGTGGGGGGTTTATGGCCGTATGGTTTGTAGGTGCTCGTTGTATCATGAAGCCTGTCATTGAGTCACCTGGCGTTGTTTCGCATCCTCGACTGTACGTGACAAGGAGAAGGGTCGCCTGTCCAACCTTGTGGATTTTTCTCCGGGTCCTCCGGTTTCCTCGCACTGCTAAAGACCCCTACGCACAAGCGAATTATGTAAATAAAATTAAAAACCATTTGTTTGTCCCGAAATGACCTAGTGTGTGTCAAGTGGACGCTAAACCCCATTACTGTCTCCCTCTGTCTGTCTGTCTCTCTCTCTCTTTCAGATATGGCTTAAATATGGCCAGAATACCTTACTTATCTAACTACTTTTGCCCGTAAAATCGGACTTGAAACTCGTTGGGAAGGACCCCGGCCCCTACCCCATGCCCCCGGCACCTTCAGCTATGGCTACGGGCATGATTTGCTACGATATTATGTTAGTCCACTGCCACCGCTGCTTAACAATGAACGACTGAATTATACGACTGAACTATACGACTGAACTATACGACTGAGTTATACGACTGAACTATACGACTGAACTATACGACTGACTTATACGACTGAAGTATACGACTGAATTATACGACTCAAGTATACGACTGAAGCATACGACTGAACTATACGACTGAATTATTCGACTGGATTATTCGACTGAGCTATTTGACTAATCCTAAGACTGATAGATCCTCCCCAACCCCCTCCCCCTTTCCTACCGAGCGTCTGGCTCTCTCAGTTATGTGGTGGGTGTGGGGGTGGATAGCCGTATGGTTTGCAGGTGCTCGCTGTATAATGAAGCCTGCCATTGAGTCACCTGGCGCTGTTTCCCATCCTCGACTGTACGTGACAAGGAGAAGGGTCGCCTGTCCAACCTTATGCGACTGAAGCATACGACTGGAATATACGACTGAATTATTCGACTGGATTATTCGACTGAGCTATTTGACTAATCCTAAGACTGATAGATCCTCCCCAACCCCCTCCCCCTTTCCTACCGAGCGTCTGGCTCCCTCAGTTATGTGGTGGGGGTGGGTGGGGGGGGGGTGGATAGCCGTATGGTTTGCAGGTGCTCGCTGTATAATGAAGCCTGTCATTGAGTCACCTGGCGCTGTTTCGCATCCTCGACTGTACGTGACAAGGAGAAGGGTCGCCTGTCCAACCTTGTGGATTTTTCTCCGGGTCCTCCGGTTTCCCCACACTGCTAAAGACCTCTACGCGCAAGCGAATTATGAAAAAAAAATAAAAACCATGTTTTTGTCCCGAAATGACCTAGTGTGTGTCGAGTGGACGCTAAACCCCATTACTGTCTCCCTCTCTCTCTCTCTCCTTCTCTCTCTCTTTCTCTCTCAGTTATGGCTTAAATATCGTCCGAATGCCTTACTTATCAAACTACTTTTGCCCGTAAAATCGAACTTGAAACCCGTTGGGAAGGACCCCGCCCCTACCCCATGCCCCCGGCCCCTACCCCATGCCCCCGGCGCCTTCAGCTATGGCTACGAGCATGATTTGCTACAATATTATCTTAGTCCACTGCCACCGCTGCTTAATATTGAACGACTGAATTATACGACTGAATTATACGACTGAACTACACGACTGAGTTATACGACTGAACTATACGACTGAGTTATACGACTGAACTATACGACTGAACTATACGACTGACTTATACGACTGAAGTATACGACTGAATTATACGACTGAAGTATACGACTGAAGCATACGACTGGACTATACGACTGAATTATTCGACTTGATTATTCGACTGAGCTATTTGACTAATCCTAAGACTGATAGATCCTTCCCAACCCCCTCCCCCTTCCCTACCGAGCGTCTGGCTCCGTCAGTTATAGGGTGGGGGCGGGGGTGGATGGCCGTATGGTTTGCAGGTGCTGGCTGTATCATGAAGCCTGTCATTGAGTCACCTGGCGTTGTACGTGACAAGGAGAAGGGTCGCCTGTCAAACCTTGTGGATTGTTCTCCGGGTCCTCCGGTTTCCCCGCACTGCTAAAGACCCCTACGCGCAAGCGAATTATGGAAATAAAATAATTAAAAACCATATGTTTGTCTCGAAATGACCTAGTGTGTGTCGAGTGGACGCTAAACCCCATTACTGTCTCCCTCTCTCTCTTCCTCTCTCTCTCTCTCTCTCTCTTTCTCTCTCTTTCAGTTATGGCTTAAATATCGCCCGAATGCCTTAGTTATCAAACTACTTTTACCCGTAAAATCGAACTTGAAACCCGTTGGGAAGGTCCCCGACTCGTACCCCATGCCACGGCACCTTCAGCTATGGCTACGAGCATGATTTGCTACAATATTATCTTGGTCCACTGCCACCGCTGCTTAATATTGAACGACTGAATTATACGACTGAACTATACGACTGAACTATACGACTTACTTATACGACTGAAGTATACGACTGAATTATACGACTGAAGTATACGACTGAAGCATACGACTGGACTATACGACTGAAGCATACGACTGGACTATACGACTGAGCTATTTGACTAATCCTAAGACTGACAGATCCTCCCCAACCCCCTCCCCTTCCCTACCGAGTGTCTGGCTCCCTCAGTTATGGGGTGGGGGTGGGGGGTTTATGGCCGTATGGTTTGTAGGTGCTCGTTGTATCATGAAGCCTGTCATTGAGTCACCTGGCGTTGTTTCGCATCCTCGACTGTACGTGACAAGGAGAAGGGTCGCCTGTCCAACCTTGTGGATTTTTCTCCGGGTCCTCCGGTTTCCTCGCACTGCTAAAGACCCCTACGCACAAGCGAATTATGTAAATAAAATTAAAAACCATTTGTTTGTCCCGAAATGACCTAGTGTGTGTCAAGTGGACGCTAAACCCCATTACTGTCTCCCTCTGTCTGTCTGTCTCTCTCTCTCTTTCAGATATGGCTTAAATATGGCCAGAATACCTTACTTATCTAACTACTTTTGCCCGTAAAATCGGACTTGAAACTCGTTGGGAAGGACCCCGGCCCCTACCCCATGCCCCCGGCACCTTCAGCTATGGCTACGGGCATGATTTGCTACGATATTATGTTAGTCCACTGCCACCGCTGCTTAACAATGAACGACTGAATTATACGACTGAACTATACGACTGAACTATACGACTGAGTTATACGACTGAACTATACGACTGAACTATACGACTGACTTATACGACTGAAGTATACGACTGAATTATACGACTCAAGTATACGACTGAAGCATACGACTGAACTATACGACTGAATTATTCGACTGGATTATTCGACTGAGCTATTTGACTAATCCTAAGACTGATAGATCCTCCCCAACCCCCTCCCCCTTTCCTACCGAGCGTCTGGCTCTCTCAGTTATGTGGTGGGTGTGGGGGTGGATAGCCGTATGGTTTGCAGGTGCTCGCTGTATAATGAAGCCTGCCATTGAGTCACCTGGCGCTGTTTCCCATCCTCGACTGTACGTGACAAGGAGAAGGGTCGCCTGTCCAACCTTGTGGATTTTTCTCCGGGTCCTCCGGTTTCCCCACACTGCTAAAGACCTCTACGCGCAAGCGAATTATGAAAAAAAAATAAATACCATGTTTTTGTCCCGAAATGACCTAGTGTGTGTCGAGTGGACGCTAAACCCCATTACTGTCTCCCTCTCTCTCTCTCTCCTTCTCTCTCTCTTTCTCTCTCTTTCAGTTATGGCTTAAATATCGTCCGAATGCCTTACTTATCAAACTACTTTTGCCCGTAAAATCGAACTTGAAACCCGTTGGGAAGGACCCCGCCCCTACCCCATGCCCCCGGCCCCTACCCCATGCCCCCGGTCCCTACCCCATGCCCCCGGCACCTTCAGCTATGGCTACGAGCATTATTTGTTACAATATTATCTTAGTCCACTGCCACCGCTGCTTAATGTTGAACGACTGAATTATACGACTGAACTATACGACTGAGTTATACGACTGAACTATACGACTGAGTTATACGACTGAACTATACGACTGACTTATACGACTGAGGTATACGACTGAATTATACGACTGAAGTATACGACTGAAGCATACTACTGGACTATACGACTGAATTATTTGACTTGATTATTCGACTGAGCTATTTGACTAATCCTAAGACAGATAGATTCTCCCCAACCCCCTCCCCCTTCCCTACCGAGCGTCTGGCTCCCTCAGTTATGGGGTGGGGACGGGGATGGATGGCCGTATGGTTTGCAGGTGCTCGCTGTATCATGAAGCCTGTCATTGAGTCACCTGGCGTTGTTTCGCATCCTCGACTGTACGTGACAAGGAGAAGGGTCGCCTGTCCAACCCTGTGGATTTTTCTCCTGGTCCTCCGGTTTCCCCGCACTGCTAAAGACCCCTACGCACAAGCGAATTATGGAAATAAAATTAAAAACCATATGTTTGTCCCGAAATGACCTAGTGTGTGTCGAGTGGTCGCTAAACCCCATATACTGTCTCCCTCTCTCTCTCGACCCCCCCCCTCTCTCTCTCTCTTTCTCTCTCTTTCAGTTATGACTTAAATATCGCCCGAATGCCTTACTTATCAAACTACTTTTGCCCGTAAAATCGAACTTGAAACCCGTTGTGAAGGACCCCGGCCCCTACCCCATGCCCCCGGCACCTTCAGCTATGGCTACGGGCATGATTTGCTACGATATAATCTTAGTCCACTGCCATGACCGCTGCTTAATAATGAACGACTGAATTATACGACTGAAGTATACGACTGAGTTATTCGACTGAACTATACGACTGAGTTATACGACTGAACTATACGACTGACTTATACGACTGAACTATACGACTGAATTATACGACTGAACTATACGACTCACTTATTCGACTGAGCTATTTGACTGATTTTATGTAACAGACTGAACAAAATGACTGTTTTTTTTATTGAGTGGACAAAGCGACATGAAAATGTCAAATACCTCATGCTCAAAACAAACGCCGTGACTCGGCGACCATTGGCGTTATATTGGAATTAATGCGTTTCTTCTTTAACTTATATTGATTACATACTATTCCAAAATTTTAATAAGCCATCGACCGATTTATACGACTGACTCATTCTCCACGCAAGTCTCGCTCTAGGAGAACGCTAGATCGGCGACGGTCCTACGCATTTTAGCACATATGACGTCATATATAGATTGTGGGTTAGGGTTAGGGTAAGGGCTAGGACCTGTAGATTTGGTCAAAGTCCCGAGATATAAACAGGGCTAGCCCTAACCCTAACCCATGATCAAGCCTAACCCTTACCCTAACCCACAATTCACATATGACGTCACAATTTGCGTAGGACCGTCTCCGATCTAGCGTTCTCCCTCGCTCTATCGGACTGCAAGGGAAGACAACTCTGTTTGGGAGATTGCGACTGACTATTCGATTTGGACTTAGGGTCGACTCAAATTTGGCAAAAACTTTATTTTGTGAATATTTTGAGAGAAATGATTTGTAAGGAGAAAAATTGAAAGGTACTGTAACATCATGTTGCATGGATGTCACTTGTAATCGGATAGCCGATCTCTGGAGATGTGGGTTTTTTTCGAAGGGTGGAATGAACTGTCAAAAAAGTTTGTACATGTGGTTTCGTCGTCAAGTGACTTCAAATTCGTTGAATAAATTTTATTTTCATATTGGTAAGTACACACTGCATTCTTGCATTGCAACTTATATTGTGGTGATATCCATTTGAGAATATAATAGTTTTTAATGGCTTGTCCTGTATTTAGTTTGGGACTACGGAACGCCATAGGTAGCACGTGCCAAAGACGACAATCTTCAGTTTATTTGACTAATCATTTTACTGAGCTTTTGAAATTAAACCTTTGCATTAGGTTTATTCATATTGTCAACTTGAAAATTAATTGTTGGATAATTTCAATTTCTTCTTGTGCTACATTTTATGGGTTTTGTGTATCATGTTTTAGCCTATATTATTACTAATAAGGCTTAAATTATTTTCTGTGGCTTAGGTATACTTTTAAGACATGGTTTGTAGGGGTTTTCATGTTTAAAATTCTTATATAATTATGTGTCATTTATTTAAGATTTGTTTCATATAAACTCATCATTGATATAACCACTGGTAAATTACAGGAGATAAATATTTGAGACTTAGAAATTGACACAAATGGGTAACACCATATATAATAATGTAATATGAATGTATATAAACTGATTTACTAAAATTTCAAATCAATTCTGTTTTGCGAAATATGCCAGATGTCTCAATTAAATGGCAATCTCTAGCGTCTGGTTATTCCAGGCTACAATGATAGTATTTATTGTACATTTGGTCTCCAGATAAGAATATGAACAAAAAAAACCCCCTCCAAAACAAACATTCCTATTCAAATAAAATATGTGAAAATGTGTGGATTTAAAATCCTCCAAACTGATGGCAAATGTATCTACCATGGTGGCTGTCTTTTTTTTAAAATCTAGCATGCCTAAAGCAACCATTATGCCAATAAAAACAATTTCCTATCTTAACAGTAAAGGGGGGTTGGGATGGCCTAGTGGTCTAGAGTGCCGCGCTTCGACCTCTAGCTGGCCGGTCACCTCTGGCTTGCGGCTGTGGTTTCGACCCCTGGTGAGAGCATATGTGGCATGGAGATAGGGGCGCCTTCTCAACGTCGTGGGTTTCCTCCGGGCACTCCGGTTTCCTTCCACTGCTAAAGACCCCTACGCACATCGAATTATTGAAATAAAAGTTGAAACCATATGTTGGTCCCAAAATGACCTAGTTTGTGTCGAGTGGACGTTAAACCCCATTTCTCTCTCTCTCTTGACAGTAAAGTTACACTTTTGCAACATGATGAGTGTTGTGCATGGGCAGGGTGCAACATACTAACCCTTCTAGAAGACGTGTACATTGTACATCTGTGAATGGATGTGATTCATTTCTGTCAGCATCTAATTAACTAGAACATCTGATATCACCTCCCATTGGAAGTTTGCAAATAATGCTGAATGCTTTACACATGTGATGTTTGATTATAGAATTTTTGTATGTGTTGGATTTAGAAAATGAATTGAAAAATACACCTTTACATTATTTATTTTTCAGAAATATACAATATACAGAGTGACTACAATCTGTACATTTAGTCATCGTATAGAGCTTATTCAACAGTATCGAATTCCAACTGCTTAGGGATATTTTACGTGCACTCCAATGTGTACACGGAACCTTGGTTTTTCGTCCCATCCGAACGACTAGACAGCTGTCCTTGTCAGGCCCTCTGCCTCACTTTCTCGGTGCAGAACTTTCAATTCAGGCCAAACGTTTATTGGATACGATTAAGCTGGTCAGTTGCAGCTTATTTTCAAAAGTTTTGTAATAATCGGTTGGTAATTAAAGTACCGTGCACATTAAACTGTTATAACAGAAAATTTCGCCCGGTTGAAATGTTTCATGCTATAAGTCAGCAATTTTCCGAATTCAGGGAGGCTGAATGGTTGAATGGATAGCATGAAACCTTTCTAATCCACAACTATTCATATTTCAGATTTATTATTTCCATTAAAAAACAAAATTAATTATTTCGTTCTGATTCGCAGACCAACAAATGTTCTTGGTAGTCTATGAGAAATGACCTTGGTGCCAATCCAGACTTAGTCTTAATATCTAATTCACTCTCTATTTTAAAATATGCTTCTTGTCAGACATCAGTATGCTTGCAGCTTGCATAATATTTACATTGCTCCTCAGCCTACCCTTATTTCGAATGGTTCATTTACATGCATGCCAACAGACCCTTGATATTTCATCCCACCAGAATGACTCGACATTGTTCCTTTCCGGATGCGCCGTCTTGCACCACTGACAAAAGATGAAGCCAGGAAATTTTCTCGATGAACACCGGATTCAATTTCCAAATCTCCTTGTTAGTAAGCGGAATGAAATAGTTTACATCCTACTGTTCTACTCCGAATTTGGCTAATACACTGTGCTATGAGGGACATTTTGCACGGACAATCGCGCTACGGCCTACTCTTATATCGAATTCCATTTATCAAGGGATCTTTTCCGTGCACGCTAATGTGTATACAGGACCTCGGTTTATCGTTCCATCCGAGCCACTAGACAGCTGTCCTTGTCAGGCCCTCCGTCCTGCATCACTGACAAGGAGAACCATGCCGGAAAATCTGAATAAACATTCTCGGCCAATGCAGGGATCGAACACTCAACCTCCAGACTAGCGAGCCAGCGTCTTACCCACTTAGCCACCGTGTGACCCCTGTTAGTGAGTGAACATCTCATTCATTGTAAATGTCAATTAGTGTAAAACATGAAATTTGCATCAATTTTGATTGGCAACCATCAGCAGTAAAAGTAAAAATAAATGTGTTTTGAATTTAATGAACAACCATAAGCAATCGTGTTAGAGAAATGAAATGAGGTTTAATGTCCTACTCCGACTGGGCTATTGAAGACTGACCGGCTTTCGCCAAACAGTGTGCTATGAGGGAAATTTTGCTACAGCCTACTCTAAAATAAAATTCTAACTGTCAAATCAATCACTGGACCTCGGTTTACCGTCCCATCCAAACGAATAGACAGCTATCCTTGTCAGGCCCTCCGTCCTGCACCACTGACAAGAGGAAACCACAACGGAAAATGGCGAACTTTCTTGGCCAACAACAAGATCTAACCTGTGACCTACCGGCTAGCAAGCCAGCATCTTACTCACTTAGCCACATTGTTTCCCCAATCATGTTAGATAATTACATGATAGCACTGTAAAATAAATACAGGGAAAGGAATCATGTTAGAGGTATTCCTTTCCCTATATAACAGTGTCATCATGTAAATACTGCTAAAGTAAGTGTACAAGTGGATGTTGTTAAGTATGGCTAACTTGTGTTAGAATTCTGACATAATTAGAACTGAACCGTATCTACCTTTAACAGAAAACCAAGTTCTATTTAATTAACATTATGGTATAACCTGTCACAATGGTTTTTCCCTTTTCATTCACCCGAGGAAGAAAATGTAATAAATATCAGACAAATGTGCTGCCAAACAATTTGAATTCTCCACATATTGTGTGTCCTTATTTAATTTTTTTTTATAGTTTATCACTGTTTTTTAAGAAATAGGTGCGCCTATATCGTGATGACTAGTATTGTCTTAATTTCACAAACTGCTGTGAGATATCCTGGCTGCACATCGTGAAATGCTCACCTTTTGCTTTATATCACAAGGCCTGGTATTTTTTTAAATTTAGTTTTCAAATCTTCATAAAATACTGTGATTATTCTGCCTGCATATTGTGCCTTTTTTGACAGCTGCTCACGGTTTTCAGAAATAAGTAGGCCTATATTATTTTAACTTTACAAATCCTCACAAAATGCAGGGGGAAATTTAGCCTGCTTATCGAGACTTTTTTGATAGAGCTGGTCATTCTTTAAAAATATTTATTGTAGGCCTATATCATTCAGCCAAATATTTAAACTTTACAAATCTTCACAAAATGCATTGCAAGATCTTCATGATGGGACCTAGTATTATTTTATTTTTATAAATCTTCGCAAAATGCCGTGAGATAGGTCTGTCAAGTAAAACCATAAAATGCAAACAGGTACTAAATTCTGAATATAGGCCTAAGTAAAATTAAATATTTTAATATTCGTCCATATTCGTTATTTGACAAATTATTACCTACTACTAGTAGTAGCCTACTACCGGTACTTGAATCAGTTCACCTTCTACGTCTGTTACGGCCATTTTTGGCTAATCCTCTCTGCGCTAAAAAATTGAATCTCCTCACCATCATATTATAATTCATCAATCTGCTGAAATAGAACACATACATTTAGTAACTAGTAGGCCTACTAGTAAAGTTTTAACTTGTCGAAAAATTCAAGGGAGATCGCGATACGTGAGCTTACGTACTCGAGTTTTTTCTTCTTTTATTTTAAAACACAAGTAGGCTTAATATAATTTATTTTACAAGTTTGCATTTTACCGGTACTTAGAATTATAACCCGTGGGAATAATTATTTTAGCATTATATAACAATCAAGACATTAAATTTTAAATTTCTCGAAGCACTAAATGTACAGGCGGAGGAATAATGTACTGGTAATGGGGTTTGTTTGTAAACAAATCTAACTCAGACCGCTACCTATCGCAAAAAAACTATTGTGAAACCAAGCCTTATAGCCTACTATTTCGAGATTAATGTGTAATATTTTATTAGGATATGTTTAAATAACTGATTTACATACCGTGATAAACAAACTATAATATCTGTTTGTTTTTTTTTTGTAAAACAAAAGTAATTGGTGCCGCAAACTCGTCATTGATTCACATTCAATGCCTTGCGAGGCATCGTATTTTTCGCCATTGCTCAATTGTTGGGTGCATGTCGCGAGACTTAGCGGCCTTATTTTTATTGCTTGGCGATCATCGAGATTCCATAATTTCAAAAAACAAACAAACAAAAAAAAAAATACCACAATTCATAGCCCATCTATCCATCCAATGTCTTTAATTTGTAGATGAAAATAGGTTCATTTTGACATGGTATCTATAATCTATGTAACAAATGTAGGCCTAGTCTATGTACTGTTTCGCCGTGGGGCTTCGCGACTCATTCCATTAAATTAGAGAATGAAGAAATATATTAAATTTTACAAACTGGTACTGCAAAACCTGTGAATATGTATGACACTGTGTTGTTTTACGACCTTTGTTTCTTTCAAGCATAACGTGAAACGAAGCTGGATTCATTGAGTTAACCGCACGCTACGTCAATCAATGCACAAACATGGCGGCCGTATTTATGTCGCGGGTCACGTGACGACCATTCTAGTCTATTTATATATTTCTATGAGATTAACGTTATTTCCTGACGTAAACTTTTGATAAAGTGACTGACCATTTTGACGTAAACTTTACGTAAAATTAACATCATGTTGTTAAGTGTGATAGTTCGCACAACTTGCGGAACTTACAGCACCGAATAAATGTACACACATGCGGTATTCTGTTAATGGATTTGACAAGGGTTGGCTAGGCCACCATAAGCATCTCATCATGTCACGATTATCTTTCTCCACACGAAGTTGATAGAACATAGACTCTATGTCTGGTTCTTGACGCCATCTTAGTAGCACACCAATCATTCTGTTCGTCAGATCTGGCCGATGTAACAGTTAATGAGCTAGTCTAGGTTAGCTTGTTGGGATGGAGCATTTAGGAACGTCTGGCGGGGGTACCTACCCAATGAAGATGGGGAGGGGCAATTAGGGGCGTCTTAACAATTAGAATTTACTCAAATCTGACAATACTGATTTTGTTGATGGTCTTATAGTGGAAAAGCATTTATAATGCATAAATAAATTCTCAGCAAGCCGAAAAATGCGAAGAAAAATGAAAAAAAATAGGTTGCCAGGCAACGAATTATACACCCATCAGCAGCTAAATCGTCCGGACAGTCAACAAGAGTTGTCGCATATTAAGTAATTATCAGAAAATCATTAGAATTTGTTTGGTTTTTATAAAGTTCTGCTCCTTGCTAATATTTAGTATACGAAACATTTCATATTATGGATTTAGCTGTTCAATCCTCGATTTTCAAGAAATTCAAACACAACCATCATTAATGTGTACCGGGGATATAGTCAAAACGTTTTTTTTTTAATTCAGAATAAAATTATGACCTCTATAAGGTCCACAAGTTAAAAAAAAGCATGATTTTTCGTACAATCAGGGCCATAATTCGGGACGTTTTGGTCCAATGTGCCCAATTATCGAAAGGAACCACGATCTTAAAATCGAATTTAAAATGTGACCTCTACAGGGTCCACAACCTTGATATATCCAATTTTTACACTATTCGTGTATTAGTGACAGCCATTTTGTCCGGCAGTTTCGGTCCGATTTTTAAGAAATTCAACTTCAACCTTCATTACAGTGTAACGGTGATATAATCAAACGTTTTTTTAAATCGGATAATAATTAAGCCTTTTAGAGGGACCACAGGCTAAAAAAGTTGATTTTGCGTACAATCAGGGGCTATAATTCAGGAAGTTACGATCCGATATGCGCAAATATCGAAAGGAACCAAGATCTTTGGGTTTATAAATATCCATTTCAAGTTCCATCAAAATCGGTTCAAAATTGTGACCTCTACAATGTTCACTAGCTAAATACGTGATTTTTCGTATAATCAGGGGCCATAACCCATAAAGTTACAGTCCGAACTGAGATCTTGGGGAGATAAACCTATATTTCAGGTTTCGTTGAAATCGGACAAAAATTGTGACCTGTATAGTGTCCACAAGCAGGGGCGGACGGACAAACAGGGGCGACGGCATAATACGGTCACATAAAAAAGTAGATTTTAGAAGTCGCTTTGATACCAAAACCAGATCGCATGTGACTTGTTTTTCCCAAGGCAGATTTCGGTTGAATTTTATTCCTGGAGTTGTACAAGAATAGATCTTTTATATAAAGCAAAAAAAAACCATTTGTTTTGGATATTCGTTCCACAATGCACGTGACTATGAAGTTCTACTACCTGTAATCCAGTAAATTAGAAATTATTGTGGTAACAGGCGTACTAATTTTTCTGGTAAATAAATAAATAAATAGTTCATTCGAGTAAGTAGGTCTAGGACCCATAGTTACAAAATTTAAAGATAAAAAATATAATTATGTACAGCAGTGATTTAATAAATACGAAAAACATAGCAAAAATATCTAAATGTAGTTTGATCTATAATTCAAAGCGACATTAATGAAATGTGAAATTGAAAGTAAAAGAGATTTATTTTTAGTTGTACATATATCTATTATTGTTCACATTATTAACAAATTTTACTGGTATATATTTACATCTAATATGACTCAATTTTATACATACACGCATAAAAATGAATATTATCTTCATCGCTTATCTTACATAATGGACACAAAGGATTATCTTTCATTTCCCTATTAAACAAAGTTGTGGCTAATGGAAAAAAAATTCAATCTTAGTTTTTATACGCCCACATTGAAATGTGGTCGTATATTGTCGTCGCCCCCGTCCGTCCGTCCGTCCGTCCGTCCGTCCGTCCGTCCGTCCGTCGGTCCGTCGGTCCGTCGGTCCGTCCGTCGGTCCGGCGTCCACAATTGCTTGTGGACGCTCTAGAGGCTAAAGTTAATATCCGATTGACTTTAAATTTATACACAGTGTTTAAGGTCATGAGACCAAGAAGCCTATTGTTTTTCAGCGATTTCCGATAATAACTACCAGAGTTATGGCCCTTGATCACTTCAAAAAATCTTGTGGACGCTCTAGAGGCCAAAGTTAATATCCAATTGGCTTTAAATTTATACACAGTGTTTAAGGCCATGAGACGAAGAAGCCTATTGATTTTCATCGATTTCCGATAATTAGTGCCAGAGTTATGGCCCTTGATCACTTCAAAAAATCTTGTGGACGCTATAGAGGCCAAAGTTAATATCCGATTGGCTTTAAATTTATACACAGTGTTTACGGTCATGAGACGAAGAAGCCTATTGATTTTCAGCGATTTCCGATAATTAGTGCCAGAGTTATGGTCCTTGATCACTTCAAAAAATCTTGTGGACGCTATAGAGGCCAAAGTTAATATTCGATTGGCTTTAAATTTATACACAGTGTTTAAGGTCATGAGACGAAGAAGCCTATTGATTTTCAGCGATTTCCGATAATTAGTGCCAGAGTTATGGCCCTTGATCACTTCAAAAAATCTTGTGGACGCTATAGAGGCCAAAGTTAATATCCGATTGGCTTTAAATTTATACACAGTGTTTAAGGTCATGAGACGAAGAAGCCTATTGATTTTCAGCAATTTCCGATAATTAGTGCCAGAGTTATGGCCCTTGATCACTTCAAAAAATCTTGTGGACGCTATAGAGGCCAAAGTTACTATCCGATTGGCTTTAAATTTATACACAGTGTTTAAGGTCATGAGACGAAGAAGCCTATTGATTTTCAGCGATTTCCGATAATTAGTGCCAGAGTTATGGCCCTTGATCACTTCAAAAAATCTTGTGGACGCTTTAAAGGCCAAACTTATCATCTGATTGACTTCAGATTGATACACACAGAGTTTAAGGTGTTGAAACGAATAAGTATATTGATTTTCAATGAATTTTGATAACTGAACAGCTAAATCCATGATTTTAAATGTTTCATGTATATATACTAATTCAATTGTTAGCGTGGGGTAAAATTTTATAAAAAGCAATCAAATTCTAATGATTTTCTGATAATTACATAATGAGTTGTTACTCTTAATCAGTTTTTAGAGTATTACAAATGTTTCATTACCGAAAAAAGTAAAAATATGCGACAACCCTTGTTGACTGCCCGGACGATTTAGCTGCTGTGGGCGTATGTTTCGTTGCCTGGCAACCTATCTTGTAACATTCCTTTTAACATTTAAATTCATCTCTAATGTTAAATATTCTTCTAGACAAAGATTTAGTTTGAAACATTTATATTCATTTAAACTGCTACTATCGTTTAGCTTAGCCGACCAATTTTGGATCTCTATATTAGTAAGACGAGTTTTCAGGGGCGTGGTGAGGGCAATTATTGAGAAGAAATTATGAGTAACAAAAAAGATTTTGGCACAAAAACCCTTTTACTGACCGCGGAGCTGTGGCCGGCGAAGCCGTCCACCGCGAGCGCCGAAGGTTCGAGCCCGCGGCGGGGGGTCCGGGGGGCCCTCCCCCGGGAAAATTTCGAAAATTAGAAGCCCAGAAACGCAATCTCCAGCAATCCGAGACAAGAAATACGGTAATAAAATATGATTAAATTTTCCATCTTGACTCTTTCAAAAATTTTTTAATTGGGTCAGATGAAACAATTTTTCCACTTACAAATGTTTTTCATTTTTTGAGTAATTTGATTGTGATTTTGGCGCAAAAACTTTTTGGCGCATGAGTATGGCTACTCATGAACTCATTCTCACCACGCCCCTGCGTGTTTTCAGTAGACTGATAAGATTCTTTCTATTACCGATGTTTTGGGCTGACCAAGCATAACCAAAGCCTAACGAACACAATAAAAGTTTTATTTTTGTACACCACGTTGTCCTACCAATACTGTCAAGCCGCTTAAGCATTATGTACACCTGTTTTGGGTATCTAGTATCGGACATTGATTTAAGTTTAACCCAGAATCGAATGCATTTAGTAAATAATGTACAGACAACTCAGTTCTTCCACACTCCCCCAAGACACCTACTGTTGTGCTAGTTTTGTGAACGGACATTGTCTGGTAACGGACATACGAGTGCAAATTGCTAACCCATTACATGAGATATGTAAACTTTCAAATAATCGGACTGAAAGCTAGATAATAATAATTATTAACTCATTTGAATTAATAGAACAGGTACTTTCCAAAAAAAAAAACACATCAGGCCTACATTTGGTAGCGGACGTACATACATCTTTGAAATCCCTTAAATGATTCAGAGAATAATATTAAATGTTTTCTTTACGGTCACAATAACAAGAATGAGTGATGTTATCTTTGAATATGAGTTTTTGAACAGTTCCGTAAATAAATATGAACGAGATAGATAAAATGTAAATATTTGATAACATGAAATTCTGTGAAAAGTAACGGACGTACATCTATGCAAACCAAAGCTATTCTGAGATTTTTTTTCAAAGGGCAATAATCAGTTTTGGCGTAGTCCCCAGCGGAGACAATGCGAAAATCATGTTTATACCATCTATTAAAGAGCAGATGTGTGAACAACAACAGTAAAAAAAGCAAACGAAAAAGAAAATCAACTATGTCATACAGGGGCATAGCCGTGAAATATATATTGGGGGGGGGGGGGGGTCCGCAAATGAAATTATATAAGATGTTGACAATCTGTCAGCCGATGTAGCGCAATATGAGGATCACCCTCCTACGGGTGGGGGGGTACCCCCATAAATTTTGTTTTAAGTTTCACTGTTTTGCGGGTTAAAATAAAACATCACATCAATACAATGTTTATCAGGTTTACAGACAGCGGCACTGGTCTTCCCCGAGAGGCGAAGAAGCGTGGCTTATCTTATATGGACCCCATCCCCACCCCCACCTAAGAAAATTTTGGAATATTTGATGGCTGCACATACCTTTTCCTGCTATTTCAACCCGTGAACAAACTAAAACATCACATCAATACAATGTTTATCACGTTTACAGACAACGGCACAGGTCTTCCCCGAGAGGCGAAGAAGCGTGGCTTACCTTGTATGGACCACATTGCCACCCCTACCTAAGAAAATTTTGGAATATTTGATGGCTGCAAACACCTTTTCCTGCTATTTCAACCCCTTGAACAAAGCAACTTCAAAGTGGTCTAATATAGTCTAATCAAGGTGGCTTGCTGACTCGAATTCCAATCAATCCTTTACACCCTCGAAGACGGGACCGTTGGGAGAAAATTTTGAAAATTTAACTGCCACAAACGCGTTTTCCTGCTAATCCAGCCTGTGAAAACGGCAACTACAATTTGGTCCAATAAAGCCTACCTGGCTGCAAAGAATTCCAAACAACCAATCAATCGTCGCGGGCTATGGGAAAACTTTGAAAGAGAAAACTTTGAAAATTTAACCACCGCAAATGCGTTTTCTGTTATTCAAGCCCGTGTAAGCAACTCCAAAAGTATTCAGTGGTTTTGTAACCGAAATCCAACTCTGAATTCCAACCATCCAATCACAGTGTTGGGGTTGCATTCACAAGTAATAATCGATGCCCGAAATATGTCGCACAAAGTAGAGTGGCCCTCTGACAAAATGTTTTAATTAACAGTCAACTCAGTACAAATTCTTGGTATTCAGTTAAAAGAAAAGTGAAATTAGTGTTTTATTAGGACTCAGTGACAGTTGGGAAAGCTAAACTAGAAATCCCCGAAGCAGGTTTACGGACAGCGGCCATTTTTCGTCGAGAGGCGAAGAAGCGGAGCTGACCTTGTATGGACCCCCAAGAAAATTTTGAAATATTTGATGGCCGCAAACGCGTTTTACTGCTATTCCAGTCCTAAAATTAGTGTTTTATTAGATTTCGCACACTTTATTTTGCCAATTTGTGTGGGTGGGTGTGTGGGTGTGTGTGTGTGTGTATGTGTGTGTGTGTGGGGGGGGGGGGGGCAAGTATATTCAGCCTCCCCCCACCAAGGAAAACAATTGTTTCGCAATCCCTTTCTTGGTCATGCTTATTAAGATATTTGGAGTTAAACAAGAAAGACACAATTTTCTTCTCGTGAGAATGACGTCACAAACACTGAACGTCATCAGATATTAGAAGACAATTAGAAAGATGAGTGAGCCAGTACCTGATACCATTTATAGAAAAGATTTTGTTTTTAACATAAAACATATTTTACCACCATTAATTTATAAACAAACA
Source organism: Patella depressa (assembly GCA_948474765.1). NCBI lineage: Eukaryota > Metazoa > Mollusca > Gastropoda > Patellidae > Patella > Patella depressa. The sequence continues at coordinate 31,389,405 of OX419717.1, read as the reverse complement.
CCCTCCTTTCAGATCAGACAAAATGACAGGTATGTGAACTTAAGTAATGATTTTGTTTGATGCTGGGAATTATAAATCTATAGATTGTGTCTGTATTTTAATAAGGAAATAAGAATATGGTATCTAATAGTGGGTTGCTTGATTAACCTCTTAAAATGTTTAATCAGGGTCCTACTTCTATTGATGATTAGTTTAGATGCATACAAAATTGCATCTTGGTCTTATTAATTTCGGCTCTCCCCATAATTTGCCCTTCTGTGACTTACCGACGTAGTCTAATCTCAGTAAAAGAAAAGAATACATCGAATATCAAATGATATATTTTTTTAGTATGGCCAACCACACAAACCAGATGTGAATTGGCGCTAGTTTTTCCCTGTCCTATAACACCTTTAAATTCATAAAATTATGCCCTCCCTTTTCAGATTTATATTTCTGCTCAGATATAAATGACAATAAAGTCCCCGAGCTTCATTTACATCTCGGACAATATCAGGACTTAATCCGCGCTAGAGTGTACAAAATGAATTATTGAGCATTACGCCTTTGATAAGATTCCCAAATATATCAATTAACTTTTATTGTTCTACACCCAGACACTCATCATTAATTATCAACACTTCATTAAGTGTAATAAAAAAATACAATAAATAAATATAATATACAAATATATACAGCTATTGTTTAGAATTGTTATTGTGAAAGACCTTATACATTTGGTTTGTGGTCGGAGAGTGAAGGATATAAATATAAAATGAACTTAATTTAAAACTGTGTATTGACTACACACAATATGGCGGTATATTCGTGCCAAAATTCTAACATGCTATCGTCTAATTTCTAACCTCCATTCATGTAACTTCAAACCTCCATTCATGTAACTTCTAACTTCCATTCACGTAATTTCTAATTTAAGACAATGTATAATTCAACTTCTTTATTTGTTCAGTGTACATATCAATTCTATTTCATCTTATTTCTATTATTGAGGCGAAAAATGTCTACTTCATTGTGGTATTACATGTTAAGCATGAACGGCAAACAAATTTAGAATTTTGATACTTCTACATAGCAACCATCATTATGACATCGTTTGGTGTCGCCACTGTGTGCTCAATTGGATGATTGCGCACCTGATCGGGACCATAATTGGAAAAACGACCCATTCTTCGTTTGGTTGAAGGTTGGAAGGAGTGCTGAGAGAGAGAGAGAGAGAGAGAGGTCACTTAGTATTAAACTCAGTATCTGTGTAGGCCTATCCATAACATTTATACCCTGTGTTAATATAGACCAACTGCATATAGATATTATTTATTGGCTCAACCGTAAAAAAAATAAAATAAAATTCTCCAAATCCCGTTTAGCTTATATTTGAAATAGAAAATTAAATGAAATGAAAGAGGGTTTAACGCCCTACTGTTTTGTTCCGAACCGGGCTAATGGAGACGGACATACGCCATACAGTGTGCTTTAGGGAAATATTGCCCGGAGAGCGGATCTACGACGTGGACTTATATCGAAGTCTAACGGTCACGGGATCTTTTACGTGCACGCCAACATGTACATGGAACCTCGGGTTTTCATCCCATCGGAACGACAAGACACTAATAAGGGGGAACCACGCCAGAAAATCTGGATGAACTTTTTTCGACCAATGCAGGGATCGAACTCCCGACCCACAGCCTAGCGAGCCTGCGTCTTACCCACTTAGCCTCGGTATTCGAAATAATATTTGCAAACCATACATTTATATCACGTTCAATGTTGTTTAGAGGGTAGGATGGCCGAATGGTTAGCACGTGCACGCTGTAACATAAGGTCTGTCATTGAATAAACTGGCGTGGTTTCGATTTCCCGTTTTTTACGTGACATGGAGCAGAGCCGCCTTTCCAACCTCGTGGGTTTTCTCCGGGTCCTCCGGTTTCCCCCCACTGCTAAACACTCCTACGCGCAAGCGAATTATTGAAATACAATTGAACGGTGTTAATACCGAAATGACCTGGTTGGTGTCGAGTTGATGTTAAACCCCATGTCCCCATCTCTCTCTCCCGATGTTGTTTTCAATTTTAACACTCAGGCAAGCCACTCAATCTGACGAAGAGGGAGTCGTTTGTATCAATAGAATGGTCCCGATCAGGTGCTCAATTTCCAAACTGAGCACACGGTGGCGACACCAAACGATGTCATAATGATGGTTGCTAGGTAGATGTATCAAAATTCTAAATTTGTTTGCCGTTCATGCTTAACATGTAATACCACAATGAAGTAGACATTTTTCGCCCCAATATTAGAAATAAGATGAAATAGAATTGATATTTACACTGAACAAATAAAGAAGTTGAATTATACATTGTCTTAATTTAGAAATTACATGAATAGAAGTTAGAAGTTACATGAATGGAGGTTAGAAATTACATGAATAGAAGTAAGAAATTAGACGAAAGCATGTTAGAATTCTGGCACCAATATACCGCCATAACACAACGCTTACAAACCTAAACAAATCATATTATGATATAATTCTATTTTGAAGGTGAACAGATATTTCATTACGTTTTTTTATCGGTAAGAAAAACATATGAACCAAGATTAATCAGTTCTTTGATACTTTGTACCGATAATAACTGAAAAGTTTTAAAGAGATTTGGGTTAAAAATGAGAAATAACATGTTGATATATAATATCTTTAGCTGACTGACAATTATATCTTCTGTTCACTCTTGTTTAAAAAAAAATGTCTAAAATTCTACTTCTGATAATAGGAAGATGGGATGTTTGATAATCAAAACGCTCCCAAATATACCCCAATCCAATTGAATACAATCCGCTTTTTAAATTGTTCAACCATACATCATTCTTCGTTACCATTTCATTGAAACACGATTTTTAGTACATAATAATTTTAGAAAATATTTGAAAATGTGTATTTTTCTTTGGATATACAATGGATATCGACCCAGTTCATAATAGACCATGCTATTGTTAGTGGGCTGTTTTACGCCCAATAACCGTTTACAAAAGTTTGCTTTTTCTATGCCATACGCTTTATGAAAATCCCAAATCTCAGATCCATAAGTCAAAATACTGTTTATATAAATATCAAAAATCTTTAATTTTGTTTCAACATTAAAATAATTTTCATTACAGACTACAATAATACTGAATAAGGATTTTTTCCCCTGCTCTGATTTTGTCCAAATTTAGCATATCAATCATTTCAATAACAGGGTGGTATCTATTAATATTGTTCCAAATCCCCCATCCCCAGGGCAAAGCCACGCCCAATTTTGTATTTATCATGTGCGGGCTGCAATTCTGAATGGATCATCTTGGAACTTCGCATATTTATTCCTTATACCGCAACAATTTATTTTGGTGCATGCCCGACCCTTGGGGCGGTGTCACACACTTTTTGGTTAATGCGTAGCTTTCTGTCATTGCAGCTTTTTTATATTTCATTCTCTTCATTTTAAAAGTACCATATCAATGTAAGCAGGAATGTAGACAATTCTTGTTTCAGTTTTATGTTTAAAGTAACAATGCGTCATTGGCATTTGTCGCAATAAGAAAGCAGTGTTCGTTATATTTTCGAGGACAATATAATGGCGACGGGCTTACTGCATAAATGTTTGGGGTGGAGGCTGAAATACCCCAAACAATTCCCGTTTACACTTACAGACGGTCATCAGCAAGAGCCCAAGGCGAGGAGTTTACCGTCCACGGGCAGTCTGACCAGGGCAGCTGACTAGTCGTTCGGATCGGATGTAAAACCGAGGTCCCGTGTACACATCGAAAATAAACTTGTTTTCAACACAAGTTGGGTGTCTCTATTTAACAACACAAACTAAAACTTGTGTTGAAATTTCTGAAACTTGTGTTGAAATTTCTGAAACTTGTGTGGTTTCATACAAACTTGTGTATAAACATCAACAAAAAATTGTGTTGTATTTTCCCCCAATTTATATCCAGTATAGCAATCATTCCCATGCAGCACCCCTCCCTTTGCTCTGTTTAACCTGTAACGTTTGACAAATGAGGTAAGAATAATTTTTTGTTAAATTATTATTTATTTATAAAATTACCTGAAATAGTAAATTAATACCGCCATATCAAAACTAAATAGAAATTTAGAAATATAAAATAGTTATTTAAATTTTTCTTTACCCATAAACAAGTACTGAGAAATATAAAGACAATATCCCTATCCCCATACCTCCAAAATATATAATTCAAATATATCTAAATTTGATAACATCTATGCCATGTGCAAAGCACTAATAAGATGAATTTCAAAAACTGAAAAGTGCTACAAAATAATATAACAAGTGATTTGTGGGGCATCTAGAAAAAACTAGCATACACAGATAACTATCAAAAAACAAAATGCACTATTTTGCAGCAGTAATAAAATGATGTAGAACCCTTTCCTTGTTGAAAAACAAAAACAATCAAAATGAATATTTTGTACATAAAAGGAGCAAAGAATCAAAATTGCAGGATTAAAATATAAAAATATCAGAGAAAATGGCAAATATTAAATAACATGTACAAAATATTTATATACAATTGCAGGATTGAAATATAAAAATATCAGAGAAAATGGCAAATGTTAAATAATATTATGTACAAAATATTTATATACAAGTCATAAACAAAGGGAAGCCACAGTGAATATAATGCGTTGGCCGAGAAATTTTAACTTGTGTTACCAGTATAGTTTCCCCATGTCAGTAGTGTAGGACATGGCAAGGGACAATATATAGTCGTTTGGATAGGACAATAAACATAGGTCTCACATACACATTGCCTGGCATTTTAAAGAGAGAGATGGAAATGAGGTTAAGCGTCCACTTGACACAAACTGGGTCAATTGGGTACAAGCCCGGATCAAAACCACCCCACAGCGTTCACTTAAAATAGCAAAGTTGCGTGAGAAGGGTAAAAAGGGTTCACAGGGCCCTATTATCCATTTCACGAAATATGGGGTTGATCTGATGGACGGTATTACCGTAGAGGGGGCCAATAATACCCCCGCCCCCCTTGGCGGTAAACCGCCAAAAATGTATTATCCCTGACAATGGTAAATTCCATTATTCAATGGAATTGCCGTGGTTTAAAACCAAATTTTAATGAAGTCCAACTTTTAATTCACAAATATAATCCTTTAGCTATTTGTTTACAGGAAACTTTTTTACGGAATTCTGACACTTTGTCTTTTAGACATTTTGTTGGTTACCATCATCATGCAATTGGTGATGGTAGAGCTCATGGGGGTGTTTTTATTATTCTTAATGGAGATATCCCTCAGAGTAAAGTCACTCTCAACTTTAGGACTCCACCATGGGCTATATCTCCGCCAAAGATTGATTTCGATCTTTCTCAGCACAAAAAGAGAGATACTAGCTCAACGGTGATCCAATCTCTCTTTAGAGAGTTAAGGTGATTATGCTCCTATTTACACAGATGGATCGAAAGATGGTGATCGGGTAGCTTCGGCTACCGTGACGCCATCCGAGACCATCTCTATTCTCAATGCCTTAGAGTTCATTCAATCCTCTTTTCTGATTCTTTGTCCGCACTACAAGCAATTAATAACAAACAGCTTGATCACCCACTAGTAGCAGATATATATCGTCTGCTACTATCATTCGAGTTAATCAGCAAGGACATTGTCCTTTGCTGGCTCCCCAGTCATATGGACATTAAAGGGAATGATCAAGCAGACTCAGCTGCCAAGTCTGCTTTAGATCTTCCCATAATTGAATTTTAAACGCCATATAAAGATTTTAAATTTGTTATCAATAATTTTATATATGGCCGCTGGCAGCGGTCTTGGGATCTTGCAGACACAAATGAACTTCATTACATCAAGCCTCTCTTAGGAGACTGGCCAAGCTCCTATCGTACGAGCAGGAGAGATGAAGTTGTCTTGTGTCGCTCTCGCATAGGTCATACGTTTTTAACTCATATTTTCATCTTAAAGCGAGAGCCTCAACCAGAATGTGAACACTGCCATGTTCCTTTGACAGTTAAGCATATTTTGATTGAGTACAAGCATCTCAAAGATACAAGTTTACGACATTACCGTTGCCAATCACTGCATCAGTTGTCTGCCCAACCGGGTTTATATTGTAAAGCGCTAGATTTTTTAAAAGAGACAAATTTTTATCGAAAATTTTAATTGTATATATTTGATTTTCACTTTCATATTTTAAATATATATATGAATAAAGTTAGTATTTATTTTTAATTGATATTTACTGTGATATATGTTTTTATTTATGTATATTTATAAATAATATTGTGATTATTTGTTTCTAGTTTGTCTCGCAAGATCTCACCATATGTTTGGCGCAATATGGCCCGGTTGGAGCTGATGTGCCATTAAACAACATTTCATTTCATTTCAGTTCACTTAAAAGAACACCTTGACAAGTGAATTTTCTTGGCCAACATCGGGAACAAACCCAAGCCCACGCCATATACGTTCAGAGTTTTACTATACTAAACTGAAATGAAAAACAAATGAAAATGAAATGGGGTTTAACGTCCTACTGTTCTGCTGCTAAACTAATGAAAACGGGCATATGCCATACAATGTACTATGAGAGAAATTTAGCCCGGGCAGCGGAGCTACGGCCTACTCTTATACCTAATAGGGGGTTTGGGTTGCCTAGTGGTCTAGAGTGCCGCGCTTCGACCTCTAGCTGGCCGGTCACCTCGGGCTTGCGGCTATTGTTTCGATCCCCGGTGTGAGCGTACGTGGCATGGAGATAGGGGCGCCTTCTCAACCTCGTAGGTTTCCTCCGGGCACTCCGGTTTCCTCCCACAGCTAAAGACCCCTACGCGCAAGCGAATTATTGACATAAAATTAAACCATATGTTAGTCCCGAAATGACCTAGTTTGTGTGGAGTGGACGTTAAACCCCATTTCTCTCTCTCTCTTATACCAGCTTCCATGGGATCTTTTACGTGCACGCCAATGTGTACACGGGACCTCCCTTGTAGTACCATCCGAACGACTAGACAGCTGTCCTTGTTGGGCCCTCCGTCCTGCATCACTGACAAAGGTGAAACCACGCCGAAAATCTGAATGAACTTTCTCGGTCACCCGACCTCCAGGCTAGCGAGCTAGCATCTCTCCCACGACTCCCACTTAGCCACGTGATCCCCGAAATGACAGAGTTTTATGTCACATCAGCGCCAACGGGATATATTGTGCCAAGCACATTATGGTGAGATTCTAAAATACCATAATGACAATATTTTCTATTAGAATTGAACACTTGCCCCCAAAATACACCGATCAGAAATTACATGTGCTATAATCATCATTTCAGCTTTTTCCATTTTTCTTAACTTATTTTATGATCTTTTCCTGTGTGATTTGCTGTGTCATCAAATATTGAAACTGAAAAAATAAATACATGGCATGTGATTAATTGCTAAAGAAAGATACCTTATACAAACTGTGTGATATGAAATTTCAACTAAAATATCTAACAAACTTTGTTTAAAATCCTTTAAAAACATTTGAATCCTGAGGAACTACCTAAGCCGTGAAAATCCATTTTATCAACACTTTTTTGTCATGTGAGTGTGGACTGTCACAGTTATTAGAAGAGAGTCATTGAGGCTGAGTGAGTAAGGTTCTGGCTCGCTACCGAGAAAGCTCATCTAAATTTTCTGGTGTGGTTTCTCTTGTCAGAGGTGCAGTAGGGTGGGCCTGACAAAAGCAGCCGCCTAGTTGTTTCGTTGAAACAAAAAATCAAGATCCTGTGTACACATTGGCTTGTACGTAAATGTAATCGACCCCGTGGTAGTTGATACCCTTACATTTTGGTCTGTGCATGCCCCATTGTTGGTTGAAATCCTGGCGCACACTATGCAACAACTTAAGCGACTAGTTTGGCGACAAATATCGCTGCAATGTGAGAGAGCACCCTACACGAAGACTTTGGCGATTACAACCCCCCCCCCCCCTTCCAAATAAAACCGTGCAACCAGCTGCGTCCTGTGACACTTCTCAATGTATTTTAGTCGACATTCCGTTGAATACTTCAATTAATATTGTTTTGTTTTTGTACATTATGATCAAGCGGCGGCTTAGTCGTTTTAGTAAAACGCTGGTAGAGCGCAGTGCGTTTATAGTACGGTATTCTAATTAAAAAGCTCAAATTATGTGACTCGTGATTTCAATTTGTCAGTTAGGCCTAAATTAGATCACCCGAGCCACTCATACGAGAAGAATAACCAAAAATGATAGGTTTAATTGGTGAATTTATTTCCTTGGTTGTCGCTTGACTTGTCGCCGAGGTGAGTACATCACACGATTTGTCGCCAACGACTTGGGCAATCATATCAAACATGTTTGATATCGGTGACCACCCAGTCTCGTGGGTTTTCATTCAAATAATTATGTTAGTCCCGAAATAACCTTGCGCCAGTAATATAAATTACCTATCCAACAAACACCAAAATCCAGATTGATGCAGAATTAATAAAACACAACATACAAAGATTGTAATAGAATGAGACAAGTCTGACAGTGCTTGGAAACAGGGCGGAAAGGGAACCGTCTAGATAAAAAAAAAATCATCTGTCAACCCTCCGTGTTTCCAGATGAAAGTTGCCTCTATATGTTCCAACGTTGCAAGTGCGATTGTGAATCGCAATCGCTCTTACTATGAAAAATTGACAATATTTTTCATCAAAACAACGATTGATTATTGTTATTTCTGCCACACCCAATTACAACAAGCCAACAGTGAGGCTGATGTCCCCCGCCGAAATCCCAAAATAAATAGATGACACATATTAATTAATCGCACATTTATTTTTTTTAAACGTATCGAGCAATCAAACTGTACACGAAGTGTCATCCAAAAGTGTTTTATAAAGAAAAATGCTAAAACCGACGAGAAAAATGAAAATGTACCCTAGTTAGGGGGACCCTAAAGGGAGAAAAAAGGGCCCCTCTGGCTAGGGGAAAGGGCCCTCGTGTCCGAGTCAATCGTTTCTATGCACTGTTACTGTCGAATCCATTACTGAATGAGAATGCAGTCATTGTATTGGCATAAAAATCATCAATCAAGATGAACCTAAGTATCAACCAATCAAATTGCTTATCTCTGCCTACCCTAAGCAGAAAATGCTCATCTTCGAACTCCATCAAGGCATTGACCTAATAAGCATACACACCAATTTTGAACTTTTTAACTCAATTAGAAGGAGAGTTATTGTGTTCCAAAGTCTCGGCAAATCAAATTGCTTATCGCTCTGCTTACCCTGAGCAGAAAATGCTCATTATCGATCTTAGTCAAGGCATTACTGTATGAAACTATACACCAAGTTTCACCACTCTCACTTAATTAGAACTAAAGTTATCGTGTCCCAAAGCATCAACCAATCAAATTGCTTATCTCTGCTTACCCTCAGCGGAAAATGCTCATCTCCGAACACCATCAAGGCATTGACCTAATATGCATATACACCAAGTTTGAACATTTTAACTCAATTAGAAGGAGAGTTATTGTGTTCCAAATTCTCGACCAATCAAATTGCGTATTGCTCTGCTTACCCTGAGCAGAAAATGATCATTATCGAACTTAGTCAAGGTATTACTGTAAGGAAACTATACACCAAGTTTCATTCCTCACTTAATTAGAACTAAAGTTATCCTGTCCCAAAGCATCAACCAATCAAATTGCTTATCTCTACTTACCCTATGCGGAAAATGCTCATCTTCGAACTCCATCAAGGCATTGACCTTATAAACACATACACCAAGTTTGAACATTCTAGCTCAATTAGGAAGGGAGTTATTGTGCCCCAAAAAGTGTGACGGACAGACAGACGGACGGACGAACCCATTTTAATAGTCCCCCAACTTTCTTCAAAAGGCAGGGGACAATTAAGCATATAATCCTACCTGGAACGGGTATAAATCATTGTATTGTAAGGTTACCGAAATCCTGTCCGTATCGGCGCCTACGATAAATAAAAATGTATTGGCGTACAGGTAAAAGATCCCTTGGCAGTTGGAATTCGATTTACGAGTAGGCCGTAGCGCCGCTGCCCAGGTAAAATTCCCTTGCTCGTCTTCATTAATCCAGAAGGACGTTAAACCCCATTTCATTTCATTTCATATACAAAATGTTTTAATCCATAGTCGCGGTATTCAATTAAGAGAAAAGTAAAATTATGGTAGTTTTTCGGAACGGCATTGTTGAATTGATTGTGGTGTTAATTAACAGCTTGAGGTATCGGTTAAATGTTGAAAAAAACTTATTGGGGATTCCATTAAAGAGGAAATATTGAAGACACGGTTTGTAAGTGTCGTTTTTTTTTTTTGATCTGAGATTGGTGGTTGGGTTCGCAATAGAGATACTGCCCTGTGTGGGTTCGTGTCCTATAAACTGAAGATTGGACCAATTTGTTGTTTCTGCGGACAATGACATCTATAAAAGGGTGGCTGTTGTCTTTTTTTCTGTTTACATGGTGAACCTAATTTCATTGTGATGTGTTTTGAGGTGGTCTAGTAAGGAGTGGGGATTGTTTCCTATCGACAACATGGTGAGGGACGAGCTTATATTGATGTTATTACAAAAGTGTTAGAAGTAAACCATGAATGAGAAAATAGATTTAGTTAGTGGTGATCATAATTTAGAAAGGTATCGGGCTGTTTTATATAGTAGACAGAGTCTCGGGAGCAAACATATATCCTGACTTTGGGTGTATTGATGGTGGCATTTTTATATAAGGCAGTCGAGTTAAGGGAAATGGGGTGTTCCAGGTGTTTGGTTTGATGAGAAGAAATCGGGTCTGCCGTTCCCCTCGTGTAGGCTGATTGGTCTTATTATAACTGAATGTAGACTGATTCGTCTCAGTGCCGGACTGGGCCTACCTGTCCACCTACCCGTGCCAGGTGGACCTAAGCTCATTAAAAAAAGTGGGTCTAAGCCTACAAAGAAAAAGGAGAAAGAAAAAAGAAGAAAAAAAGTTTTGGTGTGGTTGTTTTTTTGTGGGGGTGGGGAAGTCTCTTCTTTGATACTGTCGGAAATAAATATCTTAGTAACCTGTGTCATATAATTGTGCCATATGTTAAAATAACTTTGCTCATTTTCCCTGCAATATGGTCATTCGTATGCTCGGTAAATGGGCTCATCGGGTTTAATCGTTGGGGTAGTGCAATTAAGACTCCTGGTAGGGGCACCTCATCAAAACAAGTGTCTGTCGGTTGTCATTCTTGATACACGTGAATAAGCTGAACACTATGCAACAAGTTTTGAGTGGTTATACATGAGATAGTCTAACTTAGCTTTTGGGGGCTAAGTTCAATTACAAAGATCTCTTACAGTTGAATAGTTTTCCATCTAATCATCACAAAGTTATTCACTACAATATACTTAATTTTCACCATCTTGTTCTAGTAACAAACATAATTTGTCAATCGGATGTACTAACATAGCCGATTTTGTTTTAACTTTTACACTACGCACTAATCCGTTTTTATTGGGATATGTTTCAACAACATGACCTAAAGGCCACGAACCTCTTGGAGCACTACTATCTACTATTAAAACAATATCACCTACAGAAAAGTTTTTCACGGGTTTTAACCATCTTTGACGTTTTTGTAACATTGGGAGATACTCCCTTGTCCATCTTTTCCAAAATAGTTCAGCAAGATATTGAACTTGTCTAAATCTTCTCCTGGAATACAAGTCACGTTCACCAAAAACACCTGGGGGAATAGATGAGTTGGGTCGAAGCAACAACAAAGAATTAGGCGTTATTACCTCTAAATCTGACGAATCTTCAGACACGCGCGTTAGTGGTCTACTATTTATAATGTATCCCACTTCACACAAAAATGTTCTTAACTGTTCCTCACTTTGACTGGATTTGAGAAACTGTTCACATAAGATAGCTTGTAATATTTTGCAAATTGTCCTGGTCTGTCTTTCCCAGACACCGCCGAAATGCGAAGGGGATTAAAATGCCAATTAAAATGATTTCTTTCTGACACTGAAATTGTTGAATTGATTTTGATCCAAGGCTTTGATAGCCTCTTTAAGTTCTTTGAACAATAAAGCATCCGATATTGACAGAATTACATACGAGCATCTAAAATATGGCGGTCGAACTCTTTATCATCATTTAGCGAATATCTTTAATGTTATTCTGAAAATAGGAGTGGCTCCTGCATCTTTTAAGCATAGTTTCATCATACCAATTTTTAAAGGCGGGAACAAGGATCGCAGCGACCCTAATTCCTACCGAGGTATTTCGATCACACCAGCTATAGGAAAATTATTCGAAAAGGTTATTGAGAAACGCCTGGTTATCCTAAATAAAGAAAACAATTTTCCCAATCCTCTGCAGGTTGCCTATCAAAAAGGTTTGTCGTCCCTGCATGCGTCCTTTGTGATCCAAGAAACTATTAACCGTTTCCACGAACGGTCAACTGATATCTCCGTGGCTTTTTTGGACAGCACCAAAGCCTTTGACTCTGTGTGGCATGATGGACTCCTTTTTAAACTTTACGATGCAAAGACTCCCCCCCCACCCTCTGGAATCTTATCGACTCGATGTATACGAATATGACTAGTAGCGTCAGGTCCGATGGAGCTTACTCCCGTAAGTTTGTCCTACAGCGTGGAATACGACAGGGCGGTGTGTTATCAGCAAAGTTCTATCTCCTTTATATCAACCAGCTTCTTAACGATGTATCTAGTTCTTCGAATGGAGCATTTGTACTAGACATAAATTGCAGCTGTCCAACACAAGCGGATGATATTGCCATAGTTAGTCCGAGTGAAACGGGCTTACAAGACCTACTGAATACGTGCCAGACTTACAGTTCAAATTGGCGTTTCAAGTTTTCGACCAGTAAAAGTGTTCTCCTTAAGTTCCAATGTAAACCGAACAGAATTGTAACTAAAACGCGAGTGTCACTTTTTGACTCGTATCTACCAGTCAACGAATCTGTCAAACATGTCGGTGTTATCTTAAATTCCAGCAGAAATAACAAAGATCGAACTGCAGAAGCCTGTAGAATTATTCGATCCCATTCGGCTATAATACAACACTCGGTTGTTCTTAATCCTTTGACAACATCTAAACTTATTAATAGTTGTGTATATCCCAAAGCCCTGTATGGCTGTCAGCTTTGGTTCCACATTCCAGAATCAGATATTATGTCACTAGAACGCGTCCAAAGATATGTCTGTAAACGCATCCAAAACCTCCACAGTAGAACACGAACTGATATTTGCCTTAGTTTACTCGCCTGGTTCTCTGTTGAGTCATAAATCGACCGCCAGAAGTTGTTATTCTTTGGTAAATTGCTAAATCTTGATCCTAGATACTTACCACGCCAACTTGTCATCACCAGAATACTTGAATACAAGTACTCCTGCAATTCCATTAATATAGGATTTGTTCCTGACATATTCCGTATACTTAAGAAATATAATTTAATCCCGTTTATCAATAACTTCCTGGATTCGTATGTGTTTGTTAAAAATCGTATTTGGAAAACAGCCGTTAAAAATGCTATAAAACAATTCGAAATAGATCAGAGGAAGATTCGCTTAAAGTCGGATCCAGCGTTTGACTTATTCAGATGTGTCCAAAGAGAATTTCCCTCCCATCCGATATTTTCATTCTGGCGTTCCCATCCCCAGTATAAACATTGCTGCCTTATATTCATAAAAGCCCTCACCATTGCCCGGATAAGCTGTTATACTCGCCAGGTACTCTGTGAAAAATGCGGCCAGATGTTTTCGTGTATTGTCATTCACGCATTAGTGCATTGCAACTGGTTTGAAAACATACGAAATATATTCTTTTTACAAATAGAACTACAATTACCCCAAAATGCCCTGTCCAAGCTCATACTTTCAAATGAACTAGAATTTTTGTCATTCATATTCAGTTTCGATCCATACAAAACGATACTTACTCCAGACACATATCTTCTTGTTCAGAAAAGTATTTTACACTTTATATTCGGCGCTTTAGGAAAGGTCAGGTTGTCTCCCTTAAGCAATGATCAGTATTTTTTATGATGCAAATTAATTATCTGAACGAATTATTAAACCATGTTTAACTTATTTTTGTTTAATTGCAATCTTATCTAGAACCTTTTATATGTATATATTTATTATTTATTATGCATTTATTATGTAATTATTTTTTTGAAAATCTTCAGAATTGGAGGAAATAAAGATATATATATATATTAAAATCCGAGTAGTGCACATTTACTGAACACAGAGTGCTCGATGAATAAATCCAGAGCGAATACACAATAAAAAGATATAGAATCAAAAAGTCTTTACTAATAGTTTCATGTGCGATGCACACTCTTCAGAAGACAATTATGAAATGAAATTTGAATATACAAAACATAGTTACGTTAATGACGTCAACAAGGTAACAAGACAACAAAACAACAAAAACCGTTAACTGGTGTCGAAAGGAAACACGTGGTGAAAGCTATCACTTAAAGTTTTGTAATAAATGTTTATGAACATGCCTACAGGTTGTTACAAGTTCGTTTCTTCTGTTAAGGGTAGAAAGTTCCGGTTTACAAATTATAAAATATTTTTCCCATAGGCATAAGTTGCATCTATTGGACGAGGGGTTGTATGGTAGGGATCGCTTTAAAATTTTCCATTTGATAATGTGGTCGGTGTTTTCTTCCTTTAGTTTCCATATATATTTACTTAATTCTGTGCTGTTTATCATCTTGGGGTTTCTAAAAGAATAGGTATGGTTGTTGAATCTTGTTTTAAAGGGACCCTCTGTTAGACCTACATAAGTTTCATCTTGTTTGTTCTTAGCAGAGACTGTAGCTTGATATATTACGGATTCGGTTAAACATTTATTTTGTAAGGGGCAATCTTGGCGCGTTCTACAATTACATACTTTATTATTTGGATGAGGTTCACTTTTATTCAGGATCGATTTATTGTGGTTATTGATACTTTGTTGGATATTGCTCATAGTGCAGTAACTTATTTTAACGGTGTTCCTGTTGAAAAGTTTATGAAGTTTGTTGGTAGCTGGAAATTCTTCATCTAATAATTTTAGGAACAATTTCCCAACATTTGTCTGCACGTTTTTGCTATATGGGGGGTTAAACCAAATGATGTTTCTCTGTCTTTTTCGGGAATCGGCTTGTTTGCTGCAGTTCGGTGGTGCACTCGGGGAGTAGGAGAGTTTGTGTGTATATCCGCTTTTATCCAATGCTGTTTGATATAGGGGGGTAGCCTTGTCAAATGTTTCTTGATCACTTGATATTTCACTTAAACGTTTGTTTATGGTCACAGGAATATTTTTAAGTATACTTGGGGGATGATTAGACTTTTTGTTTACATATAGGGGGGTGTTATTCGGCTTGTTAAATGGGGAATGTTTACCATTTGCGAGATTCAATGTTACATCCAAGCAGTTCACTATGGTTTTGTTTGCTTCAATGGTTATTTTTAATCCGTGTTTATGAAATATGGAGCAGAGATCTTTCTTTATTAGTTCAACCTGTCTTGGTGGTGCTTTAGTGATGCCTAGGCCATCATCTCTGTATAATCCAAAAATATTCCCATGCTTCTCTGTAATTTCATTTAGAAGATAAAGACCAACGAGTTCACATACTTCAGCCCCGTCATGGCTGCCCATGGTAATGTCAAACAAATTTGGTGACTGTGTTTTTCCCCATGGTTCGTCACAATTATATAAACAAGATTTTTTTGAGTGTAGTATAATTTTTCGATCATCTTGGTTAATGGTGCAATATTGTGATGCAAAGTCCAGTGCTGAGTTAAGTAAATCTTTTGAAATGGACGGGTAAAAGTCGACAACATCGAATTCGATAAATTTACATTGGTGTTTATTTTCAACGTTGTTGAACCAGTTTAAAACTGATGCTGTGTTCTTCCATTGGTTGAGTTTCAGGATATCTCGGAGCTCAGAATTTAATTTTTCAAGGATGGTTTTGCTTATTTTTCCGATTTCTGATTTGGTAGGGTTAATAAGTCGACATGTTGGGTTGTTCTGGAAATTAGGTTTGTGGTCTTTTAAAGTAATAAAAGCGTCCTTCTTAGCGGAAACTTTGATTCTATCCTCGAGTTTGAGGTTTGCTGCGATGCTTTTATTTTCGATTTCAATCGCTGAAACAGTGTCCTGACTTATCTTTTTGTAGTTCTTTGTGATGTTATTAATAAGTAATCTGCTGTACGTACCTTTTTCAAATTTGTAGAAGTTAGTAGTTTTATCCGCTGGCACAAGTAGATCATTTGTTCGGTTAATCTTATATTTAATATCAGTTGCAAGGCGTGTTTGGAATTGGCAGTTCACTTCGCGCGAAATTTTAAATCTTTAATGATAGAAGATAATTGCTTCTCAAAGCTAATCAGTTCAGTTACGGTAGGTGGTGTTTTTCAATTCAACTAAAACACCACCTACCGTAACTGAACTGATTAGCTTTGAGAAGCAATTATCTTCTATCATTAAATATTTAAAATTTCGCGAAGTGAACTGCCAAGATGATAAACAGAAACCCCAAGATGATAAACAGCACAGAATTAAGTAAATATATATGGAAACTAAAGGAAGAAAACACCGACCACATTATCAAATGGAAAATTTTAAAGCGATCCCTACCATACAACCCCTCGTCCAATAGATGCAACTTATGCCTATGGGAAAAATATTTTATAATTTGTAAACCGGAACTTTCTACCCTTAACAGAAGAAACGAACTTGTAACAACCTGTAGGCATGTTCATAAACATTTATTACAAAACTTTAAGTGATAGCTTTCACCACGTGTTTCCTTTCGACACCAGTTAACGGTTTTTGTTGTTTTGTTGTCTTGTTACCTTGTTGACGTCATTAACGTAACTATGTTTTGTATATTCAAATTTCATTTCATAATTGTCTTCTGAAGAGTGTGCATCGCACATGAAACTATTAGTAAAGACTTTTTGATTCTATATCTTTTTATTGTATATATATATATATATATATATATATATATATATATATATATATATACATCTTTAGGGTAACCTCTACGAGGTATTAAACGACGAACAGCTGCAACACAGGAACTAGTATCTAACGACTCGGCAGTTTCTATAGCCCCGTTTACACTTGGCTGCGATAAGCGTGCCGTACTGGGCACGGTACTAGGCCGCGATAAATTTCAAGAAATTGACCCGTTTACATTACTCTAAAATAACCAGTCTCAGAACCGTGCCAGGCATGCCAAATGTGGAACTCTTCACAGAAAAGTTAATTTCAGTCCCTGTACAAATTACCCAGATGAAAACAATTATGACGACTGATTTAGTTTGAGCAGTCATTTTGACAGAACTGTCAAAGTTTGCAAGGAAAAAAGGTCAAGGTTTATTTGGCACATGCGCAGTAATCCGTACTCAGACCGGTTAGCGTTTACACTACGTAAACTTAAACCGAACTGTTCTTGGTGCGGTTCCGAGACCACCTCATTTCAGTGGGCCAGATTGGCACGGTACCAGTGCGGCACGCTTGCGTTGGACCCGTTTACACTACAAAATAATTAACCGTGCCGTACCAAGAACGGTACCTGGCACGCCTAAAATGTGTAATGTAAACGGGGTTTATGTGCACTGCACGTGACGAAACACAAGTAAAAATCACACCATATCTTTTCTTCATGGAGCGTCCTACTTTAATTTCGAACGGACCGAAATAATCAATCCCAACATGTATAAAGGCTGGTTCGTCAGTTATAAGCTAGCGAGAGGACGGTAAATTCGTCATCTTTTGTTCACCGACTCGTGACTGTATTTTGTGACACACTACACACTTTCGCAATATACTTTTCGCGAGAACACCAGATTTGATTATCCAATAATTTTGACGTAATGTGACTTTTCTGATGCGATGCAGGAATGAAGGATTAATACCCAAAGGACTCATTCTGAAAACCCCAGTGATATCCAAATCAGCAACAGAAATTCTACGCAAAGCCTCCATCAGTCTTCTTCGAGAAAGAATACAACATTACAGAAACCAAAAAACACAGGATTTATATTGATATTGAAAAGCAGCATACTAAACTTAAAGGTGTTTTATCCCCGTCAGATTTTGAAGAATATCGAACCATCCAAACAAAGACCAACTTAAAGATTAAAGAAAATATTAAAACTAGACAAACCAAAAAGTATGAAGTCCTTAAGAAGAAGAAGAAAACTCAAAACTCCAATCACAAGGACCAAAACCAGAAGAATGAATTTCTCACTAAAACAGTAGTAAACCTGAGTAGTCGACGTCTGACAGATGACCAAATCGATCTCCTCTCCAAAGGCGTGAAAATCGTACCAACTTCCAGACCGAAAAACCAAGATGATTTCATAACAGGAGTGGAGAAAGGGATGCGGCAACTGGCACCAAGTGGGAAAATTGAAAATTGACTCTCTCCGCCACCAGATCATCAGCCTACTATCAGGAACCACGCCTAAAAGACACAACGTCACCAGATCGCAGAAAGAAGCTCTAGAGGAATTACGTCAGGATAAGTCAATTACCATTGTCCCGGCAGATAAAGGGAAGGCAACGGTCTTAATGGATACCACAGAATATAAAGACAGGGTCACCAGGGTGCTATCTGACACGAAGACGTACAGAAAACTGAGGAAGGACCCAACAGCCAAGCTGGAAAAGAAATTGCATGAACACCTGAAAGAATTCTACAATTTAGCCAAGTTTCTCACCAAATTGTTATCACCGTTAGGGAAATCAGCCAGCTCGTTTATCAGCAACTCTAAAGAATTTTGCGACAAAATTAAGAATATTCTAAATCCGGGTCAATTTGTGTCTTATGATGTTGTGGATCTCTTTACAGATGTACCAAGGGATGAGATGCTTACGATTCTAAGAGAGAGTATCGATGGTTTACCCACCAAACTAGACACCAACCTTACAACTGACAGTAAAATAACGTTAGTTAAGCACTGTGTTGAGTCAACCTACTTCACATTGGGGGGTGATGTCTATGAACAGGTTTATGGTCTCCCGGTGGGCTCACCATTGTCTCCACTTTTAACAGAAATCTACAGGTCATATTTTGAAGTTAATGCCCTGAAAACATCACCAATCCAACCCGCATGCTGGTACAGAAAGGTCGATGACACTTTTGTGATGGTTAATGCATCGGATGATCCTAATTCTTTACTGGAACACTTGAACAAGCAAAACCCAAGAATTAAGTTCACGATGGAAAAGGAAGTAAACTCAACCATACCCTTTCTGGATGTTCTGGTGAAGAGAGAAGATGGAACCATTAAAACTAGTGTCTATAGGAAACCCTCACAGACGGACCAGTACTTAAATTTCCATTCTAACCACCCCTCGAAACAAAAAAGGGGATCATTGCCACCCTCACCCACCCGTGACCTCAACATTTGCAGTGATGAACACTTAGACGAGGAGTTAAACCATATCAAAAATGTGTTTATTAACCTAAATCAGTACCCCAGAGAGCTCGTTGAGAAAACCATCACATCAACCATTAACAGCAGAAATAAAACCCGATCCCCTAAAGAAGATCCCCCGATAGCCATTTCAGTACCATTTGAAGGGAATGTGTCTTACAAGATAAGAAGGATCATCAAACAAGCTGGCATCAAAGTCTACTTCAAAACTGGTAAAACCAAAACTGGTGCCAATGGGAAGACCGAATCCACAATAGGTAAACAATCCAGGGGCTGTGTATACCAAATAACTTGTTCCTGTTCGAAGATCTACATCGGCGAAACGAAATGTTATAGTTAAGAGGTTGAAGCAACATCAGTCCAGAAGCACAGACAATAAATCCGCCGTTTACGAACACCTGATACTGAACAAACGCCATCAAGTTAACTATTCTGAAGTCAAAGTATTAAAGCAAAATCTCCATAAAAAGAAATCCAGAAAACTACAAGAAGCCATTCAAATCAAGAGATTTAAACCTGAACTTAATAGAGACGAGGGATTATACCTTCCACGGAGCTATGATGTCTTAATCAACCCTTAATTAATATATGTGTTGCCCATTTGTAATGTTTTAGTATTCCTTTCTGTTGGCCCTTAGATGGATTCATATCTTAATTAGTTAATCCCTAATCTATATTAGTCCAGTAAATCTAGATTTTTACCTGGAATAAATTTGCAGAAAGCTGAATTCAGCTGTTTTTGTATCTGTGGTACTTGCTTATCAAATTACCAAAAGTCTTCCAAAATCTGATTTGCGGGTCTACGTGAAAATCAATAATCAATCCAAGATGGCGGACGACGGCGTGAAATGGCTTAAAATATCAAATATCTTGGAAAGAAATCGTTTTAGACCATATAAATGTACTATGAGTCAATATAAAAGTGATATCTCTGAATCAGATGGTGGGGTCAAATGATTGCTATGACGTCATAGTGGCGACATATCGCAATATCGAGTCAGAAAACGAAGAAATTAAATAGAAAGTGACGTCATAACATTATATCGAGTCAGAAAGTAAACAAATTAGACCACAATATGTCTTTTAAAGGCGATACTATCGCACCTTATATATTACGTATTGAGAAAAAATTGATCATTAATCCTAGATGGCGGGAAATGACTTAAAATGTCAAATATCTCCGAGAGGAAGAGTTTTAGAACATAAAAATGTATAATATCTCGGAAAGTACAAGTTTTAGACCATATTAATATATAATATCTCCAACTGGAAGCGTTTTAGACCAAATAATGTATAATATAAATGTATAATATCTCTGAAAGGAAGCTTTTTAGATAATATAAATGTATAATAGGGTGATTGTGCCAGTTATCGGCCACTTAAGTAACATTCCTACTAGTCTTAATATTGTTGATGTTTTCTGGTATAATATTGAACCCCTTACGTGTTTCAATTGTTTCTTTGATGGGTATTTAATCCAAAATATTAATATATTATCGTATTGAGGAAAGATTCCTATTTTTGCAGTCATCGGCCATCGACAAATCTAATTCCGGCTATTGTGAGTTCAGTTTGCCATAACTTCCGGTTACTGAAATATATATGTTTGCTTCATCGTCCACATATTCATCTGTCTATAAATAAATATGGAAATCACCGTTAACTATCGAATCTGTTAACACCATCAATGTTATATTGAAATTTGAAATGTTCGTTTCATTTTAGATACTATGTCAGGCCTACTTGACTTCTGTGACACCGATGAATGGTTATTTCCAATATGGAATGGAATGGAATGGGAATAACCCACATGCCTTAAAACCATTTGATATTGCGTTTCCAAAGCCGAGTTCGTGGCCAGGTCTAATATATGAGCAAATGTCCATTTGGATAGTGATTTTCCTAAGTCTGATTGCATATGCTAATTCCTTACATGTTTTTTTTTTATCATTGGACTTTGAGGGGCCGAAATACCGAAACATCAGCAGGTTGTAAAATATGGGTAGCATTGGGAAATAATTCCATGGGAGCTACAAAAGTTACTAAGATGCTTTATGTCCATCAACTACAAAGTAACACTGGAGGTGGAACTGCATTCTCTGAAAGCAGGATGGAAAACATTAGCCAAATATTCATAAAACATTTCTGATTTCATCCATCCGGATTGAGACATTCCAGTTGCCCATGTGCCCGATACTGACTTAAATGTAACTTTGGGAGGTCACTCATGTGGCAATATATCAGTCCCTTGACAGTTTCATACACATTTTTCCATCTCTTGGACTGAGGACTTTTCCCCTTTTAAGGCATTGTTGAAACTTGGTCTCGTCATACATATTCTGCTTCTATCCTCCAAAATGAGCTGACAGTTTTCCTCAAGTTAATCGTGCAACCCCTTAAACCAACTTCTTAGGTTAGCTAGTCACAGTCAACCCAAGACTTCCCTTGTTTATTGTTTCAGCAGTACGTACATAAATTGAAGGATGTCGAATAAGAAATCTCTTGTACCACTGTTCATCCCAACAGATGTTTGTGAAGGGATTTTCCAGACTATCTTCATCTATTATTCGTTTCACTGTATTGATCACATAAGTTTTCTTCCCATGAAAGCCGATCATGGATAAATCAAGAATCAATTTCTCTGATGTATCCCTTTTCAGCTGTTGTTAAAACGGTATTTGGACCCATTTTACTTTCTTCTGGACCCCTTCCACACACCTCATAGCTATCGCTTCAGTGACTGACCTGTCACTCAATTATCCAATACCAATCACGTAACACATTATCCATAGGTACACACACACTCTTAAATTGATCCATATGAATATCATAATGAGAAACATCTTTATTTCTTGGACATCGGAAGGCCTAAAATATTTTCGCAAGTCCGCGAATCTGCTAGGGGTCGACGATTCACGAATTCGCTAGCCTAATCCGAATACACGTGCATTCCACTTACTATCAAACATGTTCAAAACTTACGCATTAAATTGATTAGAAAGGCTAATGACTTCGCTATTGAGAAGTGTGTAAATTTAGATTCTAAAATATCCGTAATACATTGAATATCAAATCAAGATATCACATCAGTGCATGTTCGAAATGAGATAGTCATAGTTATTATGTATTATTCAAAAGTGGTTAATTGGAGGTAACTCTTATTAGCTTTGAGTTCCTTTAGTGTCCGCTAGAGGTCGTAGGTAGTTCGAGGGAAAATGGCTGTTTGCCACGCATCGTTATTTTGATTTACATCGTTTGTTTTACATCGTTAATTGTAAAGATGAGATGATTCATTAAAATTATAGACATACATCGTTTCGTCATTCCTCTGGGCTCGTACCCCACATATTTTTGGTAGCAGAACGTGGTTAGTTAATCGTAAGTAGCATCGAAAATAGACATCGAACGTCAACATAGAAAATGTCAGATACAGACATAATGGCGCGAAACCAGTCGCGCTCGCCCAAATCCACAGTTAATACAAGTCAAGATACTAGTAATAATAGTGATGATAGATTAGATGAATTATTAAAGAAGAAACGTAAGTTGAAAACGCAATTAACAAAGGCCAGAATTAATCTGACTGCATTATTATGTTCTGAGGTCGAGTCAGAAATTGAAGCTAGCCACCGGATTCGTAGCGCCCTAGGACAGGTTTTGTCATCTCAAGAAGACATTATAGACCTTTTATTAATTCTCTGTGACATTGACGAAGCAAAATATGATGTAGAATTTAGACTCTGTTCAGAATGACCCCTCAGTTATCAACGTTGTTGAAATAGCCACGAATATATTGTCGAGAGTACCGTGTTTGGTTAGGCCTATTGATGGTTCAAGAGAGACAACCCCGATTATGCCACCAAGTGATACAGGACCAAGTCGTGTCAATAACAGTGAAGTTAGCACTCCGATTCAAAATATTTCTTCACCAGAACCTAACCCAATACTTCAAGGTAAGAATTCGTCAAATGATACAGCGTCATCGAACAGTCAACAACCTGTTAATAGCGCATCAAATTTTAATAATTTTCAGCAGATTGATAAGGACATGTATCATCATTTACAGAGAGTCACAGTGACTAAATTCTCGGGTGATAAGAAACTTTATCAGATTTTTAAAGATGCGTTTTTTGAATGTATAGATAAAACAACATGCAGTACAGCATATAAGATGTTACAACTTCGTCAATGTTTAGAAGGCTATGCACTTAAAAGTATTGAAGGTTTTCCAGCGTCAGAGGTAGGCTATGAAGCAGCCAAGAAACGCCTTGAAGATAAATTCGGAGGTGAGCGTCGTGGTATTCTTATGCATTTAGATACAATCCGTCAATTGAAACCCGTTAGTCCAGATTTAAAAAGTATTGAAGAGTTCGCTGATAAATTAGAATTAGCTATCATCAGTCTTCGAGATAATGGCAGAAACGAAGAGTTTGAGACTAATTCAATGTTTTACTGTATCGTTAAATCAAAACTATCAACAATTTAAGTGACACATTTCAAGCGTTGGATCGTTGCTGAGAAAAAAAGATGAAAATATTGTTTCGCTTCATAGATGGCTGTCGGCAGAGGTTAAAGTTAGAACCGAAGCACAAGAAGAAGTAGAAGGTTTTAATAAATCGTCATTTACGTCAAAACCAAAATATAATATTAACACCGGTCGCTCTGGAACTTTTACAACCTTTAATAAATATCGTTCGTATTCAAAAAATAGAAATCCATGTATGATTTGTCAGAAAGATCATAACCTACAAGATTGTCACGTATTCAAATCGATGCAAGTACACGACAGATGGGAGGTCGCCAAATCAAAGAATTTGTGCTTTCGTTGTTTAGATTCTTCACATATTGGTATGGATTGTAATAATGCGAGGCAATGTTCGATAGATGGTTGTCCAAAAACACATCACATGCTCCTTCACGGAGGGGGATCCAGACTAACAAAACAATATTTTGATAATTCGAATCAACAGACTAACTATTCGTCGCAAGATAGTAGAGTTCGCCAGTCAGAAGAAACTCGTTCGGCACCAACTTATTCGCTTCCGCAATCGCAAATGCGTGCGCACACGCATACATCGTCCAGTCAAAACGATTTTGAAAATATCGCATTTCGAACAATTTCAGTTTATCTTCAAAATGGTAGTCGGGGTAAACTGTTAAACTGTTTACTCGATGAATGTTCGACAGACAGTTATCTAAATGAAGATGTTTCGTCGGAACTCGGTCTTCAGGGGGCATTCCAACAACTTAATGTGTCCGTGTTAGGTGGGCGTACCAATGAACTTAATACAACTCGTGTCAAAGTTAACTTGACGAGCTATGATAAATCGCTTAAGGTAACATTTAGTGCATTTACTGTGGATAGTGTAACAGGAAACATGCCTGTAATAGACTGGTCAAAAAAGGCATCGAATTGGCCACACCTTAGTGGTATTAACTTTCCTGAAATCGCAGGTTCTCATGTAGACATTTTAATCGGTCTCGACGTTCCAGAACTTCATCGTTGTATTACAGAAATTGCAGGTCGTCCTGGCGATCCCATCGCACGTCTTACACCACTTGGTTGGACTTGTGTGGGAGCATTAGGTCCAAAATCGTATAGTAATCAAGGCATTATACATTATGCTAGAACATTTAATATAATGAGCAGTCTAGAAGTTGACACTAACACATTACTTCGTCAGATGTGGGATGTCGAGTCTATGGGTGTAGACGTCAATAGTAAACAAGCCACACCGGTAGAACAAGAGATTCTCGATCGTGCAGATAAATCGATGCAACTGGTTGATAATCGTTATCAAATTAAAATTCCCTGGAAGGAAAATGAGCCTGTTCTTGAAGATAATTACGTCTTAGCAGAATCCAGGTTAAAAACTTTAGAGAAATCTTTAAAGAAACGTCCTCTTGTCGCCGAAGAGTACGTAAAAATAATGAATGATCATTTACTAAAAGGTTACACCGCAGAAGTTAAATCGCTTTCAGATAACCCTTCTTGGTATCTTCCTCATTTCGCTGTAGTTCGCCTTAATAAAGAGACAACGAAGGTTCGAATTGTCATGGACGCAGCCGCTCGATATGAAGGTAAATCTTTAAATGATTGTATTCATTCGGGCCCAAAGTTACAGCGTGAGCTTTTAGATATCTTAATTAGATTCCGTAGTAACCAGATAGCAATAGCTGCAGATATCACCGAGATGTTCTTGCAAATACAGATAGACCAAGATGACAGAAAGTATCACAGATTTTTATGGCGAAATTTGGATGAAAACGCACCTGTCAAGATATTTGAGTATCAACGTTTAGTATTCGGAAATACTTCGTCCCCGTTTCTGTCACAAGCAGTTATTCGTCATCATGCCACTTTAAATCAAGAAGCCTTCCCTTTAGCTTCAGAATCAATCCTCAACTTGATGTATGTGGATGATTTATTGGATAGTGTTTCGTCAATACCAAAAGCCATAGAACTGAGACATCAGATAACAGAACTGTTAAAAGCAGCTGGTTTTGAAATACGCAAATGGTTATCGAATGAACCCGAAGTACTGTCAGATATTCCTGTACACGACAGAGTTGCTTAATTATCGTTAGATGATGAAAGTCTTCCAACCATGAAAACTTTAGGAATTCTTTGGGACGCGGAAAATGATCATTTTACTTATGAAGTTAAACAGCCTACAGAATCGATTTTGACTAAGAGAATTGTCGTAAGCAAAACAGCTACTCTATTCGATCCTTTGAACTTTTTAGCTCCATTTACTATTCGTGCAAAAATAGGTATCCAGATTGCGTGGATTCAAGGATTAGAGTGGGACACAGAGTTACCATGCAACTTATCGTCATATTGGAACAAATGGTTTAACGAGCTTATGCAGCTGGACTTCAATTCGAATACCTCGTTGCCTTGTCACACATGGTTTAGTAGTTAATCGTCGGTCGATTCATACATTCGTAGATGCGTCAGAAAAAGCTTATGCCGCTGTTTGTTATCTAAGATGTGAATATGACAATAATAGTATTTCGGTAGTTATAATTGCTTCTAAAACGCGTGTCGCTCCGCTTAAGACATTATCAATTCCAAAATTAGAACTTTCAGGAGCAGTCCTAGGTTTACGTCTAACTCATACAGTTTGTGAAACTTTATCAGTACCCTCGACAGATGCTACGTATTGGTCGGATAGTCAGAATGTCCTTTATTGGATTCGTAACGAGTCTCGTATTTACAAACCTTTTGTCGCTCATAGAATAGGAGAAATTCACAGTCATTCCAGTCCAGAACAATGGAGATTTACGTCAACGAAAACTAATAGCGCGGATTTAGCTACCAGAGGCATATCGGTTGAGGCTTTGAGTAATAGTAAGTTGTGGTGGCATGGTCCAGACTTTCTTTTAGATGACAGTTGTAATTGGCCCAAAACAGATTTAATCGTTCCAGATAACGCTTCGGAAGAAGTTCGTCAAAACGCCTCTTCAGCATTTGTTACTTTTCCAGTAAACTCAGATCAAGATCGACTTAACCCGGTTAGATATTCGAAATGGATTCATTTAGTCAGAGTTACTTCGTGGGTATTTAGATTCTTTAATAGTCTTCGTAAATCCGTTGATGATCGCCGTAGAGACAGTATTCTCAAGATAGATGAACTGATAGAATCGGAAAACTATTGGTATAGATATGCTCAACATGACTCGTTCGCGGATGAAATCAGGTGTATAGAAAAGGGAAATATGGTTGATAGTAAATCTAGTCTTGTGCAACTCAAGCCATTCCTCGACTCAAATAATGTTCTTCGTGTAGATGGTCGACTTCAGAAAGCTGAACATTTATCGTATGACTGTCGTAATCCAGTTATTCTACCAAAGAAACACGAGATTTCTCGTTTAATAGTCAATTATTATTATTATCATAGTTGTGGAACTTCTCATACGCTCGCTAATTTAAAGGAGAAGTATTGGATTCTTCGTGGTCGTGAATTGATTAAAGAAGTCAAATACAAATGTCCAGAGTGTCGTCGAAGACTAAGAAAACCAGTAGAACAACTTATGGCCCCATTGCCTAAAATGCGTTTAGGTGTACCTTTAAGAGCGTTCGCAAGAGTTGGAGTCGATTATGGAGGACCGTACCTGACAAAACAAGGTCGTGGTAAAGTGCGAACTAAGCGTTATCTATGCTTATTTACCTGTTTAGCATCGCGAGCCTTACACCTAGAGATGTCGTGGAGTTTAGACACTGACAGTTTTCTTTGTGCTTTCGATCGGTTCGTTAGTCGCAGAGGCAAGCCTATCCAAGTAGTGTCGGATAACGGTACTAATTTCGTAAGTGCCAATCGTGAACTTCGAGAATTGTTTCTTGCCTTAGATCAAGATAAAATTGGTAGTTCTTTAGCTAACAGAGGAATCGACTGGAAGTTTAATCCACCACTAGCTCCACATTTCGGCGGAGTGTTTGAGTCGCTTATCAAGACATCGAAGAGAGCTATAAATTCGATATTAGGAAATGCAGATACATGTATATCTGATGAGGAGTTATTGACAGCATTTATACACGCCGAAGGCTTGTTAAATTCGCGTCCATTATGCTATGTTAGTGATAGCCCTGATGATCCAGTTCTCACGCCTAACCATTTTTTGTTTGGACAATGTAGTGGACAGTTAGCACCCGAATCTGTCGATTATTTGAAATTTAACCCTCGTCTTCGCTGGCGACGTGTTCAGGATCTCATTAAGCAGGTTTGGCAGCGTTGGATGCGGGAATTTCTGACCACTCTTAATAATCGTAAAAAGTGGAATGTTTCTAGTAAAAACTTAGAGATCGGTGACTTAGTTATAGTTATAGACCCACACAGCCCCCGTGGAAAATGGCCTTTAGGCAGAGTCGTTAAAACATTTCCTGGCAGTGATGGTTATGTTCGAGTCGTTGAGATTCAAGTAGGTCAGTCGGTATTTAAAAGGCCTATTCACAGATTATGTCATTTAGAGGCATAGACTAGACATCGTATACAAGTTGTGCAGACATCGAATGATAGTTAATCGTCTCGTTAAATAGACTTCGAAATCGTATCGTTATCGGAAATAGAGACAGTTTGATAAAAAGACATTGCTAGTTAAAATAGACATTCGTTATATATAGTTAAATCGTAAATAGTTTCAAAATGCTCTTTATTGTAGATCATTGTTATATGTCATAGTTTCTAGTTTCAGTGTATTGTAGATCACTTTCGATTGTAGGTTATTTTATTGATGTTTATTGGGAAACACACCAAGGAGGGGGATATGTTCGAAATGAGATAGTCACAGTTATTATGTATTATTCAAAAGTGGTTAATTGGAGGTAACTCTTATTAGCTTTGAGTTCCTTTAGTGTCCGCTAGAGGTCGTAGGTAGTTCGAGGGAAAATGGCTGTTTGCCACGCATCGTTATTTTGATTTACATCGTTTGTTTTACATCGTTAATTGTAAAGATGAGATGATTCATTAAAATTATAGACATACATCGTTTCGTCATTCCTCTGGGCTCGTATCCCACAGTGCATAACAATATATATACCTAATGTGGGTGACAGGTAAAAATTATATACGATGTACTGTTCCGACCAACATGTATTTATTTTCTTTTGTCAAATTTTCCAGTAGATTATACATAGACTTTATTTATAGAAATCGTCTTCAATTTTTATATGATTAAATACGCCTTACAACGAAAAGTGTACATTCGAGCCAAACTGATCCCGCAGTGAATATTCGCTTGGCCGCTACAATCACTGATAAGCATGGCATCGACGAGGCTTAATAAGTATGGCATATTAACTTTTTTACTCCGGCAAATTAAATTCTCAAACATTTTTTTGAGGTAAAAGAAAAATAAATAAAGACGTTTGAAGTATTTGGAGTTAAAACATATTTCCTATTTAGTGTAAATGGGTATCAAAATGAGTAAAATGCATCATTTTGCCCGAAGCAGTTAGGTGTTAAGTAAACATTGCACGAGCCGTTGAGCCAATGACAACGAGGCGTGCACGTCAACGCACGTGTTTTAGACAGCCATCCGTTACAGGGATAATTCGTTAGTAATTCTCTCTGTGAAACAGGTTGAGATTCAGCACGCGGTAACTTAAAAGACTGGATAATCCAGACAGTGACCGATTTTCTGTCAAATTTTGAGGACCCATCCAGACTAATATTCGTAGAATATTTGTTCGGATGATAAGAGACTACTAATTCTATGGCATCCTTTTCACTGGAGACAGACTTTAACAAATCGTCAACATAAAAGTCTTGATTAATAATGTTCACAGTTTCTTGGTTACAAATACTGGCATTGACCTTAGCAACACGTTTCAATGCGTAACTTGCGCAGCTGGGTGAGCTCACAGCACCGAAAAGATGCACCAACATTCTGTACTGCACAGGTTCTGTGTTTCTGTTACCGCCAGGCCACCATAGAAATTTCATCATGTCACAATCAAACTTGTTCACGCGTACCTGGTAAAACATACTTTCAATGTCCGCCATAAATGCATAGATGTCCTGTCGCCATCTTAATAAAACTCCTAAAAGTTTGTTTGTTAAATCAGGATCATGTAATAACAGTGAATTTAACGAAACAGCGTCAATATTATAGGACAGTTGAAGACGATTCTCACTTTGTCTGGTTTGAGAGTATGGCTAACATTGTGGTGGGGAATAAACCATACTCTTCCGTCACTTCTATTAATTTCATTTTTCGGAACCTTTTCGGCATAATTCTGGGTTTCTACATTGGTCATGAAATCTGTGTACTGTTCACGCAAGGTACTATTGGCAGCTAATCTCTTTTGAAGTCTATATGCAAACATTTCTGCCTGTAGTTTGTTATTTGACATACAAATAGTCCTATCACGAAATGGAACACAACGTCTTTGTAATTCAAACCCATCCATGCTATTCATTTCACAATTATTCTGCTTACAGTTTACATAGTTAATCCAACTTTATCACCAGACTGTATTTTTGTCCAGTTATCCGCTTTACTAAGAAAGGCAGATGCAATAAGAGGGGGTCACCATAATCTCTCTGAAGTAAAGCTCTAGCTCGTACATAACCTTGTTCAGCAGGCTCAATTAAAGGACAAAATTTGATCAAATCATGCGCTTCACCTCGGGTATACTTTAATAAGAATTCTAAATGCTGATCTGCATTACTTGTATTTTTCTCAATAACAAGCTTCAAGTTTTTAATGAATGTTTGATATAACAAAATGTAACTGTCGTCAAAGGGTTTGAGGTCCTGGGACGGTAAGCTTTGACCTTTTTGATTTTCTAAAAGGTTGTTGAATACTATTAGCAAGCTGGATTCTTTCACAGATTGACCAGGAAGTTCCCATTCTCTTCATTCACGGTTTCACTAGCAGCATTCACAGATGTGTTCACTGATTGTATTTGGGGTTGAGGAGTGCTGTCACTTTGAGTAGATGAAGTCTGGAATCGCGGAGCTGAAGGTGGGGGTTTCTTGAATGTTACTTCAGAATCTGATTCGTTACCACGACGGATTCGTTCAAATGTTAAGTTTACATCTTTAATCGCCTGAAGTTTGGCTTTCAAACTGATTTTCTTTTGTCTTCTATTTAACTCACCAGTCTTCTGCTTGGGTTTCCACTCTAATTCGGACTTTTCCTGCTCTAACACATTAGCTTCTTTCAAGGCCGCTAACTCGTAACTTAATTCAATTTCATGTTGAATGTTCTTCATTCTTAAAGTTTTTGATTTTGTTGATGCTGCAGATACATTTGATACACTGTCTTCAGGCATAATATTAAGCACATCATTATTAACATTATTATTATTAACACCATTGTCAATAGTTTCATCATTTTGAACAGATACTGCACCGGCCCCATTTGGGATATTACC
The DNA here is from genome assembly GCA_948474765.1 of Patella depressa. Lineage (NCBI taxonomy): Eukaryota > Metazoa > Mollusca > Gastropoda > Patellidae > Patella > Patella depressa. Next base: position 31,358,037 of record OX419717.1, on the reverse strand, counting down.
GTAATCGCCTCCTTCATTTGGATCATTCGTACTGTCGAGATCAACAATATTTTCACTGTCTGAATTTTCATTACCGGTACTGACATTATTCAAACCATCACGTTGACCGTACTGTAGCTGATTGTTTTGCAAAGTTTGATCAATTTCACAATTATCATTATCACTATCAGACGTTTTGTAATTCACTGTCACACAAAATGATGTCAACAACAGAAAAAGATACACGAAAATAACACATTTTCGAGCGTTTTTCACTAATATAGATGACGTGGGCAAGATTCCGGTTCGATGCTTCCCGCGCCTGTTGTGGTGGGTGTCCCTTTCGGCTTTCAATTTGCAGCTTCCGCGAATCATTGACTGTTGACACCATAAACAACACTGATTTATAGAACAAATGTTAATGTATTTATCAACAAATAAGAGTTTACAGTAGACTAATGACAAACATATAAAACTCAGGATTCACGTAATCATATAAATATATGAAAAGTAAAAGTTCACTCACGAAAGAAATGTTGTGCCTGAGTGTATATATAATATAAGTACCAAGCTCCCAGTTTGGCGTCTAAGGCTTGTCCGCGTAATCAATAAACCAAGTAATTACCTCTAGTATCATCTGTAGAAAACTGTGTCGACTCACTGGCCGAATCTCTTTATATCTGCCTCGGCGGAGGGATTCCATTCAGTGATGGGGCGTAGCTTCGCCCATCAAGACGGCAAAACTACAACAATCATCTCCCCTTTTTAACGTAGGAGGAGGAACAGTGCCTGCTCGAAAAACTATAATTCTAAAACATACAATAATATTTACAATATTTACAAAGTACGGGATCGCATTCAAAAACTTTTACGCACACTCATACAGGTAGCGGTATATACTATACACCGTGAACATACACACCCTTTCAAAACCCGTGACAAGTACGGTTTAAACCGCTACTGGGGGCTCAACACAATATCTACCTCCCGGTCCCAGTCACTGTCGGACTCCCAAGTTTCTGCTGGCACCCTCTCCCCAGGAAGAGTGATGTCTCTTACCACTAAGTAGGCCGCAAAGGCGCCTTGTTGTGTTGGAGTCAGATGGTTGAGTATTAAGGCCAACCATCTCCAGTATGTGAGCCCTGCTGGGGAATTCAGGGGGATTAAGGTGAACCTATCTCTCTGGGACACCGCCCAACCCACCCGTTCACATAGAGCCCTTAAGGCAGGCCGGTGACAATCTCTCACCCGACAGCCGTCGGGGAGCCAGGCTTCCCTATTCATCCTGATCATCATAGAATGTGGGTTTTCCCCCATCATTCTACAAAGTGTCCTTAACGCCTCCACCCGTCTGTCGATGGTGTCGGGGGCACAATCCCATTCCTGTGTGAAATAAGGGGGCAAATGGTATAAAAAAAAACATTGAATTTTATTTTCCTGTTGGTGATGGGGCAACCTATAATTGGGCATTTCTGGTCACGCCCCTGTAATCTTCCAATTACCCTGCGGATGGATGGCTGTGGCCAGAATCTAGTTCGGTTGGGTGGCATCCCGTTCCGGGGTGGCGTAGGTTGTGGAGCGGCTGGCCTTATTCTCACGTGGGTTTCTCGCCGTTCTATGATGGGCGTTATAGGTACCATTGTGCTTTGAGGCCCGACCGGCCTGACAATAGAGGGGGTTTGAATTTCTGGTGAAGGCGGTTGTACGCCCATGTCCCCCACGGGGACCTGATACCATTGCCTAGGGTTCCCCCAAGTCCTTCTGCCTGCTCTGCCCGTTAATCCTGGGAAAAAAGTCCATGAAGTCCGAGTGGAACGGATGGTCCAATGTTCATTTCCATAGTTATTTTCCATTATTTACTCTAAAAATCGGTGAAGACAGTAACTACATTACTCAAATCACCCCAATTTTGCTCCGCATTAGAACCGGAACGAAATATAACATTACCTAAACCCATCCCCTGTGCTCCGCATCAGAACCGGAACGAAACAATTATTCAGAACAATTGGGACAAATATATTCTTTATCATCCCAATCGGAATCCAAGGCTATATTAACGCAATGATAATGGAACCAGTCGTCACATTGGTCGCAGCAAATCATTGGTGTGCCATTATCCGGTTCCCTACAAATGCAATAAACTTCTGCATTCCTTGTAACAGTCGGTAAAGACACATCAGAATCCGAACGGCGACGGAAATTAAGAATCCAATTTAGCAATTCCCTGTCTCGACAAAGCTTAATACGATCATGATTCAGAACAGACTCATTTTTACGGGTTTTAACTCTATAAAGATAAGGGGTGATAACTTGCGTAATAATCCCCGGTTCCTTCCAGGATGGGGACAACTTTTTACATTTACCCTATTTAGTAGCGTTATCCAAAATGTAAACGGCGTCTGCTACATTATATTTTTTAACATTTGAACGTAGATCGTAATTTTTCTTCATTCGTTCTTGGTTTGTTTTTAGTCTTTCTCGCGCTAACCTATGCGTTTCAATCATAGCTTTTTCTATTTTTTCGACAAAGGAGTCTACATCACCATCGTTTCCTACGGGTGAACGGAACATTAAGTCCGCGGGGTTATTTACTTCACGACCTAGCATTAGTTTATTTGCCGTAAACCCAGTCTGTCGGTTCACACTTGACCTTAATGCACTCGCAAGTTGTGGTAGATATACGTCCCAATCACCCTGACAACCGTCAATATAACATTTAATGGTTTCTAATAATGTCCGATTATACCGCTCAGATTGGCCATTCGACGAGGGTCTGTAGGATGTCGCTCGGGTCTTATATATTTGTAGTACATCACACAATGCAGTAAATAGTTTGCTCTCAAAATTCCTTCCCTGATCGGTAAAAACCTGAAATGGGCAACCGAAACGCGTGAAAAACTCATTAACTGCAGACCGGGCTGTAATTTCTGCGGTTTGCGACGGCAGAGGGATACATTCAACCCATTTAGTAAATTGGTTAACCATCATTAATATGTATTCATTTCCCTCTGGCGTAATGGGCAATGGACCTAAGAAATCCAAATGCATCCTTTCCATGGGTGACCCGGCATGTTGCATATGGCACAAGAGGCAACGTATGCGCGCACATATTCGGTCATGCCGTACCAATAAAACTGCTGTTTAATACGACTTTTCTTTCTCCGAATGCCCTGATGACCCGACAGCGGTATGTCATGACATAATCGACAAATATCAACTTTTAATTCTTCCGGTACCAACAACTGCGTCTCCGATAAATTACTCGGTCTTTTAACTCGTATAATTCCTTTATCTAGAACAAGCAGGTTCCGATTAATCCAGTAATGTTTACGGTGGGACTCTGTAGCATTAGCTGAGCCTGTTCCGGTTCAACCCCCGATGTTAACCAAATCATAATTATTTCTAAATCTTTATCATTTGCCTGGGCAGTTTTAATAATCTCGGGAGAATAACTACTTAATGAAACACCATCACCGGCTACGTCATCATTTTCAATCTCGTCTATAGTCACAACATTTACCCGCGGATCATTTGGATACCCTGTGACCGCTATGCTAACGGGCTCGAAAGAAGACTCTTTCTCTAACAATAAATTCCGCTTAATACCGGATTTAAACGGCAAAGGTATGACGTTATCCACGTTTGTTGCAAATTCTATCCAATTTTGATGTGCTCTTTCACAATAACGACAGTCACCGCATGGTAAATCGGTCAACTGTACGTCTATATTAAAGTCATTCGACTTAAGGCATCAGCATTTATATGCAAACGTGCTTTCCGATAAACTACTGTCATATAATATTGACCCAATTCCTCGAACCAACGTGCTAATTGTCCGGTCGTATGTTTAAACCTTAACAACCAAATACTAGCATGATCCGTTCTCACTATAAAAGGTTTACCCAGTAAATAATGTCTAAATTGTCGAGTGAAACGTATAATTGCTAAAAGTTCTTGTCTTGTCGTACAATAGCGACGTTGCTCTGGCGTTAAAGAAAAACTACTATATGCAATAACCCGCTCCTTATCGTCTTGTATATGTGATAATTCCGCAGAAACGGCGTTCATGCTAACATTACAATCAAGAATAAATGTGTCATGTTCCGTGGGCAAAGCCAGTACAGGAGTTGTCACAAGCAAATGTTTAAGTTTATCAAAAGCAAATTGTTGTTTGTCACCCCACATAAATTGCTTTTTACAATCAAGAATAAATGTGTCATGTTCCGTGGGCAAAGCCAGTACAGGAGTTGTCACAAGCAAATGTTTAAGTTTATCAAAAGCAAATTGTTGTTTGTCACCCCACATAAATTGCTTTTTACCAGTAATCGAATATAACGGTGAAGCTATTTCGGAAAATTGCTTTATAAACGTTCTGTGATAGTTAGCAAAGCCTAGAAAAGATTCGACTTCTTTTGAGCAAGTCGGAACCGTCCATTTTTCTACGGTTTTAGTTAAATTATTACCCGCCTTGAGGCCATTCTGACTAACCATTCTTCCTAAAAATTCAACCTCTTGCTGAAATAGTACACATTTCTTAGGTTTTAATTTCATCCCATACTCCCGAAATCTAGTTAATACTAATTTTAAGATTGGCCAAATGATCATCAACGTTTTTGCCCATGACCATCGTATCGTCTAAAAAGGCTAATGCTATATACCAACTAAGTCCATTAAGTACTAATCCAATACTACAGGAATACCCAGAAACGGCTCCCGTTAAACCGAATGGTAGTTTAGTAAATTTAAATAAACCGTATTTTGTAATAAAGGCGTTTTTTTTCCTATCTCCCTGTCTCCGAGGAATTTGCCAATAAGCGGAATTCGCATCAAGCTTTGAAAACCATTTATTTCCCGATAGGGCGTCCATACATTCATCAACCAAGGGTAAGTGAAATACATCTTTAGTGTAACACATGACACAATTATATGGAATACAAGTTACTTAAAGAATTTATTTCAGCGACGTTTCGACGAGGGTTCTCTCGTCTTTATCAAGCAAGGAATGACAACCATAGCTACTACTACCTGGTGCTTTAACGTCCGCTTCCACAGAAGTGATATCGCAGACAAAACATAGGAGAGCCAAGGCTTCTTCATGTTTTTAGAATATGGTTTTGCAATCTTTCCATTTGCGGCCTTGAGCCATGGAGTAGGTTTAGTGAGAAATTCTTCCCTTTAATTAATAAAAAGCATATTGTTTGGTAGTTGATCTGTAGAGACAGCATTTATGGTACAGCTGTCTGATTTCCAGAATGACTTCTGGTCTTGAGTCCGATTTGTCATTTTGGATTGAAATCAGACTGCTCAGAGAGTCGCTTGGGATGACGAACTTACTAGTCTTTTGATAAGAGATCCATGATATAGCATCACGGATGGCCACAATCTCTGCAGTGTACACCGAGCAGTTATTGGGCAGTTTCCTGCTTATTCCCTGTTCCCCGTTTGGCAGGTATATTCCAAACGAGCTGGTGCCCCTTTCAGGATTGCGTGAACCATCCGTATAAACATGTTCCCAGTCACCCGACGGCCAGTTGTCTTCCAGGTGTTCCAGAGAGAAAGCCTGTGCTGCAGTGGGGTTGTTTTTCTTGTCGGTTTTCTGTAGCAGATCTAGATTGACCGGTGGTATTGGAAGTGTCCAAGGAGCGATCAATGGTGGGTCGTGTTCGGTTATCACGAGCTCCTCCAGTCGTAGTTCCTTGACTGTTTCCCTGATACCCTGGCCGAAGTTTTTCTGTCTAGGATCTCTTACATATCTTGTCTTCTTTAGGCTGACAAAGGTCGGGGACCTCTCGCCCAACCATAGCACAAATGAAGATATATATACAAAATATGAAACAAAGGAAAACATTTAAATACAATGAGCGATAATCATTTGAAACCATCAAAGGGATAGGAAGCCATAAGGGTGGAAATAAGTGGGTTATGACTAAGAAAACATGAAAATGAAGACCGCTAGATTGAGGTGACTATGCTAACACTGACGACATAATATAATATGTATAGGGAAGCCCTGTTAATTAGTGAAGCATAATGATTAAATGATATAATAAGAGAAATATTTGGAGAGTGAATATACATAAACCTTCTCTAAAACCACTCATGTTTTAAACACATTAAATAATTGTAAACATTTATAGTGTAAAGCAGGTAAATAAAAGCCATATGAGAAATATGAATATTTTAGATTAACAACAATATAAGATACTTTAGTCGACTAGAGTGCCGCGCTTCGACCTCTAGCTGACCGGTCACCTCTGGCTTGCGGCTGTGGTTTCGAGCCCTGGTGTGAGCGTATGTGGCATGGAGATAGGGGCGCCTTCTCAACCTCGTGGGTTTCCTCTGGGCACTCCGGTTTCCTCCCACTGCTAAAGACCCCTACGCGCAAGCGAATTATTGAAATAAAATTGAACCATACGTTAGTCCCGAAATGACCTAGTTTGTGTTGAGTGGACGTTAAACCCCATTTCTCTCTCTCTCTCTCAATCTAGCGGTCTTCATTTTCATGTTTTCTTAGTCATAGCCAACTTATTCCCACCCTCATGGCTTCCTATCCCTTTGATGGTTTCAAATGATTATCTCTCATTGTATATAAATGTTTTCCTTTGTTTCAATATCTTCATTTGTGCTATGGTTGTCATTCTTTGCTTGATAAAGACGGGAGAACCCTCGTCGAAACGTCGCTGAAATAAATTCTTTAAGTAACTTGTATTCCATATAATTGTGTCATGTGTTATCCTCATCCAGTTACTAAATGCCACTTAAACAACATCTTTAGTGGTTACCGCATTAAGTTTCCGGTAGTCTATGCACCATCGAACCGTACCATCTTTTTTCCGTATTAATACCGGTGGGGAAGCACAATCAGAATTTGACGGCTGAATGACTTTAGCTTCTAACCTTTTTTAAATGTTCCTCCTCCCTCGCAAAACAAATAGGGGTACATCTTAAACTCTGTTTAATCGGTTTGGCGTCATTGGTTTCGATCACATATTCCATGGCCGTAAAACTGCTGTTTTGCAAAGACTTCTTGATAATCGATTAATAACTGAATAAGTTTTAATTGATCCGATTCTGTTAATAATGTCTTAGATCGCTCAAATAAATCAACTAAATGCTCAGGGTTATTCTCAAAATTTGCACAATCTATCTTATCGGGGCCATCGAATTGTAACGGATTAATAATATCTTGCTCCCTAAACTCAATAGCCTTAGCTATCTGTTCGTTCGTGTCCAGTATTACCCTTTCTTCAGACGGGTTAACTAAACAAATACGAGGGAATTCTGTCTCAATATGTGAATGTATTGACCGGGCAATTAATAACTTTGGGTGTGACAGCGGTTCTATCAGGTAATGAGATAAATTTTTATTTAAATTACACCGTACCCTAGCTACTGTTAATGGTGGAATAACTATCCGTTTAGCTACGGAAATATTGGCATTATCGGAGTACCCATCAACATCACCTTGAAATAAATTGAAAACATCGTCGCCTATTTTCATTCTATCGATTAACATATCGATATGAACTTTGTTTGCTCGCATAAAATCAAGTCCTAATAACATGTCATCCTCTATTGGAGCGACATACAACTGACTAAGTTCTATTTCGAAATTACCGATTTTTAATTTAGCCGGTCCCACCTGGAAAATCTAATTTACGACCTGCAGTATGTAGGCGCACATCCCTAATTTAGGTGGCTTTTCCGTCAATTCGTCATACCGACGATCACAAAGTATGGCCACTTGACTACCAGTATCTAAAACGGTCAAAATTGTCATGTTTTGAACTTTCACGTTAAGCTTATACATCAAATCGGAAGATACCCTAGGGATAGACGTCGAAGCTAATACGCACGTTTCCTCGCTTTTCGCGGAATCGATTCTTGGAATGACACCAGTGGTAACGGTATCCAGGAACTTTTGATCACCCCCTGGGGTGGTGACATATTGCTCATCACCGACGGTAACAGTGGATTTAGAACCAGTCGAACGGCTAACGGTTCCTCTTTCATCTACGCCCGTAGCTTCGATCGACGTCTCACTTTCTGAAAATAATATCGGCGATGAAAAACCATAACGGATCAAACGCTCGCCTCCTCGTTCGATCCCTGGTAGTTTAAACCCTGCTCATCATCACGGACAAAACTGACATGTTTCTGTTCCATAGTTGGATTAGGCGTACTCTGTTTTGGGGTTACAAAAATTGGGCACTCTCGTTTGAAGTGACCCAATTTACCACAATGAAAGCATGAGGATTGTTCACGTGACGGCGACCTAGCTGACGATCTTGAGCGCGGTCTAAATCTTGACATATTCAAGCTGAGTTTGGAAACACTATCTGGAAGTTCCCTCATTGTTTTTAAAACACTCTCCATTTTATTGTCGGATTTAATGGCTCGTTCTTCTAAACTTTGAAGTCGAGAGTCTATATTAGAAGACTTGGGTGAACTGCTTTCTTTTGCAGTTGCATTGACAGACCTTACCCCCGGAGGTTCATATTCCCTAACTGGGCTGCGCGTTTCTCTGCAGGAATTTCGACCGAAAATCGCAATATTATTATGATTGTACCATTTAATAGATTGAATGGCTGCATCCAGAGTTTTCGGGCACATATTACAGGCGTACTGCCCAGCTTCTTTATCTATACTACCGTGACAAAATCTCAACACAACTTGACTAAAGGCCCGTGAAGCAACAGATAGAACACGGTCTGCCCAATCATTTACATTTTCCCCATTATTCTGGCATAAATTATAAAACTGGGTCATTGCTGACTCGGCCAATTCTTGATTACCAAATCGTTTTTCCAATTTGCTTAAAAGTTCAAAAAATGACAATTCATTATATCTTTCTGCCATTACACAGTAGTAGTCACTGGCTTTCCCTTCAATTCAAGACAAAAGCATAATTGATCCTTGCTTTCAGAATCGCTCCATTCCTGTAGCAAAGCGTAACGCGTAAATTTGCTAGAAAATGCCTGCCAACTTGTCGAACCATCATAGGACAATGACTTAGGTGGGAATGAGACCCTTCGACGAATTGTTTCCAGACGATGTGGTTTGACGACGTTGATGGGCTCCACCATTACCCGTAGGCAATCGGGTCGAAGGAGAATTATTACCATTCGAACTCCCATTCGGTTGCCTACCCTCTATTTCCTCTGTGCCTAAGAGCAAGAATACGGAGGCGGATAAACTCAGAACCTCAGGAATCTGTTCCAATTCCTCTCTATCGATAACACCCATAGCCTCTCTAGCATCACATATTTTTTCGGCAGCTATTTGACTGACACCAATGTCACATAACTGTTCATATGAACAATTGTTGACATTTATTTTATAAGGCATATTGTTCCTTTAACTAACTCTTTAACAAAAAGAGAAACTATTAAATAATCTAATATTTACTATGATATAACTTACTTATTGTCTTGGGATAAGCTGTTGACAAAATTAATACAAGTTATACCACGTGTAATACGTCTGGTACTGACTGGCCAGTTGCACGTGCAGTCGCTACACACGTGCGTTAAGTAAACAAATTTACAAAAAGGTGTTAACGAGTTGTGTTTGGACCTGCGAGACACGCTCACAAACGCAACCCTCCACACTTAGATTCACAAAACAAAACAATAAAGTAAACAATCTTTATTTTAACCTATGAATAAAAAATAATTTATTATAACTTTCCTCCCCCTTTTATTGACGTAAAAGAATTAGTAATTAACCCCTGTGCGTACACGTCGCACGTAAAACGTTGTCGGTAACAAGGGGTAATCTCAGACCCCAGGCATAAAAAGGTTTTTGGGTGAATAATTTTATTCAAATACGATCAAACTACAGCTTCATATCAAGACTGAACAATAATCAATCAGGCTAAATCAAAATATTTCAGGTATTATCAGTGACGATAAGAATTATAAGATTTTTTTGAAACCATACAAATCTAAAAAATATCGTAATTGTCATGTTCCATGCAGAATAGTCTTTTGATGGGGTTGGTAGTGTACCTTGATTTGCTCTCAGATCTAGATTACTAGAATAACCAAAACAATATCATCAGTAAGAACGATTCCTAATACAAAGCTAGCACCGATAGCAGAACAGATTAGACACCTGTAACCAGCAAAATGTTGAAAGGAAAGGGGAGGGGAGGGGGTCCACAAGACCCCTGGTGACCGACAACGTAATACTCAAAGTTTCTTGTCAAATGATGAATGTTGCCACTGCCTCACATCCATTCTATTTACAGCATTATAATCGGCATTAAGTAGCTGACAATGTATAAAATTCTCGCTAGACAATTATGAACCAATTTCTCACAAACGTTAGATACGGTCGTGGGGTCCAAATATACCCCTTGTATATGCACAAGGGTTAAATAATACTCGTTTATCAATACTACCATATTTGTTGTGTCCGAGTGTATATATAATTTACATCCCACTTCTACTCGTTGCCAATGAATGGCAACCTTTGATGAAACTCTTCTGTTCATTTCCAATACATGCGTAAAAGTAGCCGTGTATCAGAAATGAACAGTACACTTTCGAAAAAGAGTACTGTTCATTTCTGATATACGGATACTTTTATATCGTTTAAGAAACTTATCAAGCAATAAGAAGCGGACGTTTTGTCCGACCCAGATCGCAATGATAATTACTACGGCGCTGGGCTAAGGTACAGGAGACAACTAATCAAAATCATAGTAACAAAACAAACCAGTAGGAACTACATGGCAGTGCAAAAATATATGCAATGACATAAAATCAACATAACAACATATTACAAAAAAACAATTATTACACATATCAATTGGCATCTATTCCATAATTTGGTTTGATTTATTATGCAAAACATATAAATGAGAATATTGAATAATTATTTTCGGCAGCGGCTAAATACCACGCTTCAAAATACCACGCTCGCCTTACTGCTTCTATACACACGAAACGTGGTACGCTTTTTCGGTACCACTTTCTTTTTAATTATAGGGATTTTACATTCTATAAAGCTAATTTTGCAAATTATGTTGATCATTTAATCAATTTTGATGTTTTTATTGATGATATTTACACTTAATCTTAAAATAAATTACAATACAGATAGCCGATCGGTCGGTTAATGCACCGAGCCGTACCTAGACTATACGGTTTACAAGACGGTGTAACCGTTATTATACCCTATTCAAAAAGACCCTACGTGGTATATTGGAATATTATGTATGCGACTATGCATAGATATGAAACAAAAACCGGAGGGTAAAAACTAACGTGGTATAATCCTGTATAGGGGCAATAAGAAAGGGCGATAAGATGACAGTAAAAAAAAGTGGTATTCCGCTGCCGAGATAATCGTACCACGTTCGCCTGCTAGTGCTATACAAACGTAACGTGGTACGCGACTTCGGTACCACGTCCTTTTTATTTATAGGGATTTTACATTATTTGTAGTAAATTTTTCAAATTATGTTGATTATTTAATCCATTTTGATGTTTTTATAGGCCATATTTACACTTTATGTTAAAATTAATTACAATACAGATAACCGATCGGTAATAATACTGTGTAAATTTAAAAAGACCCAACGTGGTATATTGGAAATGAAATGAAATGGGGTTTAACGTCCTACTGTTCTGCTCCTACCGGGCTAATGAAAAGGGGCACATTAGTACCTCGCTCGACTTTCTCCATCTACAAAAACGAAGCGTGGTACGCGACTTTGGCTTATTTGTCAAATTGGATTATATAATCCATTTTGATGTTTTTATAGGCCATATACTGTATCCGATTTAAAAAGACCCTACGTGGTATATTGGGTAGATATGAAATAAAACGTTGCAAGTAAAACGGGGTATAATAAAATATGTGGATTATACGAGAGTTATACCTTGAGTTGCATATAGTTAAACAAAAAGTGGTATAATAGAATCCGGTGCTGAGATAACCGTACCACGCTCGCCTTGCTGGATCTATACAACCGGAACGTGGTACCCGATTTCGGTAAAAAAGAATCGTGGTAAAATAGAATCCAACACTGAGACAACCGTACCACGCTCGCCTTACTGGTTCTATACAAACGGAACGTTGTACGCGACTTTGGTTCAAAAAACGTGGTATAATAGAATCCGAGACAGAGATAACCGTACAACGCTCAGCCTACTGGTTCTATAAACGGAACGTTGTACGCGACTTCGGTAAAAAAAAAAGGTGGTATACTAGATACCATTGGATTAAATAATCAACATAATTTGAGAAATACGACAAATTCGCGTACCACGTTTCGTTTGTATAAAAGTAGTAAAGCCAGCGTGTCACGGTTATCTCAGTCTCGGATTCTATTATACCACGTTTTTTGTACCGAAGTCGAGTACCACGTTCCGTTTGTATAGAACCAGTACAAGGCGAGCGTGCCACGGTTATCCCAGTCTCTGATTCTAGTACATCACTCTTTTTTTTTACGAATTCGCGTATAACTTTTCGTTTGTATAGAACCAGTAGGATGAGCGTTGTACGGTTATCTCAGTCTCGGATTCTATTATACCACGTTTTTGAACCGAAGTCGCGTACCACGCTCCGTTTGTATAAAACCAGTACAAGTCGAGCGTGCCACGGTTATCCCAGTCTCTGATTCTGGAATACCACTCAGTAGGATGAGCGATGTACGGTTATCTCTGTCTCGAATTCTATTATACCACGTTTTTTTTTTGTACCGAAATCGCGTACCACGTTCCATTTGTATAGAACACGTAAAATGAGCGTGGTACGATTATCTCAGTTTCGGATTCTATTATACCACTTTTTTTGTACCGAAGTCTCATACCACGTTCCGTTTGTATAGAACCAGTAAGGCGAGCTTGGTACGATTATCTCAGTCTCGGATTCTATACTACCACTTTTTTTTGTACCGAAGTCGCGTACGATTATCTCAGTCTCGGATTCTATTATACCACGTTTTTTGAACCGAAGTCGCGTACCACGTTCCGTTTGTATAGAACCAGTAAGTCGAGCGTGGTACGATTAACTCAGTCTCGGATTCTATTATACCACGTTTTTTGAACCGAAGTCGCGTACCACGTTCCGTTTGTATAGAACCAGTAAGGCGAGCGTGGTAAGATTATCTCAGTCTCTGATTCTATTATACCACGTTATTTTAAAACCGAAATCGCGTACCACGTTCCGTTTGTATCGAACCAGTAAGGCGAGCGTGGTACGTTTAACTCAGTCTCTGATTCTATTATACCACGTTTTTTGAACCGAAGTCGCGTACCACGTTCCGTTTGTATAGAACCAGTACGATTATCTCAGTCTCAGATTCTATTATACCACGTTTTTGTACCGAAGTCGTGCACCACGTTCCGTTTGTATAGAACCAGTAAGACGAGCGTGGTACGATTATCTCAGTCTCGGATTCTATTATACCACGTTTTTTTAACTGAAGTCGCGTACCACGTTCCGGTTGTATAGAACCAGTAAGGCGAGCGAGTAGTATGTATGGTAATCTAGAGCATATTTGGAATTCCAGACATTCCAAAGGTGTGACGTCAGTCACATTCCAAAGGTGTGACGTCAGATCATTCCACAGGTGTTCTATTTATAGTTTGAATATGGTTATTGTTGACTGAACAATGAGGTTATGAATAATAAAAAGGCATTGTGTGCCGATGTTTTATCCTTTGATCTCCTTTGACTTTTTGTAACCAGGGTATGGGGTCCACGAATTGTTTATTGGAGGGTGGGGGGGGGATATTTCGCTTATAGTCAGGTATGTAGGGTTCACGTTCAGGTCGCATGTCGATAAGGGATAATGACCTCCGCTATTAAAATTGACAGGTGATTTTGGCGGTTTTGTACTAAACCAATAGTTTTAATCTACATATTTGGGGGTTAGTTAAATTTTGGTTTTAAGTTTCGAAAATCTAGGTATAAAAGTGGTGTGACTACACGTTCAAATGTAGAATTGTTTTATGAAGTTGAACAAGAGGTTAACATCATAAGTAACGACTTGTATCGAAAGGATATTGGAAATGATTATTTGGTTGTAAAATGTATTTGGCAAGAAGATGTGTGTTATCACATCAGATTGTATGGTTACGGTTTTAAGGGTGATAGATATCCAACCCCCAATGGTATCATGTTTTTCGAGCGGCAATGGCAAACATTGATGAACACTGTCTCCGCGATAGATGAGTATTTACAAAAAAAACATTGTAAAGAAATCAGTACCTATTGGTAATGACGTGTACGTAACGATTGACAACAAATACCCTGGAGTCAACAGTCGTAAATTTTGGTGGTGTGAAGAGGAACGAATGCCAAAACCTACCCGAAAGGGTGTTCATTTAAACTTGAAACAATGGGAGGCTTTGAAAGTTAGCTTCAAAGAGCTGTGTGAAAATAATTTTACGTGTGAGGAACCACCCCTAGGTGCTGTAGGCTTAGCAAAGGCGGAGACTTGTGTATAATTTCTGTCAAACGTTTTTTTTTTATTGGTCGGTCTGTGCAAGCCAATAATATAACGAGTTGTATATATATATAAATAGATGCCTGACTATTGAGTTATCATACGAAACAACATGGCTTCACCCAAGATATCAGATGTTTCAGTCGGTTTGACATTGAGTTTAGGGGACAATGATAATACAACCCCTGAAATATTACTGAAGGTGGGTTATTTAGGGTTGAAGCGTAAAATGGTTTTTAAGATGACATTAAAAGAATGGAATCGGGTTGTTGATCGTTTCAAAAGATATTTAGCCTGTACAAAACCTACGAAATTTGCCGTCAACAGTGAGTTAAGCTGTGAACTGGGAACCGCCCATCAAATGGTTCTGGAGAGAAAAAATGGTAGACAATTGGTGATACCCGAAAAAACCTTTTCCGACCTAACGGTCGTGTCTCGAGTTACAAGATCGTTCAAGCGCGGTCGTTATCATGTGTATGGTTGTTCGCCTGCCAATCCGTGTCTCGAGGTAAAGGATTGGAGTTTGTTAAAATCTGGACAGACGTGGCACAATACTCCCGAGGAATGTGTTTCTGCAGCAAAAAATGAAGGATGGGAACAGCCTGATTGCTACAGCACCGAAGTACGCGTAGAAGGGGTCTACGCAGAAAACCAACTCATTTTCCACGAGGATCTTGTAGATGAGACGGAACACGCTACACCCCACGTACCGTGCACCATGTGTTCAAAACCCATGCTTGTCAATGACGATCATTACTGTCCTGCCGAAAATGTACGTACGTTAGTTGTACAAATCTTGGGAGACATGATCAACACGGAGATTTCAAAAAGTGTAACCGGTCGTTGTGAAGGCTGTCTCAATGGTCGTGGTGGTCAGCTTGAACATACATGCCTGGGGATCGACTATTGGTTCGCCGAAATCAACTTTGTGGACTTGTACTTCGAATCCTGTTTTCTAGAGTTGAACAAAGATCATTTTTTACAGATAGCACGATTCGTCCCAGAGATTCGCGATCAGAGCGAAGAGTTGTTTCTACACGCAACGTTGTATTGGAAACCTCAAATCCTAGAGTGTGTTCACACGTTGGCTAAATAACTTTTTTTATGATTATAATTTTCATTTTCTATATGTATTACATTTGTACTTTGATATAATAAAAGATTAAACATTTTTTTAAATGGAATTAGTTATTTTTACCCCGGCTAACGAAATAGATGTAAGGCTAAAGTCCCCATTTACATGTATGATATCGGGGCCCACATAATCGGATAAGAGCCAATTGGTCAGGCGCTTGTATCGGTAAAAGCTAATAATCTACAGAAAAGAACGAATCAGATAGGTATTGGTAAAATAAAACAATATTAATATTAAAAGAATTGCATTGTCTACCTCCGAAACCCACCCCCTCTATATCTCAATCCAAGTACACACAAACATCTACAAATGAGTAGAAATGAAACGGAGTGAAACATTTAACTACCTCAGTGTTGTGGGCTATACCTGAACTAATGAAAATCAGTGCCTATTGAATTGAGACACGGTGCCAGGGTACACATCATTAGTGTAATTATGCTTTGTAAGTATGTGTGACCCTGGACAAGACTGTACCTTAAACGTCAAAAAATATAATATTATAATTTATATTAAGAATATTTCCACAGAAAAATATTAATAGGTTGGTTAATACCAATAGATGTACACATCGCTTTCAACATAAAGTTCACGGTCTCAACGTATATACAAGGTTGGGAAGGGAGGAGGTTGGGGATGGCAGGGAGAAATACCTACGAGTTGTAATATTACGGACACCTAGGGTTTGACAGCTGTCTACACCGTAATATAGCATCTTACGCTCCTAACGGTGTTAATATTTGTTCAATATGTTTGCTTAGGCATAAACCGTTTAAAAATAAACAAACCGTTGAAAGTAGTATATTAATCTCAGTTGTTAGGCGAGCGATTTAGCTAATTTGCAGGTGTCTTTAACTACGCACAACGAAGGCCGTCCTACGAGGGTCGAGTGAAAGTAAGCACTTAACATGAAACACTGCTTTTTAAAGTAGGTGATGCAAGGTTCTTAGATACATTGAGTCTGGGTATGTCGCGTAACACCCTGTCTTTTAGTATACGCATAACAATTATTGGACAAATTCGGAAAATAAGGTCCGAAATTCCAGGGATATACACTCTTACCAAACATTCAAAGCTGTATAGAAATATTCCTTCAAATACTACATGTATAGTTCCACACAAACACCTCCATGTAGTGTGTAATAACTGAAAAGAATAGTTTACCCGATCAGATAAAATCGTTGCATACTATTAAAAAAACCTAATTAACTAATGATGATATTTTATTACCCCCAAAATATTTACACCAGAAAATATAATCCAGTCTAAACTGCGTTACAATAAAAGTAACATCGCTTACCTGTTCCCTGCGGTCAATAGATATAGACCACACGGTATATCATTTGTTAAACTGTTTTGTCGATGATAGGTTTCAAACTATAAATAAATGACCGAATAGTTTTCATTTCAAAACTATAACCAATATAAAATATAAAATACTAATTGCATCAATTACTTTCTCTGTTCACATGTATCTGACCCCGGCAAAAACATCGAAAATAAATAAATAATCTGGCACAAGGGGTGATTTGATTAATAACAATAATGGCTTTAAGATTGGATCGCATGTTTGATGGGGGCTATTCAACTAGGCGAATGGTGAAAAGACACACAACTTGCTATCGTGCACAGTCCCCCAACCCTTTCATGTAAATGATAAATGACCAAACAAGTAAATGATTTCGACAATCAAAATCATTTAATTATTTGCAAACGTCACAACTCAAACGTTCATATTGCTTAGTTCTCAATGGTATAAAATTACTACAAATAGACACTCAATTTCAAATCTTCCTCCAGATCGAAGAAATGTGGACACTCCAGTCGTGAATGAAACATGTATGCATTGTTAAAGCGGTAAAAATTCATAAACAAGTTCAAATCTGGTACTAATTTGCCGCCATGTTAAAAAACATACTACAAAATACAATTATAATATGTACACTTCATAATTCAATTAGCTGTACGATATTTTTATAATTATTTTAATCGTATATGTATGTAAATTTGATAGTTATTGCCGCTTTTAATGCAATACCTTGCTACTTATGATGTTTTTGCCGGGGTCAGATACATGTGAACAGAGAAAGTAATTGATGCAATTAGTATTTTATATTTTATATTGGTTATAGTTTTGAAATGAAAACTATTCGGTCATTTATTTATAGTTTGAAACCTATCATCGACAAAACAGTTTAACAAATGATATACCGTGCGGTCTATATCTATTGACCGCAGGGAACAGGTAAGCGATGTTACTTTTATTGTAACGCAGTTTAGACTGGATTATATTTTCTGGTGTAAATATTTTGGGGGTAATAAAATATCATCATTAGTTAATTAGGTTTTTTTAATAGTATGCAACGATTTTATCTGATCGGGTAAACTATTCTTTTCAGTTATTACACACTACATGGAGGTGTTTGTGCGGAACTATACATGTAGTATTTGAAGGAATATTTCTATACAGCTTTGAATGTTTGGTAAGAGTGTATATCCCTGGAATTTCGGACCTTATTTTCCGAATTTGTCCAATAATTGTTATGCGTATACTAAAAGACAGGGTGTTACGCGACATACCCAGACTCAATGTATCTAAGAACCTTGCATCACCTACTTTAAAAAACAGTGTTTCATGTTAAGTGCTTACTTTCACTCGACCCTCGTAGGACGGCCTTCGTTGTGCGTAGTTAAAGACACCTGCAAATTAGCTAAATCGCTCGCCTAACAACTGAGATTAATATACTACTTTCAACGGTTTGTTTATTTTTAAACGGTTTATGCCTAAGCAAACATATTGAACAAATATTAACACCGTTAGGAGCGTAAGATGCTATATTACGGTGTAGACAGCTGTCAAACCCTAGGTGTCCGTAATATTACAACTCGTAGGTATTTCTCCCTGCCATCCCCAACCTCCTCCCTTCCCAACCTTGTATATACGTTAAGACCGTGAACTTTATGTTGAAAGCGATGTGTACATCTATTGGTATTAACCAACCTATTAATATTTTTCTGTGGAAATATTCTTAATATAAATTATAATATTATATTTTTTGACGTTTAAGGTACAGTCTTGTCCAGGGTCACACATACTTACAAAGCATAATTACACTAATGATGTGTACCCTGGCACCGTGTCTCAATTCAATAGGCACTGATTTTCATTAGTTCAGGTATAGCCCACAACACTGAGGTAGTTAAATGTTTCACTCCGTTTCATTTCTACTCATTTGTAGATGTTTGTGTGTACTTGGATTGAGATATAGAGGGGGTGGGTTTCGAAGGTAGACAATGCAATTCTTTTAATATCAATATTGTTTTATTTTACCAATACCTATCTGATTCGTTCTTTTCTGTAGATTATTAGCTTTTACCGATACAAGCGCCTGACCAATTGGCTCTTATCCGATTATGTGGGCCCCGATATCATACATGTAAATGGGGAACTTTAGCCTTACATCCATTTCGTTAGCCGGGGTAAAAATAACTAATTCCATTAAAAAAAATGTTTAATCTTTTATTATATCAAAGTACAAATGTAATACATATAGAAAATGAAAATTATAATCATAAAAAAGTTATTTAGCCAACGTGTGAACACACTCTAGGATTTGAGGTTTCCAATACAACGTTGCGTGTAGAAACAACTCTTCGCTCTGATCGCGAATCTCTGGGACGAATCGTGCTATCTGTAAAAAATGATCTTTGTTCAACTCTAGAAAACAGGATTCGAAGTACAAGTCCACAAAGTTGATTTCGGCGAACCAATAGTCGATCCCCAGGCATGTATGTTCAAGCTGACCACCACGACCATTGAGACAGCCTTCACAACGACCGGTTACACTTTTTGAAATCTCCGTGTTGATCATGTCTCCCAAGATTTGTACAACTAACGTACGTACATTTTCGACAGGACAGTAATGATCGTCATCGTCATTGAACGATCTTGTAACTCGAGACACGACCGTTAGGTCGGAAAAGGTTTTTTCGGGTATCACCAATTGTTTCCCATTTTTTCTCTCCAGAACCATTTGATGGGCGGTTCCCAGTTCACAGCTTAACTCACTGTTGACGGCAAATTTCGTAGGTTTTGTACAGGCTAAATATCTTTTGAAACGATCAACAACCCGACTCCATTATTTTAATGTCATCTTAAAAACCATTTTACGCTAAATAACCCGCCTTCAGTAATATTTCAGGGGTTGTATTATCATTGTCCCCTAAACTCAATGTCAAACCGACTGAAACATCTGATATCTTGGGTGAAGCCATGTTGTTTCGTATGATAACTCAATAGTCAGGCATCTATTTATATATATATACAACTCGTTATATTATTGGCTTGTACAGACCGACCAATAAAAAAAACGTTTGACAGAATTTATACACAAGTCTCCGCCTTTGCTAAGCCTACCGCACCTAGGGGTGGTTCCTCACACGTAAAATTATTTTCACACAGCTCTTTGAAGCTAACTTTCAAAGCCTCCCATTGTTTCAAGTTTAAATGAACACCATTTCGGGTAGGTTTTGGCATTCGTTCCTCTTCACACCACCAAAATTTATGAATGTTGACTCCAGGGTATTTGTTGTCAATCGTTACGTACACGTCATTACCAATAGGTACTGATTTCTTTACAATGTTTTTTTGTAAATACTCATCTATCTCGGAGACAGTGTTCATCAATGTTTGCCATAGCCGCTCGAAAAACATGATACCATTGGGGGTTGGATATCTATCACCCTTAAAACCGTAACCATACAATCTGATGTGATAACACACATCTTCTTGCCAAATACATTTTACAACCAAATAATCATTTCCAATATCCTTTCGATACAAGTCGTTACTCATGATGTTAACCTCTTGTTCAACTTCATAAAACAATTCTACATTTGAACGTGTAGTCACACCACTTTTATACCTAGATTTTCGAAACTTATAACCAAAATTTAACTAACCCCCAAATATGTAGATTAATACTATTGGTTTAGTACAAAACCGCCAAAATCACCTGTCAATTTTAATAGCGGAGGTCATTATCCCTTATCTACATGCGACCTGAACGTGAACCCTACATACCTGACTATAAGCGAAATATCCCCCCCACCCTCCAATAAACAATTCGTGGACCCCATACCCTGGTTACAAAAAGTCAAAGGAGATCAAAGGATAAAACATCGGCACACAATGCCTTTTTTATTATTCATAACCTCATTGTTCAGTCAACAATAACCATATTCAAACTATAAATAGAACCCCTGTGGAATGCTCTGACCTCATACCTTTGGAATGTGACTGACGTCACACCTTTGGAATGTCTGGAATTCCAAATATGCTCTAGATTACCATACATACTACTCGAGCGTGGTACGATTATCTCAGTCTCTTATTCTATTATACCACGTTTT
Organism: Patella depressa; assembly: GCA_948474765.1. NCBI lineage: Eukaryota > Metazoa > Mollusca > Gastropoda > Patellidae > Patella > Patella depressa. Next base: position 31,337,050 of record OX419717.1, on the reverse strand, counting down.
TTGAACCGAAGTCGCGCACCATGTTCCGTTTGTATAGAACCAGTACGATTATCTCAGTCTCAGATTCTATTATACAACGTTTTTTGAACCGAAGTCGCGTACCACGTCCCGTTTGTACAGAACCAGTAAGGCGAGCGTGGTACGATTATCTCAGAACCAGTAAGGCGAGCGTGGTACGATTATCTCAGTCTCGGATTCTATTATACCACGTTTTTTAACCGAAGTCGCGTACCTTGTCCCGTTTGTATAGAACCAGTAAGGCGGGCGTGGTACGATTATCTCAGTCTCGGATTCTATTATACCACGTCCCGATTGTATAGAACCAGTAAGGCGAGCGTGGTACGATTATCTCAGTCTCTGATTCTATCATACCACATTTTTTGAACCGAAGTCGCGCACCATGTTCCGTTTGTATAGAACCAGTACGATTATATCAGTCTCAGATTCTTTTATACCACGTTTTTGGACCAAAGTCGCGCACAACGTTCCGTTAGTATAGAACCAGTAAGGCGAGCGTGGTACGATTATCTCAGTCTCTGATTCTATCATACCACGTTTTTTTTAACCGAAGTGGCGCACCATATTCCGGTTGTATAGAACCAGTAAGGCGAGCGTGGTACGATTATCTCAGTCTCTCGTTCTATTATACCACGTTTTTTTAACCGAAATCGCGCGCCATGTTCCGTAAGGCGAGCGTGGTACGATTATCTCAGTCTCTGATTCTATTATACCACGTTTTTTGAACCGAAGTCGCGTACCACGTTCCGTTTGTATAGAACCAGTACGATTATCTCTGTCTCTCGTTCTATTATACCACGTTTTTGAACCGAGGTCGCGCACCATGTTCCGTTTGTATAGAACCAGTACGATTATATCAGTCTCAGATTCTACTTTACCACGTTTTTGGACCGAAGCCGCGTACCACGTTCCGTTTGTATAGAACCAGTAAGGCGAACGTGGTAGGATTATCTCAGTCTCGGATTCTATTATACCACGTTTTTTGAACCGAAGTCGAGTACCACGTTCCGTTTGTATAGAACCAGTAAGGCGAGCGTGGTACGATTATCTCAGTCTCTCGTTCTATTATACCACGTTTTTTAACCGAAATTACGCGCTATGTTCCGTAAGGCGAGCGTGGTACGATTATCTCAGTCTCGGATTTTATTATACCACGTTTTTTGAACCGAAGCCGCGTACCACGTTCCGGTTGTATAGAACCAGTAAGGCGAGCGTGGTACGATTATCTCAGTCTCTCGTTCTATTATACCACGTTTTTTGAACCGAAATCGCGCACCATGTTCCGGTTGTATAGAACCAGTACGATTATCTCAGTCTCAGATTCCATTATACCACGTTTTTGGACCGAAGTCGCGTACCACGTTCCGTTTGTATAGAACCAGTAAGTCGAGCGTGGTACGATTAACTCAGTCTCTGATTCTATTATACCACGTTTTTTGAACCGAAGTCGCGTACCAGGTTCCGTTTGTATAGAACCAGTAAGGCGAGCGTGGTAAGATTATCTCAGTCTCTGATTCTATTATACCACATTATTTTAAAACCGAAATCGCGTACCACGTTCCGTTTGTATCGAACCATTAAGGCGAGCGTGGTACGATTAACTGAGCCTCTGATTCTATTATACCACGTTTTTTGAACCGAAGTCGCGTACCACGTTCCGTTTGTATAGAACCAGTACGATTATCTCAGTCTCAGATTCTATTATACCACGTGCACCACGTTCCGTTTGTATAGAACCAGTAAGGCGAGCGTGGTACGATTATCTCAGTCTCGGATTCTATTATACCACGTTTTTTTAACCGAAGTCGTGCACCACGTTCCGTTTGTATCGAACCATTAAGGCGAGCGTGGTACGATTAACTGAGCCTCTGATTCTATTATACCACGTTTTTTGAACCGAAGTCGCGTACCACGTTCCGTTTGTATAGAACCAGTACGATTATCTCAGTCTCAGATTCTATTATACCACGTGCACCACGTTCCGTTTGTATAGAACCAGTAAGGCGAGCGTGGTACGATTATCTCAGTCTCGGATTCTATTATACCACGTTTTTTTAACCGAAGTCGTGCACCACGTTCCGTTTGTATAGAACCAGTAAGGCGAGCGTGGTACGATTATCTCAGTCTCGGATTCTATTATACCACCTTATTTTAAAACCGAAATCGCGCGCCATGTTCCGTAAGGCGAGCGTGGTACGATTATCTCAGTCTCTGATTTTATTATACCACGTTTTTGGACCGAAGTCGCGTACCACGTTCCGTTTGTATAGAACCAGTAAGGCGAGCGTGGTACGATTATCTCAGTCTCTGATTCTACCACGTTTTCTGAACCGAAGTCGCGCACCATGTTCCGTTTGTATAGAACCAGTACGATTATATCAGTCTCAGATTCTATTATACCACTTTTTTGGACCGAAGTCGCGTACCACATTCCGTTTGTATAGAATCAGTAAAGCGAGCGTGGTACGATTATCTTAGTCTCTGATTCTATCATACCACGTATTTTGAACCGAAGTCGCACACCATATTCCGGTTCTATAGAACCAGTAAGGCGAGCGTGGTACGATTATCTCTGTCTCTCGTTCTATTATACCATGTTTTTTGAACCGAAATCGCGCACCATGTTCCGTTTGTATAGAACCAGTACGATTATCTCAGTCTCAGATTCCACTATACCACGTTTTTGGACCGAAGTCGCGTACCACGTTCCGTTTGTATAGAACCAGTAAGTCGAGCGTGGTACGATTAACTCAGTCTCTGATTCTATTATACCACGTTTTTTGAACCGAAGTCGCGTACCAGGTTCCGTTTGTATAGAACCAGTAAGGCGAGCGTAGTAAGATTATCTCAGTCTCTGATTCTATTATACCACGTTATTTTAAAACCGAAATCGCGTACTACGTTCCGTTTGTATCGAACAATTAAGGCGAGCGTGGTACGATTAACTCAGCCTCTGATTCTATTATACCACGTTTTTTGAACCGAAGTCGCGTACCACGTTCCGTTTGTATAGAACCAGTACGATTATCTCAGTCTCAGATTCTATTATACCACATTTTTGGACCGAAGTCGTGCACCACGTTCCGTTTGTATAGAACCAGTAAGGCGAGCGTGGTACGATTATCTCAGTCTCGGATTCTATTATACCACGTTTTTTTAACCGAAGTCGCGTAGCACGTTCCGGTTGTATAGAACCAGTAAGGCGAGCGTGGTACGATTGTCTCAGTCTCTGATTCTATTATACCACGTTTTTTGGACCGAAGTCGCGCACCATGTTCCGTTTGTATAGAACCAGTACGATTATATCAGTCTCAGATTCTATTATACCACGTTTTTGGACCGAAGACGCGTACCACATTCCGTTTGTATAGAACCAGAAAGGCGAGCGTGGTACGATTATCTCAGTCTCTGATTCTATCATACCACGTTTTTTGAACCGAAGTCGCGCACCATATTACGGTTGTATAGAACCAGTAAGGCGAGCGTGGTACGATTATCTCTGTCTCTCGTTCTATTATACCACGTTTTTATACGCCCACATTTTTATGTGGACGTATATTGTTGTCGCCCCTGTCCGCCCGTCCGTCCGTCCACATTTTTTTGTGAACAGTCTACAGGTCACAATTTTTATCCGATTTCAATTAAACTTAAAATATAGGTTTATCACCATAAGATCTCGGTTCCTTTCGATATTGGCATGTATCGGACTGTAACTTCATGGGTTATGGCCCCTGATTGTACGAAAAATCACGTTTTTTAGCTTGTGAACAGCGTAGAGGTCACAATTTTGAACCGATTTGGATGAAACTTGACATGTATGTTTATAACCAAAGATCTTGGTTCCTTTCGATATTTGCGCCCATCGGATCGTAACTTCCTGAATTATGGCCCCTGATTGTCCGAAAAATTGCCCTATTTAGCTTGTGGTCCCTCTGAAGGTCAAAATTGTTATCGGATTTAAAAAACCGTTTGATTATATCACCGTTCTATTGTTACGAAGGTTGAGTTCGAATTTCATGAAAATCGGACCAAAATTGACGGACAAAATGGCCGCCGTTTGTACGCGAATAGTGTGAAAATATGTTATATCAAGGTTGTGGACCTTATAGAGGTCACAATTTTGAACCAATTTTGATGAAACTTGACATGTATGTTTATAACCCAAAGATCTTGGTTCCTTTCGATATTTGCGTCCATCGGATCGTAACTTCCTGAATTATGGCCCCTGATTGTCTGAAAAATTGCCCTTTTTAGCTTGTGGTCCCTCTGGAGTTCAAAATTGTTATCGGATTTAAAAAACCGTTTGATTATATCACCGTTCCATGGTTATGAAGGTTGAGTTCGAATTTCGTGAAAATCGGACCAAAATTGACGGACAAAATGGCCGCCGTTTGTAAGCGAATAGTGTGAAAATATGTTATATCAAGGTTGTGGACCTTATAGAGGTCACAGTTTTGAACCAATTTTGATGAAACTTGACATGTATGTTTATAACCCAAAGATCTTGGTCCCTTTCGATATTTGCACCCATTGGATCATAACTTCCTGAATTATGTCCCCGGATTGTCCAAAAAATAGCTTTTGTTAGCTTTTGGTCCCTCTGGAGGTCAAAATTATTATCCGATTTAAAAAAACGTTTGACTATATCACCGTTACATGGTAATGAAGAGAGAGTTAGAATTACGTGAAAATCGGACTAGAATTGACGGACAAAATGGCCGTCGTTTGTACATGAATGTTGTATCAAGGTTGTGGACCCTATAGAGGTCACAATTTTGAACCGATTTTGATGAAACTTGACATGTATGTTTATAACCCAAAGATCTTGGTTCCTTTCGATATTTGTGCCCATCGGGTCATTACTTCCTGAATTATGTCCCCTGATTGTACGAAAAATCACCCTTTTTAGCTTGTGGTCCCTCTGGAGGTCACAATTATTATCTGATTTAAAAAAAAACGTTTGATTATAAAAACCAAACAAATTCTAATGATTTTCTGATAATTCCTTAATATGCGACAACTCTTTTTGACTGCCCGGACGATTTGGCTGCTGTGTGGGCCTATGTTTCGTTGCCTGGCAACCTATTTTTTTTTAAACCGAAATCGCGCACCATGTTCCGTTTGTATAGAACCAGTACGATTATCTCAGTCTCAGATTCCATTATACCACGTTTTTGGACCGAAGTCGCGTACCACGTTCCGTTTGTATAGAACCAGTAAGTCGAGCGTGGTACGATTAACTCAGTCTCTGATTCTATTATACCACGTTTTTTGAACCGAAGTCGCGTACCACGTTCCGTTTGTATAGAACCAGTAAGGCGAGCGTGGTAAGATTATCTCAGTCTCTGATTCTATTATACCACGTTATTTTAAAACCGAAATCGCGTACCACGTTCCGTTTGTATCGAACCAGTAAGGCGAGCGTGGTACGATTAACTCGGTCTCTGATTCTATTATACCACGTTTTTTGAACCGAAGTCGCGTACCACGTTCCGTTTGTATAGAACCAGTACGATTATCTCAGTCTCAGATTCTATTATACCACGTTTTTTTAACCGAAGTCGCGTACCGCGTTCCGGTTGTATAGAACCAGTAAGGCGAGCGTGGTACGATTATCTCAATCTCTGTTTCTATTATACCACGTTTTTGGACCGATGTCGCGCACCATGTTCCGTTTGTATAGAACCAGTCCGATTATCTCAGTCTGTAATTATACCTATAAAAACATGAAAATAGAATAATCAACACAATTTGAAAAATTTGCTTCAAATAATGTAAATCCCAATAATTAAAAAGGACGTGGTACCAAAATCGCGTACCACGTTTGAATTGTATAGAAGCAGTAAGGCGAGGGTGTTGGGGTTATCTCCGCCTCGGATTCTATTATATCAACGCTTTTTTTTACACAATATTTGTTAACCGTATGGTCATTAACGGACCGATCAGCTATCTGTATTGTAATTTATTTTAACATAAAGTGTAAATATGGCCTATAAAACAACAAAATGGATTAAATAATCAAGATTATTTGAAAAATAAGCTTTATATAATGTAAAATAAGTCAATGTCGCGTACCACGTTTCGTTTGTATAGAAACAGTAAATGAACTTGGCACTGTTATCTCAGCCTCGGATTCAATTGTACCACGTTCTTTTTACTTATCAACTCACGGTTCTTTCGTGTCATTCTCATTTTTTATTATACCACGTTTTTAACTGCCACGTTTTATTTCATATCTACCCAGTAGTGCAATATACCACTTAGGGCCTTTTTAAATAGGTAACAATAACTTGTACACCGTATATAAATGGCGATTATTTTAACCGACTGTTTGAATTGTATTATATTAAACATTAAGTGTAAATATGATCAATAAATAGTATAAAACATCGAAATTGATAAAATCATTACTGTAATTCGCAAAATTAGCTTTTAAAAAGGTAAAATCACCATAATTAAAAAGAACGTGGTACGAAAATCCCGTACCACGTTACATTTGTATAGAAGCAATAGGGACGAGTGTGGTATTTAGCCACTGCCATTATTTTAACTAATTGTGATTCTCTTGCTAGACACTTCACAAGCCTTGAAAATAAGCAGGATATAAAAAAACGCCTAGAAAGTTATAAATTTCATTACAATTAAATTTCAACGGACGAACTATGCGCCGATGCATACTTTCACCAGGAATGACCCACGTTTCGAATTTCCTTTACACTACATTTAATATCATCGCAGTCCTCTACGCCATAGACAAATTGTTTTGACGATGTGGTCTAAACAAACACGTGGCTGTTTCACGCTCGGGGTTTCACAACAAGACCCACGTGTAAATACTACCATGAAATGTAACGTGAGGCACAGAAAGGGATAAATAAAAGAGCTGAAATTATTTGTCACTTTTCGGTTGAAACGACTCGATAATAAATACTATTTTTCACATTTTGCTTCAAAATACTCGATAGAAATGTGATGTAAGTAACTTATTAGTACCTTTCCTCGGTGTATCGGTAAATATCAGGACAGTTTTGGTCGTGGGCCGACTAGGCTGAGCACCCGACCAAAACTGTCCTGATATTCACCGATACACCGAGGAAAGTGTGCTAATAACTATTACATAAGTACCAAGAAATAAAGACTAGGTCAATTAGACTCTGATTACTAAAATTTTACACGAGTAACTCACATTTCAATTCACGTTGTCAAATAACTAATAAATACTGAATGCCATAATTTGGACATCACAACCCCAATCTGACAATACTGATTTTGTTGATGCTCTTATAGCGGAAAAGCATTTATAATGCACAAATATATTCTCAGCATGCCGAAAAATGTGAAGTAAAATGAAAAAAGTGGATTTTAGAAGTCGCCTTGATACCAAAACCAGATCGCATGTGACTTGTTTTTCCCAAGGCAGATTTCGGTTGATTTTTTTTCTTGGAGTTGTACAAGAATAGACATTTCATAATACGCATAAACCATTTGTTTCGGATATTCGTCCCACAACTCACGTGACTATGAAGTTCTCATACCAGCCTATCAATCTGATTAAAACACAGATCCAATTTCGTTTCGTTTTTTATAGTTCAAAATTTTGTTTTTACATGTCTTCACTACTCTTGGATCTGGAGGACTTGTTATCTAACTAGTGTTCTGCCTGAAATGAGGGGTCAGCCAAAGTATAAAAAACGAAACGAAATATAGATCTATATTTTAATTAGATTGACCAGCCTATAGTATTTGCAAGAGGGTTTAATATGTCAATTTGTAATGTGATTTACTCTAGGCTTATAGGCATAATATCTTTTGTCCAGTTTGTATTTTCTGTAAGGAGTTTTTTAATCCATGACAATTTAAGACTTTTTATGAAACAGTTTACATTGAGCATTCTTAAACCACCGGTTTCATACCCCTGCACTATTAATTTTCTCGAGATTCTACCTGTCTTACCATTCCAGATATAATTAAAAATCATAGTTTCGATTTCCTTAGTAACTTCCTGGCTTGGAGTTGGTAAGCTAATAAAGAGGTGTACCGACTGTTACTTTTTGTACGCCCATATTTTCATGTGGACGTATATTGTCGTCGCCCCCGTCCGTCCGTCCGCCCACAATTGTTTGTGAACAGTTTACAGGTCACAATTTTTATCCGATTTTAATGAAACTTGATATATAGGTTTATCATCCCAAGATCTCGTTTCCTTTCGATATTGGCATGTATCGGACTGTAACTTCATGGATTATGCCCCCTGATTGTATGAAAAATCAGGTTTTTAGCTTGTGAACATTGTAGAGGTCACAGTATTGCACCGATTTTGAAATGCGTGTTTATAACTCAAAGATCTGGGTTCCTTTCGATATTTGCGCATATCGGATCATAACTTCCTGAATTATGGCCCATGATTGTACGAAAAATCGCCTTTTTTTAGCTTGTGGTTCCTCTTGAGGACAAAATTATTATCCGATTTAAAAAAAACCCATCTTATTATATCACCGGTACATCGTAAAGAAGGCTGTGTTCGCATTTCGTGAAAATCGGACCAACATTGACGGACGAAATGGCCGCCGCTTATACGCGAATAGTGTAAAAATATGGTATGTCAAGGTTGTGAACAATGTAGAGGTCACAATTCTGAACCGAATTTGATGAAATTTGAATTGCATGTCTATAACTCAAAGATCTTGGTTCCTTTCGATATTTGCGCATATCGGATCGTAAAATCCTGAATTATGGCTTCTAATTATACGAAAAATCACGCTTTTAGCTTGTGACCCCTATAGAGGTCACAATTTTGAACCGATTTTGATGAAACTTGACATATGTTTAAAACCCAAAGATCTTAGTTCCTTTCGATATTTGCGCCCATCAGATCGTAACTTCCTGAATTATGGCCCCCGTTTTTCCGAAAAATCAACCTTTTAAGATTGTGACCCTTCTGAAGGTCAAAATTATTATCCGATTTAAAAAAGAAACGTTTGATTATATCACCGTTGCTTGGTAATGAAGGTTGAGTTCGAATATCGTGAAAATCTGACCAAAATTGACGGAGAAATCGGCCGTCGTTTGTACGCGAATAGTGTAAAATTATGTTATATAAAAGTTGTGGACCCTATAGAGGTCACAATTTTAATTTGATTTTGATAAAACTTAAAATACATTTTATAACCTAAAGATCTTGGTTCCTGTCCATATTTGCTCATATCGGATTGTAACTTTCTGAATTATGGCCCCTGATAGTCCGAAACATCATCTTTTATGGCTTGTGGCTGGAGGTCGCAATTCTTATCGGATTTAAAAAAAAACCCATTTGATTATATCACCATTACACCGTAATGAAGGTTGAGTTCGAATTTCGTAAAAATCGGATCAAAATTGCCTGACAAAATGGCCGCCGCTTATACGCGAATAGTGTAACAATATTGTATACCAAGGTTGTGGACCTGTAGAGGTCAAAATTTTAATTTAATTTTGATGAAACTTAAAACAAAGTTTAAGGTCTTGAGACAAACAAAAATATTGTTTTTCAATGAATTTTGATAACTGTACAACTAGGCTGTGATTTAGCCACGAAAATCGTTTCATTTTGTCTCAGCAAATTCCAGGCGAAAATCTGACGCTTTGCTGCACAAGTAAACATGTAAGTCGTCACTGTAGTACACATTTATATTGCGATGTTTCGTACAATCAGACCGACACTCGAATTACGCCTCGGACTATATTTGTCAAGTGTAGCCATAATGTGGTGGAGAAATCATATTCTAAGCCAATCAGAAACCATAAAAGCAATCAACGTCATTAGGTCAGGGGTCAATAGCCATAAATAGACCAGGGAATACGTTTTACGAGACGGAACACGTTGGCTTGTTTACATTTGTATGAGAGAATTTTTCTGCAAATATGCCTGAATTACGGGACAATAACATCAGATAAATGTTGTGCTGACACCGTGAACACGGCTAGCCCCTGATTTGCGGAAAAAATATGGTCAAAAGCGAAATTGTATCAATGAATGTGATATTTCCTGGAAAAAGTATTTTTTCCATTTTATTTCAATACAACAATATGCAAAAGAAATATAAATATAGTATACAGATGAAAACGTTTTTGGCATGATTGAAATACTGGTTCGGTATAATAATTGTATATAATGTTGAGAAAAAAACAAAAAAAAATAATACTATCTGAGCCCACTGATACAACAGAATATTAATAATGATTCACCTAACAACCCTGAACATGCAATTATACTTGTTTTTAAATAAAAAACCAATAAAGACATATTATAAGAGATGTCAAATAAGTATACATTATTTTATAGAAAGAAATACAGTACTAAAAAATAAGAAATGAATGCAATTTTATATACTTCCTCATACAGTATTCAACAACAACACTCGATGGCATGAGATTTCTCCGATATTAAATAGATTAAAATGATTCAGTGATACTTTGATTTAATCTAATATGGAGGACCGAGACTTAGCTTTGATCAAAAGGTACAGTGGTTGAAATTGTTGAACATGTCTGTTAAACCTTCAAAGGCTAAAATCTTTGCTTGCAATAGAGTAATTTGAATGAAATTTTCAAATTATTCATTTTACATTATCTACTTTTGAACTATTATAGCAAGAATGGCTAGTTCTTTATCTAAATCTTATATAATGTATCTTTAATGAAAAATGTATATAATAATAATAACATCATTTATATATATAGTGTATTAATACTGGAGAATGGTTTCTAATCTGCTTTTCAGATTTTTATATCCACAGAATCCGGCCCGTCGCCAGCTCATAAAATTGGGGGTGGGGGGTACAGAATTTTTTGGAGGGGCTGAGGACGTGACCGGCTAAGAATACTCCTGAGAAATCATCAATTTTTCGAAGGGCTAAACCGCACAGACTACATGTATTTACACACAGATCAGGTCTTGTGTCCGTATACACTGTACAGGGCTGGGGTAATGGTAATGGAATGTAATCATTACATATTTTAAGTAATGGTGAAGTAATGAGTAATGGAAGATTTCAAAAGTAATGAGTAATGGAAATGTAATTAATTACATGCCACAAATCATGTAATGGTCAATTACATTTCAATTACTCTTCAATTACATTTAAGGCACATATAAATATTTACATATGACAAATTTTATAGCACCAAAGAAATAAATTAAGTGTATCTGACACAAATCCAATTCATTATTTTATTTTTTTTAAAAAGATTTAAATCAGTTCTAACAAATTATAAGAAGGCATTCAACATTTTCTTTTATTACTTTTTATGTAGGACACTTCTTTAGACATGTAACCTAAAAAGGTTCCCCTTAAAAAGTAGATCTTTGAAAAGAAGTATATTTTAATCAAAGATTAGTGTTAATTTACAGTCAATCATTCAGTCAATCAATCAATCAGTCAGATTAAAAGACAATAGTCTTACTACACTTTAATCTTAATCTCAAGTTAACAAGTGTCAAACCAAACAATGGCTTTCCAGTATCTCAACATTTTATGGTTACTTATAAACCAATCATATGTTTTGTTTTAGAATCATGTTGAATAATTTACCAGTTATACAATATATTAGAGACAAACTATTTGGATTGATTAAGAATCTTAAAAAATACTTTCAATTCATTTTTCAAGACATGAAGCGAAAGCATCAGCGTTTGTCACCATTCCCCTCACTTGAAAATTTGCCTTGATGTTATAATTTATAGAAATAACAAATCATACACAAATAACTGTTAAAGTGAATCAAGGATTATTTTGAGTTTGGTTTTATAGGCCCTTCATGGCGGAAAATAACGTTGTCTTTTTAATTTCTATGTGAAAAATTGTTTTTTATTTATATAGTCATAAAGTAATGGGTAATGGTAATTAATTACTTTCAATGTAATGGGTAATGGTAATTAATTACATTGCTAAAAATGAGAAAGTAATTGTAATGATTACATTTAAAAAGTAATGGTAATGGTAATGTAATTAATTACATTGGCAATGTAATGGCCCCAGCCCTGACACTGTACAATATTAAAAGATATATGCCAGTAAAGAAAAGTACATATAAGAGAAAAACAAACAGTTAACTAAATAAAATGGTTCCTGTAATATGAATAAGAAATGAAATGGAGTTAAACGCCGTCCTACTGTTCTGCTCTTATACATGTACTGGACTAATGAAGACGGGCATACGCTATACAGTGTACTACGAGGAAAATTTTGCCTGGGCACAGCACTATGGCCTACTTTTATATCGAATTCCAACTGCCAAGGGACCTTTTTACGTGCACACCAATGTTAGACAGGAATTCGGTTTTTCGTCACATTTGAACGACTAGACAGCAGTCCTTGTACCTTGTCAGCCCTTCTGCCTGCACCAATGACAAGGGGAAACCACGTCTGAATTGAATTGGAATAAAAAAGGAAAATAAAAACATATATGTCAACTTAAAATAGCTAAATATGATATGAACATTTATCGACATGTACAGTACATTTAATTAAAACATGTTTAAAATATTTAATGTAAAAAACACTTACAAAAATACATATGTATACAGGTTTAGGCCTTCTCATAAAAATCACAATTTCATCAATATGATTTGGCTGTCACTTTCATATTCGAACAATTTTCACAAATCCATACTAGAAAACTTTCACTTCTAAAAAATACATCTATCTGTAGTTCCTATATACATGTACTGGGTTAAGGAAGACGGGCGTGCGTTATGCAGTTTATTATGAGGGAAATTTTGCCTGGGCACAACACTATGGCCTACTCTTATATCGAATTCCAACTGCCAAGGTGTCTTTTTACATGCACACCAATGTCCAAACCGCTTACAAAAATACATATGTATGTATACAGGTGTAGGCCTATTCATAAAAAATCACGTAATTTCATCAATATCATTTGACTGTCACAAATCCATACTAGAAAGCTTTCACTTGTAACAAATACAACTATCTGTAGCCTAATGCAGCCTAATTTGCATCCACAGAAAAAATATTGTTTGGTTCTTGATCTCTATAGTCAACTTAACCCTGTCATTTGTTACAGTAGAGTTTAACAAGAAGGGCATAAATTTCTGCAGATACAGTAAGGCAACTTTAAAGTAATGCACATGGTATTTCACCTCAATGGTGACACAGTCTTTACCATAGACTATAGTGGTCTTTTGTCTTGGTCTTAGTTGTCATACATTTAGGAATAGGAGAATATCTTCATCAACTTGCATTTGCAATAAAATTGGAAAATGTTAAGATATGATCCCCTTAACAAATTAACCAGGCCTATTATTCTTTTTCTTATTTCGCTGGTAAAATATTAGCTGCTCTAAACATAGTTCTTTATTCATACACAGTTGTTGGGGGTTTTTTTTACGTTGGTAATGTACGTGAGAAGTCTGTATTGTTAGAATGAGAGAGAGTTTTGTCTGCACATTTCTACAATTCTTTGTCCAACATATCAATATTTCCATCTAATTTGATCCACTGGTTAGCACATACCCTAAATTTTTCTCAGTTTCTCACAGTAAACGGTTTTACATCGGTGTTTTAAACCAAATCTACACGGAGTATACAGCTCTAGTTATTCTTCCGCTTTTTTACTATCAAAACGTAAACAAACCGGTGACTTTTCACTCTACACGACCCGTTGACCTTTCGTCGTGTGCGTCTGATTGGTGGGCTTTGTCACGTGATCTATTAAAACCAAATCACCGCGAAATTCAAATACCATCGCACATTGATAAGTAAGCCCATATTTATTTTACGTTTTCTGTCAAACGTCAAAGAATTGATAAAAGAAAAGTTGTGTGGAAATACAAAGTAATACTAGAAGAATTAGATTATGTAGTTTGTTTTCCGCCTGAAAATCGTCGGGATGGAGCAACAGAAGCAAGCTTGCTAGAAATTTCACATCACGGCCTAAACTAAATCCATAATATTAAATGTTTCAAGGGGCAGAACTTTATAAAATAAAAACAAACAAATTCTAATGATTTTGATATTTACTTAATATGCGACAACTCCTGTTGACTGCCCGGACGATTTAGCTGCTGGTGGGCGTATGTTTCGTTGCCTGGCAACCTATTTTCCTATTACTGTCAGGAATCTCTGACCACATTACAATTAATCTTTTTATTTCCTCAATTTTAGAAGTATAATTTATTTCAATTATATCATCGAGATTTCTTGAGAAAGTAATTCCCAAAACCGTAAATTTCGAATAATACAACAAATAATCTTACCCATAAGGGTAATAATAATAGTCAAACTAGTAACTCTATATGTTCAAATATAAATTGTGAATTTTGTAGTCTGTCTTTCGGTGCTTGTAACTATAGACAGTGTAAATTATGTACTGATTACAATGAAGCCCACGCATTTAGTAGCTCCGTTACTGGTAGATGCTACCATATTTCTACAGATCAAATCCTTAATTGTAATACACAAAATACTGCAAATTACACTATGTTGGGGAAACAAGTAATTCATGTAAAACTAGATTTAATAATCATAGATCTGCAGGAAATTCTGAAAATACACAGAAATTATCATATCAACATTTTAAACAAAATCCCTGTAAAGAATTTGGATATAGTATACAAATAATTGAAAAACTTCCCGGTTCTGGACACCTCACTAATGGCAAAATTGATCCTGCTGTTACACAAACAAGCCAACAGTGAGGCTGATGTCCCCCGCCGAAATCCCAAAATAAATAGAAGACACATATTAATTAATCGCACATTTATTTTTTTCAATGTATCGAGCAATCAAACTGTACACGAAGTGTCATCCAAAAGTGTTTTATAAAGAAAAATGCTAAAACCGACGAGAAAAATGAAAATGTACCCTAGTTAGGGGGACCCTAAAGGCAGACAAAAGGGCCCCTCTGGCCAAGGGAAAGGGCCCTTGTGTCCAAGTCAATCGTTTCTATACACTGTTACTGTCGAATCGATTACTAAATGAGAATGCAGTCATTGTATTGGCATAAAAATCATCAATCAAGATGAACCTAAGTTATCTTGTCCCAAAGTATCAACCAATCAAATTGCTTATCTCTGCTTACCCTAAGCGGAAAATGCTCATCTTCGAACTCCATCAAGGCATTGACCTAATAAGCATATACACCAAGTTTGAACATTTTAACTCAATTAGAAGGAGAGTTATTGTGTTCCAAAGTCTCGACTACTCTCGACCAATCAAATTGCGTATCGCTCTGCTTAACTTGAGCAGAAAATGCTCATTATCGAACTTAGTCAAGGTATTACTGTAATGAAACTATACACCAAGTTTCATCACTCTCACTTAATTAGAACTAAAGTTATCGTGTCCCAAAGCATCAACCAATCAAATTGCTTATCTCTGCTTACCCTTAGTGGAAAATGCTCATCTTTGAACTCCATCAAGGCATTGACCTTATAAGCATATACACCAAGTTTGAACATTTTTACTCAATTAGACGAAGAGTTATTGTGTTCCAAAGTCTCGACCAATCAAATTGCATATCGCTCTGCTTACCCTAAGCGGAAAATGCTCATCTCCAAACTCCATCAAGGCATTGACCTAATAAGCATATACACCAAGTTTGAACATTTTAACTCAATTAGAAGGAGAGTTATTGTGTTACAAAGTCTCGACCAATCAAATTGCTCTGCTTACCCTGAGCGGAAAATGCTCATTATCGAACTTAGTCAAGGTATTACTGTAATGAAACTATACACTAAGTTTCATCACTCTCACTTAATTAAAACTAAAGTTATCGTGCCCCAAAGCATCAACCAATCAAATTGCTTATCTCTGCTTACCCTAAGCGGAAAATGCTCATCTTTGAACTCCATCAAGGCATTGACCTAATAAACACATACACCAAGTTTGAACATTCTAGCTATATTAGGAAGAGTTATTGTGTTCCAAAGTCTCGACCAATCAAATTGCGTATCGCTCTGCTTACCCTAAGCAGAAAATGCTCATCTCCGAACTCCATCAAGGCATTGACCTAATAAGCATATACACCAAATTTGAACATTTTAACTCAATTAGGAGAGTTATTGTGTTCCAAAATCTCGACCAATCAAATTGCTCTGCTTACCCTGAGCGGAAAATGCTCATTATCGAACTTAGTCAAGGTATTACTGTAATGAAACTATACACTAAGTTTCAACACTCTCACTTAATTAGAACTAAAGTTATCGTGTCCCAAAGCATCAACCAATCAAATGCTTATCTCTGCTTACCCTAAGCGGAAAATGCTCATCTTTGAACTCCATCAAGGCATTGACCTAATAAACACATACACCAAGTTTGAACATTCTAGCTCAATTAGGAAGAGAGTTATTGTGTCCCAAAAAGTGTGACGGACAGACGGACAGACAGACAGACAGACAGACAGACGGACGGACGAACCCATTTTAATAGTCCCCCAACTTTCTTCGAAAGGCGGGGGACAAAAAGAACTCACGCAGAAGAAAATTGGATTATCAAACTACAAACCATTTTCCCTTATGGCCTTAAGGATAGATTTAAAAATAACGATTACAATAACCGTAATGAAAACGCTTTAATCACCAGAAATTGTTACAAAAAATTTGACCATAATTTTCAAAATAAAAAACGTTCTATAAAAAAATCGAAATTTCAAAAAGATCCGGAAAGTATTCTGAACAATTTGTATTCTGTATGCCAATGCCATACTCCTGACAAATTGTCTTGTGCATCTTGTGTACTTAATCTTGCCCGACAAATTGTACATACTTTGAAAAAATCAACAGCTAAGAAACTTGGTGTCCTCATACAGGATATTATATATTCTAATCAACTTAATGAAAGCTTTCTTCCTCAATATTACGATGTAATTACCGATTTGATAAATAGTAAATTTTCACCTGAACATTCAGCACAACCTCGTAAAGTTCATAAGAAAAAACCCGAGGTATTATGCAAAATACTTTTTACAGATAAACATATACAAGACATATGATTGAATAGAATCTTTCGAGATAGATCAGTAATAAAATCCATACCAGATACTATCCCAAAAATTTCACCTACAGTCATATACAAATTTTTACCTCCAATTCGTAATAAAATTTTTAACTACCATGAAACTATTGCAAACCTTAACGTTCAAGAATTTATTGACAGTTACGATAACACCACTTGTCAATGCAATAACTCTCCTTTTAAAGATAAGTTTCATGACCATATATTGACAGGAAACTTCGATATTGTTGAAGACAAAAATCTTAGAAAACTATTTCGCTTTGGGCCACAATTTCGAGAACAACCAAGTAAAACTAACTTCAAAAAATTACATAATAATCTAAAATCTCAAATCCGGAAATGCATTGTAGCTTGGTCTGATAAATTTCGTGCACCGTTAGAATCTTTTGGAGAATGGAGAAACACTGTTTTTGACCTCTTGTCAAAGAGAATCAAATATATAAAACTTAACCCAAGACACCCACCACCCGAAGTCCTAAAAAACGAATCTGCAGCTGAATGTCTTGCTGCTCTTCAAGAGAGATTTGTTCTAACACCTGTTGATAAGGCTAGTAATAACATTGCCTCTATCTGTAAAAAGTACTATATTAAAAATATCCTTACCGAACTCGGACTTTGGCCTAACACCAATAATGATACTTATAAATTATTACGGAATTATCTAAAATAGATATTTTGCATAACCAATATTCGTTTAACATGAGTAATGATATCAGAGACAATGTGAAAATAGATGCACTACCTTATATTTATTCTATACCGAAATTTCATAAAAATCCAGTAAAATTCAGATATATAATTTCCTCCAGCATCTGTCAGACACAACCTCTAGCAGTGACTATAACGAAAGGACTTAAATTATGTCAGGCCCAACATGCCATTTGGTGCAAAACACTTCGAAATTATACTGGAATTAACAGTTTTTTCATAATTGATAAAAAAATAAACCTACTAATAGTAGACACTTTAGATAAAATTAACAAAAAAGGCAATGCTAAATCAATAGAAACTTTCGACATTTCCACTTTATATACTATGCTACAACATACAGATCTTAAAAATAATTTGGATTGGTTCGTTGATAAAGCCTTTAATGGAGCTTTCGGAAAGGGCAGAAACCTGATGGCCATCTACTCACAAGATGCAAGATGGATAATAAAACGGCGCAATGCTAATACTGTAGTTTTCGATAAAGAAAAATCTAAAAATGTCATACATTTTCTCATTGACAATGCCATATTTGAGGTTGGGGATCAGATAATACAACAAACTATTGGTTTACCAATGGGAACTGACCCCGCCCCATTAGACCACAAAAGAAAAACATATTACAAGGTAGCTAAAAGTCTAAATTATACCTTCCGTTACATTGATGACATAACACCAATCAATGATAATGGTAATTTCAATAAATATAAAGATGAAATATATCCTCCTGAACTTATATTAAACAAAGAAAATTCGGGCACTATTAATGCATCTGTTCTTGACCTGGACATCAATATAATTTACGATAAATTTAATGTCGGTATATTCGATAAAACGGACAAATTTGGTTTTGAAGTAGTAAAATACCCGTCAGCTTACAGTAACATTCCAGATACTACACTATATAATGTTTTCTATTCACAGGCATTACGATTTCATCTGGATTATCGCCCTTTTTTTATCGGGAAATTGCACCTTCTAAGCTACGACGTCATAACAGCTATAACGACAGATTCACGTCACGCCATTCAGTTAGCAGACGACGGTCTCCCTAGACGGTCTTACATTCCTTTGCTTCCATGTATTCAGTTTTGTTTCACGTCACGCCATTCAGTTAGCAGACGACGGTCTCCCTAGACGGTCTTACATTCCTTTGCTTCCATGTATTCAGTTTTGTTTTGTTTCTGTGACGGTTGTAATGTGTGTCCTAATGCATTCAATATACTTCAATCCTCTTCTTTATTGATTTAATGCATCTAGTTTTTTAGAACTAGGCCTACTTCTTTGATACATTTAACAGTGTGGTTACTTGTATATCGGAATTTATACAACAATATGCTTGCATTCGTAATTCTTGCAACATATGACAGATCATGACTCATGCTGACATTATATAATTGTTTCCTTGGGTTTTACTCCCAACTTGTTTTCAAATATGAGTGAAGTCTGTGTCACCACAGGCCCGGGACTGTACAGCGCAGTGGACGCTTACGGCTTGCCCCCGGATTCATTCACTCTTTTTGATTTGTTTTTGTTTGTGGTCTCTTAGTATGATGTCTTATCTGTATATTTGTTTTTGTGTAGAATTGTGTGTGGTGCAGTCCCCTTGCACTTACTAATAGAGATGGTTTTACTCCTGTTCCAGAAATATAATTTAGGTTTTCTTCTGGAGTTAAGCCAGATAATTTGGAATACTGATCAAGGAGAGTCAATGCATTTTCCAGAGATCTGATTGATCCATCCAAAAAAATGGTTGTGTCATCTGCATATTGTGAGAATTCACATTCGGTATCTTTTATTTATGAGGGTATTTTATCTAAACATTATACTCATTATTTCGGCACACAGAATAAACAGATCAGGAGATATTGGATTACCTTGCCTACAACCCCTTGATATTCTAAAGAAAGAGGAATAAAATTTATTTTGGCACACAGAGCTTCGCATCGTTTAGTATAATATCGATCCATTTTCTGAATTTTTTTCCAAAATTGAAATAAATCAATACCTTTTTCATAAATTTCCATGATATACTATCAAAGGCTTTCATAAAATCGGCTAAAAGGATCATGCCACTCATTTTATTTACAGTTACATCATGCATAATATCGTATAAAAGTCTGGTGTTTTCTCCAATGTAACGACCTGCAATAAAACCAGTTCGCAGTTAGCTTATCAGTTTTGGAAGGAATATTTTTATTCCGTTGGACAATATCCACGTTAAGATTTTGTAGCTTATATTTAACAGTAAAATTGGACGCCAGTTTCTTAGAGATTCTCTTGATTTGTTACCTTTTGGTATTATGGATAATTCCCTGTCTGACCCCCATTTTCTTTTTGTGTGTCTGTGTGTCACCTACAGGCCAAACTTTTAATCGATCGTCTTGAAAACTTTTTTATACATATTCCTTATACCCTAAGGCTGACCAGTATTATTTTTGGTGCATGCCGGACCCCCTGGGACAGAGCCACGCCCACTTTTTGCCATTAGCGTCAGGAAGGCACAATTTTTAATGGATTATCTTGGTATACTTATTCCTTATACTCTAAGGACGGCAACTATTGATGTTGAAGCACGACCCTCAACGCTAAACAAACCAAACGCCTCGCCTTCTTGACAAAGTACCATATCAATCAAAGCAGGAATGTGGACGTATATTGTAGCGTTATGTTTTTATTTTCCTTTAGGGTTTCTAGTATTAATTTGGAATCTGAAAATTGATAGTAATCTTCTAGCATTATTTATTATTATTATTATGGATTTATATAGCGCTACTTCCACAGTACTGTGTTCCAGTGAGCTTTACAATCTGGATATAAAAGCAAAAAGAAAAAATAGAAAAACATAAATACAAAGGCACGTACATTTAAAATTCTCAAAACTTCACCATATAGACAAGTGTATAGAATATAAAATCAATAAAATAAAACTAAAATAATTAGTAAAACACAAGACAGGCAAACATAAAAGATAATTATCATAGCTATAATATATAATGAACATCTTTTGGTGTAAATACAATAAGACCATATTGAAATCCTTCATTAAAAAGATGTGTTTTGAGACGTGTTTTAAATGTAGACAAGGACGGTGAATTACGGACACTCATGAGTAAGCTGTCCCACAAGTTAGGACCATATATATTTTATTTGTTATACTTTGTTTATCTTTTTCTCTTTGCCTTTTTTTGCAGAACAATAGGGGATTGTCATTCGCCTTGTGTTCATTTGTATCATTTCCAGAAATAGGTCATCTTCAATGTTCAACTGTAAATCACTTGAGTCAATGAGGTCTAAGTAGGTTCGATTGTACGGAGAGCAAGAATATTCTGATTTTGCTCTAGTAATTACTTCTTTTACTTTGAGAACATGTTCATGATTTTTCAGTAATGTGCCCTTAAAGCACCAAAACCCTTTACCTTTCTCAAATTTTGAAATCTTTAATTGTAATACTGTAATGGAATGATCAGTTCGGTAACCAGGATTAAAAAGTATCTTATCCAATGTTAAGAGTAATTCTTCGGAGATCAAAAAGAAATCGAGTCGAGATTTTTTTGTCGGGTTTGTTCTAAACCATGTATAACGACGTTGATCTGGGTTTTGGATACGCAATGGATCAACTAGGTTAAAAACCTCTTTTAGTTTGTGGACAACAGCGGTACTTTTTTCATTATTTAAATGTTTATAATTGAAACAATCTCTTTTATAGTCTTGCGCAAGGTTCCAATCGCCACATATGATAGTAAATTCAGGGTCAAATTCCTGCATAATATTACTTAGATTTTCGAAAAATCTAGGTTCATCTTTGTTTGGACTGTAAATATTAATAGGAATATAAAATCAGGAGTGTGTACTTCTAGTGCTATCAAGTTGCCTTCGTTACCTTTAAAAGAATTTTTAATGGAGTATTCGATTCATTAGTATCACAGTACCTCTCTAGAATTGCTTTTCCCTGGGCTTATATAACATTCAAATCCCCACATTGACCTTACTCTGTTAATATCTTTTACTGCAAAAATGTATGTCATGTAGGCAATATATAGAACAGTTTTTTTTCTTTTTTTATACGCCCACATTTTCATGTGGACGTATATTGTCTTCGCCCCTGTCCGTCCGTCCACAAATGTTTGTGAACAGTCAGTCTACACGTCACAATTTTTATCCGATTTCAATGAAACTTGACATATAGTTTTATCACCACAAGATCTCGGTTCCTTTCGATATTGGCAGGTATCGGACTGTAACTTCATGGGTTATGGCCCCTGATCGTACGAAAAATCACGTTATTTAGCTTGTGAACACTGTAGAGGTCAGAATTATGAACCGACTTTGATGAAACTTGAGATGCATGTTTATAACTCTAAGATCTTGGTTCCTTTCGATATTTGCGCATATCGGATCGTAACTTCCTGAATTATGGCCCCTGATTGTAAGAAAAATCGCCTTTTTAGCTTGTGGTCCCTCTCGAGGCCAAAATTATTTTCTGATTTAAAAAAAAGTCTGATTATATGACCGTTACACTGTGAAGAAGGTTGAATTAGAATTTCGTGAAAATCGGACCAAAATTGATGGACAAAATGGCCGCCGCTTGTACGTGAGAAGTTTAAATATATGGTATGTAAAGGTTGTGAACACTGTAGAGGTCACAATTTTGAACCGAATTTGATGAAACTTGAAATGCATGTCTATAACTCAAAGATCTTGGTTCCTTTCGATATTTGCGCATATCGGATCGTAACATCCTGATTTATGGATCCTGATTATACGAAAAATCACGCTTTTAGCTTGTGGACCCTATAGAGGTCACAATTTTGAACTGATTTTGATGAAACTTGACATATGTTTATAACCCAAAGATCTTAGTTCCTTTCGATATTTGCGCCCATCATATCGTAACTTCCTGAATTATGGCCCCTGTTTGTCCGAAAAATCAACCTTTTTGGATTGTGATCCTTCTGAAGGTCAAAATTATTATCCGATTTAAAAAAAAAACCGCTTGATTATATCTCCGTTGCTTGGTAATGAAGGTTGATTTCGAATTTCGTGAAAATCGGACCAAAATTGAAAGACAAAATGGCCGCCGCTTTTACGCGAAAAATGTAAAAATATGGTATGTCAAGGTTGTGAACACTGTAGAGATCACAATTTTGAACCGAATTTGATGAAACTTGAAATGCATGTCTATAATTCAAAGATCTTGGTTCCTTTCGATATTTGCGCATATCGGATCGTAACATCCTGAATTATGTCCCCTGGTCCCTTTGGAGGTCATAATTATTACCAGGTTTAAAAAAACCGTTTGATTATATCACTGTTACACCGTAAGGAAGGTTCAGTTCTAATTTCATGAACATCAGACCAAATTTGTCAAATAGGCCATGATGTGAAATTTCTAGCAAGCTTGCTTTTGTTGCTCCATCCCGACGATTTTCAGACGGAAAAAAACTACATCATCTAATTCTTCTAGTATTACTTTGTATTTCCACACAACTTTTCTTTTATCAATTCTTTGACGTTTGACAGAAAACGTAAAATAAATATGGGCTTACTTATCAATGTGCGATGGTATTTGAATTCCGCGGTGATTTGGTTTTAATAGTTCACGTGACAAAGCTCACCAATCAGACACACGCGACGAAAGGTCAACGGGTCGTGTAGAGTGAAAGGTCACCGGTTTGTTTACGTTTTGATAGTAAAAAAGCGGAAGAATAACTAGAGCTGTATACTCCGTGTAGATTTTGTTTAAAACACCGATGTAAAACCGTTTACTGTGACAAACTGGGAAAAATTTAGGGTATGTGCTAACCAGTGGATCAAATTAGATGGAAATATTGATGTGTTGGACAAAGAATTGTAGGAATGTGCAGACAAAACTCTCTCTCATTTTATCAATACAGACTTCTCACATACATTACCATTACCAACGTAAAAAAACCCCCAACAACTGTGTATGAATAAAGAACTATGTTAAGAGCAGTTAATATTTTACCAGCGAAATAAGAAAAGGATTAATAGGTCTGGTTAATTTGTTAAGGGGATCATGTCTTAACATTTTCCAATTTTATTGCAAATGCATGTTGATGAAGATATTCTCCTATTCCTAAATGTATGACAACTAAGACCAAGACAGAAGACCACTATGGTAAAGACTGTGTCACCATTGAGGTGAAATACAATGTGCATTACTTTAAAGTTGCCTTACTGTAGCTGCGGAAATTTATTCCCTTCTTGTTAGACTCTACTGTAACAAATGACAGGGTTAGGTTGACTATAGAGATCAAGAACCAAACGATATTTTCTCTGTGGATGCAAATCAGGCTGCATTAGGCTACAAATAGTTGTATTTGTTACAAGTGAAGCTTTTTAGTATGGATTTGTGAAAATTGTTCGAATATGAAAGTGACAGTCAAATGATGTTGATGAAATTACGTGATTTTTTATGAATAGGCCTACACCCGTATACATACATATGTATTTTTGTAAGCGGTTTGGACATTGGTGTGCATGTAAAAAGACCCCTTGGCAGTTGAATTCGATATAAGAGTAGGCCATAGTGCTCTGCCCAGGCAAAATTTCCCTCATAATAAACTGTATAGGGCACGCCCGTCTTCCTTAACCCAGTACATGTATATAGGAGCTACAGATAAATGTATTTTTTAGAAGTGAAAGGTTTCTAGTATGGATTTGTGAAAATTGTTCGAATATGAAAGTGACAGCCAAATCATATTGATGAAATTATGTGATTTTTATTAGTAGGCCTAAACTTGTATACATATGTATTTTTGTAAGTGGTTTTTACATTACATATTTTAAACATGTTTTACTTAAATGTACTGTACATGTCGATAAATGTTCATATCATATTTAGCTATTTTAAGTTGACATATATGTTTTTATTTTCCTTTTTTATTCCAATTCAATTCAGACGTGGTTTCTCCTTGTCAGTGGTGCAGGCAGAGGGGCTGACAAGGTACTAGAACTGCTGTCTAGTCGTTCAAATTAGTTGGGTACGAGACCTAAAATCCGTGACCAATTTGCGGGGAAGTTGTTTTGAAGGTGGTTTCTATATGAAAAAAACCTGCTGAAGCGATTAAGCTTGGGTACCTCTCTCTAAAATGCTGGCGGAAGCCGCTAGAGGGCTAAATTCAAAATGGTGGTCAGATGTGGCGGGAAAATATAAAATTATGTAATATAGGCTTCTGATGTGTCTATTCGTATGTTTTAAGGGTCCCTGAATCGAAATATTGTAATCAAAAATCAATCCAGCCACTAATTTTGCCCATATGGCCGAAAAATCTAAGATGGCCACCATTTTTGGCCTGGAAAATAGTTTCGGGGTCGATGTTTTCAATTTTGATGAATTTGTGTCGATAGATGGCAACCAACAATAATGCTCACCGATATTTATCATCTGATAGTCAACTGATTTCGATTTTACTTTAATCAACGCTTAATAATGAACCCATGTAAGGCCCTGTATCCTGGGCGAGGCGTGACCGTTTTGGGGAATAAAGGAAACTAAGTAAAAAGGAATTCAGTTTATGTAGTATAAATATACAACATAACAATTCTTTCACTAGTGCGCGCACTAAATGAATCATGACGATACAAAATGTCCATCCATCGGCAAGACCATACTTCGACGATACCATTTATTGGCGACCAGTCATCGACGATACCATTCCTGGAACAAACTGTGGACGATACCATTTATCGACGACTATTCTTAGACGATACCATTCCAAGAAGAAACTGTCCACCCATCGGCAAGACAAGACCATACTACGACGATACCATTTATCGACTACTATTCAACGACGATACCATGTATCGGCTACTATTCAACGACGATACCATGTATCGGCTATTATTCATCAACGACGATATATGTATCGGCTACTATTCTACGACGATACCATGTATCGGCTACTATTCAACGACGATACCATGTATCGGCTACTATTCAACGACGATACCATGTATCGGCTACTATTCAACGACGATGCCATGTATCGGCTACTATTCAACGATGATACCATGTATCGGCTACTATTCAACGACGATACGATGTATCGGCTACTATTCAACGACGATACCATGTATCGGCTACTATTCAATGACGATACCATGTATCGACTTCTATTCAACGACGATATCGTGTATCGACTTCTATTCAACGACGATACCATGTATCTGCTACTATTCAAAGACGATACCATGTATCGGCTTCTATTCAACGACGATACCATGTATCTGCTACCATTCAAGGACGATACCATGTATCGGCGACTATTCAACGGCGATACCATTTATCGGCAACTATTTAACGACGATGCCATTTATCGGCGACTATTCTTAGATGATACCATTCCAGTAACAATCAGTAGGTATCCAAAGGGGACCTGTAAAATTAGTCAACATTAGTACATAAATTTATTCATACTAACTTATTTACGCATACTAAAATATACAACGATGAGTAGAACATACGAGTCCTGCACAGAAGAACCTAAGACAACAAAGTTAAAAGTATAATTTCACTCACCCATTAAGTACCTGGTGGCAGTATCGAGTCCTCAGTCCTACTGTCATAATTCATCTCCCAACAAGCCCGATTGGCCGGCTTATATACTACCTGTATGCACGTGCATTGCAGGTAGAAAGTTTGGGCGAGCCTTAATATATTACAGGTAATTAGTTTAGACTGATTAGTAAAACTTTGTCTGGATAAGTTGGTGATGTTGATTATCATGCGTGATTAAATATTACATGGCTCCATTATTAAGCGTTGATTAAATTAAAATCAAAATCAGTGGACTACAGAGTATATCAGATGATAAATATCGTGAGTATTATTGCTGTTTGCCATCTATCGACACAAATTAATCGAAATTGAAGACATCAACCACGAAACTATTGGCTGGGTGGATTTTTTATTACAATATTTCGATTCAGATACCCTTAAAACATACGAATAGACACATCAGAAGCCTATATTACATAATGTTATATTTTCCCGCCACATCTGACCACCATTTTGAAATTGGCCCTCTAGCGGCTTCCGCCAGCATTTTAGAGAGAGGCACCCAAGCTTAATCGCTTCAGCAGGTTTTTTTCATATAGAAACCACCTTCAAAACAACTTCCCCGCAAATTGGTCACGCATTTTAGGTCTCGTACCCAACTAAATGTGACGAAAAACCGTATTCCTGTGTAACATTGGTGTGCACGTAAAAAGATCCCTTGACAGTTGGAATTCGATATAAGTGTAGGCCATAGTGCTGTGCCCAGGCAAACTTTTCCTCATAGTACACTGTATAGCGTATGCCCGTCTTCATTAGTCCAGTACATGTATAAGAGCAGAACAGTAGGACGGCGTTTAACTCCATTTCATTTCTTATTCATTTTACTGGAACCATTTTATTTAGTTAACTGTTTGTAAACTCTTATATGTACTTTTCTTTACTGGTATATATCTTTTAATTTTGTACAGTGTATATGGACACAAGACCTGATCTGTGTGTAAATACATGTATTCTGTGCGGCTTAGCCCCCCCCCCCTCCAAAAAAAAATGATGATTTCTTAGGAGTACTCTTAGCCAGCCACATCCTCAGCCCCTCCAAAAAAATTCTGTACCCCCCGCCCCCAATTTTATGAGCTGGCGTAGGGCCCGATTCTGTGGATATAAAAATCTGAAAAGCAGATTAGAAACCATTCTCCAGTATTAATACACTATTATTATATACATTTTTCATTAAAGATACATTATATACGATTTAGATAAAGAACTAGCCATTCTTGCTATAATAATAGTTCAAAAGTGGATAATGTAAAATGAATAATTTGAAAATTTCATTCAAATTACTCTATTGCAAGCAAAGATATTAGCCTTTGACGGTTTGACAGGCGTGTTCAACAATTTCAACCACTGTACTGTTTGATCAAAGCGAAGTCTCGGTCCTCCATATTTGATTAAATCAAAGTATCGCTGAATCATTTTAATCTATTTAATATCGGAGAAATCTCATGCCATCGAGTGTTGTTGTTGAATACTGTATGAGGAAGTATATAAAATTGCATTCATTTCTTATTTTTTAGTACTGTATTTCTTTCTTTAAATACTTATTTGACATCTCTTATAATATGTCTTTATTGGGTTTTTTTTTACAAGTATAATTGGTGCATGTTCAGGGTTGTTAGGTGAATAATTATTAATATTCTGTTGTATCAGTGGGCTCAGATAGTATTATTTTTTTTTGTTTTTTTCTCAACATTATATATAATTATTATACCGAACCAGTATTTCAATCATGCCAAAAACGTTTTCATCTGTATACTATATTTCTTTTGGATATTGTATTGAAATAAAATGGAAAAAATACTTTTTCCAGGAAATATCACATTCATTGATACTATTTCGCTTTTGACCATATTTTTGCCGCAAATCAGGGGCTAGTCGTGTTCACGGTGTCCGCACAACATTTATCTGATGTTATTGTCCCGTAATTCAAGCATATTTGCAGAAAAATTATCTCATACAAATGTAAACAAGCCAACATGTACCGTCTCGTAAAAGGTATTCCCTGGTCTATTTATGGCTATTGACCCCTGACCTAATGACATTGATTGCTTTTATGGTTTCTGATTGGTTTAGAATATGATTTCTTCACCACATTATGGCTACATTTGACAAATATAGTCAGAGGCGTAATTCGAGTGTTGGTCTGATTGTGCAAAACATCGCAATAGAAATGTGTACTACAGTGACGACTTACTTGTTTACTTGTGCAGCAAAGCGTCAGATTTTCACCTGGAATTTGCTGAGACAAAATGAAACGATTTTCGTGGCTAAATCACAGCCTAAAACAAAAATGCCGCTGCTTTTACGCAAATAAAATAAAAATAGGTTGCCAGGCAACGAAACATACGCCCACACAGCAGCCAAATCGTCCGGGCAGTCAACAAGAGTTGTCGCATATTAAGGAATTATCAGAAAATCATTAGAATTTGTTTGGTTTTTATAATCAAACATTTTTTTTTTAAATCAGATTTTTCGTACAATCAGGCCCCGAGTTCACAAAGCATTCTCAGACTTAAGTTGAGAATTTACTCAAAATTGTTCGCCTTATTGTAATTAAAATCTAAGCCTTTATAAAACTTTTGATGTTTTAATGTGTCAAATACTCGAATAAGAAACTATGTGCAATGTTAAGTGTTTCTGGATCAAATAAATTTCTCATAAACAGTGACTGAAAGTTGAGTAAATTCTCATCTTAAGTCTGAGAATGCTTTGTGAACTTGGGGCCAGGGGACATAATTCAGGAAGTAATGACCCGATAGGCGCAAATATCGAAAGGAACCAAGATCTTTGGGTTATAAACATACCTGTCAAGTTTCATCAAAATCGATTCAAAATTGTAACCTCTATAGGGTCCACAACCTTGATATAACATATTTTCACACTATTCGTGTACAAACGGCGGCCATTTTGTCCGTCAATTCTAGTCCGATTTTCACGAAATTCAAACTCTCTCTCTTCATTACCATGTAACGGTGATATAGTCAAACGTTTTTTTAAATCGGATAATAATTTTGACCTCCAGAGGGACCAAAAGCTATTTTTCGGACAATCCGGGGACATAATTCAGGAAGTTATGATCCAATGGGCGCAAATATCGAAAGGAACCAAGATCTTTGGGTTATAAACATGCATTTCAAGTTTCATCCAAATCGGTTCAAAATTGTGTCCTCTACACTGTTCACAACCTTGATATAACATATTTTCACACTATTCGCGTACAAATGGCGGCCATTTTGTCCGTCAATTTTGGTCCGATTTTCACGAAATTCGAACTCAACCTTCATAACCATGTAACGGTGATATAATCAAACAGTTTTTTAAATCGGATAACAATTTTGACCTCCAGAGGGACCACAAGCTGAAAAGGGCGATTTTTCGGACAATCAGGGGCCATAATTCAGGAAGTTAAGATCCGATTGGCGCAAATATCGAAAGGAACCAAGATCTTTGGGTTATAAACATGCATTTCAAGTTTCATCCAAATCGGTTCAAAATTGTGTCCTCTACACTGTTCACAACCTTGATATAACATAATTCGCGTACAAATGTTGGCCATTTTGTCCGTCAATTTTGGTCCGATTTTCACGAAATTCGAACTCAACCTTCAAAACCATGGAACGGTGATATAATCAAACGTTTTTTTAAATCGGATAACAATTTTGACCTCCAGAGGGACCACAAGCTAAAAAGGGCGATTTTTCGGACAATCAAGGGCCATAATTCAGGAAGTTATGATCCGATTGGCGCAAATATCGAAAGGAACCAAGATCTTTGGGTTATAAACATGCATTTTAAGTTTCATCCAAATCGGTTCAAAATTGTGACCTCTACACTGTTCCTACAATCAGGGGCCATAACCCATGAAGTTACAGTCCAATACATGCCAATATCGAAAGGAACCGAGATCTTAGGGTGATAAACCTATGTTTTAAGTTTCATTGAAATCGGATAAAAATTGTGACCTGTAGACTGTTCACAAACAATTGTGGACGGACGGACGTCCGGACGGACGGACGAACAGGGGCGACGACAATATACGTCCACATGAAAATGTGGGCGTATACAAATATGGTACATCAATGTTGTGGACCCTGTAGAGGTCACAATTTTTTATCTGATTTTGATGAAACTTGAAATGTATGTTCATAACCCAAAGATATTGGTTCCTTTCGATATTTGCGCTTATCGAATTGTAACTTCATGAGTTATGACCCTTGATTGTATCCTGCCTGGCAGCCGCTGGGATGTGATCCTGAAGCCCTCGACAGTTGAGAGATAAGATACTTAGTCTTGAATGGGACATTGATATAAAACTTACGTTTAAAAGCAACCCATCCCAGTCTCTTTGCTTACACACAGGTGAAAAAGTCATTTAAAAAGTTTAAAAAAATAAAATTAGATAAAATATGCGATATAATTCCGGACATGTTTTTTTTACTTTTTGCATGGATGTTACGGTATCCATGTGTTTCAGACAGCCTGTGATTAAAGAGAACAAAAATGAAATGAAGTGTGGTTTAACGTCTAACGGTTCATCTCCTGCTGGGGTAATGAAGACGGACATTTACTAGGGTTTTCGTCCCCCGCCAGTCCTTCCGTCCTATATCACTGACAAGGTGGAACCACAAACGGGAATCCATATTAAAAGTCTTCCAGCTCACCTAGCGTTCGAAAGACGGGGCCTCAAAGCGTGTGGGGCGGCAACGAACCTACCCACCAAGGTACCGTGGCTCCCGGTCAGAAATAATGAGATCATATGACTTCACACCTTTCACAAGTTGACTGAGTAGACGAACCATTGGTAGCTTTTCTGCATAGTGGAGAGAGATTTAGATGTAACACTGTATGCTTCACGTATTCTGGTTCTAAGATTGTAAGCGACAATAGCTAACCTAGCACGTTTGGATTTAAGAACGGTAGGAATGTACTGTGATTCCTTTCAGGACCTTACCCAACCTGCTTTCTGACAGAATGCGAGTTCGATCAGAGAGATTGACAAACTTTACAATAATGGCTTCGGCTCTATTGGTTGTCGCCGTTTGTGATGCCGGATTTTTAGCAATTCTATGTGCGTTAGCTATTATTATTGACTTTACATACGGATCGACTAATTTGAGATTATGTAATAAGTACTCTCTTATTTATCATTTGTAAAACATTTTCTCCCTAATATTTAGCGAATCCATAGAACAGTAAATTATATTTTCTATCGCGGTATTCAGTGTACAGAAGACGATCTTCGATTTTCTCTATCTTGTCCAGGGTTTTTTGGATCTGCTCTGTGGTTGGTCTATAATTTTCTAGTTTAGCTATTTTGTTCTTTATTATTAATGTATTTTTCATTAATAATGGTCAATGTCTAAAAATAATGGATTATTTTCATTATTAATGGATTGTTTTCATTAACAATGGATTGTTTTCATTAACAATGGACTGTTTATTTTAGACAACAATCCACTCCTCATTATAATGGATTAAAAGGATGACATCATAGCTATGGTTTATTTCCCTTTGACCTTGCAGTGCTTAGCGTATAAACTAAACGATAATTGGCAATTTCGCCTAAATTGTGAACACGTATATTATGCTATTTTACGTGATGTCCGTCAAAGGTTTACAGGCACCGGTGAACTCCGTCATGATTGCATCGCAGTAAAAAATTTTCATAATTTTCTGAGCCGTTTCTAAACCCCCTTTTATGCAACATAAATACAGGTATTTTAATATCCCGCACAGTTCACTGCAGGATCATAGATATGCATAGTATTGTTTTTTAACAACAGTTCAGATTTGTTTCGGATATTCAACCAGAAAAGACAAAAAAGACAAAAGATAAAACCCCTGGAATAATTGATTATTGTTATCTACAGTTTATTATTTGAAGATGAAAATTCCGCGAGATGTCAAATGAAATGAAATGGAGTTTAACGTCCTACTCTTTTACACCTAACCTGGGCTAATGGAAGAAGGGCATACGCCAGACAGAGTGCTATGAGGGAAATTTTGCGTGACAAGCGAAGCTAACAAAGCGGTTACAATATAAACAATACTGTTTGGGGACGAACAATACTTTCACCGTTTTTAATACCTTAAATCACTGTCAAAAGTTTCAGGGGAGACACCAGATTAAATGAATAGATTTGATTGAACGGGGAGAGTAGACAATTTCCCCCAAAAGCTCAAGTGCCAGAAGTCAACCCAGCAATGAGTAGAAATAGGTGTTCTGGTATGGTCTCTAGTACTCCCATAACAAAAGCGCCAATTATCGGTCTTGGGGAAATTTGCATAATTAACATATTGTAAAGTCGTAACGTCATTACGTTGTTCTCGTGACGTCATTATCAAATTTTAATGTAACTGCGCTCGGAAAACTGCTGGAAACCACGAACCGCTCAGGCCCGGATCCAGGATTTCGAGGGGGAGGGGGGCAATACATTGTAGCAAAGGGTAATACGTTGCAACTATGGATTGCTAGGGCGGAGACAATGCGAAAATCATGTTTATATCATTTATTAAAGAGCAGATATGTGAACTACAACAGTAACAGGGCAAACGAAAATGAAAATCAACTATGGGACTGGGAAGGGGCACGGCCCCTTGCCGCCCCCCCCCCCCCCCGGAGCCGCGCCTGCCGCTGTATAATTTGTATAAAAGAACACATCTTCACACAAACTGAAACTATATATCATCGTTCATCTATAGTCTGAAGCCACGGTGGCTCAATTTGTTGCAGGAAGTGGCTAGAGAAAGTAATGCAAGTATAGTCTCTACCTCCAATTGAAGATGTTGCACAATATCCAGGTCAAAATACAGTTTAACCCTCAAAAGATTGCTACAAATGGTTTCTCAACTGATTCTGATAGACTTCACTTACAAGGAGGACCCTCGGAAAAGTGTTTTTATAAAGATGACACCCAAGCTGGCCACCGAAACCTCTTGGAAAAGTGTTTTTATAAAGATGACACCCAAGCTGGCCACCGAAACCTCTTAATGATCATAACTATGTAACTATCAACCCAAATTTGATGATCTTTGCGTCTACCCGTAGATTTTGGGAACAAAGAACACGTCAAGATCATTAAAAATGATGTTTGCCTTGAAAATAGTCCATTTCAGCTGTTCGGGGGGATGCAAAGCCTATCGATGCAGCAGCAGATGCAATAGACAAAATCAGCTAACGTCATCGAGCATGTCACGTGATCTGAATTGGGTACAACCATAGAAATATATAAATAGACATATTTCTATGGGTGTTATTGTCCAATCGACAGTGTCTAATCGACCAATCAAAACGCAAGATTCACCCTTAAGCATGTTACAATTAACAGTACAACTCTTTTATTAGTTGTCGCTTTAGTTAGTTTAGAAATTACATTCCTGCTACCAAATACGCAGAAAAAAATTGAGACTTGAAATTAATTGAACGAAATGTATTTTCCCTGGTCTCGATTAACCAGACGTGTATGATTTAAATAAAATTACGGTACTGGTCACAAGACTCGAATTCTAATCATTTTTAGGGCGCTGAGGATTTGGACTTGCGTAAAATTTAATAGGAGGATGTGACATTATGGATATGTCGTTATTCGTGTTTAGTATGCTTATGCGTTTAAAGTGGCATTTGCAATTACTTACAAGGTGGTTACCGGCGTTGGGACCGGCGTTGGTGGAGTTAAAGTTTTTTGTTTTAAATTATTTTCTTCTATTCTATCGA
This sequence comes from Patella depressa, assembly GCA_948474765.1. NCBI lineage: Eukaryota > Metazoa > Mollusca > Gastropoda > Patellidae > Patella > Patella depressa. The sequence continues at coordinate 31,303,014 of OX419717.1, read as the reverse complement.
CACTATCATGCTAAGTTTTTTTTTCTTTTTTTTTTGAAAATTTTCTTTTGTGCTGTGCTTGCTTCTATTCTATTGTGCAACAGGTGGGGCCGTAAACAAATGCGCATCTTCTTGATAGAGAACTGGCTGATATCTGGTTATCTGTGCCTGACCCTTTGATGCTAACAATCGCCGATTAATTATTGACAATAATCACAACTCCCCCACTCAAATGGACTCAATAATCAACACCAGATTAAATAGTTTTCAATCTCTATTTAACCGATTTAACAATCGCCAATCAATTATCGTCAAGAATCACAACTCACATGCTTATAATGGGTTCAGTAATCAACACCAGATTATAAACAACAAAGGCAGATCGAAGTGTTTGTTTTTGTTTGCCAGCTTATATTTTAAAATTTCTTTCAACATATTTAAAACAGTACAAAGCAATTTGGGTTTCTAATTCTGGTTCAGCAGCAATTTTTATCAAATTCGCGCAACAAGCGGCCATCTTTGTTTAATAAAGTTCGCGTTACAACCATTTTTATAAAATTCTCGTAGTGGTTGGATATTATTAAATGGTCGTGTTTCAGCTTTATTTCAACATGTAGGAAAAGGTACGAATCATGTTTCAACTTTTTTTCAACAACACGTAGAAAAAGGTACGATCATTCAATCATGTTTCAACTTTATTTCAACAACACGTAGGAAAAGGTACGAATCAATCTGAGGTACGAAACGAGGTACGAAAGAACTAAGTACGAAACAGCCAGGTTACGAAACAGCCTGCACCCGAGCGACATCAAAAAGGATGCAGTTCCACATTGAAATGGGTTCAATTGTTTTACGGTTTATTTTATAATTTGTAACACAGTTTAGAGCGCAATGTGTAGGAGTAGGAGTCGCATTTTTCACGTCTAAGTACCTTCTAAATTACATGGAATTCCGGATGCAATGATAGACACTTGGAACACTGCTGCCGGACTGATTTGAAAATGCTTTCGTGTGCTCTGTTTTTGATGTGTATGATTTTTATATTTGTGATAATTATTTGAAACAAAATAGGATTATCATATAGGATAATTAACATCTATAATATGAGTACGACAAGCACTCCCTACATATTGCGTTTGTAAACCACGAAATTCCCCTTATTAGAAAGTTTATACTATCGAATCTATTGCATGTAAACGTTAAAAAACAAATAAGCTCGAGGTCTCTCTCTCTCGCTCTCTTTCCCTCTCTCTAAGTAAGGGTTGCTAACGCTTACAAATCTTAAATTTAATCACTAATTGTACGTACGTAGAAAAACGAAGATTCCCGACTGCGGAAATTAAGAATTCGTTTCTTAGGACAAAATGTGTAATTTTGATTTGACCAAGAAACATAACTCTTTCTGATGGAAAAATCGACCGCTGTAACGCTACTTGGGCGATCAACTTTTCCGCATATTAGAAAGTTCCATTCAAATGGTTAAATTACGCAAATATCCAACTTAGCAATAGTTTAATTGTTCATGAATGATGATTTTAACGTTAAGTCTTGTCATATTCGTTAAAATAAGACCCAAATTAAGCTCGTTTATTGGATTTTTGTTCTTTGCATCAATCACTCTACCACATGTTCAGCGTGTCCTGGTCTCCTCTACCTTATAAAAAAACATTGTAATGCACAAACTTTTTCTGTTGTTTCTTTCGCGTTCCCTTATGTAGTGGTAGTCAATTCTTTTTATGAATTGTTAGATATCCTCTCACAGTCTCACACAATAACTTTTGCTCTCCGAAGGAATTATTAGTGAGCAGAAATTCGGCCGTATATCTGTTATCACTCGTCACTTCATTCAATTATACAGAGAGACAATTCGTGTTTTCCTTTGACGTTCGTCACTTCCGATTCATGAAATCTTTATTATCCATCTATCGTAGCAATGATCTCTGTGTTAAAATTATATTTGGAATGTCTTTAACATATGTGATAATGACTGACACCAATATTGTCCTTTAAGAGCATCAATGTGTTATTATATTCAAGTGTATTATTTTATAATTGAAAGGTAGTCAATACAAAATATTATTTATTTTTTTTGTTGGGGGGTATTTCAAGTTTCATCAAAATCAGATTAAAATTGTGACCTCTACAGGATCCACAATTTTGGTCCGATTTTCACGAAATTCGATCTCAACCTTCATTACGGTGTATAATATAATAAGACGGATTTTCAAATCGGATAATAATTGTGACCCCTAGAGGGACCACAAGCTAAAAAAAAGACGATTTTTCGTACAATCAGGGGCCATAATTCAGGAAGTTAAGAACCGATATGCGCAAATATCGATAGAACCAAGATCTTAATAAACATGCATCTCAAGTTTCATCAAATTCGGTTCATAATTCTGACCTCTACAGTGTTCACAAGCTAAAAAACGTGATTTTTCGTACAATCAGGGGGCCATAATCCATGAAATTACAGTCCGATAAATGCCAATATCGAAAGGGACCGAGATTGTAGGGTGATAAATCTATATTTCAAGTTTCATTGAAATTGGATAAAAAATTGTGACATGTAGAGTGTTCACAAACAATTGTGGACGACGTCTGGATGTCCGGACGGGCAGGGACGACGACCATACACACCCGCATTAAAATGTGGGCGTATAAAAACGCTACAGCCCCCGAGACCATTTAAATTGGACAAACAGCTGTGGTCATGGATTCAGTAAAAGTAAAAGTTAAATACTACTGAGCCGAAACAACTTCGTTAACATTCAAATAGACCAAAACGACTCGAGCCAAACCAACACCCCTCCCTCTTCGAGTCTTCTGGATATCTAGGCCAAACATGGCTGATGTTCAACAGCACGAGAGGTTATATAGTTTGGTCTGAATTTGGTTTCCTCTTGTAAGAGAGAAATGGGGTGGCAATTCCAGGTATGTCACTAAGTTTTAGCCGTTTAAATTAAAAAATTAAGAAATGCAAGCAGTTTTCGTGTCGTAGTGTCACCTGGAACAGACAGAAGGTGACGTACATTAAGAGAAAGATAGGTTGCCAGGCAGCAAAACATACGCCCGCAGCAGCTAAATCATCCGGGCAGTCAATATGAGTTGTCGCATATTTTTACTTTTTTCAGAAATAAAACATTTATAATACACTAAAATCGGATGAAGAGTAACAACTCATTAATTAATAATCAGATAATCATTAGAATTTGTTTGTTTTGGTTTTTTTTATAAAATTCTGTCCCAATGCTAAAGTTTAGTATACGAAACATTTAATATCGTGGATTTAGCTGTTCAGTTTTCAAAATTCATCGAAAATCATTATACATGTACGTCTCAAGGCCTTAAACCCTGTTTATCAATATGAAGTCTATCGGGTGATAAGTTTGGTCTCAAGAGCGTGACAAAAATTTTTAAAGTGATCAAGGGAGATAACTTTGGCAGTAATTATCTGAAATCGCTGAAAATCAACAGACTTCTTTGTCTCACCACCTTAAACACTGTGTATAAATTCGAAGTCAATCGGATATTAACTTTTGCCTCGAGAGCGTCAAGAAGATTTTTTGAAGTGACCAAGGGCCATAACTCTGGCAGTAGTTATTAAAAATCGCTGAAAATCGACAGACTTCTTCGTCTCACTACCTATAAACACTGTATAAATTGAAAGTCAATCGGATATTAACTTTGGACTCGAGAGCGACCACAAGATTTTTTGAAGTGATCAAGGACTATAACTCTGGCAGTAATTATTGGAAATCACTGAAAATCAATAGGCTCCTTCGTCTCATGACTTCAAACACTGTGTATAAATTCGAAATCAATCAGATATTAACTTTGGCCTCTAAAGCACCCACAAGAATTTTTTGAAGTGATCAAGGTACATAACTCTGGCTGGCAGTAATTATCGGATATCGCTGAAAATCAATAGGCTTCTTCGACACATGACCTTAAACACTGTGCATAAATTTAAAGTCAATCGTATTTTTAACTGTATCCTCTAGAGCGTTCACAAGAAATTGTAGACGACGGACGGGGGCGACGTCAATATACGAGCACATTTCCATGTGGGCATATAAAAACGTACAAAAAGATTATGTCCGAATTATAAGTTACTCTATTGACGAATATGAACTAACACCACCCAAATAACATACCTACCTAAACAGTTTGGCAATTTCCTCTAAATCTCTTAAATATCTGAATACCCTTGAAAGTGCTCCACTCGTATAGCGACGTTACACGTCACTCGAACTATCTGAATTAGTACCACCCGATCAGTCGCGCAATAGGCCTCATTACTTCCCAAGAGACCTGAACAACTAACTAAAGCAAAGAAGTTTCCACTCCTTTGTCTAATATTATTAGAAAATTGCGCAACATTGCCATATATACATTAATTTTCAGTAATGAATAAACTGAATATTACTTTCAGTTACTGGAATTATTTCCTCAGTATCTTTTAATGTCGGTCAAAAACGAAAAATACGAACCACAAGTGATAGAACACTTCAGAAACTATGTATACTCAATAAACAAGCTGTTACGGCTCATCTTTCCCACGTTTACAAATATCAGATAAACGGATTTTCATTTGCTTTTCACAGAATTAGTGTTGGATTAAAGGAATCAATATGCCAGTTTTAGAATAATACACATTTTAAGAAATAAATTATTTTTCAATTTATATCACAGTAAATAAATCTAATCAGAGTATATTAATACTATATATACACATTTTGCTAAAGTAAACCTTGCTGTCGCCTCTGTTCCATTAAATATTGTAATCTACGTTTACGGAAAGAATCATTTGGTTTTTGGTCAACTGACCAGAATTGTTGTCGTCTAGGCCTATAAATAGGTACCATTGATCCTTCATCATAATCATCAACATATTCTACACGAACAGGACGTGGTTGATGGTAATAAAATCTAGGACGTGCTGATACAGAAAATATGTGCGAAATGTCTCGTCTTACAACAGGTCCCGGTGTCCAACTATTTTCACTGGGGTATGTTTGGCTGTTATCCCTTACAATATCCCTTTGAAATCTTTCATATTCCTTATCTGGATAACGGTAGAAACCATCGGGTATGGGGGGTAATAATGGCTTCACTTTATAATTAATGTAAGTAGGGGCTGTCCTATGAGGTCTATTGATATCTGGGGGATACCAGTAACTACCATCATAAAGTTCTTTACCATAGTCATAAGCTGGCACAACGGCGTTATGCGGATCATGTAGTAATCTAGCATCTTGAGCATCGTAGGTCTTTTTAACAACTAACGATCTTTTTTTATTATGTGGCAGCACGTATTTGATCTTTCTATCAATATGATGTCTATAATACGCACGAGGCGTATACTCTGCAACCAGTCTTGGTCTTTGAATAAATCGATGACCGGGTTCGCAAACCATTGGAGGGGGGTTCACAACACCAAATCCCCCGCCATACATCTTACAGATTTGGTACTTGAGATTATGTTTTTCGTCACCCTGTAAATGCACTAAAATTTATTATTATATTATTTTTGTTTCAGAATTGAAAGTGTTTAGAACGTTTGCACAGTAAAGCCTTTTGCTCATTGGCCTGTAACTAATATTTGGCAAAAGTATAAATCTGTAAAAATCTGCATAATTAGTAAGAGCTAAGAGGATAATTTGCGCCCCTGCAAACCACTGCTCGGGAGCGACTGCAGCTAACACATCCTACCCTCGTCTTCTATGTTATGTTACTTTGGCAATCACTGCCATTTCGATTTTAAGTGGCTTGCGCAAATAAATCATTCTGTAAAATCTATGTATATGTATGGTGGCTGTTAGCGGCCATTCTAAATCGTCGACTTGTCGGGTTGTGAAGGCGACAAGTCGCGGCACGACAAAGCGAAATAATTGCATTTCGTCGACTTGTCGCTTTGTCGCTTTGTCGGGTTGTGAAGGCGACAAAGCGACAAGTCGACAAAATCAACCCGACAACGCGACAAACTAACCCGACAATCGTCGCCCTCATTTTGTCGACTTGTCGGGTCAATTTTGTCGACTTGTCGCCTTCGACTTATTCACAACCCGACAAAGCGACAAGTCGACAAGTCGCCGAAATGCAATTATTTCGCTTTGTCGACTTGTCGCTTTGTCGCCTTCACAACCCGACAAGTCGACAAGCCGCCGAAATGCAATTATTTCGCTTTGTCGACTTGTCGCTTTGTCGCCTTGGAAGTCAATCACTGCGCATGATCGAGCAGTCTTCGGTTAAGTATGGAAGCCCAATCTCGACGAGGCGAGGGTGCGTTTATTCAACATTTGGTTTAGTTTTGCTACACCTGACCATTACACAAATAGGATTGAAAAATTCATGTGGTTAAATTTGCATTTAACGACCCATAAAATTATATGATAGAATTTGTAAATTATGCAATTTAAATAAAGTTGAAGACGAATATCATTTTTTACTTTGCTGTCCATTATATAAAGAACAGCTTATTCCTTTTTATTATAGAAATCACCCTTCACTCCAAAAATTTATAGACATTATGTCTTCCACATCACCAGTTATTTTAAACTCGTTAGCAAAATATATACATTTATCATTTATTAAACGTCATTCTTTTCTTGACGCTATTCTTCCCTAGAACTTTCATTCTTTTCTAACTTATTTTGTACTATTTGTATCATTAACACTTTTACATATTTACAAATTTATTCATTGTATTTGCTATAAGTAACTTTCAGCAATAAAGAATTACTTACCTACTTAATATACTATTTTGTTAATTACAAATCATATTGTTTATAGTTAAAACTTATATACTTTTAATAAACAAAAACAAACATTTTGGGGACAGACCACTTTTATTTAAACTATGACTTAGTTTATCAACTAATGTACTTTTCTGCATCAATGAAGACAGGCATATGTTATGCCGTGTAGGCCTATTATGGGGTAAATTCTGTCAAGACAGCGGAGATACGGCCGGGGTACTTTTTTCTGCCAACATATTATTTTAAACTATTTTTCGACACCAATGCAGTGTGCTATTAAGGAAAGTTTGCCCAGACACCAACTCCACGGCCTACGCTTATTTGAAACAATTCCAACGGAAAAAGCTTTAGTGCATTCTGTAAAGGAAACTTGCCTATAAACATCCTAAGAAGAAAGGATTTAAATTTTAAATATTTTTTAATGTAGCCAAGCTAGCATATTCTATTCTCAATTACCATAGGTATTTTGAAAGCATAAAATACATATCAACATATAATTTTATGGGTCGTTAAATGCAAATTTAACCACATGAATTTTTCAATCCTATTTGTGTAATGGTCAGGTGTAGCAAAACTAAACCAAATGTTGAATAAACGCACCCTCGCCTCGTCGAGATTGGGCTTCCATACTTAACCGAAGACTGCTCGATCATGCGCAGTGATTGACTTCCAAGGCGACAAGTCGACAAAGCGAAATAATTTCATTTCGGCGGCTTGTCGACTTGTCGACTTGTCGGGTTGTGAAGGCGACAAAGCGACAAGTCGACAAAGCGAAATAATTGCATTTCGGCGACTTGTCGACTTGTCGCTTTGTCGGGTTGTGAATAAGTCGAAGGCGACAAAGCGACAAGTCGACAAAATTGACCCGACAAGTCGACAAAATGAGGGCGACGATTGTCGGGTTAGTTTGTCGCGTTGTCGGGTTGATTTTGTCGACTTGTCGCTTTGTCGCCTTCACAACCCGACAAAGCGACAAAGCGACAAGTCGACGAAATGCAATTATTTCGCTTTGTCGTGCCGCGACTTGTCGCCTTCACAACCCGACAAGTCGACGATGTAGAATGGCCGCTAACAGCCACCATATATATGTGTATGCAAGCCATAAAATACACTAGCCGTTTTAAACAGCATATTTTCCATTGCTTCATTTACATTTTCTTGGTATACGTGTAGTGTATTTAAAGAGCCACGAAAAGCCTATCTCCTGTTTTATCTTACCCACCTCTTCAAATATTTAGGGCCGATATGAGCATTATATATTTTGATTAGAATAAAGGGAACCCAAAAATATAGATACTTATTTATTTAAGCCACATATATAAATATATTACCTAGTACCCTTGTTAGGCGAAAATCCTTGGAAACACCACTTTATAGTATAATTTGTCCCATTTTCTCGAAAAAAATATGCACGTGCCACATTATAACTTTAATAATACCATATTTAAAGTCCACGAAGTAGTAATAGTGAAGAAGATAATCTCAACTTCTGTATAATCGACAGCAAATGAATTTAAACATTGCCCAATATGGCGACGCTAGGTTTATTTGTCGTCTTTATGTCACTTTGGAGACGAGTTGCTCGGCATGAAGAATGTTTACTATATGAATAAAGCAACAGAAATATATCAGCCTTTAGCTTTAATATTATCAGTAGTAATATTCAACTGGGTTGTTATTCTATATTTTTACATTTTATTGTTCTGTTGAATTATTGTACGAGGACAAGGCCTGTATTCTATAGTAGGTAGTATTTTGTTTGTTTAGTTAGTTGAACCCATTTTACTTTAATATAGTTCCTAGGGCGCTATTCAAAAGCTAATCGTTTATTTCAACCACTTTTCATATTATGCACATTAACTCACGGCGATATATTAGAAGTCTTTTGTAGATATATCATTGACGAAGGGTTTAAAGGTTGATTTTGTTTTATGGGGTTTTAGAATTCACAAAACTGTACACCATACTATGTTTAGAAGAAATATAAAATAAATGTACGGTTGACCCAACTATCACATACGACTTTAACATTCTCATAAACACCATTCTAATAACAAAAGATTTTATAAATTTAAACTACGATTCGTTTATATTACATCAGAATTGTATTATTAGTGTCATTTTTGATCCCTGTTCAAATGTGATAAGAAGCGTTAGAACACTTTTTTTTTAAAAAAGATAAATATAATTCTATTGTATAAACAGGTATGAGGGAAATTCCGAACCTAGGTGTTTACAACAACGTGGACTCCCAAAGAATATCGAAAAAACAAACCCTGTCCAGAATATTTACCAGAAACCAAATCGTTCACAACGGTGTTATAGCAAAGTATGTATTACCAATGTTTTTTTTTCTGGATACAACTAGTTTATATTATAATATCAGTATGAAATATGGACCAATTTCCTTCTTTTAAAACCAAATCGTGAAATATCTATACACAGCTTAATACCGTGTACCCATCGACAGTGTTATAGTAATCTTCAGATCGAATTGGTTATGTCCAATTTGCTTATGTCTTAATATTATGCGTCTGATTTCGTTGTAATCCGAAACATAATTTGATAACAATCAAGGAACTAAACGTTTTTGATTTATGACAAAATAAAGTATTGAATTAGATCGATATGCTGTATTTTTCGATTATTGATGGGGTCAGTATAAGGACTAAATGTAAATCGGCTTTTTTACTAATACCAGACCGTGTAGCACAAAGAAAACGGGTTACACCTCAACCCTAGCTGTATGATGACAGATTGACATCCCACAAACCATACCAATATATACATGTAAAGGCGTTTAAAAATATTAGAAAATTTATTATTTTTTTGGGGTGACTTTGGCGCTCTATCTCAGATAAACGAGATGACAATTGGTCCAGTAAAAGCGCATAAATTCACTTTTTAAGAACGATTATTGTAATTTCTGATCAATTATGATGAGTGAAATACACGAAGAGTCAAAATTGAAAGGCAGTAGTTTTCGCTTGCAAAGGCCATTCCACACTTTTTCTTTTATTATTATTTTGTCGTTTGTAAATCAGCCATTACTCATTACACCCGCATTGTCTTACAGGATTCGCTTGTTTTTGTTTATTGCAAATGGTCTGCTGATTTTAAAATGTTCACTGTGTCTTAAAAATTGAATATTTGGATCTCACATTTTCACGGCAAGATAATAACACCAGTATTGGTTGGATTCGAGCAACATTTAATTCTAATTCGCGTTTTTAATTTCGAATATTATGGAAAATATTTAGTTAGAGGTTTAGCTCCTTTAATATTATTCTTTAACTGTTTCTCCACAGACTGGTAACAAAAAATTATACTTGGAAAGAAGGGCTGACATGACATGCTTTGATGTAAAGAGATATGAAGATAATCAACATTCGTGGCAACAAGCGGTGTTGTTAGATCAACTACAAATACGCTCACCAGTTGTACGATCAGATTGCTATGATAAAAGATTAGCCGATCAAAAACTTGTATCTAAAAGGTAAAAGATATGGAAGGGTGTGGCTGTCAATATTAAATACTCTGCTATAATGTCTTCGGTTGAATATCTAAAAAGTACCATGTGCAAAGTCCTAATGCCGGTAATGATTAAGTCAAAATACCTCTTAAGGCAAACTTTACTTGTAAAACGTGAAATGTAATGTGCCAAATGACAAATGTTTTATTGGAAACGACGCACTACAAGCCTGTACACAATAAGCCAGTACACTATAATAGGAAATCAACCTGGCACACTCACAGGTACATGGGGACAGGAACTCCCTTTTTACTATGGCACACGGCACACCAGACCTATAAATAATAGTCTATGTGACTTTTCAAAATTTTTGAGTTTCATTTTTTTTCTGAACATTTTTAAAATTTTTAATCTTATTTTATCCATATTTGATGCTAAATGATATAATATTTACTATCAAACATGTAATTCATATTTTAGAAAAATACCTTCTGATGTATTTGTTAAAATTAACACCTTGGTTGGTTTTGACAAAAGGAACTCTTTCACTAATGACTGTCTTAATTAATCTTTGTTTATTCTTGCCAGCTCTACATCCCCTCGGTCTTAATTGACTGGACAAGAGCAATGGTTGTGTTGACGAGTATATCATGTAACTGTAGTAAATCTTGGTCCATGAAGAATTTTATATCACAATATAGTGAATATGAATAATATAAGTTACCAAAACTAACGTATGAATCAATCTTTTCCTGAATTTTTTTCGCCAAAGATGCTTCTTGTACCGTGATGCAGCACCAGTCAAAAAATGACACAAATCAAAAACCTTGTTGACAACAATAATAAGTAAAAACACAGAGCAACATAAAACATGTGCTGCCCTTGGGCGCTCTATACATGCAGCGTTATTTGTCTGTTCGGACAGTTTGTAAATGTTAATAAACTAGTGTCTTCTAATGTAAATAATGTAACGGTTTAACTTATAATCCCTTGAACATTACCGAATTATAATAATTATATTGGATCTTAGTTTTTAAAACGTCCTGTTTTCCAAATCTAAAACCGTTTAACTAAACAAATAAAAATACCACCACCCCGCAATTTAAATTTAAAGTTTAGAATAATGTTTCAAACGCATTTTATTAGAAGTTATATCGTTGAGACTCAGAGACTTTACTAAACAGTAATTAATATCGTTGTAGTAAACTCTAAGTTCAGATTAGTTGTTCCAAGAACGTCGAACCATCTGATACAACGTCATTTCTTAAGCATGGACAGCTTGTAAACGTTATTAAACTATACTGAGCGCCATAGAAAACGCATCACTTAGTTTTTCGTATAACAAAATGATCATGTAAACGGGAACACATCAACACATTTGTACACTTATGGATGTTTAAACTGTAATCAACGGTACAGAGTGAGAGGGGTCAAAACCAAAAGTACGACACAGATGGTTAATTCCATGCTACGTCGCTGCACAGCGTGCATAAGAGCCAGTGGAGGACACACGCGCTACTGACATCTGTGTCGTACTTTTGGTTTTGACCCCCTCTGACTTTTCACCGTTGATTACAGATTAAACATCCATAAGTGTACAAATTCTACGTCGGAACTATTCGCTACATAAAATTTTGGCAAAGTACGACAAAAATCCATTACATGTACATTTCTGAAATCCTTGACATTGTTTAAAAATATCAAGTTCATCAGAAGTCATACTAAAAGTCCAAACATTTTACCGAAGTTAAATTTTGACGTAGACCCTTACTTTTTGCACTACCCACAACGTAATAATCAGTCGACAAAGATGACCAAGTGGGGGTCGGTGCGAAAAGTTTAGGACCTAAAATGGCTGCCATAGACGAGCACATCTTATTTCCGACATAGCAGAACCGAATCTAACCAGTAAATGTCCCAAATCAACTGATTATGGTCTTAATTAGGACTGACATCTTTTTTTCAAATTGGCTGCTTTAGGTGAAGAAATTTCATTAAAGGTCAATTTTAATAGGAATCTTGGTATTTTGTTCCCCACTGTTCCGTGGGTATTGCATCTGTTTTGATCAGTTGAAACACTATGACAATTCTCTAAGTAACCAACATTATGACCTTGATCTCTGGGACATGTTTCCGTTTTGAGATATAGGTAAGTAAATGTGGGAGGTAAACTCAAGTTCAAGGTCATTATATAGACCATAGGTCAAAACCAAATTTTATTTCAAAGTCATTTTACACTCAGTAGATTTAATGTTCTTTTGACCCATGGAATGATTTTGGCCAAAAGTCCCATCTTAATATGGATATTAGGTCAGAGCTTTTTCAAGTTCATGATCACTTCTTGGTAAGCAATTACATGGAATTTAACACATTAAAGGTCAATTTACCTGACTTTAACACAGGCGTAACAGTAGGGTCGAGGAAAATTCATTTTTACTTTCCATTTCTTAAGAATTTTCAAGTTTGATATGACCTTGACCTCTGAGGTAAAATACAAATCGGTGTTCTGGTTCACCGTGGACGATAGTGAAAATTACCAACAATAGTCACCCCTAATAGCCAGAGTCTTACTTTCCATTTGTTAAGAATTTAGTTGGGATAGTTGAAGTCTCATTTTCCATGTTTTAAGAAATTTCTAGTTTGACATAACTTTAACTTATGAGTAAAATACAAGGCTATGTTCTTGTTCAACATGGACGATTTAGATGGGATAGTTGTAAGTTATGAAATTAACCAAAAAAACAAATGTTCAAGCTAAATTACTTTAGTCCAAAATATAATCTGAAATTCGTTGTGTGTCCGCATGGTACCAATTGCCAGAGGGCCCTAACAATTCCAAGCCAATCCTTTATACTTTATGTTCGGGTGACATAAAATGAAATTTGTTTTAAAAGTTCAGAACCCTAGTCGATCCTACTCTGATAGTAACTTTGGTGTATCAATATTTGTCCACTTACTTTACCCGTGCGGAGATGTTTATGGTATAAGGTTAGACTTTAATACTGTGTGTATGATTTTCAGAAGTAGCCTGGTTTGATACGCCGTAAACTAGTTTGGGCCTTAATTTGGGCTACCACCTTTTTTTTCAAAATGGTTGCTCTTTGGTTGACGAATATTTTATAAAGGGCATTTGTAACAGATATCTTGGGACTTTATACCTCGGTGTTGCATCTGGCCATTATTTTTGGTGTGTTGAAACACTGACAGTTATCAACGTAACCAACACCATGGCCCTGGCCCTGACCGTTATCTACGAGGACCTTTGTGTTTTGACGTAAAGCTAAGTTCAAGATCATTTCTGGAAGATTATTTAAAGGTGGGGGCCAAGCTGTGGAAAATAATATTTTTCAAAGCCAGTTTCACCTATTTGACCCGAGAAACCCCTCTCTGACCATTGCTGGACTGGCTTCTGATACTTGAACTTTTGGGGGGGGGGGGGGTCTATTCTTCCCGTTCAATCAAATCTATCACTTGAGTACACCAACATGACTGTCCTACGTTTAATCCTGGTCTTCCCTAAAACTTTTGACAGTGCTTTAAGTTATTAAAACGGTGAAATTTTTTTCCGTTTTCAACCAGTATTGTTTACATTTTATTCGATTTGATAGCCTCATTTGTCACACAATTTGTTTTACTGCAATATTCTGCTATACACTGGTTAATTGAGCATAAAGAAATCGTACGGCATGACGTAACGTTATGTAAACATATTTGGTCCAATTTGGCGCTTTGTTTTAAGAGTAATGCGTTTGTAACGCAGTTGGCGATTGGTTGTTAATTTGACTATTGACCAATCATAATTCAGAACAAGAATTATCACTCTTTGCAGCAGTGAGTGATGGGATTAGCTCTAATGAAACGGAACACTGCGAGGAGTATGCTTTAAACCACAAGCATACAAAAATCTTATCCTGCATATAGGCACCCAAGACCCCAACGCATTTAAAGGTTTAATAGAAGATAATTTATAAAAAAAAATCTGCTTCTTTTTCAAACTGACTGAATGGATTTTTTTAAATGTGGTAAGGATCACTCTAAGATGATAAAGATAAGATTTTGTCTGATATTAATTTGAATTAATGTTACTTATCGAATGCAATTACTTGGTGCCATGGTTTAGGTGAAACACCTTGACAGGGCACATTTTCGACTCCTCCAAACCCTTTAATGGGTTTAATCGACAATTAATAGGTTTGTTGTTATAGGGGTATTGGTCCAGGATTTTCAACTGGGCAAGGAATAGGCCAGAGACGTTGAAATAGAGGAAAGGGGTGAAAGTCATGATGGTTTGCAGATAAATTCGTAACATATAACCAGGATTATGCAGGAGCAACTTTAAAGAGAAATTTGTATTGAAGTGTTCCGTTAAAAGCTGCTCCTGCATAATCCAGGCAATAGGTTCTGGATTTAGCTGGAGCCCGTCGCGAATTTTAGGAGAATCAAGAAGTCGACATTGTTTGAATATGTGCCCTCCCGGTGCATTGCCAGTATTTAAGGGTTTAATGATACAGATGGGTCATCATTTGTCCCGAACCCAAATCCAATACTAAATTATAGGGTCTACTACTGAGAAATTTGAGAAAAAAAATATTTCAAATAATGTAAAATCATTAATAATTATTTCAATAATTCGCTTGCGCATTTGGAACTTTCACAGTGGTAGGAAACCGGAGGACCAGGAGAAAACCCGCGCGGTTAGACATGCGACCCTTCTCTTTGTCAGGTACAAAATGGGAAACGAAACAACGCGCGCGGGCTCCCCATTGCCCTCCCCCCCCCCTTTGGTGAATAGGAAATGTTTGTCTACATGATGCACACCCGATGCATCATATAGAATAACAACTGGGTCATACTGCGGAATTCATAATTATTATGTATTATGATAGCTAAAATATATGCGGTATAAGATTCATGGATGTCTGGAACAATCTATGGTTGTTATTATAACACGTGCTGGTCGGTAGTCGCGGAAATACTTAATTTTTGTATGCTATCATCTCCTATCAAATTAAGTTTTATCAGCTTGGAAATGACATATTCGTGTTTCCGGTGCCCCCCCCCCCCCAACACACCCCTGTAACGACACATCACACATGTATGTTGCTATTGGTTTTGACAGCTTACTTTTCGAGCCAATTTGCATCAACTGTTTGTGAAATAAATCGGAAACTGTCCAAAATGAATCGGTTGACCAACAATATCTATAAAATGATATATTACACGGGCCATATCGTCAAAAGTGTTTGTCATGGTCAATTTCAGACCATTTTTCCCGACATCTTGGATTTTGGGCTGCCCGTAGATTTCAGTGGTAGAAAAACTACAAATATCTTCACTACGATCTCTTCAATCAGAAACCATCGCCAAACCTTGTTCCCCAAGAAATGGTCACGGATCTGGGGGCTGTGACCCGACTAATGCCTAGAAATGTGACGGCTAGGTCAGATACGCGGTATTGAAAATAAAAAAGAAGTTCACCGAATGTCGTTCACGTTAAAAAAAATTAGCACTTTTTTGTACTGTAAATTCGAAGTGGACGAAATTCGACTAATATTATTCGCAATATGTAAGACGAAGACAGGCCGAATAGAAGATTATTAGACGGTGAGTACAATTTATTGTAAAACCATAAATCATTGCCAATAAGACTGGGGATGTTACTAGTTTTTTTTACATGAACTTTTGTAGGAGCTTGATAGCTCTGTGTAACACTTTGTGACTTACTATAGTAAGTCATGCAGTAGCCCTAGCTGAAAACAGAGACTAGATGAAGATTAAGTATTATACAGTATTACTAGAGTCTAATATCAATATTTATAGTTTGAAATCTATATAAACCCATAAACTGCCTTTTTTGTGAGTTGTTCAGAATTAGTTACTTGAGCAACGGATATGTATCGGCTTTGGCCTCAATCTGTTACTACCGCGTTCCAATCTATTGACAACTAATATTAGATTAAGATAATAAATTAAATTTTATCAGTTTTTCATGTAGACCTCGTCATTCTTCTCACAAAACATTTTACAGATTCAAAATCGAATCAGTTTTTTTTTATTGAGGCTCAAAGTCGCGATTTTTGACTTTTCGAGAAAGAAAGGTTTTTCGTCAAAGTCATTTTTGGTTGGTTTTTTTTGTGATGCCATATTCATTTCATATCGAAACTATCAAAATGTAGATGTAAATTCATGAAGTACATACAACCTTTATGGATAATTATGTTTCATTTTTCACATTTATTTAACAATAACTCCGGTTTCCCCAGTAATTCTACATAGGTTTGCACAAAAATTACTTTTTATCAAAGTGATTTTGGTCAATTTTTTCATCCAAAATGGTCTTATCCATGTTATATCTGAAATATTGAATGTGGTTATTATGCATTTTAAAATCAGTAGCTATCATGTAATATTAACAGGGAAAAAAAATAATAAAAATATCTATATGCCTTTTCTCAAGAGCTGGATATATGGTCATTTTTGAACAATTATCCGCGGGGGCAAATTGCCTATTTTTGGGGTGCTTTGGGGACATGAATAGAATAAGAAAGAATGGAAATACGGAAGTGAAATTATGGGAATATGTCAAAAAGTTTGTGAATTTTTAAAATTGCATGTTTCCAATCCGCTATTTACGATAAACAAAATGGTGAAGACCACATTTAAAAATATTTGAAACCCATGTAAGATTGTAATATCAAATTATTTGGATTTTGTAAGTTTTAGAAAAATATGAAGAAGTTTGAGTTGTTACCATAGCAACCACAGTTGTTATTTTCCAAAAAGCATTATTTTCCGATATTTATGACATCAATATTGATAATTGGTGCCACGTTACCCATGAACATGTCACTTCCGGTGCCAAGTTACCCTTGATGAAAATGTTCAATTACTTTTATGAAATGAGAAATGGCATAAGGCATCAGATGGTAAAAATTTTATGCAAATCGAATAATATATGCCACTTTTATAGACCCAAAACCTTGAAAAGTGACGTGTAGAAAATCGGCTATTTCTCGGCAACCGTACAAGTTAGAAACGATTTTGTGGCATCTGTATGATCGTATGGGTACATTCTATTTGTTGATTGGCATCAAATATCATAATTGTAAAAACATTACAAATCAGATTCATTTGAATAAAATATCTGTTTTGAAGGCTAAAAATACAGTTTTTGCCAAAATGCCATTACTTCCGGTGATACTAAAAACATGAAATTAGTTTTATAACATCGTCTGTTACAGTAGGCTTCAAAGGGTGAAAATTTTATGAAAATCGAATATATCACAGCAACCGAACAAGTTAGAAACAATTTTATGATATATATATGACCGTATGAGTTTTGTTAGTATGTGAATTTAAACAAAAAGTTAATATTATTATTACATATTAAATAATCCTTGATTGAAAAAAAATCGATTTTAAAAGTTAAAAAGGCAGTTTTTGACCAAATGGCGTCACTTCTGGTGGTAATTGTAAATTGTAATCAACTTGATAGGACGCATACTTGCTTTTTTAATCAAATGATGTCACTTTTGCGAATATCCATTAATAATTGAATATTTTACAGGCAAAATTACAAAAACAGTGACTTATGCAAAACCGCCCTTTTCTCGGCAACTGCTTATATTACAAACTAATTTTCACATACATTCTCTTCGTATGGATTATAGCTACAAGTTTATAAAAGTTATGTAAAAATATTTTAAAATCTGAAAAGCCTGAATGGGTTGTAAATAGGTCAATTTTACGCCCTTTTTCACCTCTTAATCCAATTTGCTAGAAAATGAAATTGAAATTAAAAAAACTGCTTCCGACATTTTTTGCGCCTTTAAAGGACACACTCTTTTAGTTATATCAGTTTTAAAATAAAATAATATTTTCTTTTAAAAAATGGTACCTAACTGTCAAAATTGTAGTGTTTGGTAGTTTTTGGTAAATTTACGTCACTTCCGTTGCCGACAGATAACATTATTGGTAACAAAAAAAAAATGACAATTGAGAAAATGGAGCATATGAACTTTGTTTTATACAAATCGAACAATAAAAAATTAATCTAGAACTGAAAAACTGACAAAAAAAAGTTTTTTGTAAAATTTTAAATTTTCGAAATTTGGCGCCTTATATCTTCGAAATTTTGCCGAAAATCAAAAATCAAAAGTAGCGTAGCTATGTGGCCTGTCTCTGGCTATGCCAAAATGTATCGAAAGTTAAAATCCAATGATTATTGTTAAAATTACTGCAATATTTTTAGAAACGATAACTTCGGTGATTTCGGACATTTCGCACTGTCGTAGAACGTTCAAATTAGCTTAATCCTCTAAGTCACACCCACTTTCCTAGTAAAACCGAAGTAATCGTAACGATGCGACAAGTAGTTGCTGAGATCTATTCAAATTGGAATCTGAATAATGATAATAATAAGAACTAGATCTGCAAAGCAGATATTAAAGCTTTCATATTCACAGTCACTTCCTGTCACATGTCATAGGTCATGTAATTAATCTTATCAAGAAAAAAAATCGGCCAAAATATAGCGAAGTTTTTATGATTTCTCACTCGTAAATAGGAGACATATTCTCCAAACTACGGCCTATTGCTTTCATTTACGTACTCGTTAATGTCGATTTTTCACCTTTTCTCACATTCAGTTCGAAATGGTGACCATCACGTGACCGAAATCAAAATTCTGATCCGATAGATTTTTAGACATTCCTTCAAGGATTCCGAAAATGTAAATCCCATGTCTATAAGTAAAATATCGCAAAAGCCTTTATGATTTTTCACGTTTCAAAATGGTGGCACTTCCGGTTCAAGTCACAAACTCAATATTTGGTGTACGAATCAATATTTACATATCTAGTATCCAAATAAAAATTAGGCCATTCTGACCTATATTTGTTCGATTTTTTTTTAAACTTTGATCCTTAATTTCACCAAGGGGAGATAATTTTAAAAATTTCTAATGACATCTTTAAAGTTACGTCGGTAAGATCAACTTACGTACTAAATTTCATGAAAATCGTACAACTATTAAAGAAGTTGTCAAGTTGGTCTCAACTTCCGGTTCGAAACCACAGCGACGAATTTTCGAAATTCGAAAATCCGAAACTGCAGTTGAAAATGATTTTTGTCAAGGTACTCACAGAAAAAAGAATTAGTAAAATAGGCTAAATAGTCACAGAGTTACAGTAATGCAGGTCAAATTCACTCGTTCGTAAAATTCGGTGATTCGAAGGCTTAAAACGTTTTGAAAATATATTTAATCAATACTCACCATCAATTTTTGGTGGGGTAGGTCAAAGTTACAGAACCATCCTATGGTTATATTCTGAGAAATCCGATTTGCAGGAAACACATGTTGATTTTACGAGAAAGACCTTTAAACATGCTCCAAAATGTAAAAATACGACTTTTTGGATTTTCAATCTCTTTTTTCGGCCACAATGATTTCACACAACAGGCTAGATATTAGACTCTCGATTGACAAGAGTTTCATCGCCCTCCCTTCATTATAACCAAAGTTATCGTGGCCTAAAGTATCAACAAATCAGCGAGCTTATCTCTGCTTACCCTAAGCAGAAAATGCTCATCTTTGAACTCAATCATGACATTTACTTAGTGAACGTCTACACCAAGTTTGAACATTCTAGCTTAAAGGGGAAGACCAACGATTTTCAACAATGTAATATGAAAGCTTAACTAGATCTGCTACTTTCCCATGCAGATATGAAAGCTTTCATATTCACAGTCACTTCCTGTCACATGTCATGGGTCATATAAATAATCCGAACAAGAAAAAATAAATTATTAAAATCGGTCACAATCTAGCGAAATTAATGTGATTTTTCACTCGTAAACAACTTTGTCGGCACGAAAACATCAAAGGCGAAATTCGAATTTTTGAAATATACAAATACCAAAATTTCGACCCTTATCCCGACTATCCCAAAATGTATTAAATTTTAGACATAGGAGACGCATTGAACATACTATGCCCTATTGTGTTTGTTTACAAGTCCGTAAATGTCGATTTTTCACTATGATTCATATTCAATTCAAAATGGCGACCATCAGCTGACATAAATCAAAATTCTGCTCTGAACGTTTGTTAGGTTTTCCTTCAAGGATTCCGAAAATGTAAGTCCCATGTCTGTGAGTGCAATATCGCACGTTCTATTGTTTTTTCACGTTTCAAGATGGTGGCACTTCCGGTTCGATCGACAAACTCCATGTTTTGTGTACGAATCAGCAATTACTTGTCTAGTATCGAAAAGAAAAAAAATAGGTCATTCTGACCTTTATTTCGATGATTTTTTTGAAAAATTTGATTCTTAATTTCACCAAGGGGAGATAATTGAGAAAATTTTAAAAGTCATTTTTCAAGTCGCATCAGTAATGTCTACTTACATACTAAATTTCATGAAAATCGTACAACTATTAAAGAAGTTGTCAAGTTGGTCTAAACTTCCGGTTCGAAATCACAGCGACGAATTTTCGAATATTACAAAACTTTTAAAAATAAGCTCCCCCTGACCAGCTTAATCGTTCGCAATAAACGTTTGCCTATGAAAAACGTCAAATTGCTGACTTTAAAGTGAGAAACATTACAACCGGGCGAAATTTTCTGTTTTATCACTTTTACAATACCATGGATTACCAACCGATTATTACAAAACTTTAAAAATAAAACAGAAGGAAAGAAATGCGGCTTAACGTCCATTCGACCCAAACTAGTTCATTTCGGGACTAACATATGTTTTTTAATTTTATTGAAAAACTTCCCTTGCGCGTACTGGTCTTCAGGAGTGGGAGGAAACCGAAGGACACGGAGAAAACCCACGAGGTTGGACACCATACTCCATGTCACGTGCAACCTGGAAATCGAAACGAAGCCGTTGACTCAATGACAGACGTTACGACACAGCGCACGTATGCTATCCATTCAGTCATTCAGCCTCCCTAAAATCGGGAAATTGCTGACTTTTAGCAAGAAACATTTCAACCGGGCGAAATTTTCTGATTTAGTAGTTTAATTTGCACGGTACTTTAATTACCAACCTATTATTACAAAACTTTTGAAAATAAGCTCCAACTGACCAGCTTTATCGTATGCAATAAACGTTTGGCGTGAATTTCTGCACCGAGAAAGTTCATCTAGATTTTCCGGCGTGGTTCTCTCTTGTCAGTGAGGCACAAGGACAGCTGTCTAGTTGTTCGGATGGGACGAAAAACCAAGGTCCCGTGTACACATTGAAGTGCACGTAAATATCCCTAAGCAGTTGGAATTCGATACTGTTGAATAAGCTCTATACGATGACTAAATGTGCAAATTGTAGTCACCCACGCTGCATGTTTCGCTTAACAATGAAAGGGTGCTGTTTGCAATTTTCGATCCTTTTATTCTTCTACTCCTGATATTTTGGACTGTTGATCGATGGTTTCATATAAAAGACTATCGATAAGACTCTTTGTAGAAGAAGTTCCCCAAAAATATTATGTTGACTTTAGGAGAAAAGGACTTTTAATAATGCTCCAAATCGTAAAAATACGACTTTTTGGATTTTCAATCTCTTTTTTTCTGCTACCCCTGATATTTAAAAAAAAATGATACAATGATTTCACACAACAGGCTAGCTATTAGACTCTCGATTGACAAGAGTTTCACCACCCTCCCTTCATTATAACCAAGGTTATTGTGCCCTAAAGAATCAACAAATCAGCATGCTTATCTCTGCTTACCCTAAGCAGAAAATGCTCATCTTTGCACTCAATCACGACATTGACCTACCGAACGTCTACACCAAGATTGAACATTCTAGCTCAATTAGAAGGAGAGTTATTGTGTTTCAAGTTCTCGGCCCTTCAAATTGCTACTACTTTTTATATTCACTTCAAAATGTTAACCATCAGTTGACCTAAATCAAAATTCTGCTCCCTGAGATTTTTGGGCCATCCTTCAAGGATTCAGAAAATATAACTCCCGTGTCTGTAAGTAAAATAGCAAAAAAGCCTTAGGGATTTTTCACGTTTCAAGATGGTGGCACTTCCGGTTAGATCGACAAACTTCATATTTTGTGTACAAATCAGTAATTACTTATCTAGTATCCCCAAAAAAAATCAGGTCATTCTGACCTATATTTCGATGATTTTTTTTAAAAACTTTGATCCTTAATTTCGTCAAGGGGAGATAATTCAGAAATATTCTAATTATATTTTTGAAGTCACATCGGTAAGATCTACTTATATACTAAATTTCATGAAAATCGTACAACTATTAAAGAAGTTGTCAAATTGGTCTAAATTTCCGGTTCGAAATCACAGCGACGAATTTTCGAATTTCGAAAATGTGAAACTGCAGATGAAAATGATTTTTTTCAAGGTATTCAAAGAAAAAAGAATTAGTAAAATCGGTTAAAATATAACAAAGTTACGACTATGCATTGCCAGTTTTTTCGTTCGTAAAATTCGGTGATTTCGGATTCGTAAAACGTTTTGAAAATATATTTAAACAACGTTCGCACCCCATTTTTGGGGGGTAGGTCAAAATTTCAGAAAGATCCTATGGATAGATTCTGAGAAATCCGATTTGCAGAAAACACACACAAAAAAAAAAATAAAACTAGATCTGCTACTGTCCCATGCAGATATGAAAGCTTTCATATTCATCGTCACGTGTCATTGATTGTATCAAGTATCCTAAATAAAAGGATAAGAAGAAAAAATTATTAAAATAATCTGAAAACTAAAGGGAAATAACTGAAACTTGTATTACTGTAATGAGACGGATGAGAAAATGAAATGAAAATGGCGGGAAAAAAAATTAAAAATGGCAGGTTGGACAGGCGACCTTACTTCTTGTCACGTACAACCGGGCATTCGAAAACACGCTAGTTAACTCAATGACAGGCGCGCGTGCTAACCATTCAGGCACCCAACCCCCCTTTGAAATCAGACATGTGCAATATGTCATATAGGAAGAATAAGAAGTCGCTCACAACAAAATGGTCAATTAATGAGTTTAGGTCAAAAGGTTGAGCTACTGTTTTAGAGTACTTAATAGTTTTAAAGAGACACGTTAAGGGTTGTTCATAGTTAAATGAAAGTTTAATTTTAAATAAGACCAATAAAATTAGGATTTAATAATGCCAGACTAATATTTCCAATATGTTTGGTTATAAGTAGGAAATCGTGACGACTTCTTAAGCATGTTTTAAACAAAGGATCATGTTTGTTTAAACAAGAATGGCACTCTGCAATAAAAAAACTGGCCAAAGCAAGATTTCTATGCAGAAATTAAATAATTGCTAGAACCAGAAAAATATTTATCCACTATAATAAATAAGCAACATAGAGAAAATGAAATGAAATTGAATGGGGTTTAACGTCCGACTGTTCTGCTCCTAAAATGGGCTAATGAAGACGGGCATATGCCATAAAGTGTGCAATGAGGGAAATTTTACCCGGGCAGCAGCGGTTACGGCCTACGAGGTTGGACGGGCGGCCATACTCCTTGTCACGTACAACCAAGAAATCGAAACAACGCCAGTTGACTCAATGACAGACGTTATGATACAGAGCGCACGTGCTAACCATTCAGCCACGCAACCTCTCTAAAATCGGCAAATTGCTGACCTACAGCGAGAAACATTTCAACCGGGCCAAATTTTCTATTGTAATAGTTTAATTTGCACGGTACCTTTTGTTATCAACCGAATATTACAAAACTTTTAAAAATAAGCCCCCCCCTGACCAGCTTAAGCGTTCGCAATAAACGTTTGCCCCTTAAAATCGACAAATTGCTGACTTTAAAGTGAGAAACATTACAACCGGGCGAAATTTTCTGTTTTATCACTTTTACAGTACCTTTGATTACCAACCGATTATTACAAAACTTTAAAAATAAAAGAGAAAGAGAGAAATGCGGCCTAATGTCCATTCGACACAAACTAGGTCATTTCGGGACTAACATATGTTTTTTAATTTTATTTAAAAACTCCCCTTGCGCTTAGAGGTCTTTAGCCGTTGGGAGGAAACCGAAGGACACGGAGAAAACCCACGAGGTTGGACATCATACTTCATGTCACGTCCAACCTGGAGATCGAAACGACGCCCGTTGACTCAATGACAGACGTTACGATACAGTGCGCACATGCTAACCATTCAGCCATTCAGCCTCCCTGAATTCAGAAAATTGCTGACTTATAGCAAGAAACATTTCAACCGGGCGAATTTTTCTGTTTTAACAGTTTAATGTGCACGGTACTTTAATTACCAACCGATTATTACAAAACGTTTGAAAATAAGCTCCAACTGACCAGCTTAATCGTATGCAATAAACGTTTTCGCCTGAATTGAAAGTTCTGCACGGAGAAAGTTCATCTCGATTTCCCGGCGTGGTTCCCCTTGTCAGTGAGGCAGAACGGAGGGCCTGACAAGCACAGCTGTCTAGTCATTCGGATGGGACGAAAAACCAAGGTCCCGTGTTCACATTGGAGTGCACGTAAAATATCCCTAAGCAGTTGGAATTCGATACTGTTGAATAAGCTCTATACGATGACTAAATGTGTAGATTGTAGTCACCCACACTGCATGTTTCGCTTAACAATGAAAGGGTGCCGTTTTCAATGTTCGATCCTTTTGTTCTTCTACTCCTGATATGTTGGACTGTTGATCGATGGTTTCATATAAAAGACTACCAATAAGACTCTTTGTAGAAGAAGTTCCCAAAAAATATTATGTTGACTTTACGAGAAAGACCTCTAAACATGCTCCAAATTGTAAAAATACGACTTTTTGGATTTTCAATCTCTTTTTTTCGGCTATCCCTGATATTTAGAAAAAATAATGATTTCACACAACGGGCTAGCTATTAGACTCTCTATTGACAAAAGTTTCACCGCCCTCCCTTCATTATAACCGAAGTTATCGTGCCCTAAAGAATCAACAAATTAGCATGCTTATCTCTGCTTACCCTAAGCAGAAAATGCTGATCTTTAAACTCAATCATAACATTGACCTAGTGAACGTCTACACCAAGTTTGAAAATTCTAGCTTAATTAGAAGGAGAGTAATTGTGTTCCAAAGTCCCGACCCTTCAAATTGCTTCTATTTTTCATTTTCAATTCAAAATGGTGACCATCACGTGACCGAAATCAAAATTCTATTCGCGACATTTTTTAGGCCTTCCTACAGAAAATATAACTCCCGAGTCTGTAAGTAAAATAGCAAAAAAGCCTTATTGATTTTTCACTTTTAAATATGGCGGCACTTCCGGTTCGATCGACAAACTCCATATTTTGTGTACAAATCTGTAATTACTTATCTAGTATCCAAAAAAAAAATCAGGTCATTCTGACCTATATTTCGATGATTTTTTTGAAAATGTTGATCCTTAATTTCGTCAAGGGGAGATAATGTAGAAAATTTCTAATTATATTTTTGAAGTCACATCGGTAAGATCTACTTAGATACTAAATTATATGAAAATCGTACAACTATTAAAGAAGTTGTCAAATTGGTCTAAACTTCCGGTTCGAAATCACAGCGACGAATTTTCGAAATTCGAAAATGTGAAACTGCAGATGAAAATGATTTTTTTAAAGGTATTCAAAGAAAAAAGAATTAGTAAAATCAGTCAAAAAATAACAAAGTTACGACTATGCATTGTCATTTTTTTCGTTCGTAAAATTCGGTGATTTCGGATTCGTAAAACGTTTCGAAAATATATTTAATCAAGGTTCGCATCCCATTTTTGAGGGGGTAGGTCAAAATTTCAGAAAGATCCTATGGATAGATTCTGAGAAATCCGATTTGCAGAAAACACACACAAAAAAAAAAAAATAATAACTTTAACAGAAACAATAAGCTTTCATATGTAATATGAAAGCTTAATAATAACTTTAACAGAAACAAAAATCCGAAGAAGAAAAAATAAATCATTAAAATCGGTCACAATCTAGCGAAATTAATGTGATTTTTCACTCATAAACAACTTTGTCGACACGAAAACATCAAAGGTGAAATTCGAATTTTTGAAATATACATCCCGACTATCCCGAAATGTATTAAATTTCAGACATAGGAGACGCATTGAACATACTATGCCCTATTGTGTTTGTTTACTATGTTTCATATTCAATTCAAAATGGCGACCATCAGCTGACATAAATCAAAATTCTGCTCTAAACGTTTTGTAGGTTTTCCTTCAAGAATTCAGAAAATGTAAGTCCCATGTCTGTAAGTGCAATATTGCACGTTCTATTGTTTTTTCACGTTTCAAGATGGTTGCACTTCCGGTTCGATCGACAAACTCCATGTTTTGTGTACGAATCAGTAATTACTTGTCTAGTATCGAAAAGAAAAAAAATAGGTTATTCTGACCTTTATTTTGATGATTTTTTGAAAAATTTGATTCTTAATTTCACCAAGGGGAGATCATTTAGAAAATTTTAAAAGTCATTTTTCAAGTCGCATCAGTAATGTCTACTTACATGCTAAATTTCATGAAAATCGTACAACTATTAAAGAAGTTGTCAAGTTGGTCTCAACCTCCGGCTCGAAATCACAGCGACGAATTTTCGAATATTACAAAACTTTTAAAAATAAGCTCCCCCTGACCAGCTTAATCGTTCGCAATAAACGTTTGCCCCTTAAAATCGGCAAATTGCTGTCTTTAAAGTGAGAAACATTACAACCGGGCGAAATTTTCTGTTTATCACTTTTACAGTACCATGGATTACCAACCGATTATTACAAAACTTTAAAAATAAAACAGAAGGAGAGAAATGCGGCTTAACGTCCATTCGACACAAACTAGGTTATTTCGGGACTAACATATGTTTTTTAATTTTATTGAAAAACTTCCCTTGCGCGTACTGGTCTTCAGGTGTGGGAAGAAACCGAAGGACGCCGGTTGACTCAATTACAGACGTTACGACACAGCGCACGTTTGCTATCCATTCAGTCATTCAGCCTCCCTAAAATCGGGAAATTGCTGACTTATAGCAAGAAACATTTCAACCGGGCGAAATTTTCTGATTTAGCAGTTTAATTTGCACGGTACTTTAATTACCAACCTATTATTACAAAACTTTTGAAAATAAGCTCCAACTGACCAGCTTAATCGTATGCAATAAACGTTTGGCGTGAATTGAAAGTTCTGCACCGAGAAAGTTCATCTAGATTTTCCGGCGTGGTTCACTCTTGTCAGTGAAGCACAACGGAGGAGCTGACAAGGACAGCTGTCTAGTCGTTCGGATGGGACGAAAAACCAAGGTCCCGTGTACACATTGAAGTGCACGTAAAATATCTCTAAGCAGTTGGAATTCGATACTGTTCAATAAGCTCTATACGATGACTAAATGTGCAAATTGTAGTCACCCACGCTGCATGTTTCGCTTAACAATGAAAGGGTGCAGTTTTCAATTTTCGATCCTTTTATTCTTCTACTCCTGATATTTTGGACTGTTGATCGATGGTTTTATATAAAAGACTATCGATAAGATTCTTTGTAGAAGAAGTTCCCCAAAAATATTATGTTGATTTATAGAAAAGGAACTTTAAAAATGCTCAAAATCGTAAAAATACGACTTTTAGGATTTTCGATCTCTTTTTTTATGCTATCCTTGACATTTAAAAAAAATGATACAATGATTTCACACAACTGGCTAGCTTTTAGACTCTCGATTGACAGACGTTTCAAGATGGTGGCACTTCCGGTTCGATCGACAAACTTCATATAATA
Source organism: Patella depressa (assembly GCA_948474765.1). Taxonomy (NCBI): domain Eukaryota; kingdom Metazoa; phylum Mollusca; class Gastropoda; family Patellidae; genus Patella; species Patella depressa. Next base: position 31,275,059 of record OX419717.1, on the reverse strand, counting down.
AGCTCCAACTGACCAGCTTAATCGTATGCAATAAACGTTTGGCGTGAATTGAAAGTTCTGCACCGAGAAAGTTCATCTAGATTTTCCGGTGTGGTTCACTCTTGTCAGTGAAGCACAACGGAGGAGCTGACAAGGACAGCTGTCTAGTCGTTCGGATGGGACGAAAAACCAAGGTCCCGTGTACACATTGAAGTGCACGTAAAATATCTCTAAGCAGTTGGAATTCGATACTGTTCAATAAGCTCTATACGATGACTAAATGTGCAAATTGTAGTCACCCACGCTGCATGTTTCGCTTAACAATGAAAGGGTGCAGTTTTCAATTTTCGATCCTTTTATTCTTCTACTCCTGATATTTTGGACTGTTGATCGATGGTTTTATATAAAAGACTATCGATAAGATTCTTTGTAGAAGAAGTTCCCCAAAAATATTATGTTGATTTATAGAAAAGGAACTTTAAAAATGCTCAAAATCGTAAAAATACGACTTTTAGGATTTTCGATCTCTTTTTTTATGCTATCCTTGACATTTAAAAAAATGATACAATGATTTCACACAACTGGCTAGCTTTTAGACTCTCGATTGACAGACGTTTCAAGATGGTGGCACTTCCGGTTCGATCGACAAACTTCATATTTTGTGTACAAATCAGTAATTACTTATCCAGTATCAAAAAAAAAATCAGGTCATTCTGACCTATATTTCGATGATTTTTTTGAAAATTTTGATCCTTAATTTCGTCAAGGGGAGATAATTTTGAAAATTTCTAATTATATTTTTGAAGTCACATCGGTAGGATCTACTTATATACCAAATTTCATGAAGATCGTACAAATATTAAAGAAGTTGTCAAATTGGTCCAAACTTCCGGTTCGAAATCACAGCGACGAACTTTCGAAATTCAAAAATGTGAAACTGCAGATGAAAATGACTTTTTTCAAGGTATTCAAAGAAAAAAGAATTAGTAAGATCGGTCAAAAAATAACAAAGTTACGACTATGCATTGTCAGTTTTTTCGTTCGTAAAATTCGGTGATTTCGGATTTGTAAAACGTTTTGAAAATATATTTAAACAACGTTCGCACCTCATTTTTGGGGGGTAGGTCAAAATTTCAGAAAATCCTATGGATAGATTCTGAGAAATCCGATTTGCAGAAAACACACACACACAAAAAAAATAATTACTAGATCTGCTACTGTCCCATGCAGATATGAAAGCTTTCATATTCATCGTCACGTGTCATCGATTATATCAAGTATCTCAAATAAAAGGATAAGAATAACAAACTATTAAAATTGGTCAAAAACTCTCGAAGTTACAAGTCTAAATATATTATGAAACATTGAGTAATCTGAAAACTAAAGGGAAATAACTGATACTTGTGTTGCTGTAATCGGGATGACTACCCACTTCAAAACTTTCAGAAAAATGAAATGAAATTGGTAAGAAAACATCGAAAAATTAAATGAGATAACTTTAAACAAAACTAAAATAGGTTGAACTCAACTGTTTGAATATGTACGTTAAATATGTAGATTTGGAAAATTATAAAGACATAATATCAAAATCGGTCAAAAACTCACAAAGTTACAAATTTAAATGTAGTGAGAAGCATTACACCCGGGCAAAAAAATAATATTTAAACTAAAGGGAAATAACTGAAACTTGTATAGCTGTAATCGGGCTTCCAAGATATGTTATATAATTATGGTTTCCAATATGTTCGGTTATAAGTAGGAAATCGTGACGACTTCTTAAGCATGTTTTAAACAAAGGGTCATAGACTGCAATATACAAGAATGGCACTCTGCAATAAAAAAAACTGGCCAAAGCAAGATTTCTATGCAGAAATTAAATAATTGCTAGAACCAGAAAAATATTTATCCACTATAATAAATAAGCAACATAGAGAAAATGAAATGAAATTGAATGGAGTTTAACGTCCTACTGTTCTGCTCCTACAATGGACTAATGAAGACGGGCATACGCCATAAAGTGTGCAATGAGGGAAATTTTACCCGGGCAGCGGCGTTACGGCCTACGAGGTTGGACAGGCGACCATACTCCTTGTCACGTACAACCAAGAAATCGAAACAACGCCAGTTGACTCAATGACAGACGTTATGATACAGAGCGCACGTTCTAACCATTCAGCCACGCAACATCCCTAAAATCAGCAAATTGCTGACCTACAGCGAGAAACATTTCAACCGGGCCAAATTTTCTATTTTAACAGTTTAATTTGCAAGGTACCTTTAGTTATCAGCTGAATATTACAAAACTTTTAAAAATAAGCTCCCCCTGACCAGCTTAATCGTTCCCTATAAACGTTTGCCCCTTAAAATCGACAAATTACTGACTTTAAAGTGAGAAACATTACAACCGGGCCAAATTTTCTGTTTCATCACTTTTACAGTACCTTTGATTACCAACCGATTATTACAAAACTTTAAAAATAAAAGAGAAAGAGATAAATGCGGACTAACGTCCATTCGACACAAACTAGGTCATTTCGAGACTAACATATGTTTTTTAATTTTATCTAAAAACTCCCCTTGCGCGTACTGGTTTTTAGCCGTTGGGAGGAAACCGAAGAACACGGAGAAAAACCCAAGAGGTTGGACATCATACACCATGTCACGTGCAACCTGGAGATCGAAACGACGCCCGTTGACTCAATGACAGACGTTACGATACAGCGCGCACATGCTAACCATTCAGCCATTCAGCCTCCCTGAATTCGGAAAATTGCTGACTTATAGCAAGAAACATTTCAACCGGGCGAAATTTTCTGTTTTAACAGTTTAATGTGCACGGTACTTTAATTACCAACCGATTATTACAAAACTTTTGAAAATAAGCTCCAACTGACCAGCTTAATCGTATGCAATAAACGTTTTCGCCTGAATTGAAAGTTCTGCACGGAGAAAATTCATCTCGATTTCCCGGCGTGGTTCCCCTTGTCAGTGAGGCAGAACGGAGGGCCTGACAAGCACAGCTGTTTAGTCCTTAGGATGGGACGAAAAACCAAGGTCCCGTGTACACATTGGAGTGCACGTAAAATATCCCTAAGCAGTTGGAATTCGATACTGTTGAATAAAGCTCTATACGATGACTAAATGTGCAGATTGTAGCCACCCACACTGCATGTTTTGCTTAACAATGAAATGGGGCCGTTTTCAATTGTCGATCCTTTTATTCTACTCCTGATATGTTGGACTGTTGATCGATTGTTTCATATAAAAGACTACCAATAAGACTCTTTGTAGAAGAAGTTCCCCAAAAATAGTATGTTGACTTTACGAGAAAGACCTCTAAACATGCTCCAAATTGTAAAAATACGACTTTTTGGATTTTCAATCTCTTTTTTTCGGCTATCCCTGATATTTAAAAAAAAATGATACAATGATTTCACACAACAGGCTAGCTATTAGACACTCTATTGACAAAAGTTTCATCGCCCTCCCTTTATTATAACCGAAGTTATCGTGCCCTAAAGAATCAACAAATCAGCATGCTTATCTCTGCTTAGCCTAGGCAGAAAATGCTCATTTTTGAACTCAATCATGACATTGACCTAGTGAACGTTTACACCAAGTTTGAACATTCTAGCTTAATTAGAAGGAGAGTTATTGTATTCCAAAGTCCCGGCCCTTCAAATTGCTTCTATTTTTCATTTTCAATTCAAAATAGTGACCATCACGTGACCGTAATCAAAATTCGGATCCGTTAGATTTTTAGGCATTCCTTCAAGGATTCTGAAAATATAACTCCCGAGGTAAAATAGCAAAAAAGGCCTTAGGGATTTTTCACGTTTCAAGATGGTGGCACTTCCGGTAACTCCATGTTTTGTGGACGAATCAGTAATTACTTGTCTAGTATCGAAAGAAAATTAGGTCATTCAGACCTTTATTTCGACGATTTTTATGAAAAATTTGATTCTTAATTTCACCAAGTGGAGATAATTTAGAAAATTTTAAAAGTCATTTTTATACGCCCACATTTTCATGTGGACGTATTATGTCGTCGCCCCTGTCCGTCCGGACGTCCGTCCGTCCGGACGTCCGTCCGTCCACAATTTGTTTGTGGACTCTCTACAGGTCACAATTCTTATCCGATTTTGACGAAACTTGAAATATAGGTTTATCCCCAAAAGATCTCGGTTCCTTTCGATATTGGCATGTATCGGATCAAAACTTCATGGATTATGGCCCCTGATTGTACGAAAAATCACGTTTTTAGCTTGTGGACCCTATAGAGGTCACAATTTTGAACCGATTTTGATGAAACTTGACATGCATGTTTGTAACCCAAAGATCTTGGTTCCTTTCGATATTTGCGGCTATCGGAATGTAATTTCCTGTATTATTGCCCCTGATTGTCCGAAAAATCACCCTTTTTAGCTTGTGGTCCCTCTGGAGGTCACAATTATTATTTGATTTAAAAAGCCGTTTGATTATATCACCGTTACACCCTAAGGAAGGCTGGGTTCGAATTTCGTGAAAATCGGACGAAAATTGCCATACAAAATGGCCGCCGTTTGTACGCGAATACTGTTAAAAAATGGTATATCATGGTTGTGGACCCTGTGGAGGTCACAATTTTGATTCGATTTTGATGAAACTTGAAATTCATGGTTATAACCCAAAGATCTTGCTTCCTTTCGATATTTGCGCATATCGGATCGTAACTTCCTGAATTATGGCCCCTGATTATACGCAAAATCGCCTTTTTTTTAGCTTGGAGGTCACAAATATTATGCGATTTAAAAAACCCTTTGATTGTATTACCGTTACACCCTAAGGAAGGTTGAGTTCGAATTTCGGGAAAATCGGACGAAAATTGCCATACAAAATGGCCGTTGTTGTACGCGAATACTGTTAAAAAATGGTATATCAAGGTTGTGGACCCTGTGGAGGTCACAATTTTGATTCGATTTTGATGAAACTTGAAATTCATGGTTATAACCCAAAGATCTTGCTTCCTTTCGATATTTGCGCATATCGGATCGTAACTTCCTGAATTATGGCCCCTGATTATACGCAAAATCGCCTTTTTTTAGCTTGGAGGTCACAATTATTATCCGATTTAAAAAAAACGTTTGATTATATTACCGTTACACCGTAAGGAAGGTTGAGTTCGAATTTCGGGAAAATCAGACCAAAACTGCCATACAAAATGGCCACCGTTTGTACGCGAATACTGTTAAAAAATGGTATATAAAGGTTGTGGACCCTGTAAAGGTCACAATTTTAATTCAATTTTGATGAAACTTGAAATTCATGGTTATAACCCAAAGATCTTGGTTCTTTTCGATATTTGCGCATATCGGATCGTAACTTCCTGAATTATGGCCCCTGGTTATACGCAAAATCCCCCTTTCTTTAGCTTGTGGTCCCTCTGGAGGTCACAATTATTATCCAATTTAAAAAAACGTTTGATTATATCACCGTTACACTGTAAGGAAGGTTGAGTTTGAATTTCGGGGAAATCGGACCAAAATTGACAGACAAAATGGCCGCTGTTTCTACGCGAATACTGTTAAAAAAATGATATATCATGGTTGCGGACCCTGTTAGGTCACAATTTTAATTCGATTTTGATGAGGAAGGTTGAGTTCTAATTTCGTGAAAATCGTACCAAAATTGCCGGACGAAATGGTCGCCGTTTGTACGCGAATAGTGTAAAAATATGGTATATCATGGTTGTGGACTCTCTACAGGTCACAATTCTTATCCGATTTTGATGAAAAGTCACATTTCTAGGTTGTGTACCGTCACACCATAATCATTGTCGGTTTCGAATTTCATTAATATCAGACTGGAACTGACCAACTAAATGGCTGCTCCCAATACAGTATGAAATACAGGACTTAAAGATGTAGGAAAAATCACTTTCGGTATTGCTTGTTCTCTGTCCATCTCTCGAAAATGTGGGCGTATCCTGCCTGGCAGTGCCAGCCTATCTTTCAAGTCGCATCAGTAATGTCTACTTACATACTAAATTTCATGAAAATCGTACAACTATTAAAGAAGTTGTCAAGTTAGTCTCAACTTCCGGTTCGAAATCATAGCGACGAATTTTCGAATATTACAAAACTTTTAAAAATAAACTCCCCTGACCAGCCTAATCGTTCGCAATAAACGTTTGCCTATTAAAATCGGCAAATTGCTGACTTTAAAGTGAGAAACATTACAACCGGGCGCAATATTCTGTTTTATCACTTTTACCATTGATTACCAACTGATTATTACAAAACTTTATAAATAAAAGAGAAAGAGAGAAATGCGGCTTAACGTCCATACGACACAAACTAGTTCATTTCGGGGCTAACATATGTCTTTTAATTGTATTTAAAAACTTCCCTTGCACGTACGGGTCTTTAGACGTGGGAGGAAACCGAAGGACACGGAGAAAACCCACGAGGTTGGACACCATACTCCATGTCACGATCGGCAAATTGCTGACTTTAAAGTGAGAAACATTACAATCGGGCGAAATTTTCTGTTTTATCACTTTTACAGTACCTTTGATTATCAACCGATTATTACAAAACTTTAAAAATAAAAGAGAAAGAGAGAAATGCGGCTTAACGTCCATTCGACACAAACTAGGTCATTTCGGGACTAACATATGTTTATTAATTTTATTTAAAAACTTCCCTTGCGCGTACTGGCCTTTAGCTGTTGGGAGGAAACCGAAGGACACGGAGAAAACCCACCAGGTTGGACACCATACTCCATGTCACATGCGACCTGAAAATCGAAACGACGCCGGTTGACTCAATGACAGAAGTTACGATACAGCGTGCACATGCTAACCATTCAGCCATTCAGCCTCCCTAAAATCGGGAAATTCCTGACTTATAGCAAGAAACATTTCAACCGGGCGAAATTTTCTCTTTTAACAGGTTGATATGCACGTTACTTTAATTACCAACCGATAATTATAAAACTTTTATAAATAAGCTCCAACTCAACACCTTATCGTATGCAATAAACGTTTGGCCTGAATTGAAAGTTCTGCACCGAGAAAGTTATCTCGATTTTCCGGCGTGGGTTCCCCCTTGTCAGTGAGACAGAACGGAGGGCCTGACAAGGACAGCTGTCTAGTTGTTCGGATGAGACGAAAAACCAAGGTCCCGTGTACACATTGGAGTGCACGTAAAATATCCCTACGCAGTTGAAATTCGATACTGTTGAATAAGCTCTATACGATGACTAAATGTGTAGATTGTAGTCACCCACACATGTTAAGCTTAACAATGAAAGGATGCCGTTTTCAATGTTCGATCCTTTTGTTCTTCTACTCCTGATATGTTGGATTGTTGATCGATGGTTTCACATAAGAGACTATACCAATAAGACTCTGACTTTACGAGAAAGACCTCTAAACATGCTCCAAATTGTAAAAATACGACTTTTTGGATTTTCAATCTCTTTTTTTCGCCTATTCCTGATATTTAAAATAAATGATACAATGATTTCACACAACAGGCTAGCTATTGGACTCGCTATTGACAAAATTTTCATTATAACCGAAGTTATCGTGCCCTAAAGAATCAACAAATCAGCATGCTTATCTCTGCTTACCCTAGACAGAAAATGCTCATCTTTGAACTCAATCATGACATTGACCTAGTGAACGTCTACACAAAGTTTGAACATTCTAGCTTAATTAGAAGGAGAGTTATTGTGTTCCAAAGTCCCGGCCCTTCAAATTGCTTCTATTTTTTATTTTCAATTCAAAATGGTGACCATCACGTGACTGAAATCAAAATTCTGATCCTATAGATTTTTAGGAATTCTTTCAAGGATTCCGAAAATATAACTCCCGAGTCTGTAAGTAAAATAGCAAAAAAAGCCTTTTTGATTTTTCACTTTTAAAGATGGTGGCACTTCCGGTTCGATCCACAAACTCCATATTTTGTGTACGAATCAGTAATTGCTTGTCTAGTATCAAAAAAAAAATGATTAGGTCATTCTGACCTATATTTCTTTGATTATTTTGAAAAATTTGATCCTTAATTTCGTCAAGGGGAGATAATTTAGAAAATATCTAATTATATTTTTGAAATCACATCGGTAAGATCTACTTATATACTAAATTTCATGAAAATCGTACAACTATTAAAGAAGTTGTCAAATTGGTCTAAACTTCCGGTTCGAAATCACAGCGACGAATTTTCAAAATTCGAAAATCTGAAACTGCAGTTAAAAATAATTTTTTTCAAGGTATTCAAAGAAAAAAGAATTAGTAAAATCGGTCAAAAAATAACAAAGTTACGACTATGCATTTTCATTTTTTTCGTTCGTAAAATTCGGTGATTTCGGATTCGTAAAACGTTTTGAAAATATATTTAACCAAGATTCGCACCCCATTTTTTGTGGATCTAGGTCAAAATTTCAGAAACATCCTATGGATAGATTCTGAGAAATCCGATTTGCAGAAAACACACACAAAAAATAATAATAACTAGACTTGCTTGCAAGGCTGAAGGCTTTCACCTTACCCAAAGCAGCACAAAATGCCTACCACCCACCCTTTTAACACACACACACACACACACACACACACTTAAACAACTCAGATATTGACACTTTCTCTGCATGCGCATTACAATAGAAGGAAAGTGAAAAATATTGTTGAACAATTTACAACATTATGAACTTGGATCGGTAGAATCCTACAGACGCCAGAAATCTAAATACGCAATCAAAAACTAAAAAATTCTAAAAAAATTTTTTTTTACAATTTCAGTACATTTTCAAATTTTTAGGAAAAAAGGAGAACGGCGTGGTATTGCAATTCGACCTTTATCGCATCCACAATATCACCGGCTCTACAAAAATATAGCTTTTTAGAAAATCGGTTGGGAATTGACATTATTAGGACCTATTTATGCACGTTAAAGATTTACTTCACTTCAGGTCTGTTCAGAACTTTCGCAATACTTCTAAGTACTTACTGCTTAAAACATAGGAAAAATCATTATTCAGAACTCTATCCGCTTTAGTTTCAGAGATCTACAAGAGATTGAAAAAAACCCAGTTTTTCGAATGGTACAAAAAAAAGATCGTGTCAGATCATAACCAAAACCAAGAATCATACCTTTCAACATCAACTTTTCAACATTTGTCCAGAGGGGTGCCTTCCTTATAAATAGTTTCGGTAAATAGCGTCATTTTCGCTGGTATCATATGATGGCGTCATGTAGACAAAAAACCTGGGATAATAATTTCAGGAGTAACTGTTATTGACTAAAATGAATTGTTTTCACTCTAGAAGCAGCATTACCAGACATTGGTTACCAGTAAAACACCTTTAGTTCAAATATTTCCTCTTTCAAAAAAAGCTCTCTATATAATGCTTTATACGTAGGCAAAACGTTGCGATTATTACCAACTCGGCCTTTGTCAATGTCACACCAATGTGTACACGGGACTTTGGAATCACGTCCATATCAACTACTCAAATATGCAACTGGTTCAAAAATTTATTAAATATTCAATGAAATATCTACAATTTTCTGATTTCGTGCACGTTAAAGATTTGACGTCACTACATGTAACATATAAAAATTTAATATTTATTACAGATAGAGTCCATGCTCAAACTGGTTATCTCAACTGAGAACGACATGGTTATCTCAATTCGACCTTTATCCCATCCGCAATATCCCGGGCTGTACAAAAATATAATTTTTTCGAAAATCGGTTGGGAATTGACATAATTAGAACCGATTTTCATTCGTGGAGGTTAAAGATTTACATCACTTCCGGTCTGCTCACAACTTTCGCAATAGATCTAAGTACCAAATGTTTAAAACATAGGAAAAACCAATATTCAAAACTCTATATCTGTTTTAGTTTCAGAGATCTAAACGAGTATTAAAAAAAAACAGTTTTCCGAATGAGACAAAAAAATACCTTAACTATCAGGTAATAACCAAAACCCAAAATCGCACCATTCAACATTAAATTTTCAACGTTGTAATTAGAGGGGTACCTTATTTAAAAATAGCTTCAACAGAGAGCTTCATTTTCACTGGTATCAAATGATGACGTCATGTAGACAAAAATCCTGGGATATTAATTTCAGGAGTAACTGTTATTTACTAGAATGAATTATTTTCATTCTAGAAGCACCAATACCAGATATTGGTTACCATTCAAACACCCCTAGTTCAAATATTGCCAGTTTTTAAAAAAAGCTCTCTATATATGCTTTATACGTATGCAAAACGTTCCATTTATAACCAATTCGGACTTTTGTCGATGTCACACCAACGGAACGTTGGAATCGCGTTCAGGTCAGCTACTCAAATATGTAACTGGTTCAAAAATAAGTTGAATATTCAATGAAATATCGACAATATTCTGATTTCGTGCACGTTAATGATTTGACGTCACTAACATATAAAAACATATCTTTAATTAGAGACAGGGCCCAAGCTCAAACTACATCATGCTTTCTATCATAGGTGCAATATTCGTACTTCTGCACGATACTACTGCAAGATACAACTGCAACCTACTGATAATTGGATTTCCTTATAAACAGCGCGAGCCGTCGATTTGTGTCGAGATGATTACGGTTATGAGGTAATTTTGACAAAGAAGAAACAATATTAATTCAAAGACTAATTATTACACACAGAAATCAATTATTTCTGTTACAGTGTCACTAAACCCATATTTTAAATCAATTATTTCTGTTACAGTGTCACTAAACCCATCGCTTAACAATGAAAGGTGACGTTTTCAGTTTTCGATCCCTTTGTTCTCATACTCCTGATATTTCTAAATGTTGCGCAATAGTTTCATACCTAAGACTACCGATAAAACTCTCTGTAGAAGAAGTTCCAAAAAAAAAATTACGTTGACTTTTCGAGAAAAAGACGTCTAAAAATGCTCCAAATGGTAAAAATACGACGTTTTGGATTTTCAATCTCGTTTTTCGACTACTCATGACATTTAGAGAAATTGTACAATGGTTTCACACAATACATCACCTATAAGACTCTCGAATGAGAAAGTTTAAAAAAAATCGTAGGCGGCGTTTCCGAGAAATTCGCGTCTTAAGTTGATCGAAATAGCAAAATACCTTACTTTTCAAACTCAGATAACTTTTTTATTTTTTGATAGAAACTTCTCGCTATAGTACCGTCTTGTAGATAATTCACATGGCTATCAAACGATACAATACTTTAACTACTCTGTAATCAACCAAATGATACATCGCATTTTGCGCATCGGTACCCATTTTTCAGAATTTTGTCAAACTTTGGATACTTTTCTTGACCACTTCCGGTGATTAGAGGGTTTTTATTTATAGTTCATGGACTGGTTTGGACCTTCGACTTCATATTCCATAAGTTTCAGAAAAATCGTAGGCGCCGTTTTAAAAAAATAAGAACTCTACGATTTGACCAAAATGCGAAAAAAAGTGAAAAATCAAAGTTAACATTTCAGAATAAAACTAATATTGTTGGAATCGGATTGATGCCAGCTATCCAAAAATATAACGCATAATTCAAAATTCCAAAAAATAAAAATTTGGGAAATTTTTGAAAATTTGACGATTGTGAACTGCTATCTTCTTAGAAATGTCTCAAACTATCCAAAAATGTAAATATCAGAGAAATCGGTTGACAATTACCAAAATTACGGCCGATTTTCAATTTTCGTGCACGTTAAAGATTTAACGCATTTCCGCTATGCGCACGAATTTCGTTTTACATTTAAGCACTAACTACCACCCAGTTTCCCAAGAGAAAATCAAACTTCAGACCTCTATCTCTTATAGTTGCTGAGAAATAGGCAAAATGGAAAAAAAAAGAATAACTAGACTTGCTTGCAAGGCTGAAGGCTTTCACCTTACCCAAGGCAGAACAAAATGCCCACCACTCACCCCTTAAAACACACTGACACTCACACTTAAACAGCTCAGATATTGTCACTTTATGTGCATGCGCATTACGATAGAAGGAAAGTGAAAAATATAGTTGAATAATTTCCAACATAATGAACTTGGATCGGTAGAAACGCACAGACGCCGGAAATCTAAGCACGCTATCAAAAACTAAAAAATTCCAAGAAATTTTAAATTTAGTACATTTTCAAAATTGTCAAGGAAAAAGAGAACGACGTGGTATCTCAATTCGGTCATTATCTAAGCACGCAATCAAAAACTGAAAAATTCCAAGAAATTTTAATTTTAGTACATTTTCAAGAAAAAAGAAAACGACGTGGTATCTCAATTCGATCGTTATCGCATCCGCAATATCCCCCGCAATACAAAAATATAACTTTTTCGAAAATCGGTTGGGAATTGACATAATTAGGACCGATTTTCATTCGCGCACGTTAAAGATTTACATCACTTCCGGTCTGTTCACAACTTTCGCAATAGATCTAAGTACTAAATGTTTAAAACATAGAAAAAAACAATATTCAGAATTCTATCAGTTTTAGTTTCAGAAATCTAAACGACTACAGAAAAAAAACAGTTTTCCGAATGAGACAAAAAAAAAAATACCTTAAGTATCAGGTAATAACCAAAACTCAAATCGCAACTTTAACATTAATTTTGCAACATTGTAATTGAGGGGTACTTTATTTATAAATGGCTTCAACAGAGAGCTTCATTTTCACTGGTATCAAATGATGACGTCATGTAGACATTAAACCTGGGATATTAATTTCAGGAGTAACTGTTAATTACTAAAATGAATTATTTTCATTCTAGAAGCACCAATGCCAGATATTGGTTACCATTCAAACACCCTTTGTTCAAATATTGCCAGTTTTAAAAAAAGCTCTCTATATATGCTTTATACGTATGCGAAACGTTCCATTTATAACCATTTCGGACTTTTGTCGATGTCACACCAATGTGTTACACGGAACTGTAGAATCGCGTTCAGGTCAGCTACTCAAATATGTAACTGGTTCAAAACTAAATTGAATATTCAATGAAATATCGACAATATTCTGATTTCGTGCACGTTAATGATTTGACGTCACTAACATATAAAAATTCATCTTTAATTAGAGATAGGGCCCAAGCTCAAACTACATCATGCTTTCTATCACAGGTGCAATATTCGTACTTCTGCACGATACTACTGCAAGATACAACTGCAACCTATAGATAATTAGATTTCCTTATAAACAGCGGGAGCCGTCGATTTGCGTCGAGATGATTACGGTTATGAGGTAATTTTGACAAAGAAGAAACAATATTAATTCAAAGACTAATTATTACACACAGAAATCAATTATTTCTGTTACAGGGTCACTAAACCCATATTTTGAATATAAGTAAACTCTCAACGTTGAAATACTTTTAGCTCAAATATCGTCACTGTGATAGAAATGGGGAATTTTGAATATGCTCTAAACGTTGGTAAAACGTACAGATTGTATCAACTCTTACTGCATGTTTCGCTTAACAATGAAAGATGATGTTTTCAATTTTCGATCCCTTTGTTCTCATACTCCTGATATTTCTAACTGTTGCGCAATGGTTTCATACCTAAGACTACCGATAAAACTCTGATTTCGTGCACGTTAATGATTTGACCTCACTAACATATAAAAATTTATCTTTAATTAGAGACAGGGCCCAAGCTCAAACTACATCATGCTTTCTATCACAGGTGAAATATTCGTACTTCTGCACGATACTACTGCAAGATACAACTGCAACCTACTGATAATTGGATTTCCTTATAAACAGTGCGAGCCGTCGATTTGTGTCGAGATGATTACGGTTATGAGGTAATTTTGACAAAGAAGAAACAATATTAATTCAAAGACTAATTATTACACACAGAAATCAATTATTTCTGTTACAGGGTCACTAAACCCATATTTTGAATATAAGTAAACACTCAGAGTTGAAATATTTTTAGCTCAAATATCGTCACTGTGAGAGAAATGGGGAATTTTGAATATGCTCTAAACGTTGGTAAAACGTACAGATTGTATCAACTCTTACTGCATGTTACGCTTAACAATGAAAGGTGACGTTTTCAGTTTTCGATCCCTTTGTTCTCATTCTCCTGATATTTCTAAATGTTGCGCAATAGTTTCATACCTAAGACTACCGATAAAACTCTCTGTAGAAGAAGTTCCAAAAAAAAAATTACGTTGACTTTTCGAGAAAAAGACGTCTAAAAATGCTCCAAATTTTAAAAATACGACGTTTTGGATTTTCAATCTCGTTTTTCGACTACTCATGACATTTAGAGAAATTGTACAATGATTTCACACAATACACCACCTATAAGACTCTCGAATGAAAAAGTTTAAAAAAAAATCGTAGGCGGCGTTTCCGAGAAATTCGCGTCTTAAGTTGATCGAAATAGCAAAATACCTTACTTTTCAAACTCAGATAACTTTTTTTATTTTTGATAGAAACTTGTCGCTATAGTACCATCTTGTAGATAATTCACGTGGCTATCCAACGATATAACACTTTAACTACTCTGTAATCAACCAATTGATACATCGCATTTTACCCATCGGTACCCATTTTTCAGAATTTTGTCAAACTTTGGATACTTTTCTTGACCACTTCCGGTGATTAGAGGATTTTTATTTATAGTTCATGGACTGGTTTGGACCTTCGACTTCATATTCCATAAGTTTCAGAAAAATCGTAGGCGCCGTTTTAAAAAAATAAGAACTCTACGATTTGACCAAAATGCGAAAAAAAGTGAAAAATCAAAGTTAACATTTCAGAATAAAACTAATATTGTTGGAATCGGATTGATGTCAGCTATCCAAAAATATAACTCATAATTCAAAATTCCAAAAAATAAAAATTTTTGAAATTTTTGAAAATTTTCCAATTTTCACCAAAAAAATGAAAGCGACAAAGTTTCTAAATTTGACGTTTGTGAACTGCTATCTTCTTAGAAATGTCTCAAGCTATCCAAAAATGTAAATATCAGAGAAATCGGTTCACAATTACCAAAATTACGGCCGATTTTCAATTTTCGTGCACGTTTAAGATTTAACGCATTTCCGCTATGCGCACGAATTTCGTTTTACATTTAAGCACTAACTACCACCCAGTTTCCCGAGAGAAAATCAAACTTCAGACCTCTATCTCTTATAGTTGCTGAGAAATAGGCAAAATGGAAAAAAAAAAGAATAATAATAATAACTAGACTTGCTTGCAAGGCTGAAGGCTTTCACCTTACCCAAGGCAGCACAAAATGCCCACCACTCACTCCTTAAAACACACACACACACATACACTTAAACAACTCAAATATTGACACTTTCTGTGCATGCGCATTACGATGGAAGGAAAGTGGAAAATATAGTTGAACAATTTACAACATTATGAACTTGGATCTAAATACGCAATCAAAAATTCAAAAATTCTATAAAAAAAATTTACAATTTCAGTACATTTTCAATTTTTTAGGAAAAAAGGAAAACGGCGTGATATTGCAATTCGACCTTTATCACCGGCTCTACAAAAATATAGCTTTTTCCAAAATCGGTTGGGAATTGACATTATTAGGGCCTATTTTCATTTATGCACGTTAAAGATTTACTTCACTTCAGGTCTGTTCAGAATTTTCGCAATAGTTCTAAGTACTTACTGTTAAAAACATAGGAAAATCATTATTCAGAACTCTATCTGCTTTAGTTTCAGAGATCTACACGAGAATGAAAAAAAAACAGTTTTTCGAATGGGACAAAAAAAAAAGATCGTGTCAGATCATAACCAAAACCAAGAATCATACCTTTCAACATCAACTTTTCAACATTTGTACAGAAGGGTGCCTTCCTTATAAATAGATTCAGTAAATAGCGTCATTTTCGCTGGTATCATATGATGGCGTCGTGTAGACAAAAAACCTGGGATAATAATTTCAGGAGTAACTGTTATTGACTAAAATGAATTATTTTCACTCTAGAAGCAGCATTACCAGATATTGGTTACCAGTAAAACACCTTTAGTTCAAATATTGCCTCTTTCAAAAAAAGCTCTCTATATAATGCTTTATACGTAGGCAAAACGTTCCGATTATGACCAACTCGGACTGTTGTCAATGTCACACCAATGTGTGCACGGGACTTTGGAATCACGTCCATATCAACAACTAAAAAATATGCAATTGGTTCAAAAATTGATTTAATATTCGATGTAATATCAACAATTTTCTGATTTCGTGCACGTTAAAGATTTGACGTCACTACATGTAACATATAAAAATTTAATATTTATTACAGATAGAGTCCATGCTCAAACTGGTTATCTCAACTGAGAACGACATGGTTATCTCAATTCGACCTTTATCCCATCCGCAATATCCCCGGCTGTACAAAAATATAATTTTTTCGAAAATCGGTTGGGAATTGACATAATTAGAACTGATTTTCATTCGTGCACGTTAAAGATTTACATCACTTCCGGTCTAGTTCACAACTTTCGCAATAGTTCTAAGTACTAAATGTTTAAAACATGGGAAAAATCAATATTCAAAACTCTACCTGTTTTAGTAGAGATCTACACGAGAATAAAAAAAACCCAAGTTTTCCGATTGGGACAAAAAAGTATCGTAAGTGTCAAACAATAACCAAAACCCAGAATCATACATTCAACATTAATTTTTCAACACTTATATAGTGGAGTGCCTTCCTTATAAATAGCTTCAACAGAGAGGTTTATTTTCACTGGTATCAAATGATGACGTCATGGAGACAAAAATCCTGCGATATTAATTTCAGGGGTAACTATTATTTACGAAAACGAATTATTTTCACTCTAGAAGCACCAGTAACAGATATTGGTTACTATTAAAACACCCTTAGTTCAAATATTGCCACTTTTAAAAAAAGCTCTCTATATATGCTTTATACGTATGCAAAACGTTCCAATTATGACCAATTCGGACTTTTGTCGATGTCACACCAATGTGTACACGGGACTTTGGAATCGCGTTTTCATGTCAGCTACTCAAATATGTAACTGGTTCAAAAAATGATTTTATATTCAATGAAATATCGCCAATTTTCGGATTTCGTGCACGTTAAAGATTTG
Organism: Patella depressa; assembly: GCA_948474765.1. Taxonomy (NCBI): domain Eukaryota; kingdom Metazoa; phylum Mollusca; class Gastropoda; family Patellidae; genus Patella; species Patella depressa. The sequence continues at coordinate 31,257,988 of OX419717.1, read as the reverse complement.
ATGTCACCAACATATAAAATTTGATATTTATTAGAAACAGAGTCCATGCTTTAACTGCATTAAACTTTCTACGACCGGTGCAATATTCGTACTTCTGCACGATACTACTGCAAGATACAACTGCAAACTCTTAAAAATTGGATTTGCTTATAAACAGCGCGAGCCGTCGATTTGTGTCGAGATGATTACGGCTATGAGGTAATTTTGGCCAAGGAGAAACAATATTAATTCAAAGACTAATTATTACACACATAAATCAAATATTTCTGCTACAGGGTCACTATACCCTTATTTTGAATAGAAGTAAAGACTCAAAGTTGAAATACTTTTTGCCCAAATATCGTCACTGTGAGAGAAAGGGGGACTTTTGAATATGCTCTAAACGTTGCTAATACGTACAGATTGTATCAACTCTTACTGCATGTTTCGCTTAACAATGAAAGGTGACGTTTTCAATTTTCGATCCCTTTGTTCTCATACTCCTGATATTTCTAACTGTTGCGCAATGGTTTCATACCTAAGACTACCGATAAAACTCTCTGTAGAAGAAGTTCAAAATAAGAAATTACGTTGACTTTTCGAGAAAAAGACGTCTAAAAATGCTCCAAATGGTAAAAATACGACGTTTTGGATTTCCAATCTCGTTTTTCGACTACTCATGACATTTAGAGAAATTGTACAATGGTTTCACACAATACACCACCTATAAGACTCTCGAATGAGAAAGTTTTAAAAAAATCGTAGGCGGCGTTTCCGAGAAATTCGCGTCTTCAGTTGATCGAAATAGCAAAATACCTTACTTTTCAAACTCAGATAACTTTTTTATTTTTTGATAGAAACTTGTCGCTATAGTACTATCTTGTAGATAATTCACGTGGCTATCAAACCATATAATACTTTAACTACTCTGTAATCAACCAAATGATACATCGCATTTTGCGCATCGGTACCCATTTTTCAGAATTTTGTCAAAATTTGGATACTTTTCTTGACCACTTCCGGTGATTAGAGGATTTTTATTTATAGTTCATGGACTGGTTTGGACCTTCGACTTCATATTCCATAAGTTTCAGAAAAATCGTAGGCGCCGTTTTAAAAAAATAAGAACTCTACGATTTGACCAAAATGCGAAAAAAAGTGAAAAATCAAAGTTAACATTTCAGAATAAAACTAATATTGTTGGAATCGGATTGATGTCAGCTATCCAAAAATATAACTCATAATTCAAAATTCCAAAAAATAAAAATTTGGGAAATTTTTGAAAATTTTCCAATTTTCACCAAAAAAATGAAAGCGACAAAGTTTCTAAATTTGACAATTGTGAACTGCTATCTTCTAAGAAATATCTCAAGCTATCCAAAAATGTAAATATCAGAGAAATCGGTTGACAATTACCTAAATTACGGCCGATTTTCAATTTTCGTGCACGTTAAAGATTTAACGCATTTCCGCTATGCGCACGAATTTCGTTTTACATTTAAGCACTAACTACCACCCAGTTTCCCAAAAGAAAATCAAACTTCAGACCTCTATCTCTTATAGTTGCTGAGAAATAGGCAAAATGGAAAAAAAAAGAATAATAATAATAATCTTAGTAATAACAATAGTCTTTCACCATTTTCAATGGTGAAAGCCTAACTAGACTTGCTTGCAAGGCTGAAGGCTTTCACCTTTACCCAAGGCACCACAAATTGCCTACCACTCACCCCTTAAAACACATACACACACACACGCTTAAACAACTCAGACATTGACACTTTCTGTGCATGCGCATTACGATAGAAGGAAAGTGAAAAATATAGTTGAACAATTATGAACTTGGATCGGTAGAATCCTACAGACGCCAGAAATCTAAATACGCAATCAAAAACGCAAAAATTCTAAAAAAAAAATTACAATTTTAGTACATTTTCAAATTTTCAGGAAAAAAAGAGAACTGCGTGGTATTGCAATTCGACCTATATCTCATCCGCAATATCCCCGGCTATACAAAATTATAACTTTTTCGAAAATCAGTTGGGAATTGACATAATTAGGACCGATTTTCATTCGCGCACGTTAAAGATTTACATCACTTCCGGTCTGTTCACAACTTTCGCAATAGATCTAAGTACTAAATGTTTAAAACATAGAAAAAAACAACATTCAGAATTCTTTCAGTTTTAGTTTCAGAAATCTAAACGACTACAGAAAAAACACAGTTTTCCGAATGAGACAAAAAAAAATACCTTAAGTATCAGGTAATAACCAAAACCCCAAATCGCACCTTTCAACATTAATTTTTCAACATTGTAATTGAGGGGTACTTTATTTATAAATGGCTTCAACAGAGAGCTTCATTTTCACTGGTATCAAATGATGACGTCATGCAGACATAAAACCTGGGATATTAATTTCAGGAGTAACTGTTAATTACTAAAATGAATTATTTTCATTCTAGAAGCACCAATGCCAGAAATTGGTTACCATTAAACACCCTTTGTTCAAAAATTGCCAGTTTTAAAAAAAGCTCTCTATATATGCTTTATACGTATGCAAAACGATCCATTTATAACCAATTCGGACTTTTGTCGATGTCACACGGAACTTTGGAATCGCGTTCAGGTCAGCTACTCAAATATGTATTTCTATCACAGGTGCAATATTCGTACTTCTGCACGATACTACTGCAAGATACAACTGCAACCTATAGGTAATTAGATTTCCTTATAAACAGCGCGAGCCGTCGATTTGTGTCGAAATGATTACGGTTATGAGGTAATTTTGACAAAGAAGAAACAATATTAATTCAAAGACTAATTATTACACACAGAAATCAATTATTTCTGTTACAGGATCACTAAACCCATATTTTGAATATAAGTAAACACTCAAAGTTGAAATACTTTTAGCTCAAATATCGTCACTGTGATAGAAATGGGGAATTTTGAATATGCTCTAAACGTTGGTAAAACGTACAGATTGTATCAACTCTTACTGCATGTTTCGCTTAACAATGAAAGATGATGTTTTCAATTTTCGATCCCTTTGTTCTCATACTCCTGATATTTCTAACTGTTGCGCAATGGTTTCATACCTAAGACTACCGATAAAACTCTGACTTCGTGAACGTTAATGATTTGACGTCACTAACATATAAAAATTTATCTGTAATTAGAGATAGGGCCCAAGCTCAAACTACATCATGCTTTCTATCATAGGTGCAATATTCGTACTTCTGCACGATACTACTGCAAGATACAACTGCAATCTACTGATAATTGGATTTCCTTATAAACAGCGCGAGCCGTCGATTTGTGTCGAGATGATTACGGTTATGAGGTAATTTTGACAAAGAAGAAACAATATTAATTCAAAGACTAATTATTACACACAGAAATCAATTATTTCTGTTACAGGGTCACTAAACCCATATTTTGAATATAAGTAAACACTCAGAGTTGAAATATTTTTAGCTCAAATATCGTCACTGTGATAGAAATGGGGAATTTTGAATATGCTCTAAACGTTGGTAAAACGTACATATTGTATCAACTCTTACTGCATGTTTCGCTTAACAATAAAAGGTGACGTTTTCAGTTTTCGATCCCTTTGTTCTCATACTCCTGATATTTCTAAATGTTGCGCAATAGTTTCATACCTAAGACTACCGATAAAACTCCCTGTAGAAGAAGTTCCAAAAAAAAATTACGTTGACTTTTCGAGAAAAAGACGTCTAAAAATGCTCCAAATGGTAAAAATGCGACGTTTTGGATTTTCAATCTCGTTTTTCGACTACTCATGACATATAGAGAAATTGTACAATGGTTTCACACAATACACCACCTATAAGACTCTCGAATGAGAAAGTTTAAAAAAAATCGTAGGCGGCGTTTACGAGAAATTCGCGTCTTAAATTGATCGAAATAGCAAAATACCTTACTTTTCAAACTCAGATAACTTTTTTATTTTTTGATAGAAACTTGTCGCTATAGTACCATCTTGTAGATAATTCACGTGGCTATCAAACGATATAATACTTTAACTACTCTGTAATCAACCAATTGATACATCGTATTTTACGCATCGGTACCCATTTTTCAGAATTTTGTCAAACTTTGGATACTTTTCTTGACCACTTCCGGTGATTAGAGGATTTTTATTTATAGCTCATGGACTGGTTTGGACCTTCGACTTCATATTCCATAAGTTTCAGAAAAATCGTAGGCGCCGTTTTAAAGAAATAAGAACTCTACGATTTGACCAAAATGCGAAAAAAAGTGAAAAATCAAAGTTAACATTTCAGAATAAAACTAATATTGTTCGATTCGGATTGATGTCAGCTATCCAAAAATATAACTCATAATTCAAAATACCAAAAAATAAAAATTTTTGAAATTTTTGAAAATTTTCCAATTTTCACCAAAAAAATGAAAGCGACAAAGTTTCTAAATTGGACGTTTGTGAACTGCTATCTTCTTAGAAATGTCTCAAGCTATCCAAAAATGTAAATATCAGAGAAATCGGTTCACAATTACCAAAATTAAGGCCGATTTTCAATTTTCGTGCACGTTAAAGATTTAACGCATTTCCGCTATGCGCACGAATTTCGTTTTACATTTAAGCACTAACTACCACCCAGTTTCCCGAGAGAAAATCAAACTTCAGACCTATATCTCTTATAGTTGCTGAGAAATAGGCAAAATGGAAAAAAAAAAAAAGAATAATAATAATAATATTAATCTTAGTAATTTCAATAGTCTTTCACCATTGAAAAATGGTGAAAGCCTAACTAGACTTGCTTGCAAGGCTGAAGGCTTTCACCTTAGCCAAGGCAGCACAAAATGCCCACCACTCACCCCTTAAAACACACGCACACACACGCTTAAACAACTCATATATTGACACTTTCTGCGCATGCGCATCACGAGAGAAGGAAATTGAAAAATATAGTTGAACAATTTACAACATTATGAACTTGGCTCGGTAGAATCCTACAGACGCCAGAAATCTAAATACGCAATCAAAAATGCTAAAATTCTTAAAAAAAATTGCAATTTTAGTACATTTTCAAATTTTCAGGACAAAAAAAGAGAACTGCGTGGTATTGCAATTCGACCTATATCGCATCCGCAATATCCCCGGCTCTACAAAAATATAACTTTTTCGAATTCTATCAATTTTAGTTTCAGAAATCTAAACGACTACAGAAAAAAAAAACAGTTTTCCGAATGAGACAAAAAAAATTTACCTTAAGTATCAGGTAATAATATCGCACCTTTCAACATTAATTTTTCAACATTGTAATTGAGGGGTACTTTATTTATAAATGGCTTCAACAGAGAGCTTCATTTTCACTGGTATCAAATGATGACGTCATGCAGACATAAAACCTGGGATATTAATTTCAGGAGTAACTGTTAATTACTAAAATGAATTATTTTCATTCTAGAAGCACCAATGCAAGATATTGGTTACCATTCAAACACCCTTTGTTCAAATATTGCCAGTTTTAAAAAAAGCTCTCTATATATGCTTTATACGTATGCAAAACGTTCCATTTATAACCAATTCGGGCTTTTGTCGATGTCACACCAATGTGTTACACGGAACTTTGGAATCGCGTTCAGGCCAGCTACTCAAATATGTAACTGGTTCAAAACTAAATTGAATATTCAATGAAATATCGACAATATTTTGATTTCGTGCACGTTAATGATTTGACGTCACTAACATATAAAAATTTATCGTTAATTAGAGATAGGGCCCAAACTCAAACTACATCATGCTTTCTATCACAGGTGCAATATTCGTACTTCTGCACGATACTACTGCAAGATACAACTGCAACCTATAGATAATTAGATTTCCTTATAAACAGCGCGAGCCGTCGATTTGTGTCGAGATGATTACGGTTATGAGGTAATTTTAACAAAGAAGAAACAATATTAATTCAAAGACTAATTATTACACACAGAAATCAATTATTTCTGTTACAGGGTCACTAAACCCATATTTTGAATATAAGTAAACACTCAAAGTTGAAATACTTTTAGCTCAAATATCGTCACTGTGATAGAAATGGGGAATTTGAAAATGCTCTAAACGTTGGTAAAACGTACAGATTGTATCAACTCTTACTGAAGGTTTCGCTTAACAATGAAAGATGATGTTTTCAATTTTCGATCCCTTTGTTCTCATACTCCTGATATTTCTAACTGTTGCGCAATGGTTTCATACCTATGACTACCGATAAAACTCTGATTTCGTGCACGTTAATGATTTGACGTCACTAACATATAAAAAATTATCTTTAATTAGAGATAGGGCCCAAGCTCAAACTACATCATGCTTTCTATCACAGGTGCAATATTCGTACTTCTGAACGATACTACTGCAAGATACAACTGCAACTTATGGATAATTGGATTTCCTTATAAACAGCGGGAGCCGTCGATTTGTGTCGAGATGATTACGGTTGAGAGATAATTTTGACAAAGAAGAAACAATATTAATTCAAAGACTAATTATTACACACAGGAATCAATTATTTCTGTTACAGGGTCACTAAACCCATATTTTGAATATAAGTAAACACTCAAAGTTGAAATACTTTTAGCTCAAATGTCGTCACTGTGAGAGAAATGGGGAATTTTGAATAGGCTCTAAACGTTGGTAAAACGTACAGATTGTATCAACTCTTACTGCATGTTTCGCTTAACAATGAAAGGTGACGTTTTCAGTTTTCGATTCCTTTGTTCTCATACTCCTGATATTTCTAAATGTTGCGCAATGGTTTCATACCTAAGACTACCGATCAAACTCTCTGTAGAAAAAGTTCCAAAAAAAAATTACGTTGACTTTTCGAGAAAAAGACGTCTAAAAATGCTCCAAATGGTAAAAATACGACGTTTTGGATTTTCAATCTCGTTTTTCGACTACTCATGACATTAAGAGAAATTGTACAATGGTTTCACACAATACACCACCTATAAGACTCTCGAATGAGAAAGTTTAAAAAAAATCGTAGGCGGCGTTTCCGAGAAACATGCGTTCAAAATTGCTCGAAATCGTAAAAAACCTTACTTTTCAAAGTCCTATAACTTTTTCAATTGTTGATAGAAACGTATCGCTATAGTACCATCTTGTAGATCATTCACGTGGCTATCAAACGACATAATACTTGAACTACTCGTTAAACAACCAATTGATACATCGCATTTTCCGCACAGGCACCCATTTTTTGGAATTTTGTCAAAGTTCGGATACCTTTCTTGACTACTTCCGATGAATAGAGGATTTTCATTTATAGTTCATGGACTGGTTTGGACCTTCGACTTCATATTCCTGAAGTTTCAGAAAAATCGTTGGAGCCGTTTTAAAAAAATAAGAACTCTACGATTTGACCAAAATGCGAAAAAAAGTGAAAAATCAAAGTTAACATTTCAAAATAAAACTTATATTTTTGGAATCGGATTGATGTCAGCTATCCAAAAATATAAGTCATAATTCAAAATTCCAAAAAATAAAAATTTTGGAAATTTTTGAAAATTTTCCAATTTTCACCAAAAAAATGAAAGCGATAAAGTTTCCAAATTTGAGGTTTGTGAACTGCTATCTTCTTAGAAATGTTTCAAGCTATCCAAAAATGTAAATATCAGAGAAATCGGTTGACAATTACCAAAATTACGGCCGATTTTCAAATTTCGTGCACGTTAAAGATTTAACGCATTTCCGCTATGCGCACGAATTTCGTTTTACATTTAAGCACTAACTACCACCCAGTTTCCCGAGAGAAAACTAAATTTCAGACCTCTATCTCTTATAGTTGCTGAGAAATAGGCAAAGTGGAAAAAAAAAAAAGAATAATAATAATCTTAGTAATTTCAATAGTCTTTCACCATTGAAAAATGGTGAAAGCCTAATGAACTAGACATGCTTGCAAGACTGAAGGCTTTCACCTTACCCAAGGCACCACAAATTGCCTACCACTCACCCCTTAAAACACATACACACACACACTTAAACAACTCAGAAGTTGACACTTTCTGTGCATGCGCATTACGATAGAAGGAAAGTGAAAAATATAGTTGAACAATTATGAACTTGGATCGGTAGAATCTTACAGACGCCAGAAATCTAAATACGCAATCAAAAACGCAAAAATTCTAAAAAAAAAAATTACAATTTTAGTACATTTTCAAATTTTCAGGAAAAAAAGAGAACTGCGTGGTATTGCAATTCGACCTATATCTCATCCGCAATATCCCCGGCTATACAAAAATATAACTTTTTCGAAAATCGGTTGGGAATTGACATAATTAGGACCGATTTTCATTCGCGCACGTTAAAGATTTACATCACTTCCGGTCTGTTTAACTTTCGCAATAGATCTAAGTACTAAATGTTTAAAACATAGAAAAAAACAACATTCAGAATTCTATCAGTTTTAGTTTCAGAAATCTAAACGACTACAGAAAAAAAAACAGTTTTCCGAATGAGACAAAAAAAAAAATACCTTAAGTATCAGGTAATAACCAAAACCCCAAATCGCACCTTTCAACATTAATTTTTCAACATTGTAATGGAGGGGTACTTTATTTATAAATGGCTTCAACAGAGAGCTTCATTTCACTGGTATCAAATGATGACGTCATGCAGACATAAAACCTGGGATATTAATTTCAGGAGTAACTGTTAATTACTAAAATGAATTATTTTCATTCTAGAAGCACCAATGCCAGAAATTGGTTACCATTAAACACCCTTTGTTCAAAAATTGCCAGTTTTAAAAAAAAGCTCTCTATATATGCTTTATACGTATGCAAAACGATCCATTTATAACCAATTCGGACTTTTGTCGATGTCACACGGAACTTTGGAATCGCGTTCAGGTCAGCTACTCAAATATGTATCAAGTATGTATTTCTATCACAGGTGCAATATTCGCACTTCTGCACGATACTACTGCAAGATACAACTGCAACCTTTTGGTAATTAGATTTCCTTATAAACAGCGCGAGCCGTCGATTTGTGTCGAAATGATTACGGTTATGAGGTAATTTTGACAAAGAAGAAACAATATTAATTCAAAGACTAATTATTACACTCAGAAATCAATTATTTCTGTTACAGGATCACTAAACCCATATTTTGAATATAAGTAAACACTCAAAGTTGAAATACTTTTAGTTCAAATATCGTCACTGTGATAGAAATGGGGAATATTGAATATGCTCTAAACGTTGGTAAAACGTACAGATTGTATCAACTCTTACTGCATGTTTCGCTTAACAATGAAAGATGATGTTTTCAATTTTCGATCCCTTTGTTCTCATACTCCTGATATTTCTAACTGTTGCGCAATGGTTTCATACCTAAGACTACCGATAAAACTCCGATTTCGTTCACGTTAATGATTTGACGTCACTAACATATAAAAATTTATCTTTAATTAGAGATACGGCCCAAGCTCAAACTACATCATGCTTTTCTATCATAGGTGCAATATTCGTAATTCTGCACGATACTACTGCAAGATACAACTGCAACCTACCGATAATTGGATTTCCTTATAAACAGCGCGAGCCGTCGATTTGTGTCGAGATGATTACGGTTATGAGGTAATTTTGACAAAGAAGAAACAATAGTAATTCAAAGACTAATTATTACACACAGAAATCAATTATTTCTGTTACAGGGTCACTAAACCCATATTTTGAATATAAGTAAACACTCAGAGTTGAAATATTTTTAGCTCAAATATCGTCACTGTGATAGAAATGGGGAATTTTGAATATGCTCTAAACGTTGGTAAAACGTACAGATTGTATCAACTCTTACTGCATGTTTCGCTTAACAATGAAAGGTGACGTTTTCAGTTTTCGATCACTTTGTTCACATACTCCTGATATTTCTAAATGTTGCGCAATAGTTTCATACCTAAGACTACCGATAAAACTCTCTGTAGAAGAAGTTCCAAAAAAAAATTACGTTGACTTTTCGAGAAAAAGACGTCTAAAAATTCTCCAAATGGTAAAAATACGACGTTTTGGATTTTCAATCTCGTTTTTCGACTACTCATGACATTTAGAGAAATTGTACAATGGTTTCACACAATACACCACCTATAAGACTCTCGAATGAGAAAGTTTTAAAAAAATCGTAGGCGGCGTTTCCGAGAAATTCGCGTCTTAATTTGATCGAAATAGCAAAATACCTTACTTTTCAAACTCAGATAACTTTTTTATTTTTTGATAGAAACTTGTCGCTATAGTACCATCTTGTAGATAATTCACGTGGCTATCCAACGATATAACACTTTAACTACTCTGTAATCAACCAAGTGATACATCGCATTTTACCCATCAGTACCCATTTTTCAGAATTTTGTCAAACTTTGGATACTTTTCTTGACCACTTCCGGTGATTAGAGGATTTTTATTTATAGTTCATGGACTGGTTTGGACCTTCGACTTCATATTCCATAAGTTTCAGAAAAATCGTAGGCGCCGTTTTAAAAAAATAAGAACTCTACGATTTGACCAAAATGCGAAAAAAAGTGAAAAATCAAAGTTAACATTTCAGAATAAAACTAATATTGTTGGAATCGGATTGATGTCAGCTATCCAAAAATATAACTCATAATTCAAAATTCCAAAAAATAAAAATTTTGGAAATTTTTGAAAATTTTCCAATTTTCACCAAAAAAATGAAAGCGACAAAGTTTCTAAATTTGACGTTTGTGAACTGCTATCTTCTTAGAAACGTGTCAAGCTATCCAAAAATGTAAATATCAGAGAAATCGGTTGACAATTACCAAAATTACGGCCGATTTTCAATTTTCGTGCACGTTAAAGATTTAACGCATTTCTGCTATGCGCACGAATTTCGTTTTACATTTAAGCACTAACTACCACCCAGTTTCCCGAGAGAAAATCAAACTTCAGACCTCTATCTCTTATAGTTGCTGAGAAATAGGCAAAATGGAAAAAAAAAAGAATAATAACTAGATCTGCTACTGTCCCATGCAGATATGAAAGCTTTCATATTCATCGTCACGTGTCATTGATTGTATCAAGTATCCTAAATAAAAGGATAAGAAGAAAAAATTATTAAAATTGGTCAAAAACTCGCGAAGTTACAAGTCTAAATAGAGTATGAAACATTGCACCCAGGCATAAAAATAATCTGAAAACTAAAGGGAAATAACTGAAACTTGTATTACTGTAATGAGACGGATGAGAAAATGAAATGAAAATGGCGGGAAAAAAAAATTAAAAATGGCAGGTTGGACAGGCGACCTTACTCCTTGTCACGTACAACCGGGCATTCGAAAACACGCTAGTTAACTCAATGACAGGCGCGCGTGCTAACCATTCAGGCACCCAACCCCCTTTGAAATCAGACACGTGCAATATGTCATATTGGAAGAATAAGAAGTCGCTCACAACAAAATGGTAAATTAATGAGTTTAGGTCAAAAGGTTGAGCTACTGTTTTAGAGTACTTAATAGTTTTAAAGAGACACGTTAAGGGTTGTTCATAGTTAAATGAAAGTTTAATTTTAAATAAGACCAATAAAATTAGGATTTAATAATGCCAGACTAATATTTCCAATATGTTTGGTTATAAGTAGGAAATCGTGACGACTTCTTAAGCATGTTTTAAACAAAGGATCATGTTTGTTTAAACAAGAATGGCACTCTGCAATAAAAAAAACTGGCAAAAGCAAGATTTCTATGCAGAAATTAAATAATTGCTAGAACCAGAAAAATATTTATCCACTATAATAAATAAGCAACATAGAGAAAATGGAATGAAATTGAATGGGGTTTAACGTCCGACTGTTCTGCTCCTAAAATGGGCTAATGAAGACGGGCATATGCCATAAAGTGTGCAATGAGGGAAATGTTACCCGGGCAGCGGCGGTTACGGCCTACGAGGTTGGACAGGCGACCATACTCCTTCACGTACAACCAAGAAATCGAAACAACGCCAGTTGACTCAATGACAGACGTTATGATACAGAGCGCACGTGCTAACCATTCAGCCACGCAACCTCCCTAAAATCGGCAAATTGCTGACCTACAGCGAGAAACATTTCAACCGGGCCAAATTTTCTATTGTAACAGTTTAATTTGCACGGTACCTTTAGTTATCAACCGAATATTACAAAACTTTTAAAAATAAGCTCCCCCTGACCAGCTTAAGCGTTCGCAATAAACGTTTGCCCCTTAAAATCGGTAAATTGCTGACTTTAAAGTGAGAAACATTACAACCGGGGGCAATTTTCTGTTTTATCACTTTTACAGTACCTTTGATTACCAACCGATTATTACAAAACTTTAAAAATAAAAGAGAAAGAGAGAAATGCGGCCTAATGTCCATTCGACACAAACTAGGTCATTTCGGGACTAACATATGTTTTTTAATTTTATTTAAAAACTCCCCTTGCGCTTACAAGTCTTTAGCCGTTGGGAGGAAACCGAAGGACACGGAGAAAACCCACGAGGTTGGACATCATACTTCATGTCACGTCCAACCTGGAGATCGAAACGACGCCCGTTGACTCAATGACAGACGTTACGATACAGTGCGCACATGCTAACCATTCAGCCATTCAGCCTCCCTGAATTCAGAAAATTGCTGACTTATAGCAAGAAACATTTCAACCGGGCGAAATTTTCTGTTTTAACAGTTTAATGTGCACGGTACTTTCATTACCAACCGATTATTACAAAACTTTTGAAAATAAGCTCCAACTGACCAGCTTAATCGTATGCAATAAACGTTTTCGCCTGAATTGAAAGTTCTGCGCGGAGAAAGTTCATCTCGATTTCCCGGCGTGGTTACCCTTGTCAGTGAGGCAGAACGGAGGGCCTGACAAGCACAGCTGTCTAGTCATTCGGATGGGACGAAAAACCAAGGTCCCGTGTACACATTGGAGTGCACGTAAAATATCCCTAAGCAGTTGGAATTCGATACTGTTGAATAAGCTCTATACGATGACTAAATGTGTAGATTGTAGTCACCCACACTGCATGTTTCGCTTAACAATGAAAGGGTGCCGTTTTCAATGTTCGATCCTTTTGTTCTTCTACTCCTGATATGTTGGACTGTTGATCGATGGTTTCATATAAAAGACTACCAATAGAAGAAGTTCCCAAAAAATATTATGTTGACTTAACGAGAAAGACCTCTAAACATGCTCCAAATTGTAAAAATACGACTTTTTGGATTTTCAATCTCTTTTTTTCTGCTATCCCTGATATTTAGAAAAAATAATACAATGATTTCACACAACAGGCTAGCTATTAGACTCTCTATTGACAAAAGTTTCACCGCCCTCCCTTCATTATAACCGAAGTTATCGTGCCCTAAAGAATCAACAAATTAGCATGCTTATCTCTGCTTACCCTAAGCAGAAAATGCTGATCTTTAAACTCAATCATAACATTGACCTAGTGAACGTCTACACCAAGTTTGAACATTCTAGCTTAATTAGAAGGAGAGTAATTGTGTTCCAAAGTCCCGACCCTTCTATTTTTCATTTTCAATTCAAAATGGTGACCATCACGTGACAGAAATCAAAATTCTATTCGCGACATTTTTTAGGCCTTCCTACAAGGATTCAGAAAATATAACTCCCGAGTCTGTAAGTAAAATAGCAAAAAAGCCTTATTGATTTTTCACTTTTAAATATGGCGGCACTTCCGGTTCGATCGACAAACTCCATATTTTGTTTACAAATCAGTAATTACTTATCTAGTATCCAAAAAAAAAATCAGGTCATTCTGACCTATATTTCGATGATTTTTTTGAAAATTTTGATCCTTAATTTCGTCAAGGGGAGATAATTTAGAAAATTTCTAATTATATTTTTGAAGTCACATCGGTAAGATCTACTTAGATACTAAATTTCATGAAAATCGTACAACTATTAAAGAAGTTGTCAAATTGGTCTAAACTTCCGGTTCGAAATCACAGCGACGAATTTTCGAAATTCGAAAATGTGAAACTGCAGATGAAAATGATTTTTTTAAAGGTATTCAAAGAAAAAAGAATTAGTAAAATCGGTCAAAAAATAACAAAGTTACGACTATGCATTCTCATTTTTTTCGTTCGTAAAATTCGGTGATTTCGGATTCGTAAAACGTTTCGAAAATATATTTAATCAAGGTTCGCACCCCATTTTTGGGGGGGTAGGTCAAAATTTCAGAAAGATCCTATGGATAGATTCTGAGAAATCCGATTTGCAGAAAACACACAAAAAAAAAAAATAATAACTAGATCTGCTACTGTCCCATGCAGATATGAAAGCTTTCATATTCATCGTCACGTGTCATTGATTGTATCAAGTAACCTAAATAAAAGGATACGAAGAAAAAATTATTAAAATTGGTCAAAAACTCGCGAAGTTACAAGTCTAAATATAGTATGAAACATTGCACCCAGGCATAACAATAATCTGAAAACTAAAGGGAAATAACTGAAACTTGTATTACTGTAATGAGACGGATGAGAAAATGAAATGAAAATGGCGGGAAAAAAAAATTAAAAATGGCAGGTTAGACAGGCGACCTTACTCCTTGTCACATACAACCGGGCATTCGAAAACACGCTAGTTTACTCAATGACAGGCGCGCGTGCTTACCATTCAGCCACTCAACCCCCCTTTGAAATCAGACACGTGCAATATGTCATATAGGAAGAATAAGAAGTCGCTCACAACAAAATGGTAAATTAATGAGTTTAGGTCAAAAGGTTGAGCTACTGTTTTAGAGTACTTAATAGTTTTAAAGAGACACGTTAAGGGTTGTTCATAGTTAAATGAAAGTTTAATTTTAAATAAGACCAATAAAATTAGGATTTAATAATGCCAGACTAATATTTCCAATATGTTTGGTTATAAGTAGGAAATCGTGACGACTTCTTAAGCATGTTTTAAACAAAGGATCATGTTTGTTTAAACAAGAATGGCACTCTGCAATAAAAAAAAACTGGCCAAAGCAAGATTTCTATGCAGAAATTAAATAATTGCTAGAACCAGAAAAATATTTATCCACTATAATAAATAAGCAACATAGAGAAAATGAAATGAAATTGAATGGGGTTTAACGTCCGACTGTTCTGCTCCTAAAATGGGCTAATGAAGACGGGCATATGCCATAATGTGTGCAATGAGGGAAATTTTACCCGGGCAGCGGCGGTTACGGCCTACGAGGTTGGACAGGCAACCATACTCCTTGTCACGTACAACCAAAAAATCGAAACAACGGCAGTTGACTCAATGACAGACGTTATGATACAGAGCGCACGTGCTAACCATTCAGCCACGCAACCTCCCTAAAATCGGCAAATTGCTGACCTACAGCGAGAAACATTTCAACCGGGCCAAATTTTCTATTGTAACAGTTTAATTTGCACGGTACCTTTAGTTATCAACCGAATATTACAAAACTTTTAAAAATAAGCTCCCCCCTGACCAGCTTAAGCGTTCGCAATAAACGTTTGCCACTTAAAATCGGGAAATTGCTGACTTTAAAGTGAGAAACATTACAACCGGGCGAAATTTTCTGTTTTATGACTTTTACAGTACCTTTGATTACCAACCGATTATTTTCTGTTTTATCACTTTTACAGTACCTTTGATTACCAACCGATTATTACAAAACTTTAAAAATAAAAGAGAAAGAGAGAAATGCGGCCTAATGTCCATTCGACACAAACTAGGTCATTTCGGGACTAACATATGTTTTTTAATTTTATTTAAAAACTCCCCCTGCGCTTACAGGTCTTTAGCCGTTGGGAGGAAACCGAAGAACACGGAGAAAACCCACAAGGTTGGACATCATACTTCATGTCACGTGCAACCTGGAGATCGAAACGACGCCCGTTGACTCAATGACAGACGTTACGATACAGTGCGCACATGCTAACCATTCAGCCATTCAGCCTCCCTGAATTCAGAAAATTGCTGACTTATAGCAAGAAACATTTCAACCGGGCGAAATTTTCTGTTTTAACAGTTTAATGTGCACGGTACTTTAATTACCAACCGATTATTACAAAACTTTTGAAAATAAGCTCCAACTGACCAGCTTAATCGTATGCAATAAACGTTTTCGCCTGAATTGAAAGTTCTGCACGGAGAAAGTTCATCTCGATTTCCCGGCGTGGTTCCCCTTGTCAGTGAGGCAGAACGGAGGGCCTGACAAGCACAGCTGTCTAGTCATTCGGATGGGACGAAAAACCAAGGTCCCGTGTACACATTGGAGTGCACGTAAAATATCCCTAAGCAGTTGGAATTCGATACTGTTGAATAAGCTCTATACGATGACTAAATGTGTAGATTGTAGTCACCCACACTGCATGTTTCGCTTAACAATGAAAGGGTGCCGTTTTCAATGTTCGATCCTTTTGTTCTTCTACTCCTGATATGTTGGACTGTTGATCGATGGTTTCATATAAAAGACTACCAATAAGACTCTTTGTACAAGAAGTTCCCAAAAAATATTATGTTGACTTTACGAGAAAGACCTCTAAACATGCTCCAAATTGTAAAAATACGACTTTTTGGGTTTTCAATCTCTTTTTTTCGGCTATCCCTGATATTTAGAAAAAATAATACAATGATTTCACACAACAGGCTAGCTATTAGACTCTCTATTGACAAAAGTTTCACCGCCCTCCCTTCATTATAACCGAAGTTATCGTGCCCTAAAGAATCAACAAATTAGCTTGTTTATCTCTGCTTACCCTAAGCAGAAAATGCTCATCTTTGAACTCAATCATAACATTGACCTAGTGAACGTCTACACCAAGTTTGAACATTCTAGCTTAATTAGAAGGAGAGTAATTGTGTTCCAAAGTCCCGACCCTTCAAATTGCTTCTATTTTTCATTTTCAATTCAAAATGGTGACCATCACGTGACCGAAATCAAAATTCTATTCGCGACATTTTTTAGGCCTTCCTACAAGGATTCAGAAAATATAACTCCCGAGTCTGTAAGTAAAATAGCAAAAAAGCCTTATTTATTTTTCACTTTTAAATATGGCGGCACTTCCGGTTCGATCGACAAACTCCATATTTTGTGTACAAATCAGTAATTACTTATCTAGTATCCAAAAAAAAAATCAGGTCATTCTGACCTATATTTCGATGATTTTTTTGAAAATTTTGATCCTTAATTTCGTCAAGGGGAGATAATTTAGAAAATTTCTAATTATATTTTTGAAGTCACATCGGTAGGATCTACTTAGATACTAAATTTCATGAAAATCGTACAACTATTAAAGAAGTTGTCAAATTGGTCTAATCTTCCGGTTCGAAATCACAGCGACGAATTTTCGAAATTCGAAAATGTGAAACTGCAGATGAAAATGGTTTTTTTAAAGGTATTCAAAGAAAAAAGAATTAGTAAAATCGGTCAAAAAATAACAAAGTTACGACTATGCATTGTCATTTTTTTCGTTCGTAAAATTCGGTGATTTCGGATTCGTAAAACGTTTCGAAAATATATTTAATCAAGGTTCGCACCCCATTTTTGGGGGGGTAGGTCAAAATTTCAGAAAGATCCTATGGATAGATTCTGAGAAATCCGATTTGCAGAAAACACACAAAAAAAAAAATAATAATAATAATAACTTTAACAGAAACAATAAGCTTTCATATGTAATATGAAAGCTTAATAATAACTTTAACAGAAACAATAAGCTTTCATATGTAATATGAAAGCTTAATAATAATGAATAATAATAATAATCTTAGTAATTTCAATAGTCTTTCACCATTGAAAAATGGTGAAAGCCTAACTAGACTTGCTTGCAAGGCTGAAGGCTTTCACCTTACCCAAGGCAGCACAAAATGCCCACCACCCACCCCTTAAACACACACACACACACACACACACACACACACACACACACACACACACACACACACACACTTAAACAACTCAGATATTGACACTTTCTCTACATGCGCATTACGATAGAAGGAAAGTGAAAAATATAGTTGAACAATTTACAAATTATGAACTTGGATCGGTAGATTCCTACAGACGCCAGAAATCTAAATACGCAATCAAAAACTCAAAAATTGTAAAAAAAATTTTTTTTACAATTTCAGTACATTTTCAAATTTTTAGGAAAAAAGGAGAACGGCGTGGTATTGCAATTCGACCTTTATCGCATCCGCAATATCACCGGCTCTACAAAAATATAGCTTTTTAGAAAATCGGTTGGGAATTGACATTATTAGGACCTATTTTCGTTTATGCACGTTAAAGATTTACTTCACTTCAGGTCTGTTCAGAACTTTCGCAATACTTCTAAGTACTTACTGCTTAAAACATAGGAAAAATCATTATTCAGAACTCTATCTGCTTTAGTTTCAGAGATCTACAAGAGAATGAAAATAAAAACAGTTTTTCGAATGGGACAAAAAAAAAGATCGTGTCAGATCATAACCAAAACCAAGAATCATACCTTTCAACATCAATTTTTCAACATTTGTCCAGAGGGGTGCCTTCCTTATAAATAGTTTCGGTAAATAGCGTCATTTTCGCTGGTATCATATGTTGGCGTCATGTAGACAAAAAACCTGGGATAATAATTTCAGGAGTAACTGTTATTGACTAAAATGAATTATTTTCACTCTAGAAGCAGCATTACCAGACATTGGTTACCAGTAAAACACCTTTAGTTCAAATATTGCCTCTTTCAAAAAAAGCTCTCTATATAATGCTTTATACGTAGGCAAAACGTTGCGATTATTACCAACTCGGCCTTTGTCAATTTCACACCAATGTGTACACGGGACTTTGGAATCACGTCCATATCAACTACTAAAAAATATGCAACTGGTTCAAAAATTGATTTAATATTCGATGAAATATCAACAATTATCTGATTTCGTACACGTTAAAGATTTGACGTCACTACATGTAACATATAAAAATATAATATTTATTACAGATAGAGTCCATGCTCAAACTGGTTATCTCAACTGAGAACGACATGGTTATCTCAATTCGACCTTTATCCCATCCGCAATATCCCCGGGTGTACAAAAATATAATTTTTTCGAAAATCGGTTGGGAATTGACATAATTAGAACTGATTTTCATTCGTGCACGTTAAAGATTTACATCCCTTCCGGTCTGGTTCACAACTTTCGCAATAGTTGTAAGTACTAAATGTTTAAAACATGGGAAAAATCAATATTCAAAACTCTACTTGTTTTAGTTTCAGAGATCTACACGAGAATAAAAAAAACCCCAAGTTTTCCGATTGGGACAAAAAAGTATCGTAAGTGTCAAACAATAACCAAAACCCAGAATCATACATTCAACATTAATTTTTCAGCATTTATATAGTGGAGTGCCTTCCTTATAAATAGCTTCAACAGAGAGGTTTATTTTCACTGGTATCAAATGATGACGTCATGGAGACAAAAATCCTGCGATATTAATTTCAGGGGTAACTATTATTTACGAAAACGAATTATTTTCACTCTAGAAGCACCAGTAACAGATATTGGTTACTATTAAAACACCCTTAGTTCAAATATTGCCACTTTTAAAAAAAGCTCTCTATATATGCTTTATACGTATGCAAAACGTTCCAATTATGACCAATTCGGACTTTTGTCGATGTCACACCAATGTGTACACGGGACTTCGGAATCGCGTTTTCATGTCAGCTACTCAAATATGTAACTGGTTCAAAAAATGATTTTATATTCAATGAAATATCGCCAATTTTCGGATTTCGTGCACGTTAAAGATTTGACGTCACCAACATATAAAATTTGATATTTATTAGAAACAGAGCCCATGCTTTAACTGCATTAAACTTTCTACGACCGGTGCAATATTCGTACTTCTGCACGATACTACTGCAAGATACAACTGCAACCTCTTAAAAATTGGATTTGCTTATAAACAGCGCGAGCCGTCGATTTGTGTCGAGATGATTACGGCTATGAGGTAATTTTGGCCAAGGAGAAACAATATTAATTCAAAGACTAATTATTACAAACATAAATCAAATATTTCTGCTACAGAGTCACTATACCCTTATTTTGAATAGAAGTAAAGACTCAAAGTTGAAATACTTTTTGCCCAAATATCGTCACTTTGAGAGAAAGGGGGACTTTTGAATATGCTCTAAACGTTGCTAATACGTACAGATTGTATCAACTCTTACTGCATGTTTCGCTTAACAGTGAAAGGTGACGTTTTCAATTTTCGATCCCTTTGTTCTCATACTCCTGATATTTCTAACTGTTGCGCAATGGTTTCATACCTAAGACTACCGATAAAACTCTATGTAGAAGAAGTTCAAAAAAAGAAATTACGTTGACTTTTCGAGAAAAAGACGTCTAAAAATGCTCCAAATGGTAAAAATATGACGTTTTGGATTTTCAATCTCGTTTTTCGACTACGCATGACATTTAGAGAAATTGTACAATGGTTTCACACAATACACCACCTATAAGATTCTCGAATGAGAAAGTTTAAAAAAAATCGTAGGCGGCGTTTCCGAGAAATTTGCGTCTTAAGTTGATCGAAATAGCAAAATACCTTACTTTTCAAACTCAGATAACTTTTTTATTTTTTGATAGAAACTTGTCGCTATAGTACCATCTTGTAGATAATTCACGTGGCTACCAAACGATATAATACTTTAACTAGTCTGTAATCAACCAAATGATACATCGCATTTTGCGCATCGGTACCCATTTTTCAGAATTTTGTCAAACTTTGGATACTTTTCTTGACCACTTCTGGTGATTAGAGGATTTTTATTTATAGTTCATGGACTGGTTTGGACCTTCGACTTCATATTCCATAAGTTTCAGAAAAATCGTAGGCGCCGTTTTAAAAAAATAAGAACTCTACGATTTGACCAAAATGCGAAAAAAAGTGAAAAATCAAAGTTAACATTTCAGAATAAAACTAATATTGATGGAATCGGATTGATGTCAGCTATCCAAAAATATAACTCATAATTCAAAATTCCAAAAAATAAAAATTTGGGAAATTTTTGAAAATTTTCCAATTTTCACCAAAAAAATGAAAGCGACAAAGTTTCTAAATTTGACGTTTGTGAACTGCTATCTTCTTAGAAATGTCTCAAGCTATCCAAAAATGTTAATATCAGAGAAATCGGTTGACAATTACCAAAATTACGGCCGATTTTCAATTTTCGTGCACGTTAAAGATTTAACGCATTTCCGCTATGCGCACGAATTTCGTTTTACATTTAAGCACTAACTACCACCCAGTTTCCCAAGAGAAAATCAAACTTCAGACCTCTATCTCTTATAGTTGCTGAGAAATAGGCAAAATGGAAAAAAAAGAATAATAACTAGACTTGCTTGCAAGGCTGAAGGCTTTCACCTTACCCAAGGCAGCACAAAATGCCCACCACTCACCCCTTAAAACACACACACACACACACTTAAACAACTCAGACATTGACACTCTCTGTGCATGCGCATTACGATAGAAGGGAAGTGAAAAATATAGTTGAACAATTTACAACATTATGAACTTGGATCGGTAGAATCCTACAGACTCCAGAAATCTAAATACGCAATCAAAAACGCAAAAATTCTAAAAGAAAAAATTACAATTTTAGTACATTTTCAAATTTTCAGGAAAAAAAGAGAACTGCGTGGTATTGCAATTCGACCTATATCGCATCCGCAATGTCCCCGGCTCTACAAAAATATAACTTTTTCGAAAATCGGTTGGGAATTGAGATTATTAGGACCTATTTTCATTTATGCACGTTAAAGATTTACTTTACTTCAGGTCTGTTCAGAACTTTCGCAACACTTCTAAGTACTTATGCTTAAAACATAGAAAAAATCATTATTCAGAACTCTATCTGCTTTAGTTTCAGAGATCTACACGAGAATGAAAAAAAACCAGTTTTTCGAATGGGACAAAAAAAAAAGATCGTGTCAGATCTTAACCAAAACCAAGAATCATACCTTTCAACATCAACTTTTCAACATTTGTCCAGAGGGGTGCCTTCCTTATAAATACTTTCGGTAAATAGCGTCATTTTCGCTGGTATCATATGATGGCGTCATGTAGACAAAAAACCTGGGATAATAATTTCAGGAGTAACTGTTATTGACTAAAATGAATTATTTTCACTCTAGAAGCAGCATTACCAGATATTGGTTACCAGTAAAACACCTTTAGGTAAAATATTGCCTCTTTCAAAAAAAGCTCTCTATATAATGCTTTATACGTAGGCAAAACGTTGCGATTATGACCAACTCGGACTTTTGTCAATGTCACACCAATGTGTACACGGGACTTTGGAATCACGTCCATATCAACTACTCAAATATGCAACAGGTTCAAAAATTGATTAAATATTCAATGAAATATCGACAATTTTCTGATTTCGTGCACGTTAAAGATTTGACGTCACTACTTGTAACATATAAAAAAATAATATTTATTACAGATAGAGTCCATGCTCAAACTGGTTATCTCAACTGAGAACGACATGGTTATCTCAATTCGACCTTTATCCCATCCGCAATATCCCCGGCTGTACAAAAATATATTTTTTTCGAAAATCGGTTGGGAATTGACATAATTAGAACCGATTTTCATTCGTGCACGTTAAAGATTTACATCACTTCCGGTCTGGTTCACAACTTTCGCAATATTTCTAAGTACTAACTGTTTATAACAAATAAAACTCAATATTCAAAACTCTATCTGTTTTAGTTTCAGAGATCTACACGAGAATAAAAAAACCCGAGTTTTCCGATTGGGACAAAAAAGTATCGTAAGTGTCAAATAATAACCAAAATCCAGAATCATACATTCAACATTAATTTTTCAGCATTTATATCGAGGAGTGCCTTACTTATAAATAGGCTCAACAGAGAGGTTTATTTTCACTGATATCAAATGATGACGTCATGGAGACAAAAATCCGGCGATATTAATTTCAGGGGTAACTATTATTTACTAAAACGAATTATTTTCACTCTAGAAGCACCAGTAACAGATATTGGTTACTATTAAAACACCCTTAGTTCAAATATTGCCACTTTTAAAAAAATCTCTCTATATATGCTTTATACGTATGCAAAACGTTCCAATTTTGACCAATTCGGACTTTTGTCGATGTCACACCAAGGTGTACACGGGACTTTGGAATCGCGTTTTCATGTCAGCTACTCAAATATGTAACTGGTTCAAAAATTGATTTTATATTCAATGAAATATCGCCAATTTTCGCATTTCGTGCACGTTAAAGATTTGACGTCACCAACATATAAATGTTCGATATTTATTAGAAACAGAGTCCACGCTCTAACTACATTAAACTTTCTATGACCGGTGCAATATTCGTACTTCGGCACGATACTACTGCAAGATACAACTACAACCTCTTAAAAATTGGATTTGCTTATAAACTGCGCGAGCCGTCGATTTGTGTCGAGATGATTACGGCTATGAGGTAATTTTGGCCAAAGAGACACAATATTAATTCAAAGACTAATTATTACACACATAAATCAAATATTTCTGCTACAAGGTCACTATACCCTTATTTTGAATAGAAGTAAAGACTCAAAGTTGATATACTTTCTGCCCAAATATCGTCACTGTGAGAGAAAAAGAGACTTTTGAATATGCTCTAAACGTTGCTAATACGTACACATTGTACCAACTCTTACTGCATGTTTCGCTTAACAAAGAAAGGTGACGTTTTCAATTTTCGATCCCTTTGTTCTCATACTCCTGATATTTCTAACTGTTGCGCAATGGTTTCATACCTAAGAGTACCGATAAAACTCTTTGTAGAAGAAGTTCAAAAAGAAAATTACGTTGACTTTTCGAGAAAAAGACGTCTAAAAATGTTCCAAATGGTAAAAATACGACGTTTTGGATTTTCAATCTCGTTTTTTGACTACTCATGACATTTAGAGAAATTGTACAATGGTTTCACACAATACACCACCTATAAGACTCTCGAATGAGAAAGTTTTAAAAAAATCGTAGGCGGCGTTTTCGAGAAATACGCGTCTAAAATTGATCGAAATAGCAAAATACCTTACTTTTCAAACTCTGATAACTTTTTTATTTTTTGATAGAAACTTGTCGCTATAGTACCATCTTGTAGATAATTCACGTGGCTATCAAACGATATAATACTTTAACTACTCGGTAAACAACCAATCGATACATCTTATTTGACGCACAGGCACCCATTTTTCTGAATTTTGTCAAACTTTGGATACCTTTCTTGACCACTTCCGGTGATTAGAGGATTTTCATTTATAGTTCATGGACTGGTTTGGTCCTTCGACTTCATATTCCTGAAGTTTCAGAAAAATCGTTGGAGCCGTTTTAAAAAAATAAGAACTCTACGATTTGACCAAAATGCGAAAAAAAGTGAAAAATCAAAGTTAACATTTCGGAACAAAACTTATATTGTTGGAATCGGATCGATGTCAACAATCCTAAAATATAAGCAGAAATTCAAAATTCCAAAAAATAAAAATTTTGGGAAATTTTTGAAAATTTTCAAATTTTCACCAAAAAAAATAAAGCGACAAAGTTTCTAAATTCGACATTTTTGAACTGCTATCGGCTCAGAAATATCTTCAGCTATCCAAAAATGTAAATATCAAAAAAATTGGTTGAGAATTAACAGAATTACGGCCGTTTTTAGTTTTTCGTATTAAACGTCACTTCCGGTGTGCGCACAGATTTCAAAATAGCTTTAAGCAGTAGCTGCACACCACTTTTCCGACAGAAGATCAAATTGCAAACCTCTATCTCTTATAGTTGCTGAGATCTAGCTTCCCCCAATAAAAAAAAAAATAATAATAATCTTAGTAATAACAATAGTCTTTCACCGAAGGTGAAAGCCTAATAATAATCTTAGTAATAACAATAGTCTTTCACCATTTTCAATGGTGAAAGCCTAACTAGACTTGCTTGCAAGGCTGAAGGCTTTCACCTTGCCCAATGCAGCACAAAATGCCCACCACCCACCCCTTAAAACACACACACCCCTTAAAACACACACACACACACTTAAACAACTCAGATATTGACACTTTCTCTGCATGCGCATTACGTTAGAAGGAAAGTGAACAATATAGTTGAACAATTTACAACATTATGAACTTGTATCGGTAGAATCCTACAGACGTCAGAAATCTAAATACGTAATCAAAAACTCAAAAATTCTAAAAAAAAATTTTACAATTTCAGTACATTTTCAAATTTTTAGTAAAAAAGGAGAACAGCGTGGTATTGCAATCCCCAATATCACCGGCTCTACAAAAATATAACTTTTTCGAAAATCGGTTGGGAATTGACATTATTAGGACCTATTTTCGTTTATGCACGTTAAAGATTTACTTCACTTCAGGTCTGTTCAGAACTTTCGCAATACTTCTAAGTACTTACTGCTTAAAACATAGGAAAAATCATTATTCAGAACTCTATCTGCTTTAGTTTCAGAGATCTACGAGAGAATGAAAAAAAAAAGTTTTTCGAATGGGACAAAAAAAAATCGTGTCAGATCATAACCAAAACCAAGAATCATACCTTTCAACATCAACTTTTCAACATTGGTCCAGAGGGGTGCCTTCCTTATAAATAGTTTCGGTAAATAGCGTCATTTTCGCTGGTATCATATGATGGCGTCATGTAGACAAAAAACCTGGGATAATAATTTCAGGAGTAACTAAAATGAATTATTTTCACTCTAGAAGCAGCATTACCAGATATTGGTTACCAGTAAAACACCTTTAGTTCAAATATTGCCTCTTTCAAAAAAAAAAGCTCTCTATATAATGCTTTATACGTAGGCAAAACGTTGCGATCATGACCAACTCGGACTTTTGTCAATGTCACACCAATGTGTACACGGGACTTTGGAATCACGTCCATATCAACTACTCAAATATGCAACTGGTTCAAAAATTGATTAAATATTCAATGAAATATCTACAATTTTCTGATTTCGTGCACGTTAAAGATTTGACGTCACTACATGTAACATATAAAAATTTAATATTTATTACAGATAGAGTCCATGCTCAAACTGGTTATCTCAACTAAGAACGACATGGTTATCTCAATTCGACCTTTATCCCATCCGCAAAATCCCCGGCTGTACAAAAATATAATTTTTTCGAAAATCGGTTGGGAATTGACATAATTAGAACCGATTTTCATTCATGCACGTTAAAGATTTACATCACTCCCGGCTGTACAAAAATATAATTTTTTCGAAAATCGGTTGGGAATTGACATAATTAAAACCTATTTTCATTCGTGCACGTTAAAGATTTACATCACTTACGGTCTGGTTCACAACTTCGCAATAGTTCTAAGTACTAAATGTTTAAAACATAGGCAAAATCAATATTCAAAACTCCATCTGTTTCAGATTCAGAGATCTACACGAGAATAAAAAAAAAGAGTTTTCCGATTAAGACAAAAAAGTATCGTAAGTGTCAAATAATATCCAAAATCCAGAATCCTACATTCAACATTAATTTTTCTGCATTTATTTAGAAGAGTACCTTCCTTATAAATAGCTTCAACAGAGAGGTTTATTTTCACTGGTATCAAATGGCGACGTCATGGAGACAAAAATCCTGCGATATTAATTTCAGGGGTAACTATTATTTACCAAAACGAATTATTTTCACTCTAGAAGCACCAGTAACAGATATTGGTTACTATTAAAACACCCTTATTTGAATATTGCCACTTTTAAAAAAATCTCTCTATATATGCTTTATACGTATGCAAAACGTTCCAATTATGACCAATTCGGACTTTTTTCGATGTCACACCAATGTGTACACGGGACTTCGGAATCGCGTTTTCATGTCAGCTACCCAAATATGTAACTTGTTCAAAAATTGATTTTATATTCAATGAAATATCGCCAATTTTCGGATTTCGTGCACGTTAAAGATTTGACGTCACCCACATATAAAATATCGATATTTATTAGAAACAGAGTCCATGCTCTAACTACATTAAACTTTCTATGACCGGTGCAATATTCGTACTTCTGCACGATACTACTGCAAGATACAACTGCAACCTCTTAAAAATTGGATTTGCTTATAAACAGCGCGAGCCGTCGATTTGTGTCGAGATGATTACGGCTATGAGGTAATTTTGGCCAAGGAGAAACAATATTAATTCAAAGACTAATTATTACACACATAAATCAAATATTTCTGCTACAGGGTCACTATACCCTTATTTTGAATAGAAGTAAAGACTCAAAGTTGAAATACTTTTTGCCCAAATATCGTCACTGTGAGAGAAAACGGGACTTTTGAATATGCTCTAAACGTTGCTAATACGTACAGATTGTATCAACCCTTACTGCATGTTTTGCTTAATAATGAAAGGTGACGTTTTCAATTTTCGATCCCTTTGTTCTCATACTCCTGATATTTCTAACTGTTGCGCAATGGTTTCATACCTAAGAGTACCGATAAAACTCTCTGAAGAAGAAGTTCAAAAAAAAAATTACGTTGACTTTTCGAGAAAAAGACGTCTAAAAATGCTCCAAATGGTAAAAATACGACGTTTTGGATTTTCAATCTCGTTTTTCGACTACTCATGACATTTAGAGAAATTGTACAATGGTTTCACACAATACACCACCTATAAGACTCTCGAATGAGAAAGTTTTAAAAAAATCGTAGGCGGCGTTTTCGAGAAATACGCGTCTAAAGTTGACCGAAATAGCAAAATACCTTACTTTTCAAACTCAGATAACTTTTTTATTTTTTGATAGAAACTTGTCGCTATAGTACCATCTTGTAGGTAATTCACGTGGCTATCGAACGATATAATGCATTAACTACTCGGTAAACAACCAATCGATACATCTTATTTGTCGCACAGGCACCCATTTTTCTGAATTTTGTCAAAGTTTGGATACCTTTCTTGACCACTTCCGGTGATTAGAGGATTTTCATTTATAGTTTAAGGAACAATTCAGACATCTCTGTTCATCTTACCAAAGTTTCAGGAAAATCGTTGGAGTGGTTTTAAAAAAATAAGCCTTACCGTTTTTGACCAAAATGCGAAAAAAAGTGAAAAATCAAAGTTAATATTTCAGAACACAACTTATATTGTTGGAATCGGATCGACGTCAGCTATCCAAAAGTGTAATTAGAATTTCTAAATTCCTAAAAATAAACATTTTAGCAATTTTTTGAAAATTTTCCAGTATTCACCAAAAAAATGAGAGCGACAAAGATTCTATATTCAACGTTTTTCAACTCCTATCTAGTCCGAAATGTCTCCCGCTATTCAAAAATATAAATGTCTGAAAAATCGGTTGAGAATTAACTGAATTATGGCCGATTTTCAATTTTTGTGCACGCTAAAGATTTCACGCATTTCCGCTATGCGCACAAATCTGGAAATAGTTTTAAGGAGTAACCACCACCCATTTTCCCGAGGGAAAATCAAACTTCAGACCTCTATCTCTTATAGTTTCTGAGATCTAGCTTCCCCCAATAAAAAAAAAATAATAATAAGAATAATCTTAGTAATAACAATAGTCTTTCACCATTGAAAAATGGTGAAAGCCTAATAATAATAATAATCTTAGTAATTTCAATAGTCTTTCACCATTGAAAAATGGTGAAAGCCTAATAATAATATTAATCTTAGTAATAACAATAGTCTTTCACCATTTTCAATGGTGAAAGCCTAATAACTAGATCTGCAAAGCAGATATTAAAGCTTTCATATTCACAGTCACCTCCTGTCACGTCACATGTCATAGGTCATGTAAATAATCTCATCAAGAAAACAAAAATCATTAAAATCGGTCTAAATATTACGACGTTTTTATGATTTTTCACTCGTAAACAACTTTATCGGCACGAAAAACATCAAAGACAAAATTCGAAAATGTATTCATTTTGGAAATAGGAGACATATTCTCCAAACTACGGCCTATTGCTTTCATTTACGTGCACGTTTATGTCGATTTTTCACCGTTTCTCATATTCAGTTCGAAATGGTGACCATCACGTGACCGAAATCAAAATTCTGATTACTTAGACTTTTAGGCATTCCTTCAAGGATTCCGAAAATTTAACTCTCATGTCTGTAAGTAAAATATCGCAAAAGCCTTAATGATGTTCCACGTTTCAAAATGGCGGCACTTCCGGTTTGAGTCACCAACTCAATATTTGGTGTACGAATCAGTACTTACTTATCTAGTATCCAAATAAAAAATCAGGTCATTCTGACCTATATTTCTTCGATTTTTTTAAAAAATTTGTTCCTTAATTTCACCAAGGGGAGATAATTTTAAAAATTTCTTATGAAATCTTTAAAGTTGCATCGGTAAGATCTACTTACATACTAAATTTCATGAAAATCGTACAACTATTAAAGAAGTTGTCAAGTTGGTCTCAACTTCCGGTTCGAAATCACAGCGACGAATTTTCAAAATTCGAAAATCTGAAACTGCAGTTGAAAATAATTTTTGTCAAGGTACTCACAGAAAAAAGAATTAGTAAAATAGGTTAAATAGTCACAGAGTTACAGTAATGCAGGTAAAATTCATTCGTTCGTAAAATTCGGTGATTTCGAATGCTTAAAAGGTTTTGAAAATATATTTAATCACTACTCACCACCCATTTTTGGTGGGGTAGGTCAAAGTTTCAGAAACATCCTATGGTTATATTCTGAGAAATCCGATTTGCAGGAAACACGACATGTTGACTTTACGAGAAAGATCTCTAAACATGCTCCAATTTGTAAAAATACGACTTTTTGGATTTTCAATCTCTTTTTTTTTCGGCTACTCCGGACATTTAAAAAAAAAATGATATAATGACTTCACACAGCAGGCTAGCTATTAGACTCTCGATTGACAAGAGTTTCGTCGCCCTCCCTTCATTATAACCAAAGTTATCGTGGCCTAAGGAATCAACAAATCAGCGTGCTTATCTCTGCTTACCCTAGGCAGAAAATGCTCATCTTTGAACTCAATCTTGACATTGGACTAGTGAACGTATACACAAAGTTTGAACATTCTAGCTTAATTAGACGGAGAAATATTGTGTTCCAAATTCCCGGCCCTTCAAATTGCATCTATTTTTTTTTTTTTTTTTTTTTTTTAAACAATATTTTATTGAATGTTAGGATTGGGAAACAGGCAAAGCCTATATAATCCCTCTCCCCAAAATTATAACATGTAAAATAATAAAACAAGGTAAGTATGTACACTATTTACAATAAAATACATAAGTATAGCTATGTTTATAATCAATCAGTCAATTGCACATGCATTCAAAGTGGGCTAATAATATTTGTATTTAAATAATAACAAAAATAATTATATATACATACATATATACAAATACACACATACATACACACATATATACATACAATATATATACATATATATACATACCTACGCACAGATGTAAACATATAAATAATACTAAACCTATCAAAAATTAAAAACGTTTTGTAATTTCTATGAAGTTATGAACTATTGAAAATATGGAGCAATTAGTAGCATATGTAAGTTCAGAAGATCCAGAAAGTAGTATTTTTATGTTTTTCTGCTGTGTTGGGAGAGTCTCAATTGTTATCCTTCGTTCATCCAAATACAGGGGGCAAACTAGTAGATAATGATAGCTGTCTTCAAACTGATGTCCACAATTACAAGAAGGATTTTGATGAATATATCTTAGAAATTTGTGTCCGTTTAAATCGCTCATATTAAGGCGGAGTTTGGAATGTATTATTTGATGTTTTCTAGAGCCATGGTCAAAATAGTTTGGAGGTAGAGTATCAGATTCAGAGAGATATGTTTTGAAAGATCTAAGGGAGTGTAAATGTTTGGCCGTATCAGGTAGAGAATTCCAGAGTCTGACTGCAGATGGAAAGAATGAGTTATAGAAGAGAGAAGTTCGACAGTAGAATTCAGGGATATTGTTATTTCGAAGGTTATAAGAAATTGATCTAGATGGAATTAGAGCAGAGAGATAGTCTGGGGTTAAATTATTTAAAATTTTGTACATCAAAGTTAACTTATGTCGCCTACGTCTCTCACGAAGGGTAATGAAACCTGTTTCACTATAAAGATCGGAATGGCTGGTTCCTTTTACCGCCCCGCAAATAGTGCGGAGTGCGTCAAGCTGTAGGTGTTCAAGCTGGTTGGACAAGTGATGTGTGCAACCGTCCCATATAATATCAATTCAAAATGGTGACCATCACGTGACCTAAATCAAAATTCTGATCCGATAGATTTTTAGGCATTCCATCAAGGATTCCGAAAATATAACTCCCAGGTCTGTAAGTAAAATAGCAAAAAAGCCTTATTGATTTTTCACTTTTAAAGATGGTGGCACTTCCGGTTCGATCCACAAACTTCATATTTTGCGTACGAATCAGTAATTACTTGTCTAGTATCGACAAAAAAATTAGGTCATTCTGACCTATATTTCGATGATTTTTTTGAAAATTTTGATCCTTAATTTCGTCAAGGGGAGATAATTTAGAAAATTTCTAATTATATTTTTGAAGTCACATTGGTAGGATCTACTTATATACTACATTTCATGAAGATCGTACAACTATTAAAGAAGTTGTCAAATTGGTCTAAACTTCCGGTTCGAAATCACAACGATGAATTTTCGAAATTCAAAAATGTGAAACTGCAGATGAAAATGATTTTTTTCAAGGTATTCAAAGAAAAAAGAATTAGTAAGATCGGTCAAAAAATAATAAAGTTACGACTATGCATTGTCAGTTTTTTCGTTCGTAATATTCGGTGATTTCGGATTCGTAAAACGTTTTGAAAATATAATTAAACAACGTTCGCATCCCATTTTTAGGGGGTAGGTCAAATTTTCAGAAAGATCCTATGGATAGATTCTGAGAAATCCGATTTGCAGAAAACACACAAAAAAAAAAAAAAAATAACTTTAACAGAAACAATAAGCTTTCATATGTAATATGAAAGCTTAATAACTTTAACAGAAATAGTAAGCTTCCATATGTAATATGAAAGCTTAATAACTAGACCTGCAAGCAGCACTGAACCGGCTTTCAGGAATCATACAGGAAGTTTGTTATACTAAAACCGATCCATTGAGCTACTAAACTATACTTTAGTTGTTTTGCTTCAGTGACACCGACACCCTCTCTCATTTGTGAAAGTAATATTTGCTGGCGAAAAGACCGGGCAAAATTGTAAATTATGCAAAATTACGCCACTTCCGGTGCCCCTAAAAAATTTATAATTCAAAAATAAGCCGAAAATTTGCAACATCAAAAGTACAAACTTTCTTTTATACATATCGGGCTATAAATAATTAACCTTTAACCCATAATCTGAAATGAAGAAGGTAAAAAACTTAAAAAGTGACCCTGGGAAAATTGGCTATTTCTCGACATGGGAATATGCTAGAAGCCTTTTCTTTGCATCAATATGATTTTATTGATTCAATCTAACTAACCCTTAGAATAAACAATATAAAGTTAAACGAATAATAAATATAAATCATTTCAATAAAATGTTCGTTTTGAAAACTATAAAACGTTTTTTGCAAAAATGAAATTACTTCCGGTGATATTGAAAATGTTAAATTAGTTCATAGAATTCATAAATGGCATAAGGCATCAATGGTGCAAATTTTATGAAAATCAAATAATAATTGACACTTTTATAAACCAAAAACCTTGAAAAGTGACTTTTAGAAGATCGCCTATTTCTCTGTAACCGTACAAGTTAAAAACCATTTTGTGGTATCTGTTTGGTCTTATGGCTTCATTCTATTCGTTTATGGGAATCAAATATCATAATTTTAAAAATATTATAAGGCAGACTCATTTGAATAAAATATTTGTTTTTTAGGTTAAAAATACAGTTTTTGCTCAAATGACGTCATTTCCGGTCACAGTGGAAATGTAAAATTGGCTTGACCTAGTCCAAATTGGCAATAGGCATCAAATGAAAAACAATATTGCAAATCGAATAATAATTTTATAGGCAAAATAACGTCAAAAGTGATGCATGCAAAATTGCATATTTCTCGGCAACTGCACATATTACCAACTAATTTTCGCATACATTCTCTTCGCCTGGATTATTGTTACGAGTTTATGAAAATTACAAATAAATATTTCAAAATATGAAGACGCTGAACGAATTGTAAATAACTGAATTTTACACTTTATTTTACATTTTATTCGAAATTGCCCGAAAATGAAATTCAAATTAAAAAATCTGAGCTAAAGATTTTGTGCACCTTTGCAGGGTGCATCCTTTTAGTTATATCAGTTTTGAAAAAAAATAATATTTGCTTTTAAAAAGTGGTACGGAACTGTCAAAATTGTAGTTCTTGTTAATATTACGTCACTTCCGTTGCCGACAG
The DNA here is from genome assembly GCA_948474765.1 of Patella depressa. Classification (NCBI taxonomy): domain Eukaryota; kingdom Metazoa; phylum Mollusca; class Gastropoda; family Patellidae; genus Patella; species Patella depressa. Next base: position 31,224,550 of record OX419717.1, on the reverse strand, counting down.
AAAAATTTCACCATAACAAAAAAAATTACAATTGGGACCACGGAGCATATGAACTTTGTTTTATACAAATCGAACAATAAATAATTTTTTTGGGTACGAAAAACTAAATTAGCCGATGGCGGCTAACGCAAATTACCGAGACATTTTTGTTTTTCATTTCTGCTGAAATAGGATAATATTTTAACCCTGTGTAAAATACCATCAAAACATATTCATCAATATTTTTTCAAAATTGTCGTGATAGCTTTACGAAGTTCTCTGGATACTTAACTTTCTTTACCAGAGGTGTCAGAAACACCCATTGAGTAGTATTGGAAAAAAAGATAAATTAAACAGCGTTTACAAAGATTTAACGATTTTTCAATTTTTTTCAAAGTTTGAGGCCATTTTTGGACCACCTATATTATTTCAATGCTTTTCATTTTGGATTCACTATATAGACAACCCATAGGACTTTGAGTAAGAAAAGTTTAAGAAAAATCGTAGGCGTCGTTTTCGAGAAAAGGGCGTCTCAGAATGTTAAAAAAATCGGAAAATATTAGATTTTTGACATATAATAATTTATTTCCTTACCATCGAAATCGTATTATTTAGATACCATATGATGGTCCATGAATAGGGCTATCCAACGGCACTTTAATTTTTTTGGTTCTCGATTACCTAAGGGAGAAATCAAGTTTTTCGCAAGTGCGACAATGTTTTTAACCTTTTTTTTCATTTTTTGAATACTTCCGGTATGGTTATTATTGTCGGAATAGTTTTAATAGTCGGTTTGGGCACTAAAATAGCCACAGGGCTCTGTAAAGATATATTATATTATCTGATCAGATACAATGCCCCTGAGAAATCCTATGTTCAAAAGTGCCAAAAATGCAAAAAATAATTAGAATATCGAAAATTAAATTTCAATAACTACATACATATTATACATCGTTAGAATCGTAATTAGGTCAGCTATCTGAATATACAACCTTTTTTTTTAAATCTTTTAAAATAAAAAAAATAGTTTTTTCGTTCGTAAAATTCGGAGATTTCGGAATCGTAAAACGTTTCGAAAATATATTTAGATAACGTTCGCACCCCATTTTTGGGGGATAGGTCAAAATTTCAGAAAGATCCTATGGATAGATTCTGAGAAATCCGATTTGCAGAAAACACACACAAAAAAAAAAAAAAAATAACTAGATCTGCTACTGTCCCATGCAGATATGAAAGCTTTCATATTCACAGTCACTTCATGTCACATGTCATGGGTCATATAAATAATCCGAACAAGAAAAAATAAATCATTAAAATCGGTCACAATCTAGCGAAATTAATGTGATTTTTCACTCGTAAACAACTTTGTCGGCACAAAAACATCAAAGGCGAAATTCGAATTTTTGAAATATTCAAATACCGAAAATTCGACCCGTATCCCGGCTATCCTGAAATGTATTAAATTTTAGACATAGGAGACGCACTGAACATACTATGCCCTATTGTGTTGGTTTACAAGTCCGTAAATGTCGATTTTTCACTATGTTTCATATTGACTTCAAAATGGCGCCCATCAGCTGACCTAAATCAAAATTCTGCTCTGAACTTTTTTTTTTAGGTTTTCCTTCAAGGATTCAGAAAATAAAAACTCCAATGTCTGTAAGTGCAATATCGCAAAAGTTCTATTGTTTTTTCACGTTTCAAGATGGTGGCACTTCCGTTTCGATCGACAAACTCCATGTTCTGTGTACGAATCAGTAATTACTTGTCTAGTATCGAATATAAAAATTAGGTCATTTTTTCGAAATATTCGATTCTTAATTTCACCAAGGGAAGATAATTTAGAAAATTTTAAAAGTCATTTTTCAAATCGCATCAGTAATGTCGACTTACATACTAATTTTCATGAAAATCGTACAACTATTAAAGAAGTTGTCAAGTTGTTCTCAACTTCCGGTTCGACGAATTTTCGAATATAACAAAACTTTTAAAAATAAGCTCCCCCTGACCAGCTTAATCGTTCGCAATAAACGTTTGCCCCTTAAAATTGGCATATTGCTGACTTTAAATTGAAAAACATTACAACCGGGCGAAATTTTCTGTTTTATCAATTTTTCAGTACTAAAATCGGGAAATTGCTGAATTATAGCAAGAAACATTTCGACCGGGCATTTCAATCGAAACAACGCCAGTTGACTCAATGACAGAGGTTACGATACAGAGCGCAGGTGCCACGCAACCTCCCTAAATATGGCAAATTGCTGACCTACAGCGAGAAACATTTCAACCGGGCGAAATTTTCTATGTTAACAGTTTAATTTGCACGGTACCTTGAATTATCAACCGAATATTACAAAATTTTTAAAAATAAGCTCCCCCTGACCGACTTAATCGTTCGCAATAAATGTTTGCCCCCTAAAATCGGCAAATTGCTGACTTTAAAGTGAGAAATATTACAACCGGGCGAAATTTCCTGTTTTATCACTTTTACAGTACCTCTGATTACAAACCGATTATAACAAAATTTTAAAAATAAAAGAGAAAGAGAGAAATGCGGCTTAACGTCCATTCCACACAAACTAGGTCATTTCGGGACTAACATATGTTTTTTAATTTTACTTAAAAACTTCCTTGTGCGTACGGGTGTTTAGCCGTGGGAGGATACCGAAGGACACGGAGAAAACCCACGAGGTTGGGCATCATATTCCATATCACGTGCAACCTGGAAATCGAAACGACGCCGCATGACTCAATGACAGACGTTATGATACAGCGCGCGTATGCTAACCATTCAGCCATTCAGCCTCCCTAAAATCGGGAATTGCTGACTCAACCGGGCGAAATTTTCTGTTTTAACAGTTTAATTTGCACGGTACTTTAATTACCAACCGATTATTACAAAACGTTTGATAATAAACTCCAACTGACCACCTTAATCGTATGCAATAAACGTTTGGCATGAATTGAAAGTTCTGCACCGAGAAAGTTCATCTCGATTTTCCGGCGTGGTCCCCCCTTGTCAGTGAGGCAGAACGGAGGCCCTGACAAGGACAGCTGTCTAGTCGTTCGGATGGGACGAAAAACCAAGGTCGCGTGTACACTTTGCAGTGCACGTAAAATATCCCTAAGCAGTTGGAATTTGATACTTTTGAATAAGCTCTATACGATGACTAAGTGTGCAGATTGTAGTCACCCACACTGCATGTTTCGCTTAACAATGAAAAGGTGCCGTTTTCAATGTTCGATCCTTTTATTCTTCTACTCCTGATATTTTGGACTGTTGATCGAAGTTTTCATATAAAAGACTACCGATAAAACTCTTTGTAGAGGAAGTTCCCAAAAAATAATATGTTGACTTTAAGAGAAAAGAACCTTTATAGATGCTTCAAATCGTAAAAATACGACTTTTTGGATTTTTGCTCTCTTTTTTTCTGCTATCCCTGATATTTAAAAAAAATGATACAACGATTTCACACAACAGGATAGATATTAGACTCTCGATTGACAAGAGTTTCACCACCCTCCCTTCATTATAACCGAAGTTATCTTGCCCTAAAGAATCAACAAATCAGCATGCTTATCTCTGCTTACCCTAAGCAGAAAATGCTCATCTTTGAACTCAATCATGACATTGACCTAGTAAACGTCTACACCAAGATTGAACATTCTAGCTCAATTAGAAGGAGAGTTATTGTGTTTCAAAGTCTCGGCACTTCAAATTGCTACTACTTTTCATATTCACTTCAAAATGGCACCCATCAATTGACCTAAATCAAAATTCTGTTCTGAACAATTTTTAGGCCATCTTTCAGGGATTCAGAAAATATAACTCCCATGTCTGTAAGTAAAAAAGCAAAAAAAGCCTTAGGGATTTTTCACGTTTCAAGATGGTGGCACTTTCGGTTCGATCGACAAACTTAATATTTTGTGTACAAATCAGTAATTACTTATTTAGTATCACAAAAAAATCAGGTCATTCTGACCTATATTTCGATGATTTTTTTGAAAATTTTGATCCTTAATTTCGTCAAGGGGAGATAATTTAGAAAATTTCTAATTATATTTTTGAAGTCACATCGGTAAGATCTACTTATATACTAAATTTCATGAAAATCGTAAAACTATTAATGAAGTTGTCAAATTGGTCTAAACTTCCGGTTCGAAATCACAGCGTCGAATTTTCGAAATTCGAAAATGTGAAACCGCAAATGAAAATGATTTTTTACAAGGTATTCAAAGAAAAATCGGTCAAAAAATAACAAAGTTACGACTATGCATTGTCATTTTTTTCATTCGTAAAATTCGGTGATTTCAGATTCGTAAAACGTTTTGAAAATATATTTAATCAAGGTTCGCACCCCATTTTGGGGGGGCTAGGTCAAAATTTCAGAAAGATCCTATGGATAGATTCTGAGAAATCCGATTTGCAGAAAACACACATAAAAAAAAAATAATAATAACTAGATCTGCTACTGTCCCATGCAGATATGAAAGCTTTCATATTCACAGTCACTTCCTGTCACATGTCATGGGTCATATAAATAATCCGAACAAGAAAAAATAAATCATTAAAATCGGTCACAATCTAGCGAAATTAATGTGATTTTTCACTCGTAAACAGCTTTGTCGGCACTAAAAAATTAAAGGCGAAATTCGATTTTTTGAAATATACAAATACCAAAATTTCGACCCGTATCCCGGCTATCCCGAAATATATTAAATTTTAGACATAAGAGACGCATTGAACATACTATGCCCTATTGTGTTTGTTTACAAGTCCGTAAATGTCGATTTTTCACTATGTTTCATATTCAATTCAAAATGGCGACCATCAGCTGACCTAAATAAAAATTCTGCTCTGAACGTTTTATAGGTTTTCCTTCAAGGATTCAGAAAATGTAAGTCCCATGTCGCTATTGCTTTTTCACGTTTCAAGATGGTGGCACTATATACATTTTTGAGAGCAATTATGTTACATGTATGAATACCTCTTAATTTAAGTATTTTTTTATTATTTGTATTAGTTGATTTACACTGAATAAACATTACCTAACAAACAAACATGTGTAAGCTGTTTACGCGGCTCAATGAGCAATGTTTTTATATCCCCCAAAGACAATATGCAAATACTCTTTGTGATACACTTGGGACAAAATTAAAAGACTAATTTTTTATATAGTTTGTGTGTGTGTGGGGGGGGGGGTCTTTTCTATTGGCAGTGATATTTTTATGGCTTGACTACAAAATATACGCAAAATTCATTAGCCAAAATAGAGCCGCCGTTTTGAATTACCTTTCAAAATGGGGGAGATGAATTCGTCTGACTGAATACGGACACACCCTGTTCCATCTTACTGGATGTTTACGATTTACCTAACATTATTCCACAGGTTTTCAGTTCGAATTCCCTACTGCATAATTAATTCGGCAAAACATCAGAAGTTTCTTGGCCCATTTAAATTTATATCAAATCCAGACAAGACTTAGCCAAGGTGATCCCGTAATAAATATAGTATTAGTAGGGCTATAGCCAGTTGCAGGTTTCCAGAAATGTCATATATCTCATCTGTCTGTGCGTAGGCTACTCATCTCCTGTGTAGGCCTAGTGTGTTACGTCCTACTCCTATGCTTCACAGACAGAAAATTTAAAAAAAACCATGCTGACAATCAGCCTAAGTGGCAGGAACAATGAATATCTGACACTTCTTTTGGAGACACGTCTAAAAGTGAACTGAATGGGGTTTCTCATTCTTTCGCTGACTTCCAGAACACTTGGCCGACAAGTTGATGTTGATGGTTGATCGGACACAAGCCCCAAAAAGTGTTAAATCAATGAAATAACCATCGTTATACAAACTAAAGCCCTGCTGTCTTAATTTTAAACTCACGCCAGACTTTTCTTTCAAATATTCAAAAGACAAATCAGCAAGAGGTCCAACAGATTGGCATATGATAGAATGTTTCGCTTTCGATACGAATAATAAAAAAACACACAGGTTATTATGGGTTCGGTTTTGGTAGTTATCTTAGACATATGATTCCTTTTTTTTTCTTTTTTTTGTCCCATTTGGGAAACTGTTTTTTTAAATCCTTTTATCCAACTCGTGTAGGTCCTTAATTTCTGCAAGGGGAAATAAATTAGAAAATTTGTAATGATATCAACAAGATCTACTTGCATTCCCAATATCATGAAAATCGAACTAATATTCAAGAAGTTGCCATGTTGGTTTTACTTCCGGGATAAGATGTCAATAACGTAATATTCGAATTTAAAAAAATCGGAAATAGCAGATTTAAAGTAAATGTTATAAGGTTTTCTTTAATCCTTTTATCCAACTCGTGTAGGTCCTCAATTTCTGCAAGGGGAGATAAGTTAGAAAATTTGTAATGATACCGGTGAAGCTAGATCAACAAGATCTACTTGCATTCCCAATATCATGAAAATCGAACTAATATTCAAGAAGTTGCCATGTTGGTTTTACTTCCGGGATAAGATGTCAGTAACGTAATATTCGAATTTAAAAAAATCGGAAATAGCAGATTTAAAGTAAATGTTATAAGGTATTCAAAGAAAAATATTAAGTAAATAGATCACTAAATCACGAAGTTACAGCTGTCAAGCTCAATTTTTTCATCAGTTATTTTCGGTGATTTTCGATTCGCAAAACGTTTTGAAAATATATTGATTCCAAGGCCACCACCCATTTTTGAAAGGAGGCTAACCAAAAAAGTAAAATAGATCACAAAATCACGAAGTAACACGGCTGTCAAGGTCAATTTTTTCATCAGTTGTTTTCGGTGATTTTGGATTCACGAAACGTTTTGAAAATATATTGATTCCAAGGCCACCACCTATTTTTGATAGGAGGCTAACCAGAAATGTATTGATTTCCCAGATTTGAGACGAAATCGCGAAACTGCGATCTATTTGATTATTTTCAAGCTGTTAATCGGAGTTATTCACGCGAAAACAACTTTGTCGGCACGGAAAACATTAAAGTCGAAATTTGAAATTTTGAAATTTTCAAATACCAAAAATTCGACAATGAGCCAGGCTATCCCCAAATGTATTAATTTCAAAGATAGGAAATGAATTCAAGAAACTACGGTCTATTCTGGTAATTTACATGCCCGTTAATGTCCATTTTTCACTATATCTGATATTCAATTCAATATGGTGACTATCCATTGACTTAAATCAAAATTCCACTGCCAACATTTTATAGCCATCCCTTCAAGGATTCAGAAAATATAACCCCCGTGTCTGTATGTAAAATAGCAAAATGGCGTTTGAGGTTTTTACATTTCAAGATGGTGGCAATTCCGGATTGAGCTACAAACTCCATTTTTTTGTGTACGAATCAGTGGTCTCGTAGCTAGTACCTAAAAAAAATTCAAGATGATCTGACCTATATTTCGTTGATTTCTTTGAAAATTTCGATCCGAAATTTCCCCAAGGGGAGATAATTTTGAAAATTTTGAAAATCATTTTTAAAGTCGCATCGGGAAGCTCTACATACATTCCAAATTTCATAACAATCGTGTATCTATTAAAGAAGTTGTCAAATTGGTCATGACTTCCGGAACGAAATCACAGCGACGAATTTTCGAAAATTTGAAATTGCAGGTGAAATTGGCTTTCGTCAAGGTTTTCAGAGAATTTTTTTTTAATAAAATAGGTCTATCAATAACAAAGTTACGACTATGCATTGTTAATTTTTTCGTTCGTAAAATTCGATGATTTCGAATTCGCAAAACGTTTTGAAAATATATTTAAACAACGTTCGCACCTCATTTTAGGGGGAGGGGGGTAGGTCAAAATTTCAGAAAGATCCTATGGATAGATTATGAGAAATCCGATTTGCAGAAAACACACACAAAAAAAAATAATAACTAGATCTGCTACTGTCCCATGCAGATATGAAAGCTTTCATATTCACAGTCACTTCCTGTCACATGTCATGGGTCATATGAATAATCCGAACAAGAAAAAATAAATCATTAAAATCGGTCACAATCTAACGAAATTAATGTGATTTTTCACTCGTAAACAACTTTGTCGGCACGAAAACATTAAAGGCAAAATTCGAATTTTTGAAATATACAAATACCAAAAATTCGACCCGTATCCCGAAATGTATTAAATTTTAGACATAGGAGACGCATTGAACATACTAATCCCTATTGTGTTTGTTTACAAGTCCGTAAATGTCGATTTTTTACTATGTTTCATATTCACTTCAAAGTGGCGACCATCAGCTGAAATAACTCAAAATTCTGGTCTGAACGTTTTTTAGGTTTTCCTTCAAGGATTCAGAAAATGTAAGTCCCATGTCTGTAAGTGCAATATCGCACGTTCTATTGTGTTTTTTTTTTGGGGGGGGGGGGTAGGTCAAAGTTTCAGAAACATCCTATGGTTAGATTCTGTGAAATCCGATTTGCAGGAGAAACACAAAAAAAATAATAATAATCTTAACAGAAACAATAAGCTTTCATATAACTTTAACAGAAACAATAAGCTTTCATATGTAATACATATGAAAGCTTAATAATAATCTTAACAGAAACAATAAGCTTTCATATTACATATGAAAGCTTAATAGGAATAATCTTAACAGAAACAATAAGCTTTCATATGTAATAAGCTTAATAATAATTTTAACAAAAACAATAGTGTTTCACACAAGCTACGCAGTGTGAAACCCTAATAAATTAAATAAATATATTTATATATATGTCTTTTCTCAAGTGCAGGAAAGGGGTTCACTTTCGAAAAACACTCCTCTGTAGAAAATTGCCCATTTTGGCCGTTATTAGGACATAAATAACATATAATAGAGAAATTGAGATTTTGAAGTGAAATCTGTTTACACGTAAATATGATTGCGAATTTTTAACATCAAATATCTTTACTCTTGTATATGATTTCATATTTGGTTGCTATTGTAACCAAAACAAAAATGCATTGTTATAACATTTTGAAAATATAACTCCCATGTCTGAAAGTAAAATATCGCAACAGCTCTATTGCTTTTTCACGTTTCAAGATGGTGGCACTTCCGGTTCGATCGACAAACTCCATATTTTGTGTGCGAATCAGTAATTACTTGTTTAGTAGTAGTATCGAATTTTTTTTTAGTTCATTCTGACCTATATTTCGTTGATTTTTTTTTAAAACTTTGATCCCTAATTTCATCTAGGGGAGATAATTTAAAAAATTTCTAATCATATTTTTGAAGTCGCAAAGGTAAAATATACTTACATACTAAATTTCATGAAAATCGTAAAACTATTAAAGTTGTCAAATTGGTCATAACTTCCGGTTCGAAATCACAGCTACGAATTTTCGAAATTCGAAAATCTGCAACTGCAGATGAAAATAGTTTTTTTACAAGGTACTCAAAGAAAAAGAAATTGTAAAATAGGTCAATAAATATTTAAACAATACTCACCACCCATTTTTGGGGGGGGGGGAGGAGGGGGGGGTAGGTCAAAGTTTCAGAAAGATACTATGGGTATATCGGATGCGTAAAACGTTTTTAATCAAGGTTCCCACCCCATTCTTTTATTTTATTTTTTTTTTTTTTGGGGGGGGGGGGGGGGGTCGTGCACAAAAAATACTTTTAACTCTACATGTATAGTATTCTTTTGTAGGTATTGTTAATGCTGTTAAATAAAATTCTGATCTTCATACAAATAGCTTTTTTTACTACACAAGAACCCAGTCAGCGTTTATGGGGATAAACAGTAGAAATTCCTGTCATCACCAGAAGCGATATGGTATCAAATATCCACCTTATATGACTGCTTCCAGTAATTATTAACGACTGTTGATGACAGTTAATTATACACACTGCCACACGCCATGATGAATGAAACAAATAAAAAAATGATTATTGCTACTGGACAGTAAATTTAATAAGTTTATTGAAATGTAAGATATGTTAATTTATGATTTGTAAGACCTTAAACCGACGTATGGAAACGGAGTCGGAGACAAACGGACGGAAACGGAGTCGGAGTTGTAGACGGAGTCGGAGACGGAAGGACGGGCGGACAGACGGACGGACGAAGGCGGACGGACGGAGTCGGACGGACGGACACACAAACGGAGACGGACGGAAGGAGACGGAGTCGGAGACTGACGGATGGAGACTGACAGACGGAGACGGACGAAGACGGTTGGACGGACGGATGGAGACGGACGAAAGGTGACGGAGACGGGCGGACGGACGGAGACGGACGGAGGCGGGCGGAGGAGACGGGCGGGCGGACGGAGGGACGGAGGGACTATTTCAATATTCCCCCACTAGCGGGTCTATCGGCGCCTGCCTGTTCTCCAATACAGTTTCTGTGAAGACGAACGGACAGACAGTATAGTTTTTGACAAGTTGATGACAGGATTTCAAATACCATGAGGTCTACAGGGTATTTTGTTTAATTACTCTGTATTCTGTAAATTTTTTCACTATTTCACATATTCAATTCAAAATGGTGACACCAGTTGCCCTAAATTAAAATTTTGCTTTGAACGTTTTTTTAGACATTCTTTCAAGGATTCAGATAATATAACTCCCGTGTCTGTAGGTAAAATATCAAAAAAGCCTTGCAGATTTTCACTTTTCAAGATGGTGGCACTTCCGGATTGAGTTACAAACTCGGGGGGGGGGGGAGGTAGGTCAAAATTTCAGAAAAATCCTATGGTTAGATTCTGAGAAATCCGATTTGCAGAAACTACACAAAAATAATAAAAAAAAAATTAGAAAGATAATAATCTTAACAGAAACAATATGAACGATTAATAACTTTAACAAAAACGATGAGCTTTCATATGAAATATGAAAGCTTGATAATAATATTAATCTTAGTAATAAGAATAGCCTTTCACCATTGAAAATAGTGAAAGCCTAATAATAATCTTAGTAATAACAATAGTCTCTCGCCATTTTCAATGGTGAAAGCCTAATTACACTGACTTTAATAAAATAGGTCTATCAATAACAAAGTTACGACTATGCATTGTTAATTTTTTCGTTCGTAAAATTCGATGATTTCGAATTCGCAAAACGTTTTGAAAATATATTTAAACAACGTTCGCACCCCATTTTAGGTGGGGGGGGGGGGTAGGTCAAAATTTCAGAAAGATCCTATGGATAGATTATGAGAAATCCGATTTGCAGAAAACACACACAAAAAAAATAATAACTAGATCTGCTACTGTCCCATGCAGATATGAAAGCTTTCATATTCACAGTCACTTCCTGTCACATGTCATGGGTCATATGAATAATCCGAACAAGAAAAAATAAATCATTAAAATCGGTCACAATCTAACGAAATTAATGTGATTTTTCACTCGTAAACAACTTTGTCGGCACGAAAACATCAAAGGCAAAATTCGAATTTTTGAAATATACAAATACCAAAAATTCGACCCGTATCCCGAAATGTATTAAATTTTAGACATAGGAGACGCATTGAACATACTAAGCCCTATTGTGTTTGTTTACAAGTCCGTAAATGTCGATTTTTTACTATGTTTCATATTCACTTCAAAGTGGCGACCATCAGCTGGAATAAATCAAAATTCTGGTCTGAACGTTTTTTAGGTTTTCCTTCAAGGATTCAGAAAATGTAAGTCCCATGTCCGTAAGTGCAATATCGCACGTTCTATTGTGTGTTTTTTTTTTGGGGGGGGTAGGTCAAAGTTTCAGAAACATCCTATGGTTAGATTCTGTGAAATCCGATTTGCAGGAGAAACACAAAAAAAATAATAATAATCTTAACAGAAACAATAAGCTTTCATATAACTTTAACAGAAACAATAAGCTTTCATATGTAATACATATGGAAGCTTAATAATAATCTTAACAGAAACAATAAGCTTTCATATTACATATGAAAGCTTAATAGGAATAATCTTAACAGAAACAATAAGCTTTCATATGTAATATGAAAGCTTAATAATCTTAACAGAAACAATAAGCTTTCATATGTAATATGAAAGCTTATTAATAAGAATAATCTTAACAGAAACAATAAGCTTTCATATGTATTACATCTTAACAGAAACATGTAATATGAAAGCTTAATAATAGGAATAATCTTAACAGAAACAATAAGTAATCTTTGAGTGGCGTTTAGTAACTGTTATAGTTTAGAAATCTTAACAGAAACAATAAGCTTTCATATTACATATGAAAGCTTAATAAGAATAATCTTAACAGAAACAATAAGCTTTCATATGTAATATGAAAGCTTAATAATAATTTTAACAAAAACAATAGTGTTTCACACAAGCTACGCAGTGTGAAACCCTAATAAATTAAATAAATATATTTATATATATATGTCTTTTCTCAAGTGCAGGAAAGGGGTTCACTTTCGAAAAACACTCCTGTAGAAAATTGCCCATTTTGGCCGTTATTAGGACATAAATAACATATAATAGGGAAATTGAGATTTTGAAGTGAAATCTGTTTACACGTAAATATGATTGCGAATTTTTAACATCAAATATCTTTACTCTTGTATATTATTTCATATTTGGTTGCTATTGTAATCAAAACAAAAATGCATTGTTATAACATTTTGAAAATATAACTCCCATGTGTGAAAGTAAAATATCGCAACAGCTCTATTGCTTTTTCACGTTTCAAGATGGTGGCACTTCCGGTTCGATCGACAAACTCCATATTTTGTGTGCGAATCAGTAATTACTTGTTTAGTAGTAGTATCGAATTTTTTTTTAGTTCATTCTGACCTATATTTCGTTGATTTTTTTTTAAAACTTTGATCCCTAATTTCATCGAGGGGAGATAATTTAGAAAATTTCTAATCATATTTTTGAAGTCGCAAAGGTAAAATATACTTACATACTAAATTTCATGAAAATCGTAAAACTATTAAAGTTGTCAAATTGGTCATAACTTCCGGTTCGAAATCACAGCTACGAATTTTCGAAATTCGAAAATCTGCAACTGCAGATGAAAATAGTTTTTTTACAAGGTACTCAAAGAAAAAGAAATTGTAAAATAGGTCAATAAATATTTAAACAATACTCACCACCCATTTTTTTTTGGGGGGGGGAGGGGGGTGGGTAGGTCAAAGTTTCAGAAAGATACTATGGGTATATCGGATGCGTAAAACGTTTTTAATCAAGGTTCCCACCCCATTCTTTTATTTTAATTTTTTTTTTTTGGGGGGGGGGGGGGTCGTGCACAAAAAATACTTTTAACTCTACATGTATAGTATTCTTTTGTAGGTATTGTTAATGCTGTTAAATAAAATTCTGATCTTCATATAAATAGCTTTTTTTTACTACACAAGAACCCAGTCAGCGTTTATGGGGATAAACAGTAGAAATTCCTGTCATCACCAGAAGCGATATGGTATCAAATATCCACCTTATATGACTGCTTCCAGTAATTATTAACGACTGTTGATGACAGTTAATTATACACACTGCCACACGCCATGATGAATGAAACAAATAAAAAAATGATTATTGCTACTGGACAGTAAATTTAATAAGTTTATTGAAATGTAAGATATGTTAATCTATGATTTGTAAGACCTTAAACCGACGTATGGAAACGGAGTCGGAGACAAACGGACGGAAACGGAGTCGGAGTTGTAGACGGAGTCGGAGACGGAAGGACGGGCGGACAGACGGACGGACGAAGGCGGACGGACGGACAGAGACAGGTGGAGATTGACGGGCGGAGAAGGACAGAGTAACTGACGGAGTCGGACGGACGGACAGACGAGCGGAGACGGACGGTCGAAGACGGACGAAGACGGACGGACGGACGGACGGAGACGGACTGACGGCGACCTTAAACGGACTGACTGAGACCAACGGACGAACGGGCGGGTGGAAGGAGACGGAAACGGACTCATGGAGTCGGACGGACGAAGACGAACAAAGACAGACGAAGACGGAAGGAGACGGAGACGAACTGACGGAGTGGGAGTCGGACGGACGAACAGAGTCGGACGGTGGGACGGGGACGGGGACGGAGTTTGAGACGGGCGGAGACGGAGTGGGAGACGGAGTCGGACGGACGGACAGACGAACGGAGACGGACGGAAGGAGACGGAGTCGGAGTCGGGGACGGACACGAACTGATGGATGGAGTCGGACGGACGAACAGAGTCGGACGGTGGGACGGAGTTGGAGACGGGCGGAGACGGAGTCGGACGGACGGACACACAAACGGAGACGGACGGAAGGAGACGGAGTCGGAGACTGACGGATGGAGACTGACAGACGGAGACGGACGAAGACGGTTGGACGGACGGATGGAGACGGACGAAAGGTGACGGAGACGGGCGGACGGACGGAGACGGACGGAGGCGGACGGAGGAGACGGGCGGGCGGACGGAGGGACGGAGGGAACTATTTCAATATTCTTCCACTAGCGGGTCTATCGGCGCCTGCCTGTTCTCCAATACAGTTTCTGTGAAGACGAACGGACAGACAGTTTAGTTTTTGACAAGTTGATGACAGGATTTCAAATACCATGAGGTCTACAGGGTATTTTGTTTAATTACTCTGTATTCTGTAAATTTTTTCACTATTTCTCATATTCAATTCAAAATGGTGACACAAGTTGCCCTAAATCAAAATTTTGCTTTGAACGTTTTTTTAGACATTCTTTCAAGGATTCAGATAATATAACTCCCGTGTCTGTAGGTAAAATATCAAAAAAGCCTTGCAGATTTTCACATTTCAAGATGGTGGCACTTCCGGATTGAGTTACAAACTCGGGGGGGGGGGGGGCTTAGGTCAAAGTTTCAGAAAAATCCTATGGTTAGATTCTGAGAAATCCGATTTGCAGAAACTACACAAAAATAATTAAAAAAAAAATTAGAAAGATAATAATCTTAACAGAAACAATATGAAAGATTAATAACTTTAACAAAAACGACCATTGAAAATAGTGAAAGCCTAAAAATAATCTTAGTAATAACAATAGTCTCTCGCCATTTTCAATGGTGAAAGCCTAATTACACTGACTTTAAGAGAAAAAAGACCCCTAAACATGCTCCAAATCGTAAAAATACGCCATTTTCAATTTTCGATCTCTTTTTTTGGCTACCCATGAAAATTGTACAATGGTTTCTCACAATACGCTACCTATTAGAATCAGATTCAGACGATGATTTACAATTAACTAAAATACACTATTTTCTACCCACAAGATAGCTTTCTAAAAGATTTAATGCAGAGCCACAAATACCGAATTTAAACTGTAGTCCGCACAGAAGAATGGAATGGTCCACTATGTCGAAAGCAGCACATAAATCCAATAAAATTAAAAATGTACATTTTCTATTATCAATTTTTATCAAAATATCATTTGAAACCCGGGTTAAGGCTGTTTCGGTACTATAAAATTGTTTATAAGCACTCTGAAATAGTTCATACAAACAGTTATCATCTAGATGAACCTTTATCTGAGAAGCAATACATTTCTCCAATATATTAGAAATAAAACTTAAAGCTGAACTCCGGTTACAAAAATACTGAAATAATGTAATAAAAAAAAGTTAACGCCCGCAAGCCGCCATACTTGTTTCCAATTTGTGAAATACGTATGGCGGACATGGAGGCTTATGACCTGGAAAGGTTAGCCGATCTCACTTCCAGTTTGTTTCTCGTCAGCTAGCTATACACATCCGGCTTTATTCTCTTCACACGGTTCACTGATTGCTGTATTTCCCCCCAACAGTATACCAAATTATTGAAGATTGCAAAATGTCTGATCAGGTAGGCCTGTAAATAATTATATGAACTGCGTCTACTACAATATAGCCTAAGCTTTACTCCAAAACAAAAGGTGCAACCAGATGTCTTACCCAACCTGTTTTTCAACCAAAACAAATCACCTATACAAACTACATGTATTAGTATTGCCTTCTTCGTGTGTCCCATGTTGAATAGTGTTCATGAAAACGACCAAGGGACATAACTACATGTTTGGGACGGCTCTCATTGGGGAGTGTTTGCTAAATTTATTGATGTTATGGTTTTTTTCTCCATTTTACCAACGTGTAAGAAATTTATATTGTAGTAGACGCAGTTCATATAATTATTTACAGTCTTACCTGATCAGACATGTTCAATCTTCAATAATTTAGTATACTGTTGGGGAAAAATACAGCAATCAGTGAACCGTGTGAAGAGAATAAAGCCGGATGTGTATAGCTAGCTGACGAGAAACAAACTGGAAGTGAGATCGGCTAACCTTTCCAGGTCATAAGCCTCCATGTCCGCCATACTTATTTCACAAGTTGGAAACAAGTATGGCGGCTTGCGGGCGTTAACTTTTTTTTATTACATTATTTCGGTATTTTTGTAACCGGAGTTCAGCTTTAAGTTAGAGACAGGTCTGCATTTTTTAAAAATATTAGGATTCAGTGTAGACTTTTTAATTAAAGGGGTAACATAAGCTTGTTTGAACACGTTGGGAGCATTAGAGGATGATATACAAGAATTATTAATATTAGTGAAAACTGGAATATTGGGTTGTCATCTCTTGTATATGTTGTATGTCATTGAAGTCCGAGTTGACTATTTCCGATTTAAATTTAGTAATATCAAGTGATTTAAACCATTCGATATATTACAGTCTTTCTTTTTGGTTGTGATTTCTGGATTTTAAGATTAAAACTGGTCCAGAAATAATCAAAATTCTTCCATAAACTTTTGACACAATTTGTTATTGGGCGGGCGATAAATTGTAATTATCATAGTTTCCTTGAAAGAAAACTGTACAGAACAAAACTTCAAAAGAATCAAAACGTTCTTGACGAATTTTCTTAAACTTAATAGATGACTTAACTATAAGTGAACCTTTAGGGCAATGTGGTAAGTATAGAATATCTATCAGGTATTGTCGATGAATCCGAGCAGTCATTATTCAGTCACGTTTCAGTTATTCCACAAATATCGATGGAATTTTCAACAATATAATCAGAAAAAAATGTTGTTTTGCTCCTTACAGATCTGGGCCCGATTCCTAGAAAATTCTTAAAAGTAAGCACAAAGTTATGCTTCACTTTTGCTTACGTAAGAAACTTTATGAAATACCGTCTCTATAGAAACTTCTCAAGATCGTTCTTACATAAGAACAAGTCAAGTACGAGTCTAAGCACAGTGTGACTGGTAAATTGAGACTAAGATGCTCTTTAGCGTCGCAAAAACAAATTTGGTATGCAAATTACACCGTAAATTCGTCTGCATATAGAGTTATAAATAGATCAATGACATTAACTTCAAATAGTCGATTTAGATGTATTTGACAAATGATTTGGAGCATGTTTAGGGGTCTTTTTTCTCTTAAAGTCAGTGTAATTAGACTTTCACCATTGAAAATGGCGAGAGACTATTGTTATTACTAAGATTATTATTAGGCTTTCACTATTTTCAATGGTGAAAGGCTATTCTTATTACTAAAATTAATATTATTATCAAGCTTTCATATTTCATACCTTTCATATTTCATATATTTTTCATATGAAAGCTCGTTGTTTTTGTTAAAGTTATTAATCTTTCATATGTATTACATATGAAAGCTTGTTGTTTCGGTTAAGATTATTCTCTTTTTTATTTTTTATTTTTTTTATTTTTGTGTAGTTTCTGCAAATCGGATTTCTCAGAATCTAACCATAGGATTTTTCTGAAACTTTGACCTACCCCCCCCCCCCCGAGTTTGTAACTCAATCCGGAAGTGCCACCATCTTGAAATGTGAAAATCTGCAAGGCTTTTTTGATATTTTACCTACAGACACGGGAGTTATATTATCTGAATCCTTGAAAGAATGTCTAAAAAAACGTTCAAAGCAAAATTTTGATTTAGGGCAACTGGTGTCACCGTAAATTCGTCTGCATATAGAGTTATAAATAGATCAATGACATTAACTTCAAATAGTCGACTTAGATGTATTTGACAAATGACATGAAATGAAATAGGGTTTAACGTCCTACTGTTTTGCTCCTAAACTGGGCTTATGAAGACGGGCATACGCCATAAAGTGTGCTATGGGGGAAAGTTTGCCTGGGCAGCGGCGCTACGGCCTACTCTTATATCGAATTACAACGGCCACGGGATCTTTGACGTGCACGCCAATTTTTACACGGGACCTTATTTTTTCGTCCCATCCGAACGACTAGACAGCTGTCCTTGTCGGGTCCTCAGCCTGCATCACTGACAAGGGGGTGAACCTTCTCGGCCAATGCAGGGATCGAACACCCTACCTCGGCCCGATTCCTAAAAAATTCTTTAACACTCTTTTGCGTTTACATGTAGATTTTTTAAGTAGACTTTGCAAATAAGTAAACTTATCTTATTTCGTGTTAACAGAAAGTTCTTAAGAACGTTCTTGTGCTTAGATTTTAAGTAGACTTCAGTATAAGCACAAGCACGTTATCATGTGTTCCAAGAAAAAACTTAAGCGCAACTTCGTTCTTAAAATCGTCAATCTAAGCACACGTCCCAAGCAAGGTATAGGGCTTTCTGACCAACCTTTAAGCCTGTTTCTGCTTCAAACAATATGGCTGACCGTGGATTTATTCGACGACATTTGCTACATCTTTTGATACCTAAGAGTCAATTGAAAGACAGAAAATCCTTTAGAAACATATTCTCGAGAAGAATGCTATAGAAAATTTCGCTTCTACCCTAAACACAATTCATTTATTTCCAAATTTGTAAAAAAACACACACGCGGTCTACTTAAAGATC
This sequence comes from Patella depressa, assembly GCA_948474765.1. Classification (NCBI taxonomy): domain Eukaryota; kingdom Metazoa; phylum Mollusca; class Gastropoda; family Patellidae; genus Patella; species Patella depressa. The sequence continues at coordinate 31,205,819 of OX419717.1, read as the reverse complement.
AGGCGCTCTCACAATTATTCGGTCTGATTGCATGTGCTTGCGTTTTGGGTTGTTTTCTTTTGTTTAGTTTGTGGTACATTTATATGTGTAGGCCTATGAAGGATACGCTAAAGGCATAAGGGGGTCACGTGGCTAGCCTGGAGGTCGGGTGTTCGACCCCTGCATTGGCCGAGAAGGTTCATCCAAACTTTCCGACGTGGTTTCTCCGTGTCAGTGATGCAGGGCGGAGGACAGCTGTCTTGTCATTCGGATGGGACGAAAAAACGAGGTGCCGTGTACAAACTGACGTGCACGTAAAAGATCCCTTGGCAGTTGGCATTCGATAGAGAAGGCCGTAGCGCCGCTGCCCGAGCAAAATTTCCCTCATAGCACACTGTATGACGTATGTCCGTCTTCATTACCCCAGTTTAGGAACAAACAGTAGGACGTTAAACCATATTTCATTTCATTTCATTTGTTAAATAATAAAATACATCTAAATCGACTATTTTTCGGGAAGTTAATGTCATTGGTCTATTTATAACTCCATGCAGACCATGGAGCTATATATAGAAACTTTTTGATGCAGACGAATTTACGGTGTAATTTGCATACCAAAAATGTTTTTATGACGTTAGAGAGCATCGTACTCTCAATTTACCAGTCACAATGTGCTTAGACTCGTACTAAACTTGTGCTTACGTAAGAGCGGTTTTGAGAATTTTCTAGAGACGGTATTTTGTAAAGTTTCTTACGTAAGCAAAAGTGAAGCATAACTTTGTGCTTACTTTTAAGAATGTTCTAGGAATTGGCCCTGGCTAGCGTCTTACCCACTTAACCACATGATCCCCTGATACCTTTGACATGGCCCCTATAGATCTATAAGCTAAAAAAAAAAAACAAAAAAAACGCAAGCACATGCAAACAGACGGAATGATTTAGACAGCGCCTGATTTTAAAGTAGCTAAGTCTCTAACTCAATGTCATCCAGAATCTTCGACATTGAAAACACGAATTATTTGTCAGTTTAAATCAAAATTGATGATGTGATCTTACCGGAAAAGGATGGGCTTCTGATATCCAATATTTAAGAAAAGATAAATATTGTACCATTGGTACACGAATCGTGTACCATAATGCGTTTCAGCCCAGTTCTAGCGAGAGACTCGGGGAACAAGGCTAGAAACATTGCACCAAATCAAACTGCGCATGTAGACTGGAATAACTAGACGCTAGAAATTTGCATTCGATTGACACTGTTGGCAAATTTCGCCGCACATAACTAATTTGAAATTGGAGTAAAATGGAAACCATTGAATGTAAATCAGTTTATATACATTCATATTAGAATATTTATATGCGTTGCGACCCACTTGTGTCAATTTCTAGGTCCCAAATGTTAGCGATTTAGCTCCTTTCAAGTTGCCTGTGTTTGTGTTATTTACCAATTTGTAAATAAATAAAATGTTTTTAGTGTAGAAGCGAAATATTCTATAGCATTCTTGTCGAGAATATATTTCTTAAGGATTTTTTGTCTTCCAAATGTCTCTTGGGTATTAAAAGATGTAGTAAATGCCGTTGAATAACTAACTATACGGTCAGTCATATTGTTTGAAGCAAAAATAGGCTTAAGGTTGGTAAGCAAGCCCTATACCTTGCTCGGGACTTATGCTTAGTTTGGCAATTTAAGAACACATAATAAAGTGCTTGTGCTTACTCTGAAGTCTACTTAAAATCTAAGCACAAGAACGTTCTTAAGAATATTGTCTGGGAACACAAAATAAGATAAGTTTACTTAATTGCAAAGTCTACTAAAAATCTAAGCACAAGAACGTGCTTAAGAATTTTCTATAAATCGGGCCCTGGCATTAATTAATCCAAACGAAGTTGTTAAAACTGACGCTTCATTGTCGACCGCCTTTCTAATTTGTATAAGATTGTTGTTTATCTTCTGTTCTGTTCTAAAATTTTTGACCTGTTTGTGATTTTTGATAGAGTTTGGGGTAAGCTTGATGTTATTGTTATGTTAATATTCCGTGGTTTAGTGTTTAGAGGTCCATACGGTCTGTTGGTTATGATAACTTTTAAATGTTCTTGATTTCCCCAATTTCTTCATTAATTTCAATGTTGTTGTATATGTAATCATTTAAGACGGGCCTGGCATTAAGACACAATTGTTTGCTGTGTGGGCGTTGGTCGATTTGCTCAGAAATTATTGGTATATTAACAAGATTAGCCCGGTTCACCAAATGCTGAGAAAATTTGGGCACACAATTGCACTTTGTAAAACTTGTATAAAAAATATTGTGTTCTTGAATGTGTCCAATTTAACAGCGAATTTAAATTCAGAGTGTCTATAGTTAAGCAATTAAACAGAAATCTTAAGACTCGAACCCTCTATTGTTTGGAGTACAGTAAGCCACGACTTACATACTAAGAACCTAAATACATTTTTGGGCACCAGATTGATACACAGAGTTTAAGGTCTTGAGACGAAAAAGTATATTGATTTTCAATGAATTTTGATAAATGAACAGCTAAATCCATGATTTTATGTTTCTTATACTAAGTGTTACCATGTTTCTTATGTCAGCATGGGGTAGAACTTTATAAAAGCCAAACAAATTCTAATGATTTTCTGATAATTACTGTATGAGTTGTTAATCCTAATCAGATTTGAGAGTATTGTAAATGTTTCATTACTGAAAAAAGTAAGAATATGCGACAACTCTTGTTGACTGCCCGGACGATTTAGCTGCTGTGGGAGTATGTTTCGTTGCCTAGCAACCTATCTTTCTTTTTGTAATTTATGTAAATATGAATATAAATTTACATTTTGTAGCAAGCAAAAAAACCACACTTTCCAATAGTATATGAACAAATATCGAGAATTTCTTATTGAGATAGTTTTTTAAGATTTAAATCCCCGCCACCTCCCCTCACTTAATAAATGAAATGAAAGGAAACGGAGTTTAACGTCCTACTATTCTGCTTCGAACTGGGTCGATGAAGACGGGAATAGTGTGCTATGAGGGAAATTTGGCCCGGACAGCAACACTACGACCAGCTCTTGTATTGTGACAAATTTGCATTTCGCCACATGTTTCACATTCCGAAATTTGTATTAACCGCTTTTACCCCTCACCTCATTATACTTACTTTGATTGTGTTGCATACAAAGGCATGATGTCGTATGTTGTAGGCAGTGATGTTTATTTGTAGGGGAAACATTTAATTTTATTTGCCTTACACTGCCTTGGTCATATTTTGTATGTGCCTGGAATACTTTAGTAGTTTTTGGGTGAGGTAGTCAATTTTCATGTCAAGTAGGGTTATTAAGGGGAGTTAACTCTATTTCATGATTAAAATATATTTTTACTTATTAATTATTTAAATAAGTATATATTGATATTATTTATATTTCAAAATCTTTAACTATATATGTTTTAACTAAGTTTAGTTAATTTATGTGAGGCGTGGGTTCGTTTATTTTATTAGATCATATCTAGTTACGGACTTCACCATTCTGATATTTTTAACATATGGTTATCATATATGGTTACGTTTTGCATGTATGGGAGTCATTGATTCTCTGATTGCCTGTAGTAGATAAATAGATAGTCAGACCAAAGACGAGTCGATTATCTGAGTTATTTACTACAAGTATAGAGAACATATGAGTCAATTAGAATTATTAAATTTGGTAAGGTGGTAGTTGTTTTTATTTATTGCAAATAAGAAGGTGAATGCTAGATGTCACCCTTACCGCATGTCTACGCAAAACCGCTCGGGCCGTAATCTAATAAAATAGAGTTTTTATTAGTGTTGCGTGTAACACTTAAGTATTTATATATAGTATAAATATATCTTTTTGGTGGCAGAGGTGGGATTCGACTTATTTTTTTGGAAGGAGGATCACGTTTTATTTTGGAAATTGAATCGCTTCATTTCCTGATTAGCAGATTGTCATGGATAAATCTTATGCTGTGCCGCAGAATGTGACTTCAATGACCCTTGAGAGTCTTGAGTCAGCTGTAAGCGAGTTGCAGCGTGATCTTCATAGTCTGGAGGAGGTGATTAAATCCCATGAGAGTCGACTGAATGTTTCTCCGTCGTCCACATATTTAAGAGAGCAGAGAAGAGCAGAATTCAATCGGTTCACACCGTCGTTGTTTTCAGATCCGGGCAATATGTCAACTGTTCCGTGTGTACCTGAGAGTTCCCGGATATCAACAGCCCCAGGACACACATTGTCGGGTTTGTCAAGGCGTCCGACATCTACACCTGCTATGCCAGATATGGGGAGGGTTTTACAGGACACGTGTACTCCTGTGTCAACCCAGCGTCGTCATGAAATCAATGAGGCGGTTCCTGTGAAACACAGTAAACCCATTTCAACACCGAATAAGTATGATGGGAATTCAAGGTTAAGTGATTACTTAACACAGTTTGAGGTAACCTCAAAAATAAACGACTGGAATGACACAGAGAAGGCGGAATTTTTAGCAGTAAGCCTGATTGGTCCTGCACAGGAATTATTAGGTACACTGAGTTCAGATGATGTAGGAAATTATCAGCTCTTGGTAAAAGCCCTTCAACAGAGGTTTGCACCTCCCCAGCTTACCCAGGTTTATAAGACTGAGTTTAGGAGTAGAAAGAGGCGTAGAGCTGAATCTTTACCTGAATATGCGCAAGCTATTCGAAGATTAGTCAACTTAGCGTATCCGGAGGCAACATCTGAAATGAGGGAAGTTTTGGCCCTTGATCATTTTTTAGAAAACGTAGGGAATACATACACAAGAATGCTGATAAGTCAAGCGAAACCGCACGATTTAAATACAGCACTCCATCTAGCTGTATCCATGGAAGCAATAGCTCGAACCGAAAAAGATTTTAAACAATATGAAGAATCAGCATTCCATATGTCAACTAAAAATACGGAATCCCCGAAAGCATACAACAAGGGAGAGAAAAGAGCAAGACCAGAGTCAAATGATCTTAAGGACATTAAGGCAGAAATTAGGGAGCTGAGAGAAATGATGAAAAGTATCCTTGGTAGAATAGAAAAGGAGTCCATAAGTAAGCCACCTATTCCGCCTGTCACATGCTGGCTATGTTTGGAAAGAGGCCATTATGCATCCGCTTGCTCTAAGAGGTCATCATTACAGAATCAGTGTACTACTGGTTTCCAGAATTCACAGCCTTCATTAGATAATAGCCAGTCTGCTCAAAGAACAGTTGGGATGATGACACCCAAGATTCAAGGTCTATTTGTAGAATCAGAAGTAGAAGGTGTTGGAACTGATCTTTCAGTGGACACAGGTGCAAGTATTTCGATGATATCGATTGATTTTTATAACCAGTTAAAAAATAAGCCCCCTTTGGCTAAGTCCCATTACCTGATTAAACAGTACGTAATTCCCGCCAAAGTACAATCAACGGAAAGAGATATCTTTCCAGTAGAAGGAATCGTGGAAGGACTAGAAAATAAATTGAGTGACCACCCTATCATTGGCAGGACGTTAGTGAGGCCTACTGAAGATGGTTCTGTATACGTGAGAGTCATGAATCCTTTTCCAGAAGAAAGGGTTATACAAAAGAATGAAACCATTGGTCTTTTTGAGACTGCATCTGCAATTCATGACGGTAAAGCTACACTTGAAGTAGGAATAGATGATGATTGGGTTCAAAATGTTTTGAATCCACGTCAGGAATTGACATTTGATCAATATCGACAGGCTTTGGAGATGTTGATTCGAAATAAAGAAGTTTTTGCTAAATCAGATGATGATTTGGGAAGGACTGATATAATTACACATACAATAAATACTGGTTCAGCTAAACCTATTCGTCAGACTCTGAGGAGACTGCCCTTCGCATCTAAGGAGCAAATTAGGACTCATTTGCAAGAATTATCTCGACGTGACCTAATTGAAGACTGCCATGGACCTTGGGCTTCCCCGGTTGTCTTGTTATCTAAGAAGGATGGGACCACAAGATTTTGCATTCACTACAGAAAGGTGAATGAAGTTATTAACATTACATTTGCGCGTGTATTGTATTGCATGGTTACATGTTCAGTGCGCGGGAATATGTTACCCGTAAATAATTGATGTGTTCAGTGCGCGGGAACACGTCGCACACAGATCCCGATAGTTTGAAAATGACATTTTGAACATTATTATTATTCTTTCATTTTATTTAAATGTTTTATAATCTTTTAACTCAGGTTGTGAGTTGAGTCCATATTTCACCTTTATAATTATTTTTATATATTTTGTATTTAGATGGAGCTTTTCGATCGAGGACGAACGAGCTTCGAGGCGTGGGTAGTGTGACAAATTTGCATTTCGCCACATGTTTCACATTCCGAAATTTGTATTAACCGCTTTTACCCCTCACCTCATTATACTTACTTTGATTGTGTTGCATACAAAGGCATGATGTCGTATGTTGTAGGCAGTGATGTTTATTTGTAGGGGAAACATTTAATTTTATTTGCCTTACACTGCCTTGGTCATATTTTGTATGTGCCTGGAATACTTTAGTAGTTTTTGGGTGAGGTAGTCAATTTTCATGTCAAGTAGGGTTATTAAGGGGAGTTAACTCTATTTCATGATTAAAATATATTTTTACTTATTAATTATTTAAATAAGTATATATTGATATTATTTATATTTCAAAATCTTTAACTATATATGTTTTAACTAAGTTTAGTTAATTTATGTGAGGCGTGGGTTCGTTTATTTTATTAGATCATATCTAGTTACGGACTTCACCATTCTGATATTTTTAACATATGGTTATCATATATGGTTACGTTTTGCATGTATGGGAGTCATTGATTCTCTGATTGCCTGTAGTAGATAAATAGATAGTCAGACCAAAGACGAGTCGATTATCTGAGTTATTTACTACAAGTATAGAGAACATATGAGTCAATTAGAATTATTAAATTTGGTAAGGTGGTAGTTGTTTTTATTTATTGCAAATAAGAAGGTGAATGCTAGATGTCACCCTTACCGCATGTCTACGCAAAACCGCTCGGGCCGTAATCTAATAAAATAGAGTTTTTATTAGTGTTGCGTGTAACAGTATGAAATTCCAACTGTCAAGGGATATTTTACGTTCACGCCAATGTGTACACGGAGCCTCGGTTTTCCGTACCATCCGAACGACTACACAGCTGTCCTTGTTAGTACCTAGTCCTACATCACTGAGAAGGGGAAATAACGCCGGAAAATTTGTATTAACTTATTCCCAGGCACAATCATGAAAACATGATTTAGAAGAGGTAAAACATTCTTTCGTTTGAGTAAAGGAGGGGGGTTTGGATGGTCTAATGAATATCACGTACGCGCTGTACCATAGGGTCTGTCATTGAGTTAACTGGCGTGGTTTCGATGTACGTGTCGAGGAGTAGGGACGCCTGTCCAATCTCGTGGGTTTTCTACGGGACAAGCTAATTATTGAAATAAAAGTGTTAGTCCCGAAATGACCTAGTTTTGTCGAGTGGTTGTTAAACCCCATTTCTCCCTCTCTTTGAACAAATGAATATGTCGCTATCAGACGAAGCCTAATTTCTGAAAATAGACTACTTTCAATTTATTTTCCTTATCGAAGGCCCGGTCTGATTAGCCGTTCAACGCAAGTGGTGTCACAAGAGAATTGAAATGAAATGGGGTTTAACATCCGACTGTTCTGCTCCTAAACTGGTGTAATGAAGACGGACATACGCTTTTCAGTGTGCTATGAAGGAAATTTTGCCCGGGCAGCGGCGCTATGGCCTACTTATATATCGAATTCCAACTGTCAAGGGATCGTTTCACTAGCGTCGCTGTCACCGAGCGATTGTTCTTATTGTACATGTGCTTATACTCGATTCCCATTATTGTATGGTGACTTATTGTATCCCAGTTTGATTTCTAATGTTCCGGTTGGATGAATTTCGAGAAATGTATTTGGAGAAATGTTTTTGAAGAAATGTTTTAAGAGAAATGTTTTGCAAGATTTGTATTTGGAGATTTGTATTTTGAAATTTGTTGTTCGATATTTGTTTTTTGTTGTATTTTTCTGATGAAATGTAAATATAGACTAATTTTTTGATTTTCTAATAATAAAAAGTAAATATCTGATGTTAAAATACATATTACAAATCTGATATGACAAATGTCTGATTTGTGAAAAAAATATTGATTTTACAAATGTTAATTTTAGTGTACAAATGTCAAAATACGACAACAAATGAAGAATTAAGAATTAAGGACTATGAATTTAGAACTAAGAAGTAAGAACACTGCAGAAAGAGCTGTTTGGTCTTCCATAGATTCTGTGATACTGAAGGATTATACAATGGTGCTGTGATGCACCGATGCTGTATTATAATATACCGATTATGTGATACAATATAATACTGATTCTGATTACTGTAGGACTATTTACTGTTTCTGTGATATTGATGTGTTATTTATACGATATTATTAAATTTATTTTAGACAAAAGTTCTGGTTAATGTTCATATTTTTGATGATCGAATTCAGCAGACTTTTGAAGAAGCACTGGGTTGTCTATTTTGCCCAATTTGTTTTAGCGCCTCCATTATTTTGTAATTCGAAAATGAGTATGTGTGCTATTTTGGTGTCCTCGTGGTTTGTTTTCATTTCCTATGATATTCTCGACACTTTCAATGCTAATATCAAGATTAGTGTTGAAAGTGTCAAGAATATCTCGGCTTACATGATTTCAGTGGTTACGATTATCTGTATTTCTTTCTCAAGATAATTCCAAATCATTAACAATGGGACAAGCAAAATGATGTTTCTGGTGATGTAATTGTTGGCTCAGAAAATTTGTTTGTACCATGTACCGCAAAGGTTTTTTTTATTTTATTTACATTTCGAAATCCTTTGAAAAGGATCACTATAATTTAGCATTTTGAATAACGAAATTGGTACTAAACGAAAAAGCGAACGAGAACCACTTTTCAGGTCAATTCTTTTTATTTACATTTCCAAATCTCTTGAAAAGTATCCTTATAATTTAGCATTTTGAATGACGAAATTGGTACTAAACCAAAAAGCGAACGAGAAGCCACTTTTCAGGTCAATGATTTACATTTCTAAATCTCTTGAAAGTATCATTATAATTTAGCATTTTGAATGACGAAATTGGTACTGAATGAAAAAACGAACGAGAAGCCACTTTTCAGGTCAATTTTGAATCAAGTGGTTTCTGTCCCCAAAAATACATCCCCCACCTCTCCCCGACAACAGAAATCTTACACACATACATGTATATCCTTTTATGTACGTCAATTTATGTTTTACAAATGTATATTCCATTTGATTATGTCACGGTAACTGTATTTACAGAGATTTATCTCATTAATCTTATGTAAATTTTATACGTTTAAACATGTCATTTTTATTTTCTTTTATGAACTTCAATGCCTGTTTCGGAATCCAATATATACTCTTTCAAAAAAAAAACGCACAACCCATTTTTTATCATTTTTTTATTTGAACAAGGTCGCTTTTTGATAAATCTTACTTGTTTTTAATGCCATTATGTAAGGATAAAAGAAATTCATTATTGGTTTTAAAGGTAGGGTCACTAATTGTGACTGGTCATACTTTTTTCCGAAATTTGTTTTCGCTAGATTACACCGGGACACGAGAGCTTAACAACTTCGCGAGCTTTTCACATGGAACCTAAATCTATGACCTTTAAAATCGCGGTGTTCTCGGTTTCCAAATCAGTTGCACAGGTAAACATTCAACGAACCGAGTGTTGCCACGTCGGAACGAAGACCAACGCAACAACGCTATTGGTCGGTTACAAGCAAGTGAATCCCAGACAGATGTAGCCAGGCTGCTGAATGTTTCCCCGAGTACCATTTCTCGCCTTTGGGATAGGTACCAACAGCGAAGTTCAACACTTGACCGCCCAATCTCAGGCCAAACAAGAGTGACCCCATCTGCCTTTTATCGTCACTTCTGGTTACGTCATTTGTGGAAACGGTTCTCAACAGCGACCTCTATTCCAGCAGCAATTCCTCGACGACGTATAATCTAAGACCAGACAGTTCGGAAACGCCTACGTGAAATCAGATTACGAGCCAGACATTCCGTTAGAAGTGCTGTTTTGAAATGCGTCGATACCATCGAATCCGACTTCGTTGGGTTCAGACCCGAGGGTATGGCCACAGCAACACTGGAGAACATTTGGGTTCAGCTGCGTGTCGCGCTTCCTGTTGCAACAAAGGGGATGGTAGAACGAGGGTATACCGACGACGAAATGTCACATTGCGTTTCTTTTTTGGGAGAGTATATATATTATTTATGAATAGTCCCAAGACGGACGAAAAGTACTTTAAAATGTTAAAATGTGTTGAAATCAGTTTGTGTCGGCATACCTTTTACCGTGAAACAAAGTAGTACAGCTTTGCGGTTGTACTAATAATTTTGGATATATATTTATTTCGTGTAATTAATTATATGTTGTAGAAATTTTTTAATAAGTCATACAAATACTACAAATATAGTAGCATAACGGAAATCATAATATACACATATTGTGTGTAATTAAATTTTATTTATAGAAACACTATTTATACCAATGTTAAAAATAAACTACAAGTTGTTCAAAATAAGGTTCTTAGATTTATACATGAGCTTGGACGTAGAGATCATGTTTCATATTCAGATTTCAAAGTACTAAATGTCGAAAACCGAGTTAAACAGTTAAAACTAAACCATGAACATAAGATTTTTCATAATAATTATCCATCATACCTTAAATCAAAATTCAAATATGTTAGAGATACTCATCAATACGGCACAAGATCTAGTTTATTCAATTTTTCTGTTCCAAAATGCGCGGGTAGAGATCAGTTCACATCATTTTATTACACTGCCATAAGTATCTAGAACGATTTACCGAATGATATTCAGTCTATAGAATCACTATACAGCTTTAAAGCTGTAGCCAAGAAGTATTTATTGTTAACCCAAATTTAATGCGCGTGCGTGCATGGGCGTACACGTGGCCTTGCACTGGATGACCTAGAGCACGTGCGCGACCACTTGCACGTGCGTGACCCCCTGCGCGCGCGGGAAGAGAGAAAGAAGAAGAAGAAGAGGGGAGACAGAAGGAGGAGGGAAGGGGAAACAACTCTTTTGCGATGATTAAGTTGGCCCTGAAAAGGGCCGTTCGTCTAACAACAACACTTCGGCTGCTCCCACCGATTGGGTTTTTTGGTGCATTTGAGCAATCGACATCGGGCCGATTCCCCTTAAACATGGGGTGATACCCTCCATAAGTGGCGCAAAACCTAAAATCTTTACGATCCATGGTGTTTGTGACTTCTTTTGGCTTCGACACTCCTATTTATATCTCGAGACGGGACGAGTCTAAGGTGTTGGGACCAATCAGAAAAGCATGACGTGACATGACATCATATGACGTCACAAAAAACAGACACGTAATATGTTGCTTACAAAGCATTTTATTGAACATATTTACAAAGCATTTTATTCAACACAAAACTGAACTTGAACACAAAGGCATAGAACACAAATTTAATTGAACTTGAATTGAACATAAAGCAAACAAACATATTTACAGAGCAAAAAAGCATCGACATCGTTATCCCTTCTTCTGCTCTTTTTGCAAGTCGGGAAAATGATCCCTAGCCCATTGTTTGACGAGTATATCGTTCACACGATACACCTGCCCGAACACCGAAAGGGCGCGCAGGGAGGCAACGTGAAACCGATAACACAGATAATACAAACAATAATGTCCACAGACGACACTCTCCCTGAATCCATCGGGGTTGGTAGTGGAGTTGTAGATCTTGGACGAAACGTCGAAAGGGTTGGTCTTCGTCGTCCGTATTGATGACGTAGGCTTTGGGGTACGAGGTCGGGCGCAGTATATCCAGATGATTACGAGCCCACACGCCCCCGAACACGTTAGAGGGGAGGTGTTTTTCAAAAGCCCGTGTCAGTTGTCGATTGGAGAGAGTCTCACCAATCTGTGATGACTTGTCGGTTGGCGTCGATTTCCAAGACATTGTCGTATTCGGCAAACAGAACAAGACTTGAGTTCCAAAGACAGGTTACCCGCTGCTTTGGGATGAAAGTAATTACCGTCGGCTCCGTGGTCGTTGGTCAAATCGAAACAATACAAAGTGTACCAATTGATATAGTCGTTGAAAGGGAGGTCCAGGTCTTCTCGGCTGTTTAAGACGGCCACTCTTTTCATCAAATCCAGGTAAGGTGCGATGGCTTGTCGCTGGGGAAAATCGACGTCATATTCGTCCACAATTTCCCCGTTCTTGGTCAATTTGATGTTTTGCAATTGATTGTGTTTGAATTGGAAGGGATTTCTGTTTTTTCTTCCGTCGTAGTCCCTGTTACGTACCATACCCACGATTAATCTCTTGGGCAGGCCTTCGTTGACAAACAGATTGTCTAGGACGTGACTGGCACGATTGTCGGGAATGACCATGTCGCGGACCACCACGCACTTCGGGGAATACTAAGCGTTGGACGATTGAAGTTGCGCGACTACCCGTGTGTAGGTACTGGGAGCCAGAGTGACGAACGGGATATCCAGGTAGGCTTTGGTGAACTCGACTTTGTAGTCTTCTGTATCGTTGCCTTCGCCGTACATCAGAAAAAATTTTGGGGATTGCTTTTCCAATTTCAACCGCAGGTCCACACCGTCCAGCAGATACCGATCTTGTAAACACATGTCGTGGAATTGAACTGCCCGGCGGTGTCTTTTTCCCACAGGACTTGTTTCGACAGGTGGTCGTTCTTGGCTCCCTTACCGAAACTCAGCAAATTCTCCAAGTAAGCCCGGTAGGGATAGGTGGGCAGAGAGGTGGTGACCAAAGTTTTGGCATCCTTTCCCAGGCGTAATTTGACGTCTTTAAACAACGAATGAAACAAGTTGTTAATGGGTGCGACTTGACTATCCGCATCCAGGTCATCCCCGTTGTTCTTGGTCACCTTCAGGGCCATGTGCAGTGTCATGTTGGCCAGATCGATGAAATCGGTGGTGGCATTGGAAATATAAAATTCGATGGGTCCGTCGTGGTTCAAGTCGGGCGTCAGTGGATACTTTCTGATTTTGGTCACCTTGTTTATGGCTGTCTGCGTGTCGGGTACACTGAACAAATCCTGCAATTCGTCTCGCGCGCAGGGACAGGAATCATTGCGCATTACCTGCGTAGCCATGGTCGAAGATATCTAGTTTACGTCGCTTGTGAGAGGTGACCTGTGTCTTCTTCTTCCTCTTCGGACGATGTGAAGTGGACGGGGTTCGTGAGGGGTCTTTTATAGGTTCCAGGTGGGCGACCACATACTTGAGTGTGTGGGACATCGTGTTTGACACCGCGGGGCGAAGCGTGTCCTGGGCGACTTTCTTCCAGTTCCATTTTTCACGACCACTGACGGCGTCGAGCACGCTTTGCCCCACTTTGGGTAACACTTGAGCCACATTCTTTTTCACGGCAGCTTTACCGGCCGACCACAAGGTCTTCCCGACCGATTTGACGGCATTCAATAACCCCGACCATCGACCGGCACCATGTTGTCTCAGAATTCCTCCCTTGTACACCACCGGACCATTGCCAGTCCCTCGCTGTCTGAGCATTCCACCTTTGTACACTCGAATCATCATCGGCGGCGAAAATGAAGTTGGGTCACCACCTTACCGTCGAGAAATGGCACAGCTTTCCCCATTCCGTTCCTTATATAGAGACCAATGGAGCTTAGTCGACTGTACTTCAGATGTAAGTAGTGAATCCTGGCGGGACGGTGATACAATCGTCGAATAGGAATCACGTCCAACAAGGCAGCCTTCACGTCGCCCACGGTCTGGGTTTCGATAATGTCCGTGTAGATGTAAAACAGATCATACTGGATTTGAAGATTTGGGGTGTGGTGGGCGTAGAAATACCGTAGACTTTGGCCATCTTCGCCGGTCATATCGATTAACTGCAGGGCAACCAACAGTTCGTTTCCAGTCCATCCCAACATGGACACGATGGGTCCACACAGACCGAAGTTCGATTTTCGGCAACACGTCAAACCAGAAAAGCGCTTGCACGTGATTGATCTTCAGATATACTTTGTCGTTGGTGTTGTCTCTCTTGAAAGACACGAAGGAACCTCAGGTAACGTGATCATGGACAGACCCACTTCCCATTCCCAGTGATCGACGAGAAGTGGTGGTTCCAGATGTGTATGATACGTAGATACTTTGTTGTCAGGATACCACGACATGGAACTGTCACTAGGGAGCGTGAGGCAAAAGGGCCGGTCGTTGTTCATTATGTTTGGTTTTTAAGGTTGGAGAAGGTAACAGGTAACCCAAGGTACTGGAGAGCAAGGCCGTCCACAACGTGGTCTACGATCCGTCGGGTTTGAAAGCCAGTTGGGACAACGAAACACCCGCCACGACGTACACTAAAATCACTTGACAGAAAAAGACGATTTCCGCTTGTGGCACACGTTTTCCCAAGAGCGACCAATTGTGGGCACTCACGGACGTAGACGTGGTTTCGTCTTGCATGTTGACTGATGTCGGCGTCTCTCGCTCCTATTTATACGTTTTGGAGACTGGTCCTGTCGATCCACGAATTAAAACTCGCCGGATAGCCGAACCATTTCACCAATACTTTGTCTTTTTTTTCTTTCGAGTACTCTTTCGATGGGAAAGATCTCATCGTCGTTGACTTGGACCGCTTGCAATTCTTCGGGATAGAAGGTGCCCTGTATGGGTTCGCCTCTTTCGTCCAACAGTTTGTAACCGGGACGGACGTTGGGTGCTACGTTGAACGTTTGGGCCAGTAACCTTTGTCGAAGGCACCATGTTTCGGTAAAGCCAAACGTACGGTCGTACCAATGTCCATTGATTTTTTCTCTTTCGGGGGACGAGGAGGAGGTGTTGTCAACATCCACCCTTGTTCGGGACGAACGTCTTTGGGCGACATACCGATGGTCCGATGTCGTCTAGCACGTCGATGTACCGTTGTGTTTGTCGATGAGTAAAGTATCGCCACATGCGCTCTTTCAGGGTTTGTTGGAATCGTCCGACCACACTGGCTTTGGTTTCGACGTTGTGTGTCACGAAAAAATGAATCTTTTTCTTCTTCAGGTACGCTTGCATTTTTCGATTGAGGAATTCGGTACCTTTGTCCGTTTGAAGTCGCAGGGGTTGTCGACTTTGAAAGATTTGACGAAAGGCATCCACCAAACTGTCCCCCGTCTTGTTTTTGAGGGGCAACACCCAAGCGTACTTGGAAAACACGTCGATGACGCACAGCAAATACTTGTATCCCTCATTCTGTTTGGCCAAGGCCGACATATCGCTCAAGTCAGCTTGTCACTGATGATCTATGCTTGCCACCACCGTGGGAGACCGCGAGAATTTCTTTTTCAATGGTTTGTGCAAGGTATACGCCCTTTGTTGTTTCAACCATGCCTTGTTTGTCCAAGGACACGCCGGTGGCTTTGTGAAGACCCAGGGCACCATCCAAAGCGGCCGGTTGGTTCGGGTCGTAATACACTTTCTTCAGCTTTCGTTCCATGTTTCAGCAAGTGTCCCTATGAACAGGCAGGCTATTTATAGTTTTTGCAAGGTGAGCCATCTTCTGGTGGGTATACTAGGGGTATCCGTACTGGAGATTTTCTTCTTTCTCGGGCGTCGCGGCGGTGTCTGTGGTGTGGACAACACGTTCCATCGTTCTTGATTCCCGATGGCTTCGCGCGGTACGTTCGTGGCCTTTAAACTTTGCATCACGCCAAACCAT
The DNA here is from genome assembly GCA_948474765.1 of Patella depressa. Lineage (NCBI taxonomy): Eukaryota > Metazoa > Mollusca > Gastropoda > Patellidae > Patella > Patella depressa. The sequence continues at coordinate 31,190,014 of OX419717.1, read as the reverse complement.
CCCACGGGAGCCTGGTTATTCTTTCGCCGACGAACCAAATCGTTCACGATGTCAATGGCATTGGTGTCGGGTACGGGTACCCCATTCCGAACCAATTCCAAGTTCTCGTTCCAAGACCAAGGTGTCTTCTTTTTCATGTGTTTCAACAAAAGGCGAGCTCGGCGTTGACAGGGTCGAGGGACCGACTCCAGGATGGGTGCCTCCGAATTTTCTTCTTCTTTTTGTTCGGGTATGTTTTCGTCCAACAAGGGAACAACCTGCTTTCGTTACCTTTGCATCGTTTGATAGCGATGTAACAATTGTCCGTACCGTTGCACTTTATTTTCGTCGGTTAGGGCGGGATCTTTTAGCACGTGTTGCATGTCTTTGTGGACATTCTCGACGGCCTGCTGCAGTGGATCTCGATCGTAAGCGGGTTCGACTTGCCTGACTTCGATACCAGTTTCATTTTCTTGGCGAATTTCATCTTTTGGAAAGGACCGAAACAATCGGGTGAAGAAACCCCCTTTCAGAAGTCGCCGACGGGTCTTCCCAGGTGTTTTAGACGTGCCCAAACGTCGTAACAAGGCGGCGTCCTTTTTCAAGCGCTTGACTTCTTTGTCGGTCACAGGAACGTTGCCGCGAATCAGGTTTCCAATACACTCACACACACCGTCGACGATGGGTTGGGTCTCGAGTAAAAGGGGACGGTCTTTCGGTACAGTGTTCAATAGATACTGCAGTGTCTCCATGACTGAGCTCGGGGTCGTTCTCCGGTCCCCTTTTTATACCTCTCTGTTCCCTGGGTTATCCACCAAATAGTTTAGATAGCTCGGCAGCCATAGCGTTCGCTTTATCGTGCCTTCTAAGGAAGGGATGTTTACCACCCTGTTGTCCTCCCAATAGTTTAGATACCAAGTGGCCAAAGCTGGGATGGCCATGGCCAGCAATGCACCGATGGCACCACCCTGTTGATCGACAAGTCGCCGTTTGACGTCGGGTGATGTTCGTGGATTACTCAGTTTGCGAAGCAACGCTCGATGTTTGTTCAATTCTTCGGTACTCAGTCCCCTTCCGCGCTGTGCGGTCCGTCGAACGAATTGATTTCGTTTTTTGTTTCTTTCCTCTTGCAGTCTTTCCTTCCATCGCAGCAAGATACGAATCAACACACCCCCAAAAAATCAACGTCCCCCAGGTTTCATGATCAAGGAGAGTTTTTCGGTCGTCGGCATGTTTCTTTCCGTCAGTTGGGTCAACACTTGTCGATTTCGTTCCACTCATTTCTTGTGCTGAGCTCCGTGATGTACGCGGTCTTGGGAAAGTTGTCTCTCTGTCCGAATTTACCCTATGCTGTGTTGAGTTGTAGGTTACTAAACGCCCGCATTCTTTTGTTGGGTTTTATCGACGCGGTATCCAGACGAATGCCTTCCGTGTCGTACACGTCATTGACGAAGCGGGCCTTGTCTTCTTCGGTGTTACAGGTGTCGGGATAACCGCTACTTTCCATCTTCTTCTTCAGGTAGTGGTTAATGTAGCCCGTGAAAAGACCACCCGTTTTAACCTCGGGATCGTAGGTGCTGAATTCTTTCCAGTGCCAGACTTCGTAGACTTTCAGTACTCGGTATCCTAGGGCTACCGCTTTCTTGAGTTCCAGGGTGACAAACGTACCCACCCAGGCTCGCTGTTCGTCGGTGTGATCACAGGGCAAACACCAATTTCTGTTTGCGCCGAAACGGGAGCACTGGATGATACAGGCCACGGGGCGGCAAGACGGAACACTGGATCAATCCTTCGTACTGCTGCCACTGGTCTTGATCGGGCTGTGTGACGATCGTGGGTTCCTTGATGGGAAAGGTACCGTACTTGCAGATGTAAGGGTACAGGGACACCACGTCGATGTAGCGCATGTCTTCCACCGACTCGTTCACCAACAGTTGGATGGCATTGGTTCTCCCGCCGAAGAAAGCGTTGCGGGGCATCAGAAGTTCGGGAGCGGGCCATTGCTGATCTTCCAAGCCTCGTAAAAATTCGTCCATCTCGGGATCATGGCGTTGTTCTTCCTCCATCTCACACTCCCACATGACTCGGATGGTCTGCATACCGTACTGCTCCTGGAGTCGACGGTGACTTTCTTGGGTCTTCTGGTACAAGTCCCTCATACTGCGAGATGGATCGTAGGGATGTTTATGCTGAAGGTCTTGGACGGGACCCGGGTAACATTTGGGACAACCGTGAAAGGCACACCCGTGAAACTCGTACACCGTACCTGTGATCGTGTCCATACCATCTAAACTATAAGGGCCAACTCGGCATTCATAACCGTTACAGGCGTGTCGAATGTTGGGTAGTGGGGTCTGGTTTCGGAAAGCAGCCATGGTCTGTCGATGTTGTTCCCATTCCAACCATCGAAGGGCTTTGTTGGACTGTTGTCGAGGCTGAAAGCGGTGCCAGTCCTTACCAGGTTTCGGGTCTTGCATCAGGGCTCGAGGAATGACGACGAGGGTGTCTTTCTTTAGGTAGTGCGTGCGTAACACGCGACTGCAGGCGGAGGCCAGGGTCAAGCTTTTTTCGAAGGGATCGATTCCCGTGTCCATGAGAAATATCTCGCGAAACACGCCACAACATCGGCGGTGGACATCGACGTCACTTTTACAGTAGGCGAGAATTTCTTGGCGAAAATCAAAGACGTCGTGATGGTGTTGTTCGTACCACTCGTGAAATTTCTCTCGTTCCGATACACTCATGCCATCCGGATCGTAATCGGTGTCGGGAGGATAGGCGCCCACGTATTCTTCGTTCTCCGGCCTGTTAAAGTAGCGAGGGAAATAACCTTTCTTGAGTTCTTGCAGGCCAAAGGTCTTGGATATGTCCCGTAAAGCCATCGGTAGAAAGTTGAGGGAATCGATGAATTTTACCGTACCGACTGTGATCGTCATCGCTTTACCACCATTCATAATGACTTCGGGTTGCGTCACGGAATGATTGTGCAGCGTCTGTAAAATCAACAGTCCGTCGTAAACTTTAAAGTTGTGAGCCAAGGCGATCACGGGACTCGATTCGTGACTGTCATGTTTCCGACCATCTACCACCGTACCGTGAGCAGCGAGTTGCAAAAAACATTTTCCCACATCGTCCAGCGTGTCTTGGCCTTTAAACACAATTTCTCGTTGGTGATTCAAGTACGTGTCGCAGTGCTCGCAGGGATCTTGATTGTCGATACAAAAGTGACAACAGGTTTGCAGGACACATAGGTTGGGAATATGCTCACCGGTATCTTGTTGGCATTCAAAGTCAAAGAAAACGAAGCGGGTCTTCATTCGTGTCGATGGGTGATTTCAGTGGTTGGATGTAACAAAACTGTTTCTCGTATTCTCCGCATCGATGTTCTTCCAAATTGCGCTTGGCTTTGATGACTTCCCCTTCTTTCTGACATTTCTCACATTTCTTCCATCGATAACACACACGGCACTTGGCTCTGGAACGGGTGGCAAGGTGATTGTCGAAACACTGGCGACTCACAAACACACGATGACAACGGTAACACGTCTTTGTATTGGGATCGGGTGGACAGGGTGGACCCACTGTCTTACATCCATGACACATGACGTGACATGAATGTTTCTCTGCTCGATCGTATCCTACCTGACAGGTCTCGCAAAAATACGAGTTCTCCACAAAGGCGGGCATGGAGGTAATGACGTCATAATATCTGTCGTAAATACAGGTTGAGATGTTTTGGTGTGCCTGTGACGATGTTCACGGAAGGGTAACCAGATCGGTGTTTTGAGTCCTGGGTGACTAATGGCGATTCTAACGTAGTCACTTTCTCTGGCGTCCAAGGTTCGACGAATTTCCTCGATGATGGCCTCAAAAGTATCGTGTAGTTGTTGTGGTACATCGTTGGCTGGAACGTGGGACCAATCTTCCAGAAAATCTATCTCCACACACAGTGATTCGGTTCGAAATAATCGACTGTATCGTCTATCCACGGGTCGTAAAGAATAACTCATCTTGATTTGCTCGCTGATCGCTTGAGGGTGATCGAAACTGTCGCTTCCCGGCCTTTTATTCCCGTCACCCATGAATGGACACAACAACCGTCTTTCTATCAGTATGAGATCGGATGCTCCGGTCGTACGCATCGAAGACAGGTATGACATCATACCTATCATACTTCTCATTTCTCATTCCAATCATGCAATGCACCAGAACGTCTTTATTTCATATGCACAACTTAATTAATTGTTGCCACTTTCCCGATCATACAATGCAGCTCATAGTTCTTAGTACATATACAGCCACAATAGGGAATTTGTGTGATTGTTTATTGGATTACTAGGCTGTTGTTGTTCTTAGCGTTTAATGTCCACTTCCACCGAAGGTGATATCGCAGACAAGTCTCATTTTTCGTCTTTCGTGTGGGAGGAAACCGGAGTGCCCGGAGGAAACTCACGAGGTTGAGAAGGCGCCCCTGTAGAGACAGCATTTATGCAGACATATACGCGTCTCTTCTCTGGATTGGTAGAAGTCATCTTTTGGGGTTTAGTGTTTAGGTGCCAGGCCCGTCTTATCGTGGCCTTCCCTTACTCCACTTATCCCACTTTTCAGGTTTGGTGTCTTTGTAGTGGATTAGTGTTTAGATGCCGAGTCCGTCTTACCGTGACCCTCCCTTACTCCACTATCCTGCTACTTTGGTGTATATCCCCTATGTAGTTTAGTGTTTAGATGCCGAAGTCTTACTTCACTATTCTACTTAATCCAACTGTGTTCATTAAATCGTGAATTAGTTCGAAGATTTGCAGCCTCAGATCGGGTCTTGGAAAGAGTAGGTTCTTAGTGTTGAGCGGTATTTTGTTGGTCTCCATCATCCCTATGTCATCCAGTCGGAATCTGTATGTGTCAAGTTCAACGAGCTTTAATTCTCAGAGTGAATTGACCTGTCTTTTTACCATACTGTAATATCCGTGGTGCTGTATTCTATGGTCCCCGATACCTTCATTTGCACCTCGATCTGCTTCCTCGTTTCATCTAATGTTCACATGTGATGGAATCCACGCGAGCTCTAATTTGCTTTCCTTCTCTAGGCCCCTCTGGTACAGTTGCCTGATTTCCAAAATGACTTCTGGTCTTGAGTCCGAGTTGTCATTTTGGATTGAAATCAGACTGCTCAGAGGGTAGCTTGGGATGACGAACTTACTAGATCCATGATATAGCATCACGGATGGCCACAATCTCTGCAGTGTACACCGAATTGGGCAGTTTCCTGCTTATTCCCTGTTCCCAGTTTGGCAGATATATTCCAAACAAGCTGGTGCCCCTTTCAGTCATCCGACGGCCAGTTGTCTTCCAGGTGTTCCTGAAAGAGAGTCTGTGATGCAGTGGGGTTGTTTTTCTTGTCGGTTTCCTGTAGCAGATCTAGATTAACCGGTGGTATTGGGAGTGTCCAAGGAGCGATCGATGGTGGGTCGTGTTCGTTTATCACGAGCTCCTCCAGTCGTAGTTCCTTGACTGTTTCCTTGATACCCTGGCCGAAGCTTTTCTTTCTAGGATCTCTTACATATCTTGTCTTCTTTAGGCTGCCAAAGGTCGGGGATCTCTCGCCCAATTGCGAGATCTTAGCCCAATACCTTGTTGCTAGTTCTTTTCTTCTTAGGGATAGAGGCAACTCTCCGGCTTCCTGTAGTTATGCCTCTCTGCTGGTCCCAAGCCCTACGCAAGTCGCAATACACAGAGCTTTGTATTGGATGGTGTCAAGCTTACTTAAGAGTGTTCGCGCGCAGTTCATGAAGACCAAAGATCCGTAGTGTAATACAGGGCGTAATAGAGCACGATACCCAACATTAAGTGTAACTCTATTGGCTCCCCAAGTGCTACCCGTTATTTTTCTCATTAAGTTTAGGACTTTGGAGTATCTATCTACAGTCCAGTCGATGTGCGGTTTCCAGGTCAGCCTTCGATCAAAGATTACGCCAAGGAACTTGGTTTGGTCTTTAAACTCGATGGTTTTCCGGTTCATTCACAGAGTCATTCTGCTTATCCCTCTATCCCTGCACACAAGCATGCCGGCTGTTTTCTTCTCTGAGACCTTAAATCCCCAGTCGTTTGCCCATGTCATGAATTTGTCTAAGGCCTTTTGCATATTCCTTTGAAGTTCACAGAATCTCGTCCCTTTCCTCTATATTGTGCTGTCGTCAGCAAATTTTGCTAGCTCAGTTCTGGCGTCGAGATATGAAGATTTCCGTATGTCTTTGATCATGATATTGAAGCGAGTGGGACTGATGACCGACCCCTGAGGCGTGCCATTTTCTAATGCTTGCTCGGCACTCAGGAATCTGCCAACATTCACCTGTATCATTCTATCGCCCAGAAAGCTTTTGATCCACCGAAACACTGTGCCCGTTATTCCGATACGTCCCAGCTTGAAAAGCAGCCCGTCCAAACAAACTAAATCGAAAGCCTTGGTTAAATCTACGAACACGGCACAAAGCAGGTGCCCCGAGAGGAGTGCCTGAGACATGACTTGCTGTAGTCGTATCAAGTGGTCCATTGTTGATCGTCTCTTCCTGAACCCGCTTTGATTTTCGTCGATCAGTCGGTTACTCTCCAGGAAGAACTGAAGTCGGATGTTAACCATTGTCTCCAAGGTTTTGCACAGTGTGGATGTCAAGGTTACTGGTCGATAGGACTCTACCTTTGTTCTCTCTTTCCCCGGTTTCGGAAGAGGGATGACGTTGGCTTTCCGCCATTCATTAGGTTCCCCCCCTGTCAACCAAGATGTGTTGAAGAAGTTCAGTAGAATCTCTTTGGCATTTCTGGGCAGATGTTTGAGCATTTGGTACTTTACTTTGTCCTCACCAGCCGCACTATCCTTCTTGAGGGAAAGAGCCTTATTTAACTCTTCCTCGGAGAAGGGCAGATTGATTGGTTCAGCCTCTTCATTAGATTCAATTACTAATGAAGGGTGCTGTGAGTAAAAGATTTCCTTCCTCTTCATGAATTCTGGGGGTTGGTTTTCATCTCTACTTGCATCTGCAAATGTCTTAGCAAGTAAATCTGCCTTTTCATTGCCGTTGGTAACGTACTCGTCTCCATCTTCAAGGTTTGGTATGTTGAACGATCTGCGTTTTCCGTGCTTGGCGTTCAGTTTCTTCCAGACGACACCTGTTTGCGTGTTTTGGTTCAACGCATTACAGAATGTCCCCCAGTGCCCACTTTGTGCCTTCTTGGTGGTGTCTCTTGCGGCGTATTTCAACTTCAAGTAATTTTGGTGGTTGACTTCATTGTAGTGGCGTTTTCCTAGACGAAGTGCCTTCTTTCTTTCGTAAACTGCCTCTTGACATTCTGAAGACCACCAGGGTTTTGTATTCCTTGGTTTTCTGTCAGAAGTCTTTGGAATGGAGTTGTCTGCTGCATTCGTGATATTGGCGGAGTACACGTCGATGTCGGTGTCGATGATATCTTCTTCCTTCCAATCGAGGCAGCCTACACGGAAGTTAGCCCAATCAGCCTCTTTCATTTTCCAATTGGGTTCCGTTATAGACTTCTCTGTTGGTTTCAGCTTGGATGTTAAATTCTATCACCAAATGGTCACTGCCAAGTGTCTCATCTTCATGTACTAGCCAATCGCAGCGGTTTGCCGTACCAAGCGTGCAGAATGTGAGATCTAGGTGTGAAGGTGGTGCATTTCCTCCAACAAATGTAGGGCTCTCATCATTCAGTACGCATAGGTCGTTCCCTTCTATTATTGAGCATAGGCTAGTCCCCCTGCAGTCATTCCTCGGTGACCCCCACAGAGCGTTTTTTGCGTTGAAATCTCCACAAAGCACCGATTCGCCCCGTGCAAGCTGATCGAGAAGTGACTAGAAGTCATCTGGTTCTATTGTGAACTCTGGGGGTGCATAGACATTCACTATTGTCAACTTTGTTTTATTGCTCAATGTAATGGCTATGCCCATTGCTTCTAGGGGATTGGTTACATTCGGTGGAACAAATGTAATTTATGTTGTCACTGACGTAAATGGCAAGCTGTCCTGTTTGCCCCTTCTCTGACAAGTATATCCGAGTAAGTAGATGTCACTTTTCGTTTGTAGTAGCTTGGTTTCTTGGAGGCATATTACATTTTTGGGGATGCGGTTGGTGTATTTTCTCAGCTCAGCACACCTGGGAGCCAGTCCATTGATATTGAGTTGTAGGACATTTACCTGACCCGCCATGATGACTGCCTGGATGGATGCCTCTAAGTCTTGTGGGTTTACTGATCTACCGGCGTTTCACATTCCGTAGTAGGTACTTCATTAGTGTTCGCCTTTGGTGTTAACACCGGCAAGCAACTGGGCATATCGCCAGTGCTGTAGTGACGAACATGCGATATCCTTCTACGGAGCGCGAGATTTACTGATTGGTCGGCTTTTATAGATTCTTCGTCGTCTTCTTCTCTTGATCTTTTTTTGACTGTATTGATGGAGTTAATCATTACAATCAGTACATCGGCGTTGACCATGTACGTTCGTAGCTTTCTGAGGAGGCTGGCCATTTTTGTTGTCTGGTCGTCATTGGACGCAGCCACCCCCAGGAACTCGATTATGAAGCTCATGAACCCACTCTCCGATTTAAATTTCGGGACGAAGTGACCTTCATCAGCTTTCGGTTTCGGTTCCTCCTCTTTCTTCTTGGATTTTGTCTTCTTTTTGTGTGTGGATGGTTGGTTCCTTGGGCTGTACTTGCGGTGTCGAAGGAATCGGCTCTGGGGTTGGTTTTGCGACGGGAGCCTTATTCCTGACCTCTTTGGACTCCCCCTCCTTCTGTTTCAGGATTAATGAGGCTTCATTAAAACTTACTTTTTCTTTCACCTGTATTTTTAAGACTGCCTTGGTGTTTTGAATCTTTGGGCATTCGGGTGAGTTCGCTGCGTCAACGCCTTTGCAGTTCGAACATTTATTTGGTATGCCCGCCCTGCAGTCGGTCGCCGCATGACTACCCCCACACTGGGCGCACACAGTCTTTCCCTTGCAGTACTTGACTGTGTGTCCCAGTTTCTGGCAGTTGGCACACTGCCTCACCCTCTGAACATAGGGGTGGGTACGTTTATTCAGGTACACGATTTTTAGGGCGCTGTTCCTTTCTTGAAGGACAGGGCGACGCTTCCCTGGTCCTTCCCCTCAGCCACTTTAAACCGGTACATCTCGGTTGTCTGGTACCCACTCTCTGTCAAGTCTTCCCGAATTTCCTCCCCGATATATTCGGCTGGTATCCCATGGACAACCACCTTGTCTATTGACAAGGTGATCGGTTCGGACACCGTCACGGACATACCAAGAAGTGCCTTCTGTCCCAACGCCAGATCTATGTCAGACCTGTTTTTTTAGGGCTAGTCTGAGATGGCCTGGCACTGCGATCTTGATATCGGGTATGCTGGTGATACCCCACTTACTTTTTATCTCCTTCCCCACAGCCGTTAGTTTGGCGTAAGAACGACGTGAGTCTGTTCCTCTCTCCTTTTGTCACAGGAAAGAACTTTGGTGCAGGGCTGCTTTTAAAAGCGTCAGTCATGGACAGAGATATTATCCTAATAATAAAGCACGGAAGAAGGGAAATTTGACAAAAGAAAAATGAAATTAACAAAAAAGAAAAATGGTAAATAGTAATGAACAAAAAAAGTAGAGAAAAATAAAAGGTATAAAAATAACCTTAAATTACTTAGGACTGGAAGATCTTTGCAGTATCTAGTAGTCTTTCTGGATTTGAGGAGTCTTTGGATTTGAGGAGTCTTGGCTAGGCTTCTTTATCTATGATAAACTCAGCAATACCTTTGGAGCTCTGGAGCACTTAGGTATTGTCAGTACGAGTACTTATTAACCTCTCATATTTTACTTGGCTTCTACTACTACTACCCGGTGTTTTAACGTCCGCTTCCACAGAAGTCATATCACAGACAAGACATAGGAGAGCCGAGGCGTCTTCCTGTTTTTATACGCCCACATTTTCATGTGGACGTATTATGTCGTCGCCCCTGTCCGTCCGGACGTCCGTCCGTCCGTCCACAATTTGTTTGTGGACTCTCTACAGGTCACAATTCTTATCCGATTTTGACGAAACTTGAAATATAGGTTTATCCCCAAAAGATCTCGGCTGCTTTCGATATTGGCATGTATCGGATCAAAACTTCATGGATTATGGCCCCTGATTGTACGAAAAATCACGTTTTTAGCTTGTGGACCCTATAGAGGTCACAATTTTGAACCGATTTTGATGAAACTTGACATGCATGTTTGTAACCCAAAGATCTTGCTTCCTTTCGATATTTGCAACTATCGGAATGTAATTATTATTCGATTTAAAAAAAACCGTTTGATTATATCACCGTTACACCCTAAGGAAGGTTGAGTTCGAATTTCGGGAAAATCGGACGAAAATTGCCATACAAAATGGCCGCCGTTTGTACGCGAATACTGTTAAAAAATGGTATATCAAGGTTGTGGACCCTGTGGAGGTCACAATTTTGATTCGATTTTGATGAAACTTGAAATTCATGGTTATAACCCAAAGATCTTGCTTCCTTTCGATATTTGCGCATATCGGATCGTAACTTCCTGAATTATGGCCCCTGATTATACGCAAAATCGCCTTTTTTTTTAGCTTGGAGGTCACAATTATTATTCGATTTAAAAAACCGTTTGATTATATTACCGTCACACCCTAAGGAAGGTTGAGTTCGAATTTCGGGAAAATCGGACGAAAATTGCCATACAAAATGGCCGCCGTTTCTGCGCGAATACTGTTAAAAAATGGTATATCAAGGTTGTGGATCCTGTAAAGGTCACAATTTTAATTCGATTTTGATGAAACTTGAAATTCATCGTTGTAACCCAAAGATCTTGGTTCTTTCAATATTTGCGCATATCGGATCGTAATTTCCTGAATTATGGCAACTGGTTATACGCAAAATCCCCCTTTCTTTAGCTTGTGGTCCCTCTGGAGGTCACAATTATTATCCAATTTAAAAAAACGTTTGATTATATCACCTTTACACTGTAAGGAAGGTTGAGTTTGAATTTCGGGAAAATCGGACGAAAATTGACAGACAAAATGGCCGCCATTTGTACGCAAATACTGTTAAAAAAATGATATATCATGGTTGTGGACCCTGTATAGGTCACAATTTTAATTCGATTTTGATGAGGAAGGTTGAGTTCTAATTTCGTGAAAATCGTACCAAAATTGCCGGACGAAATGGTCGCCGTTTGTACGCGAATAGTGTAAAAATATGGTATATCATGGTTGTGGACTCGCTACAGGTCACAATTCTTATCCGATTTTGATGAAAAGTCACATTTCTAGATTGTGTACCGTCACACCATAATCATTGTCGGTTTCGAGTTTCATTAATATCAGACTGGAACTGACCAACTAAATGGCTGCTCCCAATACAGTATGAAATACAGGACTTAAAGATGTAGGAAAAATCACTTTCGGTATTGCTTGTTCTCTGTCCATCTCTCGAAAATGTGGGCGTATCCTGCCTGGCAGTGCCAGCCTATCTTTAGAATATGATTTTGCAATCTTTCCATTTGCGGCCTTGAGCCATGGAGTAGGTTTAGTGAGAAGTTCTTCCATTTATTTAAAAAAAACATATTGTTTGGTAGTTGATCTGTAGAGACAGCATTTATGCAGACATATATGCGTCTCGTGTCTGGATTGGTAGAAGTCATCTTTTGGGGTTTAGTGTTTAGGTGCCAGGCCCGTCTTATCGTGGCCTCCCCTTACTCCACTTTGCAGGTTTGGTGTCTTTGTAGTGGTTTAGTGTTTAGATGCCGAGCCCGTCTTACCGTGACCCTCCCTTACTCCACTATCCTGCTACTTTGGTGTATATCCCCTATGTAGTTTAGTGTTTAGATGCCGAGCTCGTCTTATCGTAGCCCCCTCTTACTTCACTATTCTACTTAATCCAACGGTGTTCATTAAATCCTAACATTCAATAAAATATTGTTTAAAAAAAAAAAAAAAAAAAAATCATGAATTAGTTCGAAGATTTGCAGCTTCAGATCGGATCTTGGAAAGAATAGGTTCTTAGCATTGAGCGGTATGTTGTTGTATACCTCGCAGTCTACAAGGACATGGTTGGTGGTACATTCTTCTCCGCGCTCACAGACGATGACTTGGTGTTTGTAGTCTCGCAGCCGCTCTTTCACCCTTAGTTTCGATATAAATTTGCATATATCTCTTCTGGGGTGATTGATAGCTGTCTTCGTGTAGATCTTGTCATCAAGCCGGAATCTGTATTTGTCGAGTTCAACGAGCTTTAATTCCCAGAGTGAATTGACCTGTCTTTTTACCATACAGTAGATTTCCGTGGTGCTGTATTCTATGGTGCGGAATGGTTGGCGAGTCGATCTGCCTCTTCGTTTCCTCTAATGTTCACATGTGATGGAATCCACACGAGCTCTAATTTGTTTCCCTTTTCTAGGACCCTCTGGTACAGCTGTCTGATTTCCAGAATGACTTCTGGTCTTGAGTCCGACTTGTCATTTTGGATTGAAGTCAGACTGCTCAGATGGCGAACTTACTAGTCTTTTGATAAAAGATCCATGATATAGCATCACGGATGGCCACAATCTCTGCAGTGTACACCGAACAGTTATTGGGCAGTTTCCTGCTTATTCCCCGTTCCCCGTTTGGCAGGTATATTCCAAACGAGCTGGTGCCCCTTTCAGGATTGCGTGATCCATCCGTATAAACATGTTTCCAGTAATCCGACGGCCAGTTGTCTTCCAGGTGTTCCAGAGAGAGAGCCCGTGCTGCAGTGGGATTGTTTTTCTTGTCGGTTTTCTGTAGCAGACCTGTCATTAAGTTATAGTTATAGCACGGCTCTCTTGAGTTAACAAGTTTAAACATCGAGGCGTAAGCGAGCTATAATTGACTTGTATCACTGACACCTACTCAACATGCTCATTGCACGGAAAACCCAGCCCACTTCTTTATATGATTTCTACTAAAATGAGCGTAAGCCAGCAAAAGTGTGCAATAACATTGAAAATATCTAGTTATTGCACATTTACGCTCCATTGAGTTTAGCAGAGAGGTAAAACAATCTACTTATTCAACGTGTTACAATTAACAATGAATGGTGTGATTAGGTTCTTGTATATTGCTACCTGAGCTTAATTAACTTTATTTCATGTGTATTTTGCTAATAAAATTTTACACATTTGTCAACACAGTGTATTGCATTCAACACTTGCCTAGATCAGGAAAGTCTCTGTCTCGGCTACATTACATTTTTCAGAATATGTAATTATGATGGAAAATGCCAAGAATCTGGTCCCAATCAGCCAAGAATGTGAAGCATCTTCTCCGCGATTTAGCTGATTGGTATTGAAGTAATTCCACTATGTATTGCCATTTTCGTCTTTTTATCAAATACATGTACATGTACATGTATATGCAAACATATTTTAAATACTCTCCTCATTTAAATAATGGCCCGAATGAGCCTTGTCGTGGTCCGACAAGATAAAATAGATAAAATCTGGTTCCAATCAGTCAAGAATGGACCCCGGTGTACAAGAACTAGATAATTTAGTGGAGCATTTTGGTTGTGTATATCATCTTCAAACATGGTGACTATATTTCATATCAATGTTAACATTTAACTCAAAAACGTGTAAGCTTAAATTTTGTTTGTTTGAATTTCTTTTTCAGGTCGAATGTGGTGCAATCAATCATACCCTTAGAACTGATAGAAAAACTAGGAAATAACACACCCCTTGCTTGGTAAGATAAAAAACCCTTTTGATTAAATGATTTTAAAAAAAAGAAATATTGATTATTTTAATATAATTATTATACAGTATACAGTGTAATGTAATTTCACATTTCTGACCATTTCCGATCATTTACTTTATTTGAAAGGAATCGTCCGTGTCCAGGCTATGCTGGTTTTATACCTCGTGTGCCACCCGTAGGCGAGATGAAGAACAGACGGAACTTGGCGATGATGAGTACCATGAAAGATGAATACAGGTTATTTTATACCGCAATTCTTAACAGATCCTTTTGAAACATTGCATACCTATTCCTTATACACTAAGGACCACCCCTATTGTTTTTTGGCGATCGCTCTACCCCCATCGGCATATGTATTACTTATAGCCTACGGACGACAGGGACAAACAATGCCCAATATTTGTGTTTCTCGTTTACTGGTCGCAATTCTGAATGAATCAACTTGGTACTTGGTATATGTATTCCTTATAGCCCGAGGGCGTCAACTTGATTTTGATGAATGTCCCGATCCCCAGGGGCAGAGTCACGCCCACTTTTTGACTTTAGCGCCAGGAAGCCACAATTTTGAATGGATTATCTTGGTATACTTATTCCTTATACTCTAAAGATGGCACCGCAAAACAAACCAAACGCCTAGCCTTCTTTGCCTCTTGAGATATTCCAGCCATTTCATATTTCATTCCCTTCATTTTAAAAAGAGGGATCATGTGGCTAAGTGGATAAAACGCTGGCTAGTTAGTCTAACGGTCGAGTGTTCGATCCCTGCATTTGCCGAGAAAGTTCATCCAGATTTTCCGGTCTGGTTTCCCCTTGTCAGTGATGCAAGACCGAGGGCCTGACAAGGGTAGCTGTTTAGTCATTCAGATGGGACGAAAAGCCGAGGTCCCGTGCACACATTTTTTGTTTAGTTTAGATAATATTTTATTCAATGAACTGAAATGAATTGAACAACAGGTAAAGGCCTATATAGCTTCTTTCCAAACATATAAAATATTTAAATCTTATGTTTACAATAAACAATGGTGATATATAGGTAGTGAGTTTCAAACATATATACCTTTCTTGGAGTGTAATGTTTAGATTTATATTATATTTACATTTAAAGACCACATATAATGAGCGAAAGAGAAAAAATTTTCTCCGTACGTGTAGATAACGGTTATTAAATCCATTTTACGGCAAGTTTAAACTAATCTGATTAAAATTAATTACTACTACTACTACTTGGTGTTTAACGTCTGCTTACCCACTATCCCACTCTATGGGTTTGGTATCAGTTTTATTTACGGAATAGTGTTTAGGTGCCGAGTACGTCTGACCGAAACTCCCCCTTACTCCACTATCCTGCTTAGTTTGGCAGATGTCATCTTTAACCCCGCTTACATTACAAATTTTAAGCGTGCCAGGTACCGTTCCTGGTACGGCACGGTTAATTTTTTTGTAGTGTAAACGGGTAAAACACAAGCGTGCCGTACTGAGTACCTTGCCAATCTGGCCCACTGAAGTGATGTGGTCTCGGAACCGTGCTAAGAACGGCTCACTTCAAATTTTCGTAGTGTAAACGCTAACCGGTCTGAGTACGGATTACTGCGCATGCGCCAAATGAACCTTGACCTTTTTTCCCTGCAAACCTTGACAGTTCTGTCATCAGTTCTGTCAAAATGGCTGCTCAAACTAAATCAGTCATCATAATTGTTTTCATCTGGGTAATTTGTACATGGGCTGAAATTAACTTTTCTGTGAAGAGTTCCTCATTTGGTACGCTTGGCACGGTTCTGAGACCGGTTATTTTAGAGTAATGTAAACGGGTCCATTTCTTGAAATTTATCGCGGCCTGGTACCGTACCTAGTACGGCACGCTTATCGCGGCCAAATGTAAACGGGGCTTTTGTGGGTTTTGTGTTTAGGTGCCAGGCCCGTCTTATCGTGACCTCTCCTTACTCCACTATCCTATTCTGTAGGTTTGGTGTCTGTTTTTTGGCGGAATAGTGTTTAGATGCCGAGTCCGTCTGATCGTGACCCTCCCTTACTCCACTATCCTGCCAGTTTGGTATAAATCCCCTATGTAGTTAAGTGTTTAGATGCCGGGCCCGTCTAATCATGACCCCCTCTTACTTCACAATTCTACTTAGTCCAACTGTGTCCATTAGGGCTAAAATTAATTCAGTTATTAAGGTTTAAGTATCTGAGAGCCCAAAACGGTTTTCAAATTTTCAATTACAACCTAAATCCGGTTGATTGGCTGGTGACGTCACAGGCACTACACATACTATACACATCATCTATACAATATATCACTATCGGTACCATATAACACTATCAATACACACTATAAGTTGACAAGCCTCTATTGACGGTCCAATCACCACGTGACTTCCCATATCATAATCATCAAATTATTGTCTTACATTGTTATAGTTTAGACATTTACGATTGAAATATTTTAGAGTGATTTTAAAATACCGTATCATGCTGTAGATCCATTCAGTCTCTTTGTTTTAACAGGCCACGTGACAAATGAAGACGACACATGCAATTAGCGTAATTTGGATAACCCAGTAATACATGGTATCCCAACCTTTTATAAGTACAGAAATACAAATGGTGCCAGTCATTTGTCGATATATTCATCATTAACTATATATAACAATAATAACCATTGTGAGGGCCGTTGTAACATGTTTCTCTCCCGGCGTTTCTGACGACACCGTTTTTACGCCAGACACTGTATATAAGGCAACGAGTCACTTCAGGGGTTAAAGGTCAGTAGCATAATACTGAACAGCAGGGTTTTAAGTCACTTGAACAAAACAACAGAGTTCTATGTTGATTAAACGAATTGACGGTTTAACAATAAATCAGATAAATATTAATAATCACGACCGCCGGGAGAGAAGACGGCTTCACACGTATCCACATTCACGCCACTTTCACGGTGTTTCCAAGCATGCTTTTTCTATACTATAATAATCGGAAGTAGACACAACCACACCAGTTGCACACATACTTCTATACAAATAAAAGAAGACTCTTTTATCCAGTAAAAACTATGGTGGACCGTTTTGAACATTACACACCGGCCCCTATCGAAATGTAAATGAGATAATAACACAATATGTTCAAAGACACAAACTAAATATACAATATTCTTAACTTCAGAATTCAAAAGACTGTTATACAAATAATCAGTTTCTTTCATAATACTAAGATAGCTTATACAATGTACCCTATCACATCCATACAGAATACAAACATTCACACCATATTACAATAATGCAATAGAAAAATTAAGATAAATTCACATTTGAAACCCTTTTCTAAGATTCACATTTAAACATACTTATAGTACTTAACCATGTTAATTCTACAGTTACATAGTTCACAAAATTTACTTATTGTAACACAAACATTAAATCTAATATCATCTCAATACACATAAGCAATGTAAATATCATAACTTAATAAATTCTGAAAAATTTAACTATCACTCATTTTCTGTTCACTAACTCTAGACTGATATTTTCTACAAATCACACATTTACTTAAAATAGACTTAACTAATACACCACATTTAACTATCCAATATGTTTTTCTAATATTACTAATAGTATGATTTCTACCAATATCGACTACATTAACATGACAATATTTAGCAATGAGATTTGAAACATGACAACTTTTAGGCAGTATAATTTGATGCTTAAAATTAAAAGGTACATTTGCATTGCGCAATCTTCCACCAACACGCAAGATTCCATCTTTAACAAATGGATCTAAACTTGAGATTTCACTTTTGTTTTTGACATTTTTCACATTATTAGGATATTCACCAATTTCACTAAGACACTTTATTTCATCAGAATATACTTGCTTTTGTACAAACTTAATGATTTCTAATTCAGCACTATTAATTTCCCTCACAGATAATGACGTGGTACATAAACTATTAGGTATTAAACATTTTTGAGCTTTATACTTTAAAATTTGCTTTAATCGTAACCACCATGATATCGCACGCTTTAATCGATACCAATCAGAGTACTTATTTAACAATATTCACAGAATCGTCTGTTTTCACAAAATTAGTATGTACTTGTCTATCTTCATTATTCACAGGAGCTATGTTCTCCGGCCAATCATTAATCGATAATTTCAAAACTTCAGGTCCACATAACCACATGGAGTTATTTGAGATATTCTCCACGCTCGATCCACGGGATGCTAGGTCAGCTGGATTTAGCTTTCCTGGCACAAAACGCCACTGAACCGTTAGAACCGTCATGAATTACTGCAAGTCTGTTGGCGACAAAAACTTGGTGACGTGTTTTCACATCATATATGTACTTTTTAAACACTGTTTGGCTGTCCGACCAAAAATACACTTGATTATTAGGAATCGACAATTCACGTGTTAACATGTTATGAATTCTCACAATCGATGTAGTCGCTGCGAGCTGTAATTTAACTATGGTGTGGGGCTTTATGGGTGCTACACGAGAACGCCCGAACAAAATGAAACGTGTATCTCATTTTTATCACTTTGAAATCTTAAATAAGTAACTGAACCACAACCCTCTTGCGATGCATCACTGAAATGATGTATTTGAGTGTTCACAATCGTTCCAAAGTTCTTGGGTTTCACACATCTCTGAACCGACAAGTTAGATAAATTCGCAAGATCAGTACGCCAGTTATTCCACTCTCTTTGTTGGTTGATTGGAATCATTTCATCCCACGATAACTTATCTCGACATAAATGCTGGAGGATTATTTTACATATTAGCACAAACGGACATGCCAATCCGAAGGGATCGTAAATTGAACTGATCACGAATAATATATTACGTCGCGTTGCGGTTATGTTAACTTCACCAATGTTAAACTCAATTAAATCTAATTCAATGTTCCACTGAACACCTAACGCTCGTTGCACGGGTAAAGAATCTGATGAAATGTCAAGATCCATCACTTGTTCAGTTAAATCTTTTTCAGGAATAGTAGACAATACATGTCTGCTATTGCTAACCCACTTGGTAAGTCGAAATCCACCTTTGGATAAGAGATCACATATTTCACGAATTAATTTTACACATTCTGTTTCTGTAGTCATAGACTTTAAGAAATCGTCCACGTAAAAATCATAATTTACCGCATTGATTATTTCAGGAGAATAATCTTTCATATTAGCCAACGCCGTTTGCTTCAGAGCAAAAATATGTACTCGCATTCTGTATTCAGTGGGATGTCCATTAATGTCGCCGTTTGGGCCACCATAAATAGCGAAGCATGTCACAGTCTCTCTTCACAACTCTGACCTGATAGTACATTTCTTCTACATCAGCCATAACTGCAATATAATCTTGTCTCCATCGCAATAATACACCTAGCAGTAAATTAGTCAAATCTGGCCCTTGTAAAATTTGCTCAATTAGTGAGGTTTGCTGAAAGATAAGCGGGCAATTAAAAACTACACGCACCTTATCAGGCATTTTAGGGTGTATCACATGATGATGCGGTACATACCACACACGGCCATCACTCCTATCAATTTCACTTGGTGGGACAATTTCAGAGTATTTCTTGGATTCTAAATTGTTCATAAATTTGCAATACTGTTCATTTAAAGAATAGTCTTTCACAAGTTTATTTCTAAGTCTGTAGGCAAATGCTTCAGCTTGAAGTTTGTTATTAGGGATAATAGCAGATGCGTCACGAAACGGTAATTCGGTCTGATAATATGACTGTCTTTTAATTCAATAGAATTAGTTAAAACGTTTAAAAACTGTTGGTCTTCAATAGACAATGAGTGCTTGTCTTCACAAAGCCTTTCACTAAATTCTAAATAAAAATATTTCTTTACTTGTTGCTCGAGACTATCATCAATCTTGCATAAATTAACACCAATTGAAACAGAAGAATTTTATAGTTCTCCTGGTAAACCATATAGCAACCATCCTAATGGTGATTTAATCCCATAAGGCTCACCAATGTTACCGGTGCTCACTTCTAATGGTATTGTAGCTGAAGGCATGTTCACAGACTAACTTTTGGAATAAAATTACGAAATTCACAAATATTAGATATCACTTAAATGTTTCCCACCATACAGGTCATCTTTTCTCGGTACATCACACATGTCAACAGGCATATCATTCTTCACATAAGTAGGAGGTAAATCTAAAAACTGATCACCATCGAGACTGCTTATTTGTAAATTATCAAGAATTTCAGTTTTAAGAGTTTCTACAGAATTTAACGTTTTGAGAGTAACACACGTGGATCGTCCACTGACTTTTAAACGATGTGCAAGATCAGAATTTATGAAACCAGCAGCTGAGCCATTGTCAACAAATGCATATGTTGCTACACAGTCATCACTGTTTTTATGCTTAATAAGTATAGGCAAAATGGTCATCAAGGGGTTGGCATTGCCTAGTACACAGCCAGAAGATACCTTACTTTCATTTTCTGATTTAGGTACAAATGATTTAGAGTTATAGGATTTTGATTCACTTGATATCATTGGTTTGTCACGAGAAATGTCATCTCTAGTAAGGTCATGCATTATAGTTGTATGCTTTCTGATGCATTTATCACATAGCCCACTGGGGATTTGGGCAGTCACTTTTCATATGTTTAGGGTTCAAACATGCAAAACAAAGTCCCCTTTTCTTAACTTCTAATGATTTGTCACTGTTATTCAAATTACTAAATTTACGACATGAGAACAGGGAATGCATATAAACAGGGAGGTTGCGCTGCTAAATTAGCTTTACTGACTAGAGTCGAAAATATTTTACGCGTCTTATTACTAGTAAGATGTGGGAAAGTTAACGTGGGTGTACGTAATTGGTCAGATACAAAACTCGGAAAATTCGGAAAATATTTTCCGAGTTTTCTATTCAAACAAAAAAGTCAGACAATTTTTCCGACCTTTCAATCGAGTCAAATCATAAAACTCGGAAAAAGAAAAAGTTGGAAAATTATCAAAAATACTATTTTTTTTTTAAATTGGCGAAAGTAATTGTAGTAATACATCTATTTAATAAGTTAGACATAATCTGTAACTTTTCAGTTATATTTTAAGCAAAATAATGCAATATGGCACTTATAATCGAATATCCGAGTTTTGTATTTTGGCCTATACGAAAATTCAAAACTCGGAAAACTCGAAAAGTGGCAAAAGGATATCAAAATTCACTATTTTTGATTGGATAATTATGATTATGACAGTAACACATCTATTTAATAAGTTGTCCGACTTTTTTGTTTGAATAGAAAACTCGGAAAATATTTTCCGACTTTCAGTTTGAAACAAAAAATCGTACAATTTTTTCCGAGATTTGTACCTGACCTACGTAATTGATAACCCAAACCGCTCACTCTGGGGTCGTTTTCGTTTCTTGAAATCTTACTGATGAAATTCTTTAAATCTTTCAACACTGGAGCCCTGTTACCATTTTCCCTTATATCGCCTACACGACCAATCCATTGCTGTTGCAATGAAACTGGTAACTTAGATGCTAAAAGTTTTAAGAATTAACTGCTGTCCATTGATGACATGTCTGAATTGGAATGTTTTATATTGCAACAGTTTTGTCACCTATAAGTATTTTCGGTCACGTTTCTGCCTTACTCCGAAAGGCAGCTGCCAAAATAAAAAGGTTTCCATAAATCACGGTTCAATAATGCTTTAGCTTTAATATATGCTGCTGATGCGGGCACTATCATCGGACATTGGTTTATCAACTCGTAGGCATCGCCCTGTGTGTATCTTATTAACCGTTCATGTCTACGACTTGGGTCTACAGTATTGTTCTCTAACACATATTTGAAGTTTTTCATGAATATTGGGAAGTACAATATATTCGAACCATTAAATGGTTTCAGTTCTTGGGTTGGTAACGCTTGTTCCTTTTGACTTTCGATTAATTTGATTAAAATAGTAGATATTTCTGGTTCAGATTTTGTCACATAATTATTGATAGTTTCTGTATCTCTATTCACGTCCACATGTTCTTTTTCAGTAATGTTTATAGGACTGTTAAGTTTCTGTATCTCTATTCACGTCCACATGTTCTTTTTCAATAATGTTTATAGGACTGTTTACACGATTGCTAATGTTCACTAAAGGGGGTTGTACAATCATGTGCTCATTAATGTTCGCAGAATTGGTACTGTACTCAGCAGGTATCACAGGGTCAGGCACGCTTACAGCATTCACAACAGGTGTCACAGGGTCACGCGTTCTTACAGTATTCACAGCAGGCGTCACAGGTTACACATGCTTACAGTATTCACAGCAGGTGTCACAGGGTTACAATTCTTCTTCTTTTCTGTTAATTTCTGTTAATCTTGCCTTTAATTCATGTTCTCTACGCAGCCGTTCTGCTTTTGCAGATGCTATTCGAATCTCTTCTTCAACTTTTTCAAATCCTAAACGGCTCTATAATTCTTTTCTTTCATCTTCAAATTTATTTCTTTCTGTTAAAGTCATCAGTTGATTCTTTAATTCAATTTCTTTTTGAATAGCTTGATATTTCAACGTTGAAAGCGTAGTGGAGGCAGTTTTTCTTGAAGGTACGTTAGAGATACTATCTATTGGTCTGATGTCATCATCAGGAGGTAAATTCTTAGGATTATCTACAGGACTAGGAAGTTCACCCGCACGTCTGTCTCCGGCCCCACTGGGAACCGCTTCATCACCGGATCACCGGGCTGCACAAAGGCGTCTCCGGCCCCACTTGGGCCTGCCAACTCACTGTCAACACTGTTCACACTTTGTCTGCACTTTTCCACATTAAACTGCCTGATGTTCGTCGACTTAATCGATTTCCAAACCTTGGGGGTAAGGATGCCATTTCACACACAATTTACAAGCGGCAAGCATAAAACTGGTATTGTTAATGCCCTGGCGGTTTTTTTACAAACAATGTGAGGGCCGTCGTAACATGTTTCTCTCCCGGCGTTTCTGACGACACCGTTTTTACGCCAGACATTGAACAGCAGCGTTTTAAGTCGCTTGAACAAAACAACAGAGTTCTATGTTGATGAAACAAATTGACGGTTTAATAATAAATCAGATAAATATTAATAATGAATGTTAAATCGAATAAAAAGATAAAAGTTACATTCACACTTCACATATTCTGTTTTGACAGTTCACGATATCACTTGAAAGTTAGTCACAGCTGACTCGGCAACTGAGTCGAATTTCACATAAAGTTAACCATATTAAACAAAGTTCACTGTTCACGATACGTAGGTAAAGAATTCACTAATAATACATTACACTAAATTACATTCAGTGTCTCGGTAAAAAACCGATATCACGACCGCCGTTCGAGAAGACGGCTTCACACGTATTCACATTCACATTCACGCCATTTTCACGGATTTCCAAGCACGCTTTTTCTATACTATAATAATCGGAAGTAGACACAATCACACCAGTTGCTCACATACTTCTATACAAATAAAAGAAGACTCCTTTATCCAGTAAAAACTATGGTGGACCGTTTTGAACATTACAACCATTTCTATACACAAAGAACAACTTTTATCGTAACTCCATTTGAAATTCACAGCGAATATGTCATTTTCCGATGACTATATGCATAACAATAGATCGTCCTCATTTCTCAACCAATCAACGCTGGGAATCTTATCACCGTGTACGGTTCCATGCACGATGGTAGAGGGTATTGAAATCGCTGCCGTGAGAGAAGAAAACGACCGTACAATATGAAAGAAATGCTAAATTGGATCTTAAATTAAAATGAATTACAAACAAATTATTCCGTAGTAAATTATTTTATTTCATTAGGGGGGTTAAGGAATCAGTCAGGCGTTAATGAATACACACGCCGACTGTATATAGCTTCACGACCGAGTAGCGCTCTCGAGGAATTTCAGTGCCTGGAATTCTTTGCCCGTCTCTGAGTAGGAGAGAGAAGCGGGGGAAGGGACGAGCTGGGCTGCCGTTCCTCGAGACGGCTGATGCGTGGCCTCTCAAGGCCGAGTCTCGGTGGGAATTCTTCGGACCGACGAGCTGGGCTGCCGTTCCTCGAGACGGCCGATGCGTGACCTCGCGTCCGAGTCTCAGTGGGAATTCCCTGGGCCGACCGAGTGCCCGCCTCGGAGGTGGAGAGAGAAGCAGAGAAAGAGACGATCGGGGTGGCCGTTCCTCGACGGCCGATGCGTGGCTTCGCAGCCGAGTCGCGTTCTCGAGGAATTAGAACCACAATACTCTTCTGACGAAATTGTATCTCGAGTATTTTGGACTGCGCACGATGGTAGGGGGACTCTATCAAAAAGTCACTTTAAAACACAGTATTAAAATTGATGTCGTAAGCAGAGAGGGCGGGACATTATAAAACAATCTAAATTACAAAACAAATTGTTTCGTAGTCAACTGTTTTATTTAATTAGGAGATTTAAGGAATCAGTCAGGCGTTACTGAAAACACACGCCGGTTGTATGTTGGTAATCAAGGAATAAACATTCCGAATAAGCATTCGGTCACTGAAGTCACTGGCGTCTGAGGGGATTAAGAATGTTTCTGGTGATTGGCAAAGTCGTTTTTACGGTAGGTATATTTTTACGACTTTGAGTGAAGGTAGCTGACTTAATTTCAGTTAAATTAGTGTGAACTTGCGGTAAAGTGAACAAAATAACCATGGACTACCCAAATTGAAAAATTTTCAGGTCCATTATATGTGCACTAAACATAATGT